>OX336389.2:867205727-868673727 GCA_946902985.2 Meconema thalassinum
TTTCGTTAAGATATGCAAAAGGATTCCACACTGTTTCGTTCTGCGTTGTCGGTCGGGAGAGAAGATGAAAAATGGAGGTAAAAGTAAAGAAGAAGAAACAAGGGTAACGTTGCGTGTGTCGCTCATGAATCTGCAATTATGCCACATACAGCTGATGATTGGTGAATTCGAAGTCAGTTTAGCAGCAAGGTCCGGCTACGGCCAGTTTCCCAACAGGTGACAAGTAGACCACAATGTCTCTGAAAATGCAACTAGAAATGTGAATCGTATTTAATCTAACCTGAGCTATTATCAACTTTCGTCCAAAGCTAGACTTAACGTGTTAAAACAAAGCCCGGAAGTCCGACAAGTGTACTCGCAAACTATCGAAAGTAGCTGACAACTTGTTATGGTGAGAAGTTTATTTAATTAATTGCAACCATTGATACTTGTTTAATGATAGTGTATTTAACCTGTTTATATATTAGGTAGAGTTCTATGTCATATAAATACAAAGTGACAGAGAATGGATACTAGGTATAACGCTGGAGACAAGGAGGCAAGTTAACACTGAGAAGAGACAAAATTCAAAGAGCAACTGAGTTCTACAAAGAACTGTTTAATACATCAAAAAAACCTCTACGGGTCTATCCCACAAAACACTACCAACTACGGCAGAACAAACGCCCAGGAAGTCCCTGTAATCATACAAAGAGAGGTTAGAATGGCGATAGAGGAATTGAAGAACGGGAAAACACCGGGGGAGGACGACATACACAATGAACTTATAAAGATGAAAGCAGACAAACTGATACCCATCCTAACCAGAATATTCAATTGAATTCAAGAAACATAAAAAATACCCGACCAATGGAAGGTGAGTACAATGATACTCCTCCATTAAAAGGGCACAAGAATTTACATAAACAACTACAGGCCCATCAGGCCATAGCCCATCAGGCTATTCATCAAGATACTAGTAAGAAGAATGACAAAAACCTCTAAACGAAAACCAACCGCGGGAAAAAGTGGGGTTTAAGATCCGCTTTCAGTACAACAGACCACCTGGAAACCATAAACCAAATAATTGAAAAGACCGAAGAATTCAATCTACCGCTCTACTTAGGGTTTGTCGATTCCAGCAAAGCTTTTGACACGGTCGAGCATCAAAACATATTTCAACCCCTAGAAATACAAGTAATGGAGTCCAGGTACATTAGTATACTAAGTAGACTAACATCTACAACCAAAGCTTCGCCATGGTGAAAACAGAAACGGAAGGCCATCCATTTCGTCTGGAACGATGAGTACGCCAGGGTGATCCAATCTCGCCCAAACTCTTTACATGTGTTTTGGAGGGCATATTTAGGAAGCTAAGCCTCCGTGACTTAGGCGGCAGCACGCCGGCCTCTCACCGCTGGGTCCGTGGTTCAAATCCAGGTCACTCCATGTGAGATCTGTGCTGGACAAAACGGAGGCAGACAGGTTTTTCTCCGGGTACTCCGGTTTTCCCTGTCAAAATTTCATTCCAGCAACACTCTCCACTATCATTTCATTTCATCTGTCATTCATTTAATCATTGCCCCAGAGGAGTGCGTCAGGCCTCGGCAGCCGGCACAGTTCATATCCTCGCCGCTAGATGGGGGCTTCATTCATTCCATTCCTGACCCGGTCGGAGACTGGAAGCAGGCTGTGGATTTTCATTTCATTTAGGAAGCTGAAATGGAATAATGGATACGGTAGATGGAAATCGTCTAATCTGAGATTCACGGACGATGTAGTACTTTTCGCTAAAACGTCAGAAGACCTTCAAACAATGCTACAACTACTCAACACACAAAGTAAAGAAGTAGGCCTATCAATGAACAAATCCAAAATGCAATTAATGACAAACAGAGCTGAAACTCCAGTATCAGTGGAAGGAACAACACTCCCATATGTAACAGAAGCGCAACAAATCTCTTTCAAGGACAAGACAGACAAAGAAATAAAAAAAGGAAGAATTGCTCTGGCGTGGAAAAATTCTGGTCCCTACAATTTATACTTCTTGACTGAAAGTTGAACAGAAGATTAAAATTTGAGATTCTAGAAACCTGCGTCTTCCCAACATTAATATACAAAGAAAGAAAGAAAGAAAGAAAGAAAGAAAGAAAGATAGAATCTCAAATGAACAACTGTCAAAGCTGTCAGCAATATCGGATATTGCAGAAAATGTCACCAGGCGGAAATGGAAATTGGGAGGTCACATTGCGAGACGACAATTAGACGCACACGACTACCATGTGGGACACAAGAATGGGAAAGCGTCAGAGAGGGAGACCGAGGTGGAGATGGTCCGACTTCTATTCTGTGTGGGCAGGCCCACAATGGATCAGAGCAGCAAGAAACAGGAGCACGTGGAGAAAAATGGAAAACAGAATATCGAGTGAGTGAAGGTAAAACGTAACTGAAAAGTGAAAACAAAACGCAAAAAGAAAAGTGAAAACCTATCCATTGTTCTGCGGCGAAAACCAGACAAAAAAGTCTACCATCATTAAGTAGAAACCTAATGCGACTAGTTCATCGAATCAGTGTATAAGAGCTACCTCTTGTAGGAGGCATTTACCCTTCATGGGGAATCAAGGTTATTTATATTTACTATGCCACATTGTGCTAAACTTCTGCGCTGTGGTAATTCTAAGAATAGTCACAAAATGCTACTAAAGTTCACATTCAGTAACTAACATGTGCAATAACTGATCTCCTTTGAAGAAAAGAAAAAAAAAATCGCAAAGACATGTCATGTGTTGACATAGATATGCTGTTTATAATCAATTGCAAGGCAACACATGCAAACTAATTATTAACAGTCCTCGGGAACTTGAGTCAAGTACAGTAGGCATACTCCTTTACATATCTCAGTATGCTGTGATCGAGTTGTTGCACAGGTTACTGGAATGGACTTGACCGTATGGTATCCACTTTGCACAATGTCGTGCTGTGGGCATATTAAAATAATTTCAGATTAGTCTGCCTACTTTGAGCTCCTGTTGTAAAGAAAATGTCCTGTCCCATGATCATCAGGGAGTAATCTGTGAGTCGTTTGTTCTTCTTGTTGAGCAGCGAGGGGAAGCTGGAGGCCAGTGCAGTGTTGAGGTTGAGGTTGGCGGTGGAGAGCGCGCTGCATGGTTTTGAGCGGCACATAAACTTCGCTTTGACTATAGTTAACATTTGTCACGAGGGAATCTCACAACCAGACAACCGAAAAATTAATGTGAGCTGTCGTTTGGCAATTTTAATTGAGAAGAGGGGTCACACAGAGTCTTATACAGATTTTCTATGCGAATAAATAATTGTTATTGATTTATTTAGTGGCTTGCGACATTGTAGTCATTTAGTCCCGTGTACTTGGGTTTGTGTGAATTTGTTCTGATAACCTGTATCATCATGATCACTGCACAAGTGTGTTTGTAAGTAATTGGGGCTAAAATTGGGAAGGACGTACCCGTGACGTTAAGTAAAGAACATTCCCGGCATTTACATGGAGTAGAAGCAGAAAACCAAAACGGAAAAACACTCCTAGAATGACTAACGTGAGAATCGAATCCACCTTTTCTCAGCAGGCTGAGTATATCCCGTTGATAATAAATATGTCGACACAGTTGAAATTCGTGGATTCAATGGCCTCCACAGTCCTCTGTGCACTTAGTCAGATATCCTGTGTTTACTGGCTGCTGCCACAGACACGATACCATTCTTCTGGTGTCTGGGTTGTATATAATACACTCATATTATGGCGGAATGTTTATTACAGGTTCGGAGAGAAGCAGCTCATGTGTTGTTGTTTGAGTCTTCAGTCTTTTGACTGGTTTGATGCAGCTGTCCATGCCTCCCTGTCCTGAGCTAATCGTTTCATCTCTACATAGCTACCACACCCTACATCCGAGGCAATCTGTTTAACATACTCTAACCTTGGTCTACCCCTACAGTTCTTGTCCTCGACCCTTCTTTCCATAACTAAGCTTGCTATTCCTGGATGTCTTAGTATGTGTCCTACCAACCTATCTCTTCTCTTCATTAGCAGTTGCCAGAAACATCCCTCCTCTGCCACTCGTCTTAATACCTTTTCATTTGTAACCATATCTACCCATCTGATCTTCATCATTCTCCTGTAACACCACATTTCGAACGCTTCAATTCTCGTCTTTTCTGTTGCACCAATAGTCCAAGTTTCACTTCAATAGAGAGCCACTCTCCAGACAAACGCTTTCAACAATGACTTCCTAATATCTAAATCTATATTTGATGTCAACAGATTCCTTTATTGCAGAAATGGTTACCTTGCTTGTCATCAATTAATGAAAATACGACTGTCAACTGTCTACAATTGAATCGGTCGGAGCTGTAAAGCATTAAGTCAAAAATGGTCATTTTTTAAACAATTAGTATTCTGAAGTATTGACCCAAGGACCTTGGATGGGCATAAGAAAGAATTAAGTCAGCCTTCTGTTTAAGCCAGCAACCACTGCTAGATGCATTGCGATCAGAGGAGAAAAGCATTAAGTCAATGACTTGCTGCCTTTCAGCGCCGTATTCCGTACTTAGGCTAATGTTGGCCACACTGCAAGATTCCCGCGTGTTACAGTGCTATTGTAAATTACATTTGTACAGGGTTTAGGTGGTTTTTATGTTACAAATCCATTTTAAAATAAAATATCATGAGAAATATTCATTCTGGATGGCTTTATGTCGCACCAAACTGACCACGGAGTTGAAAGGCATTAAGTCACGTTTCCAAAATTGATTTGAAAAATATGTTTATTAAATTAAATTTGATATATTGCTAACACAAATATAACCTGAATAGTTGTTTCACAACACAGATCACTAATATAGTGTGTTTGTTAAGTTCTGTTCTGTCAATGACGTTTTATCTGTCTCCTGAAAAGTAGTGAAGCTGACTTAATACTTTTCAGCTCCGACCGATTCAATTAGGCTAATCGATCAAATCAATCAATCATTTACTTTATTTGCAAATGAAGGTAATTCCCCGGTGGAAAATGTTTACACTTACAGAAAATTACCAGCGTCAATATCAAATACACCTAGTGTACGCAAGTCGCGATTTGGAAATTATAGTAATTACATCGGAGTACAGTATTTTACACAAAATTTCAGTCTTCTGTTAAACACACCAATACATTTGGGGTGATCTGTAATACTCTACTTACGAGGTAGCAACGATCAGGGATTATTGTTCATTTCAATACATATTTCTGGCTTTGAAGCAAGAAATTTTGTCAACAGAGGGGTAAAATATCGTAACTGTGCCTGCAAAATCCACAATGTGAGAATGTTGTTGTCTACCATTAGATTCCGTAAGTTAAATCCAGATTTTGTTTGGGATGTGGCAAATCTTAGGGAAAATACTGGCAGGGAGCAACAACGTCACATAGTGAACTTATCACGTGCAGCAATGATCTAATATATTGTGAAATAAAGGAATATACGAGTATTAAGCACAATGCAAGAAATATCAATGGAGTACACTAAATATTGATTGGATAAATTACACAACAATGCTCCAAAAACTACATGACCTGAAAAAACTATGACCTAAAATATTTTTATTCATTGCGTTGAATATGTTAGAAACAGATAATTTGAACCAGCCAGCTCGTAAGCAGGATCTTAAGGTAATGGTAATGATGTCCTGGTTTATGCTTGGCCTATGAAGTTCTTTGCAGCTTTCGTAAGCGGAAGAATGTTCCGGGGAACGATAGCCTCTAACGAGGATCGTTAATCGACCTTGAGAGAAGTTTGCTGTTTGATAGCCTACAAAACAAATCATTAGAGAGGGGCAATGAACATTGCCAGGAAGTTCAGTCCAGTGGATCAAATACAGAATACATAGTTAAATAGGATTATATTTAAGCTTCATAAGAATGAAAGTGACCAGAAAATGACAAAAATAATACAATACAGTATACTATCGATTATCCGGGCTAATGGTGGAGATGAATGGCACGGATAATCGGAAAACACGGATAATCCAAAAGCATGTATTTATTGTTTATTATTTTTTTAAATACACTACCATATAAAGTAGGCTATAAAGATAACTCACCCACATTATTGTGCTGTCAGTAATGGTTCTCCGCTTTTGGCTGTTCATCTGCTTCCTTACGCTGAGACGTATTTTGCGTGCGGCAATAATGTCACCATATTCAAACCACATTTGTCCCATATAATCCAACAGGGTATCTATACATTGTAGAGCCATCTTACTTTAGACAAATTAACAACTGTTGACCATACAAGCGGATCCCTCATGGAATGCAGACAGCACTTGCCTCCCAGCAACCTTGAAATAAGCTTACCCTCACCTTCTTACGGAACTTCCACTTCTCTATAACAAAACAAGACTGGACAAAGCAAGAAGTCGTCGACCTGTCACAAAGCACCGTACTAGAAATAACGTACCCCCACCGGGAGGGACTACACTGCAAAAATACGTACGAAATATACCGGGACTACGCAGCAAATATATTGTTACGGCTGTGAGTTTGTGTCATCAGTCGCCGCGTGAGTCACAACTGCCCCAGGTCTGGGCTGTGCCCTGCCTCCTGTATTGCGCGCGCCTTATGCAACAGGGCTACTAGAACAAAGGGATAGTCCAGAACATTCGTGACTGGACCAGCGCTGGAAACCTCGAGAAGCCGTGGACTCTGGATGGATCTAGAAGCATTTATTGAGTCACCGGCCGGCTATATAAGAGTGACCCGTCAAGCAGTGGTTGTTGTGTTTTACGAGCTAGTGCGAGCGATTATCTTGTGCGACAGAAGTGTGGTGACGAAGTGCTGTGCGAGTTACGATATCCTGTGACATTGTTTCTCCCAGCTTGTGAACAGCGTACATCAAGTGCTCGTAAGTAACTGTATTTGTTGTACCTGAGGAAGAGGGGCAGGTAGCTTCTGCCAAGGCCACCGGACTCATTAGGACGGATTAACTTCTGTGGTCTGTTGCAAGTGAAAGGGGCCAAGAGCGCATAAGGAAGAGACTTGAGGAAACTGGAGAAGGCTCCTAATTGCTTGTATTTGCTGATTAGTGTAATTTTCTGGCCACAATAAAGTTAATTATTTCTTTAAGCAGTAATTGGTGTTGTGCTTTGTACCCCCACCGTAATCCAGTTAACAAAAGTGCCACTAGGGGGTGGCACGTAACAACTGGTGTCAGAAGCCGGATTACGAACTCAAGCACAACACCTGACGGTCCTGGTTTCAAAACCCGAGCAGGACATTTTCTCTAATTTTCCTGTGAGTGCATGCCCTTTACAAGACAAACAACTAAAATGGAGGAGAAATTGGCAGCATTGCTAAAAAAGTTAACTGGCATGGAAGACGGCCAGAAGAAATTAGCCAAGGACCTGAAGGATGACCTGAAGAAGATGGAAGACGGCCAGAAGAAGATGGAAGACGGCCAGAAGAAATTAGCCAAGGACCTGAAGGATGACCTGAAGAAGATGGAAGACGGCCAGAAGAAGATGGAGGACGGCCAGAAGAAGTTAGCAGAGGACCTGAAGGACGGCCAGAATAAGTTAGCAGAGGACCTAACCGCCAAATTTCTGGATGGCCAGAAAAATCTGGAAGAGTGTCTGCTGACGAAATTAGAGGAGAGCCAAAGGAAATTAGAACAGGGCCTACGTGAGGAAGTCGCAGCAGTGGAGGAGAAGTTCAACACCTTGCAAGTGGAAGTTGCCGAGCTGCGCCAACGCCCGCTGATGGGGGTGGAGGAGAAATTCAACGCCTTGCAAGTGGAAGTTGCCGAGCTGTGCCGACGACCGCTGATGGGGGTGGAAGAGAGATTCAACGCTCTACAAAAGGAATTTGCTGAGCTGCGCCGACTCCCGCCGACAGGGATGGAAGATAGATTCAAAGCCCTACAAGAGGAAGTCGCCGAGCTGCGCCGACGCCCGCCGACCGGGGTGGATGAGAGAGTCAAAGCCCTACAAGAGGAAGTTGCCGAACTGCGCCAACGCCCACTCACGGGGGTGGAAGAGAAATTCAACGCTCTTCAAGAGGAAGTTGCCGAGCTGCGCCGACGCCCGCCCACAGGTACACCGGGGACATCAGGAACGGGACAGAGCAGAGTGACGCCCCCAACCTTCGACGGAAAGGTCCCGTGGAGCACCTACTTACGTCAGTTCGAGGCGGCCTGTTCCGTAAATAACTGGAACAACACAGAAAAGGCTACAGCTCTCATTGTAGCGCTGAGAGGTGACGCCCTTAACGTCCTTCAGGCCATCCCGACTGGATCCCAGGACTACGCTTCACTGATCGCCCATATGGAGTCCCGATATGGAGATAGCCATCTTCAGCAGGCCTACCAGATGCAGCTCCGGACCCGGGTACAGAAGAACGCGGAAACCCTGCAGGAGTTCGAGATGGACATCGCACGCCTCGTAAGGCTCGCCTACCCAACAGCGCCGGCCGACATTCTGGAGCAGATAGCGACGCAGACTTTCACCGACGGGCTACGGGACTCGGACACTCAACAGGCGCTGCGACTCGCGCGCAATAAGACCCTGGCAGATGCGCTGAGCCACGCACTTGAGTTCGAGACGGCAAAACAGGCATCCAGAATGCACGCGCGGGTGCGTCAAGTGGACGTCGACGAACCAGTAAAAACCAACGAGACCAAGCCCCTGGCCGACGAATTGATGGAGGCGCTAAGCCGTTTCTTCAAGAATCGCAGTACCACCAACAAAAACGTAGCCGAAGGATATCCGGAGAGGCGGCCCGGAAGAGGACTACTGACCTGCTGGACCTGCCGTAAGAGAGGCCACCTGAGCAAGAACTGCGGTGATCGCCGCCGCCAAGGGTTTCCGTCGGGACAGTCAGTCGTAGGGAAACCGCGCCGCCCAGGAAAGCAAGTATCAGCCAGCCTAGGGGGGCAAAGGTTGGCTTGTGACAGTCGTCAAGCCCCGGCAGTCCAAGTTCGTGTGACGCAGTTACGGAGGGATAATAGCAGCCTGATGGTCGACGGAGTCGTCAACGGAGAGAGCTGGCCCATGCTAATCGACACGGGAGCATCGAGGACCATCGTCAGTCCCACCGTGATCCCGAAGTGGAGAGTTCAACCCACACAAAGGAACCTCCAGCTAATAACCGCGACCGGAGAGACCGCACCGGTACATGGCGAAGCATCACTGGAGTTTGTCATTGGTCGACGGGCGATAAAGCATCCAGTGCTTGTGGCTGACGTATCAAATGAAGTGATCATCGGACTGGACTTCCTGGACCAGAACAACATCATCTTGGATCTGAGTACCAACACTCTGCACTTTGGAGGTGAGGAACTTGCTTTGCAACCTGCGCACGAGTCCATCACCGCACGACGAGTAAGGCTGAGAGAAGACGTCATCGTTCCCGCCAGGACGGAGGTCAGCGCTGCCGTAATTGTCGACGGAACTGCTGAGGGAGTGGCGGCTGTCATCGAGCCAAAATATGAGGACATCCTGACAAAAGGATTGCTAGTTGCCAAGACCCTCATCAACACGACGTCTCGGCCGTACGTCCGCTTGTCCAACCTGAACGACTACGACATTACGGTTCACCGGGACACCAACCTAGGAGTCTGCGAGCCCGTTACCTGGATTGCCCGCATCACCGACACGACGGACGGACACCTGCAGACGGACAACCGAAGAAGACGCACACTGCCAGAAGAACTACAGAAGCTGTACCAAGGATCCCAGGACCATTTAGACGAGGAACAATCACGCCAACTTCAGGACCTGCTACGCGAATTCCAGGATGTCTTCTCCGTGGGGAGCAAAGACTTCGGCAGGACAAGCTTGGTCCAGCACAGAATCGACGTTGGGGACAGCGCACCGATTAGGGTCCCATTCCGACGTGTCCCGCTCGCCAAGCAAGCCGAAGTCGACCGGATGGTAGAAGAGATGAAGGAGCAAGGGGTGATCGAGCCATCACATAGTCCTTGGAATTCTCCGGTCGTGCTTGTGAAGAAGAAAGACGGTTCCACCAGGTTCTGCGTGGACTACAGGCGGGTAAACGACGTCACGAAGAAGGACAGCTACCCTCTACCCCGGATCGACGACACGCTCGACACCATATCAGGGTCAAGATGGTTCTCCACCTTGGATTTGAAGAGTGGCTACTGGCAGGTGGAGGTCCACCCTAAGGACCGCGAGAAAACGGCGTTCTCTGTGGGCAGCGGGCTCTGGCAGTTCACCGTCATGCCATTCGGTCTGTGCAACGCCCCTGCGACCTTCGAAAGGCTAATGGAGTCCATTCTGAGGGGACTACACTGGAAGACCTGCCTGGTCTACCTAGACGACGTCATCGTTCTGGGGAGAAGCTTCGAGGAACACTACAGCAACCTGAAGGAGATCTTGTTGAAGCTACAGGCTGCCCAGCTGAAGTTGAGCCCCAAGAAGTGTCAGCTCTTCCAGAAGCGGGTCCAGTACCTTGGGCATATCGTCTCCGAGGAAGGGGTGCGCACCGACCCAGAGAAGACCGCAGCTGTGAGGGGGTGGCCAGTTCCGAAGGACAAGTCCCAACTACGAAGCTTCCTGGGACTCTGCACTTATTACCGTCGCTTCGTGAGGGGATTCGCCGACATCGCCAAACCTTTACATCGCCTGACTGAGAAGGACCAACTCTTCACGTGGACAGCAGAATGCCACAGTGCCTTCGAACAACTCAAGCAGGCTCTGTGCACCGCGCCTATTCTGGCCTACCCCAGACCTGGAACAAGGTTCATCGTCGATACCGATGCCAGCGACTTTGGCATAGGGGGAATCCTGTCGCAGGTAGTGGACGGCCAGGAGAGAGTAGTGGCCTACTTCAGCAAGGCCTTGTCAAAGCCAGAAAGGAACTACTGCGTCACCAGGAAGGAGCTGCTCGCCATCGTGAAGACCATTGAACACTTCCACAAGTACTTGTACGGGCAAGAATTTCTCATCAGGACCGACCATGCATCCCTGCGGTGGCTCCTGAACTTCAAGAAGCCCGAGGGTCAACTCGCGCGGTGGTTAGAGAGGCTTCAACAGTATAACTTTGAGATTCAGCACAGGAAAGGCCAACTGCATTCTAACGCCGACGCCCTGTCACGAAGACCGTGCCCCGAAGACTGCACCTTCTGTGCCCGAAGGGAGGAGAACACCGGGATACAGTGCCGAAGGACTACCGTGGAACTTCAAGGGAGCTGGAGCCGCGAATCTTTCACGCGGGCGCAAGCGGAAGATGATGACCTGGGACTGATAGCCGAATGGAAGAGGGCCTGTGTCCCCAGACCCGGGTGGAACATTGTGAGTGACTGCAGCCCAAAGTTTAAGTCCTACTGGGCACAGTGGGACTCGCTGATTGTAAGGGATGGCCTCATCTGCCGTACCTGGGAGAGCACCGACGGGAAGACATCTCGGGAACAAGTCGTCGTTCCAAAGGCTATGACGGAGGAAGTCCTGAAGGAAGTTCATGGAGGATCATCTGGTGGACACCTAGGGATAAAGAAGACCCTGGAGAAGCTGAGAGAGCGGTTCTACTGGATCGGATGCCGAACAGACGTGGAGAACCACTGCGCGAGGTGCCACGATTGCGCAGCCAGCAAGGGCCCAGGACGAAGACGACGGGGTCCACTGAAGACCTACAACGTGGGCGGCCCCATGGAGAGAGTGGCCATCGATGTTGCTGGGCCATTCCCGTTAAGCGAGGCAGGGAACCGCTACATATTAGTCGTCAGCGACTACTTTACCAAATGGCCGGAGGCGTATGCGCTCCCTAACCAAGAAGCCGCGACGATCGCAGAGACCCTGGTGAAGGAATTCGTCAGCCAGTACGGAGTACCCCTGGAGCTGCACTCCGACCAAGGGAGGAACTTCGAGTCGCAGGTGTTCCAGAACCTATGCCAGCTGCTGGGAATCCGGAAGACAAGGACAACGCCGCTACACCCTCAGTCCGACGGGATGGTAGAGCGATTCAATCGCACCGTCGAGAACCATCTCCGAATAGTCGTCAGCGAGCACCAGAGGGATTGGGACAAGCATCTTCCACTATTTCTCCTGGTCTACCGCGCCGCCGTGCATGAAGCCACCGGGTGCACACCAGCCCGGGCCATGTTTGGGAGGGAGCTCCGTCTACCTGTCGATCTTGCCTTCGGCCGACCTGGGAATGATCCGATCCCGGTAAGCCAGTATTGTAAAGAACTGGTCGACCAACTGGAGGACGTACACGCGTTCGCGAGGAGGAAACTGCGGATCGAGACCGACCGAATGAAGACCCGATACGACCAGCAGACGGATGCCGGCGGATTCCACGAGGACGACCTGGTCTGGCTCTTCAACCCATTACGGAAGAAAGGCCTGTCATCCAAACTGCAGAAGTCCTGGGAGGGCCCGTACCGAGTCGTGAAACGGATCAACGATGTCGTCTACAGGATCCAGCGGAGCCCGAGGGCGAAGATGAAGATCGTGCATCGAGATCGCCTGGCAGCCTACGGAGGGACACAGACGGACCAATGATTGATCGGGACGATCAGCCTTTTTAGGAAGGGGGTGGTGTTACGGCTGTGAGTTTGTGTCATCAGTCTCCGCGTGAGTCACAACTGCCCCAGGGCTGGGCTGTGCCCTGCCTCCTGTATTGCGCGCGCCTTATGCAACAGGGCTACTAGAACAAAGGGATAATCCAGAACATTCGTGACTGGACCAGCGCTGGAAACCTCGAGAAGACGTGGACTCTGGATGGATCTAGAAGCATTTATTGAGTCACCGGCCGGCTATATAAGAGTGACCCGTCAAGCAGTGGTTGTTGTGTTTTACGAGCTAGTGCGAGCGATTATCTTGTGCGACAGAAGTGTGGTGACGAAGTGCTGTGCGAGTTACGAAATCCTGTGACATTGTTTCTCCCAGCTTGTGAACAGCGTACATCAAGTGCTCGTAAGTAACTGTATTTGTTGTACCTGAGGAAGAGGGGCAGGTAGCTTCTGCCAAGGCCACCGGACTCATTAGGACGGATTAACTTCTGTGGTCTGTTGCAAGTGAAAGGGGCCAAGAGCGCATAAGGAAGAGACTTGAGGAAACTGGAGAAGGCTCCTAATTGCTTGTATTTGCTGATTAGTGTAATTTTCTGGCCACAATAAAGTTAATTATTTCTTTAAGCAGTAATTGGTGTTGTGCTTTGTACCCCCACCGTAATCCAGTTAACAAAAGTGCCACTAGGGGGTGGCACGTAACAATATGTACGAATAATTCTAACGTATTCAATTAACAGTACAGTATCAATTACAGAGAATTTTTTTGTACTGTGTTCTCAAATATTTTTAATTAGGCGAAAACGTGCACGGTTAATCCGAAAGCCGGAATGTATACTGTATGTCAAAAATTCCCCATAGGTCCAAAATTTGCAAACAATATCCTACAAGGCCCTCCAAGCATATCTTAACCTCTTACCTTGTCCCAAAACATGTAAATAGTAAACGAGTAATGTTTCTGGTTTAACAGAAATAAATGCAATTACAACATAATCCTTGCCCTAAACATTAAGCAACGATAGTCCTTCAGCCACCAGATAGCCTATAGTCTAACCGCGGCTAGGCATCGATTTTAAAGTTTAAATTACTGGCTATGATAAAAGTTTCATCCTATGGTACTTGAGCCAATGCGGTGCTTAGTTCATCTATTATCTCGCTTTCACACCTCAGCCATCCTGGAGGTAGTTTTCCGTGGTTTACCACTTCTACTATGGGCAAATACCAGGATGGTTCCTAACTTAAGGGCACAGCCGCCTTTTTCTCAATCATAGCCCCAATTACAAATATCAAATACACACACCCCAACATACACCACAATAACACAGGTTAGTATAAATATTCTACACAAATACACACAAGTACACGGGGCTGCATGACCACGATGCCCAAGCTCTTAAATGAAATATCAACAACAACACGTCTTCTCAGTAGGCATGTGACCACCTCTATAGGGCCGACATTGACGTGGCATGCTGTGTACATTGTCATCAATCTCATTTTGCGGTATTAACGCTCATCCTTCCTGTACGGCAACTCTCAACTCCTAGAGAGTGGAGTTGGACTTGAAGAAATTCGTCTCCCGAGAGCATCCCACACGTGCTCTACCGGATTTAAATCGGGAGAGCAAGCAGGCCAATCCATGCGAGAAATATCTTCACTTTGCAGGAATACATCAGGAAGTGCATTATTGTCCACAGTGCGGTATCTGGGTCCACATCACCTCGAAAAAAACAAACAAACAAGCCAACCATAAAACCTGAAGTGCCAAGATCTCGACACGATAGCTGATGGCCGTCAAACCTTGCCAGATTACAACTTCATGGAGAGATGTTCGAGTGGTTGTCATAATGCCCACTGCACCACTTTTGAACCAACTCCTCAGCAGTCCCTTTCAACAATGTTTGAGGGCCGAAGCCGTGTTTAAGGTTCTCGCCAGATGCGAATCCAACGTGAATGTTCTCAATATCGAAGCGAGAATTCCTACTCTTCTGCTTTCCAGATGATGTTGACTCCAATCTAGACGTCTTCTCCTGTGCACCCGCGTCAGGGGTACACATTCAGCCGGTCGCCAAAGGTAAAATTCTCTCTGCGAAACTCTTATGTACACCGTTTGTGTGGATACAACTGTTCCAGTGACTGCTGTGATCCCAGATGCCAGTTGCCGCATTGTCTTACGGTTGTACCATCTCGCCCGTTTGGCCAAATAACGCTCCTCGCTTTCGGATGTAATTCTTGGTCGTCCTTGTCCTGGTCTTAGGAAGACATGTTTGGACTCTAAAAATTGGTGCCATATCCAGGAAACAACAGACCGATGCACATTAAGCCATCTGGTCACTTGACCTTGTCCAGCTACCAATCGTCCAATCGCCCTCCACCGCATGGAGTCGTCCAGGAGTCTTCTCTGTGCCATAGCTGAATGTTTACTCAGTGAACGTGGAAGTTGGACGAATGCGGCAGTGAGTACACACTACGTATACCAGCTGATAGGGGCACTGACGTCATCACTCTCATGGCTTATGGAGACAGGCGTCGGGCACAATACAGGTGTAGTATCATTTGTTTACACGTTACTATTACCTGATCGTTTTATGTGGTCAATTGGACACAGGGGGAAATAATTTCCAATTGTTGCTTTAATTTTGGACTGTCAGTTGTAACTCTTCAGTCGGTCAACGCGAATTTGCCCAATGACTGGGTGGGGTACGACGTATTGTACCATCACAGGAAAGCTCTTCAGAAAGGGTTGCCATCCCGGGGAGTGCTCAGTTCACTACTTGATTTAACTGCTGTTCTGGCGATACAATTCGGGAAGATCACACACAGGAGCTGACTTTTTTAATGTTTGTCTTTTTTGTTTGTTTGTTTGTTTGTTTGTTTGTTTGTTTGTTTGTCGTGTGGCCTCCTGAGAGGCCGAGTGCAGGTCTTTCTAGTTGACGCCCTTGGGGGACCTGCGTGTTGGGATGAGAGATGGAATGGATGAAGATGAATGAAACTGGGCAAGGATGTGAAAGGAAGCGGCCGTGGCCTGACAGAAGGTACCAGGCATTTGCCTGGTGTTGAAAATGGGAAACCGCGGAAAACCATTTCAAGGACGGCCGATGGTGGGGCTCGAACCCACGCGTCTAGTGAGTCAGCAGAGAGCTTGGCCCCATGGCCTAACGCTGCGCTTTAGCGAGCGTAGCCACAGCTGTCGGTACAGGAGCTGACTACTAAATCATCAATATACGGTATACCAAATACTCAAAAATGTATTTTAACCAAGACATAATTACATACAAATGAAGCGAGATTCAAAATAAAAAGACCAAAACTAAACAGAATTAAGATCAAATATTAATGATAATAATAATAATAATAATAATAAGAATTCAAAATCAAAATAACCTATAAGATTCTCTCGAAATCTCTTCTGACTAGAGCAGAAAAACAACTAGATCCACAACTGGGAGAATATCAAGCCGGTTTCCGGAAAGGGCGATCATGCGTCGAACACAGTGGCGTGGCGTGGAATTTTTTCGAGGGTGAGCTGTGAAGAAGACTCAAAATATAGGCTTACACCATAAAGCAACTTCAGCACCCGGCTCCAGCTATGCCCTTGTCAATGTTGAGGTTGATATCTGAAGTAGCAACAATTACTCTACACACATAATTATGAGTCTTTAATATTAAAATAAAATAGAAAAAAATTGTAATACAGCACAGCTCATTTTTTCCTTTTCAATTTTAGGCATCCCAATCCATGTACATTAAGTGCGGAGAAAATTATTCAACAATCGGGTTGGCGAGCTTTTCTTAACGTGTATCATTTGACGATTGAACAGTGTGGCAATTTGTGTTTTTGTTGTTCGCATTTCCTGGTCTAAGGAGCTAAACGTTTAGGTTATTACCAGTAAATTTTCTATTATGCGTGGCTCAGCGGTAACATTCTCGCTTGCTCAGCTTAAGATAGCGGGATTGAATGCCGTCGCAGTCAGGTGGCATTTGAGGGTGCGCAAATGCAAGGGAGCCGTGTCAGTACATTTACTGGCGCGTTAAAGATCCCATTCGGGTCAAAATTCGGGCACACCGGCGTCTCTAAAAGCCTCAGTAGTTAACAGAGAGGTAAACCAATAACATTATTATTAGTCTATTATTATTATTTTCTATTATGAGACCTACGTGAACATTAAAATAATAAACATGATATTAGTAGACTAATAGATGTTCTTAATGCAATGTATTGCATGTTCAATTAATATTTCTTTGCAAATATCACTCAAATTATACTGATGTTGGCTTTCACGACTTCAGTAGTTTGAATGACATAATTGGGGCGTATAACCTATGCAAACTAGTACTAACAATTCCGGCGTCCAGTGCATCAGTGGAAAGAATGTTTTCTACCATGAAACGTATAAAAACCTTCAACCGAAACTCAATGCATCTCGCGCTTCTTTCCATTGGAAAGGAGTTATTATGCAGCCTGCAGGGGAACACTGATTTTCACGACCATGTAATTGATGAATTCGCTGAGAGGGAGAGAAGAATTGAACTTCGCTACAAATGATCCGCCAAGGTACAGTAAATAGTGGCATTAATAAATTTTGTACAAATGAGAACTTGAATGACCCTACCTACCGCAATAATCAAATATTTTTAAAATAATTTGATAGGTCTTTGAAATATTATTCAAATTATACGGATGTAGGCTACATACATTTAAAATTATGTATCCTTTACACCTACTCTTTGAATATAATTTGAATGATAATCAGAGCAACTTTTAGGGTTGATGGGTCACTCTGAAGATTCCAACGCACTATACACTCCAACACAATAATATCAACAGTAGTTACGGTATAGCCTACTAAATTTTTCTAATTGAACTCAAAAACATAGAGTTGTGAGTTAACCGGACGAAGAAGAATTTTAAAGACCGCGCCCAGCAAAAGGTCGGGTCTGATGGTCAGATGGAGGGTGGGCAAGGAGTGGGTGGGGAGTGGGGAAGCGCGCCAAATAATTTTAAGCTGTGCTGGTGTTCCAGGCTCGCTAGGGTAAGCCGTCCGAATCGAAGCAGACCCTGCTACCAGCTTTGACTTGTCTTGACGACTGCCATGCGGCTATGGAACGTCACACCCCCTGCCTTAGCCAATCAAGGACGACCTGGCGTTCTTGGTGTACCACTCCATCGGCCATAGCAGTGTTCCGGGCCAGAAGGCTCCTGGAGGTACACAAGCCGTTGTCATAGCAACCAGCCGTGCTCTTTCCACTGTCTCTACAAAGTAGTACTGGCTGATCGTGAAGAACTGGGGTAGAGAACGAGGAACTTCATTCAAAGCGGCGATTTAGCTGCTGCTCGCGCGTTATTAGAAAGTCATAATATAAACTTTATTCTTATGAGAATATACTAGGTAAGTGGTGCTTACCCCGTGGTATTGGAGAAAACGCCACTGGTCGAACAGATTATAAACCTCAAACCTACCCTCTCCTATTTGAAGATCAGGAATAAGAAATTTGTGGTGAACTTCGTAGACTTTAAGAAGGCCTATGATTCTCTTGATCGCAACACCCTGATCCGAATCCTAAAAGAATTTGGCCTGGACAACAAAACCAGAGCGATCATCCAACAATCGCTGACCAACACCACCACGAAGGTGAAGTTTAGGGACGAAATATCAGACACCTTTGAAATCAAGACAGGAGTAAGGCAAGGAGATGGTCTCTCACCAATACTCTTCAACTGCGTCCTCGAGAAGGTTATCCGTGATTGGCGTAAAGAACTCAGTAAACAAGGAGTTGCAAGCGGAGTCAGACTGGGATACAGAAGCCGGAACATCACAATTGACTGTCTGGCCTTTGCCGATGATCTTGCAAACATTTTTGATTCATTAGAGACAGCCACGGAACAGATTAATCAGCTTAGTGCACAAGCAGCGAAGGCAGGACTCCGGATCTCCTTTGAGAAGACTGTGTTCATAACTAATTTCGTACCGGCGCCCAAACACCTTGCTGTGGAACAAGGAAAAATTAAGCGTGTTGCAAAGTTTAAGTACCTGGGAGAAATTATAACACCTAATGTATCAGAGAAAGAGGCATTCACATCACGCATGAGCAAAATGGAAATGGCCTACCATTTAACTAAGGACATCTATAAGAAAAGGTCCATATCCTTCAACGCAAAACTAAAACATTATTGCAGTGTCATCTGTCCGGAAGTCTTGTATGCTTCTGAATGCCTCACGATGAACAAAAAAGGCTTGGTCGAAAAACTGGAGGCCAAAGAAAGGAACATTTTGAGAAAGATATTGGGTCCCATCAAAGACAATGGAGGATACAGAAGACGGCATAACCATGAACTATATACTCATGTGGAGACGTCATCCGTAAGAGAAGGATAACATTTTTTGGACATGTGAAACGAATGAGCCCAGCGAGACTGACCAACCGCAACATAACTTACTTTCAGGAGAGGAAAACAAAATGGGCCTGGTTCATTGAACTGGATAAAGATCTGAAAGAAACTTCAAGCTTACAAAGGTTTCCAAGAAAAACCGAAGCTGAAAACGGGAAAGATTTGGACCCAGGAACGGAAGGAAGTCCACCGAGAACGAATGCGGGCGTACTGGGCAAACTTCAAAGCCAGTAGGAGACAGTTGGAATGACGCGGTCCATAGATGGCCTATACGAAACAACAAATTCTCAACTCCCATCAAGATATGGCAAATCTCAAAATAATGAGAATGTAAATGAATATAAAAGGAAGGCGGAAGGGATGGGATGAATGGAGGCAGGTGATTAAGGGGCCAAGGTTCTTCAGGAGTAGCGCCGACCAGTAAGTAAGTAAATGAATTTAAAATACAATCACTAAGTGTGACGTTAGGCCCATAATAAAACAAATCAATATGGTAACATGACTGTCACGTCATTCAAAGACAACTATAGGCTACATGATTGGTCAGCTGGTCTGCAACAACCAAAATGACAATATTTGGAAACCAGCTAATCGCAACTCCATTACTTCTGGGCATCAAATAAAATAAAATTTATAAAAATGGCCCATGAATAAATTAACCCCAATAAAAAATGACCCCGGTTAATTAATATGACACAAAGCAAAAATGACTTCACTGACATTCAAGAACAAAATTTAACTCTTGGACCCAGTCAACTGATTCAACAACAAAAATAAGTCCTTAATCAAACAAACTTTTGCATGAACAACAGCTGATTAATTATTCATAAAACATGACAATACAAATTTAATACAAAACCAGCTGATATCTATCGTCCAAGCCTTAGTTCATGTATAACCACTGAGATGTGCTTTACACTGATATTTACATGAAAAAAATGACACTATAATGCAATTATAAATATTCCTCTTTAGATCCCGACATCCCACTCCTACAAGGAGGTGATCGGATCTCGTCTATGTGCTACCTATTTTTACGGGACTAGGATGATGAATTCTATGAGGTTGCCTTGAATCAAATTTAACTTAGCCACCCTGAATAAAGAGGGCTTTCTATAGTGAATATTATTCAAAGCATTTATTTAAGCAAATCCGACCAGATATAATCAGATGAAGTTCAAAAGGACTCCAAATTCCACTCGAAACAATGAACGTATCACTCCTAATTTACATATTCATCGACGGTGTTTGTTAGCAAAGCCGCAATACGCCGACAGAAATGAACATGACACAAAATTATGTGGAGAGAATACAATTGGATACTTGAAAATGAAAATCCACAGCCTGCTTCCAGTCTCCGACTGGGTCAGGAATGGAATGAATGAAGCCCCCATCTAGCGACGAGGATATGAACTGTGCCGGCTGCCGAGGCCTGACGCACTCCTCTGGGGCAATGATGAAATGAATGACAGATGAAATGAAATGATAGTGGAGAGTGTTGCTGGAATGAAATTTTGACAGGGAAAACCGGAGTACCCGGAGAAAAACCTGTCTGCCTCCGTTTTGTCCAGCACAGATCTCACATGGAGTGACCGGGATTTGAACCACGGACCCAGCGGTGAGAGGCCGGCGTGCTACCGCCTAAGCCACGGAGGCTTGAATTGGATACTTGACTTACCTTATTATAAATGCTCATGCGTGGGACAATGTTCACCGAACCCAAGACTATTAAAACATCGGATGGGTAGTTAACATACGTACCCTTGCACAAACGGCCTAAATTTGAAGAAAATCCCCTAAATTTACCCTACAAATCTCAATTTACCTCAAGGTAATCAACTAAGATACCCTTTCACAACTTAACTTTGACCAACTGAAAATTAAAATATACTCAATTGGCAATCAAACACAACTATTCTTCAAATCTTTATTACCTCGTAATTACCTCATTCGTGACGAGAGTGACTACCTCACCAAACTACGTATCCTTTCACTATATGCGTGTGTGTGTGTACCTTATTTCACCCTACGAATATTTCATCGCAGGCCTTATTCTTTAAATATCTCACACTACTTATAATTTCCACACCTAATTACCCCTTACCACCTCGCAGCAACCTCGCTATGGCAAATTTCAACTTACTCCTCGTGGTACCTCGGTCACGGAAAACTCCCAACTTCTATTGGTGTTTAAATATCTCACACTACTTAAATATTTCTGACACAACACAATTCTTAGTTTATTTCACTTGTGCATATGAGCAATATGCACATGTATACATGTATTTAGATCGTAGGCTTTCGCGGCCGGTGTCTAGTTTATCATCTAGGCTTACAGAATGGAGCCGCGTCGTGTATTGGTGATTGTCTCCGGACGTTTCGGCTGTCATTGCAGCAGCCTTAAATGGGTAGGTACGAGTTGGTGTCCGTACTCACCATACTCACTATACTCACTAAGGCTGCTGCAATGACAGCCGAAACGTCGGTAAACAATCACCGATATACGACGCGGCTCCATCCTGTATGCCTAGATGATAAATGTATACATGTATGCCCAACTGTTGGATTCGAGCCCAGTTACCAAATGACTTATGGCTTCCACTGCCAGCGCCTCATCGCACTGATCAAATCTGGTCGATACAATTAGGGATATAAAACAAGTCATGATTTTCCCAGATTCTATTACCCAAACGCTTCAAAGTATTGGTATATACATGCCAGCGCAGATAAAACTGGGTGATCGCAAACCTTATACCAGATACTAGGAAGTTAGAAAGGTGATTGTCGTTAAGGGGTGAAACATCTAGGTCATGTGTTGTGTAAGATTTTCCATTCATTCAGTTAACAATACGACTTTCTTTCGTATTCTTATGATTAGATATTTTCTGTTCTTCGACGAATTCCCCTCAATTTTCCATTAGTCAAAATAATTATATTTCTGACTCAATTATGCAATGAATTATGATAGGCTATTCTGTGTTTTAACACACGTTGTGCGTACTTCAAACTTGCTGTTGTTTATATTGGGGACCTGTTCATTGAGGTGATCAGTTCCATCTAATTAGGTGTGTGTTGTATTTCTAATAACATGTGCGATATTCGTGTCTCTGTTAGTTATAATAATTGTTGTTTTAAGGGGCCTAACATCAATCTGTGTTAGTGTGTGTACTTGTGATTGAGGCTAGGATTGATAAGGAGGCGACCATGGCCGAATGTTCATAACCATCTGGCATTTGCCTGGACTAGAGGAGGGAAACCAAGGAAAACTACTTACAGAATGGCTGTGATGTGAATCGGACCCACCTCTTCTCAGTTTTGTCTCACAAAATAAGTGTACCACATACCAATCCACAGATAAGAATCAATTTCTTGGCAGAGCTGGGAATCGAACCCGGACCTCAGGAATGACAGCAACTTTCGCTAGCCACTACACCACAAAATGATCCACTTTAACCTTAATAATAATATATTCTATATTAATATTGACTACGCAATATAACTACCCCTTGGCGTAGCTGTGCTCGTTAATTCGTGCACCATGGCCACGAGGGCAGCTGCAGTTAGTCCGGAGGTCAGAGGTTCTAATCCCAGCGCTATCAGCGGCTATCCTGAGTGTGTTTTTCCCCGGTTTTTACCACACTCTCTCCAGGAAAATGCCGGGATAGTACCTTATTTCAAGTCCCGGCGGACTTACATAAATATAGGTTATCAGACGAATTCAACACACACCCAACTACACGGGGCTGATCACCAAGATGCCCCAAACCCCTAAATTCAATTAAGAACAACTACAACAGCACATTCCCATCTTAAACCATTAACAAAGGTTTAAGTTTAAATTGTTACCACATAAAGATGTATTTTGAGTTGATGCTTAAGGACTATCAAGTTGGAAGCTGAGTTGCCTCACCCCCCTCCCAAGGCTATGCTCTCAACTCTGAAGATGCTTATTTTACATTTCCAAATTGATGAGTCGCGAACTGTGAGGCAAGTAAATGGTCGCTGTTTTTCCCGACGCGATAGTGCGTATAGTAAAGCTATCCATCGTGGTGACGTACACGATAGGTACTAATGGAAGCCTACGTATCCACTTTCACGCGCTATCTATGTGTTTATCACGTCAAGTTGCACAAACCTATTGGTTGCAGAGTGTTGGGGGGCGTGGTAAGCGCATGAGCATATATACCTTGTATAAATAATGAACTGGGTGCTAGGGATCCAACACTCAATAAGCATCATGTCAGTGCTACGACTAGCGCTGCTATGGATCACCACGCTAGCCTCAGCGACCTCCCAAACCAGGTACAGTATTTCTTATTCACCTACCGCAGGGCTTCACAGGGCAGTTCAGGAAGTGGAGTCCGAGGTACGGGTAGCAGGCACGGTGGCCATATACTACCTCAGTAGCAGTGGCGTGAGGTAACTTAAAATAAGGGGGGACTGGTTAGTTAGTTATTGTTGTTTTAAGGGGCGGAACTACGAGGATATCTGCCCCTGGGGGGACTGGGTTCGAGGTCACAATTTTTTAAGAGTTTAAACAGGAGTCGTCTGCATATACAACAGTTGTTGTTGTTGCTTAATGTAGGGGCTGCGACATCGTGGTCATATAGCCCCATGTATTTTTGGGTGTACTGTATGTGAAATTTGTGAGATAACCTGTGCTATTATGATGACTGTACTAGTGTGTGTATTTGCAAATTGGCAATAGGTCTGGGAAGGAGGCGACCGTGGCCTTAAGTGATGAACCATCCCAGCATTTTCCTGGAGTAGAAGTGGGAAGCCACGGAATACCTTTTCTCAGTTTTACCTCACGAGGCTGGGTGTACCCCGTTTCAGGGCTCACACCAGAATTAAAATGTATTGGAAGAGCCGTGAATTGAACCCGGACCTTCGGGTTGATAGCCAAGAACGCTAGCCGCTACACCACGAGGTGGTCATATTTATAACATAAATATGCAGTTTCGGAATAGCAGGTGTGAGCAAGACTATTCACGGCACATATTGGTTTTATAAAAATTAATGGAAATGAAACCAATATTCTTCTGTAGTCCACTCTCCTTCTAGAACAACGCACAAAGCAAGAAATATAGTATTTCTAGATTTGTTGTACGCAGTTACCCTTCTGAAGAAGTATAATACCATCTTTTCGAAATTACGGACACATCAATTCATTATTGTCTGGGATTATTTATTATTACTTGTTACTTTTCTTGAAAATTGAGGACTCCAAACGATGTTGCGAATACCCGGTTGAGAACACAGCATTGAGACAGCAGATCAGCCCTGCCACACCCTCTTCACCAAGTCCTGCTGTGAGCGATCCGAATCCCCAAACGAGTCCTCTTCTATATCTAACACTGAAATGCCGTCAAACTATATTGACAACTAAATATTTGTACATTACACAATATTTCTTTTATCGAGCAGAAAATTTAGATGACTTTATAAACTACGTCATTACTACTGGGAAGAGCCAAACTAAAATGAAATTTACCAGTGCTTAGCATGTATCGCAAAATTCAAGCGTGCAAGATGAGAGTAAGTGGCTCTTAGTCCGCGAAGAGGCGATAAAACGCGATCGCTACGCGTGTGTTGCTATTGGGTGCGACGATAGTTGCAAAGCTGCCGGAGTGACATGCAGGAAAAGCGTTCAATATTTGAATACTAATTGAGACTCAGATAGTGGGAGATGAGAATATGCTCACATAATTTTTATAATAATACGTAAAATTTAACTCAAAATGGTTAAACAAAAATAGACTGGGGCTAGTCGAGTAGACTACCATAATCCCCTTGTCCACATGCCACTGTTCAGTAGAGACATAGACCCTTAAGTGTGCGGTTCTTCGGAGCGCCTACTGTTAGTAATGTATTCTGAAGGTCGTGGAATAATTAGAATCATCATTGTAAAGTGTGAGGAAACGAATGTTTTGTGTTTACAGTAAAAAATGAGACACGATGATACATATTTTGCGTAGTATCTTATATTATTATAGCCAATTATGTCATGACCGGCTTACTCACGCCCTGAGGACGATTTGCACATGTATAAGAAGGCAATATCGAGGTGACTCCCATCCGCCCTTCTCTATTGCGAACTGCATATTGCATGGCGTAAACAAACTGTTGCTGAAGTTGAAAGAACAATCTATGCGTGCACTAGGGGTGTTTGTTGTCTGTGATTTGCAATGACACCTTCGGTAAAGAATAAATACAAATAAAAAAGGACCCTTATTTGCTGGAAAATTTAGCGACTGACCCATGGCTGTTTTTTAAGTAAGGGCAGTTTTTTTTAATTAACCGAACATTTTATTTTGAAACCACATTTATTTTTAGGTTTTACATACCTTCCTCTATTTTTCTACATAGTTGCCTTGTTTATTTAGGCACTTGTCATACCTTAAAACTAAGTTCTGAAATCCCTCTGCATAAAAGTTTGCCGCCTGCTCTGACAACCAAGAATTCACGGCTGTTTTCACTTCTTCATCGTCAGCGAAGCGCTTCCCACCAAGATGACGTTTCAGCTGCGAAAAGAAGTGGAAATTGCTCGGAGCAAGGCCAGGGATATACGGTGGATGATCCATAACTTCGCACCCAAAGGAGTCAATCAGTTCCCGAGTCCGGGCAGCAGTGTGAGGTCTTGCGTTATCGTGAAGGAGCAAAATTCCGTTCGTCAGCATGCCGCGTCTTTTGTTCTGAACTGCACGTCGGAGTTTGGTCAAAGTTGCGCAGTAGGCTTCGGCGTTGATCGTCGTTCCTCGTGACATAAAGTCCACCAGCAAAACACCACGTGTGTCCCAGAACACAGTTGCCATGATCTTGCGCTGTGACAGCGTTGGTTTGGGTTTTACCTTGACAGGAGAGATTGAATGTCACCATTCCATTGACTGTTGCTTGGTTTCAGGGGTGGAATAGGAGACTCATGTTTCATCTCCTGTGATGATTCGACTCAACATAACGAGTCAAAAAAGTGAGGGAACTGGCCAATCTCTTTCGTTTGTGGTCTTCTGAGAGGAGTCTGGGTAGCCATCGAGAGCACAATTTCCTGAACTTTAGGTTTTCAGACACAATTTTATACAGTACAGACCTAGACACTTGAGGAAAATCCATTGATAGAGTGGTTATCGTGAATCTTCGGTCCTCGTGAATTTTCGTGCCAATTGCAGTCACCAAGTCATCTGTTATCACAGATGGTCGACCTGAGCGTTCATCGTCATGATCATTTTCACGACCACTTTTGAACTCCTGTACCCATTTTCGCATTTTACCTTCCGTCGTTGCATTATCACCATACACCTCACAAAGCTGACGATGAATGTCTGCAGCCGACATGTTTCTTGCGCTCAAAAAACTATCACAGATCGTACCTCACACGCGGCGGGCGAGTCAATAATCTTGAACATTGTAATGATGCACAGTTCAGCGTACAAGTTAGCTACACAGCTGCAACTGACGCCTGCTTGTTCGCAAAGGATGCCGGGAGGCAGCGCGCACGCTTGTTGCAGCGTGCGCACTAACTACGGGCTTAGAAAAACGGCCCTTACTTAAAAAACAGCCTTACGGTATACCAGGTGAATCAGCTGCCCCTAATAATATTGTTTTATGCAGCCCAAGTAGCGTTGTTATCCTGAGATATTTCTCAGCTTGCATCCCGTTTGGTACTAATGCACTGTAAGCACATCCTGTAAACGATACTGAACCTTATCATCTTTCCCTCAATATGACTACGGACTAATACGAGGGGAAAATAATAGGATTCAGTTTCGTTTGCGGGATATGTTTGCAGTACATTAGTACAATACGGGAAGCAAGCAGAGAAATATCGACCTTCCTGACTACACGCGTGAGCTGGGCTGCATAAAACAATATTATTAGGGGCAGCTGATTCACCTGGTGTTTAATAGCCAGACCATATTGAGCAGACAGCAGACGCGCAGTGCTAGTGGTACCGCTGCGCGGCGTTTTGCACACGTGCAATTTCGAGTGTTTACGAGCTTCTGACCTGCTGCCTGGGTCAGTGCAAGCCTGCCGGCTGGGCCACGTGATGATCTTGCTATGAGCAATGACAATGACAAGTATTTTAAGAAGATTTTGGAATGCGAAGTCTAAAAGTGAACTTAATTCAAGCTCGGATATAAAGTTTCTGCTTACCAAGTAAATGTTTTCCTTGCGAACTGACCAACCTTCGTGCTAAGTTTCAGTGAGTTCGGGAGATTCACGCTTGAGATGTTCCCTTGTAAGATTCGAAGACAACCATCACTGCTTTGCAAATACGTAGTGGTTATCCTACACCAAACGTCACGTACAGTATGTGTTTATAAATATGGCTAAATACAGAAGTGGAAATGTGAGAAAGTGATGGTATTTTTCTGAGGCAAACTCTTATTGATTTGTGACAGTCGAACAGTTTGATAATTTCACGTTGAGTGTTCATGACCTCGTAAGTCATGATTATCTTCCTTATGTCCAGTATAACTTAGAACTCCTAGCCATAAGTGGATGTGCACTCCCAACGAACTTGATACAGTATTTTAGGTTCATTATCCTCTGCATTTGACCACAGAAACTCCATGTTCACTTAGCCATTCGCGACCAGCTACAAGGAAGGGAATGGGAAGGCACAGAAAATAGGAAAGTTAGAAGATATTTCTTCACTGTTGTCTTGATAGATTCTACTGAACAAGAACAAGAACAAGAAATGAAAATGTTCTTCAGTCATTGAACACATATAGAGAAGCCGAATGATCTTGTGCTCTTAATGTCAAAATATTCTACAATAATACTAATGTGAAATAAATATTTACAAATTTCACACTTCACTACTTACGTCCGCCTCGTTGTGTAGTGGCTAGGATTCTTGGCTGTCACCGCGGAGGGCCTAAGAATTCAATTCTCAGCCTCGTGAAGCAAAACTGAGAAGAGGTGGGTTGATTCCTACCTCAGCAATCCTGGAACTGGTTTTCCGTGGCGTTGGTGTGGTGGCGCAGTGGCCAAGCTGATTGCCTCTCACCAAGGTGGGTTCGATTCCCAGTCCATGCATGCGAGATTTTCGAAATGAAATGCCATGTCCCGTGGTTAGGATTCCACGTAAAAAGGAGGTCCCGTGGCTCATGATCGCGAGATCAACGGTCACGTAAAACTCCAACCTTTTTGGTTTTCCGTGGTTTCCCCACTTTTACCCCAGGAAAATGCCAGGATGGTACCTAACTTGGGCTACAGCCACTTCCTACACAAAACCTACCTCATTTACAAATACACACACTAGAACAGACATCACAGTTATACAGGTTATCAGACTTCATTATAAGAGTTACACGTGTACTTGGGCGTGTGAGCATGTTGTTTGATAACGGGTGTTTCTACGGTGACTGTTGTAGTAGCCTACGTGTAACTCTAATAATGAGGTCATCAATTTGGGAGTTCCCCCGGGACTTGCAATAAGACACTAAGTGCGGAAAATCGCGGGAAAGAAAGTACAGTCAGGATAGCCACTGTCAGCACCAGGAATCAAACCTCCCACATCCGGATTTACGATGCAGCTCCCCCTCACGGTCATGGTGAGCGATTTAAAGTGTACAACTACGGCGCGGGGTTAAAATTATTAGGCGGAGCCATGTTTTGTTCGACACGCGATCTTCTTCATATCCAGGTTAATTAAGTTAATATGTATAATTACTTATACTGCTCATACCAGATAATTATTGGTGTTAATTAATTACAGCTGGCCCTGTAGTGTGAGGGTAGCTCGCCGGCCTCTCACTCTGGGTCCCCAGGTTCGATTCACTTGGGTGGTCCTTACAGAGGGTGAAATAGTGCGAACTTAACCACCCGCAGGAAATTTAAATAAGGCTAGGGAGAAGTGTGCACTGAGTTCTCATATATACTCGAACCAATCGCACTGCTACAAGCACTTCCCCCAGCATGAGCCGTAGTTCCTCTTACCGCACACTGGCTGCTGGGCGGATGGTTGGTAGGGTGAGGAGGCAAGCCCACACACCTGGGCTGTTCCAAGTCTCAAGTAGGCCTACATGTTTCATGCTTACAATAAGATAATTACCATTACTAAGTAATATTAGTAGTAATAATAAAACTATGGGTTTGATGCACCCTTTTAACTGCTGCGGCTAATAGACACTGAGGAGCAGGGATTTTACCCTGGAGTGGATCTTTAACGTGTCGGTAAATCTGTCGCATTTGAGCACCCTCAAATTCCAAGTGGCTGCGACAGTTTTCGATCCCCCAATCTTGGGCTCGGGAGGTGAGAACCAAATCACTGCGCCACGCTGTCAGTCGGTATGTTTAAAATAACATTCATGTAATTCATGTAATTGGTATTCTGTCCGAAGGCAAGTCCGAGTCTCCGAAGAGGGTATCCTCGGCCGGAGTTTGCGTGCGGTAGGGTGGCCAGGGCCTTTCCGCCCCTTCTTATGTTGGCCAACAGCGCACAGTACCTGTAACCGGCATGCCATCCAAGTTTCGACCACGCCCAATTATTATATAGCCTACTAGTGAGCCCGTGCGAGGCTTTGGCACTTTACCGTAAGAACAATGCAGCATGAGCAAAAATCTCATAAGAAGAAAAAGAACACGTTGTTATTGGAAACGTATTTAATTGATGATGAGCACATAGCAAAACATATTTACATACATAAATGGATTGCGATTCGGTCATGTTTTACAGAATTTCTGTCTGTACTATGTTTTATGTTATAATAGAATCTGCTTGCAAACGAAGGTGGGTATATCCACCGCTTTGGAAATTATGAATAATGTCATTTGATAGCTGGAGCGCAGTTGGTGGATGAAAGTGGAACTTCTACGGGTATGCATTGTCTTCGTTGGCAACGCAAATTGATCGGGAAGTTATTCTAATAAAATAATATGAATGTGGCCTCCAAAGTAACAAAGTGTGCTTATATCTATACATGTAATTACTGTACAGTATGTACTCGTTCTTTGCTGCAAACCAAGGTGTGTATATCCACTGCTTTGGAAATTATGAATAAGGCCATTTGATAGCCAGGGCGTAGTAGGCGGATGAAGGTGGAACTTCTACGGAGCTGAAATGACAATGTCCAAGTCCCTAATTCAAACAACCCTTCACTGTAATAAACCCATGATTTGGCACGCAAATGATTCCTAATATAAAAACGCGTGCAGAAATTGGTATATTAATCTTAAATAGGGCGTCATTAAACACCAAGCATAAAAATTAAGCAAACATTGGCAGGCAAAACTAAACATAAAATTTGCTGTGGTGGGATTCGAACCGCCAAAAATTGATAACATCATTAAACATCATCCATGCTACCCACTTAGACCACCTTTACTCGGTTGTTATAATACCTATGGAACGCAATTTCATAGCGTGTATAAACTTCTGATACGGTGCGTAATGTCGATGAACATTGGCCTTTAATAATTTTGTACGAAATTTGTCTGGGATAGCTGTGCTGCTATTATGATTATACATTATTAGGTTTATTTGTGAGTAGTTCGATGGAATATGGAGATTGCCAACCATTCCATGACTGCAACGCTGGGTACCGCCTGGCGGTTGAAAGTGGAACTTGACTAACTTTCATTACTTATGTCAGTTTTACTAACACTTGAGGTCATGAAATAACGCCCTGTGTTCTGACGCTTCTAATGAATGCTCATTTATGACATTCCATTATGTAGTTTCCTTAATGAGTGTTCCTAATCACTTCAAACCTTAGCGAAAGTAATTTATGTATAGGAGATAATAATCATAATAATAATAATAATAATAGTCTAACAATGAGTGGTGGAACATCAAAGTCATCTGCCCTTAATGAAGATGAATGATTGAAATAGGCCAGAACGCTGAAAGGAAGCGTCCTAGCGTTTGCCTGGAGTTGAAAATGGGACAAAGACAGCCGAATCGTTTTCCGAGCGGGCAGATAGCCTGGTCCCATGGTCTTGCGCGTCAACATGCAATTCTTGCTCACATCCTCAAGACGGTGGTGTTGCTTCAGTTAGGTGCTTGGGACTTCGTTGGTCCCCAGCCTCATGTATGTGTAATATTTGTCTGGTAACCTCTGTTTCGTCACAACTGTAGTGTAGCGTGTAACAGTACGTGGTGGGAATGTGGATGTTCTCTCTCATCTACGGGATTCGAACCTTCGATCACCAAACTTGCTGCAACTCGTCATTGTGGAGTTGCCTTATAAACATATTGAGAGAAAATTCAAGGCTCACTTTCTTTGTTCTCCATTTACTGTCAGAGAGCGATCAAGAATTTCTCCAACACTTCACCTATCGATGCCATTAGATACCGTATGTTAAAACAATAAGCATTTCTCTGGCTTATTAATAGAATGTAGGCTAAACAGGATCCTCCTGTGGATCGGATCACACAAGGTATTGTTCCAATTCTTAAGCTTGGAAAGTATGCTAGAAAATCCTCCTCCTATGGACCTATTGCTCTCTTATCATTTATTGGAAAATAAAACCATGCAAATTATAAATTAAATAGTGACTGGAATGGTGGTTAGAAACCCAGCGGATGTGGCCGCGGTCACCAAATGTGTTACGGAAATGCACATCTGATAATCACACTCTACCGACAACTGCTATAAACAATTTTATTCCTTCCAGTAGAACGAATAGTTAATTAAAATATTCCTGGATGTAAATTCAGAGAATGACAATGTTCTGATATCCATTCTCATCGACAAACCGTTGGCTGTGAGGCTACCTTGCCTATTTGTATCAGGTTTGTATAACTCATTAGGCTACGTATGAGGTGGTTGTGTCCGGCATCAGCATCAGTTAAGATCACAACACATTTTCAAGACGTTCCTAAAGGATCTGTTCTTAAATCTCTTCTGTATACCCTGGATCTGGATTTCATATGCCTCTTTCCCCCCAACTATTCTACAATGTGCAGATGTCTATATGTCTATATAGCCTACATCTGCGAACACTGCAAAAGATGCTACGACATGCCGTTCATTGCATGCAACAGTGGATCTAGAAAAACCGTCTGAACATATCCATTAATAAGTCTACAGCTGCCATATTTACCCGCAAAAGATTACAACTACCTGTTTACAATATGAACAATGTTGAACTCAATTTCTTTCTGACTATCGTCTATCCTGAGCAGCACATAATACACGTGTTACACATATTACTAAAATGGAACAGTCTATCAATTTATTACGATTATTGACCAACCTTTTATCGGACCCTAACTTGCTCCACAATAGATTATGGCAACAAGAAACATCTTGGTGGAAAATGTTTAACTAAATATGTTTATAAAATGTAGGTTGCCATCTCTGTCAATACGAATGGTTTATTCCTTTAAATGTTACAAGTTTTGGGATTAATTGTTCCCCTTCAGCCGAAAAATAAAACAAAATTACTATGGTAGTAGCTTGTAAATATTCGTATACCTAACAGTTCGTTATTCATGTTTATATTTCTACTGAATGTTCTAGAGAATTTTTACGTAACTCTCGTCACTTATTGTTTATGGAAGAAACATCTTCATAAATTAGACATTTTACACTATCGTTATTTGTGGATTTGTATGAGAGCCATGAAATGGACTCCTACAAATACTATACTGCTCGGAAATGCCACTACGTATTCGCAGAGACCCGAATAATCCAACATATTTTGCCAGAACTTCTGCGCCTTAGTCGATTGGTTGAAGACATAGGCAGACACCCATCTCATAACAAGAAATAACTTACATTTGTTGCGCAACCTTACATTTACTGTATATCGGATTGGATACATCATCATCATCAACAACAACAACAACAACAACAGAAAATACGAAGCCGCTAATCTCGTGGCACCACAGCCCTTGAAGGGCCCTGTCCTACTACAGTATGTGACCTCTTCCCAGCCAATCGGCAACTGTTTATTTAGTAATTTCACCGTTTTTCACAATGCGTGCTAGTCCTCGAACCTCCCGCACTGGCTGAATTAATTATTCCGAGCTTGCGAGCTTTCTCGATTCACTCGTCCCTGCGCACACTCGCGATATTCCGACTACAGCGGCGTCACTTCGTTTTTCTCCTAACGAATTATACTTTCGTTACTTTATTTTACAGTTCAGCACATGAGCGTGTAATCTTTTACTTTGGAATGTTTATAAGTTCATTACGCTGAACACGATCAACTGTACTTTAACGATTTGTTCTTTGATACTGATGAATAACTTATACTTAATGCGTTACTTGGACACTTTCTATGACTTAACTCCGTTCTTTATATACTGCTCAAAAAAATTAAAGCACCACTTTTTTCAAAGGCCACCAAATTGTGAAAAGTTGACCTACAAGCTCGAAATCTCAGTACGACGTTTATCCTGACGCCTACCAAGCATATGCTTCAGCACAACTCCCCAACTTGAGTAGTTTCGGGGTAGCACCCCGAAAACCAGCCCATTTTCGAAAACCGCAAATTGAAGTTTGCGAAAAACGCTGCAGGACTTGTCGCAGGTTGCCCAAGCAGTCAAAAATGAATGAGTCTTACTCTTAAAGGTTCCACAAACACGTAGAAATCGTTACATTTGACGTTTGGGCATTTTCAACCCCCTTCATCATCCCCTAAACATGGACTACCATTGGGGGCGTCTGAGAAGGTACCGGGTGTGTTTAACCATCTGAAAACCTACACACCGTCCTCAGTTGCTGATTGCAGTAAGTTCTTAAGGCCTCCGGCAATGTCCACACCCCCTAACACCCTCAACTGGCATGGGACCAAACCACCCCCTCTCGATTCACCCCTAAGGAAGGTTTTAATCGAGATGTTTATCAGTGCTGTGAATGCGGGAGTCTTCCCCTACCGTTTCAAAAAAGGAGCTGTGCCTTTGTCACCACCCCTTCCCCTGCAACCCCCGTTTGTATGATTTTTCGAATCAGGCCCATTTTAAGGGCTGAAACGAGATCTTAATCGCTGAAAGGGCTGCAAAGGTCCTTATAAGTAGTGGTGACACGAAATCAACCCCTTCCGATCGATGATTGACATTCCGTCCCCCAAATTCGAAATTTTTGCACCCCCAACCCTCCCTGTCTGGACGCGTAACGCGTCATGGCAGAGTTTTCAGAGTTGGATGGAAATGAAGCTTATGGCCTGCAATGGAGCCCAAAGCAGCAGGATGGATAGAAATTCATCGGTAGGTTGGGAAACGGGACCTAAATTTTTCAAAAAAGTGTACAGCCTACAGTAAGTACGCCCTGCATAGGCAACCCACATCACGTCCGTGCGTGTGGGTTGCCTATAATCGGCAATAGGTTACAAAGTTTGGCAATGAGAGAAAAATGACGTGATGTGGGTTGCCTATGCATTGGTGTATTTACTAGAGGCTGTTAACTTTTTTGAAACATTTTGGTCCCGTTTCCCTACCTACCGATGAATTTCGATCCAACCTGCTGTTTTGGGCTCCATGTCAGGCCATAAGCTTCATTTCCATCCAACTCTGAAAACTCTGCCATGACGCGTTACGCGTCCAGACAGGGAGGGTTGGGGGTGCAACAATTTCGAATTTCGGGGATGGAATGTCAATCATCGATCGGAAGGGGTTGATTTCGTGTCACCACTACTTCTAAGGACCTTTACAGCCCTTTCAGCGATTAAGACCTCGTTTCAGCCCTTAAAAAGGGCTTGATTCGAAAAATCATACAAACGGGGGTTGCAGGGGAAGGGGTGGTGACAAAGGCACAGCTCCTTTTTTGAAACGGTAGGGGAAGACCTCCGCATTCACAGCACTGATAAACATCTCGATTAAAACCTTCCTTAGGGGTGAATCGAGAGGGGGTGGTTTGGTCCCATGCCAGTTGAGGGTGTTAGGGGGTGTGGACATTGCCGGAGGCCTTAAGAACTTACTGCAATCAGCAACTGAGGACGGTGTGCAGGTTTTCAGATGGTTAAACACACCCGGTACCTTCTCAGACGCCCCCAAAGGTAGTCCATGTTCAGGGGATGATGAAGGGGGTTGAAAATGCCCAAACGTCAAATGTAACGATTTCTACGTGTTTGTGGAACCTTTAAGAGCAAGACTCATTCATTTTCGACTGCTTTGGCAACCTGCGACAAGTCCTGCAGCGTTTTTCGCAAACTTCAATTTGCGGTTTTCGAAAATGGGCTGGTTATCGGGGTGCTACCCCGAAACTACTCAAGTTGGGGAGTTGTGCTGAAGCATATGCTTGGTAGGCGTCAGGACAAACGTCATACTGAGATTTCGAGCTTGTAGGTCAACATTTCAAAATTTGGTGGCCTTTGAAAAAAGTGGTGCTTTAATTTTTTTGAGCAGTATATAATTTCTGGCGCAAAGTTGCGTGAGCTCGCGGCAAACCTGCGGTGATGGGCCAGTGATATCGTCCCTTATATTGGATTTTTATAACTTAGTTCCTCGCAGATGAAGAGTTTCTCTCATACTTGCAAATACCTCGATCTCACTCGTTTGACTTAAATCGTCTGATAGTAACTTATAACTTCCGCAGACCACGTTCCTGAGCTTATTTTCAATTTTGATCGTACAATATTTAATTATTGGCGTAGCGTCTTTGCCATTCGTCATAGAGAGAGGGGAATATCCAACTTAATTTTATGAGATTGGTGCACGTATTCGGCGGAATCATCCGACTTTGAAGTTTATGGTGCATTTACTTTATTGATTGATTCATGAGAGCTTGGTTGGCCTGATAATTATACATAAATATTTGCCATTTTAATTATGTATGTCCCATAAAGTGTGGTTGATTACTTTTATGACTAATTTAGACGGGTCAGCGGGGCCTGTGCTCACAATCTATAAGACACTTTTATTCCCTGCGTAAAGAACAGTCTCGCCCCGGGACTTCCCCACTGTATATATTTCAGACAAGAGTGACATCTTTATCTCCTAGCGTGTGCTCCTGGCACCTTTCGTCTGGTATAGTCTTCTGCAGATAAAGATAGAACACTTTAATTTTCTTTGCTTTCCTGCCTAAACCTTTGTTGCTGATGATGTGATTTCGCATCGCCGTCTATAATTCTCAAGCCGTGCTGTTGTTAGAATTGGCAACAGAGGATGTGGGCTGTGGGTCGTATAAACACGTAAGATCACATGCTAAGGTTTGTTCATAAATATCGTTTATTTTGATATGACAGCATCTAAATGCAGTTCGTGTTAACTATTTCAACAATCGTGAAATTCCTCATGGTAAATCAGACCTGCTGAAAGTTGTAAAAGCGAGTATTTCCCGTAGTAAGTTGCATGTGTAACCAAAGCCTGGTAATGAATTTAACCAACAAATTCTTCACTAATATTTCATTAAAATATTTCAGATGCTTAGGAAGTGTTGTGTGCCTGGCTGTAAGTCACATTATGGCAGCACTATTAAAATAACTTGTTATATTACTACCACTTTCAGTGAGGTGAACTTTCAGTGCCTAGTAATTTAGTTTTGGTGTACATCTTCATGTGGCCTCTATAGGTTTCACTTTCTTACCATCTTCCATTGCTATTGTATTAGTACCTTAAGATATGTATCTAGTTTTACATTATGTGACCAAATATTAAAAATCATGCTTTATTTACTGTTATTGTGACTTGAACTTGTGTATATTCCTTGTTAACAATTTCTTTTTTTAAAATTTAAGTTTTAATTTTTAATCTTCAATTTTTTATTTTTTATTCTAATGTATTTTTTGTCTTGTATCTTAATGTATTTTCATGTATTATCTGTGTGTAAACAATTGTTTAATTGTTTGCTACTGTAATTGGGGCACTGCCCTGTTGTGGCAATAAATAAATAAATAAATTATGCACTGTACTCAGTTGGCAAGTGCTTTTAGGTAGTTTCCATTAGAAAGCTACCTATTTTTAAATTAAGTGACCAGTGGAGCATTATTGTTAGACTGGAGGCCTATTGTGACTATGATGATTGCATCTGTTGACAAAATGTGAAGAATTTTTTATCAAAGGCAGTCTCTAAGTTCCTAAGAATAGTCTTAAATATTTTTTCCGAGTGCGTCAATGATGGCAGTGTGCATAGCAGCAAGAAAATATAACTTCAGACATTGGGTCATTGAGGTACAGTACAGCATTTTAGTATTACCTTATCGGGAATTGACAGTACATAATGTATCCATTGGCCTATGGCCATAGGCCAAGATCACAGTATATTATTGGAAGATCTAAAAAAACAGGCAATGTCATTATAACGAAATATTGTGGCGTGGAAGAACGAGCAACATTGTGCAATGATAATAATAATCTGCACTAGAAACTTATGCCGTGCTGAAGACAGCAAATGTTGCGAAAGACTAGCTGTCCACACAGGAGAAGATTTATGGCTCCCACACAATGGACCTGGCAAGCGAGTGAGGAGTTGTTTACTCACTTCTCCCAGAGCAGGAGCGCTCAGCGAATTCTCAGGATATAGCAAAAATCCCAGAATTTTCCCTGGTTGGAACGCAGAAATCCTTAAGCCCCGCCCTCAAAACACACATTTGTATTAATTACGAGGGATGGGAAAATTACATGAATGTTTTGAAATGCCTATCATGGATTAAAACATTGACAGGATTTTTGAAGATGAAGTGATCATTTAAATGTCTCCGTATTCATTAGAGAAAATAGTCCTACGCGCAAGGAATTATGGCAACGTCGAGTTGTGCGACAGCGAGCGTATAGCGTCCTCAAATATTAATTTAGTTCTACCGAAGCGCTGTTGATAAAAATGAAATCTATGATCGGGTTCCGATCATGACCATATAGTTCGAAAGGCTATATTTTTACGCATAAATTAAGATGCATTGTAAAATTTACAATTAATGTATTGTGATGTTATAGAAGGAGCACTAATGTTCGGAAGTGCCAAGTGGTGAATTGCCACCCATATTGGAATATATACGAGTGACCTAGGGGTAAGCGTCAGTCGCTCCGTACTTGTCAATACGCACAGTCCACGCATGGCTGCTGCAGGAATTGTAACATGTATACCAGTGGTGGCGCGTGGATAAGACATCTGGGGGTTCACTACTTTGAAAAATAACGTGGCCAAATTTAATGTTACTTGATGTTTACATAGACGTAAAATAGTGACATTGCATGACTAGGAAGATGACTTTCCTTTGAAGACACACGATTGCAGATCGAAGAATTTACAAAAACTATGAGAAATGAAAGACAGATAATACCATATGAGGTGTAATCACCTTAAGCTGATCCAGTTTCGTCTGATGTTGAAGACGTTGCTGGCGTTCGTATAACAGCTGTCGTCTGTGTGTACAGGAAATCCATCCTCCTTTCCTTCCTGGCGGCGAATAAGTCAATTACCTTCTCATTAAAATCGACTAATTTATGAGTCATCTCCTTCTTGATGGACAACATAGCGAGAGCAGACAGTCTATCTTCATGCGTTGTACTCCTCAGGAAAGTCTCAATCTGCTTTAAAGTGGAAAAACATCTTTCTGGTTCAGAAGTAGGCATGGGGACAGTAATAATTAATTTCAAAAGTTTCATCACTTCTCCGAAAGGTTCCTTGAGATTGTTCTATATCAAAAAAAGCAAGGAAGCCAGTTGCATCTATCATTCCTTTAAAATCACATCTTGAATAAATCACCTGCAGTTCGGTTTTCAGTTTATTTTTATCAAGAAAAGGATAGGATTCTATAACATACGTAAGATTCTCCTCTGGAAAATTATTTTGGAAGGATGGGAAGAATTGGTGGTCAAAGAAGGTCAGTGAGTGGTTGGAGAAGTTGAATCTCTCTTTGCCGTGATTTATAATCACGTCACACACCTCCTTCGCCGTAATGTTCCTCGAGTAATAACTATTTTCGCATCTTCTTTTCCCTCTGTTGTCTTCTACATTTTCCTCCACAACGATGCTGTCAAAATTGTCCCTTACTTTCAAAATTGCAGTTTCGAAGGAGCTTTCTGCTCTTCGCACAGATACAGGGTTAGCAGAACGCTTTTGTAATTGGTTGTATAGAATGTCCACATGAGGCATAACACTGTAAAAGAACTCTAACCAAAAAGTAAACGTTGGCTGTTGTATTTTCAGACGCAATCCATGTGCTTGGTTCATAGTAGCTGTTTGTCTGCTCGTGTCTTCGATTTTCTCCAAATATTCCAGTATTGCATCTTTATGCTCATGCACACATCTTGATTTAAAGTTCCATCTCGTAGCTGAGCCCTGTGGAACTCTTCTGCCCACAACCTCATCAAGAATGCCCACTCTCTGAGGCGAATGAGAAAAATATGCTGGAATCTCCCCAATGGTGGCTTAGAACAATCGCACTTCTTTGTTGTGGCTAGCAGCCTGAACCAGAATTCAATTCAATTGATGGGCGTAACAATGCACAAAGTAAGCAAATGCGTAGTCTTGTCTTACAATTGTTTGTACTCCGGAGTGTCGGCCACTCATAACATTGGCACAATCGTAACTTTGGGAGACTATTTTTTCTTTGTGCTCTCCAACCACGTGAGTAAGGACCCCTTTTATACAATCGGCTAATGAGCAGGCGTCGTTTCCTGCTGGGTTTAAGAAAGTCCAGAACCTTTCAACAGGCTTCCCATTAGCTAATACATATCGAGGTACAATGACTAACTGACACTTTGAAGACACATCAGATGTTTGATCTGTTATCAGGGAGACGAAGTCTGCAGTAGCTACTTCAGCTAAAATATTCTCGCGACACACATGCAACATACATTCCAGAATGTCATTTTGAATGTCCTTCAACGTACCCTCGAAGACTGTAGCACTGTTGAAATGACCCCTAACAACGGTATCCAATGCCGAAGTAAAATTAATGAGTGCTCTGAATACGCCTGGATGGTTTGAATCGAGTGTTTTGTCAAGACATCTCAAAGCAAGTTCAAATTAACCCCAGAATTTCACGCAGTCAATGAATCGAGAGCACGTACCAATTTTGTCTTACACTATCATTATGCCTCTCAATATTCCTTCTGAAAGCGCTACTTAGCTTCTGCCTAATATCTGTTTTCCCCAGAACTGAAAAATCTAAACATGCACTCTTATGTGTAATAGATGCTTCGTGCTTATTGATCTTTTGTGTTAAATGGATGAGATCTGATACCCCTGTTTTTGTCCAATTCGTGTCCTTACCCTTAGCAAAAAGCAAGCACGGGAAACAGAAAAGCCTATTAATGGTATCGCAACCACATAGCCAAGTATTCCTCTCGTAAATCTGTGGCTTAAATGTTCTACAAAAATCCTTACCTCTAACTAGTTTGCTTCTGAATAGGAAGCAGGGAAGAGGCCTGCCAAGCTGCTTTATTTTGCACTTTTCTTCTATACTAAGTGTTGGAAAGGTATTCTCTAGAAGAACCCGAACGGTATTCACCTTCACACTGATGAATACACGACACACGCATCAAGACACCGCCACACACCGTGATAACGAACGTCAGATACTGTACAATAGAGCACTTCGATAAACACAGACTTGAGAAGATATTCGCTAAGGTACTGTTCCGGAGGAGGTTGAACTGACGGGTCAGAAATAAACACTGCTTCAAGAACGTGTAAGGCAGACTGTTATTTATGTTCTTATCTTGACGTATTTTGCCTTTATGAGGACTTCTAAATAATTAAAAGTTTACATTAATTATATAAACATAGGCTACGTACGCCTATTGATGTTATACAAATCGTAGTTACCAAAATATTCTGGTTCATTGCGGTTAATTATATCTAAAACGCAAAATCGTGAAATTAATATCCCTTCAAAACGTACAATAGGCAATTTTTAAACCGCACGCTTAGAGACAATACATCGGCCAGGGCTGCATCAGCTAACTTCGGGGTGGTTCGAGGTAGATCGTGTCTAGCGCTGGCTTGAGCTGGTCCTTTCACCAGCGATAGTTGAGTTTTGTTCTCGGCGTACCCCCCTTGCCTCACACGACCCCGCGCCCATCGCTCCCTCCTTACGTCCCACAGCCGCGCGCCAGCGATCCAGAAATTGAACCTTTCGCGCGCCAGCGATCCAGAAATTGAACCTTTTCACTGTTTCCGGAGAGCAACCTAGTGTTGATGTCAAAATTATCCCTCCGAGCGCAAATTTACATGTGTAATTAAAGAAATACGCACTTGATTATCAATTTTACTAAGAGTTATATATTTCTAGGGGGTTCACTGAACCACTGAACATATAGAACGCGCCGCCACTGATGTATACTATAAAATCATACAATGTAATTTAAATGTTAAGTGGCAAATATCAAGAAGTACACAGTTTTATGTATTGAAAGTGGAAATTGAGGAAGGGAAATATGTTCGCCATGAACTTGAGGAAAGTGCAAGGATATAAAATTGTGTTATAAAGAGTGTTGATGATGATGATGATGATAATTGAGGTTTTAAGGGGCCTAATTATAAAGAGTGTTGTGATGCCCACTAGTGTGTTTGTTGAAGTGGAGCATAAATTAATCGGATAGGCCTAAGTGTTTATATAGTCTACGTAAAAGGGTACTGGCGTACAGTAACCCAGTGTTAATAGGAGTTATATTAATGGTAGGAGGTGCTTTTAAAATAATGTTGTGGAGTTTAATTATGGAAGCAAAAGCGATCACGGAGACTACAATGTGCTAAATCGCTAAAGCGGGGCCACATGGATGGGCTCATGCACATCATGGAGGGATCGCCGATATGATTATTAAGTACCATTTGAATTTTTATGTCAATAATTCATGGATATTAGTGTTGTAAATAGCACGTTAGTTTTTCTTTGATTTTGAGTGCAACTATTGGGTCATGGAGATTTCAGTCGTACATCTAACAGAGCTAGGTTCGCTCATTGTGATTAATAATCATAGCAATTATTTCAATGAAGTGAAAGTGCCTAAATGACGTAAATAGATTTAAATAATCGTATCAGTAAAAGGAACACATGTAGGATTTACGATGTTTTTGTGCAAGTGTGTGTGTATATTTTTCCCCATGTTTTTCGATCTGGATAGGATAGGACTAGGAATGGATTTGTGTGAAAAATGTTTTTTTGTATGGATTTGGAATGACCAGAGGATATTTAAGTATTGATGTGCTGGATTAACGAGATGTCCGAGGATTTGGTAAGATTACAATAAATTATTATGAAGGGTGAAGTGAATTACACATTTATACAGGGACATCAACAGTTCTTTAAGCAGATATTATAATAGTGTGAAGTAATTAAGATCCAGTGAGAGAATACTATTAATGATGATAATAATAATAATAATAATAATAATAATAATAATAATAATAATAATAATAATAATAACAATAATAATGCTCAGAGAAGATGACGGCCGATTGATCGCAGGTAAGATGCTAGAATAAATAATCTACGACGAGATATTAAGAGTCTACGACGAGAATACGCGTGAGTATACATGAAATGAAAATGAAAATCCACAGCCTGCTGCCAGTCTCCGACCGGGTCAGGAATGGAATGAATGAAGCCCCCATCTACCGGCGAGGATATGAACTGTGCCGGCTGCCGAGGCCTGACGCACTCCTCTGGGGCAATGATTAAATGAATGACAGATGAAATGAAATGATAGTGGCGAGTGTTGCTGGAATGAAATTTTGACAGGGAAAACCGGAGTACCCGGAGAAAAACCTGTCTGCCTCCGTTTTGTCCTGCACAGATCTCACATGGAGTGACCGGGATTTGAACCACGGACCCAGCGGTGAGAGGCCGGCGTGCTGCCACCTAAGTCACGGAGACTTTATAGTATACATGAAATATGAATAGAAAATCTACGATGGTATGTTACGGGTCCACGATGGAATACGCGTAAGTGTACGTGAAATGTGAATAAATAATCTACGATGATATGCAAATGGTTCTCCGATGAATGAATAGGAAATCTACGATGATATGTTACGGGTCCGCGATGGAATACGCGTAAGTATACGTGACATCTGAATAAATAATCTACGGTGATATGCAAATGGTTCTTTCGATGAAATATGGAATAATGCGCGCTGAATAATAGGAAATAATTACTAAGGTAAGCATCTACGATAGTATAATAATAAAGTAAATACTCGCTGATAGTTGTTATAGCGATAGCTACGGTAACACAAGGTGAGAGGATGCAATAGTTACACTGATTAATCATGTTGATTAATTAATATCATGAGCAGTGGCGTCACTTGGGTTGGTGTCGCCCAGTGCGGTAACTCATGGTGCCCCCCCCCCCCCCCTCACGACACCCCATAGACCTCCTCCAATTCCGCCAGTGCGTATTTTCCTACAGCAACAGTATTTGCAAATTGCACATATCTTACAAAAATTTATATTTATGAAATTAGAATGCATATTCGTCACTGCAAATGTCATTTGTGTGCTGAGCCCATTGATTTACTGCTTAGCCGTAACACTCACCGGTTATTCGATATTTATGAAATTATACGATTTGAGTACTCATTCCTCTCAATTACTGTTTCTGAAATCCATGCAAAATGATAAAGGAAAGACCTCAGAACGTTAAAATGACATGAAACAGGCGTCTCAGCTGCAAAAATGTGAAGTGGACAGCAATTATGGAGCGTATCTTCCTGCAGCTTCAGTATCTGCAAATCGCACACTTCGTACAGTTTTTTAAGTCTTTTTTTTACAGAAATTATTGATATTTTTGAAATTATAGTGCAATGCGTCACTGGTAATGTATATTATATAACCAATGCAGTGAAGGCAGACAAGACAGACACTTAGTACTGGTAAAAAAAATCTATGTTCTTCTGTGCTAAATTTGTTTAAAAATGAATTTTTTTACGAACCGCCCTAATTTTGGTGTCACCCCTTGTGATGGTGTCACTCGGTGCGGTCCGCACCCCCCCCCCCCCCCCCCCCCCCAGTAACGCCTCTGATCATGAGCACACCACACAAGGGAGAGTAAGATACTGGATTCACAGTATGGTAAGTTATGAATCAGAGTTGGTCTGCGTGCACGGGGAGCCGTCCACCCCTCTCACTGTCAAGGTCCGCTTAACGGGATATCTCCGCTCATTCAATGACAGTCCTCGCCAGCTGGACACATTGCAGGTATTTGCATGTGCTGAAATAATAATTAGTTGCGTCCTGTATATTTAAAGTTGAAATACTACGGAAGAGTATGATATGTATTGACCATATAGTCCCGGGTTCGTAAGTCTGTTATTTTGCCTGGTCAAGCAGATATTTTAAAGGGTACTGGTTAGGCAGTGACCTTAGAGTCCTGTGTTCATAAATAATTATTTTCGGTCCTGGAAAATAATTATTGGATTTTGTTAAATTAATGATGATTCAGAATTTCTCAATAATTGTTGAACAAACCATACTTTGTCCTGTTATAATTTGTTCTACGAGATAGGGGTACCCAGGTAAGAAACGGGATGATCTGATAGGAGTGTGTTATAGATACAATTTTTGTGTCATGCCCATGTATTTCAGAGGTCGCGGGTTCGAATGAAGAACATTCACCGTTGTTTAAAGTGACATTGATATGATACGATTGTAAATAAGAAAATTTGGTTGGAATTATTATTCTGATTTTTACCTCAGATAATTAATTCTCTGTTTGTTTGTTTGTTTGTTCGTTCATCCCTCACACGTTTGGTATGAGGATGATCGTCATCATTATTATTTACTGATGCCGTATATTCTTTTTAAGGCACTTTTACATAGACTTGTCCGTAGGATATCCATGAATTATTCGACAAGGCATCGCGTTCTTGGTTCGAGACTTTGTTACGTCGAACCTAAGAACCGAAGCCGAACTTATCATATCGTTAAAATATTATTGTATTATTGTAGCAATTCGTAAGGGTATTTCAAAACTAAAAAAACTTCCTAGTGAATATCTAGATTGGACATTAAATTGCACAGAAAAGGCTTCCATAATTGATTTATAAGATTGTATAAACGAGGTATATAAAGATACATAAATAATGTCTCAGATTATGCACAGACAAATGACATATTCTAATGGCATGAAGGTTACAAGATTTGAAATGAGGACCAACCGGTAATTAATGGAGGGATTAAAATGGATGTTGATTGGGCACAATTAATAATTGGATGAGTCAGAGATTGTACTATACTGTTTATTTCAGGATGGTCATGGATATCACAGATTGTTTGACCATACCATTCATCTGAAATATAATTAATTGATATCAGACTCGATAGTCATTGTGCCACGTTTAATTAAATTAGCATTTTATTAATTTTGTTATAATTGGATTCCTTCATTGTCCGTAATTGTGAAACAGCTGATCAGATTCTTATGATCCCTCAATTCTCGATAATTTTAATTAATGGTGATTTCTTTACTTTGATTAATTAATAATGGTAATTAATGTTAACCGGTGTTAATTGGATACCATTTTAGTTCATTTTATTTTCTTTGTTGTATGACTGATTTTTTTAAAATCTGATGATCATTGTGCCACGCTAAATTAGATTAGCGTTCTGTAAATTTTATTTTCATTGGGTCTTCGTTAATCCATGTTGATCACAGATGATCATATCGTCATACCGGGTGAGTTTGCCGTGGTCGTTACGGCATGACTGATGGCAGTCGCTCACATCCGGGAGGCGAGGAGGTTCGAATCCCCCCGCCGGCAACCTTGAAGATGGTCTTCTGTGGTTTCCCATCTTCCTTCCAGGCAAATGCCGGGGTTGGTCCCTAACTATAGGCCACAGCCGCTACCTTCCAACTCCTCGTCCTTACCTTCCAACTTTCCTTCCCAACGGTACTTGTAGCTCACCCATTGGGTGTCCGTCTCGAAGCAGCTACAAAAACTGGCGAGCCGAACATGTCCTCGGACACTCCCGGCACTAAAAGCCATACGCTAAAAAAAACGTCATGATTCCATGACTTTTATTATTTTTAGTTGATTATAATTTTATCACATGGAGTAATTAACCATGTCAATTATTATTTAATTGGTGTTGATTGGGCATTGATTGGTCCATTGTTCATACAATTTGATTTTTGACTTAATTTGGTTTTATTGATATTTTTTGAATTCTTCTTATTATTAAAAATTTTAATTTCGTTTATATTTTCTTCTTCTTCTTCTTTCCGATGAGGCCTGCTAGGGACCACGTGCCAATTTCAATTCTTCACACTGTGTTGTTTTCTCTTCCGTTCCCTCCAGTACTCCTTCATCCGTTCACTATGCTGCTTCTTTCTGTCCTCAGACCACTTCGCACCAGGTTTCTTTGGCAATCTTCCTTGGAATCCTTTCATACTTAATACCCTTTTTCTAAAGATCTCTCTGTTCACCGTTTCTTCTTCACTTATATTATTTCTTTCTAAATCTTTCTTTACTTCTTGAATCCAGCTAGTTGTTGCCCTTTTCTCCCAAAGGTACTTGAATATCCTTTTTGTTAATCTGGAATCATCCATTCTGTAAATATGTCCAAAAAATTGCAATCTCCTTTTTCTTATCGTTTCTGTTATATTTTCTATGTTCCTGTATATTTCATCATTAGATCTTAATTTCCATACTTCTGATGTATTCACTGGGCCTAAAATTTCCCTCATGATTCTCCTTTCTAGTACTTCAAGTTTATCTAATCTATAGTTTAGTACCAGACATTCACTTGCGTATAGGCATTCCGGTTTCACCACTGTAGTGTAGTGCCTTATTTTAAGATTTTTAGATAAGCACTTTTTGTTATAAAAATTCTTAGTGATACCATATGCTCTTTCCATCGTGTGTACCCTTTCTTCTACCGAAGATTTTTCTAAACCATTTTCTTGAATTATTTCTCCCAGATATTTGAATTTCTTTACTTTTTCCACTGAGCCAATATCTGTTGCCAAATATTTTGAAGCGTTCTTGATGTTTGTAATAAATTTAGTTTTTTTCTACGGAGATTCTCAAACCTGTTTTGTTGGCTATTTCTTCCAAGAGATTGATTTGTGTTGTTGCACTTGTTAGGTTTTCTGACAATATAGCAAAATCGTCTGCAAATGCTAGGCAACTTATTTCAATGCCTTTGTTCCTTCTCCCCAAACTTACTGGCGAAATGTTATGTTCTTTTAGCTTTAAATTCCAAATACTTACAATTTTCTCTAAAACACAGTTGAACAGAAGGGGTGATAAACCATCACCCTGCCGTACACCTGTATTTATCTTAATAGATTTTGATATCTCACCCATCAATTTTACTTTTGAAATCGTGTCAGTATGGGTTTCACGTATTAGGTTTGCCAATTTAGTTTTCACTCCAAATTCACGAATTGTTTTATCTATGGTTTCTCTATCAACCGAGTCAAAGGCCTTTTTAAAATCTACAAAAGTCACAACTATGTCCTTTGAATTCAGTATCCTATGGCGAATTATGGATTTTAAGTTAAATATTTGTTCTGAACAAGATCTACCTTTTCGAAATCCAGCTTGATACTCGCCCAGTTGTTTGTCAAGTGATGTTTCTACTCTATTCAGCAATATTTTTGAAAATACCTGGTATGCAATTTCAAGAAGAGAGATGCCTCTATAGTTATCAACGTTTTGTTTTTCCCCTTTTTTATGCAGTGGGTGTATTAGAGCCACTTTCCATTTCTCTGGAATCCTCTCTGTTCTCCAAATATCTTCAAAGATTAACTGCAGCTCTTCAATGATTTTTGATTGAGACCATTTCAAAAGTTCAGCTGTCCTCTCCGCTAGCTTTATTATTTTTTAGATTGTTAATTGCTTCTTTAATTTCTTCAGCATTGGGTGGTATATTTTCTTCCAGATTTTCTGTTGCTTTTGAGAATTCCAGCTTATGATCTGATTCAGGGCAGTTTGAACGTTGATCAAAGTGCTTCGCAAGTATTTCACAGTTCTCAACATTGCTTAGGCCAAGTCTACAATTTTCATCTTTAAAGCATATGCTAGGCGCTTGATACCCCTTTAATTGACTCTTAAAAGTCTGATAGAAGTTTCGAGAGTTATTTTTAACAAAGCTGTCTTGCAGGTCAGTAAGTTGTGATTTTTCGAATGATCTTTTAACTCCCCTTATTATTCTAGCAGTGTCTTTCCTTTGCTGTTTGAATTGGTTATAATGTTCCGTCTTTCCAGAGCATTTCCACTTTCTCCATTGTTTTGTTCTCTCGTGTAACGTATCCTCACATATTTGATTCCACCAAGGTTTCTTCTTAGGTTTGGCTAGACCAAACGTCTTCTGAGCTGCGTTGGTTATTTCTTTAGATAAATCTTGCCACTTCCCATGATGAGTTATTTTTATTTCTTCCTGAAATTTCTCCAATGTTTCTTGTGTAATTTGAAGTCTATTTGTGTTATATTTATTTACTCTTTCCCCTATTCTGTGGTTTCTGTTGGATAAGAATTTGAGTTTAATTTTAGACAAATAGTGATCAGAGTCAAATTCTCTGCTTCTTATAACCTTGACATTCATAATTTCTTTCAGTTTCTTTTGGATATAGCTACATGATCCAGTTGAAATTCACCTAGTATTGGATTTGGAGAAATCCATGTTTTAGCTTTTCTTGGCAATTTCTTGAAGAAAGTTGACATTAACTTAAGTTGAAAGTTTTTACAAATAGTAATTAATCTCATCCCATTTCTGTTTGTTCTTTGGTGTGCAGCATATTCTCCCACTATTGGTCTATGAATCCTCTCTCTTCCTATTTGGGCATTGAAATCTCCAAGTAATATCACCACATTTGATTTTGGAATTTTAGATATTTCATCGTCTAGGAGGTCCCAGAATTCCTCTACTTTATTTGGGTTCTTCTTGTTGTCTTCGTTTATTGGCGCATGACAATTAACAAAAGTATATATTTTATTTTTGCATGTCATTGTCAAAAGACACATCCTTTCTGAGCGTGATTTGAATTCAGTTACATTGGCTAATAGACGTTTATGGACATAAAAGGCTGTTCCCAAGAGTGGCATTCCTTTCATAATTTTAATCGCAGGTATACCTTTAAAGATTCTATAATCTTTCGTTTCTGTCACATTCTCATCCAAATATCTTGTCTCTTGTACTGCTAAAATTTGAATTTCGTTTCTATCTAAAAGCAGTTCTAATTCCTTCTGTTTACCCACCTTCAGTAAAGAATTTACATTCAAAGTACCTGCAAAAAATTTATGTTTAAACTTAAGTCTGGAAGGATCCCAAGGATGCTCCGACTCATCCCTATTGCAGATGTTGGGACTCCCCAGAACCCTAGGTCCCGATGCATTGCATAACGCAATGGTGGATTTCTCTTCCAAGCTGCCACCTGGGGTAGTGCTTTCTTTCAGCGGTTTTTCCATTCTGCAATTCAAATTGTGTGTTTCAAGGGTAGGAATAATATTTTTATTTTATTTTATTCATTATTTTTTTGTACTTGTGTTTGGCAAATTAAACTTGTGATTATTTTATCAGAATCTGTGTATGATGATTTTTTATTCAGCCCTAGTGATCTTCTCATAATATATCCAGAACAGTTTATAAATGCAAGCAGTGTACCGTTCATGCACCGATGACAGAGCCCTGTTCTGAAGGCCTTGTGCAAGGGTACAATAACATGATAATATTTATCCTCTATTTGTGATATTTCATGTGTAGATTTAGCGGACGTTGTGTTCTGTTGTACTTTCGGAAACATTTCGCGTCAAAATCTATGTGTTTACGCAGTGTTAGCAATTACCATGTGCTTGCGCTAAGCCTACCAGATGACAGATGGGCGGCGTTGCCATACGTAATGACACGGCTTGAGAATTGTAGACGGTGATGGATTACGCACTATGAAACCTCAATACAGGGTATCTAATGGTTACAATACATACAATTGTATTAAAACAGTAAGTGAAATATACTCTATTTATGAAGTGTTGTGGTGTTTAGGGAGCCATTTCGAGTATTCTGGAACGTGCCATCATTCGCCTGTCACAAGTATGGAGTTAAGATCAACGTGTCCTCAACATGGGGAATCATCCAGAATTCCGGCGATGTGTTCCGTGGGGAACGCTTGACCATCCTATATGATCCTGGGAACTTTCCTGCTCTCATTCATTCTTCGGGCAAGGTGACCCCGCGCAACGGGGGAGCTCCTCAAGAGGGAAACCTGACTCTACATCTTCAAGCTCTAGTCAGCTATGTGGATCGTGTCATACCAGACCGTAATTTTTCAGGCAAGTATACAAATGAAACAAGCAAATATTGCAAACGTTAATTTCCCGGTCTCGGTGAAACTTTGTATACGTATTGGTCAGGTCGCATGGAAAACATGTTGTGATGGCATTTCATCCCCAAATTCCTTTAGGCCATCCCTAGACAGGGCGAAATCGTACACGTTTGAATATGGACGCGTGACTTGGGGAAGCACAGGTGGGTGTGTGCGTTGAGTTATCATATCCTCTCCGACCAATCGCACTGCTACATCTACTTCCCCTACTTTTCAAATGTAGGTGTTCACTTCTAAATTTTAAATTCCATTCCAAATTTGTATACTTTCATCTGTGCTAAGTGGGGCAGCTGACCTCGTAGTTCCGCCCCTTAAAACAACAACAACTAACTACTTCCCCTAGCAAGTACCATAGGCCCTTTCACCGTAGACAACCTGCTCATGGAGCGGTATCGAAGAGGACATGAGAACTCGGCGTACACACCCATCAGGGCCGTTCCAAGTCTCGAGATAGCAATTAAATACTGAAGCGGGACATTGCGCAGCCCATGTGGGTGTGCTTGCCGAGTTCTGATGTCTTCTCCAACCAATCGCAGTACACCAGCCATTCTCCATGGTGTCCACGGGCAGGAAAAGTCAGGAATAGTCAGCAAAAGTCAGAAATTTTGTTTTTGGTCAGGAAAAGTCAGGAAAAAAGTGTGAAAAAACGGAGTGAGTCAGTATTAGAAAGTCAGGAATTTTATTTTAACGATACAGTATTGTGTGTTTTACGGCCATATTTTGATGTTACTAGTTCAACTAATCTCTGAAAATAAAAAGCAATAACTCACTGGACATTATGGTAAGTTTCCATTTTTACAGTACATCATAGTAAAAACCTCTTTTACCTATTTTTTGTACGCTTTTTTGGCGTTGGCGTAGGGATGTGGCGACCCCATTACTATAGTTTAGGTTATTAAGTACTTTGATTTAGGCCTATGTATTATTGCATTATAATTTACTTTATTTTGTATTTTAAATGAATAAAGAGACGAGCGTTGGGCAGCTATGGGGATGGTTGAGGCTGCAAATAAAAAATATATATATTTTCTCAATAAACGTTTTTCCGATGTTACGATGACTTCGCGAGTCAGGAATTTTGTTGAAAAATGGTCAGGAAAGGTCAGGAAAATTGACATTGAAAATTCTGTGGACACCATGTATCTCTCAGTAGTCTGTCTATGGTGAGAGGGATCACGGTACATGCTGGGGAAGTGGAAGTGGATATGAGAACTCTACAAGCTCATCCCTCTTGGCTGTTGTGTGTGACTCTCAGGCGTGCATTTAAGTTGACAGTATTCTGCCCTCTGCTAAAATCGTCCAAGTGAATGTGGGGACAAAATGCAACTACAGATGGATTTCTTGCGGTTAGACTTTCATTTGTACCAAGTTTCAGCGAGATCGGGAAGTTATTTAGTTATTTTTGTCCATCTCGTTGCGTAGTGCGTTGCGTAGTGGCTAGCATTCTTGGCTGTCACCGCAGGGGCCCAGGTTTGATTCCCGACTCTGCCAAGAAATGTAATTTTGGTCTGAGGGCTGGAACGGGGTAGGCTACACTCAGCCTCGTGAAGCAAAACTGACGAGAGGTGGGTTTGATTCCTACCTCAGCCATCCTGGAAGGGGATTTCTGTGGTTTCACACTTCTACTCCAGGCAAATGTCAGAATGGTTCCTAACTTAAGGCCACGGCTGCCTCCTCCCCAATCCTGATCTGAATTAAAGATACACACACTAATACAGCCATCACAATAACACAGGTAATCAGAAACATTCCCCACACACTCACACACCCAAGTACACGGGGCTACATGACCACGATGTCGCAAAGCCCCAAACAAAATTAACAATATCAACTTAAAGCCCAGCAATTTTTGTAGATGGCGGCTGTGCATACCATACAGTCGTATGTACTGTAGTTGTCACGTTGGTAACCGAGGGTCTTTATAAAATGAAAGAACCTGAATACCAACTACTGTGAGCATTTATTTTTTGGAACATAAGTAAATGGAATATAATGCCTGGATGATTTGCACAGCCGCCTTCTTAAAATGATTCGGCTGATGACCTTGTAGTTTGGGCTTCAGACGCTATCCACATTAAAGTTTGTATTCCAAACTTTGATAGAAATCCGATTATTATTTTAGTCATATTTCGGTTTAAGCATTTAACACTCGGATGGCTGCCATTTTGTTTTCACTAAGATGGCGGTGATATAAAACATAACACTGAGGTGCCTTTTACTAGTACTACATCTGTTAGAAATTTAGTACAATTAAGTTTCGTATTGTGGCAATTGATAGGGGAGGGGGGGGGCAGGGGGGAAAAGTGGGGGGGCATACACACATAGACACATGAATATTCGGCCCGTGTAGATCTTACAAGTCTTTCATTATTTTTATTTGCAAAATTTAAACTAGTCTTAAAAAAAAGGGGGGGGGGGGGCGTACTTCGATGCTAAGTGTCAAACATTCTTGCATAGTATTGTGTAGTGTGTTTTACTTAAATAATAGATGGCACCTAAGTTATTACCATTTCTGAAAGGGAACTGCTTTTGTAAGTTTGGCTGGCTGCGTTGCTCAGCGGTAACGTTCTCGCTTGCTGTGCCCAAGGTTGCAGGATCGAATCCTAGCGCTGTCGGCAGGCATTTGAGATTGCGCAAATGTGAGGAAGCCGTGTCAGTAGATTTCTTGGCTCGATTAAGATCCCCTTTTGGACAAAATTCCGGCATCCCGGCGTCTCTAAAAGCCGCATTAGTTAAAAGGGACGTAAAACCAATAAGATTATAATTATTGCTTTTGGAAGTATTCGCAGAATGAACCAAATATTCTGGTATATGATCGTTTAAAATAGTGTTCATGAATTATAAATGGCGTGCGTGCTAAGTTATGAAAATGCATATATTTGTAAATCTCGTGACCTGTTGAAGCGATCGGATTTGAGACGTGCCATAATAAACTGTAATGAACCCACAGATACATGATTCTCCAGCCTTGCTTTAATAATTTGATAGATAAATCCTTCTAAATCGTCACGTAATGATCCAATATTAGTGAACCATGGTGTACTGGACCATTCATTATTATATATACGAGTATTTCACCGGTCATTCCCAAAATTGATTATAATTATGTCACTCAATGTCACTTGAACAGATTACAGCGAAAGTTGAAAAACAAAAACCCAGCAAGTTACGATGACCAAAATATTATGGTACTGCACAACATCCGTAAGATAGATGGCAAGCGTGCTGGCTTTTGAAGAGGGAGTTAGCCTGTGAACACAAACCCCCGCGTGTAGCAGCACTATAGAGTAAAGAGTGAGAGGCCAGCTGTGTCTGAAGTTTCGCCCTAATGCGGCCATCAACCATGGATCTCAGAGGATTGTAACTGAATCTCATCGCCCACCAGGACGCTTGTCGGAAGTGGCAGCAGGCCTTTCCCAATGGGGCGCAGTCAGCAAGAGGAAGTGTGGGTTGAATTTCCTAACCAAGACCCTGCATCTCAAGTCCTACTCGGCCGATCACAGTGACACTTTGTGTGATTAAATGCAACTGTAATGTATATTTTCTGGCATAGAATATTATGAGGGGTGTACAACTGTACATACGACTAGACTTTCCCTGAATTGAATTTCTGTAACACGGCAGCAGGCTCCAATTCCAATAAAATGTTGACGGTAGTAATTTCCTAGTTTTCTTGTGTTCCGATCGTGACATGTAGACGGAAATGGATTCAATCTAATGAGCCCTCTACTTTCTGTATCTGCTCTCTATGCACCAGGTTTAAAAGTGCAGCTTTTCCCGTCTTTTTTAATCAATAATTCCATGAGGCAACTACATGCAGTCGGATCTGGTTTGTAGTCAATTGTGTGAGGCGCAAGTAACCTTCACTATTCGTTTGGCAGTCGGTACAGATGTTGCTATAGGCTTCTCAAATATTCGAGATCGCGTCACCAAAAGTCCAAAAGCGTTTTCTACTGTCCTTCTTGCCCTTGACAGTCTGCAGTTAAATATTTTGCAATTAATATTCTCGGGTAGAGGCTCATAAAATATGATTTTAACGGGAAAGCTTCATCTCCAACAAACACGAAGTTCTTAGTAATATGGAGCGCTTTACTTTCATTGCTTTGATTTAAGGAGCTGTGATCGAACACACCACTACCTTGGGATCCAAAATCAACGTACCGGAAATGATAGTTTGCATCCGATACTGCCAAAAGTATTATACTGAACGTATTTTTGTAATCGTAAAACACATTGCCACTTAACATTAGGAAACGAATAGCCACATGTTTGCCATCAATGGACCTGAATAATTCTGGAAAATTCAATTTTTCATTAAAAGCTCTTTGTTGTGTAATCCAGCAAAGCTTTGTAAATTGCATCCAAAACCTCTGGAATAAATGTGCTGATGTATTCTTGGGTATCCTCAATACATATTACAGACCGGTAGCCAAGTATCTTCAGGTGACATGAAGTTTCGGTTCTGCTGGAATTGCTCTTCTCATATTGGTGTCCTTTTGCTGAATCGTTGATTACACTGTGGGCTCCTGTGTTCATTAAGCAGGTCGTAACGTATTGGATTGTGCACTTAGCAGTTAGAGCGACGTGTGGTCCATTTTCATGCAGCTGCCACCTCTCGCTGACAAAATAACCTGACCATTTAATAACAATCACATAATGACACTAAGCAAACTTGAAGGTCAATCACCACTATGAGTACCTCAACAAAAACAAGAAGTTCCGTGACGAACTAAAGAGCTTACGTTTCTTAAAAATAAAGATCCTGCCAATGTTTAATCTATAGGTATGTGGACCTATCTAGAACAATGACGAAATTAGGTTGGTAATATCGAAATTTCCAATTAGTTCTAAATATACCTGGCACAATGTAGCCTAATAGAGCACTGCAGTTGGCAGCCTCGGTGACTGAATATATTCTTAGTTCCATCTCTTAAGGTACAGAATACAAAATTTAGTTGAAGTCCAATGGATAGCATGGACGTTATGTGCAGTTAGACATTGGATCTATGAGCGCACGTAAAATCATGTTCGCAACAATGTCATGCATATGTTGGTCAGAAATAATCTGAAATATTATGGTCTCTTGTTGTGCCAATTTTTTAGGAAATTCATTTGTTAGTATAGAAGTTATAATAATAACCTCTGGCACCACAGCCCTTCAAGGACCTAGGCCTATCAAGCAATCGCTACCCAGCCATTTGGCCTGCAGATATCGGGGTGACGCGTGATCAGTGCATCGGGTCCCCTCGGCCGTTAATCTTAGTTTTCGTAATCTGGGCGCTGCCTCACTGTCAGACAGCTACTCAATTGTCCTCACGAGGCTGAGTGCACCCCGTTCCAGCCTTACGTCAGTTTCTAAAATCCCTGACGGAGCTGGGAATCGAACCCGGGGCCTCCGGGCGAGAGGCAGGCGCGCTACCCCAACCCCACGGGGCCAGCAGTATAGAAGTTACATGTATTTTAAAATTGGACCTATCAGCAGGGTTAGAACCATATTGGCAGCACTGACGTATATTAGTTACTCCAAATTAATCTAGAATGTCAGGTACTATACGTATGCAAAGTTTAAAGCTGTTGCCTTGCATACTTTCTGATATATTGATATTAGGGTAGAGAAAATTGAGACAGCTTTTATTAACAGTTGGCAGCCCTGGTTGCTCTTAAGAATACACATAGTCATATCTGTTATGGTACACATAGAATATACGAAATTTGGTTGAAATCCAATTGATAGTATAGAAGTTACATGCATTTAAAAATTGGTCCTATTAGAAGGTTTAGAATCATGTTGGTAGCACTGACGTATATTAGTTACTCCAAATCAATCTAGAATGTCAGGTACTATACGGGTGCATAGTTTAATGGTATCGGCTTGCATAGGCTACTTTCTGATATATTGGTATTTGGATTTAAAAAATAGAGAGAGCATTTACTAACAGTTGGCAGCTCAGGTGGCTCTTAAGAATACGCTCGTCATAGCTGTTTATGGACACACAGTACATACGAAATGTGGTTGAAATCCAATTGATAGTGTAGAAGTTAAATGCATTTAAAAATTGGACCTATCAGCAGACTTAGAATCATTTTGGCAACACGGTCATGTACGGCCTCCTGGAAATTATTCTGAAATATTATTTTCAATTTGTGTGCCAATTTTGGAATAGCTCCCATGCATACCTTAAAGATATCCAACATGGAGCACAAATTTCAATTGCGGTTTTTCAGCAGTTGGTAGCACTGACATCATTTTCAAATATGGTCTTGAGATATTCAGGTATAGATCTTTACTCATACCAAATTTGGTTTTGATTGCTGCAGCCGTTTAGGAGTTGATAGGGACACACAGACAGACAGACAGACAGACAGACAGAAGGACAGACAGACATTTGCCCGGATCGATCTCATAAGTCTACTTTTTCCTCATTTTTGCAAAATGTGAAAAGTAGGCTAAAAATCACATATCTTGACTAGTTGTGCTAGATTAATTACTACTGCAACTAAATACGTGTATATTGTAAATATCATAACCCATATTTGTAGACATAGATTAATAGCCTAAGTGTAAAGGATCTGATGATCGCTTGATGATCAAAGCTGGTTATCCAAGCTCATGAAAAAAACAGGATTAGGGAATCACCCATTAGACAGTTGGGTACAATTGTGTTCACTGTCTGAAAAAAAAAATCGGCCCCAAACATACAAATGTGACATCTTACGGAAGAAGGTATATCTAAAGTCAATTCTTAGGCATGTTCGATTAAAACTCAATGTTCTCATGATAGGGCAGTTATAAAAAACGTGGTATAATAAGAAATCTTGTAATTTTAGCGTAAGTATTGCAAACATTGAAAAAGACGAGCTGGACGTCTATCTTGGGAATTCACCGCCTGACTTGCATGCTCATCCTTTTTCACAGGTGGAAAATGAATCAAACAATATATCCAGGGCTCACTAAACTAGTGAAAAAATAGGCTATCCCGCGACTACCTGTAGCGCTGAAGGAGTTTTTTCAATTGCAGGAAACATTGTGACTGCAAAGCGGAGCTGACGCGCCCCAGTAAATGTTTACTTATTAGTATTTTTGCACAAAAACAGACCTTTAATTAATTAAAATATATTGTAACATTTATTTTTAGCCTATTTTCATTTCATGAAAAATAAAATAAAAAAATAAGGCTTCCTAGTTCACCTTTTGTCCGTGTGTGTGTCTGTGGGTCCCCCCTAATATCCTGAAAACGGGTAAAGCGATTTCAATGAAACTCGGTAAGGTCATAGCACTATTATGGCCGACCCCGACCGTGCCCTTCAAATTTGTTTATGTCTCACCAATCCAACATGGCGGCTGTGCGAAGTATTTCAGCAGCATTCAATATCTCCGAAACTATTACCGATATCACCCTGAAATTTTGTACGGTGATAAAGGTGATGATGATGATAATTGTTGTTTTAAGGGGCCTAACATCTAGGTTATCGGCCCCTGCGATGATAAAGAACTATAAGTTCACCTATGAGACTTTCAAAAACCTGGTAACGACAAAACCAACATGGCGGCCAAGCAAAGTTGAGATAATTGAATAGACTATTCTCGCGATTTAACCATCTAAATGCAATGAAACTTGGTACCGTACAGCAAATGTTTATACACATTGTAATGCACTGACATCTAATATACCGGTAGTACAATTGTTTACATAACCTCAAGATGGCGGCTGTGCGAAATATTTCACCGGCATTCCATATCTCCGAAACTATTACTGATATCACCCTGAAATTTTGTAGGGTGTAAAGGGCGCTACTACAAGTTTATACAGGGTCCCTCATTCAAAGTGTGGCCGGTCGCACGGCCGGCGCAGCGCTGCAGGTAGAAAATCGAGCCGAAGGTCAGACGTGCACATACCAACACAGAGCTAAGACAGTTGTGACGCAGGATTTGACGAGTAAAGTTGACTTTGTTAATTCTTTTATAGCCTATTTTAAGTTTATAACATGTGTCCGTTGTCATTGTTCAATTGTTATTGTGTTTCAAAATGTTATAATGTGTTATTGCTAAGTGCTTAAATTTTTATTTATGGGGAAAATTGAAAAATAAGGTTAATGCAACAAACCCTCACACTCTAGATGAACTCAAACTAAATATCACGAGAGAAATTGAGGCTATATCGGTAGATGAACTAATGCGTGTGACAGAAAATTTGCTTAGAAGATGCCAGAAATGTGTAGATGTAGGGGGAGGACATTTTCAACATCATTTGTGACAAGTTGAGTAGTGATTCGTATGGGCGCTCGCTCGACCCCAAGCTTAGCGAGTTGCCATGTGCTCGTCCGACACTCCACGCGCCAAGCGTCCGGCCACACTTTGAGTGAAAGACCCTGTATATGTAAGTTTCTAAAACCTTCAGAGTACAAATCGAACATGGCGGCCAAGCGAAGTTGAAACACTTCAATAGACTTTTCTCGCGATTTCACCATCTGAGCGGAGTGAAATATGGTATAGTAAATGTATATGCATATTGTAATGCACTGGCAATTAATTTAGTTCAATTGTTTACATAACCTCAAGATGGCGGCTGTGAGAAATTTAAAAATAAGTTTTTATTTCTTGTGTCGTAATCATGCGATAGAAGTGAAAGTTTGAATAATGAACCTACGCAATAATTTTCCTTTAATGGTACATAACTCTATAGCCTATACATATAACAATCCAACATGGCGACCATCTGAAATATTTAGACGGTTCTCATTTTCTACGAATCTTTTACAGCAATCAAACTGAATTGTTTTATGTTCATAGAGGCTATGAACATAAGTTCACCTATAGGACTTTCAATAATTTGGTGAGCACAAATCCAGCATGGTGGAGACGCGAAGCATAAATATTTAAATGGACGTTTCTCGCGATTTAACCATCCGAGTGCAGTGAAACTTGGTACGGTAAATGCTTATACAAATGTAAATCCACTGACATCTAATTTATTTCAATTGTTTTCATAACCACAAGATGGCAGCTGTGCGAAATTTTAAAATCTCGTTTTTACTTCTTGTGTGCTAATTATGCGATTGAAGTTTGAATACTACACGTACACAATAATCTTCATGTAATAGTACATAACTCTAAGACCTACATATATGAAAATCCAACATGGTGACCATCCCAAATATTAGTCGGTTCTCAATATCTACGAATATATTACAATCAAACTGAAATTTTGTATGTTGATAGAGGCAATTAACATAAGTAGGATATATGAAAATAGGCTTTAGTTCTTCACGGAACTACTTGTTAAATAACGCATCTTCTGTGAACTGTTGAAGCCATTCTTTCAGTGTTGCCTTTACAAACTGTCAGTTGTAACTATTCAGTCGGTCAACGCGATTTTTTTCAATGACTGTGCGGGGTACAATGTACAGTATATACTGTATTATATGAGTAATAAGTAAATTAACTCCTTGAAAAAATACATGTATTAGTTATGATCACAATGATCCCGGCGGGAGTAGGTATGCGATAGCGTAACAACTGTACGACTGAGCACACAAACGTCCTTTTCATGTTGGTGCATATCAATACCGCGTATGACCACCATAGACTATACATAATAGAATTCAAGTGCATGCTCTAATTGTATTTTATTTATTATATTGTGTTATTATAATTTGTATACTTGTTCATAATATTCATTCGTATTTCACAAACCCTTATTAAACAAAACAAACGTATACAGTGCTCAAAAAATGTTTTGCATATTGCGATTTAGTGACTTGTTTATTCTACTATTGCATGCAATCACATTAAACACAATATAGGGTGCATACAAAGAAAATCAACACACAATCTGCTCTGCAAAAGTGATAGAAACACACAACGAATAGCAAAAGTGATATTGTGGGACTGAGCACACAATCGTCCTTTTCATGTTGGGGCATATCAATACCGTGTATGACCACCATGAGCTCTAAGGCCTGCTCGCAGAGACGAGCCATACTGAGCAGAAACGAATCCAACGTGGTTTGGGGAAGATTATCCCACTCTTGGACAGCAGCTTCAATCGGTTGCTGTTTGTTTGTTGAAGGATTGGGACGGTGCGAAATTGCCCTCTTGAGCTCTTTCCATGCATGTTCAATACTATTCATGTCCGCAGAATAGGCAGGCCACTCTATTTTCGGTATGCCATGCATCTGAAGGAACTGATTGGCCACCCTAGCTCGATGGCACGAGCATTATCGTCCACGAGTGTAAAGTCCTCACCCTTTGTGGCAGCAAATCCTGTAACGATAGGTTCAATGATGTTGTCTCTGTACAACAGACCAGTCATGTTACTGTGGATAGGAATTAGAGGTGTACGTTGACCAAATATGATTCCACCCCAAAAACATGATTGAACCTCCTTGCTGTTGGTGGCTTTCCTGGATGAAGGGCTCGTGAAATCTCTCACCCACTTGAGCATTTGAGTGTGGTGACATAATAGTGATAGTGACTGTAATAGTGATCATAACTAACACGTGTAATGTTTCCAGGAGTGTGATTCACCTATTATTCATATATTAGCAACCCGCCCCATCTTCGCCCGGAAACTGAAGCATCGTTTATATAATTTATGGGGGAATCATAATTCATAGCAGAATTTTCTTTATCGGACCACAAAACATGAACATTCCTTCCCTGTGTCATAAGAACTTTGAGGATGACTCCCTTTGTCTTTGTGAATTCTTTCTTTCTCTCTCCTGTGACAATCGAGAAATTATGTGTTGCTCAGTTTCATTGTTACGTGATAAGCGTATTATTTTCGATTTCAATGAACTACGACCTATATCCTTTTTCCGTCTCGGCATGATGGGTTAAAATCACTGACTAGACTATTAATTATATTATCATGGAGATAGCATGTGTAACGAATTCTTGTCAGACGTAATTTAAGAATGGCGAGGTGCATGAATCACAAATCCCTCTTCCGTCCAATATAAACGTGACTGTGTATTCTGTAGAACGAAAAGTTCACAGGCGAAGTAAAGGTAAGTCGAGTTGCACTTCCAGGGAAACTCCAAACACTAAACTGTCTCGAAGCTAGTAATTGAAAGGAGATTGTTGGAAGAAATAAAAACGTTAAAACACTTAGCCTATAGTGGGCGATGTATTGAAGATAGAGATATGATGTCACGGACGTTTTTTTAGAACTTTTCATGCTCAACAATTCCTACACTCATAGTATATAGATATTTTTAATGGTTTGCCCAGCGTAAGCTTAAAAAGCGCACGGACGCCAGGTTCTTTTTCGACTTTTTCACTGAAATCGTTAGTGCGTGGCTTCCTTTGATCATAAATATTTTTTTTTCTACAGAAACCTTCCCCGAGATATCATTTACAGAATGGTGAAAACCACATCATAATCCTACCACTGGTTCTCGAGATCACCCGTAACATCCAAGAATCGGGGACTTGGTTTTATACTAAGTAGAGATTTTATACATTGTACTCCGCCCAGTCATTGGGCAAAGTTAAGTTAGCAGACTGAGAGTTACAACTGACATAGGCCTACCTTTGTGGTAGCTAGGCTAAAACTGAATAAAACAAAAATGTTCCTGTCTTACATTGTAAACAACCTTCCCGACAAAAAAATGAGCAAGATTCAAAATCTTTGCCGAAAAGTCTTCGTTTTCTTTTTCTGAAACCCTTCCCAATTTGATTGATGTTTGTCCTTCCACTCTCACAGACTCTTATTTGGTTATTGTTAACATAAACAAGGAAGGACACTTATATTTACGTAAAATGTAACTTTTATAGATTTCTATATATCATTCCGAAAATACCGTAATTCAACTTAGGCGATGACCTCTCATTTGAACCATTTTCAATACTCATTTTCTTATCTCGTGTCTACTAATCAATTAATCGACTTTTTGTTTCATAGATTAGTCGATTGCAAGGTTAGTCGATTAATCGTTTCCGATTAATTTCAAATTAATCGATTAATCGAACATCGATTATTACATGCTCTATTACAAATACATACACTAGTACAGACATCACAGTGACACAGGTTATCAGACAAATTCTACACACACACACACACACACACACAATTATTGCCTGCCTCTGACGTTTGCCGAGTGGTGTGTGCCCATCGATCATCACCCTAGCCAAACTGTAGCAAGCACGTTGTGGTCGTGGTCACATAGTCGCGTGGTCCTCACCCAGCCGCGTGCAGCCACCACTTGTATGACGTTGTGTATTCTCAGGCCGTTCATTATACCAGGTGAGTCAGCTGCCCCTACCAATATTGTGTTCTGCAGCCCAACAAACGTGTGAGATTGTGAGGTCGATAGTTCTCTGGCAACATTCCTTACGATAATCATGCACCGTAAGCACATCCTGAAAGCGATTCTAGACACTATTATCATTCCCGCCATGTGACTCTAGAGTCTGGACCGTTCGAAAAAAAAAAATGACATCCGTTCAATCATTAATCCTACATCAGTCTACTATGTAGGCCTAACTATGCTAAATATGTCATGAAAAATAACCGGGTATTGCAAAACGCGAAATTAATGCTTAAAACTACGATATAGTGATGTGGAGAGCGTTTGAAACAGCGAACTTGAGGAGTAATGAACTGTAAGGCATTCCTAATACAAGTCTCACTCATAGCTATGGGACAACTTAAAGCTCCATAATCGAGTGTGGAAACAATGTTTAAATAAAGTTAGGTCTATCCTGTAGGAATTTTTATTCAAGGGTAGTCATTAGAGTAAGTATGTACTGTACCCTTGAAAGAAGCAGTTAGCAAGTTTCTGTATTCGGGGTCGTGTTCAGTTCCTGTTTCTGCGGTTTAGAGTAAAATATTTCGCTTCTATAGTGTCAAGGATTCATAGGGTAAAACATAAAACTAGAAAATGATGTGAAAACAAGGATAAGATAAACAATATTTAATAACTGAATCATACTTAACAACAATGACAAAATAAAACACCTCCCTGAGCTTACTCCCACAACAATAAACTCGACGTGAAATAAAATCACAAATTGATTCTGATATCAATAAAAAAACATAAAAACTGGCATAAAAAATGTGGAAGAATTAGTCCACCGATCTCATTAAATTGTGTGCGCGCGCTGTGACTAGCTGTAGAAGGAAATTGAGTACGTAAATAACGAAGATTCGCTCCCATATGACTCAATCAGATAACGCACGAATCCCCATTTTGCAAATCGCAATTATGGCACATGGGAAATACACTAATAAAATGGCTGTACAATAATAATCACTCACTGACACACGCTACCCTTAAGAAAATTAAATTACAAAGATTTCCTCGGAAATGACAGAATGCGTGAAGGCACATAAAAACAGAGCTGCCTCAAATGGTCTTAAGCTCGCAAGACTAATGACCGCCAGCGTGACATAGGCATACACGGGGTGACCGAGGTCACCGAACTATTAATACACAAAGCATACAAGAGTACGCACCAAATCAAAAGCAACAAAGACACGCCCACACAGGCTGATATATTACATGAATGCAATGCAGAAATAGACCAACATAGCGCTATTGGTGTGATTATCACTAACCATTGGATTAACCAATTAAATGTCTCCATTACCAGACAGAATTCTGAGTGAATTCAGAACCGAACAATGTTTGAGCGTTAAGGAACATGGGAACAATATTAGCATATGTGGCACAAGAAAAGAGAAAGAGAGAGCAGGTAGCTTTAACATATATATTGTCTTCCAACACAAAACACAATTTAGAAAACATAAGTTTTAGGCTAAACAGGTTAGCAGCACAACTTGGAACATATTTATGCTTGGAAGGTTTTGCTTTACTAACAAAGAAGAAATCATTAAATTGATTCGAGACACTAAGTGCTTTAATGCACAGCTTAGTTTGAACTTGAAAAGAAAAGAATAGCAACATAGCCTATAGAAGGGGCTAAGCAGTTACAAAGAAAAGACATAGCCTATAGAAGGGGCTAGTGGTTGTCTGGGGCTAAATCCTGCCGTACCTTATGAAAGGAAAGTCATATGCATTGCAAAATGCGCAAATAAAGTAAGCCATGAAATGTTTCCAAAGGAAGTGAAATGGCAGAAGCAGGTAGGCATGTGATTCCTGAAAGTGAACCTTGAAATTGTTCATAAAAGTTGAGTGCGAAGTAAAGATGACATTAGTTATGTCAAGTAGAATAGCATTCACAAAAAGTAGAGCTTTAGAGTAAGCCATTGAAGACGAAGTCCTAGGTAGGAATTTTCACTTTGCAGAGAGTGCGTACAAGAATAGTTTTCCGTAGCACGAAAGATGTGAAGTTCAAAAATGTTCGTTTTCAACCATGTCGTAGAAACACGAAGAAAGGTGATCCACATTAGATCACTAAGTTAAAATGTCGTAAAGACATTGCGAAGCGTGTATATCACTTCTTGATGCAGAGGTTATGGTGTTACATGAAGATCTAGATGAAGTTTTAGGTCCGGTATGCAAGACTGGTGGACAGCTCTGTGTCTGTCAAAGAAAGCACAAAGTGGACAGCCAGCTGGTCGCTTAAATAGTAGGTCTGACGATGTTCTCGTGGGTTCTACGGTGACGTGCTGAAGAAGACGTGCCGTGAATGGCTGGAGCTAGGCCCAAGCATGGCGGCGGACCAATGAGCGCGTAGCTAATAGTGACCAGATGACCACGAGGTCTCAAAGCGTGCAGCACAACCGTAGTACATTACTAGAACACTTGGAAAACTGTCTTAATGCGAGAAGGACTAATGAAAAAATATGTAAGTAATTTACAAAGTACTTGATTTTAAATAAAGGAATTCTTACAAAACGAAACGTCAGGAACACGTGGTGACCAGAATATAGGTTATGAAAAAAAAAATTCGTCTGACTAGACACTTCACAAAACTTGCAAAATTAATTTATTTATTTATTCGCAAATGCGAACAGCTATGAATTTAGCGATATGACGTCAATATCTCCCCATTTATATTTCAATCAGCTTACAATCATTCAGGCTTTAATGTTAAAACATATTCAGAAAATTCACGGGCCCAACCCGCCTGGTACTAATGAGCCTTATCGGATATCTCTGATCTACGTTACAATGGACGCTCTCTCACATGCACTCCTCACAGCTGTCTCAGTCCCATGCATGCGTCATAAATAATACTAAGCGAGCCCCTCATCGCATCTAGAGTGCCGTTAGCTGCCTTCCTGAAATCGCGCGTGTCACATCACAAAAATACACAAAACATCTCAAAAATATTATCCAGTCGGGATTTTAAGACTCAATATGGTTCAAACATACCTCCCGCAGGATCAGAATGTTGAACTGGACTGCGACAATACAGAGTATGAATCAACATCTCCAGCAAGCAAGACCAAAATTACACACATACATGACGCCACAACGCTTGGACTGACTATAAATATCCACGCGTTTCCATGTTTAGATCAGAGTTCCTTAAAGTTGTCTTCAAGACAATGTCTAACAATTTAAAAGATGAAAATCAACAAGACGATGAAGCAAATGGCTTCTCGTATACACAATATTTGCAACATGGCAAATTATCAAATCACATAGCCTGATTGATCATAAATCTACTACCATAACTATGACTTCCCCCAATACTGCAATTTACGCTATATTCATTCAGATCCACTTCTGTCACAAAGCTATCCTCCAGATTATAGTGATCAACTGCCGTACGCTGGCAACCAAGCGCTCCACACGCGTATGAGGCCATGTACATTTGAACCAACAAAATAAATCCACAAAATATTTACATTTACAAATATGCCACGCTGCGTCATGCAATAATTTGTGTGTCAGTCACTAAACAAAACGAGATTCCACATTTAAACACACAATACAAATATTTACAACAAATTCTTCCCATGAGACCATAACCGACTTGTCAAAATTAAATAAATTTAATTTGTGTACTCATTCCTTCTGCCTGCCGTTAGTCAGTTCAAATCACCATACATCTCCCCTTCTGGTATGCTTAGGCCATATTCATCTTCTCCAAGGTGATGTGACTGTAGACCATCCTTCCTTCATTGGCCTGGAACGACATCGTGCTGCTTGGATGAAATGATAATTAGCACACGCTTAAATTGCCTAACTATTTTGCTATCTTTGGTTACTTATTTCACCAAAAGTCCTATTAGCAAGAATGTAACGACGACTTTCCCTAACTCTGTAGCATAGGAGCTACCTATTCCAACACTGACTTTACTTTAAATAAAACTTTAGTTTGAAACGCACACAACATACTACTTGCTCTCAACAGTATAACAAATGTTAAATATTACAAGTGTCCCATGACACACAAAGTAGAAGTAAAAGTATTAAGTGTCCGTCGGACACGTCAAGTAGAAGTCACAAGTGTCCCTCTAGACACGAAAAAAAAGTAATAAGTGTCCCACGGACACTCGAAATGGAGGTTACGTGTTGTGTCTCACTGACACTCGAAATTGATGTTACGGGTTGTGTCTTACTGACACTCGAAATGGATATAAGTTCAATAGCACTCAAAGCAGTATTTATATGATCAGGACATTATTTTAAGGGTGGGAGGTAGCTCCGAAATTAAGTTCTGGAATAATAGGCTCACTGGCATGTGATAATACTAATTTTGATCGTAACACACTGTAGATCATGATTATGCCATTCCGCAGCGAATTTAATCGTGGGATTTTCTGCTAATTAATTCCCACTCAATAATTAGACTTGGCATATGCACGCCGCGTCCCCACTAAAATGAGCATCATATCCTTTGATTGGTTCTTCAGAACACGGAACTCGTGGTTTTTCTTGCACTGACCCGCCCATGGGTGTGGCTAAAACATTCTTCCTTCTCTAGATTTCTTGCTTTCTGTCCTACTCTGACGCTCATAGACAATGAAATAATTTCTGCATGAGCCAAGCGCTGGGTGACCCTGGCTGGGTCCTTAACCTCGCTCCTAACGGGCATCTTGCTCTCAGATATATAGCCATAAGTACAAAGCTGGCTCAAGTCTATTGTACCTCAGAAATACACATCCGTCCTTCATGTCGCCAGTTTCTACCTGAAATTTTGAAATATCTGTCTGGTCTACCTTCTTGAGTGCCAGTAGTTTCAAATGCAGAAATAATAAATTAGAATCATTAATATGTCCTCATATTAAGGGTTCAGTACCAACTGTTATTTACAGATGTCAGCACTGCGACCAGCTAAAATAGTGTGTGGCACTATACAGCCCATGACGGGCTAAGGCCGACCAAGCGACCACTGCCCAGCCATTTGGCCTGCAGATATTGGGGTGACGCGTGATCAGCGCGTCGGTTCCCCTCGGCCGTTAATCTTGGTTTTCGTGATCGGGGCGCTGTCTCACTGTCAGACAGCTACTCAATTGTCCTCACGAGGCTGAGTGCACCCCGTTCCAACCCTCACGTCAGTTTTAAAATCCCTGACGGAGCCGGGGATCGAACCCGGGGCCTCCGGGTGAGAGGCAGGCGCGCTACCCCAACACCACGGGGCCGGCCCAGCTAAAATAATATTATAATATAATTAGACTACCTCGTGGTATAGCGGATAGCATTCTTGGCTGTCGTCCCGGAGGTCCGGGTTGGATTCCAGGTTCTGCCAAGAAACCTTATTATGGTCTGAGGGCTGGAACGGGTTACACTCAGCCATGTGAGGCAAAACTTAGTAGAGGCGGGTTCTACACCTCAGCCATCTTGGAAGTGGTTTTCCGTGGTTTCCCACTTCTACTCCAGGCCCTTCGCCTCAATTACAAATGCACACACTAATACAGACACAGCATAACACAGGTTATGAGATAAATCCTGTACACAGCCAAGTGAGGCTACATGACCACGACATCGCTAGGACCCTAAATATATTAACAACAACTTCGGTATCCAGTATACCACTAAACACTTGTTCCCTGCAATAAAGTTGCGCTGAACCTCACGGTTTCGGATTTAGACGGATATTGCTTCATAGAACTCGCCCTGAATATGAGCTACGGTACCATACATTTGAAACCTACTGCATTTACATTAGAAAGTAAAAGCTTTCTAACAAGGGAACATCTCCCGACCTCGCTGAAACTTTGTATACATATTCTGTAGGTCAGAACTCAAGAAACTCATCTGCGATTGTAATTTTTCCTCAAATTCATATGACCCATCCCTACTGTAGAGCGGGCTAAATTGTATATGTCTGAATACTGGAACGACCCTGATGGGCGTGCATGCTGAATTCTCATATTCTCTCCGACTTATCGCACTACTTAACCCATTCCCTCAACAGCCTGTCTATGGTTAGAGGGCTTACATGCTGGAGGAAGTAGTTGCAGCAGTGTGTTTGGTCGGAGAGACGTAATAACTTGGCACGCACATCCTCCGGTGCTGCTCCAAGTCCAGCGTCAATATAATTTAACGCCTACAATTTAGCCACATCTAGGGATGGCGCAAATGAACCTGGAGACAAAACACTACCACAGATACTTTCCTTGTGCCCTGGCCAAAATGTATGAAATGTTTCAGTGATATCAGAAGATTGACGTTCGCGATGTTTCCATGTAAGTTTAATGGCAGACGGACACGATTTGTTCATACGCATGTCTTTATTACAGGTCTGGGCATAATAGATATGGAGTCATGGCGTCCAATTTTCAGACAGCTATTTGGAAGCTTCGCGCCCTACAAGGAATTTTCTTACAATATTGAACGAAAAAAACATCCCAAGTGGCCTGAGTCTGAAGTAGAAGAAGTGGTGAGTTTCACCTGGTGTCAACACCAGTACATTAAACTGTCTTATATGACAGTCTGCAATTTTATGTAGCCCATACAAACGTTAGTACAACAATGCTGTGAATATTTTCAATTTACGCTAGTTTATAGCGACCGTGCAGCTTGAAAATTCGAAAATTGCAAAATAAACATATTTTATTATTATTATTATTATTATTATTATTATTATTATTTTACATTAGAGTTCCTATCCAAATTCCAAAGGAAGTAATAGTCCAGCTGATTGCTGTGAGTAGCCACTCCCTTTTACGTAATGTAAAATGACCCGTTGTGATAATAATAATAATAATAATAATAATAATAATAATAATAATAATAATAACAATAAAAACATCAAGATTGGGTCTCAGAAGACCACGCATATCAACTGCTGTCCAGCTCATTGCCTGGCAAGCGCAATGACACTCTCAGTCGCGTTACCTTTGTTTTAGGCCATGGAGTGCTTCTTCTCATGTCAGCAACTAGTCAATTGTTCTCACGACCTTAGCAAGGGAACATCTCAAACATGAACCTTCCGATCATTCTGAAACCTTGTACAAATGTTGATCAGACTGTCAGGAGAACATTTGCAGCAATATTCACATAACCCCAAATTTACAACGGCCACCCCTAGATAAGGTGAGAATGTAAGCATTTAAACGTGCATGCAGGTGTGGGATAAAGAGGGCTCGACTCTCACGTCTCCTCCTAGCTAAGAGCTTTGGTGACTTCAGAATGTATGTGTGTTTGTACCGATCAAAGAAACTGTAGCCAAAACCAAGTCTATGAGCAGCTCAATGTAAGCTTCTCCTCTGTTGCCTCCTCTCTACAGTCCTTTTCCTCCCCGACCACACCACTCTGAGACACGAGGCACGACCGATAGTACATGAAACGTTGTCCAACTGCCAATAGACATGACCTGAGCAGTGAGTACTCAAGAGGAAGAGGGTGTCATGAACAAGACCCATTCGAGGAGTGTACACGATACGTTGTCCAACTGTCAGTAGACAAGACCTGAGCAGTGAGTACTCAAGAGGAAGAGGGTGACACGAACATAACCCATTCGAGGATTGTACACCAAACGTTGTCCAACAGTCAGTAGACATGAGTTGAACTGTGAGTACTCAAGAGGAAGAGGGTGACACGAACATAACCCATTCGAGGATTGTACACGAAACGTTGTCCAACAGTCAGTAGACATGAGTTGAACTGTGAGTACTCAAGAGGAAGAGGGTAACACGAACATAACCCATTCGAGGATTGTACACGAACCGTTGTCCAACTGTCAATAAACATGAGCTGAACAGTGAGTACTTCAAGGGAAGCGCATGCACAGCACAGTGAAAGAAACTATTAATATGCTGGACGCAGCAAATATACCGCACTTTCTGCTTTACGAGTGCGGAAGCAATGCTGATAACAATGCTCTTAATTGTCATAGGTTGCAAAGCATTGACGTTGTTAGTAGTATGTTTGCGTTTTTATATTGGGTGCATACAGTGTACAGAGTGAGTGGGGTATTACTAAGAAACCAGCAACTCATGATTTCCCAGGTCAAGAAGCGCCCATGGATGTGAGAAACGTATGGTAAAAGGTACGTGGTTTACGAGATAGCAGGAGGAAAATGCATCGTATTTGTCAACATCACTTGTAAGCCTACTGCTGTGCTTGAACCCTGGAACAAGAAGACGAGACGTGTCAAACTAGTTTCGTGTGTAAACATCAAAAAAGTTCAGAGACCTAAACACGGTACACGAGCAGGTGTGATGCCATCTGGTATCCAGGTGGAGGTCACACAGGCAAGCCATGAGAAGGCCGGTCTCCCGGAGTGGGATTGAACTCGTTAAATCACACTTCCGTGACACCTTTAACGTTGTTGTCAGACTGATAACAGAGAACGGCCCCCCGCAAAGTGATTGAAGTAGCTTAGATTTTTGGAAGAACCACTCACTGTACTCGGACCCACTCCAGACACAATGCCTTTATTTTGTTATGCTGCTTAAGATAGGGAAAACACGATGTAATAGGGCATACGATTAGCCTGCTGGACATGTTTAAATAATGCAACTAATTTATTATTAGAAGCACACTCGTGTTGACCGATTGAAAAGCTTCTAATAATAGATTACTTAGGCAACACTGAAAAATGTCTTCTAATATTTCAATAATATAACTAAACCATTTCTTTTCCCGCCGAGTGATGTGGACCTAGTCTATGACTTGTGACAAAACTGTGTTACTGTTAATTCCTACTTATGAAATACGCGCACTTCCCTGGACAACGTGGCGTGAAGTCAGTCCAACGATTGATATCAACTGTGTAACTTAGGGAACTGTAGGTCCCTTTTTTAATACCTGGGGTGGGTTCCAGACAATGCGCGTAGGAATGCAATCTCTTAATATTTATTTCGTAGTATAAATTGTGCTGCCTTCATTCGCGATGATTTATCCCAGTTTTTTTTAGCGTATGGCTTTTAGTGCCGGGAGTGTCCGAGGACATGTTCGGCTCGCCAGTTTTGTAGCTGCTTCGAGACGGACACCCAATGGGTGAGCTACAAGTACCGTTGGGGAGGGAAGGAGGGAAGTTGGAATGTAAGGACGAGGAGTTGGAAGGTAGCGGCTGTGGCCTATAGTTAGGGACCAACCCCGGCATTTGCCTGGAAGGAAGATGGGAAACCACAGAAGACCATCTTCACGGTTGCCGGCGGGGGGATTCGAACCTCCTCGCCTCCCGGATGTGAGCGACTGCCATCAGTCATGCCGTAACCACCACGGCTAACTCACCCGGTTATTTATCCCAGTACCATCGCTGGATTGCTCGTAATCTTTATAGCGCTATGTTATCTCCAAATAGTTCCCCGTAACGAACGATCTCTTCGACTGTTCCAATGGTAGCAAGTTCACGCTGGCGTTGTGATCTTCCGTCACCACTTTTATCGCCTTTATGGTGATACTCTTCCAAGTGTAATATTATACTGTTCTTTTTACCTATAAATCATCTCTTAATTTATAGGGATCTTGCCATCTGTATATCGCACGGTAGGGTAGTACTGTACCATATTTTCATATAAATAATGTTAAAAATAAAACCAATGGGGGTCATGTACTCTTACAGTACACGTGTATAAACAAAAATGATATTATAGACTTATCGATTAGGCTTAAGTTGTTTAAGTTGAATGCGTTAATACGGGCCCAATTGTCCGAATTACCGGACTGTAACAACTTAATATACCGCGCCTTACATTAAACTGAAATAAATAAGCTGAAAAGTATTCTAGTCTACTACAGTAGTCTTCCACCAAAGGCAAGAAATACTTTACCATTAGGGAAAATGTCCAAGTATCGTAATTATTATTTGCCAGGCTTGGTTTGATATATATTCGCATCCTTCGGCACCTATTTTCGGAGGAATTTTGTCCCGATTTACAAAGCTTAGGGGTACATAGGTAAATTATATACTGATCCAATACGTTAATAACATATTTCACTCTTTCTCACTTGCATACACGTTCTTCCCCGTGCCTCTACCTACTTCACCACCACTCACTCTGGTCCATGCGGAACTCAAATGAGCAATTTTAACACAACAAAGCAGGTGTTACATAAGGGAGACTCAGCTAAATCCGCAATATTAAGGGGTTGCTGGTAAACAAGATAAATTAAGGGAAAGGTTTTCAAAAAATGTAACCTAGAAATTCAATAAGTAACTTACACAACCTATTTGTGACATACATTCAGTTCTTAATGTTTCTCTGGTATGTGTTGTCTAAATCAATTAATAACGCTTTTGAAGAATTTTGAATGTGGTAACATTTTAGTTTCTTATACTATATTGGTACTAGGGCTGAATTCGCGTTACCTTGTCTAAATCTACAATATAATAATATGCTTTATTACTCTCAATACCTCATAAATGAATCACTGAAATACATTTGATTTTATAAATACTTCACAAATAAAATACAACGGAGGTTTTCACGATTTTACCACTAGATGATAGCAATTATCGTTTCGAAATTCACAAAAAGAGGAATTAATAGTTGATTTAACACAACTGGTGTTGTATCTCTGCTGAAAAGGTATATTTCAAGTACTGCGGAATTAGCCGTACTGCGAAGTTAGTCAAGTTTCCCCTATACGATTGGGGGTCTAATGTTAGTATTGCATAGTAAATCATTCCTGCTGAAGTCGTTGTACCATATTTCAATCAGGTCGGAAATTGCAGTTTAAACGGTTCCCTTAGCAGTAACACGCTCAGCTGTGGAGGAGGGTTGCAAGGTGCAGGATCCTACCAGGGCGGATAAAGTACTGTAATAAGTGAAGGAACTCTGGTAGTTGACCGTTTCCGTCGCTAGGTGGTACTAGCGTAACTTGGCCTGCGCGTGCAGGCCTGTCTGGCTCGTTGTTTATTAAAAGAAGTATTGTACTAAATACTAAGCAAGTTGTGAATAACTGAAACAAATCTTCAAGGGAAAACGAACATATTGTAATACTATCCAGAACACTCTAAAATAAATTTCTAAGAAGATTAGAGCTTACCTCTAAACAGAAGAGACCTTCACCATTTTTCTCGCCGATTTTGAAGACGATCTGGATCTCAGTTCCCTGGACATTTCTTTCGCCCGGAAAATGAACCGGCTTTTAATGTAATGAAACACTATCCTAGGGAAATATAGTAATAGGTGATCCTCTGAGCAGCACACATTTCGAAACACAGGTTGTACCTAGTTTTCCATCACAGGAACAATGAAAAACACTAGTGCATGGTCACCGAGAACATTTTTATCTTCCTGTTTGTAAATTCACCCATGTTTACAAGTTCATCAAAACTGCACATTGAAGAGTTATATCCTCTCTTAACTTCACTTCGTCAAATTTAAGAACGCAGTTACGGTGATTCTCGTCATCCCCCTCAAATCCTTTAGCAATTACCGCAATAGCATGTGGATTTACACTATAGGAACACTTCAGTCCACGAGACAACTTTCTTAGCAATGATACTGACGGTAATGGGAGCAATTTATGCTTCTCGCAATGCCCATACCCTTTCCTAGACTTAATCAGTAGGAGTAAGCTTTCTAGTATACATTCAGGTTCGTAACGCATTCCATGCGAATTAGCTTCATTCTTTTAATCATGATGCAAACGATAAGTTTTGCTTCTCCGATATACCATTCACATTATATTTCAAAATAAAAGATTTTAATTTTGCTATTTGTTTCGCCTGCTCATATCGTTTCCTTCGGTTAAGAACGACAATACGCTTCAGACGTTTTACCTCCTTACGCAATCGCATTACTTCACTCTCGAAATTATTACATGGCTGAGAATCACGTTTTCCATCGCACTCAATCCCAATGCTGACACTGACCGCTTCATTTAAAACATCCTGAGCAACTGTGACTCCTCTCTGTTTCTTTTCTGGAAGAGGTGAGTCTTTTATCGGACCTTTTCTTTTACGAGGTTCGAAACTTAAATAACTAGGAATCTCCGGAAAATTATGCGGCACAGCATTCTCGGCTGGCTTCCACCTATCACGAACTAATTCCACCGTATTTCCATCTATTATGAAAGAATCCACTTTAATAATCATGTCATTACTAAAATGTAAGTCACACACACGGTCACTCAAAGTTAATTGTCGGTCAGCTCGTGGAATTTCTGTTCCATTCTTCCAAACAGTTTGGACGTGGTCTGAACAAGTGCCGACCATCTCCTTTCTTATACCCAGACTTACAAGCAGGCACAACGCAGCCTAGAATAATGATAACAGAAGTTTAAAACAAGCATAGAAATAAAACGTAAGTACAATTTGCGCGCGGTAATGGATCACTGCTTGACTGCCGTCCCATCATGTGCTTCAGACCATATGATCGGCGCGACGCGTGGTGTTGAAATTTAGAACTACTTCATCTTAACCATTGACTCATATGGAAGTTCCACCACTTATTACTTTATTCGCCCTGATCCTACTATACTGTGTCTCTTGTGTGTTGCAGGCTGCATCTAGATTTGAATCTGCTGCTCGAGAATTTATGGAGGACTCCCTGGAGCTTATACGTCAGATGAGGCCCCATGGGTTGTGGGGATACTACGCGTTCCCATACTGCTTTAACACGGATAAAGATTATTGTACTAACGATGTTCAGGCTGAGAACAACAGGTAAGACAACATGAACCACGGATTACTTTAGAAATATATTCGTGAAATATTGCAGCAAAACACCAATGTTTACGACAAATTACGGGGGATGAAATTTCACTATTTGTTCATAACTGAAATCATGGTGATTTATAGTAATTTTCTTGCTGTTGGTTTACTCTTACTGTTGCTATTCATCCTTCGAAGTCACCATGTTTGCAGACATTGAAACTGGCAGTTTTAATGTAACGTGAAAGCTGACAGCAATTGCTGACAATGGCTTATTGCCCTATATCGTCGCTATGTGACCATGTTGTTCTCTTCCCTACCCCGCGACGGGGGCTGCAGCAAATCCGGAGATTGGTGGATTGAAATCCGACGCTGTCAGCGGTTATACTGTGAGTGGTTTCCCCCGGGCTTTCCACATTTCCTCCTGGCAAATGCTGGGATGAAACCTCAGTTCGAGTCGCGGGCCAGGTACCACATCCCTGTCCCTAATGCAGCTACCCACACTATACTATAGACATCACAGAAACACAAGTTAGCAGGCAAGTTCAACACACATGGGGCTGATGACCAAGATATTCCGAGCTCCCCAACTGTCCTCTTCCATAGTTAACCTTAAAACCGGTCACACTCCCAACTAGATGTGGGTATACAGCCCCACGTAACAAACTCGTAAGGTTCATTTTCCTATTGTCCTCGGGAGAGGAAAATACCCCAAGTGAATTGTTCGATTGGACTGTACATCGACGCAGGGCAGGCTGGGAGGCGTGACTAGTAATGGAAGTGCACGGCATTAACACATAGCGGATTTTGCAGGCCCAGCGACAATGTGTTGGTCAGACAAGTAGGAAAATCGTAACAAGTTTGAAAGAACGTCGTAGGTGCTTACATCTTTCCCAGCCAGAGAAGTCTGCTGTGGCTGAATGTGTTACTCAGAACGACCAGCAATTTCAGACTAGGATATCTATAAGAACTAGCAGCACTAAGCTGGATGAGGCTGTGTGCTGGACCCGTGCGCAGATAGGAATTGCGAAAAACGGTGAAATGACAGATACGTGTGAGGAGTGCACAGCCATTTTCTTCATCAGACTGGATTTTTACTTGCAAAGATTATTTTTTAAATATGGCTCACTAAAATCGCTGGAAATGCCATGTCATGCTGAATTATTTAGTGTGCTGATATTGTGAGTTTGACTTCCACCTACACAGTAGTGCGTCTTTCAGATAAGCAGAGGAATTTGGGTCATGCGATAGTTTCAATCCAGTCGTGTCAAGGATTTAGAATTTCATCACCTTGCCAAGAACACGCGTTCCTTTTGCGATAGAACCAAGGCCGCTCACTTGACATGGCTTACAAAGTGTTGTCCTCCCGTGAACCCGCCTCCCTTTTGTCGGGCACGTGTAATAAAAATTTAAATCACAACCAGCATGGGCTAGCGGTAAATATAGTGCTTTTCCGTTGAGACGGGTTCGATTCCCACCGGAGGGTTGAATCCTCGGGTGTTAGGGGCTGATAACGTGCCTCTTAAAACAAGAATTATCATCACCTAATGGGTGTAGAAAGCTTTGAAGCCAATTTGCCAATTTTAGTGTTGCCTTATTAACAATTAGTGGTGCAGTGGTCAAGTTTCTTGACTCTTACATAGGTGGACCGAGTTCGATTCCCGTCAATGAATGTGAAATTTTCGTAGTAAAATATCACATCCTGTGGTTCAGATTCCACGTAATATGGAAGCACCGTGGCGAGATTAACTGTCACGAAAAACTACAAGCTTCTTTCCTTCCTAGATTACATGTGGGGGTTACAAATCGTCGCTGCGCCTGCAAAATACACTAATGGACAATGTTGTTCTCTTCTATAGGTTGCCTTAAATCCGGTCACACCCCGAGCCATATATACAGTATAGCTCCGCAAAACAATCCCTTTAGGTTCATTTTCCTGTGTTTCTTTGTAGAGAAAAATAACCCGAAGTGAATTCTTTGTTTCACTTAGGCCTTGGAGTCATGACTAGGGTTAAGGGACAGATTGGAAGTGAATGACATTATCACATAGCAGATTTTTCAGGCGCAGCGACGAAATGATAATTAATCATATGTAGATGTTTTAAAATAGAATATCATATTTCCAGCTTACTATAATTGGGCATAAACTGGTGGTGACCGATTGAAATCTCTTATGGGAGTACATTCACACCTCCCGGTCTCTCTTAAACTTTGTCAGATCACAAGGAAAACTTCTGTCATAGTATTTTATCTCCAAATTCATTTCGGTGTCTCTACAGTAGAAGTGCGAAATTGTGCGTCTTTGAACATTGAGCAGCAGCACAGGTGGGTGTGCGCGTCGAGTTTTCATATCCTCTCGGACCGTTCGCACTGCTCCAACTACATCCTCCGACAAGTATCGAAGGTCGTCTCACCAACGACAGCCCGCGAGTCAGTGCACACACCACCAGGACAGTCCTAAGTATCGCATCAGAATTCAGACACTTATAATTGCTCCCTCTCTAGTGATGACACTTATGAATTTGGTGATGTTTTCCCCGTGACCTGGCAAATATGTCGTCACTGCGCCTTCAAAATCCACTATGTGACCAAGCCGTTTACTTCTATTCTTTCCCCTAACGCTAGGCCCACCTCGCACCCCTATGCTGATATACAGACCAACTGATCAATTCACTTCGGGTTATCTTTCCCAATAATTATAATAATAATAATAATAATAATAGTAATAATAATAATAACAATAACAATAATAATAATAATAATAATAATAATAATCTCGTATGGCCTCGGATGCCGGGTGCAAGCTTTGTTATTTGACACTAAGAGGGCTGCTTGCATGCCGAATTTTGTTGTTCCTTGGAGTGCTATGATCGTCAAGGAGGTTAATTACCTATGCTCTTTGACAATATAGCGCTTTCTAGTAGAGAAAGGAGGAACTTTTGTGTTGGCGGAAAATCCCGAGATTCATTTTGGCATTATGAACACGGCCTACTGAATTCAAAAGGGTTCTTTAAAATGCCAACAACATATGACATGCGTATCGTGATTTTTGTTGCCTTTCAAAAATCAATTACCATTGCCAGGAGCAAACCTGCAAGCTTGGGGTTGGCAGACCGACACGTTAACCACTCACCCACCGTGGTAAACATCTTTCCGAATATGAGCATTGGGAAATTACTTTTACGAGATAGGTACTGAGCCCTGATTTTGAATTATTCATGAATAAAATTAGAGTATTTTTACAAGCCCATGATATAATTAACCCAGGAGAATTGATTCTGTAAAGCGTCATAAAACTGGTTAGAAGTCAAGTTGCGAGCAGAGTCACGGCTCAATCATGTGATCTACGAGGAAGAGTTAGCTCACGCCAAGGTCACCTGACCCATAGCAACGCTAATTTACCGCGGATTTGTAAGAATCCATTGTTATAAATTATGCCATTGGATAGCAGTCGACAGCCAATGAGAAGAGGTCTAATAGACAGCATTATTATTGAAAGCCTCGTACACTTGATGAAATAATTACTTTTAGGCCATTAAAAGGAAATGTAATGCATTAGAATGATGAAGAAAATAAAACAAGGAATATAACAATACTTTTAAAAGTCACTGAAGGTCCAAAATTGACATATATAAGCTTTTCAAGAAGTTTAAGCAAAATGTTAGCGCGATGCTATTATGGCGTGCTCGAGAGTCAATCAATGAAGAGGGGAGCGAGGAAGCGTGGTCTTTCGTCTCGAGAACTCGTCCAGTGCAGACGTTGTTCCGCAGTTATTTTAGAGGCTAAGTGAGTCCGACGTTCGGCGGTGTACCTTAACCGCGATCGAGGCTGCCATTGCTAGGTAAAGCTTAGGCATTGCCCGATGAATATTTAGTGTAAGTTGAGCAGAGTATATCAGAGTCGATATTAAGGACTAGGAAGTTGAATATCTGCTTTATTATTACAGATTCAGCAAGTATATATTGAGACAAGTATCCACTACGAAATTAGTGAGGAAATTTAGCACAGTTTAGCCGATATAGCAGTTTTAAACAAACATAATTCTGGATTAGAAAAGTGCGTATCTTAGCACAGAAGGGAACGCTTTTGAGAATAGCAAGTTGTTCGCGAGTGCTATTAACACTACAGCATCAGGAGAGCGTAAGTCTTTGAACAATCTCAAGTGTTTTATGAACATTGAAGTGAACTATTACGATATATTCTCCATTATGAATTCGAACATGAACATTACTGTGAAATCGACATTTGAACATAGAACATTGACTACAGATATGGAGTAGATTAATATGCGACAGAGATATATCATGACAGAGATATGAGTTGACGATATGGAGCAACACATAACATCAAACCATGTACGACATCATGTTAAACTGAGATGTCGAATACATTATGTACTTATCAACCTTATACATTAATGTATTCTCATGTACTTCGACTACAAGAATATAAGCAATATACTGAAATCATAGAACATCCATATGAAATTTTCATCGAGAATAACTGTTTGATCTTTAGTTTTCGAACTATATTTTCACCAATTAAGATCAATCGTCAGTATAGCTTGAATTTGGCATAGTTTATCAGAACGAGAGAACATCGAATAGATCATCTTATCAAGAATGAAGATCACTAGGGCGATCCCAGTGAAAAGCATGAAACTTGGAATCAGAACGTGAGGAAAATCCGCAGTTCGTATCCCAGGGGAATCATGCCGGGAAGGAACCTTTTCCTATCCGAGGACGCAGGTTCGACATCTTTAATGGCAGACCAGCAGTCGTGTCTTCATTCAATGAAGCATCCAACAACAGGGTATTCCTTAAATACCTCACTAGACCTTCGAGGTGAATCTTCACAAGGTAGAAACAAGCCAATTTCTTTGTAGATTTTAGTATTTTGGTGACATTCCAGAACAACATTTCTCCATGTTTTTCAGTCGACGTTTATTGAATTTATTCTTCAGTTTTATGTGAGATGATAGTTCTTTTTCATCTGTACATGAATTTTCAGCGATGCAGCATTTGAATTAATTGATTGATATTTTGGAATTTTATTTAATTATGCTTAATAATTTAAGACTTTCTTAAATTATTCTTCGAAGTCAGTATTTCAGAGTTTAGAGATTTTCAGACAGTTTTTGAATCTTAGATGCCCATTAAATTCATTTTGGATTAAATGACTTGGGTATCTTATTTGTAAGAAGCAATTAGAGTAGGAGGAAGAATACATGCGTGTGATATTACAGTAAGACATTGATTCAACGATCTGGCAAGAACTATTCGCCATTTATAAGCAACGAACATCGATATGCAATTATATTCATACATGGAATTATTCCACGATTATGACTAACCATTTAATTTGGAAGAAAGCTTTAGTCTTTCATAAATGTAATTTATTAGAGAGGAAGTCTTCTTATAAGACATTATTTCAATCGACTTAGGATATTTTAGGGTAATCCTTATTCCAGTCGAGATTGATCTGAATTCGATACTTCCATAACATTTAATGTTATAACAGTTTGCAACGTTGTGTAATTTGTGAACACAACTTTGCAACACTGTATTGAAGAACATCAGTAAGGAGAGACGATGTATAATATTTTTATCACATGTTTAGGATCAGAGGTTACTATAACAGAGTATCATTTACTTAGTAAACCATCGTAGGTCTTTCCAGTTGAAACTTCATATAGTCGAGAGTGTTAGTACTGCATAAGACCAGTAGAAATGTATCAACAATGTATAGCAGTTGTATAGACAACAATAATTTGAAACAGTAAGTTTGTATTAATGCCATGTTAGAGTGAGGTTGAAATAGACCGTTGTAACTCAAGTGTGAGAGTTTTATGAAGGAAATACGAAGGTTCATGCCGAATGTAACGTTTGGAGAACGTGGTTGAGTAGAGGATTCTCTGTAGAGAGATTTTATATTGTCGCAATACGAAGGTGTATGCCGTATTAGCTAAAGTGCATTTGAATACTGTTGTGTTGAATATGAAACATTGCTAAGAGGTTATTGAGTTCATATATACTCAGAGAAGTGAGTATAGATCCGACATTGAAGGGAAATGGCAGTAGAGTTGATTCGCCGGAACGGTAATTGAGAAATGGAGTATAATCTTTGTGTAATAAACCATTATTAAATTTTATTATCCCGGAGTTGTAATTATCAAGTGCCTAATATTAATTGATAGGTCATTGAAAACTTATTGAAGACAATTTTACCTGAGAATGGCCAAAGGCATAGGAATCTTAAAAGAGAAGAGCTTAGAGGAAGATAGTATCTCGTAAGAGATAATTAAATCTGAGATAGATTTATATAAAGCTCAAAGAAACATTAATACTATTTTAAATAGTAAACTTAAACTATTGTCCGTGTAAATATTAATACTCACGAGTCGGTATTGTTTTAAACAATTAAAATGACGTGATAAACTTTTAGTGTAAATATTTTATAAACATTTCGTTTCTAATAATTTAATTAGTTAATTTTAATAATAATTATTTCAGCGTTTTAAATGTTTTGACGGCATAAGAGAATGCCAGGGGAGACGTGTATAGTTGTTGAATGGAGCGAAAGGGTGCATAAAGTACCGTTGGTCTAGAACGACGTGAACCAGTTGCAAGTGTGAGTGTATTTTCAAATGTTTTATTTTGTGAATGTAAAAGGAACGTAGTATATAGCTATGTCGAATGAAGCAGCGTGCCAGCCATGTATATTTGTGTGCCAGACGGTCGCGCAGTTGTAGAAATGAAACAAGTTTTGACGGCTTGAGCATTCTTGCTAGCTGATATTATATAACAGAGAGCAGGTGGCCAGGGTTGAATGAGCCGGCCTTGTCAATAAATGCCTGTCTCGTGAAGTGCGCGTACATCTTGTTTCCTTCTATCCACAGAATGAGGAAGAGTTTTTATTTCTTGACTGTGGGGAGTTCCGCAGATCTTACACATGTATAAAAGTAATTGTATACGAGTTGTACAGTCATAAAGACTGGGATATGAGTGAGTAGAAGGCAGGAGTTTGAGTCTCCGTGTGTATATATATTGTTACCTTTATTTATTGTTATTTCGTCTGTAGGTTTTGTTAATAAACTTTTGTTTCGTTCTTTTTTATACATTATCGTAGCGTGGCTTATTTCAACTATGGTCGGGAGATTGTGTTATAGGTAACCCGAACAGTTAAGGAAATCCTTCCCTTTATCTCCCGAGAAATTTGGTAAGAATCTCGTGTTTTCTGCCCAGTGTATTTTTTTAAATGCCATAACACAATCATAGCAGCTGTGAATAACCAAGGCAAACTTGCTGGTAGACATTAGAGGTTTTTATAGCCGGGAATCTTCTAGAGTCTACGATCCTGTCCATCTGCGGATTTCCCGCTCCTTGAATTATTCGGGTACAGTACGAAGGGCTATATTATTGACATGTGGCTGGAGGCGTGAACAGTATGGAAGAGAGCAATACTGTCATACAGCCGATTTTTCAGAAGCAGCAACGATGTACATTTTCAGCGAGATTGGGAAATTCACGTTCGCAATGATTCTTTGTCAGCCTCATGAGGACTAACGAGAATGGAAGAGGATTAGTATCTCACTCTCGGTCAACCTAGAGTGATTTTATCGTGGTTTCCTACTTCAGCACCACGACAATACTGGCAAGTTAAGGGGACGGTCACTTTCTTTCCAATCCTTGCCTCAATTATAAACAAACACAACGATCACCATGCCACAAAGTTTTAACAGACAGATTCCATACACACCGAATATACACGGGGCTACATGACCACGGTGTCAGAAAGCCCCTAAACTGCCTCCATAATCTAGTAAAATAATTGCTTTTCAGTCAGTCAACACGCTAGTTGAGCGGAGAGTAGCACTCACCTACTCACACCTGCCAACCTCGAAAAAATTAACATGGATAAATTATACACTTCTCCAATTGAACCCCCTTTATTTCGAGAATATCCAATTTAACTTCCTTATTTCGAGATACAATCAAATCCCCCTTATTTTGAGAACAAATTAAACGTCCCATATTTCGAGAAATCCAATTAAACCCTGTTTATTTCGAGATCCAATTAAACGCACGCATTTCGAGAAATCCAATGAAACCCTCTTATGTCAAGAAATCCAATGAAACTCCCCGTATTTCTAGATCCAATTAAACCCCTCTTATTTAGAGAAATCTAATTAGAACCCTTTATTTCGAGATTGAACTAAACCCCGCTTATTTCGAGAATATTTATTTGGAGAATATCCAATTAAACCCCACATATTTAGAGAAATCCAATTATTGTCTTATTGCGATACAGAGCAAAGGCTTAGATGTACGGTATGTACTTACACAGGGAATCCGAATTATGCCTAACGCCATGCGCCCTCTCAGGTGGTGGGGAGAGAGAGTCCAATTAAAGCTCTTCATTTGAGGAAGATCTATGTGGAGGTTTGAAGCAATCATTCCCATGCTTGGAAAACATTATCATATCATAAAACTGAATGAGGGAAGACCATTGAATCGCCGCAACAAATAACTTAAAAGAAGAAGACGATACAACATTGGAAGCAGAGACTTTAATCCTCAATATGGCCCTCTGCAGCATGGAATCCAGTAAGTAGGGGAGAATCGTTATACAATTATTAGATGGTACTAGTATAGACTACTTGAATTGTATTTGAATTCTCTTTGTAATATTAGCAGACGCTGATATCTCTCTGTGTATTTCTGCACATCTCTGTTCGTTCATTCATAAAATGATCAGCAATGAACGTTTATTTTGCCCTTTTTGTACTGTAGCTTACCACATTATCTGTATCTACTCGGTTATGTCTATATGTTAGAGTATATTTCAGCAGATAAAAGCTTCTCTTGACATCACATAAATCTAGGAGGCAGAAATAAATAGGAAGATAAGACTTTAGTTGATGTCTGCAGCACAGTCACTTCTTTCAGGGTTTTGCATTACTGCACATAACAACTTGATTTGTTTTGTCTATTAGCATATTCACAATATTTTACTTATCTCCCCCCCCCCCCTGTCACTTAGGTCCGTTAGACTGACCTTTAAGAGTATTTAGAAGCACTTCGAAACAGCATTCCCTAACCAAATACGTACAACCATATCAGCAATATTGTCTAACACATGCACATCATGCACATCAATGTATAATAACCTAAATAATACATGAATGATGCAACTGAAACCTTCTAATATGCTTCACGATACAAATATACGCTTGCATATGATTTGCATATAATTCTAATCACTTCTAAACATTTTATTCTTCTGATAATGCATCTATTTTCCTAGGATTCAGTGGCTTTTCGATGAAAGCAGTGTGCTGTACCCATCGATCTACCTGGGAGAGAAACAGCCCCAGTCGACTCGAGTAAACTTCATGCGGGGTCGATTGTCAGAAGCACTTCGAGTGGCTAAACAAACAGGGCGTCTTCAAGGTCCTCAAGCTTATGCCTATGTGCGTTACGTCTACCACGACACTCTGAAATACCTTTCTTATGTAAGTATCGACAAAGTTATTAAGTTTTGAATGAGCACTTCCAGAGAATATCATACGAATATTTGAGTATCAAGATGCCCACATCAGTATATCTAAAGGTTGAACCCAAGCGGTAGTGACAGATAATCTCGATGTTCTACCCTTTTAAATATACTATATCACCATCACCACCACCTCCATTCGAGACCAGATGTGATTAAGGTCAGTATTATAGTAGCTCATTTCTGAGGTCTATATAAATGGATTGCTCCCCAGTCATTCAACACGATAATAGGACGAGAGTTGAATTATCTACTCAACCATCCTAACATGTAATCATGTACATAGTCCTTTCAAAGAATCTAGATTATTGTTTTCAAGAAAACCGGAATCAAAATAGCATACAGAAAACGAGCACACTTGGCAAATACCTACATAATAGTAAATTAAACATGACCCGTATTCGAACTAACAAATGTTCCTGATTTCATATTTAAAAAAAGTTGTCAGGCAAATTATGTGGGACAAACTGGAAGGAGGGTTAACATGTTGTAAAGAGCAATTAAATGCCGTTTAAACACAGGAAACAATCAGCATTGCGTGAGCACATGTATTGTAAAATATCAGTCATAGATTCACTAACTAAAAAAATATTCAAAACTTTTCCACCACGAGACAAAAGGCAGGGCACTTGACATAAAATAATCCATAGAAATCTGCATAGCCAAGAAAGACAACCCATCCAACATAAACGAACAGGAATTCACGTTTTTAGGCAATAGGACAACCCTGAACATTTCAACTAAATCGCAAACGATACAGATGAAACTGAGGGTATGGATATTTATTTATTTATTTATTTATTTATTTATTTATGTCTTTTGCAGTGGCGAAGTTAGGGCTCGTGGCCCTCGCTTACACTTAACCACATAGTTATAATAAAATACACAAATACTACCATTGAATAAGATACGTAAACTAGAAATTAAGTTAGAATAACACAGGACATAAAAAATAAAGATAGCAATGCACATCAAACAAAGAAACATATAAAATTGTTACCTGAAACAATAATAATAATACTACTACTACTACTAATAATAATAATAATAAGTGATAGTGTTAGATCTAGTAAATAACTGGGTATTTTAATTTTTATTTATATACCATAATGGCTCAATCATGCTATCATCCATCACCAGTCACACGAAACAGTCAGCGGTGTTCAAAAGGAAATCTCTGCAAGCAGTCTTAAATTTTGTGTAGGTCTTGCATTTCCTTACGTCAGCTGGGAGTGTATTCCAAAGTCGCGACCCAGTCACAACGAAGGATTTATTGTACTTGGAAGAGTGGTTAACGGGAATAGCGAGGGAAGAGCCAGATCTAGTATTAATATTATGAAATGAGGACAGGAAATGAAATTTCGAAGAAATATACAGTGGGAGATTTTCGTCTAGGGTTCGATATACCGACGTCAAAATATGAAAATTTCGACGCCCTTCAGGTTTCAGCCAAGAAAGAGCTTTGTAGCTAGGGGTTACGTGAGAATCGTAATTCAAGCTGAAAGCAAACCGAAGACTAGAGTTCAATGCTCGTTGCAGTTTTATAGTTTGTTCGCTAGTTGCATCAACAAGGACCACGTCGCAATAGTCAAGTATTGGTAGTATCAAAGTCTCAATAAGTTTTATCCTCACGTCTTGTGGTAAAATGTCCTTATGCCGTTTGAGTGGGTGTAGCGTCGCGTACATCTTCCTGCAAGTATTACTTACATGTGCAGACCAGTCAAGAGTTTCAGTCAGAGTCATACCGAGGTTTTTCACTGTTTTACTAAACGGGATTACGGTTGCATTTAAAGTCAGAGGAGGGATAGTGTAGTTTTTATTCATGGAATTCAATAATCCCTGCGAGCCGATTATAATAACTTGGGTCTTTTTGGGGTTGAGAAGGAGAGAGTTATCGCTAGCATACACACTGAGTTGTTGCAGGTCGGTGTTTACATCTCGTATCGCGTTAGCTATATCTTTGATACCAACGTGACAGTAAATTTGGAGGTCATCCGCATAAAGATGTTATCTATTATATTTTATTACTGAGGAGATGTCATTAATATAAAGGACAAACAAAAGAGGACCAAGAACGGAACCCTGAGGGGTTCCTGCCTTCCTGAGTCGCCACTGTGAAGCAGTATCTTGTGTTATTACACGTTGCATGCGATCTGTAAGATATGCGGTGAAAAATTTTAAAGCCTCATTACCGAAAAGGCATGCAAGTTTCTTCAACAATGTCTGGATATGTATCGTGGTTGTTGGTAGTATGTACATGGTTAGTAGGATTTGAAGGAAGGATAGTCAAGTCACATGAGGAAAACATGTCTTCTAATTTCTTAGTATCGTAATTCTTCGTAAGTAGATTAGTGTTGAAATCCCCTAATATAATGATATGTTCGTACGTTGGTAGCAAGTTAAGTAGATACGTTTCAAACTCGGCCATATAAGATACTATAAGATACTTTAGGTGTCGGTAAACCACTCCAATAAGTATTTTCTGTCCACTAGCAACTACTTCAACGAACATGAACTCCGTCCTCGGCAAATCGCCGGTCGATGAGGTAGGCTACAAATGACACGGCTCTTCAGGTCATCTCTACAGTAGAGAACGATACCTCCTCCCCTCTTATTAGTGCGGTCATGACGATGGACATTATAACCATCAAGTTGAATCATGCTGTTTGGAATTGAAGGCGATAACCAGCTTTCACTCATTCCTTTCAAATGGACACTAGTTTTGCTAAATATAGCCTGAATTTCGTCAAAGTGTGCGGGCAAACTTAAACTGTTTAAGTGACAACACTGGAGGGTGTGAGGATATGGTGAAAGTTCGTGTTTCAATAAGCTGCTGGCGTCTATGGTAGGGAGAGGGGCGAGGAGAGTTCTATTCTTAGTGCTAAGGTCGTTGTCATTGGAAAACACCGTAGCTACCTGACTAACGGACATACTTTAACTGAGACCAAAAAAAATCTTACCTGGATTTCCTGGAGAACTGGACCGCTTGCCGGTTAATATACCACACACAATCACACACGTAAACCTAGTAATAATGATAATAATAACAATAAAAATAATAATAATAATAATAATAATAATAATAATAATAATAATAATAATAATAATAATAATAATAATGTTTAGTGGGCACATCACAATGGTCTTATCGCTCTGATAATCCACCTAACCGCCCCATGTGAAAGTTCAATTCCTTAAGTGTGCTAATGTTTAGCTTCTTCCCGTCTTCTAAATGGACGATAATGCGGCCATCCTGCGTTGAAACCCGCTGCATACTCCAGATGTCTCGTGCTTTACGCAACACTTCCTTCCTTGTGGACGTCAGAGATTCGGTAACGAGTAGTTTGGTACCTTTAAGATCTCGCTTGGCACGCCAGATGCGGTCTCTCTCATGGTACCTGAGAAATTTAATGATGATAGGCCTGTTTCCTGCGGATACCACCTCAGCTGTCGTCCTCTTCATACGGCCCAGTCTATGACACCTATCTATACTGTCCATAGGCAATTCGATGTTCAGTCTGGTTTTTAAAGTTCCCAATGCCACAGCGTAGGTGTCCTCGCCAGGGGTCTCACTTACTCCATGAAGGAGGAGGCAGTTCCTTCTGCTATACTGCTCTGCCTCGTCAATCTGAATGTCCTGCTGGTCGATGCGTTCCTGCAGATGGTTTACTTCCTTCTTCATCTCGCCTAATTCACTTGATATAGCTTCACGAAAGTCCTTCAAGTCTGAAGCGAGGCCGGTGAGTGTGTCGCAGGGGTTGGCAGCACTGGTCGCACTAGCAGCCATGGCTTGATCCAAGCTTGCTTGTAATTCAGCCATTCGCTCTTCGAACTTAGTTATTCGTTCATTTACGGCCTTCAGCGTCATAGCACTTCACTTTTATTCGAGTAAACGATTAAGTAGAACACTAGCACGCCCACGAATATTCAAATGCAACTTATCTTGCTGATATGGCAGGTGAATTGCGGAGCACGTTTACTCGCGTTGTACAGCGTGCGCCATCAGAAAGTATGAAAGTATGATACGGAGAGAAAAATGTGAGTTGGGAAGTAAGTACATTGTGTCATATCTTTACAAATTATGGCTTAAGGAAGGTAGAACTATAGAGCCCAAAATCACGTTCTAATGCTGGGTGCAGCATGAATGGGGCGCGACCCTAAGCTGTGGCGAATGACAAAATTTGGTTTATAGTAGATTGAGAACGTCTAGGAACCATTACGATACCAGGTACATACATTGCATTTATGCAATTCAAAGCCCAGGCTCCATTTCCACTCATGAAGTCATCCGAAGAGGACACACATTTTAGTTAATAAGTTCCACCGGTAGTGAATAGATGGCGCCATGTTGCAAGTGGCCGAAAGCATACCGTCGCTAAATTTGTAATACCGCTTATCAGACAATGCTAATATTTTCCATTATTTTCCATGTGATTAGTCACGCCTCCCAGTCGTATGTGAATGTGCCGTCGAATAAAACAATTCTCCCTAGGTTCATTTTCCTGTGTAAGTAACTAAAGGAAAGTGAACTTTAAATATACGGTACTGTAGGAGTGCATAACTACAGGGAAATATAATTTTCTACAGTACAAGGAAATTAAAGCTCATATTTTCATTCATTGAAAGTTCAGCGACGATACGCAGACAGTGTAAGCTGACGAGTGTCAGAGTGATGCAGACGTGTCGTTGGAAGATCCAGCGATCAGATAAGTGATTGTACATTAGTATTCACGAAAAGGTAACAAGGTATTTCTATGTCTCAATAACATAAACTGAACACACTAACCAAGAATAATTACGCAATTGCCAAACCACCAAGGAACATATGTAAAAATTTAAGACGCGTTACAAGAACTGTTGGATGTCTGAAAACAAGTTGTGGCAAATATACGGACATAATATTTCAGATAATGTAAGAGAGGATCCGCCATCATTTTTTTCCAAAACCGTTGCTTAATCACTAATGATAACTACGTCATAATCTTATGTCCTGTGATGTAGTGCACTAATATCACAACAAAACGTTATGGATGAAAAGTGATAATATTAGCATTCTAATTCTCCTCGGAAAATGCATGGGGTGTACAGAAATGATCACAATCTTTATTAAAGGATCAAGTGCAAACATCAGCATGCAACTTAGGACCATACTTCATCACAACACATGTAGGAGAGGGGAGAGGACAGGTGGGGGCATCAGGAGGAGAAATTCAAAGCAGTGTTTCCTGTGCGTGTCCTTGCTTTAGAGCAGAAGATGACTTTGCAGTCGCAGTGAAGATACCTTTCTTGTTTCAATGGAAAATCAAGGAAAGGTAAATAGAAATTTATAATATGATTACTAGACAAAACAACTAACATTATCTTGTTTGGCTTCCGGCGTTGAAAATGAATGTGCCACAGATATAGTATATTTCGTCACTGCGCTTGCAAAACTCACCATGTGGCACTGTTGCTCTCTGCTTGTCTTTTTTTAAGAGCAGCCACGTACCAAGCTGCATAGCAAGTTCGTAAGCTCCATTTTTCCATGTTCTTCTATAGAGGCAAGCCTCCGTGGCTTAGGCGGCAGCATGCCGGCCTCTCACCGCTGGGTCCGTGTTTCAAATCCCGGTCACTCCATGTGAGATTTGTGATGGTCAAAGCGGAGGCAGACAGGTTTGTCTCCGAGTACTCCGGGTACTCCGGGTTTCCCTGTCACAATTTAATTCCAGTGAAATTCTCCACTAGCATTTCATTTCATCTGTCAGTCACTTAATCATTGCCCCAGGGGTTGCGACAGGCTTCGGCAGCCGGCACAGTCCATATCCTCGCCGCTAGATGGGGGCTTCATTCATTCCATCCCTCACCCGGTCGGTCGACTGGAAGCAGGTTGTGGATTTTCATCTTCTTCTATAGAGGAAAATAACATTACTGACCGTACCTCCTGGTAGGTCTATGGGGCGTGACTGTCTTACAGAATAGAATGGTAGAGAACAACTCACTCACGGCATTTGTAAGGAAAATACTGAAATACAAGAGTAGCTCACTAAACGTGATCTTTTCGTGTGAATTTCTTCTTGCTTTACCGAATTATTGGTGCATCCAAGGGCAACTCAATGACGTATAATTGCTAATTAATCCAGCCGAGCATTCTACGAAAATTATTTGTCAACAATACATACGACACTAGACGGACAACGAAGTTCCAGGCTTGGCTTACACCGCTAGTGTGGGATCACTCCTTCTATGCTTCTCTGTTATATCTTCATCAGTTTTTCCATATTTACTTCAGTTGCCAGGTTTAAGGCTAGAGGCCCCTCCTGACTTCTCGTTATGTTCCAAGTGAAAATTCCCTCTACAAATATCAGGATTCAAACCTGGTTACTAGGATGTGGAGTGAGTGAGCAGTGGCATCTATCGCCCTAAAATCACACCTAAATTACTTTAAAAATCAGGTACTCTATAATGGTTGAATTACCCTTTTTGTGATATTCTTATTATACCTATTGTTAATTCACCCTCTCACATCTTTTATATTTTTATGAAAAATCTAGCACTATACTACTGTTCTGATAGGTATTTGCAACAGACACTCACCAAATTTGCTACCTATTCCTTCCAGAATGCGATGTACTCAAATGCATACATACCTACAGTAGGTAACAGGTGTTGTTAACTAATATTCATTTCAGTGGAAATAACGAGAGTTTGTTAACGAAATAGCAGATCGTATATTTACACGTCCATTATTTTTCAAGGTACAAACAACACAAGGAATACTAAAATATAAATCAATGCTGCCAACTTAAATTGTTAACTACCAACTCCAACACTTCCCCTGGTAGTTAACCTCAAACAATGACAATCATTTAATTCAACAATAATACAAAAAATCAGTTCCTGTTACAAACTAAACCAAATTGAGGATCTTTATGAAACTCTGGGTCTTTGGCCCATTCAATGACTTCGTAAACAAGTCTGCAACATTCTTGTTACTTGGAACATATTCGAAAATAATGTTCCTCTTACTTACATGGTCCCTACAAAGCTGATACTTAATATCAAAATGCTTTGACAATTCAGAATCACCACTGTTTCTGGTGAGCTAAATGGCACTTTGATTGTCACCTCTGATGACAAGTGGTTTAGGCAAAACTGCTTCCTGACCCAACTCGTTTATTATCTGTCCTAGCCATAATGCCTCCTTAGCAGCATGGAACATGGAATCATACTCGGACTCGGTTGTAGATGTGACAACCGTGACACGTTTCTTTGGTAACCTCGTGTTCCAGCTAATTGGTGCATTTGCTAAGATTGCAACATATCCACTCACAGATTTCCTGTCTTTGGCATTAGCAAAATCAATTTTACATTACATGTTTTTTTCAAGTACAACATAATGTGCTTTATATCTTGCCAATCTCTCTTTGAAGGTGAACAATTTTTCTTGCTCACTTTACACGCTGCAAAAGTTTCGTCTGACCTAGTCGTTGTCGCCAGATATAGTAACATACCTACTGCTTTTTTGTACTCGTACTCATCATGTTTCTCATCACCTGACAATTTTCCGTCATCTCTATTTATTTCTAAAGGAGCTGACTACCCTTCCCATCTTCAAGTTTGAATTCTTTCAATACCCTTTTAATGTAGTCAGTTTGATGAACAGACATTACTCCTTCCCTGTACTCCACATTCATAGAAAGAAAGTTGGTCATATTTCCTAACTTCTTAATCTCCAATCTAATTTCCAACTCTTCCTTGAACCATTCAACCCGTTCTCTTTTTCCCCAGCATGCCAAGTCATCAACATAAACACCAATTTTTTTAGCGTATGGCTTTTAGTGCCGGGAGTGTCCTAGGACATCTTTGGCTCGCCAGTTTTGTAGCTGCTTCGAGAAGGACACCCAATGGGTGAGCTACACGTACCGTTGGGGAGGGAAGTGGGAATTTAAGGACGAGAAGTTGGAAGGTAGCGGCTGTGGCCTATAGTTAGGGACCAACCCCGGCATTTGCCTGGAAGGAAGATGGGAAACCACAGAAGACCATCTTCAAGGTTGCCGGCGGGGGGATTCGAACCTCCTCGCCTCCCGGATGTAAGCGACTGCCAGCAGTCATGCCGTAACGACCACGGCTAACTCACCCGGTATAAACACCAATGAACAGATCCTTATCTTTGTTAACAACCACACATGGATCCTTCACTAGAGGTTTCAAACCATATTCTGACAAATTCATATACAAGGTCGAGTGCCATTCCATAGCACTTTGTTTAAGCCCATACAAGCTTTTGAGCAATTTACACACTTTATTTTTATCCACCTCAAAGTATTTAGGTTGTTCCAAGAAAACTTCCTCATTCAATTCACTATGCAAATATGCTGTGAGCACATCAATATGTTCCTGAACCCACCCATTAAAGACAGTTAAAGCCATCATCAGTCGAATTGTTTTTCTTTTAATTACCGGAGCAAAAGTTTCATTGAAGTGTACCCCTGGCACTTGGGAAAAACCTTGTGCTACCAATCTTGCCTTAAATCTGTTAACAGTACCATCTGGATTTATCTTAAGTTTCAAGACCCACTTACAACCCAACACATTTCTACCAGAAGGCCTGTCAACAAAAATAAATGTCCCTTTGCGTTGGATACTGTCTAACTCACTTTTCATTGCATCTCTCCATTCATCAGAGAACTCCCCATTCAATGCCTCACTCACACTCAATGGTTCTTCGATATAATCAGCAACGTACACCAACAAATTACAGCAAGAACATACTTTACGCTTCCTTAACCTTTCACTCCTTCTCAAAACGTTCTCATTATTTTCAGCCTCATTCACATTTTTATCATTCTCTTGGACATTGCTTTCAATCTCAATCTCTGACTCATCACTACAATAACTTCTTATCATAGCATCAGTTTGAACATGCTTAATAGTAGACCTAACCTGTTCTACCATGGGAAATATACTTTCATCAAATTTTACATGATATCCAATCACAAATGATTTAGTCTCAAGCTTAAACAATTTATACCCTTTCACATTGTTTTCATAACCTATGAATACACATCTCACTGCTTGGGGCTGAAATTTATCTACTTTCTGAAATAGCCTAGCTTTACAACCAAATGCACGTAACCTTGGATATTCTTTTTCAGCACTCTCTCCCTTCCACATTTCATATGGGATCTGATTCCCAATAGCCCTAGATGGACATAGATTCCTAGTAAGGCAAGCAGTGTTGGCTGCTTCAGCCCAAAACGAATCTGACAAACCTGACTGCACTAACAAACACCTTATCTTATCTTCTGCAATCCTATTAAACCTCTCAGCTATACCATTTTGTTCTGGAGTATAAGCTACCGTCTTTCTATGACCTATCCCATTCTCTTTCAAATAGGTCTCGAATTTATTACCAAAATATTCGCCACCTCCATCTGTTTGAAAGCATTTAAGTTTCAAGTCATGCATTTTCTCTACTTCAGCTTGATACTCCAAAAACTTTGAGAAAGCTTCACCTTTAGTTTTCAAGAATTTAACAACTGTAAATCTGGAATAATCATCCACAAAACTCATCATGTATTTATGACCACCATTTGATTTAACAGGAGATGTTGTAACGTGTTTTTCGAGTTTTTTTTTTATGCAACCGGCATAAGTCAGTAGGAAGCCATTCTATATTTATTTACGCGGCAAATTGTTCAGCCAAGAGAATTTTTCATGTTAATTTATTATTATTATTAATTTATTATAATTATTATTAAGGTATTTTCGGAGCATTTTATAAAAATTATTAGCATTCAGATAGGTTTTCTATGTCTTAGAAAACGCTATCAAGCAAATTATTACGAACGACAATATCATAGGAAATTATGTGATTGCGGAATTGTACGGAGTTTTCGTCAGTTAGGGTATATCGAGAGACGTGACTCACTGGGAATTCAAGTACACGCTTAATCTTGTCGGAAAGCATGACGCAATCCTGGGTCGCAGCGTCCAGGAAAGGCGAATAGTTGGAACGGAAATCGACTTCGTCATCGCCGCGCCGTGTGTAATGACCCGGAGGAGGGGAAGATCGCATGGTGGGTCAGCCAATCAGTGAGGACCACGCAAGCTACAAGTCGGATGAAGAGTGGGGAAACGGCGGGTGCATATATCGTTCGACGCGCCGTGGAACGAGGACAATCTGTGAAATACTTGACGAGTATGGGTGCGCGTGCGAGTGGCTCCGATGTTCGGTGGAGTTAGCGACTATCTGTATAGAATTTAACGAGTATGGTTGTACGCGGGAATCGCTCCGATGTTCCGTGGATTGGAGGACTAGCTTTTGTAAAACTTAACCAGTGCGGTTGTACGAGTGTTTGGGTCCGAGGTACGGACCATAGAATTATCTAATCTACCAGAATCTCATCAAATATCGACGAAGATGTCGACCTCCAGGAGACTGTGGGAAGCTCACAGCATCATCCAGTACGAGGGAAATGTTTCGGCAATTTCCAGTGGTAAGCGCGAATGACGCAGAAATACGCAATCTCTCATTTCTCTTGGTTTTATATTTCATATTTCAGTAACTTCATAGCTTGGGAATAAGAGTAAAATCAATAATTTATCAGACTCCGTTTTCACGTAATTTTCTATCGGTAATATTAAAATCACAACGCTCCTATTTAAATTTTAAACTTATTATTATTATTAATTTTGCTATTCTTGTTTTATATAATAAATTCATTTCTTTTACAATGCAATCTTTGCTTTCAGTAGGTAGCATTAGATATAGACCAATTCCTTCTCCTGATACAATTGTTTGTTGGGTTAATGATCAAATCATACCACGATCTGAGTGAATAGAGTCTTGAAGGTGTTCTGCCAGAGCTAGACGTTGTTAAATACAAATTTAGATTTCAACATTGCATTGAGGTCTTGGCGCCCATTAAAACAACATAGCTTAGGCAAAGGGGGGGCTAGCAATTCTGCTACATTTGTACGCTCAACGTGGAGCAAAGTAAATACCGTTTCACTTGTCATCCCAGCCTAAGCGAACCTGCTACAATTGTCGCTACCAACATGGGGCAATAAACCTGCTACAATTGTCGCCGACAACTTGGGGCTGAAAACCTAATAACATTTGTGGAAGGAGAAGGGTATATATTTCTGTGCCTGTATTTTGGGGGTTATTTGTCTTTATCAGTGTATATCATTATGGGGGATGAGAAAGAAAGACAGATGAGGTTACGTAGTGGTCATCAACTGGAGAGTGATGATACGAGCAGTATGTCGAGTGATGGTAGTACCGGGGTAGCGGAGGTAAATCCCGATACTGAAACAGGGAGTGTAGGCGGCCAACCAGAATTAAAAACTTTACTTCTCGAGTTCATGTATCAGAACAAAGTTAGTAGTGATGCCTTAAATGCAAAATTAGAACAGAATAATGCAAAATTAGAACAAAACAGTAGGGAAAATAAAGAAAGTACAGAAGCTTTAAATGCAAAATTAGAACAAAACAGTAGGGAAAATAAAGAAAGTACAGAAGCTTTAAATGCAAAATTAGAACAGAATAATGCAAAATTAGAACAAAACAGTAGGGAAAATAAAGAAAGTACAGAAGCTTTAAATGCAAAATTAGAACAGAATAATGCAAAATTAAAACAAAACAGTAGGGAAAATAGAGAGAGTAATGAAACTTTAAATGCTAAATTAGAACAAAACAGTAGGGAAATGAGTGACAAATTCGAACTGATTAGAGGTGAAATCAGAGGAGTAATGGAAGAAAAGGCTAAAGAGATTATTGCAGATGTAGACAGAAAATTAGGAAAAGTACAGGAGGAGTTGGAAGTTAGAATCAGTACACAGGCTGAAAATTTAAAAGAACTAGTGCAACTGGAAACACAGCAGGTCAAAAAGCAATTGGGGGGAGAAATTGACAAAATTCAGGTAGCTACTAAAGAGGTTAAGGAACAGCTGGGGGGTAGAATTGAGAAAGTCCACTCACAAATAGTTGCAGAAGTAAATGATTTAAGAGAGAGTAATAGAGAGAGCATTAGCAAGATTGAGGAGAAACAAGCAAAGCTATATGATAAAGTAGAAGAATCAGAAGGAAACATTAAATTAACAGTAAACAGTATTGAGAGGAAGGCTGAGGAGAAAATCGCAGAATTAGAGTTAAAATTAAAAGCTAGGATCAGGCAAGAAAATAGTCAGAATAGGCCAGTTTTTGTGAATAGCACACACAGGGAGGTAGAACTGGGTAAGTTCAGCAATCGACAGGGGTGCCCAATGGAGTTCATGGACACTATAGAAAATAAATTCGGGGAGAGGTTGGAAAATGGTAGTATTGAGTGGTGCCAGGTAGTTGAAATTTTAGAACAAGAGTTTGTGGGGGAAACGAGGAATTGGTTTGCTGTCTACAGAGACAAGTTTACTGATATTAATGACTTTAAAATGAAATTCTGTGAAAAGTTCTGGAATGAGGTTATTCAGTCGCAGCATCGTGAGGGAGTAGTGTGTGGTAAATATAACCCTAAAGGAAGCTCCACCATGACCGAATACTTTTTAGGGCAGGTATTAGTGTGTAAATATCTAGATGGGTTGAAGGAGGAAAGTGATGTGGTGAGGTTGCTACTTAGGCACTTTCCCTATAGGATCAAGGAGGCTGCTTGTATCCAGAATGTAAAGACTATATCACAAGTAGAAAATTTGTTAAGCACATTTGATGCACTAGGAAGAGGGGGTTATGAGGACAATTTCAATCGGAACCAGGGTAATAATAATAATAGACCTAATGAAGCCAGGCATCAGGAAGTTCAAGGGAACGGTGGCGAAGGGGCCAACGCTCAAAATAGAAATAATAATAATCAGCTAAATCAGAACAGAGGAAATGGCTATGGTAATCAGTATCAAGTGAGGAACAATGATTTCAGGGGAAATCAAGGGAGGAACAATGATTACAGGGGAAATCAAGGGAGAAACAATGATTTCAGGGGAAATCAAGGGAGAAATTATAATGACAATAATTACAACCAGAATAGGGGTGAAGGAAGAGGACAGCCTAGTGGTAGTAATATACAGCCAAACAATGACAACACAACCCAGAACAACCAGACCAGTGCAGTAGTAACTAGTACTACGGCCAGCTGTAGCGGTTCTTTAAACGCGAACCAGGCTGCGAAGTAAGGTCAGAATCTCAGTCTGTAGCATGCCCTGTCCATACAATTATACAGGAACCCTATGACCTAAATGTGAGAAATGAATTATTACGTGAACTAAATGATGAAGTTATTATTCAGGAAGTGGTTAGTAAGAGCCCCATAGTTAAATTTAACGTGTCCGAGGCGTACACAGATGTTTTAATTGATAGTGGTTGTATGAAGAGTTGCATAAGTAGTGCATTTTATGATAAAATGAAAGGAACTGGAGTAAATTTTGAGGAGATGCCAATTAAAAGCACTTTTGTTATCACAGCTGTTGGGAAGTGGTCTAAAGTAATTTCTAAGCAAGTTTTAGTAGACATTAAAATTAATAATCATGTAGAGAAGCAGATTTGCCTTGTAATTCCAAATTTAGTATTCAGTGTTATCTTGGGTTCAGAGTGGCTAAGTAGAGTGTCTGGTAACTTATGTTATGATGTAGGGAGTTTGAAATTTAAATGGGGAGATTCTCAAGTAGAAGTAGCGTTCAATGACCATATTCAGAGGAGTAGCATTGTAGGTGTGATTTGTACTTTAAATGAGATATCGCCAGCCGTAGAGCGGGGTTCTCCATGTTTTGTGGGCAGTGTGATTACGAACGGTAGTCTAAAGGACTCGTTACGTGATGCTGCATTTCGGGGAAATATAGAGGATGAACAGTGTGTTCGGCTCTATGATGTGTTATTGTGTAATAGGAGAGTTTTTGAGGATCGCATTGGTATGGCCAATTGCTATACACATTCATTGAACGTTATTGATAGGTCAGTATTCACAGGACATAGATATCCTGTACCTTTCGCTTATCAGAGTGCAGTTGAGGCACAAATTAACCAGATGCTTGAAGATGAGAGTATTGAGCACTCTAACAGTCCATATGTTAATTCTTTGATCACGGTACCCAAGACCGACGGCACAGTTCATGTTTGTTTAGACGCTCGTTTGGTTAACAGTAGAATTAGTTCAGATCAGCTGAAATCTATGTCAATAGAGGAATTAATGCAAACATTTGAGGGGAAGAGGTATTTCACTTGTGTAGATTTGAGTTCCAGTTTTTGGCAAGTGCCACTTATGTACGAAGGTAGACCATTTACAGCTTTCAGTCATAAATATAACCTTTATAAATTTTGTAGAACACCTTATGGGTTAAAGAGTAGTTCAGCAGCTTTAATTAGGGCTTTAAACATCGCATTAGAGGATGACACAGGAGAGCTTGTAACCATTTACATAGATGATATGGTAATTAGTTCACGCAGTTTTGAGGAGCATCTACGTCATTTAGATATAGTTTTTCAGAAGTTAGATCAGGCAGGGTTCACTTTGAAGCTGTCTAAGTCGTCATTCTGTCAGTCAGAAGTGACATTTTTAGGTCATAGAGTGTCGAGTAGAGGTGCAACACCAGAAGATAGTAGGGTTAATAAGATACTTAACGCAGAGGTGCCACAGAATGTTAAACAGTTAAAAACTTACCTGGGAATTTGCAACTTTTTCAGGAGGTTCGTTCTTAAATACTCTGGGTTGGTAGAACCATTCAGGGAATTGCTTAAAAGTGGGACTCGGTGGAGATGGGAGTCCAAGCATGATCAGGCTTTTAGAGCGCTGAAGGAAGGTTTTGAGAAAGCTGTAGTGCTGAAATATCCGTTAAAAGATAAGGAATATGTGGTTATGACAGATGCTTCACATATAGGCATTGCTGGAGTATTATGTCAGAAAGATGATGAGGGTAATCTGTGCATTGTATCTTTAGCCTCGCGAGGACTGACAGCAGCAGAGAAAAGATACACGATTACTGAGTTAGAGCTTTTAGGTATTGTTTTCAGTTCAGGGAAATTTAGAATGTATTTAGTAGGGGGGAAATTTGAGATCCACACAGATCACCATGCATTACTGTATATGAGGGCTTGTAAGCTCAGTTCTAACAGAGTTAGTAGGTGGATTCTTGCTCTGCAAGAATACGAATTCACAGTAAAATATATTAAAGGTAAAGATAACATTCTTGCAGACATGCTATCGAGGGACACTAATTTATGTAGGGATTATCCTGTGGTTAAAGCAGAGGATGGTATTTTAATATTTGCATGTGTGGACAGTAGCAACAGGGCATCGTTACAGACACTGAGAAATATGCTAGTGGAGCAACGTGATGACGTTAAGTTAAAGGAGCCACTGGCTAGGTTGGAAATAGGTGAAGAAGAGTATGTGAAAGTAGGACGGTTCACGTACAAGATGCAGGATGGGCTTCTTGCAAGGAAATGTAGGAATAATCGGTGGGCAATATGTGTTCCTGCCACTTTGCGGGAGGAGCTAATTTGGTTCTTTCATAGGGAATTAGGACACTTTGGTGCTGCCAAGGTCTTCTATGAAATTGGTCGTGACTTCATTTGGAGTAAAATGGGAAGGGACGTTAGGAGGATTTTAGCTAAGTGTGACACCTGTCAAAGGAGTAAATATCCAGTTAAATATTTAGTGGGGGAGAGATCTGCAGTTCTCACCAGTAGTCCCGGCGAACTACTGTGTGTGGATTTATTTGGCCCGATCGTTAAAGGACAGTACGGCTACGAGTACATTTTTATAGTTATTGACGCTTTTAGTAAGTATGTCAAGCTATATCCGCTAAGGAAAGCCACGGGACTAGCGTGTAGCCGTCTGATCATTAATAAGTATGTACCTGAGTTTGGCATTCCTCTCAGGATACCATCTGACAGTGGACCACAGTTTACTGCAAAGAAATGGAGAACCAGTATGCAGGAAGCTGGTATAACACACGTTCATTCCTCTGTAAGGTACCCTCAGGGTAATTCTGCAGAGCGTCCATTAAGGGAAGTGGCTCGTCTTTTTCGGACTCTAGTGCATGACAAGCATGCGGCCTGGGTTGGACATCTTCCCAAGGTCGAGACTTGGCTGAATTCTGTCCAGCATGAGAGCACGAAATTGACGCCATACGAAGTTCACTTCGGAAAAAGACCACAAAATGAACTAGCGAGGGTGTTGGGATTAAATGAGGGTAAGCAACCGGGGATGGATTACATTGTCCACTTGGCGAAACAGAATTTATCTAAGTCAGCACAAAAGAGAATTCGCCAACAAAAAGAAACTAAATTTGACCTATTCGAGCCGGGAGACAGAGTCTTACTTAGAGTGCCGAAACAGTCAAATAAGCTAGAGAAAGTCATGTCCAAGTTCTTTTATCTCTACGAGGGCCCATTTATTGTTTCCAAACGTATTGGAAAAACAGCATATGTGCTGGAGGATAGTAAGGGAAACAGATTATACGGGACGTATAATATACATAGTCTACGAAAATATGTGTCATAAAGTGAGTGTGTTTAGCTGGCGAGCCAGCCTATCAAATGAGTAAGTGTGGTATTTGGTGCGTGGGAGGAGATGGTCTTCCAGGCAGGCGTATCAGAAGTCACACAGGGGGGTAGTATGTAAGTAAATGAGAGTTTTTAAGGTACAGGGAAATATGACGGGATTGTCGGATGCTCTTGAGCACTAAAATGTCTCGATACACCAAGGCCAGAATTTGGTAGCGCTGGTGAATTCCCATTTGCCTCCTAGAGATGGGTGAGCGCTTGAACAGGGTATTTTTGCTTAAGGCGTCCACGAGGCAAAAGATGGGCCATCAGAATGCGAGACAGTCCTTCATGAAACTCATACATATCAGCACACGTGATTTCTGTTTACGGCCTCGCCATGTAAGATTTGTAAGTGAGTAATTTAAAGGTAATTTGTACAATGGTTTCATTTGTGTGAGGAGAACTGGTCTGTGTTGAGAACTAGTATTAAGTAGAATATGGTCTACGTGAACTTAACAAGACAGGGCGATTACGGCACAGAAATATTTGGTGTTATATGTAATGCGCATTTACTGTTTTTTTTTTCAGAAGTCAATATTAATTTAATCTACTTTAAAGAGAGATTTAGTATTATGGTCACGAGGCGCTGCCACAATAGTGTGATCGTGTGCTCAGTGATAAGTGAGATTAAATTTCACCATAAGGAAGGGACCTCCAGTGAAATTAGGAAGTTCTATGGTGATATAAATATATCAGAACACCTTCAATGCGTGTGATATGACATCATAAATACATAGTGCTCACACATTAATTATGTCTATTTCTCCAACATAGAGAAATTTGAGAGGCGGAAATATCCGTGGAACACTATTTTATATGAGAAACATTGAACTGGTTGCAAAGTGCAATCCATAGTGACAACAAACTTTGACGCAAAGTGCGTGAAGAAAAATTATGAGTGTATATATCTGTAATTTAGAGTGATTTCATTTATGTAATATGTATTTTGGATGGGGTTTATTAACGTGTCTGGGATAATCGGATAATGGACCGTCGTCACGGTAAATCATCCGATGATCCGAGGCGAATATGTAACGTGTTTTTCGAGGGTTTTTTATGCAACTGGCATAAGTCAGTAGGAAGCCATTCTATATTTATTTACGCGGCAAATTGTTCAGCCAAGAGAATTTTTCATGTTAATTTATTATTATTATTATTAATTTATTATAATTATTATTAAGGTATTTTCGGAGCATTTTATAAAAAAATATTAGCATTCAGATAGGTTTTCTATGTCTTAGAAAACGCTATCAAGCAAATTATTACGAACGACAATATCATAGAAAATTATGTGATTGCGGAATTTTACGGAGTTTTCGTCAGTTAGGGTATATCGAGAGACGTGACTCACTGGGAATTCAAGTACACGCTTAATCTTGTCGGAAAGCATGACGCAATCCTGGGTCGCAGCGTCCAGGAAAGACGAATAGTTGGAACGGAAATCGACTTCATCATCGCCGCGCCGTGTGTAATGACCCGGAGGAGGGGAAGATCGCGTGGTGGGTCAGCCAATCAGTGAGGACCACGCAAGCTACAAGTCGGATGAAGAGTGGGGAAACGGCGGGTGCATATATCGTTCGACGCGCCGTGGAACGAGGACAATCCGTGAAATACTTGACGAGTATGGGTGCGCGTGCGAGTGGCTCCGATGTTCGGTGGAGTTAGCGACTATCTGTATAGAATTTAACGAGTACGGTTGTACGCGGGAATCGCTCCGATGTTCCGTGGATTGGAGGACTAACTTTTGTAAAACTTAACCAGTGCGGTTGTACGAGTGTTTGGGTCCGAGGTACGGACCATAGAATTATCTAATCTACCAGAATCTCATCAAATATCGACGAAGATGTCGACCTCCAGGAGACTGTGGGAAGCTCACAGCATCATCCAGTACGAGGGAAATGTTTCGGCAATTTCCAGTGGTAAGCGCGAATGACGCAGAAATACGCAATCTCTCATTTCTCTTGGTTTTATATTTCATATTTCAGTAACTTCATAGCTTGGGAGTAAGAGTAAAATCAATAATTTATCAGACTCCGTTTTCACGTAATTTTCTATCGGTAATATTAAAATCACAACGCTCCTATTTAAATTTTAAACTTATTATTATTATTAATTTTGCTATTCTTGTTTTATATAATAAATTCATTTCTTTTACAATGCAATCTTTGCTTTTAGTAGGTAGCATTAGATATGGACCAATTCCTTCTCCTGATACAATTGTTTGTTGGGTTAATGATCAAATCATACCACGATCTGAGTGAATAGAGTCTTGAAGGTGTTCTGCCAGAGCTAGACGTTGTTAAATACAAATTTAGATTTCAACATTGCATTGAGGTCTTGGCGCCCATTAAAACAACATAGCTTAGGCAAAGGGGGAGCTAGCAATTCTGCTACATTTGTACGCTCAACGTGGAGCAAAGTAAATACCGTTTTACTTGTCATCCCAGCCTAAGCGAACCTGCTACAATTGTCGCTACCAACATGGGGCAATAAAGCTGCTACAATGTTAACAAATCACTATGTACCAATTCCAGTGGTTTACTGCATTGGCGTTCACTCTTCTGCGGGAAACTACATTTAGTCATCTTCCCCAGAACACACACATCACAACTCTTATTCTCGCTCTTCAAACCTGACAAATATGGAATTTTCTGCATATTAGCTTCATGTGGATGCCCTAACCTTACATGCCACAAATCTGAACTCACTGCTCGCAAGGCTACAGATTCAATTTCATCACTCATCTCATCTTCACTGACATCAGCATTCGATATTCCAGCTACAGTGTGATTAGGTTCCAACAAATACAACCCATTTGATTCTAGACTTGTAAACACGCAGTCATCATTATACATACCTTGAGCACCTTCTTTGTTAAAGTGAACAAATACATCATTCTTGGCTAAACGCCCAAATTGAACGCTAAATCTGGAACGTGCAAAACATTTCTCATCTCAAGCACATTACCACCACATTTATCAGATAATGCAAGTTTGACAATACCTGTTCCACTAACTGGGAGTTGCCCTGGGCCAATCTTAATATTGCCCTTACACTCTGAATAGGAGGAAAACAACTCTCTTTTAGACGTCATATGTTCTGACGCTGCCAAGTAAAGGTACCAAACATCAGAACTGTTCATTGGCACCATTGCGAACACACTGATATTGGAATTTCCATTGTCATCCCTTTTGCCATTATTTGATTTTGTTTTGGTACAATCTGATGCCCAATAACCATACTCATGACAGTTAAAACATTTAACTTCTGGAAAAAACTTGCTAATATGCCCTAACCTCCGACATTTGTAACATTTAACACTATTACTATCACCACTTTTTCCACTCTGCACGTTATTCTTCTTACTAGGTTTGTACACTAACTTGTCATTCTTGCCTTTCTTGGAGATGAGTGCACTTGATGCGTAAGTCTCCTGCGTGGCTTCTAACTGTGTCCGGCGTCGCTCCTAGTCTAGAAGTCGTCCTTTAACGTTCCGTGTTGTAAGATCCTGCTCCCTCAGTAGATTTTGGACGAAGGTCTCCTACTCCTCCATCGGTAGCCCGACTGGCGGGAAGTTGGCCATAATCTCATCGTCGAATATTATGCCACCCCTGGCAATGTTCTTGTCCAATCTCTGGATACTGGCCGCATACTCTTGCATCGACATATTTGGCGTCTTCGTAATATTTGTCATTTCTTTCAAGGACTGAAGTGCATTAAACTTGGTAGAAGAGACGTGAATTTCTTCCAGAATTTCCCAAGCATTCTTCGCTCTAATACAATCGTCCACATCTAACAAGAAATCTTCCCCCAACGGATTTGTATAATACCGACAAAGCTTTCCTATTTAAGCGTGCCTGATCCACATTCAACTCGTTCTCATCGAAACCTGGTTCAATCGCCACCCAACAGTTCTTATCGATCATATGCGCATTCACTCTCAGTTTCCAGGTGAAGTAGTTTCCATTTGCTAGCTTTGGAATGGAAACGAGGTCTTTGCCATCTCCGTCAGCCATCGTTCGCCGGTTCAGTCACAAACACTCACAATCTTTTAAAAATTCAGATTTCATCTCAGTCTCAACAATCCCTCATTCACGCTCAGATCTACTTACTTCGCACTGCTCTGGGCTCATAACCTATTGTTAACTAATATTCATTTCAGTGGAAATAACGAGAGTTTGTTAACGAAATAGCAGATCGTATATTTACACGTCCATTATTTTTCAAGGTACAAACAACACAAGGAAAACTAAAATATAAATCAATGCTGCCAACTTAAATTGTTAACTACCAACTCCAACAACAGGTAATTGAAATGGACTTCCGGTACCTGCATTAATCTTTCGATAGAAGGCACCATTCTCGGCAAATTATCGCAGCAAATTTTCTTTCAAGCTTAACAGCATGGATGAAAACATTATGAACTAATATATCACATGTTATAGGACTCCATGCGACGAAGGGTTAAGTCCTTACTTAGGAGGAAGCGCTCAACAGCTGGAAACTACGATTTGAGGAAGCATGGAGCATTCCATGCCGTACTTGCTTACCAGTCCTTCATTCTGTAAGAGGGGAAGTATCCTTTAGCCATCAGCTCTTCACGTACAAGATGTGAGAGGGAAATATGGCTCCTCCTTTCCGCTTTTGAAATATAAGTTGTAGTAGCCGACCTATGCCGTTTATCTATAATCATTTAGGATCATTTTAAGACAATGACGAATAATACATGCGCAATTGCTCAAAGTGGTGTCTTTTCAGGAAGAATATTACATGTACAATATTGCTAAGGACAGGAGAAATTCGTGTTTTCATTTGACGATAAGCTACATGTAAAACACTTGTGCTGCTTTTCTGATTGGCTCACAGTTTACTTGACCCATCCTGGAGGACTCGGAGCTCATAACAAAGAATGAACATACAGTATCATACACAACCCGGTCACCAGTAAAATGGTTCTACACTGAGCCAGCAGCCAATGAACACAGGCTATCAGCTGAAATACGCTGAGTACTGTAGAGTCCAGCCTAGATGTCACTGAACTCGCGAATGTTCCCAGTCTCTCATAATTACTCGAAGTGGTGTCTTTTATCTCCAGTTGATCTCAAGGTCCATTCATCTATACAGTGTATCTATTTACTGATTTCAGGATGATATCTTCAATTCCATAAATTTACCGAAGAAGCTACAATTAAATGGCGTTGTGATATGGGGAAGTTCTAACGACCTGACATCGAAGCAGAAGTGCCAAGATCTTCAAAAATATGTGGACACTGTACTAGGTCCAATCGTCCGAAACCTAACGGGGACGGTCAACATGCCATAAGTTGTATTTGCTTGCAGTTAATACCATGGAGATGTTAAATACATATAATTTATGTGAATCACACTTTAATTTTGTTACCGTTACTTCAAAGCATATTGAGATAACTATTAATAATCTTGAGCTGTCGAAATACGACAAATGTGACTGAACAAAGAAACGAAGAAAAAAGTAGGTATATCAATTCGGATGAAGAAAATGGCTCACTTAATATAACGGAAATAATTCACTACTATCACAAAATACGTAGTCTAAACATCTACAGGGCAGCCAAGCCCAGATGGAAATAACTAATTAATATTTATTTTCCTTCAAATGCGTTTGTTTTACTCAGACAGACATTGTAGAATAACATAACCTACAAGTAACCACCTTACAACTCACTCCTATGTCCACACAATTCCCATATGATTTTTGGCCCCGCCAAAGATTTGCCTCCACTGTTGCCTGTCTTCTGCATCTCCCAGATTCTCCCCAAGCCTTCACAAATCCTTCTTCATTTGATCCCCCACATCGACGACGTGTTCTTTTCAGAGGTCTTGCAGCCAACCCACACTCTTTTTAACTCTTCTTCTTTGCACGTATCCCTACAACCTTAGTCTTCTGCTCTTCACCGGTGCTATGATGCCACGAACCTTGTACAAATCTCTGAGTTCTCGATTTTAGCCTACTTCCCACTTTTTGTAAAAATGATGAAAAAAGTAGTCTTATGAGATCACCCGGGCAGATGTGAGTGTGAGTGTCTGTCTGTCCCTGTGTATGTGTGTGTGTCCGTCCCTGTATCAACTCTTAAACGGCTACAGTTATCAAAACCAAATTTGATATGAGTAAAGATCTAAATCAGGACATCTCACGGCCAGATTTGAAAGTTACGACAGTTCTACCAACTGCTCAAAAATCACAATTGAAATTTGAGCTCAGTGTTGGATATCTCGGAAGGTATGCAAGGGAACTGTTCCAAAACTGGCACATATATTGATAATAATATTTCAAAACAATTTTCAGGAGCCCATATAGGACAGTGTTACCGACGTGATTCTAATCCTGTTGATAAGTCCAATTTTTAAATGCATATAACTTCCATTTGATTTCAACCACATTTCGTATGTGCTTTGTGTACCGTAACATATATGATTATCCGTATTCTTTAGAGTTACCAGAGCTGCCAACTGTTGATAAATGCTTTCTATAATTTTCATCTTAATCTCAATATATCAAAAAGTATTCAGTTCTAAAGTTTGCACACGCATAGTACCTAAAATTGTAGATATATTTTGAGCAACCGATATACGACAGTGCAGCTAACATGATACTATGCGTGCTGATAGTTACAATGTTTAACCGCATGTTACACCTGGTATAGGATCGGTCAATTAATGACCTTCCGTATCAGAGGGAACTCCAACTGATGGTTAGAGTTAAAACTGAGTTGAGCTTTATAAAGAAAAGGTTTCGACAAGTTTCTGGTAAATAGATCAGGAGGAAAAGCGAACAAGTTGCTTAAACAGGTTGACACTTATTGTCAACTAGCAACCCGACCCGGCTTCGCCCGGGAGAATGCATTACGCGATAATCGTTTTTTTTTCTCCGTTTTACGTCTCGGCATGATGGGTTAAAATCACTGACTGGACTATTAGTTATATTATCACGGAGATGCATGTGCAACAAATTCTTGTCAGACGTAACTTAAGAATGGTGACGTGCATGAAACACAAATCCCCCTTCCGTCCAATCTTAACTTGACTGTGAACTTTGCGGAACGAAAAGTTCACAGGCGAAATGAATAAAACCCGAGTTGCACTTCCAGGGAAACTCCAAACACAACCACCCTTCTCAGAAGTCTTAACTCAACACGACTCAACGGTTTGCTGCTGGCTGTATCTGGGGCAATATGTTCGCCTGCTAGCTAGGCTGTAACAGGGATGATAGATTCGCCCTTAGATAGCTCGTAAACTGTTGCTTCAGTATTTGTATGGACATGGTTGGAAGAAATTAAAACGTAAAAACACTCATAGTGGGCGATGTATTGAAGATAGACATATGCTCTCACGGACTTTTTTGTAGAACTTTTCATGCTGAACAATTCTTACACTCATAGTATTTAGATATTTTTAACAGTTTGCCCAGCGTAAGCTTACAAAGCGCTCGGACACGACTGGACGGTTTGCTGCTGGCTTCTATCTGGGGCAATAGGTTCGCCGGCTAGCTAGGCTGTAACAGAGATGATAGACTCGCCCTTAGCTAGCTCGTACTCAGTCGCCTCAGTAGTTGAATGGACATGTTTGGAAGAAATTAAAACGTAAAAACACTTATAGTGGGCGATGTATTGAAGATAGACATATGCTCTCCCGGACTTCTTTGTAGAACTTTTCATGCTGAACAATTCTTGCACTCATAGTATTGAGATATTTTTAACGGTTTGCCCAGCGTAAGCTTACAAAGCGCTCGGACGCCAGGTTTATTTTTTTCGACTTTTCCACTGAAATCGTTACTGCTCGGCTTCCTTTGATCATAAATAAATTATTTTCTACAGAATTAATTTTCGAGATATCCTTTACAGAATGGTGGAAACCGCATCAAAATCCATCCAGTGGTTCTCCAGTTTTCCCGTAACAAACACAAATCGGGGACTTTGTTTTATACTAAGTAGAGATTAATTGCATAGGCATAACAAGATAATAAACATTTACTATGTAACAACAAGTTAAACAATTTATAAATAACAACAAGTTAAACTGTAAATTGTAACCATAACCAAGTGATGGAATCTGTAATAATGAGTGAAGTATTTATACTGTTCTGTAGAGAGTAAAGAATACCCTGATTGAGATTTACAACACAGCAAGCTTTTAATGGCTCTGTCACGGGTCAAGTATAGCCTAGAAAGTTTTTGCTGAAATACTTGGGTAGAGATTCTCAAAATCAAAGTTGAGGGGCCTATCAAAAGAGCCAAGATGAAAAAACATTGAATATTAGTTTTAAGGATTGAAAATGTAATAACAGAAAGATGTTACTTATCCAGATTTTTGTCGAAGCATTTGTAGGTTGGATCCACCATGGCAGAAACTGCTACGGTGTATTGAAAGACACATAATTAGTGACACGCTGGATACTTCAACAGGAAATTAGGTAGTAAAATATGAAATGCAAACAGTATGAACTGTAGCACACTATAAAGCACTTGCACTGATTAACACTTGAAAGCAGCATGCTACACTTAGTTGCGAGTGAAAACTTGTTAAAAATGCAAAGTTCCAAGATCGGAGACTCGTAGCAAATTCAGTAGGTGCCAACCTATGTACTTTAAATGATGTTAAATCATTGCAGTGAATGAATAACGAAGACTGATGTATTACAACTGCCAGAGTAGAACTTTAAAAGAAGAAGGTTTGCCTAGCAAACATGATGCAAGTTTGTTATCAAACCATGTCGTTGAGAAAGCGACGTGCTGGATGAAGTTGGTTAACCAAGTACGGTTTATTCGAAGCCTTTTCGATGGAACATATCGCAGGTGCAGCGATGCGTCATGATGAAACTGGTCTTCAAGTATTCCTTTACAAGATGCGTCGTAGACGAAGTGAAGTTGAATGAATAGTTGTCATTTGAAGTCCTGGACGGGATGTGTCACAGGTACGGCGAGGTGCCAATGATGAACCAATTCGATGAACTCGTGGTATTCGAGTTGTTGGAGAACCTAGCTTCTTATATAGTGGCCGGGAAATGTTCTAGGCCATTCTATGGAGAAAACGCTGGCATTGGTCATCAGGAAAGTCGACCAATGAAAATGAAGTAATGGCTGTCATTATAGATGGGTCTGGCATGCCGCACAGTTGTGAAAAATTACTGGAACAGCACTTAAAGAAAGTATCTTACAATCACGCACTCATGAATAAATAACATGTAAGTAACAAGTATAATAAGTACTTTAGCAAAACAGGAATATATAAATTATGAGAAATTTTATACGAGCACGTGGTAATTTTTAGGTTAAGAAAAAACAAATGACGTCTCGAGTTCTCGATTTTTCTCTCGAAAGATTTGAAAAAAATAAATTAATATTTACGGGCTTTGTAGCCTTTCGCAAAAGCGAACAACACCCATACTAACAAATGGATTTCTTCTAACAATGGCACATACAGTACATAGATCATAATATTTCAGGTTAATTGTGAGCAACACGTACATGGCAGTGTTGCCAACATGATTTATGCTTGCTTATAGATTCAATATTTACCAACATGTAACGTCAATACTCTCTATTGGACTTCAACAATCATGTGGATGTCAGAGATTCTTATTTTGTTCCATTGTAGTATCGTTATCACTCTCAGAACCGATACTTCAAACGAATGGGGTATTACAGGGTGACCCAATGGGCCCGTTACTTTTCATCCTGGCAGCAGAAGAAATAATGAGAATAACCCGTAAGGAATAAGTAGTATCGTACGCCTACGTCGATGATATAGTGATCGGATCAAAGGACATCACAAAACTACAAAACACGATAAAAGAAATGGAGGAATGGTGCTACAAACACACATTCGAAATTAATACATCAAAAACAAAAATGATGTTATTTATGCAAGGAGGAAAGATCCCAGCAATGACAGCAATCTTGATAAAGAGGCAGAAAGTAGCCATAGTAAACGACTTCAAGTACCTTGGCATTACTCTGAAAACAAGTGCCAAATGCTTTACAAAGCATGTAATAGAGAAAACCACACAGGCAATACGGGCAAAGCACGAAATCAACTACATTAGATCACTGAGCCTAGAGACGGCGATGGCACTATTTAGAGCAAAAATCATGCCTATTTTAACATATGGGATTGAAATCATTTGGCCGTACCTCACAGAGAAGAACCTATCCTCTCTAGAAAGAATAAAAGCACTATACATAAAGAGAGCGATCGGATTATCCAAGACAACAAGATCAAGACTCGTCTACCTTCTAGCGCGAGAATCCTTCCTCATTGAAGACTTCAGAACACACCTGAACCTGCCCAACACCAGAGCATCAGAAAATCTCCTGGCAACACTCAACAACAACAACAACAACAAAAAAGAGAAGACACCCCTTCAGAATTCTTTGGAACTGGAGCCAAGATAGACCGGATATGGACAACATCCAGCTTCGAGATGAGGCACGTGTTCACAAGACTGGCAGTACATGGTTTCCACCATCTAATTTGTACCAACACCTCATACCATGAACCGACAGAGACATGTAAGTTCGAACTATGTGGATAGATGTGTGAACGTTACCACGTAGAACTCTGCACCAAAAGAACAAAACACAATTAAATAATATGCAAACCAAGGCACAAGCGCGCGAGTACAGTGTATATAAATGTATTATTTCTTTTGTTTGGGTATGGCTATTTGGCTGCAGTAAATACGAGGCACGTCCAGAAAGTAAGTTCCGTTTGGTAATAAAATTAAATTGTGTACAGATACAGAAAAAGTATTTATTGCACAGCATTCTACACCTCTTAAACTACTTTTCCACATAACTGCCGAACTTTTGCAGGCATTTGTCAGAGCGTGGCACAAGTTCTTGGATATCTTCTTCATAGAAGTTTGCCGCCTGTGTCTTCAACCAGTTGGAAACATCTTCTTTCAGCTCGTCGTCATTGTTGAAGTGTTGACCGCCAAGGAAAGACTTGAGATGTGTGAACAGATGAAAGTCGCTAGGAGCGAGGTCAGGGATGTACGGAGGGGGGTCAAACACGTCCCAGCCAAATCCCTGTAGGAGGTTTTCCGTCACATTTGCAGTGTGTGGTCGTGCGTTGTCGTGAAGAAAAACAACACCTTTTGACAGCAACCCTCGGCGCTTACTCTGTATTGCGCGGCGCAATTTCCTAAGTGTCTCGTAATAAGCATCTGCGTTGATTGTTTGACCACGCGGTAAGAAATCAATGAGTAAAATGCCTTTCCAGTCCCAGAACACTGTGCACATCATTTTCCGAGGTGTCAAGATTTGTTTCGGTTTAACATTTGCTGGGGATGAAGTGTGCCTCCATTCCATTGATTGCCGCTTACTTTCAGGGGTGTCCTGAGAAACCCAAGTTTCATCTCCTGTGACTATCTGTGTCAGAAATTCTTCGCCGCCTTCATTGTAACGGGTCAAAAACCGAAGTGCACTAACCATCCGTTTTGTTTTGTGTTGCTCCGTAAGAATCGTTGGTACCCAACGTCGGAAAAGTTTACGAAAGTGCAGTTTTTCGGTAACAATTTCATGAATTAGTGATCGTGAGATTTGGGGAAATTCCATAGCGAGAGCACTAATTGTAAACCTGCGGTTTTCCCGGATCTTGTCATCAATCGCGTGAACCAGTTCTTCTGTAACCAAAGATGGACGCCCACTTCATTCTTCATCGTGCACTTCACTACGTCCTTCATTGAACTGTCGGACCCATCTTCTCACCATTGAATCACTCATCGCATTTTGACACTTCGCAAATTTGCCGATAAATTTCAATTGGTTTCACTTTCCTAGCATTCAGAAAACGAATCACAAATCTGATTTCACAAGCGGCGGGATTTTCAATCAACACCGACATTGTACGAGTAAACATGCACAACAACGCGTACGTGGCTGACAGCGCTCTCCAAATGGCGCACGTTTCTTCTCCTTGATACAGAGCGTCTACCGCGCATATGCGGAACTGCGCTGCAGCGGAACGTACAACTAGTTGAAGACACAGGCGGCACACGTCTATGAAGAAGGTATACAAAAACTCGTGCCACACTACGACAAATGCCTACAACATTTCGGCAGTTATGTGGAAAAGTAGTTTAAGGGTTGTAGAATTTTGTGCAATAAATACTTTTTCTGTATCTGTACACAATTTAATGTTATTACCAAACAGCTTGCCACGGTGGGTGAGTGGATAGCGTGTCGGTCTACTAACCCCAAGATTGCAGGTTCGCCCCTGACCGTGGTAAGTGATTTTTGAAAGGCGGCAAAAATACGATACGCATGTCATACGATGTTGGCATGTCAAAGAACCCATTTGAATTCAGTAGGCCGAGTTCATAATGGCAAAATTAATCTCGGGAGTTTCCGCCAGCAAAAAGTTCCTCATTTCTCCACTAGAAAGCGCTATTGTGTTCAAGGAGATTAGATATCTAACATCTAACCTCCTTGACTTTCATAGTCAAGGAACTACGAAATTCGACATGCAAGCTACCCTCTGGGTGTCAAATAGCAATGCTTGCACCAGGCACCCGAGGCCATACGATATTATTATTATTATTACCAAACAGAACTTACTTTCTGGACGTACTTCGTATATTATATGTGGATGTACCTTAAGAGATGGAACGCAGAATATATTCAGAGTCGTCGGGACTGCCAATTGTTGATAAATACTCTCTTTAATTTTGAACCCTAGTCTCATTAGTATGATGTGGGGCGTGGTGGCGCAGTGGTCAAGCTGTTAGCCTCTCACCACGGCAGACGGGGTTCGATTTCCGGTCGATGCATGTGAGATTTTCAAAGTGAAAAGCCATATCCTGCGGGGTTAGATACCACGTAAAAAGGAGGTCCCGTGGATCATGATCACGAGATTAACGGTCACGTAAAACTACAAACTTCCTTCCTTCTCAGTAGATTAGAAAGAATGCAGGCCAACAGATCTACATTTTACAAACCTATGTAACATAATATTCCAGATTCATTTTGAGTAATCCAGACATGGCAATGTTGCCAACATGATTCTACTCATACTGATAGGTTCAATGTTTAACTCCACGAAACTTATGCTCTAACGAATGGATGTCATTCTAATTTTGTACGTGCAATGTATGTTTTAGGACATACTATTCTTGTGAGGAGTCCATACTGGAAGATTTTTATGAGAGTATCTGTGCAATTCATCGATTAGATTATTGAGATGTTGATATGGAGGGGAAGAAGTGAGATGATTATTGTGTGTGTGCTAGAGAAGTTGAAATTAGAGTGAGAACAATAAATGGAGAAATATGTATTTTTTTGGTTAAAATTATCCCCCATTGAGTATAATTAACCATGACCCCGGAATGTACAGTCAGGGGCGTGGTGGCTCAGCGGTCTAGCTGTATGCCTCTCACCAAGGCGGTCCGGGTTCGATTCCCGGTCAATGCATGTGAGATTTTCGAAGTGAAATGCCATGTCCTGTGGTTCGGATTCCACGTAAAAAGGAGGTCCCGTGGCTCATGATCTCGAGATTAACGGTCACGTTAAACTACAAGCTTGCTTGCTTTTGGAATGTACAGTTACAATACATACGTCCTATTACAGAACTAGCTATGGCAATATTTCTAATCTATTGCTACCATATATATGAGTGTTGGAATTGGCTACACCCATAAATTCTTTACAATAATTTTCAAACATAAGACAATCCTTTCGTAATTGATACCTTGATTTAATCTGAAGTAAGTTTTTCAAATATTATTAAGTTTGCATTCGTTCTATATCATTTTAAATTAATTTTTATAGTTTTTCATAATTATTTCAGTCTATAAAGTTCCCCTTGGTCCCTTTTATTATGGTTTTTGTTTTCCCCTTGCTTCTTTCAGGTTATGCATTGAGCTAACCTCATTGCTATATGAAGTTTTTCCTTCCACGCTCGTCTCCTTTGTATGCAGGCATTTGATTTGGCTTATGGACCTGTTAAGCATAAGGCTTCTTCATTGGTTGTGTACATATGGTGAAGTATTGTGATTTTTGCCAATTCAAGCTTCGACCAGTGTTTTGGAGCGGATTCACGAATGAACTGTCCACTGATTCTCTGTGTTTTGATGGCTGAATATCATCGCTGTTTCATATATGTTTTAGTTTTGCTCAAAATCTTTTCTGTGACCTACTTATATGGTGCACCATATTAAGTCAAATAGCCATTTTTTTTTAGTGCTACGCTATTTTATATCTTTCTTCAGATATTTGTCTTGGCTGATGAAGGGGATAAAAGCTATTAATCCCTGAAACATGTACCAGGAGCAAATGTAATTCTATTTTCTTTTCGTTTATGTATTGACTAAGGCGGATATATAATTTGTTGTTAAAAACTATTTAGTACGTCAATACGGAACCATCATGGAAACTAGTTTAAATAATAGAAATTATTCTAGATGGTCTATAGAGATCGATTTGGTATGAATCTTAAATTTTAAGAAAAGTAGGCTCCCTAGTTCGTCACGAAGCTACTTGTTCCGTATGTGCCATTCTCCATATTCTCTAATGGGACCAAAAATGTGTAATATTTTATTTTTGAGTGATATGATTTTCTTCCCACTTCATTTAGTTAGGGTCTATATTTCTGCACCACATAGCAGTACGGGTTGCAGAATTACCTTATACATTTGTAGCTTTGTTCTACTGATAAGTGTCCGTCTCGTTGCGTAGTGGCTAGCATTCTTGGCTGTCACCGTTGAGGCCCAGGTTCGATTCCGGGCTCTGCCAAAGGAATTTAATTCAGGTCTGATGACTGGAACAGGAAACACTGAGCCTCATGAGGTAAATATGAGAAGAGGCGGGTTAGATTCCTAACTCAGCCCATCCTTGAAGTGGATTTTCGTGGTACAGTGGCACAGGTTATCAAACAAACTCTACGCACACCCAAGTACACGGGACAACATGACCACGATGTCGCAAAGCCCCTAAAGAATAAACAACAACTTCTGGTAAGTAATTTGTTTCCAGATAGTTTATGCAGACTCAGTAACAATCCTGCGCTGATGCTATTCTACAGTACACTGGATTACTTCGTCCTGTTTATTTTCACTTTTCACCAAGATATTTGAACATATTTGTGTTTGCGAATTTATAATTTATAACTTCCAAGTCTGTTTGATTACCCGGGTTTCTGCTTATTTTCATGATCTGAGTTTTATCCTCATTTACTTGTAGCCCTAATTTTTTTTGCTTCCCTGGTTAACTTTTCTGCTAATTCTTTAAAATCCTTTCTATTTTTAGCTATGAGCGCCACATCATTAACGAATTCTAGGACATTGATTTTTCCTCTGATTTCCGTTCTCCATTGTGTGCTAATTACTACTGTCATTTTTAGCTCTTCAGTCGGTCAACACGAATTTGCCCAATGAATGGGCGGGGTACAAAGTAGGCTATACATATGTAAATACACTCTTGAAAAAAAATACATGTATTAGTTAATTATCGCTCTCAAACGGGGATATTTAGTAGTACATTTACATTAGTGAATATGTAAACCTCAACACAGAGATCAGGATCCGATGATGGCCACTTGAGAGTCGAAACGCGTAATCCTATATTGGAATAGTGTTAATCAACTAATATATGTAATTGTTTTCAGGAGTGTATGAAATATTTATACTTTGTACCCCGCCCATTCATTGGGGAAATACGTGTTGAACGACTGAAGAGCTACAAATGACAATTTGTATAGGCAACACTGAAAGAATGACTTCAAATCTTTACATTACTAAATACTATTCTTTACGCTTCATCTATAACTAACTTAAACAGCAGTGGAGAGAGGGCGCCCCCTTGTCTTAATCCTGTGTTAGCCTATTTTCATTTATGGAAATATAGGTTTATGCAATCACCCTTTGTCCGTGTGTGTGTCTGCGTGTCCTCCTCCCCCCCCCCCCCCCTTACTAAAATCTTAACTGTTGAAGCGATTTCAATAAAACTCGGTACGGTAAGTGCATATAGGCCTACTACTACCTCGTCCAACCTCGACAGTGCCTTTCAAATTTTAACACGTTTCACCAATTCAACATGGCAGCCGCGCGAATTTTTTCACTGGCATTCTATATCTCCGCAACAGTAAAATACATCACCTTGAAATTTTGTACGGTACTACTAGAAATGTATTTATGTGACTTTCATAAACCTGTTAATTACGAAACGAACATGGAGGCCAAGCAAATTTGAAACACTTAAATAGACTTTTCTCGCAATTTAACCATCCAAGCACTGTGAAACTTGGCACGGTATATCTTCATACAAGCCTTAATATACTGATGTCTAATTTAATGGAATTTTATCAGAACTTGAAAATGGCTGCTGTGCAGTTTTTTAAAATCTCGTTTTTCATTTCTCGTGTCCTAAGTAAGCCCAGTAGGATTTATGAAAATAGACTCTTTAGTCCTTCATGGAGATACTTGTTTCATTAAAATGTTCTGAGTATTCATTTTCCACCATTACGTTTGCTTTGGTCTTCAATATGTACATATATTGAATATACACATCACCTTCCTAAATATACAGAGTGGTTCACCAGCCCCTTATTATTTAGTTTTATGAAACCCAACTAACATTGGAATTCTCCCGATGGTCGATATTATTCTGCGCTCTGCCTGTGTGACAGCAATGTAAACTGAGCCATGGGCCTAGCAGAGGAAAAACGACCGTAATTACTTTCGCGCCAAATTTTAAGAACCATTCTACGAACATGTGATTCATTGCTCAAGCTTAAACACTACCGGAGGGAAGATCATGTGAAAAAGGAAAAGGCTTAGGAATAGAAACAAAATTAGGCAACAAGGGAGCGAATTCACAAAAAAGAACAACTTTATTTTCAATAATAAAAAACTAGTATTAAAATAGTTGGGGAAGAGCAAGGTGGAAAACCCCAGACGGGAGAACGAACACTAGTCCTCAAACTTTAATTATTAATAGGATATGTGCAAATTTTTAAATTATAACAAAGGGAAATGCAGTAGCATAATTGATGAAATTAACCAGAAAATCACAGTCTTGCCTGCGAAAAAGACAACCAAGAGTGTGCATAAGCATAAGCTGAGATGGCCCGCAAGCGGTCACCAAGTGCACTGTCCCTCCCGTACAAGAAGTAGAGTACTAAGTAGGGACTCAGGACACTAGTGAAAGTGGAACCAAGGGGTAGCTGATTATTTCTTTTCCAAGCTAAAGGGGAATATTTCAAGAAGCATTCTAAACTGCTGAAAGAGTGAAACTGATAGGAATGGTTTTATTCCCCACCGAGGATGGATCTCTGAGTGAGACAACGATTGCACCTGATGTAGAGGGAGACAGAAAGCTCTCGAAGCGTTTGGAAAGAAAGTTATAATTGAGCAAAAATGCAAGAAAAGGAACAATTGTTGTTTAGCTGAGGAAAGCCTAACCAACCTAACTTAGGCAAAACCACAATTTTAAGTTTTTTTTTAGCGTATGGCTTTTAGTGCCGGGAGTGTCCGAGGACATGTTCGGCTCGCCAGTTTGTAGCTGCTTCTATGCGGACACCCATTGGGTGAGCTACAAGTACCGTCGCGTGTGGGGTGTTGTCTGGAGAGGAAAGTGTGGTTGTAAGGACGAGGAGTTGGAAGGTAGCAGCTGTGGCCTATAGTTAGGGACCAACCCCGGCATTTGCCTGGAAGGAAGATGGAAAACCACAGAAGACCATCTTCAAGGATGCCGGCGGGGGGATTCGAACCTCCTCGCCTCCCGGATATGAGCGACTGCCAGCAGCCACGTCGTAACGTTCACGGCTAACTCACCCGGTATTTTAAAGGTAAATTGATATGACAAGGCAGTAATACCTCGAGTAGGGAGTTTGCTGAACGAACTATACTCGCATTTGACAATTTACAAGAATAGCTAAAGTAAACTTAATGTAAAGTGTTAGCAGAAGTTTCGCCATGAACACAACAAATGATTGTGATTAATTTTGTGATTAACATTAAATGTTTGTAATCATTTCTGTAAGTACAAAATATAATACCAGAAAAATGGGAAAGGAAACGTCGCAATTAGAATGCTCTTTGAGCAATAGAATGATTCCAACGAGAAAGAACAATAATTCAATAATTTTATTAATGCAGCCAATGACCATGTACTTTTCTTTTAAGGACGGGTCAGGGAAGGGATATTGGAAGGAAATCGGCCGTGGACCTATTGAAAGGAACCGTCCCGGCATTTGCCTTGGGGATGAAAATGGGAAACCACGAAGACCATTTTCAGGACGGCCGAGGTGGGATTCGAACCCACGCTCTCCCGATGCCAGCGGGGCACGAGGTAACGCTTTAGCGCTCTCGGCCACCGCGGCCTCAACAATAATAATGTTTTCGAATATTATCACAAGATGGAAGGTCTGAGACCTGTAACAAGATTAATAGGGAACCCTACAAAATCTATAGAAATTTTGTTCAATAAATTAAGTAGTTAACAAATTCTTGGTTAGAGTGCTTTTATAGTAAAGCGACAAGAGCTTTAAACAAATATAAGGTTATAATTTTAAATTCATGGGCACAGCAGGAAAAATAAGAACGACAATCAAAATGTGGATTATTATCACAGGTTAATAAAACCGTATTTACGTAGCGCTAAATTCAGTATTGGAGAAGTCACCTCAATGAAGCCTCAATTTACAATACATAATACACAGGTTTATTATTAATTGTTAGTAGATGGGAAATAGGAAGGAAAATGGGGTATGTATATAGTTTGGTCATGAGCTCATTTGATTGAAGTTTGGGTACCCGGCGTATATGGTTTGCACGAAAACCAATATTTGGAAGCACACGGATAAATCACTATTTCAGTTTATAGTTCAGTTTGAATTGGAAATTAGCAGTGGTTGAAAGTTATTACGTTTGAGTTGTTTGCTGGTGTGAAGTTTTACAAGAAAGAGTCTATTGCAAGATTAGAAGTTTCGAGACTTACAAGTAACATTGAACGGGGCATGTAGAACAATCCTCGATGAGATCTGAGAATAGTTAGGTACAATTACAGATCTTGTAAAATCCCTCGAAGGAAGTAAAGCTTGATTTTCAAAAAGCTAAGTTTAGCATGATTCCCACGTTGGAGAGGAAAGTATCCCCCTTTTTGACACAGAAGTACTAGAGAAAAGCGAGCCCCATTAAGCTTTTAGCAAGGCAATGTGAAATCCCTCGTTGGGAGGCTATTAGCAAGTTGCACCAGTTTGTAAAATTTCATAATTTGCAGAAAATGTTTGTTTTAAACATTCAGATTAAGATTGATGTAGCCCCATAAAAATTTGTAGTTAAAACACTGATTCAGGTACTTATCTTTTTCATCGTAGAGATGTGAGGATTCACGGCAGCCGTTAAAATGTTTGTTAAAACATGGCGACTTATTTGAAAATCAACACATGATTGAAGAAGATGGACACCTCCTAGTATCAGAGCCGAACGGTCACAGCGAAGCACTTGGCGAAGAGTGGCCGAGAAATTCCAAACGTGCTAGAGAGCCGAAGCAGAGAGGGGAAAGGAGGGGGAAACAAAGTGGGAATACAATGTGGGCAACATAAAGAAAAATACATTTTACAGGTAACAATTTTTAGATAAAGCGAATCAAGAAGTTGTAGTCTTCAAAGAGAATCCAGAGATTGACGATGAAGCCATCTAATTGAAATTTGTAGAACCAGTTGGTGAGGTAATTGAAATCCATAGCTTCAGCGAGTTGCAGCATGGAGCACTGTAGAGAGATCTTACACAAAGAGAAAAATGCCATCTGAAACAAACTTTCAAAGAATATAAGAGGATTCACAAAGAAAACAGGAAACAAAGAGGTCTCTGCTGGTGTTCACAAACAAACAAGAGAAGTAAAAGGAACTTAAATAAAGAAGAAAATCAAAGAGAAGTTACAATAAAATCTAACATAATCTGTATATTCAAGGGAATATACCACATGTAATAGAATCGAATTAATAGGCTACGCCACGTGATCTGCAATAGTAGAAAGTGACATGAACAATATCAACCGCGATTGAAGGCTTTGAGACGCATATTAACCATTGAGGAGGAACGGTCATAGTTAACTAGTATCCGTGTAGCATGCTGTACGTTGTCTTCGTGGCTTATGTGGTTATACAGGGTCTTTCATATAAAGTAAGAACGGCGAGCGGCGGTTTTGTCATTCGCTGCTGAAGCCGGCTTGGCCGATCTTGTGACGCGCCACGGCCCCCTGCTGTAGTATTGAAAGCGCGCGCATAGTACAAACTTGACCTTGCAATGAGCGTGCAGGTGTTGTCAGTCGCCAGTCTGAACCACAGCTGCTAACATGTTGAGACAGTTATCATTGCAACATCGTATTTTTGTATGTAAAATGTATTTTAATTACGATTTGGCTCGGCGGGTACGTGATGCATTTGTTCAGTAATTTCCTGATGAAGTGCCACCTTCACTAGCACAGATTCACGTAATTGTAAATAACTTTGACACTACTGGTTCAGTGCTCAATAAAAAACAAAAATAAAAAATCAGAAAAAATACAGTGGCATGACTCACTCGCGTCAGCCAAAATGTGGTTACCAGATACAATGCCTGTATAACCCAGGAAGGACGACACTTCCAGGACCCTTTATAAGGTAATATTTCATAGAGGATTGTACACACGTTTAGAGCAGGGGGCCACGGCTCGCCACAAGCTCGGTTAAGGCCACCACACTAGCGGATAACAAACCCGCCGCTTGGCGTTCTTACTTTATATGAAAGACCCTGTAGTCTGATCTGACGTAATGTGCGAGACACGGTAGACTGCTGCTTCCAATCCAGCTGTAGGCATAATTTTTTGAACGACAGCTCGTGCTCCAATTTGGTGGGGATATGATATCAAGCCACACTTACAAAGTCACATTACCACTTTTATTCACTTACGATAAATTCCTGTGAAGAGTACGTTGAATTTTGGTAATTTATGAAGAGAATACAGTCGAATTAGTAGGTTATGCCATGTGACCTGTAATGACAGAAAGTTAAATGAATACCGTAAACCATGATTTAAAACTCTGACATGGATTTTAACGTAGCATATCGAAGGAGATTCTAATCGCCAGTGCTCGCATCGAAGTATACGTATTCCTTAGAATTTCCCTCGGTTTTATTTTGTTATTACATTTTAACAAAACGAAGACAACAGCTATATTTGACGTGTACATTTTAAGATTCTTTTGTGTAATACCACATTCGAACACTATATAACGTTCTTGGAATCCAGCCTGAAAATGCATGTGCTTGCTATATTACAGTATTAGTGCCCCTCCCCAATAAACAACACTGTGATCTCTCGTATCATTTCCGTAGTAAGACATGGGTAAAGTGGTCGACACAAACGATAAAACTTAAGTGAAAAAAGATACGAGCCTTACAGTAGTCGCATATGATGTGTAACATCTGACATGTTATCCTACTATGAAATTGTGATGAAATGTATGTGAAGTCATCTGACATGTTATCCTACTCGTATACTACACAGCTTGGACATTCTTAAAATGTTAATTTACGCTCCGTTTTCATACTGGTACTATGATTAATGTATAGATTGAATTGGAGATATGCTACTGTCACACTTGTTTGAACAAACTTCACTTATTATATTGTAAATTAAGAGGAGGAATGAAATCATAGTCTCTATCCTATCTACAGACTACTAGAAATAATGTTCAATACAATCAAATTTCCCAACTCCTGCTTGGTGCAAACTATTGTAATTAAAATTCGATAAATCGTAATTTCATGTAGATTCTGTTAAAATGACGCATAATGTTATGATAGATATCGTTTAAATCGATAATCTGGTAGCAAAAACAATTGCCGGGACTGGGGTTCGAACCTGAGACCTCATGATTCGCAAACTAAGATGCTAACCACGCAGCCATTTCAACTGCAGAAATTTAGAGTACAAGACAGGTACTCATTTTCACGTGCCGGTAATAATATGGAAGTATTTTTTAATGCTTCATTAATATTTTGCTTTTTTTCGATAATGTCCCTGCTTGGAATTGAGTTTTAAATTAGTTATGAATACGCCTACTTGACAGAAGAGGGAATTCCTATAGTGGTCTATGAAAGGTTAGGTCAGTTACCGTATAAAAACATCGATATATATTACATTGATCACTGCATTACCGCAATGTGGGTTAATATCTGAATAACCATTGTATAGGAACATAATACCGGCTTTGCCGACTAGTTACAATGCTTCAAATTAAAGCATATCATCATTTAACGTGTGGTTTGTGTTTCAATCAATTGACACCAGAGTTCGCATGAGCGTTTACCGTTCAGTATGAAATATTGATCAAAGTTACTCGGGAAGTGGATATCCATCATTTTTATCCAGAGATTGAAAAACAGTCTTTTAATAAATCATAATTGTTTTCAGCAAATATGATATAATGAATATTTTTATACCAAAGGACGACAACTTGAAGATGATTTATTGCAGAAATATTTGTAATGGCGCCTCCAAACCTTGAAGTAATCCGTATGTTATATACATTCCACATGGTACCACTGCCAGCTGGATCGCATCCCTCCTAGCTGCTCTGCCAGGGTCTTACACACTTCCGTCCGATCCACTTCCGTCCCATTTTTCAAAATCACTCCCACAAAAATATCCAGCAACCGAGTGGGAAGATGTTACACATCAAAAAGAAGAATCTAGAACAAGAACTTAACATGTATCGAACCCCGATTCTTTCAATCGAGAGTCCAACGCGCTACAATTACAGCTACGTAGACTCATACAATGTAAATCGTGCAGAATAAATCACAAAGATAGAATTTTTGCGTTGGACACTAGACTTTCGTTATCTAAACGTATGAATACGATTTTTTAGTCGTCGGGCTTTGGAAATATTAAAGTTCACGTTCAAGGATAAGATTAATTTGCGTTTCTTCTGTTGATGGCTTTGGAATGTGCAGGTGTTCGCTTAACTCACGGCCAGCTCGATCGCATACCCTTGCCACGTGCGTTTCCACTGCATTGTGTGTAGCGGGAACAACATTAGGTTATGGAGCTATGAGAATTAGAAATATTGTAATGCTCTCGCAGCCATGGGCACTCTTCACACTGAAACTGACTAATCAGTGAGGTGTTTACATAATGTTATTGGTTTTACGTCCCTTTTAACTACACTGGCTTTTAGAGACGCCGGGGTGCCGGAATTTTTCCCCGAAGGGGATCTTTAACGTGCCAGTAAATCTACTGACACGGCTCCCTCGCATTTGCGCACCCTCAAATGCCAGCTGACTGCGCCAGGTTTCGAACCTGCAACCTTGGCCTCAGCAAGCGAGAACGTTACCCCTGAGCCACGCAGCCAGTCAAGAGGTGTTTACACTGATATGTTTAATATACCCACATCCACAAATTGGTATTGCTTTCAAGCTCAAAATCAGAGTTTTAAGTAGCTACCATTGGCTGGAAATTACCCAGTCAAATGTTTCGCAAGTGTATTTTCACCATCGTAGCCAATTTTAGGAAAATAGTTGTCTCAAAGAACAACCAGTTACAAGGAGGAGAAGAAGTTTCAAAGTTTTCTTTAATTCAAATTCCGCGTCAGTAGGACTAATAGTTCATGAGCCATGAGCCAATGCACATGAGACTTCATTTTGCTGTTCTCAGCGGCGTCAATATTTCAGGTTTCTTTTTAAACTTTTGGGGCTGGGACATCGTGATCATCACATTCTTGTGTTGTTGTGTGTGTTTAAATTTGTCTATTAACCCATGTTATTAACGTGTCGGTAGTAGTTTGTGTATTTCTAACTGAAGTTAGGGGTGTTAAGAAGGTGGCACTGGTCTTAAATTTCGAACCATCCCAGCATGTTATCTGGAGTAGAAGTGGGATACCACGGAAAACCACTTCTAGGATGACTCATAGATTGTTCTCCGGTAGATGATAAAGATTTGAAAATCAATTCCACAAATATGCCAACACACTTTATTTTATTTGTATAAAAATAATTCTACCTGAAAATTCATTCAGCAGACGCTCATTCAGTTAGTAGCTTTCGTTTCTGATAATTTCAATTTCTCTCTTATCATATCTTTAGAAAGAAAAGTCATGTTAACAATGGAATGACTCAATACGATACGGGTTTCCTCATTAGTGGATTAATTACTACTGTTTTAAGTTTGTCGAACGTAAGAATGAGGAATGAGGTTACAGAGGGCTTTGACGCGACACCTGCGGTGTCCTGGGTGAGTTTGATTATCCCTTTAAAACAAGATAGCCACATTTTTAACGCTTGATACCCTGAATATCCAGAGTACCTTGCTTTCATTCTACAGGTTATTATGTCGTCGCCCAACCTGGCTACGTACCATCGGATAAAAAACGGTCCTTTTCAGGACCAAATAAGAAATCACTCGTTGGAACAGGTAAATAAGTGGCATTAAGCTGAAAAACATGCACCAGCCCGGATATCGAACCTGCTACCAGGCAGCTTACCTGACGCAACACCAGGAATGCCACCTTAGCTACTGTTAGCCATAGTGAATAATAATTGCTGGCACGTATTGAATCTATTCGTAGTCCCCATAGACACCTGTCCAAACGTAAGGTGGTGTTATTCAGAGCCGTGATCGTTTAAAACATGAATTATAGTTGAGGTCATTGAAATTACACTACCGCTAATGATTTCTACTATATTTGCGAGCATGAACTCAATGGTAAAATTGTACAAAGGCCGTTATGGAGCAGGTAGTTTTTTTAGGATGCCTATGATATACGCGTTAGTTGGATTGCCTTCCTCCAAAAAAAAAAAATATAAGGGGCTGGTGAACCACTCTGTATAACATCACTAAAATTTAGAAATTAGAGTATTCAACCGCAATAATAACACTACAGAATTTCCTTACATCCATTACACCCAAAATACAATAGGCCTATGTAGGATGTGGTTGGTCGTCAAACTGGGGGAGTTCATAGACTGGAGGACAACAGTTATGTTTCTGCCTCGAGGAGTTTCCCCCGGGCAACTGCCAGGGTTATACGTAACTTAGAAATCTTGCGGTTCTGCTTGCAAGCCCAGCTCGAAAATAAACACTACTGCCCACGATACTGTAGAATATGAATGACGCAATCAGACAACAGTAGATACACGGAACTGATGACTGCGCTATTTCTAGCCTCTAAAAAACAAGCGAACTTCATAATTTCGTAAAGTAAACACCCCAACGATGAGAAAATATCCCCTTTTTTTAAATGTTTTTCTCCCCAGGGTTAATATTGCCTAGCTGCCAGGCCATGGAGAGCAAGATCGGGCCTTCGGATTTTGATCCCCGGACCCCTCTGATTTTGAGTCTCTCGGTGTCTCTCTCTAACTTAAAATATTTATTTGTTATATTAAAACCTTAAATAAAAATTACTGTAGCTGCGTGAAAACTAGTCGATTAATTGTTGTTGAACTGTTTTGCCCACATTCTACAACCATCTCGTAAATTTAGCCTTATTGCACCATATTAGGCAGTATCTTTTTTCATAATGAGTAGGATATTACAACGATTTATAATTTTTGCGGAGTTCATCTTATGAACAGGTCTCTCGTATGGACGACAAGAGGTGGAAATCATTTTTGGAATAAACTTATTTTGGCAGAACAGATGTTTAGAAGCTTAAAAACCTAAAAAGAAAAAAGTCCAATCTACATAAAGATATTTTAAAAACGTACTGAACTCGAATTTTAAGATGCTCAGGATGGAGAGAATGACATTTTGGTTATTTTGGTAAAATTTGGAGAAGATTGCAGGGTTGTGCAAGATGAAATTTTATTGAAGAAATGAAGGATTCAGATCGCAGACGACGAAGGAAAAATGGCTACCAAAGCCATGATTTAACCTCGTCACGGATCATATTTTTGCTAGATTCAGCATAGCAACACTCATTTATGGAGAAGAAAGACACTGATTGGCTAATTGAATTTCTGAGAGCGCGATGGGAGGAGAAATTTGCCGCGCGTAATGAGAAGCTTGAGTGGAGATTAATACTGCTATTTTGGTTAAGAAGAGAGAAAACGTATAATTAAAACATTGGAAATGTATCTAAATTAATGAGGATCATGATAAACACACTTGTAAGGAAGTCTGAAGAGACTGTGTTAAAATATAAGTGAAGATGCAATCCCATGGTTTGCCACGAATATTCATGAGACGCCATGCCACATGTTTTGATTTGCGAGGTGACGCTTCAGATATCGAGGTCTTTTGTCGCGAGGAGTCCAAGAGTGTAGACCTGCGTCAGGCCTGGTCCTGAAAGAAGCGCGTAATTCGTAGCGGCGGATTATAGAGAATCGCTTGACCGCCGGTGAGCGAGGAACGCAGGCCGAGCATATAAGGAAGTGATGATGATGATAATTGTTGTTTTAAGGGGCCTAACATCTAGGTTATCGGCCCCTGATGGGTTGGGTGATCGTGAAGATGAAAATGAAAAGCGAACTTAAAACTAAAACTAACTACTAACCTACATACTAGAAGAAGAAATGGAAAACTAAAGGAGAATAAGGCAAATAAAAGGACAGAAGGAAAAGAAATGCCCTCAACCCTCGGAGAAGGCGGATTGAGGGACTTGGAAGGAAGGAGAGCCATGAAAGGCATATAGGAAAGTGAAAGAGGAGAGGGTCCGTCCCAAAGGTAAGGGACAAAAGGGGAAAACGGACCCAGCTCAGGAATCCCTCGGGGTCGCCAACTCCCGAACTCACCAGCCGTGAGCCCCTGAGGGTGTAGCATTATCTAGGGTGCACCAGAAGTGGTGGGGCTACATACACCCTGCCTCCTTAAGGGCCTAGAGCACAAGGCAGGAGGTAAAAGGAAGAGAAAAAGAAGGCTGACCCCTCGCAAAAGGAGGGTATCAGAAAAGATGAGACAAGGGCCAATTAAAGCGGGAAAGGAAGAGACTCCCTAGGCCTCGGATACCCATATAAGGAAGTGTCCGTGGATAGAACTAGATTATAAAGTTGCTCATATATCAGTTCTCGTTCAAGTTGAAGCTACGAAAGTTCGATAATATAACAGAGAAACATTATCTACATACTCTACATAAATATCGCGACGAAAGTATGAAGGTTGAAGATTTCTAGCCGTTTTCGCAGTGGAAGCTACTCACAAGAAAAGTGATTTTCTCGAACGAATGAGAGACATTTGGCGACGTGTTAGGCAAGGCAGCGAGTGCTTGTTCGTAGTGGAGGCTACAGGTCAGATCGTGTGTGTGCATTCAGATAACATTGACGGCGAACAATAGACAGTTATCATTCTTGATATTAACTCATTGTCAATGTGTTATATACTTAAATGTTAAGGGGAATGCGTGACTACGTGTTTGAAGTGATTGTGATGGCAGCTTAAACCACGATGCATAAGGAATATGATGTACATTGACAGGCTAGATTATCGAGCAACCGATAGTGAAATTAAACCGTCAGTATTAAGTACAATTATTGCAAAGCTATTACTTACATCTACATTACGGAAACAGACTGTTGCATCATGAGAACTATCTACCGAGTTCGAAGCAGAGTAGAGGGTTCTACCTTGAAGTAAGAACATTCGTTCGACAGCGGAGTGGCAGATGATGTGTTAGTTCGTGACCAGGCGAGGCAGTTCGAAACTGGAGGTCCAGGTTCGAGCCGTAACGATGCAGTCTTCGGGAGAAAGAAGAAGAGGTACTCGAGTGTGGAATTACTGGTGTCGACAGTAATTTCCACTACACTTATTCTACGAGATACCAACACCAGGTAGAGAGTGATCTTCGTTCGTAGAAGATGGTTTTGTAGTTTGCAGTAGTTAGAATATTGTAGAGTGGCACAATTTCAACATTTTGATTAATTTTTACTTCAGGAATTATTATTCGGAACTTCAGAATATTTTCCATTTTTGAATGATTTATTACTAAATTTTAATTTCGAGGATTTTAAGCCTAGAGTTAGATAGTATTGATTTGGAACTACGATTTTCAGCATTTTTGGAATTTAAGACCTTTTATTAAATGCTGTATTTTTCGGATTTATTTCGGATCGTTAATTATTTTGGGAATTTATCGCAAGGAGCAACATAGATTAGGGGAAGATATTTTCATTAATAATGAAACATTGATGCGACGTTTCATATTATTTATCTACGATCTTGGAAGAATTATTACGATATATTAGAGTATAGTTATACTTGTTATAACTGATACTAAGCTTGAAGCTACTTCAAATATTATTCAATTGAACTATTTAACTTTGTTAATGATTGAGATTTTATTTGAGTCATTCTAATATAGACTACATTTATTTACAATAATTTATCGATGGATAAATTATGTAATTTTGAGGATTATTATCTACTACCACGACATATAATTATTGAGGATTCTATAAGATCATTTAACAGCATTTAAAAATATTGTTGTTGACTTAAGATTACCGACAGTAGTGGCTACGCTGGCTAACGCGCAGCAATAGGTCATGGGGCCAAGCTCTCTGCTGACTCGGTAGACGCGTGGGTTCGAGCCCCACCGTCGGCCGTCCTTGAAATGGTTTTCCGTGGTTTCCCATTTTCAACACCAGACAAATGCTGGGACGGTACCTTCTGACAGGCCACGGCCGCTTCCTTCCACATCCTTGCCCAGTTTCATTCACCATCATTCATTTCATCTCTCATTAACTCCTCTCCTGAGGTTGGCGTCAGGAAGGGCATCCGGCCGTAAAAATCATCGCCACAAAGACTTCCATCGCATGTCATCCCCGACCCCGTTGGAAAACGGGAATAATAAGGGGTAGTCATACAGTTGTTGACTTAAGATTGCTACAATGCAATAATTTGGTAAAGACAAGAGAGGAGTGATGAATGTTTGTAATTATTAAAATATTAACAACGATTATTGTAAATTAAAGTAACAAGTTTTAGTAAACCATGACGGCATCGCTGTTAAAGAATGTTGATCATTAAAAAATATTTTAACAACTAAAGGAGTTATACACTGTAAACATCGAGTAAAGCTTTTATTAAGAAGGAGAAGTCATGTGGTGAATTTTAAATACGGGATAATGAAGAATGTTGTTTACATTTATGAAGTGGAGGATTATTGAAGCTATAATTGTTTGATAGCAAGTTCATGAAGTCATAATACGCATTTACACGTATTGTTGAGAGAATTTATTGTTCGGAAAGGATAAAGTGGATGTTGATATAGCATTGATGTTAAGAGAAAGCTATAATACATACTGTATAATAAACGTATATTCTGGAACGTATTAGAAATTTTATTGCAGTATGGGTCAAGGAGAGATCATTGGTGTATATTATTATTGTAATATCGGCTTACAGTAGAACTGATAAAGTCAATTGGCGGAAAATACTTGGGAAAGGAATTGAAGATAATAAAGTTGTTAATTATTATTAAAACCATTATCAAGAAATATAACGAAATCATATGAGCTTAACTTAATCGTTCGGCCATATAAGCCAGACTGTGGATGAAACGATGATTGCGATATGACAGATTAAAGTTGACGCTATGTAATGAGAGAAAGAAATGTAACAGGTTGAAGTTAAAAGGCATCAATGTGTTAGATAATTGCTATAAACATTATAAATATTGTATATATTATTGTAAATAATATTTAAACGCAAAACTTAACAATATTTATGATAAGCTAAATGTTATAAAGAAGTTAACTAAATAATTTAACCAATAAACAGCTGATCATAATAAATAATAATAATAGTAATAATAATAATATTTATATTTCGAAATAACATGTTTAATAAATATTTTAACCATTAATATTTATTTGGATAGTAAATAATCCGTGGATTTAATTAATATTTGGACGATATTAATATTCATTAATATTTAAACTTTAATAATAATTTGTATTTTTATTTAAAATAATCTTAGGGATTTTTCAATTACGGTAAACAATTTGTTATATTTTTTATCACATTTAAACAATTTAAAGATTAAAGGAGGAGTGATGTTTCGAGGAACATGGCGATGTTCAAGGTTTACATCGATGATGTTAAACATTATAGAGAAGTGATCATATGATGGATCAACATTTAATGATTTACATTATTATTGTAAATGGATGATTGTGCAAGAGTAAGAAGGAATGTCAATGGAAGACATTTCTACAATTAGCACTGGTCATTGTTTAGGATTTTTACTTTGAAGAGGAGTGAAGTGCAATTGCAGATACAGCTGATCTGTGTTTACATCTGAGAGGTTGTATACTTTTAACGTCGGATGGACGTGACTTAATATTTCATTGTTTATTTTAATAAGCAGTACAGTAATTGTTTTACGGATCATATGTGGAATTTAAATAATTTTTGTGGGATTTAATTGATTTGTTTAATTTTTTAAATAAATTTAATTCGATCGATTTATAAACACGTCTTGAATGATTTAAATTATGAAGAGAGGTTGTGTTTTGGAGCATTTAAGGTTTAATTTAGCCCCAAGCTATACCCAGTTACCCGAGAATGGTACGTTTCTCGTACTCTCCGCTTATTCAGTTTGACCACCCAGGTTTATTTATCCAAAACACCACCGTAGGACTTGTGCATCCCCCATTTAACTCTTGTTGGCAGGAGTTTCAGGTTTATTTAGCCGGGAACCTCAAGATTCTGCAATCCAGCTGATTTTCAGATAGGACAAGCGGCTTTAATTGTTTAAACGGGTACAGTACCGTACTGAACCTTTCCCAAGCAGAATTAATGAACTATCAATTTTTTATATACAGGGCGTAATTGATATACATATAGCCCGTTACACTGTTGATATAAGAGACTTTTCTAAGCTTCCTAGATAAAGAATATGTCACCTATTATTCAATTGAAAATTGGATATTAAAAAGTCAATGTTTGTAGGTCCTACGGTAATTCTTCAAGCAGAAGGGGCAAACGAAGTTTGGGAGGCACGAGACGAGGTGGGGCGAGGCGGTGCGAGGAAGTTGTTGCAAAATCGAAGCTTTGACCTTACCTGTTGAGGAAGGGAGGTTATCAGCTGATATGGGGATAGCGGTACTCGTCTTGTAAAATCCCTACGTAAGCGAATTGTGTTGTTGTGAAGGTGATCAAATACGACAACCTTGTACCGATGGATTTAATGGCACGCACAATAAAACCTGCGAAAACAAAATTCTGGCAACTCTACATCCCCGAAAAACATAAAAATAGTTAGTGTCTAAAGCCTATTATTATTATTACTGTACAGTTACTGCACTGTCTTCGCCCAAAAGTTCGTTTTATTAATTTACCATGTCTTTAGGATTTCAATTTCCTAATGCAGGTTATGTATAAGCTATACCATAGACCAATAAGTTATTTATGTTGTGTCATCAGCCATAAGACTGGCTGAATCCTAAAGAGATCTACCACCTCTAGGCATACAGTCACTCCCCGTGATGAAGTGATAGGCTTGGTTTGTGTATTTCATAGCTATTGGCAGACACAGCGAGGAGGTCACTCGCCTTCAGACAGCCACAGCGTTGGAGGAGAGGCTGATGGGGAAAAATTAGCTGTGTTGCGGTGGGGAATCCAGCCTATTTGCTTTTCCAAAATATTGGCCGACAATTTTTGTGATTTAATTTCACCTACACTAATTAAGATACGACTAAATTTATTGAAGACGTTTGCTTAGAATACCATCTTCTATCGCCAGTTAAAAGGAGTGGTACAATTACACCCTCTACCGTATATTGATTGCATAGAAGGAGAATTAAAAACAGTACAGTTATTCACTTCTTGTTTCTCAGTAGCCCTGGGGCTACAGCCCCGCTTGCCCCTCCTTCTCGTCGGGTCTGCCAAGCTGTACTAGGTACTATGTCCGACCCGACAATATGACCAACCATGTCTGTTCGTTATCCGCCCGACTTGATCCGACTCTTCCCGAAAGAATCGGGTTGAGTCGAGCAAGCTTAAATGTACTAATGGCAATGCTATAACCTCGTTGCAGTATTCAAAAGTATTCCTGAAACAATACTAGGTAGTAGCGCAAGTTTGTACTTACCTCGTGTCTTCAAAATATACAGGCCATCTTCATTTTCTCACAACCCAATCATATCATGGCATCACCATTTAAAGGGCTCTTTTATGAATAACATCCTCCATACTTCCGATTATAAAAATTATGTGTAATTATCACAATATATAATGTACAGGGTGTATCGAAATGGGTAGGATTCACATCGCTAGTAAATACGAGACACCAAAACAAGAGAGAATAATGTTATTGGTCTAACTTCCTTTTTTAGCTACTGTGACATTTAGAGACGCCAGGTTGCCGGAATTTTGCCCTGAAGGGGATCTTACACGTGCCAGTAAATCTACCTGGTATTTGCCCACCCTCGAATGCCAACTGACGGCGCCAGTATTCGATCCTGAAACCTTGGATACAGGAGGTGCGCCACGCAGGTCAAAATAAAGAGAAACTCAAGGATGAACACTTTTCCAATTTTGCTGCATTTCCAAAGCATTGTTCTTACATAAGAATTCTTACAATCAGTTTCCAAGATACTAAATATTAGACGACGTCTCACTGGATGTTTGATGCCGTTAGTGGTAATGCATAGGCCTAATGGCGCACCGACCTATTTCTGTTAAATTCTAGAAATGCCTTCAATGAACGTTTTTCTAAATTAATTTCTTGGTTGCTAATGACCCTCTCCATGGCCTGCTCATTCCCCAAACTTGAATCCAATGGATTTTCTGGGCCATAGTCCATTAGGAACTCATTCCCACCATTGGCATACTTGATCAGTGGATAACTGCCTATGAGTTTAACAGACACCTGGTGCATTTGAAAGAATTTAGGCTTCTGCGAGACGATGACAGTGTGCCCTCATTAATGTCATTCGCAGTCGTTTTGAAAATATCCTGTAAGGTTAAGCGTCTCTGCCAATTATGCAAAAGAACTTACAGTATACGATAATTCGGAAACGCAATACAATGGGACATGTGTTCATATCGTCGCTGAACTTGCAATACCGCGTATCTAACAAGGCTCTTCTATCCCATTATTTTCCTTATGAATGGTCACGTCTCCCAGCCGTATGTGACTGTGCTGTCCAACAGAACAATTCACGCTAGGTTCATTGTCCTGTGTCTAGAGCTAAAGGGAAATGAGCTTTTAACTCATTGTACTGTAGAAAAGTATATTTCGGAGTAGCTATGCACTACTACGGTACAGTAGCCTATATTTAAGGTTCATATTCTTTTACACCCCTACACAGGAAAATGAATCTAATGTGAATTGTCCTGTTGGACGGCACATCCACACACGGCTGGGAGGCGTGACCATTCATAAGGAAAATATTGGAAAAGTAGAGCATTGACAGATACGCGGTATTGCAAGTTCAGCGACGATATAGAGTTTTAATTTTGTTTCGGTGTTTCCTACCCGCTAGTGACGTGGATCCCACATATCACGATATACCCTATTCACAAAGTGATTCTAATTGGTGGGACCACCTTCTCAGGATGTGTACTATGCGAATATCTGAAATCGCAATATCCGCAGGCACTTAGTTTTGAAGTTACGACATTCTAATCATCATTCGTGTTGATACGGAATACTGAGTCCTTCGGTATGAAAGCAATACAGGTAAGTTGTAAGTTGCCCTTACGTGCAGTATGTGAAGATGACTTACAGTACAATACTGAGCATTAGTGAGACGTAGCCTACTTGCGAAGGCTTCCGTCTTGAAAAACAATACATTATTAACCTATAGCTGTATGCGTAGAGCCATTCTACCACGTCTGACAAGGACTAAGAATATTGCAGTAGAAACCATTGTAACAACAACACACAAACAAAATGTTCCTGACCTTGGCTGTTACGAAAATCAGCATGCTAAGTGGTAGGCTCCCTTTTCCTGTATTGCTAACAAGTCGTGTATACACAGGCCTTCAGTCAAGTGGCGATAGATGGAGAAAAATTGAATGCTAATATTTCATGAACTAAATGGACCCTTTCTGTGCTGAAAATTGCAATCATATTCTAGTTCACAACCCTTGAAGATTTCTGAAAGCCAGTTCCATGTCAGTCACCCCAGTTCTAATAAAACATATTGCAATTATTTATTCACCAACGAAATGTTCAATTTCGTGATTTTAGATTTTAGATTTCCACTAGACACGCCCTAAAAAGGCGGTGCCACAATTTTTAAATGGCCTATATGTACACAGTATATGATTTCGAAGACTAGTCAAACCAATAAGTTCATAGATTACAGGTTTTTCAAATTCCCTATATGATCTTTTATTGACTCATTTTATGTACTTTTGCTTTTTTTTTCAATGAATATTATCAACTAGAGGTGGGACGATACCACTTATTCTTGACACCCGAAGTAATCACGATACTCGATATTTTAATGAAGTTATGATTGTAATGTACACTCCATCACAGACTGAATTATCTTCAACTGTACACAAACTACAAAATGTTTCGAAATAAACAGCTATTATATCATAGAAAAATGAGTATACTCAAATCAGACATCGCCATCCACAGTTGATATTTTATGACAGTAACTTCCCTTTAGATACAGCGGTTTATTGATAACACACTGAAAACAGCCCCTACGTCTATTTTGCTATAAATATGGGGTGAAGTGCAAGAAGTGCTTGGTGGTTTGGGCACGGTCACCAAGAGCCCGCTGACGAGCCTGACTTGGCGCACCTAGGCGATACCCCACAACAGACAGGAAAAAAAAAAAGGATTGATGGAGTATAATTAATAGTCGTGAAAGCAAACATAACAATACTAATAATAACTTCTGCATTAGAAGTAACTGCTGACGGGTGAAAGTTATAAAAGTCAGAATGCACGAAACCGCTAGATCTGCTCGACGTGAAGCTAGTAATGTTATTGTAAATGATACTAACATCGTAGATCTTTGTTTTCTGTATTACAGCAAATAGCCGAACCGTATTTGACGAGAATTTTACTGACCCTGACATTCCTTAAAAAATGTGTGTACATTTCCTGGCAAATATTCTCTTTAAATTGCTTCAGAGCCAACCAGAAAGTACAGAAAACGTGAGAGTAGAGACCAGGATTGTGGAGTGGTGATTTTAGAACCCAGTTCAATTTGGAAGGTTAAATATGAATATTTTTGGTACCTCGCCTTAATTACAGATGCTAGACATTTTTCAAAGTACATTATCCCCCTCCTCCTTTAACAATAGGTGACATCTTCAGAGTTCCTGGAATGACCCACACAACCTATTTCGTCAGGTGCGAACACATTTTGGGAGAACATATAGCTGTTCGCAGATAGACCATGTCTACGAAGTCCACCAGGTGTCCCTATTCCTGTAGTAAGTTCCGGATGTAGACCATCGGCTTCATTTTGGCAGGGCACTCTGAAATTGTCACTAAGTATGTTGAAGACGTTCAGATAGCCGGTTAAAGTGGAATTTCACTTTTATTAAGTAGGTGTATAGTTCAGTGAAACTACTGTATATCTGTTCAGGCGAAGGAAAATTAACAAAACATGACACTCATCAAGTGGGACTAGTTATCAATAAATATCAATTTTATTGAGGTTATCACAATTATTCCCACGTGGAGCATTCGTCCCTAAAGTGCACAGAAATAGGTAACTCAGTTTTGCTAGTTGATTCGTAAATGTGAATGTGCATCTGGTTCATTATTATTTTCTGTCATTTATAAGAAATTGAAATTACATCACAGTTTCAGACTCATTTGAGCAAAACATCCTGCGACTACAATTCCGTGGCCATATTCTTAACATACTCCTGTAAAGACCACACAGTGGCTTGATTCTGTGATTAAGGAATGACGCTGAAGGTACACAACATACATACATTACAAATACGATATCATTACGAACATTATTCAGTCCGGATTGCCAGAATAACGCACATGAGTGTTTAAGACACGTTGATTCATACTGAAAACTAAACAAGGTGGCATGGTAAAAAATAATACTTTTAAAAGTTTATAAATGGATTCAGTAGCACAGAAATGTGACTTTGCAACACCTCTTTGCTTCCACATAAATTGATTCATGTTTTCAGTAACAAAAAGGGAGTAAGTTAAATTACATAGTGTTCTATACAAAATGAGAGAACAACCCGTAAAATGTGTGATTCAAAATGTGTCAGGATCCATTTTCATTTCTCCACCTTTCACAAGGCCTGCTGTCTACTATAACTTCTTCCAAAGTGGCGTTTGTATGTTCCTCTTGTGACCCACCGCTGGTAATGTCTTTTGAATTTATTTGGTCCCCGTGATTGGTATCACCACGTAAGAGCGTTGTCCAGTCCGCAGATTGCCACGAAGAATCATGTGAACTTGTATTCAACACGTCTGAACGACTACTTGACGGTAGTAAATTCGAAGATATGTTGCTCGCTGGTAAATGCAAGACGGTTTTTTCTGTGGGTTCTGCATCCTCTACAACTGTCCTTGGTTTCTGTATATCATTTGATGCACTCCCTTGAATTGGAATTTCTGATAACGATGAAAATAGAGAGGAATTTTCACTACCTGTATCAGGCATATTTGACGGTGACATATCACTTATGCGCACAATCCCTGGCACGGTATTTGAAGCTCGGGATGTTGTTTGAGGATTATATGTTTCTTGAAAAGTGGGAAGCCTTATATTTGGCAAACTTTGAGTTGATTTATTGTATTTTACTTTAGACGTTGCATTATAAGACGGATCTTGGATACCTTCCCGGAATCTAATCCCTTTCAGTCTCCTCAAGAATCCACTACTGAATTTGTGCTGCCAAAGTGGTTTGCCCTGCCACCGTTTCGTATCAAATTCAGTTCCAGTGACGTTGACAATGCTAAGAGTTGCCCTTCTTTCTTCATTTGCACCAATTTTAATTGGAGAGTTAGCTTTGCTATCTCCACTGTTCCCTTTTGCTGCAAAATGTACAACATTGCCAGTTTGTCGCGAGTGCTGCTGATCATGTGAGAGTGATGAGTTTGATATATTCCCAGAAACGGACGGCAAAAGATCAGAACTGATCCTTGGACTGTTGTTTCCCGGAGTGTGTTCTAATTTTCTGTTGCATGATTTACAGTATGCCTGGGAAGAGACTCTGGTAATATCGCTGATAGATGGAGAATTGCAGCTGAGGCTCACTTGAGGGGAGTCAGAGGTTGGAATTACTGAAACTACATCAACTGTGCGTCTCCTTGTCTTTTCAGGCTTATGTTTTCTGGACACTTCATCAGTCATGGGTTTCCATCTCACGCCTTTCTTGCCTGTAGAAAATCGAATGGGCCCTAATCTGGGGCAACTTTTGACTTTTGGAGCTCTTTTAGCTCCTTTTGCAAAATGGAATAGTTTTTCCTTGCTTTCAATCCTTGGAGACGGTGGCAAGTACTCCATGGCGTTGGCTGTTCCATATGAATCGAGAGATAATTCTGAAGACTGATATTTATCACTGAGCATTTGCAAGCAGTGATGCAAGGAGTCACCTTTTGCTGTGATATCAGCGACTTGAGTAATATCGGGATTACTATCATCAATGTGGTCGCCATCAGCATCAACCAGCATAGAATACGAGTTCTCGCAACTATGAAGTTCCATAGATCGCTCTGAGCATTGGAGACTAATCTCTGTCAATCCCAATGTTGATGAATTTGGCCATATATCTGTACGCAATGATCCACTGAATGCAGGGTTCTTAACAGGAAGACTCTCTGATCTGCTTAGTGGTCTAGTTGGTTTCGCAGGAAGGCTTTGCCCCGAGGAATCTCTGAAAATGAAGCATACACTTTATTGTAGTTTATTGTATCCACATAATTTGTGACAAAGGCATATTTGAAAACACACTTAGCACTGACTTATGAGTGTAAATATATAAGTGGGTGCTAAATTTGAAATGTAAACATTTCAAGCTAGGAGCTATCATGCAAAACATGATTTCAACAAAACTGTTTTTCTTGGAATTTAAAATACTGACTCCACTTTGATTGTGAAGTGACGTGAGGGCTGGAGCGGGATGGACTCTGCCTCGTGAGGGCAATTGAGTTGCTGCCTGATCTGAGAGTTAGTGACCCCTGTGAATATCATTTTGGAGCCGATGATGTAATAATGCACTTTAATACATTTCTTAAGCTAGTTTAGAAATTGCAGAACACCTTTGAGGCATGTCATAGCAAATTCAGTCATCATCATTTAATTTTACATACCAGACACAGTAATTCCCAAGCAACCAATAGTATGCAAGTATTGTGGTCCAAAGCTCAATCATCACCCAGGTTGTTCATTATTGCTGTGCTGTCTGGGTTAGGGACATGCTTACTACTGACTTTATGTAGGCTACTGTTATTATTAGGGCTAGGATTGTAATGCCCTATAAGCAATGAAAAATGCACATTTAAAAATGCAGTTATGACCTAAAACATCTAAAGAAATGCCCTATAAAATTTATAAAGTGCCCTTAAAATTGCAAACATTTTACTCTTTTTTAATTTTTTTTAAAATCATGGGGCCTCCCAAGAGGCCGAGTGTAGGTATTTCTAGTCGAAGCCCGTGGGCGACCTGCGCGTCGGGATGAGAGATGGAATGGATGAAGATGAAGGAAACTGGGCAAGGACGTGGGAGGAAGCGGCCGTGGCCTGTCAGAAGGTACCGTCCCAGCGTTTGCCTGGTGTTGAAAATGGGAAACCACGGAAAACCATTTCAAGGGCAGCCGACGGTGGGACTCGAACCCACGCGTCTACCGAGTCAGCAGAGAGCGTGGCCCCATGACCTAACGCAGCATTTTAGCCAGCGTAGCCACTACTGTCGGTATTTTACTCTGATATCTGGTTTCCGAATATAAATTCAAAATTACGTAGAATAAAATAGTACAGTTTAGTAAAGATCAAGTTTTAATGAAGTTACCGAAAGTTAAGCACTAAATAAAGTAAATAACGTATTAAGAAATGACATTTAAAACTGAAAATAGCCGTGGGAGCTACTGTATGTGCGCTGAGGCACAAGGCCATGGGTCCAGGTTGCTCCGGACTCAGTAGGCAAATGGGTGCGAACCATACCGTTGGCTGTCCTTGAAATGGTTTTCCACGATTTCCCATTTTCAGACCAACTCAAATGCCAGGACCAAACCTTGTAGTAGACCACAGACACGTCCTTCCAGTTCCATTCATCTCCTCTCACTAGGTTGGCGTCAGGAAGGGCATCCGGCTTTTAGAACCATCCACCACATATAATGCAATCGCATGCCATTCCCAATCCCGTGGAAGCAGGAATAATAAGGGGTAGCCTATACATGAATACCCTAGAAAATGTTTAAAAACGTAAAGTACACAAGAAGTACTTCAAATGCATATAAAATGCTATAAACCCCGATAAGTATTGAACAATGCATAAAACAGCAATAAAAACCCCTAAAATGTCCTTTCCCACAAAATTAGAGAAAAATGCAATACAAAAATGCCCTAACAAATATGCATAGTTCAGCAGCTTTTACTCTAAAGCACATTTATATAAAATTCATTAATGGATTGGGCTTACCAAAACAAAACAAAAAGATGCGAAGTCATCGAAATCCTAGCACTAGTTGTTATAAAGGAACAGTTCTTTTAACTTCTAACTACCTCCAAGAGTGGTGTTCCGTTACACCTCTATTTCTAAGTGTATTTAGTGGTTTCTTACTCTGGCTATATAGTCGGTGGGATTGTAAGACCTCGTAAGCCACCATCCTGCTCTTTTCCATCCTCTTCCTTATCTTTAGTTTGTAACCCCTAGACATAAGTGGATATACACTCCCGTCGAACTTCACATCCAGTGTCCTCTGTAATTCGTCAAAGAAAACTCCACTTGAAATACAATGTTCGGCAGGAATGTATACCCGTGAACGTTTAGTCGCCGTGTCCTGCTATAAGGAAGGGAATGGAAAGACACAGTATTGTGACTTACAAGCAAGTCTAGTTTTACTTATCAAATCATCAACTACTTAAAACATAACTTAAGAAAATTACAAACAACTATAAAAGAAAAATTTTCTCCCCTCAATTTCAAATGAGGAGATAAAATTTAATAACTACAAATTATATTATCATATTATTAACTTCATTTTATAAAGCTACCACTAAAAGGGTAAAAGAAGCACCAATAGGAGCACCAGTCCCTTGTCACCATCCCATGACCGCTGGTCGCGCTTCGCGCACCAGGGGATGACACTGCCCTAGAACTTGATTTGAGGTCTTGTATTCACACGATCGATATATTTTTCGAGCTAGTCGCCTTACTGTTGTGAATATATTTCTGATTTAATGCATTTAACCTCAGGCAGACGCCGTAATTGACTGTGTATCTCAGTGGCCTACTATGCGCTGTAGGTGTTTGCCTTATTAACTTCGGTTTTGTTTTCTCACTTTGTCTTCTCAATTTTACTTTTCTAAGTCGCGTCGTGAAGTAGGCGAGAGGGTGGGGAATTTTTGTGTTGCAATGAATATGATTAACAGTCAACGTTTCAAGCCATTCTACTATTAATTATGTTGATGTTGGACCACCTCGCGGTAAGCATACTTAACTGTCACCCCTGAAGTTCGGGTTCGATTACCGGTTCTGCCAAGAAATTTAATTCTGCTTTGAGGGCTGGAACGAGATACGCTCACTAGGGAACATCGCGTACGCGAGTCATCTGATCTCACTAAAACAATTGTTAGTCAGGTCGCAAGAAAAGCATTTGTGATAGCATTTTATATCTACAATTCTTAAGAGCCATCTCTAGACAGGGAGAGATTGTGTGTGACTGAATACTGACGTGAGACTTGAAAGCGGCCCCAGTGGATGTGTGCGCTGGCAGGAAGGCTGCCTTTGGAACAGGTCTACGGTGCGATTATTGCCTGATGGCGCATGCACACACAATGAGTTTCGTATGTGGGCGAATCCATGAGCTGCAAAACGATTGAGAGGGGTGAAACGTTCACTTCACTAGAAATGTTGTAAATGTTCTCATCGGCTCGTACTGTAACTGTATTCCACGTTATTGGCTCCCTGAAGCACAGCAGCTGTGACCCCCTCCATTACTTTCCTTCTCCTCCTTTCCCCTCTTCGCTCTTGGGTTCGCGCAGGTTTGCACCATCAGGTAATAATCGCAGTCTACAGCAGCTTTTTAATCGCTTATTATCCTCCCAGCTCGGCTTAGCCCACGGCCTCCGCGATGGATCATTCCTCTACAGCCACAAAGACGATGTCTGGGAGCAGAACACAATTTGTCATCAGAAACAACTGGGGATAGTGACAGGCCGATCGCACAGGCGACCGCTAACTTGGGTCTAATTAAGGAAGGGTCAGGGAAGGGATTTTGGAAGGAAGTCGGCCATGGACCTGTTGAAAGGAACCGCACCGGCATTTTCCTGGTGGTGAAAATGGGTAACCACGAAAACCATTTTCAGAACGGCCGAGGTGAGATTTGAATCCACGCTCTCCCGATGCGAGCTAGCTCTCTCGGCCCCCGTCTCCACCTGTTGTTTTTTAAATCTCACGTTATTATTCAAAACGTGATCTATTTCACCCTCCCTAGGGATGGCCCGAATGTAATTGGGGATTAAATATCATCACAGATATCTTCTTTGTGACCTAACGAACATGTATGCAAACTGTTGTGACATCGGGAGATTCACGTTCATGAGGATACCTTGTAAAAAGCTTAAAATATTTTATAGCAAAAAAAGAAGAAGAATTGTAATGCACAGTACTTCGACATAATTATGTTGAAGCGTTTTGTTTGAACTACAGTACACCATAAGAGACTTCTAGAGATACGTAAAACTAATGGATTCAGTGGTCTGTAGGATTGACTCTACAGTTGTCCACGTACTCAGGCTGGTATTCTGTATTCATTGGTTGTTACCGGAATGGGAGAACATTTTACCCTTGACTGGGTTTCATATGATACCCACACTCTGTTGTGGAGTGTTTATAATAGTCTATTCTCGGAGACGTCCAGGGCAGGTCATGTAATTTGCGACCCAATCACAAATGCAGTGCATATGTATACCTGCTTTAAAATCTAGCTAGTGACGAGATGAACCCACGATTTTCACGTATCTCTGCTTATTTGTATTGGAGTACAGAACATAATCCCATTTTACTGTTCAGAACCGTACTTACATCACTGCTGTCTCTTCCTCTTTCTTTGCTCGTCCTCCGGCGTCGGATTTAGAGCCACCCATGTAAATCTCCAAATGGTGGTAAGATGAAGTATCACCCTCGAGTTCAAAATCCACTTCAGCACTCTTGTAAAGACTCTGGGTTGAAGGATGGTTTCTGTGCGGACAGAATAAATAATTACATAGAGTGTCTACACATATCCTTGTACAACACACAGTGTTAGTCACCTAAGGTGTCCCTCTCAAATGTCTACTGATCCAGTCCCTCGGTGTAGCTGTGCTCTACGGCCGCGAGGGCAGCTGCAGCAAGTTCGGAGTTTGGCGTTCATAGGTTCGAATCCCCAGGTTTTTCCACACTCCCTCCAGGCAAATGCCGGGATAGTACCTTACTTCAATTCCCTGTCCCTAATACAGTTACACTCACTACTACAGTCATCACATAAATACAGGTTATCAGACAAGTTCAACACACATCCAACTACTCAGGGCTGATGACCAAGATGTCCCAAGCCTCTAAAATGAATTAGGCCTAACAACAACATTCCCTGTGAAATAAAATGACTTAAGTTATATTAAGAACGCCCTGGCAGCACTGTCCCCAGTTTAACAAACTATAACTATACACATTCAGGGTGCGATTGTTTTCAAAATCACACTAGTACTTTTGAAGAAAGAGCGTGTTGAAGATTGTATATTTCCAGAAGCGAGGATGTTTAGTTGAATATCAAAGCAGCACTCTACAGCTGCAACCACGCCTAAATTCGGCAAGTTTTTATGCATTATTTCTCCAAAACTACTCGCCTGACTTTTGAAATATTTGCACCGCTGAATTTGCCTACCATAATAAAGAACTTCAATACCAATGGCTGATGTATATCATACTGTATTTAAAACACTTAAGTTATTATAGTTATCTAGATGTTTAACGATACTACGAGGTAACGTTTAACGTTTCATTATGAGCCATTTATTGCCAGCTCCATGGTTAAGTGGATAGCACAGACTTTGGTCCGATGGGCCCCGGGTTTGATTCCCGGCAGTGTCATGGGAATTTTAATTCCTCTGGTTAATCCTCCTCCATTACGTGCGGAGGCCACACGATATTATTATTAACTAATCAATTAATTATTTTTTCATGTTTAGGGAATAACACCCATTAAAATTTGGGTGCAATCCTGTTGAGCGACTGTAAAGCATTTACATTTCGTTTCATTATCAAATGATATCAGTCTATCAGCCATCAAATACACAAATATTATGGCAACTTATGGTTTCCTACCACTTATCACTCAATGTACTCGTTATGATCCAAATTTAGACTCGAGAACATGTATTGATCAAATATACTATCGTAGCAGACTAGATCATTATACTTCTGCAGTCATACAATGAGACATCTCTGACCACAACGCAACATATGCAGGTATTTGGCCAAAAAATGATAAGACACAATCACGAGATAATGAATCGTACATTACGCTAATGAACGATACTACACACATCAAAAAAAGTTTTGCATCACCTCGGTTCCCAGATCTCCGGCATATAGACGTTGACTGTGTATATTGTATCCAAGATACAGTCCCTTTGACTGTTCATAGATGTCACTAAAACTGCTCAAAGATGTAAACAACCATGCATGAGCAGGGCCTATTAGACGGAGGGGGTACGACAGCCGATCAGTTCCAGTCATTCCACCAGGACGAAGGTACGCTGCTCATGTTGTCTGTAGTTCTACCATGCCTAGAAGGTCAATACCGCAGTTCGATCGCGTCCGCATTGTTACTTTGTGTCAAGAAGGGCTCTCAACAAGGGAAGTTTCCAGGCGTCTCAGAGTGAACCAAAGCGATGTTGTTCGGACATGGAGGAGGTACAGAGATACAGGAGCTGTCGATGACAGGCCTCGCTCAGGCCGCCCAAGGGCTACTACTGTAGTGGATGACCGCTACTTACGGATTGCCGCTCGGAGGAACCCTGACAGCAATGCCACCATGTTGAATAATGCGTTTCGTTCAGCCACAGGACGTCGTGTTTCAACTCAAACTGTGCGCAATAGGCTGCATGATGCGCAACTTCACTCCCGACGTCCATGGCGAGGTCCAGCTTTGCAACCCCGACACCATGCAGCGCGGTACAGATGGGCCCAACAACATGCTGAATGGACCCCACGGAATTGGCATCACGTTCTCTTCACCGATGAGTGTCGCATATGCCTTCAACCAGACAATCGTCGGAGACGTGTTTGGAGGCACCCTGGTCAGGCTGAACGTCTTAGACACACTGTCCAGCGAGTGCAGCAAGGTGGTGGTTCCCTGATGTTTTGGGGTGGCATTATGTGGGGCCGACGTACGCCACTGGTGGTCATGGAAGGCTCCGAAACGGCTTTACGATACCTGAATGACATCCTCCGACCCATAGTGCAACCATATCGGCAGAATATTGGAGAGGCATTTGTCTTCATGGACGACAATTCTCGACCTCATCGTGCACATCTTGTGAATGCGTTCCTTCAAGATAACGACATCGCTCGACTACAGTGGCCAGCATGTTCGCCAGACATGAACCCTATCGAACATGCCTGGGATATGTTGAAAAGGGCTGTTTATGGACGTCTTGACCCACCAACCACTCTGAGAGATTTACGCCGAATTGTCGTTGAGGAGTGGGACAATTTGGACCAACAGTGTCTTGATGAACTTGTGGATAGTATGCCACGGCGAATACAGGCATGCATCAATGCAAGAGGACGTGCTACTGGGTATTAGAGGTAGTGGTGTGTACTGCAATCTGGACCACAAATGCTGAAAGTCTAGCTGTATGATGGTACAACATGCAATGTGTGGGTCTCATGAGCAATAAAACGAGCTGAAATGTTGTTTGTGTTGATCTCTATTCCCTTTGTATTTAACGGTTCCGGAACTCTTGGAACCGAGGTGATGCAAAACTTTTTTTGATGTGTGTATAATACACACAAGCCTTAACAACACAGACTGGACAGATTGCCTTGAATTAAAAAATCCTAATGGCATATATAACCATATAACAACCAAATTTAAGGAAATCTACCAAAATGCATCTTACATAACCACACGTAAACACAGGAAAAAACAATGGTTCACTTATGACCTAAAAATACAATGTAAGGAAAGAGACAGGCTTTACAAAACAATGCTCAGAAACAAGGATAATATTGCAATAAAAATGAATCCAAAGCTTTCAGAAACAAATTAAATAAGCTAATAAACAAAACAAAACATCGATATTATAAAAATAAGATAAATAATTGCAAAAACGATAATAAAGGAATGTGGAAAGTCATTAATGATATAACAGGTCGGAAAACACAAAACGGTCAATGAAGTCATATACAAACATTTAAGAATACATTATACTAATGAAGTGATAGTCAATAAATTCAACAGTACCTTTAGTGGAAAATTAAACAACCTAGCTCATAACTGTAATATCGACATATGCCAATCGAATAGAATGAATTCTTTTACGTTACTTGAAACTGATGATTATGAAATAGAGAACATAATTAAGGAATTAAAAACAGACAAATCGCCCGGTGCAGACAATATACGCTTGAAAGACATAAAGGCAACATCTAAGAAAACTATACCAATCATAACACATCTCATAAACAAGACATTCGAATCAGGCATAATACCAAAATATCTGAAATACACAATTATTAAACCAATATATAAGAATGGTGATCACTTAGACTTTGGCAACTACAGACCAATATGCATTTTATCAGTCCTACACAAAATAATGGAAAAATGTTTGGATAAGAGATTGCACAATTTCCTAAATAAATATGATATTTTAAAGGGACATCTATACGGTTTTAGGAAGGGAAGAAGTACTGAACTACTCCTGGCTGAATTTGCCATTGTCATAAATAATGCGTTAAATAAGAACAATCACATAATGGTACTTTTTCTTGACTTTTCTAAAGCATTTGATACAATAAATCACAATAAACTACTTGCTAAATTACACGACATTGGAATAAGAGGCACGACTTACAAACTATTTGAAAGCTATCTGAAAAACAGGGAAATGGCAGTTATGATCAATAACACTATCAGTGACACATCAGAAGGAACACAGGGTATTCCTCAAGGCAGTATTATTTCACCTACACTATATAACCTGTTCGTAAACGACATGAATGAAGCCATTAAACACAGTAAAATATTTATTTATGCTGATGACACCACTATATTTACCATACACAAAGACTCTAAAACAGCTTTTGATGGACTTCAAGAAGACTTCAATAACATCACAAGATGGTGTCATGACAATAATTTGTATATAAATACAACCAAATCTAAAATAATGCACATCAGAGTTGATCACTTCACACAAGAAAAATACAATCTAACGCACCACAGCATATCATGCATACACCAAAACATCCTGGCAGGTTGCAAATGTAACATCTTCATAAATAGTACTTTGACACAAAAATACTTAGGAATTACCCTTGATGAACACTTCAAAATGAACACACACAGTAAACATAATTTAAAAACTAAGAGCAAGCCACTACACCTTCTACAATCTCCGATTTTATGTAGATAAAAAATACTTACAAAACCATTTATAGTGGTCTGATTGAAAGCAAATTAACATATGCTATAGCAGCTTGGGGAATTCAAAACACAACTTTAATTAATAATCTTCAAGATAGCCAAAATATTTCATATTAAATATTTCACTGATATCCCTTATTTTAATATTAAAGAGTTGTTTCAAATTACTGTATTGAATCTCAACTACCATGATCCAAGATTCAGGCATAAGTTCTCTCACGACATACAAACAAGAGCCATAACAAGTACTAAATATGTAAAACATTTATGTATAAATAGCTATGCTTTCAAGAGACTAAATTATATTATACCATCACTACTTATTGAACTACCACCTGGATTGGCAATCATGAACAGCAAACAACTAGCTATGCGTCGCATTAAAAACTATTACCTAACTAAAGATTAACTCATAACATAAATTTATTTATATAACTACTATAGTGTAACTTTTTGTGTCTTTAATTATTTACATTAATATTTTTTCTCATTATCACCACTATCATTATCATTATCACTACCATTATCACAAAATAATTGCATGCACTCTTGTACTGAAATATAATCTGTATATATGTTGTAAATAATAATTAATATGTCTCCCGGATAATCTGTACTGCCATCAGATTCGTGAGACATATCACAATAATGTAACATAAATAGTATTTAAATAAATAAATTAAATTAAATTAAAATTATTATTATTAATATTATTATTATTATTATTATTATTATCACCCATTTATAGTCGTGAGAAAAGTGAAAAAACCGAACGCAGATACCTGCAATGGATGGCAAATATTTCAGAGGGAAATATTTCGTCGCTTTTGTTGTTTACACTCCTTGGAGGATTAGGAAGACCCAACCACTTCCAAAAAGGGAAGATGAAGAGTGGAAAAAAAGGGAAAAGGTTGTTGGAGAACAAATATAACATAAGAGTAAATAGGATGAACTCAGTGTGTATTATAAAAGCACAAATACAGTACAAAGTTTAAAGTACAATCGTTTGAACAATTTTGCTAGCTTTCAAAGAGTTAATAATAATAGTTTCAGTTATAATTTGTTTAGGAACAAGTGTGAAACTGTTCGCCAGGCCTCTATTCGCCTTGCCTTTGTGGGGAGTCCCGTTATTTCCACTGGTCGTGAGGGGTGCTACCTGCCCCACCCCGCGCCCAAATACCGTACATTCTTGCGCCAGTGTCGCTGTTGTGCTCAAGCAAGTCACCACGGGGTGAGAGCGATGCAGACCTACTGCCATGCAGTCTCGGAAAACTATATCGAACGAGTGACAGTGTATTAATTGTATCAACATGTATTGTATATAACTGTGTAATATAGACTAATATAATTACTTAAAATGTTCCACCGAAGTCCAGTGATTTGAAATCCCAGCACTATAAATTACAGTCCACCAGAGTATATTCTTCACATTTATTATCAAACTTCCTTCATGGTCCTACCGGCCGGATTTCTGTGGAACAACGGACGCGTGTACTGAGTTCGTGCATCATTTCATATTGACGCCTCGCATTGTACATTGTAACGGTAGCCTCAAAGCGAAGTATGAGCGGTAATCGTGTGTTTCTCCTTGAATGCAAGCTACTTCGATGATTCGTATAAACTACAGCAGTGGCGCAGATTGAACCTCGAGACATTACACATAGAAGCTATTCAATTTTAAGCAGCTTCGGTAAGTACATGCTCAGTTCTGGTTACCTGTATTCCTGTATGCTATTCCCATTATGGATCCTAAATTGAAAGCACTTCTCGTAAAGACTAGGGGCCTCGCAAAGGCAAATATTACTCGTTTGCATAACTTCGTCAAGAGCTTCCAACCAGGGTCAAGTATTAACGCAATAAAGGCAAGGTTAGACGATCTACCAAAATTAAGGCAGAAGTATGAAGACGCGCAGGAGATATTAGAATTAGAAGACGAATCCGAGGACCACAGTGAAGATAGGAATACTTTTGAGACTATGTATTATGATCTCGTGGATAAAATGACCACGTTGATTGAAGATAGCGTAGAGTTACGATCAAAACAGAACAATCCTTCGAGTACTAAAAGTGATGGCCAGTCTAGTTCCGGCAAGAGAGAGAGCTGACACTTCCTACAATTAAATTACCTTCCTTCGGGGGACAGGTCACTGAATTCCGTCATTTTTTGACACATTTACTAGCCTGGTAATAAACAATCAAGCAATTGACGATATACAACGATAACACTATTTGTTATCTTCACTAACGGGCGAAGCACATGGCCAAATTAAGAACCTCCCCATAACAGGTCCAAATTTCAAAATTCAAAATAATCCTAGATTAATCGCCACAGCACACGTCAACAACTTGCTGAAACTTCCACGTATACATAAGGAATCACCCACAGAGTTATGAGCACTTCTAAACCAGGTATCAAGTAACTTAAATGCACTTGAAGCACTTGAACTTGAAATCCATCTTCACGAAATCCTTCTAGAGCAATTAATTCTTGAAAGGAATGATGACGTCAGCAGAAAACAGTGGGAGCTGACGTCATCAAATTCACAATTCCCAAGACTGGAAGTGCTTAGTAAATTTTTAGAGGACAGATGTCAAGCCCTAGAATTAATCAATGGTAACCGAATTCCTACCCCAGTTGTCAATTCTATCACTCAAAACATCATTAGCAAGAAGCTCACGAACCAAGTCAGACAAGTGTATGTTTCAAGTAACAATAATTGTTTGTTTTGTACTGGCGTGCACCCTCTTTATAAATGTCAAGACTTTTCCAGTGTTAGTGTTACGCAACGAACAGAATTTGCCAAACAGCATAAATTGTGTACCAATTGTTTGAGACAGGGTCACATTGTTGGAGATTGTACTTCAGGTTCTTGCTATTTTTGTGGTTTGAAGCATCACACACTACTTCACCGCAACCGAGGAACTGGTCGTTCTCCTACCCCAAGGCCGCCTGACAACAGCATGGTAGGCAACAGGCAAGACCCAACAACTAGATTGTTACGCAACATCGTGCCGACACAGCGTCCTATTGCTCACTTAAAATAAAACCGCATACTCATTAGACTGCATTAGTAAAGGTGCGTGATGGGGAGGGCCGACTTCAGACTTGCCGAGTCCTGCTAGACTCGGGCAGTCAAGCACACTCCATCACGACTGCCTGCACACAACGACTGAACTTAAAGAAGGTACGGAATAGAATTCCAATCCAGGGTATAAGTAATATCGACGCAGAGTCACATCATAGTGCAAACCTAGAGGTGCATTCCATTACTAGCAACTATCAAGTAGTTATTAATTGTGCTGTATTGCCACGAATTTCAGCTGAATTGCCAGGATCATACATTAACTATCAAGACTGGAAAATTCCCGAAGAACAGACCTTAGCTGACCCCAGCTTCAACCAACCAGGTCAGATTGATATGTTAATCGGGGCAGGGATATTTTTTGATCTTCTTAGACCTGAAAGACGCACGAGGAGCGGACCCTATCCAGTTCTTCAAAACACGGAATTCGGTTGGATTGTAGCGGGACAGTTTCAAATGGATAAGGCGAGCGGTCCGGGTTCACCACCTGTGCAGTCATTCTTCACAATGAATGACCATTCACTCGACCAGCAACTTCAACGATTCTGGGAATTAGAAGAGATCACTCAACCTATCAGATCGAAAGATGAAATGGAGTGTGAAAAGCATTTTGTTGACACAGTCAGACGGGATGCAGAAGGTAGATTCACGGTACGACTCCCACTCTTTTGAAAACCATCATAACTTGGCAACTCACTAACAATGACTACGTCACGGTTTCACAATCTCGAGAGACGCCTTGAAAGAAACCCTCAGTTGAAGGGGGATTACGTTAGCTTTTTAGAAGAGTACGAGACTCTAGGGCATATGGAGCCTATAACATCGGCGTCTGATAAGGAGGAACAGAGCTACTTCATGCCCCATCATCCAGTTTTCAAGGAGTCAAGTTCAACTACAAAAACCAGGGTTGTATTCGATGCCTCCGCCAGTACTGTAACGTGTTTTTCGAGGGGTTTTATGCAACTGGCATAAGTCAGTAGGAAGCCATTCTATATTTATTTACGCGGCAAATTGTTCAGCCAAGAGAATTTTTCATGTTAATTTATTATTATTATTAATTTATTATAATTATTATTTAGATATTTTCGGAGCATTTTATAAAAATTATTAGCATTCAGATAGGTTTTCTATGTATTAGAAAACGCTATCAAGCAAATTATTACGAACGACGATATCATAGAAAATTATCTGATTACGGAATTTTACGGAGTTTTCGTCAGTTAGGGTATATTGAGAGACGTGACTCACGGGGAATTCTAATACAAGCTGATTCCTGTCGAGGAGCATGAGGCAATCTTGGGTCGCATCGTCAAGAAGAGGCGAATTGTTGAAACGGAAATCGACTTCTCCCTCCCGCGGAGTGTAATGAGGAAGGAGGAGGGGAAGTGGCGGCGTGCTCAGCCAATCAGCGGAGACAGCGTAAGCTAGGAGACTGCTCCGGAGTGGGGGAGCCGACAGGTGAATATATCGTTCGACGCGCCGTGAGACGAGGACTATCTGTGAAATACTTGAGGAGTATGGGTGCAAGTGCGTGTCGCTCCGATGTTCAGGGGAGTTAGTGACAATCTGTGTAGAACTTGCAGTGTACGATCGCAAGTGCGTGTCGCTCCGATGTTCAGTGGAGTTAGCGACGATCTTTTGTAAAACGTAACCAGTGCGGTTTTACGAGAGTTTGGGTCCGATGTACGGACCATAGAGTTATCTAATCTACCAGAATATCAACATATAACGAAGAAGATGGCGACGTCCAGGAGACTGTGGGAAGCACACAGCATCATCAAGAACGAGGGAAATGCTTTGGCAATTTCCAGGGGTAAGCGCTAATGACGCAGAAATACGCAATCTCTCATTTTTCTTTGTTTTATATTTCATAATTCAGTAACTTCATAGCTTGGAAATAAGAGTAAAATCAATTTATCAGACTCCGTTTTCACGTAATTTTCTATCGGTAATATTCAAATCACAACGCTCCAATTTAAATGTTAAACTTATTATTATTAATTTTGCTATACTTGTTTTATATAATAAATTCATTTATTTTACAATGCAATCTTTGCTTTCAGTAGGTAGCATTAGATATAGACCAATTCGTTCTCCTGATACAATTGTTTGTTGGGTTAATGATCAAATCATACCACGATCTGAGTGAATAGAGTCTTGAATGTGTTCTGCCAGAGCTAGACGTTGTTAAATACAAATTTAGATTTCAACATTGCATTGAGGTCTTGGCGCCCATTAAAACAACATAGCTTAGGCAAAGGTAAACAGTTACATTTCTCACCCAACAGTGTGGGCTAGCGAAACCATTACATTTGTCACCCAACAGTAGGGGCAGCCAAAACGTTACATTGTCGCTACCAACATGGGGCACTAACTAAGAAGCTGCTACATTTGTCGCCGACAACTTGGGGATGAAAACCTAATAACATTTGTGGAAGGAGAAGGGTATATATTTCTGTGCCTGTATTTTGGGGGTTATTTGTCTGTATCAGTGTATATCATTATGGGGGATGAGAAAGAAAGACAGATGAGGTTACGTAGTGGTCATCAACGGGAGAATGATGATACGAGCAGTATGTCGAGTGATGGTAGTACCGGGGTAGCGGAGGTAAATCCCGATACTGAAACAGGGAGTGTAGGCGGTCAACCAGAATTAAAAACTTTACTTCTCGAGTTCATGTATCAGAACAAAGTTAGTAGTGATGCCTTAAATGCAAAATTAGAACAAAACAGTAGGGAAAATAAAGAAAGTACAGATGCCTTAAATGCTAAATTAGAACAAAACAACGCAAAACTGGAACAAAACAACGCTAAATTAGAACAAAACAGTAAGGAAAATAGAGAGAGTACTGAAACTTTAAATGCTAAATTAGAACAAAACAGTAGGGAAATGAGTGACAAATTCGAACTGATTAGAGGCGAGATCAGGGGGGTGATGGAAGAAAAGGCTAAAGAGATTATTGCAGATGTAGACAGAAAATTAGGAAAAGTACAGCAGGAGTTGGAAATTAGAATCAGTACACAGGCTGAAAATTTAAAAGAACTAGTGCAACTGGAAACACAGCAGGTCAAAAAGCAATTGGGGGGAGAAATTGACAAAATTCAGGTAGCTACTAAAGAGGTTAAGGAACAGCTGGGGGGTAGAATTGAGAAAGTCCACTCGCAAATAGTTGCAGAAGTAAATGATTTAAGAGAGAGTAATAGAGAGAGCATTAGCAAGATTGAGGAGAAACAAGCAAAGCTATATGATAAAGTAGAAGAATCAGAAGGAAACATTAAATTAACAGTAAACAGTATTGAGAGGAAGGCTGAGGAGAAAATCGCAGAATTAGAATTAAAATTAAAAGCTAGGATCAGGCAAGAAAATAGTCAGAATAGGCCAGTTTTTGTGAATAGCACACACAGGGAGGTAGAACTGGGTAAGTTCAGCAATCGACAGGGGTGCCCAATGGAGTTCATGAACACTATAGAAAATAAATTCGGGGAGAGGTTGGAAAATGGTAGTATTGAGTGGTGCCAGGTAGTTGAAATTTTAGAACAAGTGTTTGTGGGGGAAACGAGGAATTGGTTTGCTGTCTACAGAGACAAGTTTACTGATATCAATGATTTTAAAATGAAATTCTGTGAAAAGTTCTGGAATGAGGTTATTCAGTCGCAGCATTGTGAGGGAGTAGTGTGTGGTAAATATAACCCTAAAGGAAGCTCCACCATGACCGAATACTTTTTAGGGCAGGTATTAGTGTGTAAATATCTGGATGGCTTGAAGGAGGAAAGTGATGTGGTAAGGTTGCTACTTAGGCACTTTCCCTATAGGATCAAGGAGGCTGCTTGTATCCAGAATGTAAAGACTATATCACAAGTAGAAAATTTGTTAAGCACATTTGATGCACTAGGGAGAGGGGGTTATGAGGACAATTTCAACCGGAACCAGGGTAATAATAATAATAGACCTAATGAAGCCAGGCATCAAGAAGTTCAAGGGAACGGTGGCGAAGGAGCCAACGCTCAAAATAGAAATAATAATAATCAGCTATATCAGAACAGAGGAAATGGCTATGGTAATCAGTATCAAGGGAGGAACAATGATTACAGGGGAAATCAAGGGAGAAACAATGATTTCAGGGGAAATCAAGGGAGAAATTATAATGACAATAATTACAACCAGAATAGGGGTCAAGGAAGAGGACAGCCTAGTGGTAGTAATATACAGCCAAACAATGACAACACAGCCCAGAACAACCAGACCAGTTTAGTAGTTAGTAGTACTACGGCCAGCTGTAGCGGTTCTTTAAACGCGAACCAGGCTGCGAAGTAAGGTCAGAATCTCAGTCTGTATCATGCCCTGTCCATACAATTATACAGGAACCCTATGACCTAAATGTAAGAAATGAATTATTACATGAACTAAATGATGAAGGTATTATTCAGGAAGTGGTTAGTAAGAGCCCCATAATTAAATTTAACGTGTCCGAGGCGTACACAGATGTTTTAATTGATAGTGGTTGTATGAAGAGTTGCATAAGTAGTGCATTTTATGATAAAATGAAAGGAACTGGAGTAAATTTTGAGGAGATGCCAATTAAAAGCACTTTTGTTATCACAGCTGTTGGGAAAAGGTCTAAAGTAATTTCTAAGCAAGTTTTAGTAGACATTAAAATTAATAATCATGTAGAGAAGCAGATTTGTCTTGTAATTCCAAATTTAGTATTCAGTGTTATCTTGGGTTCAGAGTGGCTAAGTAGAGTGTCGGGTAACTTATGTTATGATGTAGGGAGTTTGAAATTTAAATGGGGAGATTCTGAAGTAGAAGTAGCGTTCAATGACCAAATTCAGAGAAGTAGTGTTGTAGGTGTGATTTGTACTTTAAATGAGATATCGCCAGCCGTAGAGCGGGGTTCTCCATGTTTTGTGGGCAGTGTGATTACGAACGGAAGTCTAGAGGACTCGTTACGTGAAGCTGCATTTCAGGGAAATATAGAGGATGAACAGTGTGTTCGGCTCTATGATGTGTTATGGTGTAATAGGAGAGTTTTTGAGGATCGCATTGGTATGGCCAATTGCTATACACATTCATTGAACGTTATTGATAGGTCAGTATTCACAGGACATAGATATCCTGTACCTTTCGCTTATCAGAGTGCAGTTGAGGCACAAATTAATCAGATGCTTGAAGATGGGATTATTGAGCACTCTAACAGTCCGTATGTTAATTCTTTGATAACGGTACCCAAGACCGACGGCACTGTTCGTATTTGTTTAGACGCTCGTTTGGTTAACAGTAGAATTAGTTCAGATCAGCTGAAATCTATGTCAATAGAGGAATTAATGCAAACATTTGAGGGGAAGAAGTATTTCACTTGTGTAGATTTGAGTTCCAGTTTTTGGCAAGTGCCACTTATGTACGAAGATAGACCATTTACAGCTTTTAGTCATAAATATAACCTTTATCAATTTTGTAGAACACCTTATGGGTTAAAGAGTAGTTCAGCAGCTTTAATTAGGGCTTTAAACATCGCATTAGGGGATGACACAGGAGAGTTTGTAACCATTTACATAGATGATATGGTAATTAGTTCACGCAGTTTTGAGGAGCATCTACGTCATTTAAATATAGTTTTTCAGAAGTTAGATCAGGCAGGGTTCACTTTGAAGCTGTCTAAGTCGTCATTCTGTCAGTCAGAAGTGACATTTTTAGGTCATAGAGTGTCGAGTAGAGGTGTTACACCAGAGGAAAGTAGGGTTAGCATGTGTGGACAGTAGCAACAGGGCATCGTTACAGACACTGAGAAATAGCTAGGTAGAGCAACGTGATGACGTTCATTTAAGGGAGCCACTTGCAAGGTTGGAAGCAGGTGACGCAGTAACATTTATAGTTTCCAAACGTATTGGGAAAACAGCATATGTGCTGGAGAATAGTGAGGGAAACAGATTATACGGAACGTATAATATACATAGTCTACGAAAATATGTGTCATAAAGTGAGTGTGTTTAGCTGGCGAGCCAGCCTATCAAATGAGTAAGTGTGGTGTCTGGTGCGTGGAAGAGTTGGTCTTCCAGGCAGGCGTATCAGAAGTCACACAGGGGGGTAGTATGTAAGTAAATGAGAGTTTTAAGGTACAGGGAAATATGACGGGATTGTCGGATGCTGTTGAGCACTAAATTGTCTCGATGCACCAAGGCCATTTTGGCAGCGCTGATGGGTTCCCATTTATCTCCAAGAGATGGGGGAGCGCTTGAATAGGGCTTGTTAGCTTAAGGCGTCCACGAGATAAAAGATGGGCCATCAGAATGCGAGACAGTCCTTCATGAAACTCATACATATCAGCACACGTGATTTCTGTTTACGGCCTCGCCATGTAAGATTTGTAAGTGTGTAATTTAAGATAATTTGTACAATGGTATTATTTGTGTGAGGAGAAATGGTCTGTGTTGAGAACTAGTATTAAGTAGAATATGGTTAACGGGAACTTAACAAGACAGGGCGCTTACGGCACAGAAATATTTGGTGTTATATGTAATGCACATTTACTGTTTTTTTTTCAGAAGTCAATATTAATTTAATCTACTTCAAAGAGAGATTAAGTATTATGGTCACGAGGCGCTGCCACAATAGTGTGATCGTGTGCTCAGTGATAAGTGGAATTAAATGTCACCATAAGGAGGGGACCTCCAGTGAAATTAGGAAGTTCTATGGTGATATAAATATATCAGAACACCTTCAATGCGTGTGATATGACCTCATAAATACATAGTGCTCACACATAAATTATGTCTATTTCTCCAACATAGAGAAATTTGAGAGGCGGAAATATCCGTGGAACACTTCTATATGTAAAACATTGGACTGGTTGCAAAGTGCAATCCATAGTGACAACAAACTTTGACGCAAAGTGCGTGAAGAAAAAATATGAGTGTATATATCTGTAATTTAGGGTGATTTCATTTATGTAATATGTATTTTGGATGGGGTTTATTAACGTGTCTGGGATAATCGGATAATGGACCGTCGTCACGGTAAATGATCCGATGATCCGAGGCGAATATGTAACGTGTTTTTCGAGGGGTTTTATGCAACTGGCATAAGTCAGTAGGAAGCCATTCTATATTTATTTACGCGGCAAATTGTTCAGCCAAGAGAATTTTTCATGTTAATTTATTATTATTATTAATTTATTATAATTATTATTTAGATATTTTCGGAGCATTTTATAAAAATTATTAGCATTCAGATAGGTTTTCTATGTATTAGAAAACGCTATCAAGCAAATTATTACGAACGACGATATCATAGAAAATTATCTGATTACGGAATTTTACGGAGTTTTCGTCAGTTAGGGTATATTGAGAGACGTGACTCACGGGGAATTCTAATACAAGCTGATTCCTGTCGAGGAGCATGAGGCAATCTTGGGTCGCATCGTCAAGAAGAGGCGAATTGTTGAAACGGAAATCGACTTCTCCCTCCCGCGGAGTGTAATGAGGAAGGAGGAGGGGAAGTGGCGGCGTGCTCAGCCAATCAGCGGAGACAGCGTAAGCTAGGAGACTGCTCCGGAGTGGGGGAGCCGACAGGTGAATATATCGTTCGACGCGCCGTGAGACGAGGACTATCTGTGAAATACTTGAGGAGTATGGGTGCAAGTGCGTGTCGCTCCGATGTTCAGGGGAGTTAGTGACAATCTGTGTAGAACTTGCAGTGTACGGTCGCAAGTGCGTGTCGCTCCGATGTTCAGTGGAGTTAGCGACGATCTTTTGTAAAACGTAACCAGTGCGGTTTTACGAGAGTTTGGGTCCGATGTACGGACCATAGAGTTATCTAATCTACCAGAATATCAACATATAACGAAGAAGATGGCGACGTCCAGGAGACTGTGGGAAGCACACAGCATCATCAAGAACGAGGGAAATGCTTTGGCAATTTCCAGGGGTAAGCGCTAATGACGCAGAAATACGCAATCTCTCATTTTTCTTTGTTTTATATTTCATAATTCAGTAACTTCATAGCTTGGAAATAAGAGTAAAATCAATTTATCAGACTCCGTTTTCACGTAATTTTCTATCGGTAATATTCAAATCACAACGCTCCAATTTAAATGTTAAACTTATTATTATTAATTTTGCTATACTTGTTTTATATAATAAATTCATTTATTTTACAATGCAATCTTTGCTTTCAGTAGGTAGCATTAGATATAGACCAATTCGTTCTCCTGATACAATTGTTTGTTGGGTTAATGATCAAATCATACCACGATCTGAGTGAATAGAGTCTTGAATGTGTTCTGCCAGAGCTAGACGTTGTTAAATACAAATTTAGATTTCAACATTGCATTGAGGTCTTGGCGCCCATTAAAACAACATAGCTTAGGCAAAGGTAAACAGTTACATTTCTCACCCAACAGTGTGGGCTAGCGAAACCATTACATTTGTCACCCAACAGTAGGGGCAGCCAAAACGTTACATTGTCGCTACCAACATGGGGCACTAACTAAGAAGCTGCTACAGTACTACCACCGGACGGTCACTCAATGACATCGTCAGGGTTGGGTCGACAATCCAGCAAGATATCTGGTCCATTATCACCAGATTTCGCGCTCACCAAATATGCTTTACGGCAGATATTCGACAGATGTACCGGCAGATAAGGGTTGATAGTCATGACCGCAGACTTCAGAGAATCGTGTGGCGATCATCCCAGAAGATCCTGTAAAACATTACCAGCTGAACACCGTCACCTACAGCACAGCGTCAGCACCCTTCCTCGCCACTAGATGCCTCCAACAGCTCGCGATGGAAGAATCAGACAGCTTTCCTAAGGTAGCGAAGATTTTACAGAGAGACTTCTACATTGATGACTGTATGTCTGGAAGCGCGACCATCGAGGACGCGTTAGACACTCAAAATCAACTCATCAACCTTCTACAAACTGGAGGGTTCCAGCTACGAAAATGGTGTTCAAATCACCCCCGACTACTTGAAGCAGTTCCTTCGGAGAGGCGAGAAACCCAGCTCCCACTTTAACTAGATAATGGGGAAAACATTAAGACATTAGGCTTGCTTTGGCATCCTGCTAGTGACCAACTGCAAATCGTAAACGGCAACTTACAACTACGCAACCCAGTAACAAAACGGAAGGTACTATCAACCATAGCTTCAATCTACGACCCACTTGGGCTAGTGAGTCCAATCATCATCTCCTGCAAGTTCTTCTTACAGCAACTGTGGCAGCTACGTCTAGGGTGGGATGAACTTTTACCACCAGAGCTACTTCAACGTTGGCAGAAGTTGTGCGGCGAACTTCCACTTCTCAACCAAATTCGGATCGACGGACTTGTAGTGGCAAAGGGAACTCCGTTGAACATACAACTGCATGGTTTTTCGGATGCATCTGAGAAGGGATATGGTTGTTGCATTTATCTTAGGTCTGAAACTCAAGTTGGAGACTGCGTTACGAAACTGTTGAGTGCTAAATCCAGAGTTGCACCATTGAAGCGCGTTTCTCTACCCCGTCTAGAGTTGCGTGGAGCCCTACTTTTATCTCGGCTGATTAAGAAGGTCAACTCAATCCTAAACCTGAATGTCACTAGCGTTCATCTCTGGACAGATTCGACAATAGTTCTTGCCTGGATTGCAGCGTCTCCCAACCGCTGGAAGACGTTCATTGCCAATCGAGTTGCGGAAATTCAGCAAAACACATCGATTAGGGACTGGAAACACGTTGCCTCAGCTGATAACCCTGCTGACATGATTTCTCGGGGGGTCACTCCAGAAACTCTCATTTCTAACGCCTTGTGGTGGAATGGACCATCGTGGCTTATGAAGCATTCGGCATCCTGGCCTATATCAGCCCCTTTATTAATATCGCAGGACGTCCCAGAACAGAAAAAACCTGTTGTTAGCCTGATAGCAGCTCAACCTCAAGATGATTTCATGAAGCGATTCTCCAAGTTAACGTACGAGAGTAACGGCATATTGTATCAGATTTGCCGCAAATGACACACGTCCTCGCAATCAAAGAAAAAAACGGGTGAATTGGAGTTCGAAGAACTGCGTGTTGCATCACATGCATGCATCAAAATAGCCCAAGCTTCAGAATATGGTCCATAAATTCACGATCTTCAAATGACAAGGGCCATTAGTAAAGGAAGCAAGTTAATACCTCTGAATCCTTTCCTCTGTAACCAAACACTCCTTCGAGTAGGTGGTCAACTACAACAATCTAATCTTCCCTTTAACAGAAACATCAGATAATTTTACCGCCAAGGCATCACTAAACTATCATTGAAAATGAACATCTACGCCTGCTTCATGCTGGATGTCAACTACTACTGTCTTCGCTACGTGAGCAGTACTGGATACCTAATGGCAAGAGTACGATTCGTCACATAATTCATTTTTGCGTTATCTGCCACAAACTTAAGGCAAAAAACGCTGAACAACTAATGGACCAACTGCCGAATTACAGAGTAACCCCAGTCAATCCATATATCCACTGTGGAATCGACTACGCGGGACCACTCTACATAAAGGCAGGCTCTCGCAAAACCAGATCCAAAATCAAATGTTATGTAGCACTCTTCGTATGCCTTTCAACCAGGGCAGTGCATCTAGAGATCGTGAGCAGTATGACTACCCAGGCCTTCATTGCTTCTCTAAGGCGTTTCATATCCCGTAGAGGCAGACCAGCCCATGTGTTTTCCGATAATGGCAGAAATTTCGTTGGAGCCAATAGGGACCTGGAGGAGATAAGAAGATTATTCAACGAGCGACAGCATCAACGTGATCTATCTACCTTTGCAAGCAGCGAAGTAATTCAGTAGCATTTTATTCCTCCTCAAGCTCCACACTTTGGAGGAATATGGGAGGCAGGTGTCAAATCATTTAAACACCATCTTCGGCGAGTGATTGGCACCGCATACCTTACCTTCGAGGAATTATCAACACTCACAACCCAGATCGAAGGATGCCTCAATTCGAGGCCTCTAGTCCCGCATCCGATGGTCCCGACGACCTAGTTGTCCTTACCCGAAGTCACTTTCTCATTGGCCGACCAATTACTGCACTACCCCAACCAGATCTGAGTAATGTGCGTGTAAGCTTGCTTTCCAGATGGCAGCAAATCCAAAGACAGTTCCAAGGATTCTGGAAGGCGTGGTCAACCGACTACTTGTCCCATCTACAACAGAGAGGAAAATGGAAGAAGGAAGGGCGCAACGTCCAGGCAGGCACGCTGGTGATCGTGAAAGAAGACAAACTTCCCCCACTGTGCTGGAAGCTTGCAGTGGTTGATCAGGTCCACCCTGGAGCTGATGGACTCGTACGTGTTGCCACTATAAGTACCTCGTCTGGTACATTCAAGAGACCCATTACAAAACTTTGCTCACTTCCCATGCCAGACAGAGGCATTTGTGAAGGTGGTGTTTTGACTAACTAACTATGTTCAGTGCTTTGTGTTCGTTTGTTTGTTAGTGTTATATTTCAGGTGACTGTTGGAAAAAAGTGTTAAACTCTTTTTTGGCGGGCGGCATGTTTAGGAACAAGTGTGAATCTGTTCGCCAGGCCTCTACTCGCCTTGCCTTTGTGGCGAGTCCCGTTATTTCCACTGGTCGTGAGGGGTGCTACCTGCCCCACCCCGCACCCAAATACCGTATATTCTTGCGCCAGTGTCGCTATTGTGCTCAAGCAAGTCACCACGGGGTGAGAGCGATGCAGACCTACTGCCATGCAGTCTCGGAAAACTATATCGAACGAGTGACAGTGTATTAATTGTATCAACATGTATTGTATATAACTGTGTAATATAGTCTAATATAATTACTTAAAATGTTCCACCGAAGTCCAGGGATTTGAAATCCCAGCACTATAAATTACAGTCCTCCAGAGTATATTCTTCACATTTATTATCACACTTCCTTCATAATTAAAAGTGAATTTGACTAGATATAAATGACTGAGAGTACTCTCGCTGTAATACGTTTTCAACCTAAGAGAGGGGTTTACAAACCCACCATATTATTAATAATAATTGTGGTTAATTGTGGTTACTAAAAGGAAGGAGGCTGCCGTGGCCATTGGACAAAGTGCACCACTGAGTAAACATTAACAATATTTGAAATGGATCACTTTAGTGACATCAATTCTCTGTGGTTAGCTCACGCGAGAACTAGACCAGTAGATCTCAAATATGACAATAGAAAAAAAATAACTAGAAAGATAGTGACTAACAATAACTAAGTTATGATTAAGAAAAAGTATGGGTATTAGTAATAGGCATATGTCTGCCGGAGCTAGCAATCGCATTAGCTAAACAACAGACTAACATTGGCAAACAAATTTTTGGAAAGTAGCCTAACACCCGGGCCAGTGATAATGCTGTACCACGTGTATACTTGAATAGAAGGAAATGCCATGTAAAGTCAAGGCAGTAGCTAATATATGAGATTAGCTATAAAGACTGCAGTGCAAGTACACGGGGCTACGTCCAAGGTTTGTTAATAGGCGAGACCTTGACCATAAAAAGCTAACATAATAAAGGAGCTTGACATAAGTAGCTTAATTAGTGCACTCATTGGCTAAGCTAAATATGCAAGAAGTTTCTAATATTTGATTGGTAAAAAACCACCGTGGCCAGATACAAAACTGGACTACACTAATATAAACTTTAATAAGAATATAAGGTGGATGATAGTGAAAAGAGGATTGAAATAACAGCATCCAAATCCATGGAATTGAGCTGCATGAGATAGTTGCAATGTTTACAATTAGCGAAAGGGTTAAGCAGACTTACGTAATTTGATACAATGCAAGAAAGGAGAAGCCCTATTTTTAGGAGTTTCAAGATTACAAAAATAAAATGAAGCAGTATAATTAATATTCTTCAAGTGACTGGGTAAGAAAGTTTGGTGGAGGGAATGTGGAAAAAACATGGAAAGGTATAGTTAGATAACTTTTGTCAAATGTTGATATAATTGCGGTAGGACAAAGTGTAATGGAACAAGTGAGGAAGAGGAATGGTATTTCGCCATTAGAGTCTGTTCTTTTCATAAAACTGTTGCACTATGAGCATGGAAAAGTCTATCTTCGGTATAAACCCACATGTTAGTTCAAGATAACAGCTTCTATGGGAAAACCAACACGTCCCTCGTGGGGCTTTTTATGAAAAGCCTTAAAGGTATCTACGGTAGCAAGACATGAAATTTCCCTCGACGTGGTTCGTTACTTTTGCCATAAATAGTGGTGAATGAAATACAGCAAATAATTTTCTATAGAGCAAGCGAATAGCTTCATTAAAATGTCCGATAGCACAAGAGAGTGAAGTATGTTGAACAGTAGAACACATGGCAATTAGGAGGTATAATGGATCCTGAATGTTATCCCACGTAGGGTTAGAATTCAACCAACGAAAATGTCCCACGATGGGGCTACTAGTAAAAAGAAAACCCATTTGGGTGTATTCCTGTCCTGCAGGAGAAAATTGGCAACCAGATACGCCACTTAAAAGTCTTCGTACGAATTAAGCAAAATGTGCCCCATTTAGAAGATTGAAGATATGTACTTTTATGATGTTCTTGTAGAATATAAGAGCCATGTAGGAATAGGCTCGAACAGGAAAAGATGGCTAGCAAGCCATCCTTACTATGATTACTTTCTCCATGAAGTACAAGGTGAAGCGAGAGCTCGGACTTGGCACTCAGTGTGACTAAGGTGCGACTCAAGGATCATGTAAGTATAAGAGATTCGTCACTTTTGGTTATAGAATTTCCGAGAGAGAACACCGCCTGAGGCTATGGATTGTACTGGCAAGTCTGGCAACATAAAAAGTAAAAAGCCATATGAATGTAGCCTTTATTACACGTAAATGAACAGTATGTTCTGCGATGAGTTATTGATTATTGATGAAAATAACACAAACATAACTGCGCCTTTCGCTAGGCGCTGAAATATACGTCCAGATAGGAAAATAATACATTTTGTTATATATCAATGTTGGCAATAGATTTGTCACGAAGGACACAGTTATGCCGTTCTAGAGCTTAATTCACCTCTAGGCTAACTAAAAATGCTCTCATACTCTACAGAATTGTTGGGTTATTCGATGAATATAAAGAAAACTGTCCAAATGCACTCACTACATTGCCATAACCTCACTTTTTGCCTAGCATGCCGGCTGCCACCCACCCCTCCCTGTAGCCCTAAACCACAAATTTTATTGCAATGCAAAGGAGAATGGGTAAGAAAACAAACAAGAGATGAAATGCACACATTTATTCTCTATATATATTTATTCGAGAGTAGTCCATATTGCCCACTAGTTTTACACATGGTCAACACCAGGAAGATGAAAATTGCCGTATTGTTCTTACTATCATTATAATTCTTACATCCCGGTGCTTGGCAATTTTTCCTCCCTTGCAGTTGCATGATTGACTCTCAATTCAATTCAAATAAATAATCCAAATACTGAACAAATCAAAACAACCAACAACACCACGAGGAAAATCAATCAAAACAGACTATTCCCGCTTTCGCCAGTCGGTTTGATGTGAACGTTCATGAGTGCCAACTACGGAACCTAAGTGCTAAAATTAATTCTTCATTGGTTGGCAGAACATCCAGTACAGAGCCTTACTCCGACCCACGCGCTCCCTATTAACTGTCATCCCCCTGGTGCGACTGATAAGCGAAGTGAAAGGGAGAATGTGTCGTAGGGCGACAGTGGCAAAGTTGAAGAGGGGAAGAAAGAGGGGGAAGAGGGGGAAGAGGGGGAAGTGGTGGAAGTGGGGGAGGAGGGGAAAGAGGGGAAACAGTTTGGCAAACATAAAACAAAATAAATAACACTCAATGGTTGAAATTCTTCGTTCTTCGTGTGAAGCTGGTAGCATAAGTATGAAGTTCGGAGAACGACCTCTGTTAGCTTATTGTAAAAGTCTTTGCTGGAATGAAGCATCTTGATATTTGCTGGAAGCGTAGGAACGCCGACAGATGGAGGCATTAGCGCTAACATAAACTTCGTGTATACAGTGGGAGGCGACAGAGATGCCATAATTAACCAAATAACTGTCATCAGACTAAACAAGAAATAACTGCGTGGGCACTGTAAATTTGAATAATTAATAAAGTAAGAGAATGATGAGCCTCCGTGGCTTAGGCGGCAGCACGCTGGCCTCTCACCGCTGGGTCCGTGGTTCAAATCCCGGTCACTCCATGTGAGATCTGTGCTGGACAAAACGGAGGCAGACAGGTTTTTCTCCGGGTACTCCGGTTTTCCCTGTCAAAATTTCATTCCAGCAACACTCTCCACTATCATTTCATTTCATCTGTCATTCATTTAATCATTGTCCCAGAGGAGTGCGTCAGGCCTCGGCAGCCGGCACAGTTCATATCCTCGCCGCTAGATGGGGGCTTCATTCATTCCATTCCTGACCCGGTCGGAGACTGGAAGCAGGCTGTGGATTTTCATTTCAATAAAGTAAGAGAATGCATCCTTTGGTGGTTTAGAGGAGAAATCGAGGAAAAAACTAAGAAGAAGAAAAATTCTCAACGAGGAGATAATTACATGTTCCCGTACATTCAAGGAATGTACCACTCCTTTCAACTCCCTTCCGGTCATCACCCCTGAACGGAAATACTAGAAGTTGACTGCGTTGTTAAATTTACTAACGTGGATTAAATAACATTTACAATATTTTGGTATTAACTATGTAGGCGATAAAAAAAAAAGACGTGTAGGCCTATTTAACGAAGGGAAAACGACCGTTGCAATGCCTGTCAAGAAATTAAGATATCGGGCCATAATGTCTTGTGAAATCCAGTGCATCCAATGAAATTGTCATATAAGTGCAAGGTTAACACAACAGAGCAGATTTCCTGAGACATTCATGTAAAGTAATCCTCCAAACGTTGAAAATACCTGCTTTCTCAGTTTCTTCTGACGATCTTCTTGTGCATTCAATATTCATACTTCCTTTGCTTCCAAAATGTTTCAGTTTCTAAGTTCTTAAGTTTATAAAACTGATAGTGAGGGGTATAGGCCTGATGAGAGATGTCATGGGAGAAATCACACTTCTCAAGAAATGTAAGGTGTGCTTACATTTTCTGGGGAGTAAACTAACAATATGATCTACAAAATGGAAACAAATCTTGTAAAACACTGTATAACAAAAAGAAAAACGACGCACCAGGAAGGAATTGTCCAATGGCGATAAAAATCGGTGGATGTGAGGAACAGACATAGAACAACAAACAAACGATGAAAAGTGCAGAACAATCGAATGATTTATTGCAGAGTTAGAGTGTTACAAATTTAGGACGTCAATAAGGTGTTGGTCCACCCCTGGCCTGGATGCCAGCCGTCACTCGACGTGGCATGGACTGATAAATTTCCCAGATGGTGTCCTGCGGAATTTCGTGCCAAATGGTCTCCAACTGTTGGGCTAAATCGGCGTCATTCTGGGATGTTCGCAATCGCCTTCCCGTGACGTCCCAAATTTGCTCCATGGGAGAGTGATCAGGCGACCGAGCTGGCCAAGGAAGGATACGGCAAGCTTGAAAGCAGTCCATAGCAATAAGTGGCGTGTGCGGCCGGGCATTATCCTGTTGGAAAGTAAGGCCTGGATGTCGCTGAAGGAACGGTAACACAACCGGCCGTATAATGTCATCAACATACCGCTGTGCTGTCAGTGTGCCAGGAATGACTACCAGATAGGTCCGGCTATCAAAGGAGATGACACCGCAGACCATCACCCCCTGTTGTGGGGGTGTGTGGCGTGCGATAGTCATGGCAGGATCCCCACGCTGGCCGGGACGTCTCCAAACACGTATGCGGTTGTCGTCAGGGCACTGATGGAAACGGGACTCGTCACTAAAGACTAGACGTCCTCAATCTGCGCAGTTCCACGTTGCTCGAGCGCGTCACCACTGTAATGTGACTTGACGGTGAACAGGTGTGAGTGGTAAGCGGCGTAACGGGTGGCGCGAGCCCAAATTCCTGTCGCTCAGGTGTCTGTTGCTGGTCATGGTGGACACATGTGTGAGGGTCACACGCGGGATCGTTGATAACGATGACTCCGATGCTGTGACAGCTGTTCTGACAATCGCTCTGTCTTCCCGTGCTCTAGTGGCCCTCGGTCGACAACAGCCGTCCTGACGCTGATGCCTGCCATTGCTGACCCACGCTTGACAGCATCGTCTGATCGCCGCATCACTTCGACCCAAATGTCCAGCGACAGCTCGATTCGACCAACCAGCTTCTTACAATCCGACTGCACGACCACTTTCAAACTCTGACATCTGTTCGTAATGAACACGAATCTTTCGACGAGGCATTCTTACAGCCGACGTTCAGATATCGCAGTCAAATGTAACAGCTACTTTGAGCATAGCCTACGCTTCAGAATCGCGCCTTATATACATCTGATGCATGCGCAGTTCGGATGCGCGGGAGCTCCCGCTATTCATTCATTGGACACAATGCTTTAATCAGTTGCATGTTCGGTCCGAATGTCTTAGCATACATAATTTTCTTACAATCGGACAACGCCTTCCCGGCGCGTCGTTTTTGTTGTTGTTATACGGTGTAAATAAAAACGTCCTCCTTCCCTCTTTTGGCTTTTAGGGGATTTTATTTCTCCCTATGTTATGTGTGGGAAAGTCTTTCTTGCTTTTCTTCTCCCCTCTTTTGTTTTATTTCTATTTAATCCCTGGCACTTTTTTCGTGTGAGAAGGTGGGGCTTGTTTTGCGCCCGGGTAACGTAGTGACATTTACAAGTAGCGTGTAATAATGGGCCTGGAGAAACCTTTAAGATCACAAAGGATGTCAGGTAAGGATGTGTAATTGCCCCCAAAATTATTCTCAATTTTTGTTGGCGTTAAAATTCATCTGATCAAAGAGAAAATTCCGTAGGGTGTAGATAGCCTATTAATTACAGGACAGACGGAGGATTATTCAGTCTTAGCCGACTATGGGCAAGCACAAAGGTATCATCAGCTGCCATCCTCGAACTACAGTATGCTGACGACAATGTTATATTGGCAAACTCTCTAGATCAGAGGCGTCCAGCCTTGTACGCTCGGCGTGCGAACTATACTGCACCGCACGCCACTGCCTCTCTTGGCTGGGTTGCCTGCCCTGACTGATAGCGCTGCAAGAGCTCTTCGCCACGTCTGACCGAGTCAAGTTGGGATCGCTAGCGCACCGGACGTAATGTAAATAAATAAATAAATAAATAAACTGTTCGCCCAATGTGTTGGTTGTCCGACACATCTACAGTACATTGAGTATCGTGCGTTTCTCTGTGTACCGGTACATGCAGATTACCTGCTTAGCATTAAAACAGTCAGAAATACTGATAAGGTATCATGAAAGGCATTGCGATATCAGTCACAATACTTATTATTATAGTTTTCGTTTTATTTCAATTTGTTCTCATATTTGCAATATACTGAATACTGTTTGACGTTCGATCGATCAACCACAACACAGCGAAGGTAGTATGGGAGGGAGTCAGACGGGAAAGCGGGCGAGAGAGACAAACATATCGTCTTCCCCATTGTTGCAAGACCGTTCACGCTAGAAGCACGCCGGCGTGTAGCTGGAGTAACAGCGCGCTCGGCGTGCTGTATGGACAGCTCTGCTCTAGATGATCTACAGGCGCTCTGGGTGGTTTTAACGACGCGTATATGAGCAATAAAATAAACACCAGTAAAACACATATTATACATCAACCTTCCGCATCTGACTGTAATTCTGCTGAGTTTTCCACTATGATCAATAGGACGAGCTTAAAATATATTGAACACATCTCTTACCTGGACAGTCATCTCTCAACAAATATTAACTTTGAATCTGAAATCCAATATCACTTGAAATGTGCCAGCGCAACTTTTGGTTATCCGCGAAAAGGACGTTTGACAGCCATGCCATCAGGAATCAAATCAAGCTGTTGTATTACCATCTCTGGTCTATGGCTGCGAAGCCTTGACTACCTACCGAAGCCATTTAATGAGTTCGGAAAGGGGCCATCAGCGTTGCCTAAGGAGAATTCTTGGAGTAAAGTGGCAAGACCGATGCACTAATAGCAGGGTCATGGAGGAAGCTAATACTACCAGCATTGAGGCTACAATATTAAAACATAAGTTTCGATGGGCAGGACATGTAGGTCGCATGCCTTACAGGAGCGATTCGTTTATTTGTTCTACTTACTTTTATTTCATGCAACTTTTGTGCTCATTTATATCCAACTTTCTTTGTCACACCGTGAAATGTTTCTTCTTTTTGAGATCCCTGATTCTTTATGTTGTGTCTTCCATAATCCGTTCTCTATTACAACTTTCTTTTCTTTGTGTGTTTCATTACGTTTCTGCGAGGAACACCTCGAGGTAGTTCTTTTGTGGGTGTTGAGCTGAGTGGTCGATTTGATCTGTACTCCTGGTTGTTTTTAGATCGCGTAATTGTTTCTATTTATTTAATACAAATTAGTCCTTTTCTATTGTTTGCAAAGTTGAATCAGTTACGTCGAAGAGCGTGCGTTTGAACTTTCATTTAATTTTCTTGGACTATTTTTTCTAATTAGTTATTCGTAAGAGTTAATTTCAGGTCTTTATATATACTGTAGATATACACTGTATTATATATTATGGGGTTTGAAGCCATTTTTCAGTGTTGCCTTAGTAAACAAAAACTCTTTTGGGTACATTCCTGTTGACCGACTGAAAAACACCAAACTTTTGTTTTGCATATGTACCGTATATATTATTCAATTACTTGTTGATTGTGTTCTTCATCCACTTAGTTACTTACTACTGGTAAGTAAATATTTGTTAATTTATTATTCATTTCATCTTACATTTAGTTACACCACTTGGTCACTTTCGTGACAGTATACGCTTTGTGTATGTTTACTACCTTATGCGACAGCCCTGTTTTACTGTTCGCTTATTTTTCTCTCTCCCAAAAACTTCCAAACAAGTAAATATGTTAATTACCTTATTGTATTATAATTAATTAATTAATATATATATATATATATATAAGCTTCTTTATACAGTTTTTCTAAGTTCATACCTTGAGTGTTACAGTGCTCCGTTCTCTCAGCACTCCTTACTTCCGGCACACAGAGCAGCTACTGATGTGCTTAGCGTGCTTAGCGCCTTGCTGCTTGTCGGTGGCAAGTGACGTCAGCATAACCTTCATTCAGCCAATGGCAGGACTTTGTCTGGTCAGGCGGTCTCTTCATTCGAGATGATTTCATGGCCACCATATAAAAGACGCTGCCTGCTGGTGTTCTGCATCACTTCTGATCACTTCGCATTTCGGATCACTTCTCACTTCTGATCTCACGTCTGCTGATCATCGCTGCTACACCTCACGGCACTATCGCCAGTCACTACGCTACCTCACAGTTACGTCACGAGACCTTCACTCTGACACATCGCTCCAGATGGCAGGAATAATTGCCAGCTGTAGTACTCTGCAAGCCACAACTTAGATGGTGTATTTTAATTCATACTTCAAGGCAGCAGCAGTCTTCCCGGCTGCCAACCAATTTCAACTTATACTGAGTCACCGCCTGGACACTACAGGTGTCAAACCCTTGCAAGAGAGGAAAGAAGAGTTGAACTTTTATATTTACGGCATATGTATCTTGAGGCCATGAACCCCTCCTTCGGAAGAAACTGTGAAGGACTTCTCAAACAACATTATGCTAGCTGGAACTTTTAAGGAGCTGGCTCTACAAATTGGGAAGATAAGTTCAAATTTTATGAAGAATTTAAATGTTACTCTTATCATACATTTCATCATTTGTGGTGTTTGAAGCCATATTTTCAGTGTTGCCTTAGTAAACAAGAGTTTAGTGCTTTTCAGTCGGTCAACACGAATGTACCCAAAAGAGATGGGTTATGCCCTAATCCTGAAATAAATTACATGAGATTAATAAAACACTAGGATGACCAGTTTCGATCGTCAAGCGATCATCATCAGATCCATTACACTTAGGCTATAAAATCTATGTTTGAAATATAGGTGAATACAGGTGAAAATATTTACAATATGTACAATTCGCGGCAGTATTAAAGGTGCCGGGACGTCCTCATAAGACCGTCAACGCTTAGTTCGAATGGGTTATGCTCCACGCGTGGCGAGGGCTAACCCACGGTCTTTAATAGTTGTAGACCCACCTCATTCAATAACATACATCTTATCTAGGTTGGCAACACCTCACATAAACACATCGCTATCACTCCCCACAGCACGTAGGGGTAGGGGGGAGAAGGCAGGAAAAACCAGTCGTTAAGATAACCACCGCAGTCGACCGCACAGTGAGTTCCAGTGAGAACGAAAACTGCGAGTAGCTGTAGTACGGAAGACAATCAGATAAGTAGTTAGCCTAAATTTTATAGTTTAACCATAGTTTACAACCATATAATCTCTCTAAAGTACAAACTCCGGATAGCTATCACCATTTAGCATTTCACCTAACATATATACTGCATTTAGCATACACTGACAGTTGCAGTACCAATACTGCAACTAAATAATTGTACATATTGTAAATATTTTCACCTGTATTTCAAACATAGATTTTATAGTCTAAGTGTAATGGATCTGATGATGATCGCTTGACGATCGAAACTGGTCATCCTAGTGTTTTATTAATCTCATGTAATTTATTTCAGGATTAGGGCATAACCCATCTCTTTTGGGTACATTCGTGTTGACCGACTGAAAAGCACTAAACTCTTGATTTCATCATTTTATGGTTCTTTTATTATTGTGTATATTATATTTCAAGTCCAATTTCTCTCCAATCAAGGCAAGCCTTTTTCATTGGTTTTTCATTAATCAGGGTTCTGTCACCAGACCCTTTCAATTTGCTACAATTTACAACTAGTCAATTCTGCGTAACCCATTTGTGTGCATTTAATGTGCATTTTGATGTTTTTATTTTAAAAAATTGTTGCCTCAATAAATACTGTTTATATATTATTATCTAACCTTTGGTTTTCTGGTGATGTACTTTCATGCCCACTACACCGCACCGCTTCAGTCTATTTGTTGTTCTATAGTAGCCATTTTGACCAGGCTCACGCCTGATGCGTTCTCCCTTATGGGAAAGATTTAGAGCAGATCTTTTCTCCACCACTCTTCCAAGCGTTTTGTTATTTTTTGTATCTTTATGTTTTACGCTTTAACGTTCAGACGTAGCCCAGAGGATTTCTTATGTGATTAATATCTTACTGCGCCTGCAAAATCCGCTACGTGACAACGACGCTCATTTCTCTTCTCTCCCCTGACGCTAGTCAAGCCTGACAGCCCTATGTAGATATACTAGGCTTACATTCCAATCGATCAATTCACTGTGGGCTATTTACCTCTGTAGGTGAACATAGGAAAACGAACTTTACAAGATAGTTATGTGGGGCTGTATATATCCATATGTGGTTGGAGGCGTGACTAGGTTTAAGGTGGAGTATGTCGGAGAACAACATTGTTACTTAGTGGTTGTTTAGGTGCAGCGACGATATATGGTACATACGTCCATACCTCTTGTAATTAACTTCATTTTGACGATTTCTAATCACCTCGTCGGGCCCAGCGTTTAAAAATATTTCCATCCCCCCAGAATGCTCTCATTGTGCAAGCCACCACTCCCTTTGACTAAATGAAGAGGGTGATGAACACCTAATCCAGTCTCCTTCAACAGGTGGTGCAAGGTGTACATTTTTATTTATATTTTAACAACATAAGATATCACCTCGTAGTGTAGTGGCTAGCATTCTTGGGTGTCACCCCTGAGGACAGGGTTTGATCCCTGGCTCTGTCGAGAAATATTAATTCTACTTTGAGGGCTTGAATGGGGTACGCTCAGTATCGTGCGGCAGAACTGAGGAGAGGTGTGTTCGATATTCCGGTCCTGGCACAGTCAGTGAGCATTTGAGAGTGCACAAATGCGAGGGTGTCGTGTCAGTAGATTTACTGGCACGTTAAAGATTCCCTTCGGGGGAATATTCCGGCACACCAGTGGCTCTAAAAGCCATGGTAGTTAAAAGGGACGTAAGAGCATTAACATTATTATTATTATTATTATTATTATGACTCATACCACTGAACTGAGGGTTTAGATGTAAAGATGTTGCATTGCAGACAATGCTGAAAGAATGGATGATGAACATCAGTCATGCACAGCTCTTGGTTCATTGAACCTTCTAAAATTTTCTTTCTTACAATAATCTTGTTGTCGTTAAATAACAAACCGTCGAAAAAAATGTTGGTATCAATTCGCAACACAAAATGTTCCTGAAATTCCTTTACCATATACACGAGCAGCTTCTACTAATATAAACCTGGTGATTTTGGTCTATTTTCGTGAGTAGTTGGTTCCTCGGCTCCTCCCCACAAGGCTGCGAGCCACCTCCACCAAAAATATGCCGACTGTGCCCTCAGAAATATTGTCAATTTAATTTGTGCAATCTCTAATTTCTCTTCAAGATCAGCTACAAATAGTGGTAATTTCTGTTAAGGGAGGACGTTAAAAAATAGTTCAATCTCTATTTCAACAACAAATAATATATACGTTTCCTATTACTTGAACCACGAAGTAAATGATACCAGCTGGTTTCCGATACCATAAGGGGGCATGGCACGTAACACATTCCATATTGCTTTCTGACTGGAATCTGTTTATGTTAGAATGATCACGAACATCACCATTCTCTTTAGTGCTGGGATGGGTTGCCTAGTTGTCTGACCACTTGGCTATGACTTCGTTAGCTTCGGGAAACATTTCAGTAAATGTTGACATCAGGGTTCCAGGCAAACAAGCAGCAAATACATTACCTTCTTATACATGGTGTTTAAACAAAAGTGTCCTAAAATATTTGATCAACATGAGTATTACAACGCATACTTTCTGAGATATGAACATTAGTTCATAGGAGGCGTTTAGTGTGATGTCCATTGTAATGCATCCCTCTGCCCTTCCAAGTAAGTAGACAACACGGTACAGTACTAGAACCACACAACTGGAACCTCACAAGTGACCCTGTTTGGCGAAACGCCAATACAACGAATTAGCTCTTATTCACAACCAGATCTTTGTATTCATTATTCCATGCAAAGTATCAGTATGCCATGCCAGGGGTGTCAACTACAGTATGATGGTCTGCTCCTCCTATGAACAAGTGTTCAGATCTCAGAAAGTAGGCACTGTAGGACCCATTTTTATTAGACATCGTGTTCTCTTTTTGATCCATACTGTCTCCTCCCAAAATATGGGACACATTTTAAACATCCTCCATATCAGCATCCGTAATTAACTAGAAAACAAAAGCAAAGATTATAGCCGTAACCAAGTATCTGTGCCGTTGAAATTCCTACCTCTATGTTGCCTCCACACTGCCCTGACAAGGAAACATCGGCAACATGGGCACTCCGATCTCGCTGAAGCATTGGTCATATCACATGGATGGTATTTCATCCCCAAATTCATTTAAGGTATCCCTAAAGAGGGTGAAATTTCACGTGTTTAAAAACAGACTTCAGACTTGGAGCAACACAGGTACTCTGAATATTCATATCCTCTTCAAGTAATTGCACTGCTGCAACTAATTCTCCCAGTATGTACCGTACCGTAGACTCTCTCACCACAGACAGCCTGTCAGGGGGAATGGTTTAAGTATCGCGATTGGCCGGAGAGGATGTGAGAACCAGGCTGCGGGCTCTTAGTACGTGTGCAATGAAGTTAGAACGCACCGTACTATTGGGCACGTGGAAGCTCCTCCTGCGACCTTCGGGTGTAGCTATGAAGACATGTGACGTACAGCGGATACAGTTATGGACTGACCGCATGGTTCGTCGTCTGTTGGTCAGTATACAGTATTCAGGCACTTACAATTTCGCCCTCTCTAGGAATGGCTCATATGTATTTGGGGATGAAATTCCATCACATATGTTTTCCTTGCGACCTGGCCAGTAAGTGCGCAAAGTTTCAGTGAGATCAGAATATTCACGTTAATGTCGTTCCCTTGTGAGTCATGGGGCACGAATATAGCCGAGTCGATGATTGTAACCGAAGCATTGTCTAGTTGTCAGCAGACACAACTCTCCGAGCGGACCAGAGAGAACTCAATGGAGTGCGAAAGGCTAGAGGCCACACATTAGCCTACCTAGAGGCGAGGTTGGTGGTGAGGGGCATGCAGCGACACATCGACTTGATTTTGACTATAGGTGTCACATACACAACGCCACACTGACGAGGGTTGAGGAGGCAAACACCAGGCTGGAGGAAAATATAACGCATGCGCAGGATAATAAACCATGTATGGAGCTGCCTATACATGGAGGAAGCTGTTGCGTGTATTGTCCCCGTAATCCCTGGTACGCAGTCATGTGTGTGTGGCAGAATGTGCGGAGAGGGGGAAAGGGAAGGGAAAGGGGAAGGTGGGGTGTGAAAATCTTACCGCCAGGTACCTGCAGCTGCTGTCGATACAGTGGGCCCAGTGTTGGCAGCATTGTGCAGATTCGTATGTGAAGACTTTGGAGTTGGTGTTTTGTCTTCATCTTCTTCGGTTATCTCGGGCAAAAACATTGTGTGCTTTTCTTCGGGAACCCTGCAGAATAATTGAATCAGTCTTAGGGTTAAATATTGACTGGACATTAGTATATTAGTTAGACCACACAGAATAAGTGATTGATGCAAGGTTTTGTCATTAGTTAAGAATACAACATTAGACAAATACACAATCCAAAAAGGTATCACACATTTAATACTCTTTAATTTAAAGAGATTGTTTAATGTAGTGTAACGCTCATGCTTATTACAAGGTGCAAAAATAAGTAATTGCCTAAGAACATTAACTCATTTTGTAGAATGTAATAACGATGATAGTTCAGCTTCAGACATAACTCAGGACCAGCGGGTGTCGGCCACAGGCATGACGGCTTAAGTCTTCATTTGAAGTGGTCAAATTAAAAATAGATTCATGTTTGTATGTTCGTTAAATACATTCTTATGTATACTGATATGAGGGAACCAAGGGAGCTTACGTCGTCACCGCCGAGCTGCTCATTCCCCTGCCTATACAAGTTCAGTGCCATGCACTATGAGATAAATACTAGCAAGCCATGTTATAGCCGATATCATCAGGGAAAGAAATGGACTTAAAACTTACCAATGCCTGAATGCAAAGAACGTAACATATCTTCACGCGAATGGAAAGGATATAAAAGATTTCCTTCTTAAGTGAAGAATATACAGGGTGATTACAAATGATTCATGGGGTTTCGGATGAATGTATTTCACAAAGTATTATATACAAAATAGTGAATGATACATTGTATGAAAAAGCACATTTTCAAGTTTCTTACACATGATTACATCTTTTCTATGTGCTCTCCTTGTGTTACACGACACACAGCAGTCAAGCTCAGCCCATACACGTTCGAGCATGTCCCAGTCAATGTTCACCAGCGCAGCAGTGATGCGATCCTGGAGTTCAGCCAATGTTGTCGGCAAAGGTGGTACGTACACATTGTCTTTCACGTAGACCCAAAGAAAAAATAACAAACTGTAAGGTCAGAAGGCCTTGGGGGCCACCTGAAGAGTGCCAAATCATCCTGAGAACATCGTCCAATCCACCCGTTTTGAAGTTCCTCGTTCAGATCGCGACGCTCTTCTCCATGCCAATGAGGCTGTCTTGTTGGAATATGAAGTGTGGGTTATCAGCTAACAGTCTTGTAACATGTGTAGGTACGTCATATCCGTCACAGTTTTCCCAGGAAAAAAGTAGGGCTCATAAACGTTGCTATGTGACACAGCACAGAAGTCCTTTGGAGATTCTCTTTCAATCTCCACTGTAACGTTTGGATTTACCATGTCTTCCGAACGCACGCTACACGGTAGTGACAGATTCTGTCTTTTCATATTGCAACACACAAAATGCTATCTGTTGATTAGCCGCCATTTCGCAAACTGTCATCACCCTGCCACCTGGTGAGTCACAATGAAACCAGCAGTGACATAAACAAAACTTTAAAGCATGCTCTTTCGATTGGTTATTGGTACAGATGGGTAGGCATTAGGCCTATATATTTGAAGCTATAACACGTCAAAACCCGATTAATCATTTGTAATTGTACTTGATTTCGTCCACTGGATCTATTCAATTTACAGTACTCGCTGTATAACATGCCAGTCCAATTCAGTTATTAATTCCCCCTTAACAGGGTTCACGAAGATCTCACTGAAGCTCTGCATAGATGTTGGTCATATCATATGGAAAACATCTGTGTTGGTACTTCATGCCCAAATTCATATGAGCCGTCTGTAGAGAAGGCGAAATCGTACGTGTACACGCGACAGGGAGGCCGAGATTTTGAACTTTGAAGTCAGTGATGTACAGAGTGTGGCCAAAATGTCATTTATGGATATCAGTGGGAGCCATCCCCTACAACAATAATGGATACCGATAACCATCTGTGACCACCCTGGCTAGATTCCCGGATCACCTGCGGATAGAACGCTGGAAGCTAGTCCAGTGGAAGTGTCTCAACACTGCCTTTCTAAATTATTTGTATACATTCTAACAATAACTGTGCCATCATTTTGATTATTTTATTATGATTCTATATATATATATATATACGAAATCAGTTTTTTTTTTAAATCTTTATTTCAAGGGCCGCAGTGAACGTTAGTATAGTGTAGTGTGTTATGTTTTTACTCAAAGGCTAACATGAACTTTGAATATAACATCTAGGAGAAAAAAATGTGTATAAAATGATGTGTAAAAAAAGTGTTAAAAATGACGCGAGACTTGGAACGGCCCTGGAGGGTGGGCGGACTGAGTTCTCATACATAACCTTTCCGGACAATGGCAGTCGTTAAACCGGTCCGTTCTCTGAGAGCATAGGGCCTACAGTGCATGCTGGAGGAAGTAAATCCAGTTGTGCGATTGTTCGAAGAGGAGTTCCAAGTAGCCTATCGCATCCATATTACCATATTTCACCCTCTCCAGGGATGGCCCTAATACATTTCGGAATGGGATAAATCACCATCACAGATGTTTTCCTCGTGATGACCAACATGTAGGTTGTGCAGAGTATCAGTGAGATCGAGAGATTTACATGCGCGATGTTCAATCGTTCGAGCAGCCCATAGTTCTTATCCCCGCCCCCCAGAATATTTCATTGCAGATGGGCTCTTGATGGGATAATTGAAGTGATGCGATTTCTAGAGAGGTTATCCCACCCACCAGGGCTGCTCTAAGATCAGTGTGTATTGAAATGAGCATAATTTCGCCCTCTCTAGGGGTGGCTCAAGTAAATTTGGGGATCAAATACAATCGCAAACGGTATATTTTCTTTGCTATTTGACCAACATGCATGTGACGTTTTAGATATATCGGGAGATTCATATTAGCGACATCTTCTTTTAGGGTAAGTACAAGGGTCAGCCACGAGGTTGGACTGCATACCTAAAGTAGAATAAATGTAGAACACGCTCTTAATTGCGTGTTAGCAAAGACATAAACCATTACCATATTTCTCAAACAACAATTACTATTCTCTTTTAAGTGTTTGGACCAACGAGCTTGTAGCTGCAATGGATATACGATATACGCAATACCGCTACAAAGAAACAATAATCATGCTAATGACTGGGCATAGTTACAATGGGCATTTTGAAACTGTTTTTGCAGACAACTACAGTATCTGTACCTCTCACCTTCTTGCCACAGTGTCACCAAACACCATTCACCACGGTAACTACAGTGCGTCACTTGAATTGAACCTTCTTGCTACAAAGCCCACTACACTGGTAGTTTCGCTCTCATAGACTATTCCTGATTTTACTACCTGTCCTTGCACAGAAATATTTACCAATAACCCTTCCCTCTTACTCTGCGTCATGCTGAGTTTTCATACGGCGATTAACTTTCATACTTTTTTGGACGTCTCTCAGAACTGCTCTCTCTCTCTATTCACTAAGGATGGTAGTGTCACCTATCTAATAAGACTTAGTGAGAGGTTTCTACTTCTAACAAGGGAATCTTCAACTGAGGAAAATATACAATGGAAATGAAATTCATTCTATTGGAACCAGCATAATAAAGCGTGCGTTAATAATCCTCAAATTAACTGCAATAAACAAGTGCGGTACACAGCAGAGAACATGACGCATCAGGTTATTAATGTACAGGAAAGAAAACGATGATAGAGTTATGGTGATAATCTATACATCATATTTCTAGACATCCGTATTTGTTGTTATCCACGGACACGTGAATAACAACAGTGACGGAGAATCATAAAAGATATTGGAAACGCAATTTTTAGTGCACCATCCACGCTTAAAAAAGATGATTTTGCAGAGGCCATACCTAGGTACATATTCCTCCTATGTTTTGAATACAGTACTCCGTAGTATTTTGGAAGCATTGTTCATTCCAGCTATCAACCATATCGATACGGCTCTTGGAATCTTGCAGTAAGAAATTGTTAGAAACAAGCGACTGAAATTTGAGTACGGTATATTGTTGCGTTGTAATGCATCAGACGAATCAATCAAATTCTGCATAATAGGAAAGGAAGGAAGGAAGCTTGTAGTTTAACGTGACCGTTAATCTTGAGATCATGAGCCACGGGACCTCCGTTTTACGTGGAATCCGAACCACAGGACATGGCATTTCACTTCGAAAATCTCACATGAGGCGAAACATATGCACGTACAGTACATTCGAAAAAATATCTGATCAAAGGTTGCAACTCAGAAGTCTTATTGATGGTATAATATTCACGATTAGCTTTTCATGACCATGGTCTCCCTCTTTTTCATACATTTCATTTGAGACTGTTTTGCCTTTCAGCGTCCAGTCTAGTCTGCAAGCCTCTGTTTGCGAACAAGTCGCCTCCATGATCCCTTGTTAGAAGTAAGCACTGTGGCCTCCTCTGCTTCTACGCCTCACTTTGAAATCGTTGATATTGAATCTGACCATCGCATCGCCTCCACACTTCTCTTACCCTCTACAGCCGAACTACTACCTCCTAGGTAATATCTCCTCCATCCTCGCCACATGACCCCACCATCTGAGTCGGCTTATACGCAGCGCAGCGCCGTAGAGAGCGACCATGGGCCCTAGGACAAGGTCTCCCGTGCCCCTCCATTTTTGTTGCACCTGTGACATAATTTTGGAATCCTGGTATAAAGGTTGCAAATTTTAACACTCAAAAGCTCCGTGATATTTAGCTTGCCCAACTGAATATTAATGTACTGTGTTTTTAGCTATTCAGCCACGTTCCTTCTTTTCTTTTTTGTCTCTTATCGGTTGTTCTTTTACTTCAAGATTTTGATCACTGGGCATTAAAATTCCACTTCCATTGTATCAGAACACTGAACATGTTCAGGCACCACAAGAATAAGCCATACTCCTTCCAGATATGTACCAAGTAAAGAGCCTTTTTTTTCTGAGATTGAATTAGAAACTTTATACTCCTCATAGAGTTCTTTAACTTTAGCGCGTTATAAATTAAATGGACAACTCTGCTAACTTTGCCATTTCCCGGAAGAAAAACGAAAAAACACAGTAGTAATTTATAAAATTAATGATTTGTTCTCTTTGTAATGTTTTGGATACAATTCACTGGCTGTGTTTTCATTGAATAGAGTCACATCAGAAACGTTTATATTAGTTTAGACTTTAAATTAATTAAAGTTGTCCACTATCGGTACTTTTACTGCCTTGGGCCCCTCAGAAAATCCAGATCCCGGGGCTACTGCTCTCTCGTCGGGCCTGCTCATACAAACAGCTTTATCTGCCGTGTTCATTTCTAAATCAATTATCTCTTCAATATGAGTACCTTCTTGCCATTGCTCCCGCCTATGCTACCCTCATATCAGTTACTTCTAGCCTTGTAATAGATACCCGATTCAACCCAGGTCCCACTTCCATACAGCAAGGTCGGTCTAAAAACTGAGCGATGTAGGGAGAGTTTCGTCGCTACTCTAACTTTTTTCTTGCAGAACACTAAAGAATACTCTTGTAAGAGCTGTTGTTGAATGCAATTGCCATCACACTGGATACTACAGGGCTGCATGTGATGTATTAGTTTGGCGAGGGTCCTGCACTCGACTTGTATGTGTAAGGGAGAGGGAATGTGCCTATGAGTAGCGTACCGAACATTCCGGGGGTGACTGATGTGGCCATCCTGTGCGTGGCTCGCACTCTAAATCACTCGGCTGCGCAGTATACAGTAGTGTTCATTGCAAAACCACTGACAACGGAACATGGCGAGCGTCGTTGCATACACGTTAGTGAGGTTAATGGGAAAATAACTGAGGGGGCGTGTTTCAAAATCAGCAAGCTCCAATTTTCATCATTCCGCCACAGAGGGAAAAAACTGTTACACTAATGTCCCTACATTTTGAAGATGTAAATTCTGTTTTTAACAATTATTTGGACCACTAGCGTAGGCTATATTCCGTGATACACTTTTGAAGTAAAATCTGATGCACTTCAAGTATGGAGGTTGATAACTTTGAAGTACCGGTAAAAACATGGAAATTACTGAGTTTGATGTAACAGAATAAGGCTGTTGTTAATGCTTATTTTAGAATCTGCGACATTGCGGTCATATTGCTCCGTGTATTTGTGTGTGTGGAATTTGTGTGATAACCTGTATTATTGTGATGACTTTACTAGGTATGTATTTGTAAATTGGGGATAGGATTGGGAAGGAGGCAACCGTGGCCTTAAGTTAGGAACCATTTCAGCATTTGCCGGGAGTTGAAGTGAGGAGACCACGGAAAACCACTTCCAGGGTGGCTGAGTTGGGAATCAAACCCTCCTCTTCTCAGTTTCGCCTTACGAGGCTGAGTGTATCCGTTCCAGCCCTCACACTCGAATTAAAATTTCTCGGTAGAGCCGCGAATCGAACCCGGACCTCCGGGGCGACAGTCAAGAGCGCTAGCCGCTACACCACGAGATGAACAGAATAAGGAGTATCCTAATGATAAATGTAACATTCTCGGTTTCATCCAGGACATTATTTAAATAATCTTATTTAATTTTTTCAAAATACAGCAATCACTTGCACAGTTCACATGAGTTCTACTGAACATTATCGTTTATATTCGTGCATGTGATGATAGACAATGGAAACATTCAAATACGCAAGTTAATAACCCTATTTGCTATGTATTTACACTTTACCATGCGCCGCATGTTCATACAATGGATCATTTTCTTCTGTAAATCTACAAAAACAGATTGTTATGCTCTTGACAACACTATGAGGTACTGTAGTTGTTACTCTCCATAGTGAGTATTTTATACGTTTGCAACATCTTTCGGTTTTTCTGGTGCTACTTTGTGGAGATTATCTAGCCTAGTGGGATAACCTCGAGGTTGACGTCAGCACTAGAACCCTTAACTTTAGTGATCCATATCCATGTCCAACCCATGTCTCTCTTGTAGAACTGTTCACCTCGAACTAATATAGGCCTATCCCTCCGAATTTTTCTAAGACGCTTCACCTTCGACGTGCAAAGCAGCAGCGGACCATGCTCTCAACCGCAACCTCATCAGAGGAGGTACCAGCTTTGCAGAGACCACTTCCCCTCCTCTCCCCACCTCCCCCACCCCAGCTCCCTGCCAAACCGTATCCCCACCCCCTGCTATGACTAGTACTAACTTCCCTACCCTCTCCCATCCTAATTCGACTCCAAGCACTTCTGTTCAGATCTCTTCAAACGACATGTTTGAAATATTTAGGTTCATTAATGACCCATCCCTTCGCGACCTCCTCGCCATCGTGAAGGGCATCCTCCGACGCCTCATCAGTGCACCCGACACCTCATCCAAACTTTAAATTGTTATTGAAGCCTGCACCCATTATCTTTTTAATGGGAATTAATCTGCAATCTGGTACCAAAATTAAGATTATGGCCTGGAACGCCTATCACCTTAAATCCCACGAAGGTGAACTCACGGACATCCTGCAACAGGAACACATCCAAGTTGCCCTATTAGGGGAAACCAGCATCAAGCCTTACACTAAGTTCCACGTTCCAGGGTACCGCATTTTCCACCACGACTGAGTAGGACGTCCTAGTGGTGGAACGGCCATAATCGTGCATTCAGACCTGGCACATCAACGCATCCCCACGCCTAACATTGAGGGGGCGTGGTGGCTCAGCGGTCTAGCTGTATGCCTCTCACCAAGGCGGTCCGGGTTCGATTCCCGGTCAATGCATGTGAGATTTTCGAAGTGAAATGCCATGTCCTGTGGTTCGGATTCCACGTAAAACGGAGGTCCCGTGGCTCATGATCTCAAGATTAACAGTCACGTTAAACTACAAGCTTCCTTCCTTCCTTTCCACGCCTAACAATTTGAGGTTTGTTGAGGCCACAATCGTACAGATAGAACTTAACAACGGTCCATATCAACTGGTCTCCGGCTACTGGCCTCCATACGCTCCGTTTATGCCGTCCGATCTGGAGTTGCTCTTACCCGGGAATATCCCCGTGATATTGGCAGGTGACTTCAACTCCAATAATAGGCTATGGAATAATCGATGTACAGAATCTAAGGACAGGCTGCTTGAGAAATTCTGTGAAGAACACGGGTGCTTAATCCATCCACCACCAGGGTTCACCTATTTTCCGTTTGATCCAAACAGAGCACCGGATGTCCTGGACATTGCCATCAGCAAAGACCTGGACATCCCAATAGAGTCTCTAACTTCAATGTCCTAGATTCTGACCACTATCCCATCCTTATAAAATTCAACACTAGCTACAGGCCTTCCCGCTCTAGAATTCCTCTTCACTTACGTAAGATAGACTGGGAATACTTCCAGCATATCCTAAAAACTACCGTCGCTGGGAATCCCAGCATTCGCTGCGAGGAAGACATTGACTCCCTCGTAGAGAAGTTTTGTCAATCCATCCTACACGCCACCCGCACTGCAGCTACCGGCCATAAACATAAAACACATAAGCCCTTCTGCATCCCTCCTGCTCTACAAGCAACTATCAAACGGAAAAAACATGGTCAGGTGGCGATGGAAACCACCCGTGATCTCGCCTTAAGCAGGAATCGTACGGTACCGTTTAAAACGTGAAATTCACACTGCCATGCTTGCACTCAGTAACCAAGCGTGGCAAACTAAATTAGGGAATATGGCTGGCAACTCCAGCACTCTGTACGGTATGTCCAAAAAACTGCTAAGAAAAAGAACTGGCATTCCACCATTACACGGGGTACGTGGAATGGTCTTCAACAACACCGATAGGGCTAACACCCTGTTGGATACCTTTGATAGGACATGTGAGCCCAACCAGAAACCTTGTGTCGAGGGCTTCGTTGAAGAAATCCGTCTCGATCTTCGTGGCGACTTTCAGGGCGGCTTCCCCAGGACTTTACATTTGTCACGCCTACCGAACTGCTCAACTACATCAAGATGTTGAAAAGTCGTAAGGGCCCCGGCCCTGATGACATCCCGGCTTCTTTCCTTAGAAATCTGAGCAAGATTGCTCTCACTTGCCTCACCAAATTATTTAACGCCATCTACCGCTTTGGTTATTGCCCCTCAGTCTGGAAGGTAGCTAAGGTCGCCGAACACAAACGGCACCTTCCCACAAAACTACAGATCCATTAGCCTCCATTCTGTTATTTCTTAACTATTTGAAATGACCCTCCTCACCAGGCTGAGGTCTCACATGGACAACATTATTATTGATGATCAGTTCAGTTTCCTCCAAGGCCATTCCACTGTACAGCAGCTTCCCAGGCTCATTGAGGGGCACTTGGCAGGTAATTTCGGTCAAGAAATGCATTTTTTGTTTTATGTCTTAAATGATTCGTCATGCTTTTCTCTACAAGGCTACATAGTTTTTTATTATATATTTTCGTTTAAATGGCAAAAATAGACTTTTTAAAAATGGCTTACACCAGATGACACGCCCCCTTCCTCATTCAAGTTCCTTGGTTCTCGCTATATTTTCTCTCTAGACATTTCATTTCTCATATTATAGGTGCATGGAAAATTTACATTTCCTAAGTTGGTACTGGCTATCTGGACGGCTGCAATTGTTTATTTTACATGTGGTTATTGTTTGTTTCAAATCCATAGAAACGTGTGGTGTATGCTAGATCTTCATTTATGTGAAATATATTCTCTTATCCGTTTTCTGTGTTTGTTATTTTGTGATGGGTAGGGTAAAAAAAAGTTTGGGAAGCGACGATTTTACGACAATAGGTTCACTAAACCAGGCAGTAGCACTGATACTGATGTGAATAATAGTTCTAACCTACCAGGCAGTTCTAACCTCACTCCACTAAGTTGTTTATCTGCAACAGTGAATAGACCTAGTTCATCTAAGAGAAAACTTTCTTATTTACAAGCTGAGAATAAGGAAGATACCTTTGAAAGTGTAGCTGGCAAAGGATATGTTATTGTTGACATTGATTTGTTATCTGAACTTATGAAACAGTTTGTAAAGTGTAAATATTGTGGCAGTGTTGAATGTATAAATTTATTTGAAGACACAACAAGTAGAAAGGGGCCAGCCACTAAATTAACTATTATCTGTAGTTCATGTAGGGCTTCAGCCTCATCAATGACCTCAAAGAAAGTGGATAGAGGTTATGATTTGAACATTTGACTTTTCTATGGCATGAGATGCATAGGAAAAGGTGCTAAATCAGCTCAGAATCTTTGTGCGATGATGGATTTGCCACCTCCACCAAGATTCTCTCTTTACATTGACTTACTATACAATGCACTAAAGGAGGTAGCAGAGGACTCTATGATTAGAGCAGGCAATGAAGCAGTAGTTCTGAATGATGACTGCAAGGACATAACTGTTGCTTTGGATGGCTCTTGGCAAAAGCGGGGCCATACATCACTGAATGGTGTGGTCACTGCAACTGTTTTAGAAACAGGCAAAGTAATTGACGTTGAATGCTTGTCAAAATATTGTCACAACTGTGCAAGAAAAGGGGACCAAAATCACAATTGTATCAAGAATTATGATGGGTAGAGCGGGGCATGGAGAGTGAGGGTGCAGTGAGAATATTTCAAAGATCAGAGAGCACACGTGGAGTTAGGTATACACATTATCTGGGGGATGGTGACTCCAAGGGCTTTGTAAAGGTAAGTGAGGCAAATGTATATGGCACAGAGGTGACAATTACCAAACTAGAATGCTGTGGCCATGTGCAGAAATGAATGGGTGCAAGGCTGAGAAAGTTGCGCAAAGATATTCAGGGGAAGAAATTGTCTGATGGGAAACCACTGTCTGGACGAGGTCGACTAACTGATGCTCAGATTGATCTACTACAGCGGTATTATGGTCTGGCAATAAGAAGGCATACAGGCTGTACAGATGAACTTGAAATGAGGCAGGCAGTCTGGGCTACTTATTTTCATAAGTTGTCGACTGACATCAATCCACAGCATTACCTTTGCCGGAAAGGTGCTGACTCCTGGTGTGGTTACCAAAGGTCTCAAGTGACAGGAGTGGAATACCATCATGAGCATTCACTGCCATTAGCTGTAATGGAAGCAATTAAGCCAGTGTACAGGAGTCTAAGTGATAGGGACCTCCTTAGAAAGTGTTTACATGGGAATACCCAAAACCCTAACGAAAGTTTAAATCATTGCATCTGGGAAAGGGTACCCAAAACTGTATTTGTTGGACTCAAAACTCTAAAAGTGGCAGTACTTGATGCAGTTATTTGCGTCAACGACTGAACTGCAGCTAGGAAAAATGTGTTGAGGAAGTTGGGGATAAATCCTGGGGAAAACTTGTCGACAGCTCTTCATGCCATTGATAAACAACGACTTGTAGAGGCGGATAAAGATGCTCAGGCCCTGACTAAGGAATCAAGGATCAAGAAGAGGATGGAGAAAAAGAAGAAAGGAGATGAAGAAAGCGTAATAGAAGCTGAATATATGGCAGGAATGCTTTAGATACTTGTAAGTGATCTTACATTTTTATTTCTTCATTTTCTGAAACATTGTGTTTTTAGACACTCAGGTGCATTTTTCTCAGCAACTATAGAAGCTAGAACTGTGATTTTTTCTATGTTGTCCCTTACAACCACCCTTAAAGTGGTGAACTAAAACTTATACTGTTGAAATTGAAAATATTTCAATTATTCAAAGAAAACTTGAACATTTTTGTGGAAAATTAAATTATGAATTTCCAAAAACTTTCTTTGGTAGATTATTGGCCACTTTAAAAATAACTTTTAGTTTAATAGATCACATTTCTTGTACTATATCCTGTAAAAAGTTTGGGTCATGTAGGAGTTTTATTTTTTGTGAAGAGTGTACCTAAAGATAAGCATGCGTAAAACAAAATTAATTGTACACATTTTCAAAATATATCGATAATGAAGGACCAAATTATAACAGGACTTTGAAGATGTACTAAAACATATAGAAATACACTACAAATATGTGGTATAAATTTAATTTGTATATCATGGCTAGGAGCCTGGTTATACATTTTATCTAAAATAGCTGCAAAATGAAAGTGATTACGTGCCATGTGCCCTTGAGATCATTACGCGCACTTTTAACGAGAAACTTATGATAGGAGTTTGCTTCCTCGATATTAGTCGTGCATTTGATAAAGTATGGCACAGTGGCCTGTTGTACAAGATGAAGCACAACGGATTTCCAGATCACTTACTTAAGGTCATAAAATCCTATCTCAAACATAGGAAATTCTATGTCCAGGTGGAAGATGCCCATTCCTCTATTAAAAGGATCAAAGCCGGAGTACCGCAGGGCATAGCTCCCTCCCTTTTCAATATTTACGTCTCTGACATTCCCAAGACAGACTCTACTAGTCTCCACCTATATGCAGATGACACTGCAATCTCTACAACCTCCTGGAGAGGACATAGAATTTACTCAAACCTCCAAGTCACACTAGACACACTAGAACCCTGGTTAGGGAAATGGAGGATTAAGATTAATGTCAGTAAATGTTCTGCCACTCTGTTTACAAAGAAATGCAAAAACACACCGATGTCCACGACCTTAACTTCTTCGGTGAAGTAATCAGATGGCAGCCAGCCACTAAACATCTAGGCGTCACGCTGGATCGAGGCCTTACTTTCGCTAAGGAGGCTACACTGCGCACTAATCAATCAAAAGCGATCCAAGCCAAGCTTTCGCCCTTACCAAGATCCCAAGGTGCTCTTGACATACAGAACGATTGTTCGTCCTATAATGGAATATGCCAGTCCAGCATGGGGATTTGCTGCACCCTCAACCATCATCAAACTCCTAGTTGTTCAGAATCGCGCGTTGCGTATGATATCGGGAGTCCCCTTGTACGTATGGAACGCGCAACTCCATAATGACTATAATCTCGCTACCATCCGGCAGCGAATTCACGGACAGGCAGCTAAATTATATAGAACAGCCACACGAAGCATCAACCCACTCATAAACAGATTGGATGATTACCAGGCTAGGGGGATCCGCCACAAGCGCCCAAGCAGATCTGTTGTGTCGTGTCTTTAAGCCACAAAACACTCAGCCTCACTAGCGGGCTACCGAGGCCTCAAGTGTTAAAGCTTGCGTCTCATTCTAAATCTATCTCATCACAGAATTATATATATTTTTTACATTCACGCTCATGTTAGAGCTTCATATCCTACAACCGTCTGCTGTGTCACAGAGCCGTGTCGCAGATAACTGTTTACTAACACCTTAAAGACCCCCTTCAGGGATAAATATGATTGATTTCTTGGGGGGCACGGCCAACGTGGCCGGCCACAGGTTTGTTTAAACACATGTACATAACCGGTACCGTCTCTCTGTCTACAACCACTCTTCATTACAACTTTAAACAGGTAAAAATAAAAATAAATATACGAGGCACGTCCAGAAAGTAAGTTCCGTTTGGTAATAACATTAAATTGTGTACAGATACAGAAAAATTATTTACTGCACAAAATTCTACAATCCTTAAACTACTTTTCCACATAACTGCCGAAATGTTGCAGGCATTTGTCGTAGCGTGGCACAAGTTTTTGGATACCTTCTTCATAGAAGTTTGCCGCCTGTGTCTTCAACCAGTTGGAAACATCTTCTTTCAGCTCGTCGTCATTGTTGAAGTGTTGACCGCCAAGGAAAGACTTGAGATGAGTGAACAGATGAAAGTCGCTAGGAGCGAGGTCGAGCTGTACGGAGGGTGGTCAAACACGTCCCAGCCAAATCCCTGTAGGAGGTTTTTCGACACATTTGCAGTGTGTTGTCGTGCGTTGTCGTGAAGAAAAACACCTTTTGACAGCAACCCACGGCGCTTATTCTGTATTGCGCGGCGCAATTTCCTAAGTGTCTCGCAGTAAGCATCTGCGTTGATTATTTGACCACGCGGTAAGAAATCAATGAGTAAGATGCCTTTCCAGTCCCAGAACACTGTGCACATCATTTTCCGAGGTGTCAAGATTTGTTTCGGCTTAACCTTTGCTGGGGATGAAGTGTGCCTCCTTTCCATTGATTGCCGCTTACTTTCAGGGATGTCGTAAGAAACCCAAGTTTCATCTACTGTGACTATCTGTGTGTCAGAAATTCTTCGCCGCCTTCATTGTAACGGGTCAAAAACTGAAGTGCACTACCCATTCGCATATGCGGAACTGCGCTGCAGCGGAACGTACAACTAGTTGAAGACACAGGCGGCACACGTCTATGAAGAAGGGATACAAAAACTCGTGCCACGCTACGACAAATGCCTGCAACATTTCGGCAGTTATGTGGAAAAGTAGTTTAAGGGTTGTAGAATTTTGCAATAAATAATTTTTCTGTATCTGTACACAATTTAATGTTATTACCAAACGGAACTTACTTTCTGGACGTACTTCGTATATAGACTATATTCAACATGTATAGCGTTAGGCCCTTTGTATTTTTTTTTTTTTTTGAAAAATAAATACTACATTCGAAAGGGGACGTCGCCCCAAGTCTTTGGACACCTCGTACACACCTCTAGCCTTATTGGTTTGCAAAATATTAAAAGCCCATGACCTATTAGTTTTAGCTCCTTGGGTTGTATTAAGGGGGGCTATAGGAAAAAGGAAAGGAAGGAAGCTTGTAGTTTAACGTGACCGTTAATCTCGCAATCATAAGCCACGGGACCTCCGTTTTACGTTGAATCCGAACCACAGGACATGGCATTTCACATCGAAAATCTCACATGCATTGACCGGGAATCGAACCCGGTCCGCCTTGGTGAGAGGCATACAGCTAGACCGCTGAGCCACCATGCCCCCCGGCTATAGGAAAAGAGGGGGCAACACCCCGAGTCATTTAATACCTCATACAAGTCCCTAGCTTTATTCGTTTGCGAAATATTAACAAAAGTGTAGTTAGGCCCTTTTGACAAAAATGAATCATATATTCAAAAACGGACTTCACCCCGAGTGCTAGGATACTCTATATGTAAAAATCCCATCAGGGATTCATAGAATATTAACAAAAGTGTAGTTAGGCCCTTTTGACAAAAATTTAAAATATATTAAAAAACAGGGCGTTACCTCAAGTCCAACGACCCCTCATACAAGTCCGTAGTCTTATTGGTTCGCGAGATATTGACAAAAGTGCAGTTAGATCCTTTTGACCAAAATGAATCATACATTCAAAAACGGGGCGTCACCCCGAGTGCTATGACCCCTCATACAAGTCCCTAGCCTTACTGGTTCAGAAGATATTAAAAAGCACGTGACCTATTAGTTTTCGATCTTTTGGTTAAATTTAAAAAAACTCATCCATAAATAATTATTTAAAATGCCCGCCCCCTTACAAAAACCTCAAGTGCGCATGCGTAAAAACAAAAACAAAAATGTTAATTCATAATGGCGTCCAGCTCTACGCATGTCTTTCATGTGGACACAACGTTTAATTTCATCATAGCATCGAACCACATGCATGTCGTACGTGCAAAGCAACGTTTACTAAGAAATTATTATTTCACCCCCTATTAGGGTTAGGTTTTATTTTGGGGTGGAAATAAGTTGTCCATAGGAAAGATGGCGTCAGCCCGAGTCCTACGACACCTCATTTGTCAAAATCTGACCATGGGTTCGGGAGCCGTAGACAAAGTCCGCGAGAAAGTAGGCTGTGAAGCAGGACTCCTCTTACTGCCCTACTCACGTGGGCATTGCCAAAGATTACGGTGCAGTTTAAAAATGAATAAACCTGTCCCGAGGTCGTGAGATAGGCCTAGTGATTAATCGTGTAACGTTGCTAAATGGAATAATTATTATTAGATTCTACTTCTTCTTCTTCTGCTTCTTCTTCTTATTGTTATTGTTATTATTATCATTATTATTATTATTATTATTAATATTATTATTATTATAATTATTATTACATATCATTTAACTGTTATGTACACTTTTTAACACATGGCTATACAGCTATTGAGGTCATGAGGCCGCTTTAACAAGAAAAATCCTGTTGAGAGATCCCGAGATAGTAATTATCCGTATGACGTGGATAAATAAAATATTTATTTGCTATTTAATTATTTAATATTATTTTATTTATTTATTAATTATCAATTACCGTATTTAAAGTTATTAGTATTAATTAATTGAATTATTATTTAATTTTATAATTATTATTATTTAATAAATTGAGAACTGTATATAGAGAGGTAGCTAGCCCAGAAAGGGTAGCCTGAGTGGAAGAGGGGGAATATTTTTAATGGCTAGATTGAGGATGGCCAACCGCTTATAATGTAGACCGCAAGAGTTATATTTTTAAAATACCCAAGTTTCATTTGTCATTATTTACTTATTTCCAACACTATCGAGTTGTTGAATGTAGCTATGGTTTACGATGTGCTATGACATAACGGTCCCAAGGCTGTGACCCGCCAACCTATTACATCGACCATTATAGTCATGATTGGTGACTTGAAATACGGTAGAGTGATGCAATTTGCTTAGGGTTTGAACAATGTCTAATTATTTGGCAAGCATACGTTACGTACATTAATTATAGCATGATTTTAAATTTTTGTAATGTAGCCTAATTGATCACATGCCAATGATATTTAAAAAAGTAACGTAACATAGCATTTGGCAGCCCCCCCCCCCCCCCTCCCAACCCCAACAGGGTAGCTGACCGGTTAATATGAACTTTGCAAGCCATTGAGGGGGGGGGGGGGGGCACGTTCACTTGCGACTAGTTGGACCTAGGTGACTAGTTGAGTAATGAATTGTTTCACTTACCTGAACAGGTGATTTCTTTCCGTTTTCATTTCCATTATCCTTTCTGGATATACACTTATTTTCTCATGAAACCAACAATATTAGGGAAGCTGAAACCTAAGATGTAAATACCATAACCACATCCGGGACTTTCCAACTCACTATGGTGTAACGATACATACTATTATAGTTAACGAACGGTAACGACGCATACTCTACACACGTTTGACGGTTCCTGTAAATTAGCTAAAATATAATTAATCTATTAAAATTCTCTTATGATCCATAAAATTTACAACTCACACACTTAAGTACATGGGGCTAATAGCCAACTACTGTACACGTGACCGATGACCATTGATCGCACGTAACTATATGGAGCTGATGACCGCGGTATCCCTACGTTCTTTCTACTCGAGATGAGCGATTACTGATATATTTTAATTTTACAACACACAGAAGTGTATAGAGCCGATGACAACAAAATGGAACACTCAACTACAAGGGGCTTATATCGAACTACACCTGGCTGATGACCGAGATATGTAACACACTAAACTATATGCGGCTAATGGTGGAGAACGTAAAAACACATGCACTCAACACACAAGGCTGATGACCAAGCTATTCTAAGTTCCGTATACACTTAAACACACAGGACTGATGATCGAAATGCGCTAAAATACACGCTGGTAAATGTTTATAATGTTCCATTAACAAGTGAACGAAGCCGAACTGGCTCTCACATCCAGCGGTGTTGAGCGTGACAGAGAACACGGGAAACATAAGTCAGCTGAAATTCAATGTTTGTCTGATAAGACAAAGGCCTACCTGCAAGATGAAAGCCATTGTAGCACGATGGTTCAATTCCTCAACTCTTTGTAACATCCATTGTCCACTATAGAGGGCTGGTTCTAAATTGTTTAACATTTAAATTTAGAGAATAGATTATATAAATACTCTGACAACATAACTTAAGGCCACGGCCACCTCTTTCCAAATCATACCCCTAATTGACAAATATACACGCTATTACAGGCACTGCAATAACATAGGTTATCACAACAATTTCAAGTTTAATTAATTTAATCCCACATGCTTGTACTGAACTTTCTCTGTTATCTTTACTGTAGACCTCTATTGGTCAACGCTAGTTCTCTTTCAACCCTTACAGTATTAGAATATTTGAGCCTTAGGGAGCCCAGAAATTTGTTATAGTTACTTACCGAATTGCTAATTACCAATTGTTAAATTTAACTGATACTAAGGGCACCATAATAACACAGGTTATTTGACATACATTTAAATATCACGTATTTACATCGAAATTTATACAACCCCATGAACTACACTGATTTACACTTAAGCAAATCAGGAAATAGTTTTACATGGTTTTTGACGGTCTTGGTGTGAGTCTAGACGAATGCTGGTGTGGATTCCAACTTATAACCATGGTTGTTTTTAACTTGATTCCAAGCCTGGAAAGATTAAAAATTCTAAGCATACCCTCTTAGGTAAACGTGGACACTGTAACTCTGTGATATCGGAGGTGAGCTTAGGTTAGGTTAAGTTAGATGAAGTTAGGTTAAGTTAGATGAAGTTAGGTTAAGTTAGGTGAAGTTAGGTTAGGTTAGGTGAGCTGTGGTTAGAGTAGGTTAAGTTAGGTGATGTTAGGTAAGCTGAGGTTAGGTTAGGTTAGGTTAAGTTAGGTGAATTTAGGTTAGGTGAAGTTAGATTAGATGAAGTTAGGTTAGGTTAGGTCAGGTTAGATGAAGTTTGGTTAGGTGAGCTGAGGTTAGGTTAGGTTAAGTTAGGTGAAGTTAGGTTAGGTTAAGTGAGCTGAGGTTAGGTTATGTAAGGTTAGCTACTTCTATCTCACTCCTAGTCAATCATTAACCCAAAAGTACCCTAGAATTCTTGGAATCTTGGTGTGTTGTTGTTGCTTGCTTGCTTGCTTGCTTACAAACATAGCAGTAAGGATTATGCTGCCATCAAAAGGGCTGCGATATTTCCCCAGGACCAAGAGACTAAGCCACTAAATGCATCGACAAAAAAGCCAACATCGAGAAGCGACTAAGGAAATAAACCGCTAAATAAGCCGACATAATATAAACCGCCAAATAAGCCGACATCAGAAAGCGATGAAGGAAATAAGCCGCTAAATAAGCCAACATAATATAGACCGCTAAATAAGCCAACATATAATAATCCGCTAAATAAGCAAACATTAAATAAGCCGCTAAATCAGCCAACATAAAATAACCCACCAAATATGCTGATATCAGAAAGCGATTAAGGAAATAAGCCGCTAAATAAGCCGAAATAATATAAACCGCTAAATAAGCCGACACAAAATAATCCGCTAAATAAGCCTACAGTAAATAAGCCGCTAAATCGGCCGGCATAAAAATCCTACGCTGAATCACTCCTTCACCAGAACTGTTGTAACCTTTGTAGAATGCAAATCTGACTGACAAGTCAGTTACTACTATGGGACTTACTATAACTAACAAAGGCAGACAGCGTGCACTCTATAAAGGCTACTCTTATAACTATAAGCGACAAAATGTGGATGGAATAATATTCTGGCGATGTTCAAAAGAGAGGTCAAAAAGATGTCGAGGCGATCTGAAAAGTAAAAATGATGAGTTTTTAAGTGTGAGTGAACATCAATGTGGTGCTTCGGACAAATCATGGTTGCTGTTAAGGAAAAATCATCAAAATGCTAAAAAGCGAGTTCGAGGAAAAGATATTGCTGCCCAAGATAGTATTCCTCTCGTGTTAAATATACAAAGTCGCCCACGTGCAGTTAGTGCTTTGTTTGTTAAAAAGCATTTATCATCTTCTCAAAGAGTCAAGTTAGGACAGTCGTCAACGTCCGAAAAGCCCATAACACTATCAAAGGCAACACAGACTATGCAAGAGGTGGTACTGCAAGAGGATCAAAAAGGACTAGATAGTGATAGTGATAATCATGATGATGATGATGATGATGATGATGATGATGATGATGATGATGATGATGATGGATAAAAGGAGGATGAGGTTTTTACCCCTTTATAACCATTGCGGCTTCCCCTGTTTTTGAGAACATTGATTATTGCTGATCGTGGCAAGATCTACCACAAGCATTGTGTTTAAAAACTATATCAAGCAATCGTAAATCGAGTGTTGTATTCTGTATGTAAATATTCTAAAAATAAAATTAATAAAATTTTACATGTGTATTGTTTGTTTTTCTTAATTGTTACCCGCCTTCCACTCCTAATTCAATCGTTAGCCTTCGGAGATCTTCGTTAATGTTTGGAAAGAGTGGCCTTAAATAACACACTCTATCTGCGGTTTTGTGTACTGAGTGTCATAATGATACAGTGTTGGCAACCAATGTTGAGGTAATAGTTTTGTCAGGTAAGGGATTCGAACCCTTGCTTCCTCTATATAAGAAATGTAAATTTAAGTCAAACGCTTTAGACTGATCGGCCAACATGCCAATTAATAATTTATACTATAAAATGAAAATAGCATTATACTGTACAGTACATACAGGCATAGTGCTGTCTTAGAGCAAGTAAACATTCCAGTGTTGAATATTCCCTCAGGATGGTAGTATAGAGAAAGGAAATTTTTCAGTTGCAAACTACAGTATTCTACGAAAACAAAGTAAGTGTAGCCTTAAAACTCTATCTATATCGCTTAGTATTTGAACCACCGTTGCTGTATGGCAGTGACAGTTGGGTTAATTCAGGTTATCACATACACAAACTAGAGCTAGAGTCAACTAATATAAGGGTCGCACGATTAATTGCCGTTACAGAGCAATGACAAAAGGCTAATGAAGAGGGAAAGGCTATGTTATAAATTAACATGTTGGATAAAGCTGTTCATGTGAGTCGACTCGAGGGGCAGAGCTATGTAATGACAATGAGAGAGTACAAATTGTCTAACAAAATCTTGGGCCTTAAGAGGTTAATGAGCTTGGCTAAAAAGTGTATGAAAAGCAGAGGCAAACTTAAGAGTTAATGGTTAGATTTAGTGTTAAACAATATTCAAGTGAGAGTTTTAAACCCAAGAGAAACCGCAGTGCTAACTGATAAGGGATCATAAACGTTACATGCTTGCAAACAATGGCTTAAAGACTAGGCTGGACCTCGATCTATGTAAATTCAAATTACCATGGGGGATAAACGTTAGAAAATACACTAAGAAAAGTATATTGGGATATGTTAACATTTTAACTAAGCCTCCTTAGACTATGTATTATATCATTTGCAATCTATAGTATTCTGCAAGAAAGAACTTACTCCATATCACTTAGTATTTAGACCTATCTTCCTGTTTGGTAGTGAAATCTGGGTAAATTCAGATATCTCATACATAAGCTAAAGGTAGCTAAAATGAATATAGCTAGAAGAAATACATGGCAACAATGCCAAGAGTATATCTGTAATTAAGATATAAAGACCACGTTACAAATGCATGTACTAAATAAAGCTAATCGTATAAGCCAACTTACATAATAGCAAACCTGAAGTAAAAATTCTAGATGGTTTATTACTTAAAAGGTTAAGGAGTTTGGCTATAGAGGGTAAGAAAAGCATAGGCAAACCTAAGAGGGTATGGTTAGAATTTTTAATCTTTCCAGGCTTGGAATTGAGTTAAAAACAACCACGGTTATAAGTTGGAATCCATTCCAGCATTCGCCTAGAGTGACCGTCAAAAACCATGTAAAACTATTTCCTAATTTGATTAAGTGTAAATCAGTGTAGTTTATGGGGTTGTATACATTTCGATGTAAATACATGATATTTAAATGTATGTCAAATAACCTGTGTTAATATGGTGCCCATAGTAACAGTTAAATTTAACAATTCAGGCTATAGCATAGCTTGGTATTTAGCAATTCGGTAAGTAACTATAAAACATTTCCAGGCTCTCTAAGGCTCAAATATTCTAATACTGTAAGGGTTGAAAGAGAACTAGCGTTGACCAATAGAGGTCTACAGTAAAGATAACAGAAAAAGTTCGGTACAAGTATGTGGGATTAAGTTAATTGCATTTGAAATTGTTGTGATAACCTATGTTATTGTAGTGCCTGTCGTGGCGTGTATATTTGTCAATTAGGGGTATGATTTGGAAAGAAACGGCCGTGGCCTTAAGTTATGTTGTCAGAGTATTTAAATAATGTATTGTTCAGTCCCTTTACGAGGGTTGGCTGAACTGGGGGATGAGGGTGTGTGGAGAGAGTGGTGTTTAATTAGGGGAAATTCTACTGGAGGAGTGGAAACTCCGAACGAGTGTTGGAAAATGTGGTAGAGGATCGAATGGCGCTCTACGTGATGAAAATGAAAATCCACTGCCTGCCTTCCAGTCTCCGACCGGGTCAGGAATGGAATGAATGAAGCCCCCATCTAGCGGCGAGGATATGAACTGTGCCGGCTGCCGAGTCCTGACGCACTCCTCTGGGGCAATGATTAAATGAATGACAGATGAAATGAAATGATAGTGGAGAGTGTTGCTGGAATGAAATTTTGACAGGGAAAACCGGAGTACCCGGAGAAAAAACTGTCTTCCTCCGTTTTGTCTAGCACAGATCTCACATGGATTGACCGGGATTTGAACCACGGACCCAGCGGAGAGAGGCCGGCGTGCTGCCGCCTAAGCCACGGAGGCTTCGTGCTCTACGTGACAAGGGTTGCAAACCAATGGGGGTGTGCTTCAAGGCGAGAGCTAACAGCCTACAGAGTGAGTACGGCGACGAGTAATACAAGTATCTGCTGATCTTGCACAACTGCGGCCTGCGTGCGTGCGACCAAGAAATCAAGGCTACTGGCAATGAAAGTGTTGTTATCGCTGGCACAGCGGTTTTGGGAACAATGCAATGACGGGCTGAGGTGTAGGTAGGGAATCGAGCAGTAAAGACAGAGAGGATAAACAATGATTACAACTGGTTTGTAGTAATGGTGGTCACTTATTTAATGGACCCAAGTGTAATGCAGGTTTCCCTTGATTCAGGGCTAGTATAACAAAGTGTGAATGGGACAATCAAATTGGGAGTGGCGAGAGGAAGGATGTATACTTGAGTGTGGAATCTGAGAATCACACTTACCTGAGGCACGATGTCGGCTGGCAGTTGGACAGAGTCTCCGACTGTAACAGATACCTTCCCCTTGGGAGGTGGTCCTTTTAAACATTTCCGAAGTGCCCACTCTGCAGTATTGTTGCATAGCTGTTTTGGTAGCAGCTTCTGTGTACATGTTGATGTGTTTGTCAAGCTTGGGCAAGAGCCATTACGTAACTCTGCCGGCTTGGTGTAATTAGAAGTGTGTTGTATTTGCTGTTGCTGCCAGCTTGGAGGTGTTTAAGGGGTGAAATCATGTATGGTGTGGGACAGATGGTTTTAATTTATGTAGTGTCATAGGAGTAGATGTGGGTGTATTCTGTAGATAGCTGTTGATTAGTTGTATGCCTCTTGGTGTATGCAAATATGTATCTTAAGGGTGCTAAGACTTTAGGGCCCTTAACACTTTGAATGGTTCTCGAGTAGCCTAAAAGTACAAGATGCTGGTCGGGATGTACAAATTGGTGAATTGATTTTTATATGTGCGTATTTACGGTAAGCATCTTAAGAGAAGTTTCAGCGGAGGTGAAAACAAATGTTGGAGTGTTTGTGAATATAAGAAATTGTAGGTGAGCGTATAAAGTCCGAAAAGTGAATTGATATAACTTTGTGGTTAGTAGGAAGAGTAAAGCATAAATTGCAGCACGCTCAGTTCAACATCGAAGTTTATGGCTGCGCGCTGGAAGCAGCCAGTGAAGAAATAGTCACTCGGGAGTTGGAAAGCTCTCATGCGCGACATGTGCAAAGGGATTGACATTCGCTTCTGTGCTGTCCACAGTCGAAAATAATAGTTTTCTCTCTTGGGACTGTGGGCATGTACCTGTGTCATTAGTAAGAAGGCGTGTTAAGTCAGCCTGGTTGTGTTCAGGAGAGCTGCGTTTATTGGGGAGAAACATTTTTGATGAATCCAACAGCACATTCATAATAATGAGTAGCACTTGTTATAGAAGCCAATATAAGTCCTAAATCAGTACCTTAATTTAAGATAATCGTAGTCCTAAGACTCTTTAACTAGGGAAGAACAATCTAATACCCTCATCTTCACTTCACCCACTGTTTACCCAACGAACAGGATGGTGTCGGCTGCGCTCCGTCTCTTTTGCGTATTCGTGGCTTTTAAATGCTGCTTAATATCGGTTAACGTTTGTGTTCGTGGCTACCGTGGCTACCATTTCGAGTTCGTGGAATGCTGGGAAGACTTCCTTGTGAACAATGAACTTAAAATATCATGCCATGTGCTTAGCTTGAATGGAACACAGTACCTGGCGTTGAAGCAACCAAGTGGTTGTCAAAGGTCCACGTATTTGAAAATGTCCGGCAATGTGATAGCCATGCTCCTATTGACACTGTCAGGCGATGTGCAATTGAACCCGGGACCTGGTCAGTGTAATGATATGACTTTCTTCTATCAAAATGTAGCGAGTATGTGTACTTCATTATCGGAATTCAACCTAGCTTTTAGTGATGCTGAAATTGATTGTATTTGTATCGTAGAGTCATGGTTGAATGATGCAGTGGACGAGAACGAGATACTGTCCAGTGATTACAGTATATTTCGACAAGACAGACAACTCGTTCATGACACCAAAACTAAGGGTGGAGGCGTACTTGTGGCCGTGAAAAACATCCTGAATCCGGTATCAAGGCCGGAGTTGGCAGGGTGTTGGGAGTGCCTTGTGGTCAAGGTCAGGCCTAAACCTGGACGGGCGGTATTCATCGTGTGCTGCTATCTACCACCGGACGAGGTGAAGGTTAGGCTGAGTGATTTGCGTCAGACGCTGGGCAATGTCATAGCTGTTTTAAACCCCCAAGACATAGTCGTAGTGTGTGGGGACTTTAACATCAGTGAATTAGCCTGGACCCCTGAACCTTTTATAAAGCAAAGATGTGAGGAAGCCCTAACGTTTCTAGAGATTATCAGTGAGTTTAATCTACAGCAAATGTGTCATTTCCCTACACGCAATAACAATTTCCTGGATTTGGTGCTAGTCTCTGAACAACTCTCCGCACATACGCAATGTATTCAGGCTGAGAAGGTAGTTAAGTCAGACCACGATGCTGTGGAATTCTCACTATCCTTGCCACGTATTATCCGTCCACAATCACTAAGAAGGGTAATATATACTTGGACTAAAGCTGATTTTCCCCTCATGAGAGACCTTCTATCGATGTGTCCATGGTATTTGATGGATAATTCTCCCTCTGTTGATGAGGCTTTAAGTCTGTTTTACGACCTCCTCAAAGCAGTAATCAAGGATTCAGTGCCCACTCGCACAATCAATACTCGGAAGTATCCAGTTTGGTACGATACAGAGGTAATCAACAAGTTGAAAGAAAAAGAGAGAGTCAGAAAAAGGTTCAAGAAATCGGGCTTTTGGTGTGACTATGATCAATTTTCGGTGATACGGGGGGAATATAAGAGACTCCAGAACAGAAAATACAAAGACTATGTGATCTCAGTTGAATCAAAATTAACCACCAATCCAAAGCATTTTTGGAATTTTGTAAACAATAAAAGAAAATCTTCACGTTTACCATCCACTATGTTTCAGAATGGAATCGAAATCCAGGACAAGAAAACTATTCTTAATAAATTTGCAGAGGGCTTCAAGAAGTATCACTCTCCTGCGAGGCCGTGTCACTCGTCTGTCCCAATCGTGTGTAATCAGGGATTGATGTCGATCCGGACTACGCCCTTTGAAGTGTGTGAGATTCTGTCATCATTGGATACTGCAAAATCATTTGGGGCTGATGAGATACCAGGTCTTGTACTTAGAGAATGTGCTCCTCAGTTGGCGATACCTCTCAGTGCAATTTTAAATACATCTTTTAAATCTGGATGCTTTCCGTGTGAGTGGAAGAAGGGATACGTAATTCCAGTATTCAAAAAGGGTGACAAAAGGGTATTTGACAACTATAGGCCAGTCGTCCTGCTATCCCTCCTATCAAAGGTGGCGGAGAAGATCGTGTACAATAGAATATACAGGTCAGTCGGCCAGTACATTAATGTTGCTCAGCATGGATTCGTGCAGAAGCGCTCGACTGCTTCGAACCTGGCAGTGTACGTCAACTTCATATCAAATGCCTTGGACAGGAGTCAACAAGTAGATGCCATATACACAGATTTTTCCAAAGCCTTTGATTCCGTACAACATGAGGCATTATTAATCAAATTGTCAGCGTATGGAATAGGCGGCAGCGTTTTAGAGTGGATTAGAAGCTATCTCACTGAAAGAATTTGCTTTGTTAAATCCGATGGTCAAACTTCAAATCCATACTTTCCAACTTCTGGTGTTCCTCAGGGTTCCATCTTGGGGCCACTTTTATTTGTAATCTTTATTAATGATTTAACTGGGGTCTTCAAGAATAGTAACTGCCTTCTATACGCTGATGATTTGAAACTGTTTCGAGTAATAGACCACGAGTCAGACTGTGACTTGCTTCAATTAGACCTACATCTACTAACAGGTTGGTGTACTAAGTGGTTACTTGACCTTAATATATCAAAATGCAATGTGATAACATTTTCTAGGAAGTTGGCGCCTGTCATGAGGAATTATAGTATAAGTAACTATGTATTAGTGCGTGTGAATGAAGTAAACGACCTAGGTATAACAATTACCAACGATGACGGGCTGTCATTTCTAAAACATGTAGATAAGGTGACAAGTAAGGGGTTCAGATTACTAGGTTTTCTGAAAAGAAATTGTAGTGAATTCGCCAATATAGGTTCTCTCAAAATTTTATTTTTATCATATGTAAGGTCGACTGTTGAATACTGTTGTGAGGTATGGCTGCCTTCTCAGCAATATGCTATTCAGCGGTTAGAGAGAGTGCAGGTGAGATTCATGAAGTGGATCAGCTGTAGATATATGGGCATTCGACTCTCTACATTGGATTATGAGACCTTCTGTGGAACCATGAGTATGCGGTCTTTGAGGTCTCGCCGCATGTGTGCCAACGCCATGTTTCTATATAAGTGTCTGACCAATAGAATCGACTGTGCGCCCCTCTTGTGTTTGATTCCGCTTCATGTTCCAGGCCGCAATACAAGGCAAAGACTCACTTTCCAGATCCAGAAGTGTAGAACTGTAGCCCATGCCAATTCCTGGTTATTGATGGCGTTGCGCTCTCTAAACCATCTTGAGAGCGCTATAGATATATTTTACTCGAAGCCTACGGAAATTCGTAGATCATTGTTGAACTCAAGATCGTAGGTGTTTGTTGTATATATTGTGTGTAATAATTGTTATTTTAATTTAAGTGTAACTTAGTTTATAAGCTTGAATCAATGTTTGTTTCTAGGTTAGTTAAATAGTTGCTTTTAAGTAAATTTAATGTTTATTATGTTTTATTATATCATCTGTAATTGGGTGCCTATCCTGTTGATGGTAAATAAATCTAAATCTATCTATCTATCTAAATTTAAATGTTAAACAACTTAGAACCAGCCCTCTATAGTGGTCAATGAAAGTTACAAAGAGTTGAGGAATTGAACCATCGTACTACAGTGGCTTTCATATTGCAGGTTGGCCTATGTCTTATAAGACAAGCATTGCATTTCAGCTGCCTTATGGTTCCCGTGGTCTTAACGCCGCTGGATGTGAGGGCCAGTTCGGTCTCGTTCACTTGTTAATGAAACATTATAAATTTTACCAGCGTGTATTTTAGCGCATTTCGAGCACCAGTCCCGTGTGTTTAAGTGTATAGGGAACTTAGCATAGCTTGGTCATCAGCCTCGTGTGTTGAGTGCATGTGTTTTTACGTCTCCACCTTTAACCGCATATAGTTTAGTGTGTTACATATCTCGGTCATCAGCTAAGTGTAGTTCGATATTCGATATTCGATATTAGCCCCTTGTAGTTGAGTGTTCCATATTCTTGTCATCGGCTCTATACACTTTTGTGTGTTGTAAAATTAAAATATATCAGTAATCGCTCATGCAGTGTAGAAGAAACGTAGGGATACCGCGGTCATCAGCTCCATATAGTTACGTGTGGTCATCGGTCACGTGTATAAGTAGTTGGCTATTAGCCCCATGTACTTATGTGTGTGAGTTGTAAATTTTATAGATCTTAAGAGAATATTAATAGATTAATTATATTTTAGCTAATTTTCAGGAACCGTCAAACGTGTGTAGAGTATGCGTCGTTACCATTCGTTATCTATAATAGTATGTATCATTACACCTTAGTGAGTTGGAAAGTCCCGGATATGGTTATGGTATTAACATCTTAGGTTTCAGCTTTCCTAATATTGTTGGTTTCGTGAGAAAATAAGTATTAATCCAGAAAGGATAATGGAAATGAAAACGGAAAAAAATCACCTGTTCAGGTAAGTGAAACAATTCATTACTCAACCAGTCACCTAGGTCCAACTAGTCGCAAGTGCACGTGACCTCCCCTCAATGGCTTGCAAAGTTCATATTAACCGGTCAGCTACCCTGTTGGGGTCAGTAGGGGGGGGGGGGGGGAGGCTACCAAATGATATGTTACATTATTTTTTAAATATCATTGGCATATGAACAATTAGCCTACATTACAAAAATTTGGAATCATGCTATACTTACGGTATGTAACGTAAGCTTGACAAATAATTAAACATTGTTCAAACCCTAAGCAAATTACATCACTCTACCGTATTTCAAGTCATCAATCATGACTATATTGGTCGATGTAATAGGTTGACGGGTCATAGCTTTGGGGCCATTAGGTCATAGCACATCGTAAACCATAGCTACATTCAACAACTCGATAGTGTTGGAAATAAGTAAATAATGGCAAATGAAACTTGGGTATTTTAGAAATGTAACTATTGCGGTCTACATTATGGCCATTAAAAATATTCCCCCTCTTCCACTCAGGCTACCCTTTTTGGGCTAGCTACAGTTCTCAATTCATTAAATAATAATAATTATAAAATTAAATAATAATACAATTAAATAATACTAATAATTGTAAATAATTAACAAAAAATCAATAAATAATAATTAAATAGTAAATAAATATTTAATTTATCCAAGTTATATGGTTTATTACTATCTCGCGATCTCTCAACAGGATTTTTCTTGTTAAAAAGGCCCCATGACCTCAACAACTGTATATCCATGCGTTAAAAAGTACATAAACTTTAAATGATAAGTAATAATAATAATAATAATAATTAAATTAATAATCTAATAACAAATATTCCATTTAGCAACGTTACACGGTTAATCACTATCTCACGACCTCGGGACATGTTTATTCCTGTTTAAACTGCTCCGTAATCTTGAGCAATGCCCACGTGCCACTACCTATATAGCCATGAGTGTTAAGCAAGCTTGCCATAAATAAAATTCCACTTAATAATAAACATAATAAGCGGTTAACCATCCTAAATCCACTCATTAAAATGTTCCCCTTCCTTCCCACCTAGAAAAAATATCTCTGTCGGGCTAGCTATCACAACAAATCAATCAATAATTTCTTGATAATAATAACTTACTCGTTTTGAGTGCCTTGGACAAATCAAGAGTACTCCATAAATAATCATTTAATAAGACCGCCCGAGTCTCAACGCTAGTCACATGCCCTGAGCAAGGTATAGTCGCGTACAAATGAAATGGGTCCCTCGTATGTCGTTAAGCCCTTTGGGCAAGTTTAAAAAAAGAATACACGGTAAAGAGGGCTTCATCTCGAGTAAAATGAGCTGTCACATAACTTCCTCCGATATTTGGTTCAGAAAATATCGGAGGATGAAAAAGTCAATCACCTAGTAGTTTTGGGTTATTGGGGTAATTGAAAGGTTCATGGTAAATATGAGAAAAATCCCATTAAAAAGTGCCCACACACAAGTCTGTATGTTTACGGGTTCACAAGATATTAATAAAAGTCAAGCGGTAAGGTACAGTCAGGTTCCAAAAAATGGGTGGGTTGGAATTCCCTCTAGCCCTATAAAAGCCCATTAAAACGAGCCGTCATACAAATCTGTACGTTTACGCCTACGCGAGATATCGGTTTGCCACGGGCTCCCCACTAGCCGCGCGCAGCGTAGCCGAGCGCCTACTGTCGACCAAAGTATTATGTGCACTCGAGTTTGAAGGTGGTTTGTGAAGTAACCAATAGACCTATATAAAATCCAATGACATCATCATTTTCGTCGTTCTATTTTACGTTAGTTCATGTAGGTTTGGAATTTTTAATTTATATTTTAATATTTTTTATCGCAGTTGGAACACAAAATGTGCCCGTTTTTAAGCGTGTTTCAACCATGCGTCGCATTTAAGAATTATTATCTCAAAAACCCGTCATTAGATCGAATGCAAATTTTAACACAATATACATTGGAATGTTGTATAACTGGTTTATTAATTTCAAAATTTTGAGTGTCCAAGAAACAAAGTTGTTATCATTTTTGTAAGGCAATTTTTTCTCGGCTCGGGGTGGTTGGAAAATATAGCTCTTGGTCGCGTTGTAATCCTTATACATCAAGAAGTTACGCTGTATGACTGAGAAATACATAAATTAATACACTTATTTTATATCGGTTTGTATTTCTTCGTGGAAATAAGGCATGATTCACCAGCCAGCCGCTCCGGGGTAAGCTGTACAGCGTTGCTGAGATGGAGCCCATCACTGCCGAGCGAGGCGAGGTCGTATTTCCCCGTTCAAATATAAACCGATATAAAATAAGTGAATTAATTTACGTATTTTAAAGTCATACAGCATAACTTATTGATGTATAAGGATTACAACGCGACCAAGAACTACATATTATAACCACCCCAAGCCGAGAAAACGTTACCTTACACAAATGATAATAACTTTGTTTTTTGGACACGCAAAATTTTGAAATTAATAAACCAGTTATACAACATTCCAATGTATATTGTGTTAAAATTTGCATTCGATCTGATGACGGGTTTGTGAGATAATAATTCTTAAATGTGATGCATGGTTGAAACACGCTTAAAAACAAGCACTTTTTGTGTTCCAACTGCGATAAAAAAAATATTAAAATATAAACTAAAAATTCCTAGCCTACATGAGCTAACGTAAAATAGAACGACGAAAATGATGATGTTATTGGATTTTATGTACGTCTATTGGTTACGTCATAAACAACCTTCAAACTCGAGTACACATAATACTTTGGTCGACAGTAGTGTAACTCGTTTAAATTCCTGTTGCTACACTACTGGGCTCGAACGCACACGTCTACTGAGTCCGCAGAGAGCTTGGCCCAATGGCCTAGCGCTGTGCTTTAGCGAGCGTAGCTGCCGTTGTCGGTCAATCATGACAACTCATTAATAACCTCTTAATTCAATGATTAATTTACTGCGTAAATCTTGAAAAATTCAATAGAAAAACCGGCTTCTAGCTTCTGACTTATGCCATTTTTATAATAATACCGCCCCTCTTACATTAGGTGTTCTCATTTCATCATAGCATTGCGATCATTGTAACAAAAATCTCGCTGTTCCTACAAATTTATAAAGCTATTATTCTGTCAGTTTTATCGTCAGAAATATCATAGCATTGGGGTCTCATCTCCAGGTGATCAGTAACCTTGACATTGAATTCTTGCGTAACCTTCACAAGCAGATTTCATTGAATAGCATCCAGTCATTCCACAGCCTACTATATTGCTAACATTCACAGTCTGGTTAACCTGCTAATCCCTTTCTAAACATCCTAGCACGTCTCGCCTAGCATAATAAGCTGTTATTCCTCGTAACAAAAATCATTTACAGAAACATTATTACTACTTGGCCTAATTAAATATTGTGCTCAGTATTCGGCATAAATTACAATAATCTAAACCACAAGGTCAACTAGACCACTAATGCATTGGCAGGTTGTTACAACTAACGGTTGGCCATCATTTCGCTTCATAGGTACAGGGTTCTTGGCATTGATCCCCTCCTGAGTCACAGAATTTCGACATCTTTGGTCGACGACCCATTTTATCCCTCAATAGATGTTTAAGCCTCCATACTCATGGCTTCCATGAGATAATACTGGTATAAGTTGGCCATCATGGAATCTGGTAGTACCATGTTATAGGAATCGTACCACTGAATTTAGTATAAATCTTTTTTCTAGTACGTTTTAATACAAGCACTGATTCTACACTTTGCAGAATTGAAAATGAAAATCCACAGCCTGCTTCCAGTCTCCGACCGGGTCAGGAATGGAATGAATGAAGCCCCCATCTAGCGGCGAGGATATGAACTGTGCCGGCTGCCGAGGCCTGACGCACTCCTCTGGGGCAATGATTAAATGAATGACAGATGAAATGAAATGATAGTGGAGAGTGTTGCTGGAATGAAATTTTGACAGGGAAAACCGGAGTACCCGGAGAAAAACCTGTCTGCCTCCGTTTTGTCCAGCACAGATCTCACATGGAGTGACCGGGATTTGAACCACGGACCCAGCGGTGAGAGGCCGGCGTGCTACCGCCTAAGCCACGGAGGCTACTTTGCAGAATTATTATATATAATACAGGCCATACAATTTCTGCTTTCACTAACTCAACTCGTGCTGTGTTCTAGCACAACTTATGCTACCATGTGCTTAACAAAATCTCACTTTATCTCTTAAATCACAGTTTTATTTCCACTTACATTTAGTGCGCCGACTATTGTTTTACACTGCATTTAATGTTTTGTTATTACAATTAACAAAAGTTGCGATTCAGCACACTTAACAATTTTCATCAAACATGTGCTTAATGTTCAAAGCTGCACCTTCATCAAGAATTGACAAAATACTCAATTTGTCCTCCTCTCTCGCAATTATTAATTTCACTGATACAGTTATTCTGTTGTTTCAACAAAACTCTTACGACTACTTCGGTGTTTTCCCCACCAGATACATTTTGATAATTCCGACATGACTATCGAAAACGTTCGTACAGCTCCGCTGTCACAGATAAGAGTAATTAGTCCTTCCTTGTACTTCTTTCTTCTTCATAATACTGCAGAAGTTACGTATGTTCATGAAATCGTAGTATGATGCTTACAATAAATTCTCAACTGTCCTGAGATGTCGTAAAATTGATTAAATCATTTTGTCATATTTTATAAATAATTTAGAGATGTTTTTCTCGTTTAGACACGTAGTCAAAAAATAATTCACGGCCTCCTGATTTCTTTCATAATTGTTCATTAGCAGTCTCGAACACTTATCTCCACAGGTCATATTCTGACTCTCTGCGCTTCTTAGATGATTATCTATTTCAGCGGACTGATCGATATTTTGCCAACACGATGATCCTATGATCGGGCTCAGTATATATGCATGTGTGTACTAGGAAATTAATAGTAACTTCCCACCCAATCTAATTGGGCACACTCGTGTTGGCCGACTGGGAAACTTCTAAAAATAGATATACTGTCGCTAACTCAATGATTAATAATACCAGCAGGAATCTTTGTACGCTGTCTTAATAACTTCTCTACATCATTCAGCAGAATTTAAGCTGAATAGATGTATCTTCAACAGATCAAAAGCATTGGCGGATCCACGTTTTACTTCAGGGAGAGTGGGTGGGGGGCAAATTAAAAAAAAAAAAAAGCCCCAACCTTGACTATTTAATCTGTAAATTGACGTTTATCACACTGCCAGAGGCTGTTCGGCAAAGTCTCTTTCCATAGTGGTACTAAAATACAATGCTAAGAATCAGACATAAATTTCTCATTAAAGGGTGAAAAGCATATCTTCTTGGAATGGCATTTCATTTACTTCTATACCAGTACTACAGCTCTACAAAACATTGGCAAAATGTGTGCCAAAAAGGAGTACGGTATGTGCTTGTCTTGTGGATTAGGCTAAACATTTTAGCGGTTTTCGAGTTTCTTCTATGGTATGTGCTGTATCCATACAGACGATAGCAGGTCACAAATGACTGGCTGACCGTCTCACTTCTTGCCCTGCGATGATTAGCCAAAATCCTCTAAATTGTCCATAGTACAAACAAATCACTCCAGATAAAATCCATTATCCTACGATTATGCAGATTGGTGTTATTATTCCAAAGTAGATATTAGCACAAGTTCAGCCCAAGCACATTAAAACACATTTCAAGATAATAAAACATATCGGTGGACGCCTATTAATCAGAAGATATTCTCAGGGGACAACTAACAATTAAATGATAGCCTATAATAATAATAATAATAATAATAATAATAATAATAATAATAATAATAATAATAATAATAATAATAATAACGTTATTGGTCTTACGTCCCTTTTAACTACTGTAGCTTTTAGAGTAGCTGGGGTGCCAGAATTTTGCCCCGAAAGGAAACTTTAACGTGCCATTAAATCTAATGACATGGCTCCCTCGCATTTGCGCATCCTCAAATGCCATCTGACTGCGCCAGGATTCGATCCTACAACCTTGGGAACAGCTGGCGAGAACGTTATCGTGAGCCGCGCAACCAGTTACAATTAGATGACAAACCGTGTGTAAAATCCGAGTCTCGTGTCTCTTAGTTTGCAGTTTTAGGCCACACGCATTTTATAATCTGGGGTGTTTGATGTTAATTTATTTTCGGGGCTTGGGACAACTTGTTCATCAGCCTCGTATACGTGTTATTCTGATAACAATGGAAGCGTGTGCAACTGTAATTATTAGGATCAAGAATTGGAGTGGGTGCCCCTGGACTTGAAATAAGGTATCACTAGCGGACCCGTGCGAGAAATCTCGCTTGTTCATAAGTCATACTTTCCCCAATAGGTTTATAATGAGTGACTTAAGGAGAAAGGTTATGTTATTATTTCAACCAAATGATTATAGAACACCATTTTCATTTCAGTTAGAATTCCAAGCTGTACGTTCTCTAACTTAAGAAGGCAATTACTGAAAATTCTATCATCATAACACTCACCAGTTATTCGATATTTATGAAAGCATCTTGCTCAAGATTTCCTGCTTTATCTTGTTGGCTGAGAAGCCTCCTTCTCTCTTATCAGGACATCCCTCGTTGGAAAACTTCTTCAAGCCCCGCTTACAGTGAGGCTTCCTTGTTCCTAAGTGCAACGATCAGCACTAAACTCCTTTGCACGTTACCTACAGGGGTGCTTTCCTTGTTCTGCGTGTAGCGCTCAACGCCAAACTCCTTTGCACGTTACCTACATGGGTGCTTTCGCTTTCCCGAGTGGAGCGTCAGCGTGAGAGCGTGCTGTGTCTGGTTTCTTTCTTTGATATTTATGAAATTAAAATGCAATTCGTCACTGTTGATTCCATTTCTGTCCTGAGTCCATTGATTGAGAGCTTAGCCATAACACTCACCGGTTATTCGATATATTTCAGTCAGAATTGCAAGTTGTACGTTCCGTAACTTAAGAAGGCAATCACTGAAAATTATATCATTATAACACTCATCAGTTATTCGATATTTATGAAATTATACGATTTGAGTACCCAATCCATTGATTTAATAATTCTGAAATCCATGGGAAATGATAGAAGAAAAACCTGTAAGAGAATTAATGTTTAATATTTCTAAGGTTTTAGACGCCGTAATACACGCCGGTTATACGATTTAGAGTACTCAATCCATTGATTTACCGTTTCTGAAAACCATGCGAAATGATCGATATTCATGAAATTAGAATGCAGAAGAAAACCCTGTAAAAAATTAACGTTTAATAGTTTTAAGGGTTTAGACGACAACTCATAATTGCAGCATATTAGAGCATCAGTAGGCCTATTTGCAAATCGCACACTTCTTACAAAAATTGATATTTATGAAATTAGAATGCAATTCTTCACTGCTAATTTGTGAGGCCTATATGATGATGATGATAGTTTTAAGGTTGCAGACGGCAACTCTAACATGATACTACAACAGTATTTGCAAAAGCACACTTCTTACAAAAATCGATATTTATGGAATTAGAATGCAGAATAAAAACCTGTACCCAATCCATTGATTTACCGGTACTGATTCTGAAAATCAGATGGAAGAATAACTGTTAGAGAATTAACGTTCAATGTTTTAAGGTTTTAGACGACAACTCAGAATTGTAGCATGTTAGAGCAACAGTATTTGCAAAAAGCACAATTCTTACAAAAATCGATATTTATGGAATTAGAATGCAGAAGAAAATCCTGTATCGCGGCATATTAACAAACCTGGAATATAATAAATCCATTGTTTAGACGGATGAGCTTAAATCATGTTTGTGCTGAGTCCATTGATTGAAAGCTTAGGAGTAACACTCGCCGGTTATACGATTTGAGTACCCAATCCATTGATTTAGCCTACTGATTCAGAAAACGTACACATTCCTTTGATTTACTGTTTCTGAAATCGATGCAAAATGATAAAGGAAAGACCTCAGAATGTTAAAATGAAATTTAAAAAAAAGACGTCACAGCGGCCAAAATGTGAAGTGGACACCAATTATGGAGCGTATCTTCCTGAAGCAACAGTAACTGCAAATCGCACACTTCGTACAGTTTTTTAAAAGTCATTTTTTAAAGAGATTATAGATATTTATGGAATTAGAGTGCAATGAGTCACTGGTAATGTATATTCTCTTTCATTTGAATGCTCATTTTTCACGATCGGTCCCTTGTGAGCGCCGCAGGAGGGATGCATACTACTGAAATAATATATATGATTCTAGCATTTTTCTGGAGGAAGTGTGGAAAACCTATAAAACACACACACATTCAGGATAACCTATGTCAGGGTCGGAATTGCTGCAACCACCCTTTGTAGTCTTGAAGAGAGATTCAACACACTCGGCTAATGTCACCTCGTCTCTGGTTGATGTAGAGGCACAGCATTTCATCATATTCGAGAGCGTCTTATGTGGATCGTGTTATTCTAAATAACCTCGAAAAAATATTCATGGAAAGCACTGTAGAAAGTTGTTCAATAGTATACATCAGTCTATAGGAAAGATGTTGCAGTAACATGGAAAGTATATAAGCTTGAATAGTAATAATGTTGATAATCATTATGATGATAATAATAATAATACTGGTCTACATGGCCCACGAAGAGACTCGGGGTATGTCTTTCGAGATGACACCCGTGGGTGACCTGAGCGTCATGTTTAGGGTGAAATGAATGATGAAGACGTCACAAACACTCACTCCCCGAACCAGGGGAATTAACCACTAAGGTAAAATCCAAAGACCTAATCGGGAATATAACGAAGGGCTCTTCGGATCAAAAGACAAGCGTCCTATCCACTTAACCACGAATCCGGACAGAGTCTCCAAGCTACTATAAATAGTGTATTATTTTTTCAACCATGTTATTGCTTACACTTGTATTATTTTATATCGTTCTTCATATTAGCAACAAATCCTCCATCAGTTCTATAATAACATGGTTACTACGGTTTCTTAATTATTAGAAACTATTCCCTATTGTAATACATTTCAATTTTACTCACTGCATATTATGAACAGAGCCTCTGTAAGTCTTCTTCTTGTAGGCCACTGATGCTTCTGTATAGGGTAGGGCTAAATCGACTTGATCGAAATACATATCCTTCACCAGTGGGGGAGCCGTTCTCATCAACGTATCCACGCCAAGATATGATACCTAAAAGTGAGGTGTATGTATTAGACTAGGATGTAATTTCTTAAGTCATTCAGGTAAGTCATTAATACACTAATACTAATAAAAGGCAATACCTTTGTATGTCTGTCTATAAGCCAATTGAGTTCAAAATCTTCATCATCGTCTCCAAAGGGATTAATTAGCTGCTCTGCAACCTGAAATAGAGGTTAATTTAATGTAATAATGCAGCTCTTAATGTGGAAATTTCTGTGATCACAATTGATTTTTATAAGGAAGAAGAAAATTGATGGTAATTTATCGACAGCAAGTAGCACCTAAGTCCTCTTAAAAATTCGGAACAAAACAGACCTTATAGGTACAGTGAAATTCCTGTCTAGATAATGAGCAATAACTTGTGAGCCCAACCACACTGAGCATCACATTGCACGGAATATACCGCCATGTATCACTGCTACAGAGGGTGTTTTTCGCCTATTTTCATTCATGAAGAAAATAGACTTATGAGATCACCTTTTGTCCGTGTGTCCCTAATAAAATCTAAACGGCCAAAGTGATTTCAATGACACTCGGTAAGTGCATACTATTACCTCGTCTGACCTCGACTGTGCCTTTCAAATTTTAATACGTTTCACCAGTTCATCATGGCGGCCGCGCGAAATATTTCACTGGCATTCTATATCTCCGCAACAGTAACATATATCTCTCTGAAATTTGTACGGTGATAAAGGGTACTACTAGAAGTTTATCTATGTGATTTTCAAAAACCTGCTAAGTACAAGAACAACATAGTGGCCAAACGAAGTTGAAACATTTAAATGGATTTTTCTCACGACTTAACCATCCGAGCGCAGTGAAACTTGGTACGGTAAATGATTATACAAATTTCACTCTACTGGCATCTAATATAATTCAATTGTTTTCATAACCTCAAGATGGTGGCAGTGCGAAATTTTAAAATCGAGTTCTTATTTCGAGTGTCCTAATCATGCGATCGAAATGAACGTTTGAATAATGAGCGTATGCAATAATCTTAATCTAATGGTACATATCTCTATAATCAACACATATAACAATCCAACATGGCGACCATCCAAATTATTTAGATGGTTCTCAATATCTACGAATCTATTAGGCCTACTGTAATCAAACTGTTTTTTTAATGTTAATAGAAGCTATTAACTTAGGTTCACTTATGGATCATTCAATAACCTGGTGAGCACAAAATCAAAATTATGGCGACGCGAAAATGAAATATTTAATTGGACTTTTCTCGCGACCTTTCATCCGAGCGCTGTAAAATTTGGCACTGTATATCTTCATACAAGCCTTGATATACTGACGTCTAATTTAATGGAATTTTGTGAGAACTTAAAAATGGTGACTGTGATTTTTTTTTTTAATCTCATTTTTATTTCTCGTGTCCTAAGTAAGACCAGTAGAATATATGAAAATAGGCTATTTAGTTCTTCACGGAACTACTTGTTTACTTATATGTGTTATTTGGACAGGAACTTAAATCTGCTGTCTTATGGCAAAATCTAGTCAGTAATTGACTCGTATCAATCCATTTCCTTCTCCTAAACTTGTCACACCCTCAGTCATAGGTTGTTATATAGATAGACCCGCTCAACGATTCCTTAATGTTAATTTCCGTCTCATTTTATTAATGAAGCCAATGACCATTTATTTTACTTTCAAGGCGGGTCAGGGAAGGAAGGAAATCGGCCGTAGACCCATTGAAAGGAACCGTTCCGTCATTCGCCTGGTGGTGAACATGGGAAACCATGGAAACCATATTCAGGACGGCCGAGGTGGGATTCGAACCCACGTTCTCCCAATGCCAGTGAGGCACGAGGTAGCGCGTTAGCGCTCTGGGCCGCCGTGGCCGGTGTGTTGAGAATGTAATCCAAAATTAATTGGTCTGTAATACTGTATGTCCGTATAGGGTTGGGATGAGGAGGGGGCTGCCCAGTCACTAGGGAACAGGATAATTAAATAGCTTATTACGTCTCGCCAATTGCCCAGCGCTCACAATGTTTCCTTGTAAGATATCCTAAGCCCCTTAAATGAATCAACAACAGCAACAACTCTTTATTGAACAGCTCTCTTACATGCAGGCGAGGGGCAGATGATCTCGTAGTTCCGCCCCTTAAAACAACAATAACTTAACTAACTACATGTAGGTGCATGGAAGAACCATATGATTGTGTTACATTTCTCTTTACAACAACGTTACATATTACTCTATGCACAGTGCTGTACATACTGTACAGTGCAAATTTATTTGGTTACTGCACACAACACACGGTGTACACAGAGAGTAAATCAAAATGTATTCATACTGTAACTGCAATAGAATCACACACTTGCTAACATGTGGTTTGAACACAAATTGATTGTTCATAGGATTCCCGGTCAATGCGTGTGAGATTTTCGATGTGAAATGCCATGTCCTGTGGTTCGGATTCCACGTAAAACGGAGGTCCCGTGGCTTATGATCGCGAGATTAACGGTCACGTTAAACTACAAGCTTCCTTTTTGATTGTTCATAGGCATGCATTGTCCCCGTCCGGGTCATGTGGTGTGCCCCTGCTAGCCCTCTCACAACCTCGGAAGAGACACATCAAGTTTTTAGCCTACTTTTCACATTTTGCAAAAATGAGGAAAAAGTAGACATGAGATCGGGCAAATGTGTGTGTGTCTGTCTGTCTGTCTGTCCTTCTGTCTGTCTGTCTGTCTGTCCTTTTGTCTGTCGTTCTGTCTGTCTGTCTGTCTGGCTGTGTGTGTGTCCCCCTATCAACTCCTAAACGGCTGCAGCAATCGAAACAAAATTTGGTAGGAGTAAATATCTATACCTGAATATCTCACGGCCATATTTGAAAATGATGTCAGTGCTACCAACTGCTGAAAAATCGCAATTGAAATTTGAGCTCCAAGTTGGATATCTTGGAAGATATGAATGGGAGCTATTTCAAAATTGGCACACGTATAGATAATAATATTGCAGTTTAATTTCCAGGAGACCATACATGGCAGTGTTGCCAAAATGATTATAAGCCTGCTGATAGGTCCAAATTTTAAATGCATATAACTTCTACACTATCAATTGGATTTCAACCAAATTTCGTATGTGCTATCTGTACATAAACAGATATGACTGAGCGTATTCTTAAGAGATCCAGGGCTGCCAACTGTTAATAAATGCTCTCAATTTTTTAAAATCCAAATACCCATATATCAGAAAGTATGCAAGCCGGCAGCTTTAAACTATGCACACGTATAATACCTGACATTCTAAATTAATTTGGAGTAACTTATATACGTCAGTGCTACCAACATGATTCTAAGCCTGCTGAGAGATCCATCTTTAAATACATGTAACTTCTATACTATCAATTGGATCTCAACCAAATTTCGTGTGTGCTATGTGTACCATAACAGATATGACTATGCCGATTCTTAAGAGTAACCAGGGCTGCCAACTGTTAATAAATACTGTCTCTATTTTTGTTACCCTAATATCAATATATCAGAAAGTATGCAAGCCAATAGCTCTAAACTTTGCACACGTACAGTACCTGGCATTCTAGATTAATTTGGAGTAACTAATATAGGCCTACAGCAGTGTTGCCAACATGATTATAAGCCTGTTGATAGGTCCAATTTTAAAATGCATGTAACTCCTATACTAACTAATGGATTTCATTCAAAATTGACACAACAATAGATCCGATTATTTCAGATTATTTCTGACCAATACATGTATGTCATTGCTGCCAACATGATTTTACGCGCGCTGTTAGATCCAATGTTTAACTACATGTAAATGTCCATGCTATCCATTAGACTTCAACCAAATTTTGTATTCTGTACCTTAAGAGATGGAAATAAGAATATATTCAGTCACCAGGGCTGCCAACTGTAGTTCTCTATTAGGCTACATTGTGCCAGGTATACAGTATTTCGAACTAATTAGAAATTTCGATATTACCAACTTAAATTCGTCATTATTCTAGATAGATCCATATAGATTAATTATAGGCTTGAATCATAAATTTTAAGAAAAGTAGGCTCTTTAGTTCGTCACGGAACTTCTTGTTATACACTTTAAGGCCATTCAATCAAAAAAGTAGAACATAAAAATCATCTTGGGTAGTTCCAGTCATATCATTTGGCGGAAACTATCAACCTTAACAATAGTACGACCTACAGATGACAGGTAAGGGTTAAATTTCTATAAGAACGTCCATTGTTTATTCAGCATACCTGATCTGGTGTGGGAATGCTGATAATCTTAAAAATACAACCCTCCCGAAATAAAAACATTCTACTGGCGGTCCGGAAATTCCTCCTACCAGAATTCTGTTGTACATAACTGTTTGAAAACTAGGAGCAGTCGAAAGAAATTCGTCTGTAAATAGTGAATACATCCTAATTTAAATTTACGTGCAATCGAACTATGTTTCGTAGAAAACAAATAATTTTAAAATGCTATTTAAAATGGCAATGACTTCTTCGTAATTTAACATTCTTGTCACTTTCACAGATCCTACCTCCATCATCCAATTTTTCAATATTATAGAATATGCACTTGACGTTGTATCATTTTAACCTTCAAAATTTAAAATGTCATATATCATCAATTATCAGTTCTCAAGAATATTCCTGTTTTGTCATAAAGCCAAAATCGATATTAATGCTTTTCAGTTGGTCAACACGATTTAATCCAATTGTAATGGGTGTTTCCTTAAACCTGAAAACAAGTTACATGAGATTAATAAATAAATTCACTTGGATGACCAGTTCGATCGTCAAGCGATCATCATCAGATCCTTTGCACTTAGGCCGCTAAATCTATGTCTACAAGTAGGCCTGTCAGAGTGATGGTATTTACATTATGTACATTTATTTAGTTATAGCAGTTATTATAAACTTGTTCAACTTGTCAAGATTTGCTAGTTACAGTACCTACATGTGATTTTTTGTTAAGATATTTTTAGTGGTTATTGCCCTTCACGTTTACTTGTTTTGTGTGATATATGATTGTTACTGAATGGTCAGGTTGGAATTGAATATGAACTTAGCTTATTGTTTGAGCGATGTGGAATCCGTTCTCATGCAACTGCTATACCACTTCCACTGGCTACACAGAACTGGACGGAATTTCTTTGTGCAGACTGCTCACTCCTTATCTTTCTTCCCTTCTTGGGATTTCCCGCATTCCTACCTGTCTATGTTCGACTCACAATGTAAGGTGTCGTGCCATTTCGTCCAGGTGCCATTTCGTCCAAATTCCACGAACAGAGGCAGGTGGGTTGACTCTCTACCGGCCCACTAGTGCTATTTCGTCCAAACACCTATGATTGACAGTTTGACAGGTCTACAATAACTGTTTCATTTCATTGCGTTTCTTGTTAGAAATAAGTAATTTTTTGATGTTTGTAATAATGGACGTAACTTGCTTCGCTCTTTTGCCACCAGTCAACTATATTTTACAATGAAATGCTTATAATGTAAACAACATAGTGAACCCGAGGGGGTTATGCTGACTGATATCGAACGTGGATCTCAGAGACTGTGATCTCAGTATAAAGGTTCCACCAGGGAACGAACCCGAGGTCTGTTGAGGGAGTTTCATTGTAAAAACCCCTAGAGAAAATTGTATATAATCACTGGTGTGATTTCAGTTGATAATGACATTATTTATTAAAATAATGCAGGGAAATTGAGCAGAATACTGCATTATTAGACTACTTGGAGTAGGCTATGCTGGACTCGGAGCACAGAAAGTGCAGAGTTTGACGTTTTACTAATAGGCCCAGAATTGTGGGAGGTGCCCCTTGGAGCCACGTCAATCTTGCTGACCTCGTTATGTCGTCTGGAAGAGGTTGGGGGCTTGACTAATGACCCAGTTTTTCCCCGAATGAGAATAGGACGAAGAAGAGTGGGGAGAGATCCCAAGGAAAATCATTGATTACTCGTGATTGGAGTAACGCAATGACATGAGAGTTGCACACAGGTGAATCTTTAGCCAGGAGGCTAATTTTAGAGCCTTTAATCTGCGGAATTGACGCATATTTAATGGAGTGCGGAAGAACATAAGACTATGGTTGTTCGCGGCTGGGTTTGACGAGGTCGCCAGGGATTCCCAGTGAAACAGCGTCCCCACGCTATGGAGAAAGGAATTAATATTAATTAATTGGCCGAGCGATCCTTCAGCACGCGGATAGTTCTGGGATCAGTGAAGAAAAAGGAACCCGATGAGCATGGTTTCGAGACCAGAATCATGCTGGGAGAGGAGTCGAGATAACGCGGGAAAATTTAGCTCTACTTTTTGCGTGAAACCAATATAAAGGGAGTCGACCCTTGGCAGAGGACAGTCGTCGCTACACAGTTTTTGTCAGACAGTCAGAACACAGTTGTCAAGCAAGTTGTTGAGGCGGAACGTATGTCGGTCCGGCTCATGGAAGGACGCTCAAACAAAGACTTGTACATTTGAGTGAACCATTATATTCACCGCACATCGTAATGCACCAAGTGAGAAGATAATAATGTATAGTCAGAAATTAATAAGAAGTACGGTAATCAACGAACTTTATTGTGTGAAATGTGTATTACCGAAGGCAAGGGAGGAGGCCCGGACTTCAACTTGGGAAGCCGTGCAGTAAAACTTTTAGAAAGTTTTTATTAATGACAGTCGTGCTGCATGTGTAGTCAGCAGTACGAACAATGGTTTGTGTTCACTTAGGAAGCACCGTGTGAGATAAGTTGCAGAACTATTGTAAATAATAATCTGTGTAAAAATTATGTACAGTGTTAAGCGCAGTATATAATATTGACTGATCATACATGTCTTATTACGCTGGAATGCGCTGGGAGAAACTTTACGAAGCATTTGGTAATGTCTTAAGAATACCAAATAGTAACGCTCAGGACGGAAGTCAGCATATTTATGCAAAGCAGGAAGCTTACCGTAGGAGTATGGATAAACTGTTGGTGAATTCCGGGGGCAGATGAACCAGACTTTCAATCAGGAGTTGGTAGGAGCACGGAAGATGCCGTCGACACCTGCAATTTTGATATCTTTGCTAGGGACTTTCAACCAATGAAAAGTGTAAAGAGTGACGTGTGTTATGCATAAATCATATGTGAAATATCTTTTAAATTAATGGTTTAATAAGTGTTATAAAGTGTCATGTGTTTTGGAAGCAATAGCTTCTTTATAGAAATGCAAAGTGTCGTGTGGTTAACGGAAGAAATGTATCATAAAATGTGTGTATTCAAGATGCAAATGTCGCACTAAATCTGCATATGGCAGGCGACCCGGAAGGATATGAGTGGTTGGAGCCACCATGATGAGCTTATATATGTGAGTACCCCACAAATTATGTTTATGTAGAAGTATAGACCACTGCATGTAATGTGATTTCAGAGTTATAAAGATGCCAGTAAGAATCAGATTAGGAGATAGACCCTCCAAGTTTAATCATTATTGTGTTGATTTTAATAGAGTTGAGATGTTATTTTGCATCAGTGAGTGGATTAATCGTTACCACTATTAATTAAAAATGGCAAATCAGTTATGTAAACGTAATGTCACGAACACGGTTGTTCGGAGTTTTAAGATGATTAGTTGTGTCGGATTTTGTTAATTTATGTCAGTGAGAATAATAATAATAAAAATAATGAATAATAAAAGGTATGAATGTACGCATCAGGCAAAATGTTGTAAGCAAGAAATATTTACGCTATGGGAAGACTTATCGATCTAAGCAGTAAGATTACACAGTAATATTACATTACGGGATTAAGAAAAGAGTTTTATATCAGAATATATTGTATTAATGGGAATGTAATTATGCCAGGAAATGGAAGAGCTTTTTAGTGAATTGAATTTGCAGCTTGAGTAAAAGCTTATAGAGTAATTGATAGACATCTCTTAATAATTATAGGACGAAGGTCATAACATTAGGTAAGGAACCAGGTGGTCTATTCGAAGTATGAAATCTCGTATGCCGTGGGCATACTGGGAGATATGCTTTGTGCCAGAGTGTAATTAGTGTTTGGACCCTAACTCTGATGATGGATATGGAATGTTCCGGGTTCGAATCCCGTGATAGGTGAGAGGCAAACGATGGACACCTCTGCACTCTATCTGATTCCCCGAGAACTTATTGTTGAGTGATTCGGCTCGTTGAAGCGAATCTCATGACGGCAGCATGTGGCTGACCGCATCATTTATTTAAGATACCGGTTACCTACTAGACCAATGTTTTATGAACCTCGTGCGTTCATGTTGAAATGGGCCTATTTGGTGCCAGTTATTATTATCCTCAGGGTAGGAATAAATGTTAAAGCTCATCCAGTACCTGTTTGCATAATATTCAGTTTAAATCCATTGAGATATGTGTGTCATTGGGACCACGGTATTTGTCTTGTAAAATCTTATACTGCTTGGGGGAGAAAGCCTTGAGACAGGAAACGAGGGTCGAGGTAATGTTGGAACCTCACTCCACGTCTATTGTGTACAGGCCACTCTGAAGAGGGTTGGGCCGTCAAGCGAACCGTGAAGGAAAGAAGGTTTAAGAAGGGAAGATTTTAGACCCTGTTAATGACATGAAATGAAATATTGTTATATTGAGTAATGAAGCCATGTGGTTTAAGAACACATTGATGATTATAGATCACCCTGATGGTTCATGATTTTAGCTATCTAACGAATGGTTAGACGTTGCATTTGTACTGTCACTGACAACTTTTTCAGAAGTTGGTTACTCGACGCCACAGGCTACGCGCGCAAGGTAGTTTAATTGTACCATCCGACACAGCAATAATTAACGTTTTTAAGATGAAATCACAAACGGCATGCAGTGGAACTATATAAATAGAGGAAGTGTAGGGGTAGCTTACATAATTATGGAGTTGCACGTAGACTGCTGTGCAACACCAGAATAGGCTAATGCATGTAAAGCATTTGGTGGGAAGAGAAAGATCAAACACACGGTACACATAATTGTCAAATTAAGAGGTTAAAGTAAGAAGTAATTTTGTGAAATTAATGAAGTCACATTGGATGACAGTAGTATTAAAGTACAGTTTGTTTCTGAAGTTGTATGTGCATCAGCGCACCAGAGTATTTTGTGAAGTTGATATAAGGGTAAAGGTTCGTGTTATGATATGATTTTTATTATGATAATATTATGTTCATATCAGTGGATTGTGGAAGTAAATTTTGTTTGATTTGTTTTTATGGTTGTGGGGTTTGTTTTGTTTGTTTGAAGCCATGATTTTATTACTGAATTAAAGTTTTAGAATAGAGTTGTGCCTTATCATTGTAGAGTTGATACCATTTAGCCTCAAATCCAAAATATGCAACTGCTCAATGGGGGAACGGTACACGCTCGAGTCCTGACGCTAGCTGGAGGCGGAAGCATATTTTCCATCGAGATTACTCACATGGGTACAATAGTGAGAATAGAAACAAATATTTTCACAAATCAGGTGATAATTATGATGAAGATGATGATGATGATGATGATAATTGTTTTTTAAGGGGCCTAACATCTAGGTTATCGGCCCCCAACGGTCTGGGTGATAGCGAAAATTAAATGAGAAGGAATATACTTACAAAAATGAACTCAGATTGAAATTACTCACAAAATGGAGAGCGGTAATACTTACAAAAACGGAATTTAGAACGAAAATACTCACAAAAGGAATAGATTGAATAATACGCACAAAATGTACGTCAGGTTCAGAATACGTACAAAATGTAACGTAGAGTCGAAATACTTTCAAATGCAAGTGAAATTCTAAATACTTACAAAATGCAAATGAGATTGAAAATACGTACAAAATACAATTGAGGTTCAAAATACTTATAAAATGCAATTGAAATTGAAAATACACAATTCAATGTAGATGAAAAACGCGCATTTCAGATCCCAAATACTCACAAAGTGCAATTGAAATTCAAAATACTTACAAAATGCAATTGGAATTGAAAATGCTTACAAAATGCACCGTAGATTCAAACTACTCATTTGGATGGACAATACTTACAAAATACAATTTAGATTGAAAATACTTACAAAATGTAATTTAGATTCAAAAGATGTTAATTCATGGAGATGATTCCAACGAATGAAGTCTCAGTTCATAAACAAAGGTCGGGAGGGGAGGAATGGAATTTCACAGCAGGTGTGGTTGGGAAATCCCACAGCCAGTTGTGGATATCCCACAACCTGTGGTTGTGCACGTAAGCACAGGGGTCATTGACCTCCGACTGCCTGCACTGCCTCAACCCTTGTCAGCATTTCGTCTGGACGAGATGGCACTCATTAAATTGTGTAATAATTTGTTAAACCGAGCTGGACGAAATGGCACGGTTTTTTTTTCTTCAAGGAAATTTGTTGCAGGACGAAATGGCACCTGTACGAAATGGCACTGAACCCAATGTAACATAGGGTTGTATGGAACTGCGCCAAAGCTTCTCTAATGACCCTGGTCATTAGCATCAGCCTTCTAAAAGTGTCAGTGGAACTGCGCCCATTGAGAGCGGCCAGGTAGGTTCCCTTCCCTCCCTCCACCCCTGTACCGAATTATGTTGTGTCGAGTGGTGTGAATTTGAAGTGACTCATTTCAAATCGGTTGTGCCTTGATTGTGAACAAGTCAAAAACCGTCCAGATTGCGAACAACTAAATATACCCTGTCAAGATTGCGGACAACAGATTAGTGTTGGCCTGGGATACATAAGACAGGTACAGTTTTCAAAACAGACTAATATATAATTTTTGTTCTAGCAATATTAGCATTAACTGGTACATTGGGATGTTTTCGACAACCTAACCATATTTTAAAAATAGTTTTGTTATTGCAAATGTTTAATAATCTACTTTGAGGTAATCTTACCATTTAGAAGATTATTATATTTTTTTATTGTATAACAAAACTAGAGGGGTAGTTATTTATGGTGGATTAGAGAGAGTTGTATTATTATTATTATTATTAGTGTAGCCTCCGTGGCTTAGGCAGCAGCGTGCCGGCCTCTCACCGCTGGGTTCCGTTCTTCAAATCCTTGTCACTCCATGTGAGATTTGTGCTGGGCAAAGCGGAGGCGGGACAGGTTTTTCTCCGGGTACTCCGGTTTTCCCTGTCTTCTTTCATTCCAGCAACACTCTCCAATATCATTTCATTTCATCTGTCATTCATTAATCATTGTCCCAGAGGAGTGCGACAGGCTTCGGACGCCGGTACAATGCCTATCCTCGCCGCTAGATGGGGGCTTCATTCATTCCGACCCTGACCCGGTCCAATGACTGGAAAAAAGGCTGTGGATTTTCATTATTATTATTATTATTATCATCATTATTATTATTCGCCTCTGTGGTGTAGTGGTTAGTGTGATTAGCTGCCACCCCCGGAGGCCCGTAGTACAGCTGCTTATCGGGACGGGGGACTACCTCTTACTCTCAGCAGTGCAGAAGCTAGTGGTGGGAGACAGTCCGTCACTTCCCCTTAAACCGACCTTGGGCTAACAGCCGACTTGACTATGGGCGCAGTTCAATCGGCCTAATTAAAAGTATCTGGAAATACCACTCATTATGGGCGCAGTTCCATATCTCCCATAACATATTGTGCTGGCCAAGTCTAAATATTCCTGCATATGGTGTATGGTACTGTATTCTGGACAGCTTAAACTATTAGGGACCAATTTTTGGTCCCACGACGCATAATTTAAATAGCCCTCTTTAAGCGCATCGGGGCCATTTATATTACTGTAATTATAATAAGCAAATAAACAAGGCTGTTACAACAATGATTTAGATAAACAAGACCCACATTCAAAGTCGATAACGTGCCAAGACACGGTATCAAGCAAATTACATTGGCCAAAGTGTTAGAAGAGTGGACACGAGATACAAAGAAGACAGAAATACGATAAAATAAGGGATACGCTCAGCCGTATGTGAATATATGTACGATGCGTGACACAGATTCACTAACATTGAAGCAGACTTAAAATCATACACCACGAACCGAAAGGAAGAACCCTCGAACGAGATACACTTAGCTAAAATAGACAACTCTAACAATCTAAACGAACGCACATTCATTCAGAATTCATCTCTCTTTACACTAGTAGAAAACACCCCCCACCCCCACCCACCCCCTCCCCCTAGGAAACAAGAAACAACATAACGGAGTAGCCAGGCTAGAGGCTAGATAAGGGGGCCAGAATGGAAACATGTTATTGGATTAGGATGTACTTGGTACCAGATCATCAATACATCAAGGCCAGCATTAACGGCAGTATTAAAGAATCCACAACATTCTCAATAGTCCGGGTGCGCTTAAAGAGGGCTGTTTTCCTTATAAATGAAAATAAAATAAAAACACAACCACAACAGATTCTACCGATATGATTTTGCACAGTTTTAGAATAGGCTAAGCCTATAGAAATAAACGCTTTAGCAAACAATTACTACAAAGATATTCAAGATGGGCTGTACCCTTCCACATTACATGGTCATCTTTCAAGGGTATGTTTGTTCGACTCCTGCCGCCTTCTCACCTCCGGGATCGAAATTATGCCTCATGTTGAGACGTCTCGTACCGACTATCATCTAGGTAGGGAAATTGGCAAGCCATCTCGTACTCTCGTTCAGCAATGATTAAGTCAATTCCTCCCATGTCGATAGCTAACACTACACTGAATTTAATTATGGCAGATAATATGCAAAATTAACTTTTCTCACTCTGCTTTTCACTGATATCATTGATAAATTATATGGGCTACTTTGATAAACTTTTATGGCGATTACTTCTTTCCTTCTGATACCTCATGGTAAGCCACACACGGTTCGATCCTCTCCTCGTGCAAGTCTGCTGATATCTCAGTAATTCTCAGTTAATTTGTGCACTGTTACACTGAATAATCTCCTCCACTTTTGTGCTGATTTCTGGCATTTCCTACATTTTTCTTAGCACTTTCTCATAAATTTCACAATTTTTAAAAATTGGCATATACTAGTGAAAATCCACTGCCTGCTTCCAGTCTCCGACCGGGTCAGGAATGGAATGAATGAAGCCCCCATCTAGCGGCGAGAATATGAATTGTGCCGACTGCCGAGGCCTGACGCACTCCTCTGGGGCAATGATTAAATGAATGACAGATGAAATGAAATGATAGTGGAGAGTGTTGCTGGAATGAAATTTGACAGGGAAAACCGGAGTACCCGGAGAAAAACCTGTCTGCCTCCGTTCTGTCCAGCACAGATCTCACATGGAGTGACCGGGATTTGAACAACGGACCCAGCGGTGAGAGGCCGGCGTGCTGCCGCCTAAGCCACGGAGGCTTGGCATATACTAGTACACAACGTAATTGTACTCGTTCTATACGTTCCACACAATGATAATAAGTACTGTTCACTCAATTTTCACCATAAAATCAACTTTACTTCCACACGTGGTCCAGTGTTAAATTCTCACTAACTAGGCGACATGACAGTCGGAAAAGCAGTCACTTCCTTTTTTTTTTACAATCTCTATATGCTCGAGGCTCCAGCCAATCAAATCGCTCCGTTCATGATATTGTTCTAGAAGGTTGTCGATGTTTAATAAATCAATCAATTGATTATATTGATCCTCATAAAATTAAGCAATTTTCAACCATAGTGAAAAGTCTTTCAGAGTTTCTTAAATAATGTAGCTGCACTATCTTTGTGCTGACACACTGCTTCCTTGATCCTAGATCTTGTCCGTGGTGCTTCCTCGATTTTTGTACTCCACAATTTATACAGTCTCCAACCTCCTAGTATGAAATATGAAATATCATGCAAATTATCCTCTTACGTCACAGATCCACATATGTGCCAATTATGAATGAGTACAATATTCAGTTATCGTTTTTCGAATTATAAGTCATTTTGCGCTCCTATTTTCCGAGCTAAGCCCAAATTGTTAAATACTTGAGATTGTATGTTTTATTTTGCGGTAGTATTTTCAATTAATTTTTGAGAAGTACAGTATAATTTGTTTTATGTTTCTGTTTTTGGGGCTGCCCTAAAATTGCTGAATAATTAAGAAAGTTTTAATTAGAATACTCTATTCAATGAACATTTTAAGCAGTAGACTACAATCCTTTGTGCTTTGTGCTTTTTAGTTTGGGATCTGTTTGGTTTGAGTAGAGGATTTTCCTTCCTGAACGTAACCTCAATTAATATTAGTTATTGCAATTATTGTTTGTCTTCAGATTATTTGAATAAATTCCATGGCTACCAGTATTTTCTTTAATCTTCGGCAATTATCTCCTTATGAATGTGCCATATGGAGAGGGTTCATTTAAGATAAAATAGCAATTCCATTATACATAAAGAAACATACGATGCGTGATTTTGATCCACTACCATTAGTTGTTGAAGAGTTGGAAATTTTAATTGTAATTTCGGTCCCGAAACTATACCAAGGTGTTGTGACAGACGATTTGGTATACAAGCAAGGCATTATTTACTTGGTCTGAAAGTTAACATATGTTATCCATTTTCATAGCACATGTCGCAATCTGACAAATTACTATTTTCTCTAAGTGCTTCACATTACAGAAGTATGTTCAAGCCCGGAGAAGTATGTATGAGCTCCTCCAAAAGAGTGTAAATGTAACCCCCTCACTAGTAAACCAGTAACTGTCAGTTTATTTGTGCATGGCTTGTGGAACACCTGGTGGCGTATCATCAGGTCGCATCACCATGAGCAACCGCAGCCCCGTCTCTCCACACCACTTACAAAGCCGCACCCTGATAACCCCGCCTAATGGAGACCCACCATGATTCCTGAGAAAGGCACGAACAGTAGCTAGGAGAAGCGGAGAATAATTACACAGGTGTTCAACTACACGCTATTAATGTCATTGGATTTATTTATTACAGTAGGAAACACTACATGCTGAAAGTAGGTTATCAGGCTTATCACACAATAGTTGGTCAAAATGATGCCCTCGTATTAAATTCTGCACTTACCCCGTACCCAAGACGCATTTAACTTTATGCGAGTCCATAATATGTAGTTTACAGTTTTACTCGTTTACGGAGCTCTGTCTCACAGTGCACTCTGTACATAGCGTACACTACGCATTCCGTGTGCTTACAGCGTTAAGCTATCGTGATGTCAAGCCACATGTAAAGACGGTAGCGCGGGCTTTCCGTTAAAACACGGATAACAACACAGGCTCCAACAATGCATCTCACATCCATTCTTAATGCGTTGGCTTCACCCAAACGCTATGAGTGGAGACAGTTGAAATTCACGTATTTAGCTGGTGACAAAATAGATTTTTAACATCTATACCTACATATTGCTGGGTCACAGCTTACTTAATCCACCCTGGAGGACTCTGAGCCTGTATCGTATGCAACCCAGTCACCAGTAACATGGTTTCTCATTCTGGCATCTGCTAAAAGAACACAGGGTATCAGCTTAAGTACGCAGAGGGCTGGAGTGTATCACCTATATCCCATTGAATCAGTGAATTGCAGCTATCTCCAGCTATGATTAGCAATACATGATCAATTAATTTTTAATCCATAGGCTATAGTTATCAAAGTACTGTTACGTAGTGCAATGTGCAGTACATACCTTCAGTAGTCCCATGAAGAAGAAGAACTGTAGAATGGTGAAGACGGGGATATAAATATCAATTTCCATCTGAAGTGGCTTTTTTGCAGTGTCTACATATTGGCGACCAACGAGTGCTGCCAAGAAGAAAGAATACGTCGCTATGGTCACAACCTAAAAACAAACAACGCCAACTTTAGCATATGTAAGGTGAAGGTCACTCAACGTGTTCCTGGCGTAATCCTCACCTCTCGTTAAGAAAAGAAGGTTTCTAATAAAAACAAAAGGCAATCTATGACAATAAAATTAATAATGATAAAAAATACCCAATTACATTAGTTGGATCGTTTCAACCAGGTTTCTTTAATTAAGCGCTTAGTAATCGTCAAACGTAAACAATATACTGAGTCCGTAAAGCTCATGCCCGATGTCACATTATAATCATGTCAGTATGCACTGCAGTCAGAATGGACTGGAACACATTTGAACTCAATCAAACTCAATTCTTTCAACTCAGAAGTGGATATTTATGCTTGGACAACTCAACTGAACGATTACAGGAAGCTTTGGAAGAAATGTATAAATTTAATCAATTTTCAAGTATTAATTACACGTTTCGAAGACATCAGCATGTTTGTGGATTTATTCTGAGATTTTTCAGCATTTTTGAAGAAATATTTAACGTCGCAGAAAAGCGGAATCATTTATGAGGTCGCTAAATGACTCACGTACGAACCGAGAAAGGAAGTCGGAAAGACGACACCATTACTCCGTTTTGAGACCGTGTGAAGGTGGTCACGCGCTGTACTTGGTTCCCGTGAAAAAACGTGGTTAACTTTTATCAAGTGATCTGACATTTGTTTCAGGCGTTGAGATTAATTTACGAGTGTCTTTAGACGCAGAGGAGGCTGCTGTGTCGGGCAGCGAGATTATTTTTGTATTTTGACAAACATTTGTAGTTTCGAGGAGATCGAACCTAGGGCTTTTACATGGTGCGAAAGTGGACGATAAAGATTATCAAAGTACCATGAGGGTGCGACATTTTTAAACTGAATAACGAACGGTAATCTGGAGGACAAATTAATATTATTTTGTAAAAACTGTGAATTTTTCGAATAAGATTGAACTGTTATTTCGTGAATTTTTGTGAGCTCATATCTGTAAATTCTGTATGGAACCTTGTAGAAACAACGCTTAGAATCTGTGGTGGAATACAAGGGCAATTTTGAATATCCGCAAGTGTAACGCCAGTGTTGTGATTTTTCGAGTACAAACGTTAAAATATTGAATTCAACTTGTACATAAAACATGTCCGTGTCATTTAAAGACATCGCAGAAGTAAAGCGAGTGGCGTACCTTTAGGTTAGGGCTGTTTGACAAACTTTGCATTTTGACATGCTTTGGACTTGCACCATAACTAGCGTGAACGAGGCGAGAAACAGAACTAGTTTCATTGTTGTTCAAGAGAGGTAAGAATTGTGTAGCCGGAGACTGCTATTGTAGTAGCCAGCTAGATTTTGTGCATATTAGAAAGGGAGGTTTTGAGGGCTGTGGAAGAGTGGCCGGCATTGAATACCAGTTTATAAATGTGCAATTCACGCACACCTGCGACTGAGTGTTGGATTTTGCTTTACAATTTGTAGGACTACGATAAGACGACGAAAATGACAACCTTCCGAGGAGTCTTTGTTTATGCTAGAGTGCATTGGTTCGAGGGAACGAAATTTGATGTTCACAGCTGTGTGAGTTGCTTAGATTATAGTAAGACGTTCATAAATTGTTAGGAACTAGGATTATAATAGTGAGATTAAGTGGAGGTTTAGCCATCATATTTTGGAATATGAGAAAAGATGATCCCTTACCATTTCTTCTTTGTGATGACCAATTGTATAATTCAGGGCAGCGTAAGTGTTGTGTCTATGGTTGACAGTATGTGTATTAGAGCTGACTAGGATCGCTCGTATGAAGGTTATGATATTTATAAGTGACAGTATTAATGTGAGCAATAGAGCCACAAGTGTTTTTCCGCCGTTAGGGCGAGTTTCATTGGAGACTGCTATGTACTAAATAGAAGTGGGTTTTCTCACTGATTTTTGGTGACATGATTGAGATTGGTTTTTGCTACTAAACTTCGTGTATTTTAATGATCATTAGGAAACCTTGAGGGATAAAATAACTACTAAAACGGAACGTAATAATCATGTCATAGATATTTCTCACCTAAATTGAAACCTAATAAGACATGAAATCTTAAATTTGTATAATATATTAAATGAACAATACTTCGAATCATGCTACTGATGAATACTAGATACAAGCTCTAGGACAGCTAACACTGATTTTGAGACGACGGATTGCAATTACTGTGATAACCTCGGAGACACAGTTAATTTGTCATAACGTAACGTAAGTCGTGGTTATAACTGCGCTGTTGCCAACCTAATTTTTACCCACACTTAGATGGCAATTAGCTACAAACAGTAGCTAATCTGCGTAGGTAGGCACACAAATGTCATGACCAGCAGGAGTGTTTCTTATTTATTTATTTTTCCATGTGCTTTGTGCGTATTGGAACAATGTTCTTTTTTTGTTAGTGCCCAGTTGCATATAGCTTTTTCTTTTATTACCGTAGACGCTTAACGTCTACATATTTAACGTCAGATAGGACGCGCTAAATTGATTAACGTAAAAATAAATTTTAGAAGTGACACCGTCATAACGTAGACATTTTATTGGTGCTATTAAATGTAAATGACATATTTTTCGATTGTCGACGCTGAATATTTTTTGCTTTGCAGTAGATTTAGGCTGCGATTACAGTTATAATTCATTAATTATTGCACTGCGTAGGGATTTAGTTACGTGTCACGTTCTTAGCATGCTTGCTATTAATTATTTTATGAACGGGACTTCGTGAGGGATTAGCTTGAATTCAGTTTGTAACCGTCTTGTGGGGTCTGTGATGAAAACCACAACAAGTCCCACCGATTCGCTGCCACAAGTGTAACGGCTTCCCTGACGGGTGCTTACCATTAACTACTAAGTCTAAGAATGATCTATTGATTGGGCGCCAAGGTGCCAAAACTAAGTTGAAACCTAAATTTATATTTCTATCAATCCCTAGCTTGCGTAAAACACATATAATACTCTTTACACTCAGACCGTGGTATGATGGAATCATTAGCCCAGATAACATTTGCATTGGGAGAAGGAGGTTGTTTTATATCTAATGCTACCTACTGGAATCAAAGATTGCATTATGTAAGGAATTAATTTAATTATCAGAGAAAACATATCAGTGGTAATTTGAATAATAATAATAAAAATGGAGCATAAAGAATTTATCATTACCACGAGCAAAGTATTTGAATTTGGAGGTTGGATGAATTTACAGAAGTTAAGATTATTTCCAAATTTGAATTTACTGAATTAACGGAGAGTATTAAACAAAATAGAGAGAGTGCGTTTAGGCCAGTACCGCTCACCGTTGGACATGCTTTCTCCCACGTGCTAGTTGAGTCTGTTGAGAATGTTGTTGAATGTGGATCGTCATCTTCTGCATTGGTTGATGCGTTGCGAATATAGTTGAAGTTATACTGTTTTAGTGGCGGATCTAAATCCATGAGCCTCGATACACGGCTTGCCATGACACTGTAGCACGTGCAATACCCATAACGAACGGTCAGTGGAGTATACAGATTTGACGATGTCCACCATGGTACGTAATAAATGTTTGTCCACTCAGAACAGAATTTGTCACAAGAATAGTCCTCTCTTCTCGGCGCGCGAACACTATATCAACAAGCCACGGCTCCCCTCCAGAGTTCCACTTGCAGTCTCTCCTCTCGCCGGCTTGACCAATCCCCGTGCGTCTCCATGACGTAGGATTCACCCCGCTATTGCCCGCTCTCCTCTTGATTGGCTGGGCGCCCAAGCGTTCGTTCCCGCCAACAAAGTTCATTCTTCTCCGCATGATGCTTCGTGCAGATTTCCGTTTCGATCAATTCGCCTTTTCTTAAAACTGTACAGTTGGAAATGTTCCCTCGGTTTCGAAATCATGTCGTTGACCTCGATGTCTAATCCTGTGACCGTACTTCCCGATGACGCATAACTCTCTACAAGCCCTAACTGGATAACAAAAGTCCCGACTCTCCGCAATCAAATAATTTGCCGTGTAATGGATTTCGGAATAATCCGATTGATAGTGTTTTCTAGAAATAGAAAACCTATCTGTATGCGTACTAATTTAAAAAGCTCCAAAATAAAATACGACACGAATAATAATAATAATAATAATAATAATAATAATAATAATAATAAACAAATATAAATTAAATAAATTAAATTCAATTAACTAGGCCAAATAATTGCCGCGTTTACATAAACATTAAATATTCCCATCTGACTTATGTCAGTGGCGTAAAACCCTACGAAAAATATGTTACAAGTTTAGGGATATGATTGTTTCTTTTTGTTAGATTTGAGGACTTAGCCGACATTTTACCGTCCGAAGCAGGCTAGGGATTAGTGATTTTTACAATAAATTCTAGTGAAAATATTTAAGCCTGGACAATTCATTGTTAGCACTGGTATTTCTTTTTTTTTTTTGGGGGGGGGGGGGGGTTCCTTAGGCTAGTTCATAACATTCAACTCACCCTAACACCCGATACCACCGGAGATTAATTTTCCCGTGTGGGCTAGTTGTGAACACATCCTATCCTGCTGTCGGTGGTCACGGTCCCTGGAAAGTCCTGTCTAACGGGAACAATACACACATCATGAAAATGTTAGGCATCATCCGCCATAGATGCACAAGTAAACACCTCACCGACAGCCGATGAAGAGGGCATACTTGCGATAGCTGGGGCTATCCGCAGGTTTTTTGCCAGGGAATATTAATGTTATTGATTTAACGTCCCTTATTTACTGTGGCTTTTAGAGACGCCCGGAGTGCCGGAAATTTGCCCCAAAGGGGATCTTTAACGTGCCAGTAAATCTACTGACACGGCTTCCTCGCATTTCCGCACCCTCAAATGCCAGCTGACTGCGCCAGGATTTGATCCTGCAGCCTCGGAAACAGCCACCGCCGAGCCATGCAGTCAGTCAATTTAGACAGTGCAAAGGGTGAGGTGTTTCGATTCATGCCAACGTAGGTCGTGGAGGAATGTGTTTATGGCACACATGGGCGATGCAGAACTTTTATTTTAATGTGTGTAATAGTCACTTGCTACACCAGTCGATAGTTTAAGACCAGCACAAACTATGAAGTGTTGGGATATTCAACTACCGTCTTTACAATTTCCTGTTTTCCTTAAAATGTTACAAGTGAAAATATTAGCATTGGGTGACACTCAATTGAAGCCTATGTAATATCGATAGATACAGAAGAAATTTGCGGGGTTTCATTTGGTGCCAAGCTAGATTTTAAACACCTATTCTTACCGCCTTGTGGCGTAGTGGTTAGCGTTCTTGGCTCTCACCCCTGAGGTCCGGGTTCGATTCCCGGCTTTGCCAAAAAAATATTTCTGGTTTAAAGGTTGGAACGAGGTTCACTCAGCATCGTGAGGCAAAACGAGATTCGATTCTCACCTCAGCCATTCTGGAAGTGGTTTTCCGTGGTTTCCCACTTCTGCTCCAGCGGAATGCCAGGATGGTTCCTAACGTAAGGCCACGGCCACTTCTTTTCCAATCCTCTCCGAATTACAATTACACACACTACTACAGACAAACAATAACGCGGGTCATCTGACAAATTCTTCACACACCCAAGTACATGGGGCTAAATGACCACGATGTCCAAGATCGTCAAATGAAACAACAAACACTTCTATCGGCTAGCATTCTAGGCTGTCACCCCGGAGGTTTGGGTTCGATCCCGGCTCTGCCAAATAATTTAATTCCGGTCTGATGGCTGGAACGGGGTATACACTCCCTCGTGAGGTAAAACTGAGAAGAAGTGGGTTCGTTTCACACCAACAGCCGTCCTCGAAATGGTTTCTCGTGGTTTCACATTCTAACATGTAGACCAGTTTAAATGATCTTCATTCATTTCTCATTAACTCCTCTGAAGAGGTTGGCGTCAGGGAGAGCATCCGGCCGTAAAAGTTATCCTCCACATAAAAAACTCATCGCATCTTACGCCTGATCCCAGAGAAACGGTAACAATAAGGGGTAGACATGCGCATTCCCGTTCTTCAGTATCCATATCTTTGACCCCATATTCTTTGAAAACTGGATCCAGACATCATTTTCTAGCTCTACAGCGACTTTATAAAAAATGTGTTTCGAGAATTCGAATATGTACGAATAATTTGCTCGTTTAAAATTGACCTTAAAAAATTGGCCGTTATAAATCTTCCAGAAGCATAAGGCACATTTTCCAAACATAGGCAGACTCGAGAAGAAACCGTCCTAGAAAGACACGGGTTCAGTTGCTGGGAACTAAAAACCTGACACTGTCTATATCTGACATTCTTCGCTCTGTATTAGGTGGACATTAAGAAGAATAGTGAGTTGAAACATCTTTCGAATCGTGTGAAGTCTTGGACATAAAAACTGGACACTTGAAAAATCTAATTCCGACATTGAGGAATGAAATTGCACAATTGTTAGTCCTGAACAGTTGGCACACTGACATCTAATGATTGATCTCCGTACAGATCATTCAGCCTCTTTGGTCAGTGCTCAATAGAGGAAACGAACATTTTAAATCATTTTTATTCATATTGCTTTGAGGACAAGTGAACTACGCAGAACACGGGTGACAGATTTGTGCAGATCTATTATTAAACTAATAGAAATGTAGCCAGGGTTCGCAAAATATTGCTGTTTTTCTTTGAGTGGAATAGTCGGAAAGTTAGGGAGTGGCCATCAAGAGAAAATGTAGTAGCCTATTAGAACAAAACCTAACACTTGTTGATGTTACGGTACACACTGTTGTTAAATCGTCTAACTGCTCTGATAGAAGTAATGTACAGTATTAACTAACAACAGAAAGATACTTCTTCGTGGTGTAGTGGCTAACAATCTTTGCCATCACACCTGAGTTCGGGTTCGATTCCCGGCTCTGCCCAGAAATGTAATACTGGTTTGAGGATTGAGCAAAAGTAAGAAGAGATCGGTTCGATTCGCAACCCGGTGATCCTAGATGTAGTTTACTGTGGCCTCTCACTTTTACTCCAGGTTCCTAAGGTCACGGCCGCATTATTCCCAATACTAGCCTCAAGAAAATACACATACTGCTTCTATAGACACCACAAGCAAACAGGCCAATGGATAAACTGTACACTCACTCAAGTACGAGGGACTGATGACCACTATATTCAAGCCTCTAAATCAATCAACTACAACAACAGTAGCAAATATACTGTAGAGAAGGACGATGATCACCAGCGACCACCATTAGTAGCCTACTGCTCGCAAGATGATGATCTTCGTAAAGAGTTTAGAAAAAAAAACAAGAGACAGGGCAGAGTTGATCGTCATTCTGACCCACGTACTTGCCTATGCACTCTTTGTGGAATTTGAGTTTGTTTACTCTGTAAACTACGCGATGCAATGAATTCGTTCACCTGAGAAGGAATATTAGGAAGTGTCATCCACATACCTTCAGCAGCAAGGAAATCAAGTTCAACACAAAAACGAAGGTAAGTTACAGACACTGGCCTTGGTAAACTGACATCTCTTGAACTCACTTATTTTCTGGGTCTGCGCGAGAGGGATACTGACCCAGTTATAGCTCTACAGCAATTCGCACTTGGAACAGTATGGAAGAGGATGAGGTGGGGGGGACTGACCACTTTTGAACTCAACTCACCTGGGTGTACACGAGAGGGATACTGACCCAATCATAGCTCCACAGCAAGCCACACTTGGAACGGTACTCGTTGAACTCCTGAAACAAGTTTACATTGGCTCGCATAAGATAAGAGACAAACAGTGATAACATTAGAAAAAACTTACGAACATCAAATAAAATCTCGTATGCTCGAGTAAAAATGCACCAAAAGGAGTTAAGATTGACCTCTAAGTATTTGACCTAACTGAATTCATATGAATTGCGGTTTTATAAAAATAATATTAATTTTACTGTATATTCACTGTTTAATAACTTTTCTTTCTAAGAAATCTTAAATTCAATGACTCTGCAAAATCCACTATATGGCACTGTTGTTCTCTTCCACAATAAACCTTGAAACTGATCATGCCTCCAACCACATGAGGATATAAAGCCCTGCATAACAATCTGGTGTTATTTTCCTATCTTCTTACATAGAGAAAAAAAATGAAGTGAATTGTTCGGCTGGACTGTATATCCACATAGGACTGTGGGGTGGTACTGGCGTTAAGGGAATGAATGGAAGTGTATATTGTCTTATAGTGGATTTTGAAGGTGCAGCGACTAAATTACAGCCTGGATATTATTTTGGATCAGGGATTCTTCTTTTAATTTTAAACTGCCCTTTAGCCCACTAATGATTATTAGCTGGGTGCAAATGTCGAACAATCTACTAAACCAGCTGAATACTAACCCTTTTCCTATTCACAATTAGTAGTCTACTGATCGGTTTACTTTCCCATGGAATAAATTTAACATATTTAGGCTAACTCCAGTTTTTGTAGACTCTAATTGACTTATCATAAAATTAGTCGAGTTGTCGAAAAAAGATGAAATTATGACGTATAGAATATGGAATACTCCAATATAAATACATCATTCCCCTCCGACATAACTACAGGACATCGTGTTTATGTATAAGCATCAACAAATCTGTGAAACGTGAACCAGTGAATACGTAACAGACGTGTAGCCAGCTGGTATCTAGGTGGTAGGCTATGAGAAGGCCAGTCACCCGACCAACCAAACTTTCGTCTCTTTCTCCTTTCAGTACACACTTTTAGCGTTGCTGCCAGACTGATTAAAGAGAATAGCCTCCTCGATATAATTGCATTAATATTGATTTTGGGGGGAACCACTCACCGTACGCGACCAATCCCAGACATCATTCCTTTATTTTTTATGCTGCACGGCATAGTACAAACATAAAGTAATAGGGATACAATTATCCTGCTAGACATGCTTAAATAATGTAACTAAACCATTTTGTCACTAAACCACGCCCCTTTTACCACACGATTTTTACGTCTTTGGGCGCTTCCTGGTCTGGGGAACCATATGTTCCCGGCTGCCTGGTAAAAAGCCACGCAAAAAGTGAAAGTTCTCACTCACATACGCATCACTAATTTTGCCATACGTATGAAAAATCAGTAAAATTAATGATCATAAATGATAAGCGATTCGCGGCTCACAAGGAACCATCGTCAAGTTCCCGATGATGGTGAAACTTTGCTTACATGTTGGCCAGATCACATGGAAAACATCTGCGGTGGTATTTCGTCCCTAAACTCATTTTGACCATTCCAAGAGAGGGATAAATTGTGTAGGTTTGAATATGGACAGCAGCACAGGTGGGTGTTATTAATAATAATAATAATAATAATAATAATTTTACCAGTAATGTCTTTATTGGTGGCTCCCTCTCTTACACTTAACCACATAATAACAGATAAATGTGATGCATGAAAGTAGCCCAATAAATACCATAAATTGTAACCTAACTACACTAGTTATTAATTAATTAGTTAATTTATTATTTTCGTGTGGCATCCTGAGAGACCGAGAGCAGGTATTTCTAGTCGACGCCCGTGGGCGACCTGCGCGTTGGGATGAGAGATAGAATGGATGAAGATGACTGAAACTGGGCAAGGATGTGGAAGGAAGCGGCCGTGGCCTGTCAGAAGGTACCGTCACAGCATTTGCCTGGTGTTGAAAATGGGGAAACCATGGAAAACCGTTTCAAGGACGGACGACGGTGGGGCTCGAACCCACGCGTCTACCGAGTCAGCAGAGAGCTTGACCCCATGACTTAACGCTGCGCTTTAGCCAGCGTAGCCACTGCTGTCGGTAAATACACTAGTAATCATGCATTACTAATCATTACTCATATTAATTTAAGCTACTAAGTTAAAGGAAGCTATCTTAAACTAGAGAACTAATATTAAATATCCATTCACTCACGGAGGCATAAATCATTTACTCGGGCAATTTTCTAATTTAGGAAATAACTTCAACAAGTCGATCTAATATCCTTCAGATTAGTACATTTGCTAATATTAGATGGAACTGAGTTGCAGAGTCTGCGCCCGATACTTGGAAGGGCCGGTTGAAGGTAATGGTTTTGTTGGTAGAAATGGCGATGTTAAGGGAGCTAGAACGTGCATTATGGTCGTGAAAAGAGGAAAGTGTATTGGATAGAGATGAAAGGGAGTGGGGTTGTGATTCAGTCAACAGTAGCTATGTGTAACTTACAAAGTTTGTCATATTTTGACCAGTATAGTCCTTCAATGAGCGGAGTAATTTAGTGAAAACATGAATGTTATACATGCAATTAATGATTTTTGTAGTTAATTGGTCTGTTCAGTAGTCGCATTAATCAGTATATCACAGTATCGTACGTAAATAATGGGAGTATGAGTGTCTGAATTAATCTAATTTTTAAACTTAGTGGAAGGTAGGACTGATGGTATTTAAGGGGATGAAGTGAAGCATGAACTCTCCCGCATAACTTCGTTATGTGTTCATCCCAGTTCAAATTTTCCGTCATGATGACACCGTTGTTATTAACTGCATTAGTAAACGTAATATCGACACAATGACGTTGTAAGCTAGGAATATTGCTGTTTTTGATGTTATTTATGAGTCTAGTTTGTCAGAATTATTACTTGCGTTTTGTCTAGGTTAATAATGACACTCTCACGTGCAAATTAAGTTAAATTGTTTAGATCTTCATTCATTTGTTCTATTTGTTGTGTGCACTGAAGTATCATATCCTATCTGACCTTTGTGTTAAGTTTTGGACCTCGTCTCAATCTGGATGGGTCAATGCTTGGGTAAGCTCATTTGACTTTGTATTTAGTGTAAGCTATGTGTTGTTTATTTAATTGGGGACATGTCTGTAGCTAATTTTATTGTGATTGTTAAATAAAATGCTGTTTCACACCTATCTTGATTATTTACCGTGTCAATTCAGACATATTCCGTAGTTCCTTCATTTTCCTCCGGGGATCTTGCTTACTTCTTGGGTGTGTTCCTGTTTTTGAGCAACCTACGTATTTGATAGTTGTTTAAATTTGTTTCCTTGGCATGAGGGTTTAGACAAGATGGTGGCCATGCGCGTCATTAAGATATTGAAATCGATGAATTAGGGTGTATTTGAGTAATTACCAGGAATGATACGCTGAACCCAATACCACAGAATACTAACGATCGATAATGATGAAACTTCGGAAGAAGAATGTGCCGTATAAGAAACTTACTGTGCAATGTTTAAAAGTTATCAGTTTGAACATTACGCACAACAACCATCTTGAATGTATACAATATTAAAATAAATAACTCATTATCTAGTGAACTTAGCATGAAAGTAGAATTTCATTAGAAAATTACTACGCATTGGTTCAAATTCATTGTAGAGATTGAAATGTCCAGTCAAGCGTACTACCGGTATTTAAACATTAAAATCGATAGCTTACAATGCAGTGAGAAATCGAGGAGCAACAAATAAGAGAAATCACTTGTCTAAGGCACTACACTGTTATATTGAACATTATGCATAGCTAACATCTCGAATGTACAAATTACTAAAATTGAATAGCCTACTCATCGTGTAATAAAGCCACGTGCGCGAAAGTGTTCAAGAGACTTGGCAAATGGAAAATTTCCTACACCAATATGAACTAAAAGGACATATTGCTATTTCCAGCCTGTAGGTATATGACCACCGTGATTGTACTGAATCTTACTTTACAATATGAACAGAAAACAAACCAGGAAATCATGAATTTCAAATAATGAAGGCTATGTGCCTATTTTTAACAGGCCTTAATGGGACAGGGTGTGTGCAGTCCACCTCGCATTATACACCCTGGGAAGCACTAAGTGCTTTACATCCTGGAGGGATCACGACATTTCAGCTCGGGATTTGGCGATCCAAGGGGATTCCTGAGTTGCATCCACTATTTTATTAGCCTATTTTCATTATATGAAAAAATAGGCTTAAGTTATGATATCACCGTTTGTCCATCTGTGTGTCCCCCTAATAAAATCTAAACGGCGGGAGCGATTTCAATGCAACTCGAAAAGAACATAGTAGGCTACTACTTCGTCCAACGTGCCTTTCAAATTTGAACACATTTCACCAATCCAACATGGCAGCCGGCCGAAATATTTCACCGGCATTCAATATCTCCGAAACTATTACCGATACCACCCTTTAATTTCGTTAGGTGATAAAGAATACTAAGGTATGTTCAGCTAAATGGCACTTAAACATTTTAGGTACAAAACAACATGGCGGCCAAGCAAATATTTAAATGAGATTTTCTCACGATTTAATCACCAGAGCGCAGTGTAACTTGGCACTGTAAATGTTTATAGATTCAATCTACTAGCATCGAATCGATTCAATTATTTTCATAAAAGCAAGATGGTGACTATGCGAAATTTTAAAATTAAAATTTTATTTCGTGTCCTCATCATGCGATTGAAGAGAACGTTTGAAAAATAAACCTACCCAATAATCTTCACCTAATGGTACATAGGCTAACTCTATGGCCTATATATAGAAGAATTCAACATGGCGATCGTCCGAAACATTATGATGGTTCTCAATATTTGCGAAACTATTGCAACAATTAAACTGAAATTTTGTATGTTGTTAGCAGTTAACAAATACGTCCACGCACGGGACTTACAGTAGCCTGATGTAAACAAATCCAAAATGGTGGCGACGCGAAATTTAAATATTTATAAGGATTTTTCTCGCTAATTAATTATTCCAGCGCAGTGAAACTTAGCACGGAAAATCATCATACAAGGCTTAATATACTGGGGCCTAATTTAATTCAATTTGTATGAGAACTTGAAAATGGTGGCTGTGATAAATTTTAAATCACGTTTATATTTCTGGTGTCCAAAACAAGCGATGGAAATATGCGTTGGTATGATAATGTATTATAATGTTCATCTGCTGTCATGTAGTTATGTATATATTATATAAAATAATCCAACAAGGCATTCATATGATACATTTAAACGGTTCTCAATATCTCCGAAACTACTTAATCAATCATGATAAATTTAAACGGTTCTCAATATCTCCGAAACTACTTAAGCAAACAAACTGATATTTTGAATGGTGTTAGAGGACTGTTAATTTATTAAGGACACATATGTGACTTTCCGACTCCCGAGAAACAAAAAAACATTATGGTGGCTAAATGATTTTCAACTTTCCTGGCGATCTAACCACCCGAGTGCAATGGAACTCGGCACAGTGAATCTTTATTCAGGGATTAGTATAGAGACATCTAATGATGTTCAATTGTTTTCAAAAATTCAAGAAGTATCAGTTCGAAATTTTAAAACCTTATGTTTTTCTCGTATCAATTTCAGGCTATTGAAAATATGGTTCTTATGATGGGCTATGATAACAATCCTTATCTAATGTCACTAAATTCGGTAGCTAACTTTTCTAAAATTTAATTCCCGTGATTCGTTACAGAAAGATGCCACTCGCGGAAGGAGTCTTAATCACCGATATTGAAAACGTTATAGCACATAACTTCTCACTGTAATTGTGTTGGTTAAGACATAGCTCGTGAACCAAAAGCAATTTAGTATATCACATGGAAAATCCTTTTAACGGGCAGGAGATCTTAATGGAAAAGACCCATGGATATATGAAAATAGGCTGTTTAATTCTACACGGAACTACTTGTTTGCTGACTTTGGGGCAGATCCTCTTTTTTTTCTTATCCGCCTTCCATGGCTCGTCGAGGGCTGACGGCAATTATTCCCTCAGTCTTTTTTCCCCTTATTGTACCTATTTTCTCTTTCCTTTCTACGTCTTTACTGTTTACTTTTATTTTTCATTAGGACGTCACTAACACCCAATCCCCGAGTCATGGGATTTGCCCGGCCGGGACCCCAACTGGCTAAAGCCTCTCATCCTTGGGACTGGATACACATTGCCCCTCTCTGCCTATTTCCTCATCTACTTATCTCCTGACATTAGGTTGCACTCAGACTTGGAATGCGCTAATGGATTGCTGTTGTTTAATTAAGGGGCTTGCGACATCGTGTTCATCAGCCGCATGTAACTTACTTGGCTGTGGGGCCTTTACTAGTGTGCGAATTAAATTTTTTTAGGGTTAGGATTGGGAAGGCGATGTTAGTGGTCATATGTTAGGTAGCATCTTGACATTTGCCTGGATTAGAAGTGGGAAACCACAGAAAAGCATAAACGTGTCTACGATGGATGAGGTGGGAATTGAACCAACCTCTTCTCGAGTCTCAGTGAAGACCGTTCCATCCCTCACAATCGGATTAAAGTGACTGGCTGCGTGGCGCAGCGGTGACATTCTCGCCCGCTGAGCCAAAGTTATAGGATGGAGCCTTGGCGTAGTAAGTTGGCATTTTAGGGTGTTAAAATGCGAGGGGGCCATGTGAGGAGATTTGCTGACACGTTAAAGAACCCCTTCAAGGCAGATATACTGCATCCCGGCGTCTCTAAATGCTGCAGTAGTTAAAAGGGACGTAAAACCAATAACATTATTATTATTCAGATCAGAGTCGGTTGGTAGGCAAATCGTTCACAGCCACCCTCGTTCGGTTCTCAGGGGGTGTCTCCCCAAATGGTCAGCGAAAACTTTCCTGGAACCCTTTGAGGGTTTAATGTAGGCTATATCTACCTCTTATCACTTCGTTTCAAAGGGGTCGGGGATGAGATGCGATGAATTGCTATGTGGTGGGTGGAATTTACAGCCAGGTGTCCTTCCTGTCGGCAACCTCCTGAGAGGGGTAAATGAGAGATGAAATGATTGAAGATGAATGAAATTTGGCAATGAGTAGGAAGGAAGCGGCCATGGCCTATTAGAAGGTACCGCCCGGTATTTTCATGGAGTCGAAAATGGGAAACAGCGGTAAACCAATTTAAAGGCGACTGACGTTGGAGCTCGAACCCTCTCGTCTGCTGAGCCTGGAAATAGCTTGGCCAAATGGCCTAGCGCAGTGTCTTAGGGTGCGTAGCTACCACTGTCGGTACATTTCTAGTGTTTAATTCTTGGAGGCAAAGAATCCAATATGTGAGGTAATTGCTCTTCAGTATACAATTGAGCATGTACGTAAGAGTTTTGTGATCTGCTTTATAGTAAACTTAGTTCCTAGAAAGTACACTTGGAGCTTATAAAATGGTCGTCAATTTGATGATGTTGTTGTTGTTGATTCATTTAAGGGCTTTGCAAGGTCACGTAGCCCCGTGTACTTGGGTTTGGGTGTGTGTAATGTTTCTGATAACCTGTTATATTGTGAAGGCTGTATTAGTGTGTGTATTTGTAATTCATGTGAGGATTGGGAAGGGGGCGGCTGTGGCCTTAAGTTAGGAACCATCCCGGCATTTGTCTGGAGTACAAGTGGGAAACCACGGAAAACCACTTCCAAGAAGGCTAAGATGGGAATCGAACCCTCATCTTCTCAGTTTTGCCTCACGAAGCTGAGTTGACCCCGTTCCAGGACTTAGACCAGAATTAAAATTTCTTTTCAGAGCTAGGAATCAAACCCAGACCTCCGGGGTGACAGCCAAGAATGCATCACGAGCGTCTAAAATGAGAACAGATGTCCGGTACAACACTGACATAAATTATTTGCCGCAACATGTTACATTCTTAATATATTCACTCTGCGGAATGTGGAGAAATGGAGTTGCGCTGAATCCTAAGTTTGCAAGTGCACATGAAACTTTTCTGCAGTGCAAAGGCGATGGTAAACATTTCAATTTCTGATGTAAAGGATTTAAACAATATGTTCATCATCACAGTGGCGTAACTAGAGTTTGCTTCTAGAGAGGGATGTTCCTATCAATGTGCAATTGCTCCAAAATTAACGATTTCGTTGATTTTAAATTATGAAGTCCAGTTTCCTTCGCAAAATCATCTGGCTCTTTCTATTCCCCGACATTATATAGCTATCAATAAATTACAGTTTACGTCTAAAGTTTACCTTAAAAGAGTAACACAATTAAACACAATAGTATTCACTTTCCTAATGATACTCAGCCTCGGATACTAACAGAATGAGAACAAATTAATAATGTTATTGGTTTTACGTCCCTTCTAACTACTGCAGCTTTTAGAGACGCCAGGGTGCCGGAATATTTCCCCCGATGGGTATTTTTAACGTGCCAGAAAATCTCCCTCACTTTTGTGCACCCTCAAATGCCAACTGACTCTGCTAGGATTCGATCCTGAAACCTTGGGAACAGTAGGCGAGAACGTTACCGCTGAGCCACGCAGCGAGTCAGAAGAATGAGAACTTTCAAGTGGTGTATTCTTGGAAAGGGATGAGGAAAGTTAGTGACACACCCATCTCACAGCTCACTGAACAGCCTACCATTTAATTCATTCAGTAAGTGCTAAGTTAGAGTAACACTAAAGATGTTAAACGACTGAAAAGAAATGCTTTCAAACATAATCGGATCATGTATCATCAATCAGAAGATTGGTTTTATTCAAAATTAAAAACCTCATCAATTTTTAAAAGTTCATTATTTGGCACGTACTTACGCCACTGCTTTCACATCTCCTTTCTCACCTTGCTGACAGAGCACAGCTTTGTAACTCAAGATCTGGACACGTTCTCTGAGACGCTTCAGCCAGGGGAGAGCGGTGTAAAGCGGAAGCATTGTGTTCGACAGTGTACGTTTTACTTCCTAGCCGAAAAAAAAACAGAGATAGCGTGACATAGGTCTGCAATGCCTTTCAAAGGAAGATAAGTACTGAACTTAATATTGACGATATTTCCTTTGCTCTTCTCACTATCAGATTAAGTTTAGAACTAAAACGACTTAGAAATTAATGTTTCTCATTCTGGCCAGCATTTCTGAAGGCATTCTTCCCAAATGACGACATGGAAAGGTGTGTAACACCACAGTATATGAAAATATGGTTATCTAACATGGATTTGACTGAGAAGGGCAGTATCAGGTAAGATAGGTCGAAACCTATCTTGAAACTTTGTGGACGCAATCGTTGTAGCCTGCTATAAGAGGACAACGTGCGGAAAATAAGCTGCCAGATTGAACTGTAAGGCTCCGAAGTCATGTGGCGAATCTCTCAAATAAATCAATGGGTAGTAGTGAGTACCGTACATGTTGGAAGGGACAGCCCTGACGGCCCAAGTGCTCAAGGCTGGGGGGAAGCAGCCACACGCTCCAGTCAGCATATACGCCCCACCTCGCTACTACTCCGAGTGCAGCAGGAATGTGCAGCTCCACTAGCCATCATGCCTGCGTACCAGGGTGTCAGGTACGAATTCGGAGCCTTGTAGTTCAATCTGGCGACTGATTTTCCGCACGCTGTCCTCTTATACAGGGTCATTATCTATGTGCCCCCCGATAAACACGGCAAGCTAAGCCGACTGTGACTGGCGCAATCGAGGGCACGCGTACACGGTTCAGCCGGTGGTAGGCGCACTCCGCTGACTCATATCGTTAGTTCACACGTGTTTTGTCATTCATATGGACGTGTATCTTCAAAGCTTAGACGTTAGTGTTGCACGTTTAGTGAGTATTGTGATTACTGTGATTGTTGGTCATGCCTAGACACCAATTCACACTGCGCGAACGTGTGTATATTCATAAATCGTACATGAATAGCAGAAAGTCTTGTACTGAAACAAGACAAAAATTTCGAATCAAGATTCCAGGAAGACCTTGCCAGTACAATTAGGAGGCTCGCTAAATGATTCAAGAAAACAGGCTCCGTAAATAATAATAAAAAAAAAGTTAACAGACAACGTTGTGTTCTTAGAGAACAAAAATTAGATGAGATTGTTGTCCATTCTTTCATTAGAAGATGGCAGGTGTGTGTTACAAGAGAGGGAGGACATTTTCAACACTGTAAGTACACATTATTGAACATGTTTGGTAAAAGTGTAAAAGTGCGCGCCACCACCGGCTGAACCATCTGTGCCAGTCAAAGCCGGCTTAGCTTGGCGTGTTTATCGGGGTGCACATGCAGTAGATAATGACCCTGTAGTACAACGATTGCGTCCACAAAGTTTCAATATAGGTTTCGACCTGTCTTACATGATACTTCCCCTGTGAACTGTAAACTAGTTGTCTTACAATGAACAAATTTTCATTTCTTGATCAAAGTCACTTTTTCCGCAGTACTGTAGTTCAATGGCTATTAATGCGTTGTTTACCTTCGACACCAGTTAACAACTTTGATCACGTACTATTGAGAGCTTACATGACATCTTTCAGCTCCTGCCATATTTCCATATAAGAGTGCTTCGGTTCTCATTGCTTCGCCATTTAGATGTAGAATGTAACTTTCAGTGATGGATAAATAGTGTAGCACTTCTTGACGATACTCAGACTGAATATACAAGGTATAGGCTACTTTTAATCAATTTCCCATATTGGTTGATGCCGTAAGTACTTTTCACTTATTCCGGCTCGTGGCATGCAGTCGTGTTTGATGATTGTCTTCCTGACAGGTCAACAGGTCCCCGCATCGTGTCGAGCTGTCTAGTGTCTGAACATGCCGATCAGAAATAAATACAGTAGTACAATTACTACGCTGAATTTCAGTTGCTCACAGCGCCCTGGGAAACTGTAGCCCATCATGTGACCAGCTCGCACGTACAGCAGCAGTACATATGTTACTGGTGTGAGGACTACAGTTCCAATATGATTTTATAGTGACACTATTTGCTTTTTGTCTTTTGATAGCTGTAAATATTATCTGTAATCCTATGTGTGTCACATACACTAGTGGCTAAGTAATATAAGGTGTTGGTTTCATAAAGATATTCAAAAGAATATAGTATAATTAGAGCATGCACTTGAAGAGCCTCCATGTCTTAGCCGGCAAAACGCCGGCCTCTCACAGCTGGGTACGTGGTTCAAATCCCGGTCAATACATGCGAGATTTGTGCTGGTCAAAGCGGAGGCAGACAGTTTTTTTTAATGTGTAACATCTTTCCGCTCGGTTGCTGGATAGTTTTGTGGGAGTGATTTTGAAAATTGGGGCCGGAAGTGAATCGGGCGAAAGTGGATCGAACGGAAGTGGATCGGACGGAAATGAAGACGCACTGCCAGAAAAATGGGATGGAAGTGAATCGGGCGGAAGTGGATCGAACGGAAGTGGATCAGACGGAAGTGAAGACGCACTGCCAGCTCGATGTACAATTGAAAATGTGTGTATTGGAAACAAGGCAGTGTGTGCTCTGTAGCGCGAGAATGTTATGGCAATACAGTAGGCAGTGCATTTAGCAGGCACTGGTTTGACGAGCACAGTGGCAAATGTTTCACCGTCTTTCATTTGTCATTGAGCAGTTTATGAAGCTTCACGTTCAAGGTTGAATATCACATGGGGTAGGACAAAGACGACAAATGACATTTAAGTAAGCGGCATTATTGTCAAGCTGTGGGTGAGTAGTCAAATATTAAATGCATAACAGAATGTTGTTATATGAGTGGAATAAAAGCTGTATTTTCATCATATGTGAGACTAGGTCATTTCATGATTGTAGGAAGCCATGTGTTGATTGTTTACGACGAACTGTATGAGAGCCTTGAGAATAATGAATGTTATAGTTACTGAGGAATGTGCTCACAGTATTTGAGAGTACTGTCGACGTAGTGTGTCACTTTGTTATTATGAATTATTAATGTAAAAGGAAGGAAGGAAGCTTGTAGTTTTGCGTGTCCGTTAATCTCACGATCATGATCCACGGTACCTCCCTTTTACGTGGAATGCGAACCACTCGACATGCCATTTCAATTCGAAAATCTCACATGTATTGACCGGGAATCAGACCCGGTCTACCTTGGTGAGAGACTAACAGCTAGACCGCTGCGCCACAAATGTGACAGTAGCATATCTCTAATTCAATCTATACATTCATCATAGCACCAGTATGAAAATGGAATATAAATTAACATTTTAAGAATGTCCAAGCTGTGTAGTATACGAGTAGGATAACATGTCAGATGTTACACATCATATGGGACTACTGTAAGGCTCGTTTTTTTTACTGAAACGAGCCATTATACCAAAGACCATTAGGATACTTATGTACAGCTTACCAAAACAATGTTATGTAACGGTAAGTGCCAGTCAACGGACGGTGACTCATTACTAAAACCCATTACACGATACCTGAGAGGTTTTCTAAAATTATTTTAAGATGCATTTAAACCTATATTAAACACCCAATTCACAAGACTGATAACCGCAATGTTACGGAAAAACAAAAATTCTGCATTCAAAAAGAAAAATATATTGCTACACCAGATAGTGCATTGTTTATGTGCATTCACACACCACAAGAATAAGAAACCAGTTAGATACACCTCATGTCAGGTTAAAGAAAACACAAGACCACTACAAATACTATGGAATTAAAATCTCCAACAAACTACCAACACAACTACAGCAGGAGTCTATAAACATTTTCAAATCTTCCATTAAGCGATGGCTCATTAACAGCAGTATTTACACTTTGGTCGAATTTGAAGAGAAAATTACACTCTGCCCAGATGGACTATACAAGATCAACTTCTTATTACTGTATTCGTGTTATTTTATTCTTATTTTATTTTATAGAATTCAGTAAGCTGGTAATAATACTTGTAATATATTATACATAACTTAGTGATTTTATTGTAAATTGAAAATGTATTTTTAACAATGTGACGTAGTCTAATACAACGATAAGTTGTTAAATGACAATAAATATTGATTGATTGATTGATTATTGAGCAACGTTTAACCCCTCCTCTAAAAGTTATGTTTAATCCATCTTCCACGTCTCAAGAGCCATCAATATCACAGACTATGCAAGAGATGGTATTGCAAGAAAATCAAAAAGGACTAAAAAGTAATAGTAATGATGTTGAGGAATTATGTTTTTATACCTATAAAACCATTAAAACTCAGCCTGTTTTTAAAAACATTGGCCATTACTCGCCATGGAAAAAAAACATACGACTAGCTTTGTGTTAAAAAATCTATAGCAAGCAATGTTAAAAATAGAAAAGAGAGTTGTATTTTGTATGTAAGTATTGTAAAACTACTTAAATTAAATAAATAAAAATATTGTATGGGTATTGTTTGTCTTTCTTAATTGCTATCCCCACGTCCCACTATTAATGCAATTGTTAACCATCAACAGTCTCTGGCTATGTTCAGAGTTAGTGGTCTTAAATAATGCACTTTATTTGTAGTTTTGTGTACCGAATATCATAATAATACAGTGTCGCCAAGCAATGTTGAGGCAATAGTTATGTCGGATAAGGGGTTCAAACCCTTGTTTCCTTATACAGGAAATTTGAACTTAAGTTCACTCAGCCAACGCGACAGTTACTAATTTAATTAGTCCTGTGGACTGTTTACCAAACTTTCCATTGTACATTGACTCAACGACTTGTTCGTTCTTGAATGCAGAATTTTTGCTTTTCCGTAACATTGCGGTTATCAGTCTTGTAAACTGTGTGTTTGATATAGGGTTAAAGGCATCTTAAAATAATTTTAGAAAACCTCTCAGGTTTCATGTAATGGGTAAGTCACCGTCCGTTGACTAGCATTTACCGTTACACAACATTGTTTTGGTAAGCTCTACATAACTCTCCTAATCGTCTCAGGTATTATGTCTCGTTTCAGTAAAAAAAAAAGCAAATATAGTCGCTTGGTTTCTAAATAGGTCTATGCATTTGTTGTTTATAAACCAAAATGGAAAACAGCTCTCTAGGACCCTACTCACTGGTCAATAACAGGCATAGAAGCCCCTAGTGTTCCCTGGTAGCTAACTCATGTCTGGTTAGCCAATTCTTATTCCAAGGCCAGTCAAGACCTAAACATTAGTCTTGACGTATAGTGTAATCATCTGTCTACCTTTATCACTGTGTGTAATAAATATTAAATAATTAATTCATTACATACATACATACATACATAAATAATTTAAAAATCCATGAATAGCCATATCAAATCTCTTGCTCATGCTATCCTGTCGCGGTCAGTCAGGTATCATGTTACATAACTTTGTGTAAACCCATTCTTGCTCTTAAAAATGTATAACATTTAAATAATATATTCATAAAACTTAAATTTCTAGTTATGTCGTCAAGCCCAAAGAAAAAAAAAATAACATTCCTTAGCAATAAAAGGGTTTGCGCTTTTTTCATTCAGGCTCGGGTGGCCATACGCCACGGTTTTGCCGGGACAGTCCCGGTTTGGACCGCTTTTGCGGGCGTCCCGTCGGTTTCCGAAAATACCACACAGTGTCCCGGTTTCGTGCAAAAAAATTAAAATACATATTTTTACTAGCAAAGACAATAACTAATCAATAGTGTCATGGCAATTCGTAAAAGCTTGAGAAATCTGTAGTACAGTTTTAAAAAGTGCACGAAAATTCATCGTTTCTGTGCTACTTGATGCATGTTTGCTTGTATCAACTGTACTTTGCGATGAACGTTGAGCTTTTCTTGCAGACTGTACCCATTGTAACTGACGCGGCGCGCTTCCGCGCCAGCCAGAGCCAGCGCAGTGCCAGTCGCCAATCTGATCTATTGGTGAGAGGAAGTACTGAGTATTTTCTATCTCTCTATTTCGTGAATACGGTCGCACGGTTGCTCAGTTTTAGTGTACATTTCGCCTGTTGGAGGAAAACTGGTCGCCATTTATTGGTGTATGTGCAGTGAATAATGTCTCTCTCAAAACAGCAAAAACAGTTATGTGTTTTCAATGAAGATTTAGAGAGAGAATTCAAGTTTATTAAAAATTACATTTCTACCGCCGACAGATCAAAAGTAGTATGCAAAACCTGTGATGTCCATTTCTCTGTCGCTCATGGGGGAAGAAATGATATTACCCAACACACAAAAACGAAAAAATATAAAGATGCTAATAAAGCTGTCAGCACTTCTTCTAATTTACAACATTTTATCTTAAAAAAGGACACCAATGATAAAATCTCTGCTCAAGAAGGCATGTTCGCCTTCCATGCAGTTGTTCATGGACACAGTTTTAGGTCAAATAACTGTCTTTCCAAACTCATTAAAAAGCTTTATGAGCCAAAATATTTTTCCGGAAAGACCAAACGTGAGGCAATCGTGTGCAATGTCTTGGCTCCACTATCCATTAATGAAGTGGACAAAGAATTGAGTTCCTGTGGGTCTGTTTCTCACAGCTTCGACGCATCGAACAAAAAGGCAGAAAAATATTTTCCTGTACTTGTTCGTTACTTTTTGCCACTATCTGGAGTCCACGTTAAAATGATTTTCTTTTCTTCGCTTCCTAACGAACAATCTGATACCCAGAAAAAATGCTTGAGGAACTAATAAAAACCAAAAACCTTAAAGAAAAATTAGTAGCTATGAGTGCTGACAACTCTAACACAAATTTTGGCGGAGCCGCTAGAAAAGGGAAAAATAAAGTGTGGCAACACCTCCATCATAGTTTAGAGAAAGAAATAATCGGATTAGGGTGCAGTGCACACATAGTCCACAACTGTATTCTAACAGTCGTAGATTGTCTGCCGTTTGATATTGAATGCTTCGCAGATAAAGTATATAAATACTACCACATATATACCGACAGAACTGAGAACTGAAGAATTTTGTGACTTCGTCGGAGAGGAATATTCAAAAGTTATTAGAGCACGGATACACCCGTTTTTTGTCTCTTGGCCCAGCTTTTACACGGATTCTGAAGATATTTGAAGGCCTGAAGTCCCACTTTCTTTCCCAAGAAAAATGCCCTTACTTTCAAAGCCAACTTTTTGAAAATCCATGTTTTAAAACATGGCTGATGTTTGCAACATCCCAGATTTCAACTTTTGAAGACACCGTTTTGAAGATAGAGAAGGATAATATCTCCGCTACTGAAGTTGCTTGGCGCATACACTCACTCAAAAGTGTGATGAAATCTAGAGAGGAAGAGGGATATATTCCTACTAATGTGAAAACACTGTTATTGAACTTAGAGGAAGAAGGAGAACGAGAACTAAATGTCCAGGACTTTACAGCAACAGTGAAAACGTTTTAAAAAACTTGTGTTGACAATTTAGAAGACAAATGGGAATTGAGCTTCGGATGCGTAGATAACTTGCAGTACAAACAGTTCCGTCATGGAGTGATATCCAGACCAGCCTATCTAATTTTAATGCCAGACAGAACAAGTAAATATCTGAAGATCAAGACGAAGAAACAAAATTCTTTGACCAGTGGCAGTGTATTAAAGAAATTGTGTCTGAAAACACAAAGGAATGGAACATAGTGGACGGAACCAAGGTAAAGACTCCTGTTGAAGAGAGATGGAAGCAAATATTCGCAAGGCTTAGTAGTGAGGACATTGCATATGATGCTATTTTGAAAGTTGTTGAATTTGCTATGTGTTAGCCAGGAACCACTGTTCCCGTAGAAAGAGTTTTTTCCATCATGAACAACTTGTGGTCGTCTGAGAAATCACCACTTGATGTACTGACAATGAGTTCAATGTAGATGGTTCGAGTGAATTTTAAATACACTTGTGACCAGTTTTACGAGATGCTCTTAAAAACTAAGACGTATTGAGAAAGATAATAACATCCTAACATCTAACAAACAATTGTGTAGGCTTTCAATAGATTTTTTCCTTTTTTGACAAAATTACATTTAATATTAATCAAATAAATTAAATACAGATTTGTTAATATTAATGTCAGGCTAACGAGGGAGGTGTGTTAAATGTTAATCATCTCCCTGTTCATCAGATTCTTTTTCTTTATCATACCAAAAGTATTTTTGGGAACTACTTTTATAGGGTATGTTGGTATCAAGGAAAATAAATCTGTTATAATTAATAATAGGTTTTTTGATACGTGGGAGTAATGAATATAAGAAGATTTCTGTTGTTCAGCCAGGCCATTGTTTGATAGCTTAAGTAGGTATTAAGGAACACGAAGTTATTATGATTTACAAGTTTATAACCATGTGAGTAATAAATATGAAGAAAAATAACCTTAGTTTAGATTTCACAAACTCACTTCCATGGAGTAAGGCTATAGGTTTTCGGACTTCACTGGAGGCACCCAACCCCCCTCCCCTCCCGGGTACTATGATGTCCCGGTCTAGGCCAAAACATGTATGGCCACCCTAATTCAAGCTAATGTAAACATTATCAAATTATTGGTTTTGGAAAACTCAAGTCAATAATGGTATAGTCATGTCGAAACAAAATGTATTTGTTTAAATTCTTACTGCACGGTTTACCAAAAGAGATATAGACTAGCTTGTGGTGCTCTGACTGCTGGTTCGATGTTTGTAATAAATAAAATTGAAGTATTTGTTCACAAAATGTTTAGTCAATCATCTGGTATTAATTAGTTACCAAAACTTTCGAGTCAGTAACCTTTAGGTCTTGGTCTTTTTGCTAAATGTAAAATTTAAAATCTAAATTCTAAAATCTAAAATCTAAAAATGTATAGTAGAGAAAACTTAGCCTAATTCCAAGTAATACAAATTCTTATATGTCTTCCTTTAATAATTAGATACCAAAAATTTCAAGCCATAACATTAAGGTTTGGTCTTTTCGCAAAATCAAAAATCTTAAATCTAAACTCTAGAATCAAAAATCAAAATTCGAAAATCAAAAATCAAAAGACAAAAATCAAAACCATAATATATAAAGTATAAAACCAAAAACAAAGCAGAATGCCTCACGTTTCGTTTTGATTACTTTATTCTAGTTTTCGTGTGAATTTAGACCAGAGCAACTGCAAGTCTTTTATTACTGATTGTCCACTCTTAAAATATTCAACGATTCGTGGGCAGTGGATTGAAATTGCCTAATTTAGAGTATACATTCCAGAGTCCATAAAAATGAGACACATTGGACCCAGCTCAGGTATCCCTCAGATTCTCCAAATTCGAAACTTTCTATATGCAATTCCTTATGGGAAAAGTTTTAAGTTCACTGGGTATAAAACAATAAAGAAAAAAAATATAGTTTAACGTGACCGTCAATCTTGTGTTTATGATCCACAGAACCTCTTTTTACATGAAATCCGAACCACAGGACATGGCATTTCAGTTCGAAAATCTCACATGCATTAACCGGGAATCGAACCGAGTCCTAATTTGTATTTGTAATCTAAGCAATAATTTGAAAACTAGACAAGTGAGGTTGGTCTTAAGCATTATCCCTGCTATTTTGTATGTTTATGACATGCGTATTAACCGGAAATCGAATCCCCGGTCTTCCTTAGTGAAAGGCTAACGGCTTAACCACTGCGCCACCATGCCCTTCTTTCTTAGTTTGGTTCATTCTAGTCCTCAGAGCTGGCAATCAAGTTAAGACCTCCAGTGCGAGAGCCAAGAGTGTTCGCCACTGCAGCACGAAATGGTCAATCTTGGTTCTGGTAACATTAGACAACCGAAAATGATTGTATTTCTGTTAGCGGTGAATTTCTGTCACCTGCCTACTGTCTGAGCACTGCCGGCAACACAGTTTAGTTTAGTTTGTTGCGAGTGCGTGTTTCTTGTTAATCATAATACCCGTGTAGCTAAATCATAGGCATATATAGATATTAGCCCCATGTACTTAAAGATCGTTGTGCGTAGCGACCATCTTGTCCAGTAACCACTGAGCACGTTTTATATCACCTTCCTTAAGAACAGCATGGGATAGTTGTGTGTGCCTCGTGTACTTGGGTGTGTGCATTAGCACCATGCACTAGCTTTATCTCACCCTCTATAGGTAGAGCATCATGCCTTTCCTTTTCACATCGCCAATGACAGCATCCATCCACAAGTTTTACACTTAGGCCCTTGGCTTGTCCTCGATTAGGTTTGGTTAGGTTAGGTCAGCTTAGATTAAGTTATGCTATGGACACCATCTTGTTTTTTCGGCTACCCTTTTGAACCGATTAATTAAAGATAATCTGCTCGGCTACCCTCCACTGTGGTAAGGCCTTGAGTTCCTTTTCAGTTACCTTGTCAGTCACAATACTTGTAGCCTGCGATAATTCATTCTCTACCTGGCTATGTTATATCACTGAGGTAAACATCTAACATTATGGGTTTGCGGTACTGTACCCGATATCTAATCGAGGCTATCGGCTACGCTAGCTGTAGTTGGATTTAGTTACTAAGAAGAAAAGGTTGCGCTGAGATCGCATCAGTGACGTCGAGGGAAATGTCGTAGGCGACTAGGGAAGAAGAAGTCACTACCCCTCAAACGCACGGAATCACGGGAGAAGTACTGGATATTTATGAAAATTTATCGGAATTTAACCTCAGAAGAGAAAGGAATTATATGGAATATTAATAATAACAACATTAGAAAAGGTGGATAACTCCTTAATTGAGTATTGCGGCTTGATAACAGAAGATAGGCCGAGGTTAAATGTCTGACGTCAGAGAGAGAACGAAAGTAGGGGCTACCCTCATTTCAGCGGAGGGGTGGCGAGTCACGTGTTTGGTGAGGTGAGTGATCGCAGCACGCAGTGACAAGAAATCAGTCTTCTATTACATTCTGCTCAAGTAGCAAGTCAAGAGTGTGACGGTATCCAATACAATGCAGTGCAGTAATTATTACCTGCCTGGCAGGATCGCTTCGTAAGTTAGCATTGTAACTTCAAAAGCACGGCGCAGTTGAGTAGGCTGACTGGAGATTGTGTCTCGATGGCTCTGATCTGGCCGAAGGAGGCCGGTGATAGAAATCAGTCTAGTTTGAACAGTGGAGTTGCGTTAACATATGTTTCAGATAGCAACGCTTTTACCAGCTCATAACTTACAGCAGAAATAAGCAGTATTTCACTGGGAATAACGAACATAATTACGGCAGTATTCACAACGAATAGTGGCATAGAACAGCAATACATTGAGGCTAGTGATTAACCTTGTGTTATACTCAGATATTGGAGCAGAACTTCTCAAGCATTGGGCGACATTTTGTGACACTTTAGTGGTCATCTAATGGAGCATTGCATTCTGGCATTTTCACGTTTACGATATTTGGACTTAGACTTTCAACAGTCCAGATACTCATTGCTTTTACAATTTATACACATTCAATGGATAGTCACACGAACTTAAAGCTATTTTACCGATATTACGGCATACAAAATGATGTGTTCCAACGGAGCATATTTAAAGCGACCATGGGGCAACTTACACATTGCTGCATTATGAAAATGGGACTTTGGATTTCATGCACTTTATGTAACAGCGATATGTGCACCAAATGACTATAGTTCATGGACACTTATGAAGTAATTAACACGTCGAACACAGATACAGGGTGTCTAGTGAACATGTACACATTCTGAAATTATATTTTTTTCATCGATGCAATTCATTGGCAGTGAACAAGAACGTTATCAGCGAATGTCAATTAACGATTTTACATTGAACAGTGGCGTAGCATATCCGAGAATAGAATGGGGTACCCATTCGAATTGAACTTTTGCGGGGATTATTGGACAATATCCGTGATGGATATCCTTCGTTCTACCATGTGGGGCTAGGCGTATGAAGAGACGTGATGGCATCGCTGAGTGACGGATTCGATTCCTATTAAGGAGAACGACTACATCATGATGTGCATTTGGATGGGGCCAAATGCATTTCCAGTGGCAAATACGACGATTTCGCCGATCTTTCGAGAAATCTGTTGCGTACACTTGAATTATCGCCGATCTTGGAATAAATTATTTAACATATGGAAAATGAAGGTATTGTAAGAGCTATGACATTACTGATATAATTTTCTAGCATGACACTGGGCACACTAGTATATCTTTAGGAGTGTTATTTACGACATGGCTTGAATATTTTCTTACTTCTTTTTGAGGAGTTTGCTAAAATATGGTGTTATCTTATGAGATGGCAGACATATTTATCCGACTTTTTCGCTGTTTATTGACTTTATTAAGCAGGAGTTTGATCTTTATTTTTCTTAAGTGATAGCATTTTTGATCATGTTGATTTTTGTCGAGTATTTCGAAACTCGAAATCTGCAGTCGGGTAGTTTAGATTTTTATCAGCTTATTGCATACTAGCGAGTATGTGGAATTTATCAGTAGGGATTTTTCCTTTATTGGATTGTTTTTGAGATGTGGAATTTTATTCGCTCTAGCGAATCAGTATCGCTTTAATGAGACGAGTAGAATATTGTTGATTCCAATCATGTGCACTCACTCATTAGTCTACGTAGACGGGGCCTGTTACCTAGAGTAGCTGTGTGGTGTTTGATCGCCTTACTCGTCGCTATAGGAATTTATCATCTTAGACTACGTAGACGGGGCCTGTTACCTTGAGTAGCTGTGTGGTGTTTGATCGCCTTACCCGTCGCTATAGGAATACCATTTTATCATCCGAGTGCAATTGTGATCGTAAGAGAATTAAACACTATTTTACCAGTCAAATATTAGTTGATCTTTGTTCAGTAATTCAAAAATAAATGTCAGCAGGGTTACATTTCGTAATTCTTGTATTGCCAATCAAATAGTTTGTTGCATTACTCTTTTGAGAGTACAGTCATTTAATATTTAATGTTTGATACTCTTTTGTGAGTGAGTTTATACCTTTGATAAGGATTTCAAATAATTGAGTCTTTTACGACGAGTTATTTCTTATTAGAAATTTATTACAGGCAGATGATGAACAGATATTATGAGTATGAGTTAATATAACACGTGATTGTTCTTTTTGAAGTAAAATTTGAGGATCTTACCAGAGATTTTGTACTCTGAATTAAACCAAATCTTGGATTGGATTACGATTACTTTGGTAATTTTTCTTATTGTTTGAGAAGTTGTCTGCACATGATAATACTGACTACAGTTCTTGTAGGTCATATTCATCAACCGTCTGAAGCCAGTTATAATTTTGTGGATCATTCTATGTGATGAGTTGAGGTTTTTTTTGGCCAAAGTTTGTGAGGTTGCCAGAAGAGGTTTATAATATTGCCAATGCGAGTTTTTGATGCCGACATGAGGTCGTCGAACCCAGTCTAGTATATTTCTGAAGTTCATGTTGCGCGCTGAATAATTGTGGTGTTATGTGAAATAATAATGATGTTCAAATGTGAAATTTGATGAAGTGAATTTAAATGGTAAAGTTTTGGAAGGTGAGGTCCAACGTGATTTAGTGGAGGCAACGTATTTTTGGCATGGCAATTGAGTTATTAAGGGTATAGCCTAGAACTGGTGGATCTTTAAGGCAACGTTCGGTAACCGATCTTAAACATTTTCTGGATGTTTTATAATCCAAGATTCTCTAATAATCACAATAATTTATGGAATTATTATTTGAAGTTTAAACATATTGATAATCTGACCTGATAAATAAAATAATAATGATTGATAAATAAACTGATGAATAAATGAATAAAATGATAATTAATTAAAAGAGTGATAATTAATTAAAAGAGCTGATAATTAAAATATAATTATAATAAATTTAAATAAGTTGAAGTAATTTAAATAAGCTGATGGAATTTAAATGAATTTAAATAAGCTGATGACTTACAATAAAATTAAATAAGTTGGTGAATTATAATTTAAATTGATGAATTAAATTTAAATGAGATGATGAAATAAAATTAGATGATATGATCTGCAGATGATTTAATGAAATGATGAATATAATAATTAATTGAATGATCTGATGATAAGGAATTAATAATTTTGATTTGAATAGAACAGATAAATGAATGATAGCTGATGTGATAAACAATTAGTAATTTTCGATGGATAATGACAGATGATTAAAACAGAATTTTGATTCACAACCGAGTAGTTGTTAGAAGTGGTGTAAATAACGTGTACAAATTTATTGTTAATCTTAAGAGTGATTATATCTATTCCAACATTTGGAACAGTGACATTCAAGCCATTTATGAATTATTATTCACATGTTAGCGTTGATATAAAATTTGTTGTGTGATAGAAAGTTTAATATCTACTTGAATTCACGTGCCTGATGTTAGATTAATCAAAAATAGGTCTCAGGGATCACAAAATGTCAGTGACGAAAGACATAGTGCTACGGTGACCCTGAGAGCGCAAGCGAACTATATCTTTTTACTTTTTGCACGTGAATAATAATATTTCTTTGATGCAGTGCGGAGATGGTATGATTTGAGAGGGCAATAACATCATAACTATTATGATCTACCATACTCCTAGGCAGGAATTTATTTTGTTTCTGTCTGACCACTCAAGTTTAAATAAATTTTATTTTATTTTAAGTTGTGATCTCATGATGATGTGTTTTCCCAATCCTTTCCTTTGTCATACTTAAGGCTTAACCAGGAAGGATGTGGTTTGTTAGGGATTCAGTTGATGGCGCCCACTTTTAACTTGAAACTATGATTAAATTTAAGCCCGTAACGCCCCGGAGATATTTTATCTCGTGTCACCCTCTGCTTTTGTGATATTTCAAATGAATTTCCGACACATTCCTTCTTTATTTTGTGTACTTTTAACTTTACTCCTGGCCTGGGATGCCAGGTACACGATGACCCATCTGCTATCACATCGCGTACCTTGGACGAGCGGGTACAGTACATCGGGGGAAACAAAAGTCCATGACTTTTTTAAGTTTTGCGTGTTTTGAGTAAATTAATACAGCATAGGAAAAATGATAAAAAAAACTCTTAAAACGAGTCGTTACATGACCATCTCGAATAATGGGTTCACAAAATATCGGGTTGCCGGGCTGCGACATGCGGTCGTGGTGCCTGCTTCGACGGTCACGGCGTACGCTGTGCGCTAAGTAACTCCTTTATTAATAATTAATTTCAAATAGCAGCTAAAGTCTTACCTCGCCAAGCCAGGTACACTCGCGTATAAATAAAATGGGTCCCTCGTGTGGTTAAACCCTTTGGCATAACATTTTGGTTAAATCCGTAGTCCTCTGCGAAGAGGGCATAACAACCTTTTTTGAGCTCACAAAAGTCCCTAGCGTTATTGGTTCACAAAATATAATGGGCGGATGACCTAGCTTTTGTTAAATTTTGGGTAAATATATAAAATAAGAGCGTCATAACAACAACAACAACAAAGCATCACCCTGAGTCCTACGACACCTCATATGTACAAATCCGATTACTGGTTTATAAAATCTTAGGTCGATGACCTTCTCCTTTTGGATATTTTGCGTAAATGCATGCGCCATATAAATGGGGGCCTCATCTCGAGTAATTTGACACCTCGCACGTCCAAATCAGATCATGGGTTCACGAAATATCTACAAAAGTATTGTTAGGCACTTTTGACAAAAAAATAAAAATAAAAAATAAATGGTAAATAAAAAATTATATAAATAATACATTAAATATTAAATAAAATTAGAAAGCCAATAAATCAAAATTTTCAAAATGTGTAGTTAGGCCCTTTGACAAAATTTGAAAATAAATAGTGGATTCAAAAGGGGGATGTCACCCTGAGTCCTATGACACGTCACATATCCAAATCCGATCATTGGATCGCGATATATACGCAAATTTAAAAACTGCTGACGCCATGGCTTGAAATTCTCCTTGGCCCTCTACTGCTACGTTTTTGTCCTAGGGACATGGGACTTGTTCTGGGGGCTAGAGGGGGTGAAGGCCTTTGATTTAAGGCAGACACACTACTTTCTAAAATTCCTAATTTCGGAAATATAGCCTACTTTCCAAATTCAACTTTTTCGGAAAAAGTCTGGCTGCGTGGCTCAGGGGTAACGTTCTCGCTTGCTGAGCCCAAGGTTGCAGGTTCGAAACCTGGCGCAGTCAGCTGGCATTTGAGGGTGCGCAAATGCGAGGGAGCCATGTCAGTACATTTACTGGCACGTTAAAGACCCCCTTCGGGGCAAAATTCCGGCACCCTGGCGTCTCTAAAAGCCAGTGTAGTTAAAAGGGACGTAAAACCAATAACATTATTATTATTATTATTTTCGGAAAAAAATATTAAAATATCGTGTTTTGTTCAAATGAAAATGGGTAGAATGATCTTTCGTTTGAGTCATTGCGCAACGTTCTATGAATATTAGTTTTGAAAATATAGCCTACTTTCCAAAACAAGAATTTTCAATTTTTATTTATTTTATATAACAAGTTCTCCATAGGAAAGGGGGTGTTAGCTCGAATCATTTGACTTCTCACATGTCGATATCCGATTATTGGTTCGCGAGATATCGGAAATATTACATAGCTGAGGATGTACAGTCGGTGACACAATAAAATGGATGACACAGAATTTCCCTTGCTCCTCTACTCCCATTGGTTATTACTAATACGTTCTATTCCCGCCCAGTCATACTGGGCAAATTTGTGTTGACTGACTGAAGAGCTGCAACTAAAAAAAGTGAGGAGTCGCATTTAAGAGAAATCACTGTTCTATGCCGCAAGACTGTTATGTTGAACACTACGCTTGGCAGCCATATCGAATATATAAAAATATTAAAATAGAATACTCAGCAAATCATTGCTCCACCTGACAAATTCGCTATGTGAAATTTCCGTTCACTTCCATTCTTTCCCCTAACGCTAGTCACGCCCTTCAGCCGTATGTTGATATACAGTCAAACTGAAAAAATAACTTCGGGTTATTTTCAGTCTATCTTCATTATAACATAGGCTTATGTGATCACCTTTTGTCCGTGTGTGTCATTTAACTCTATAGGTAATATTGGAATGCCGACTGTATGAGAGTAAAGTGCGGTTTTTGATGCGACTACGCCTGGTAGTGTACGTCAAGGAGGCAAGATCGACGCATACGTACTGTGCTCTTATATGGATATGAGCTTGGAAATATTCATTTCTTCACAAGTTTTCTAAACTGTCCCATGATAAAATATAGCGACTCTGGAAACTGACCACAAGACCGGTTTGTACACCGACGAGTTAGCCAGCTAACCGAGCCGGCCAATGAGAATATTAGCAGTCACGTGGGAGACTGGACTGCGTAGTTCTAGAACAAAGACGGAATTTTGATGCGCGGAGATAATCGAGGACTCCCGAAGCGAGCCGAACCCCCGCACGCGCCGTAAGTGTGTCTCGAGTATGGTAGGGGTAGACTCGAGGGATACGCGTGTCGCACAGCCAATGAGAAACAACCTTACTTAGATAATAGCAAGCAATAGAATGAGCATAGCTAATTACCAGCATGAATTTAACACATCGTAATATCATGGAAGATATTAAATAATAAATAAGAACTATTTATTAACATTGCGGCTAATTATTTGCTTAATTAAGGATTATTACTATCATCGATATTAAGCAACCAATCAGATCCATGTTCTGAAAAGGACGCTTTCTTGAGCATTGACGAGGGGGAAGAGAGAAAAGAATCGGGGCTCTTAATACTTGCAACTTCATGGAAGAAGGACGTCTCAACGAAATACTCAACAATATAACAAGCTGATAGAGATTACGATATTTCTGAAGAAGAATATTAGCAAACGAAGGCACTTAGTTTGTGCAAACATATATCAAGTCGACATACAACGATATTTAAAAGTTTATTGAAATTAATCTACATTTTTAACCATGTCCAAATTACTGAAGTTGAGGGAGGAATATTCGAATGAATCTACAGGAGTTATAATGACCGACTAAGATGCTAATGGGAACAGAGCTATGACGACAACGAGAGTATTCGAAATGACATAACATCAATCTCGTGGGGGAGATTAACATCTCATCTCTCCCATCGATAATATTCTACATCTACAAGTCATTTCATCAACTAACATGACGAATACATATATCAGAACTTTGGCGAAAGAAGACAGAAGAATTCACGAACGAGGGCGGCTAGGGTTGACCCAGCGCCATCAAGCGAGAAAGGGTATCCCATCTCCCACAAGAAGATTCACCAGCAGAAAGAACGGCCACACGAAGATGATGGAGTTCGAATCCCGTACCTGACCGCATGGGGACTTCTGTAGGAGACCGTAGGAGCCCACACGGCATCATGCAGTCTCGCGCTATTAGAAACAATCCGTTTCTGAAGGATAGCGAAGAAAGCCCACTTCTAGTCATCTATAACGCAACACAAGGTAGTCTAAGGACCAACGATATATCCCATCTTGTAGAGTATTGTAGAAACTGTTAAGAATATCTGACAACTGTTTATTAATGCCATTTTCTACGTTTAAATAATATTGTTATAGTTTTCGATGTTATATTTTCATAACTACGTCATGCGGATGTTTATTCACGATTTTCGCCGATTTTTGACTTCTTAGAATTTGATTTAAATTTTTTGGAATGTTGCGACTTTCGAAATTTAAATGAGGAGATTTTACAGTTTAGTTCAGAATATTTGTATGGTCAAGTTTAAATGTGTTTAGATCACATGTTGTCAGTTTTTGTATTGTAAGATATCGGTTTTTGACAACGATGAAAATAACGGAAATTTGTTCCAAGAATGTTATGCAGAAGTATATTTTAGAGAATGCGATTCTTAAAGATCTTATGTAGAGATCCATGTAAAGTCACGATCTGATAACTTATTACACAGATTTGGTTATAAATATTTGGTGACTAACAAACAAAGTATAAAAGTTTATGAGAAAGATTAAAGAAAGAATTTGTAAAATAATGTAATGTGAAGTTAGTAAATACGAATTACAGCGTATTTTTGAAGTAATAAGACTTTGAAAAAAGAATTTAAAGGAAATATCACAGCTAATTGGAAGGTTTAAGGAAATGTGAGTGATAAGAAAGAAATAATATTGATATTAGAAGACTAGTATTTTATTGTATTACCTGTTAAATTAATTCATCAATAGAACCAGTATTTTTATTACATATTTTTATTAAGGATGTTGAAGCTACGAAAAGAATTTGTTAACGAGAAGTTAGTTCAGAATAATATGTTTTGGAAGAAACTGCGAAGCATCTCTAAGAGGGAGATTTATTTATTCCCGTAGCAGACAGAGGTATTTGCTGTGTGACAATGAGCATTGTGAACATTACATTTTAGTCTGTAGTGACAGACTTGCGCATATTTTGATGTTGAAATAAGATGTTATATGAAGAAGCAGTATTGTTGATGTTTATTAATATTTGAAGTTATTGCAATAGTCTCATGGAGATGAAACTCCTTGAAAGCATTAGGACAGCGTATCCTAGATGAAGTTGAATCTGAAAGGAATTATAGGATCAACGGATCTTTGTTGAAACTGAGAGTAAACGGAGCTCTATTTAAATGGTTCTTAATCAGATATTGAATTTACGGTAATTATTCTACGAAATGGAAGATCATATTTTATTAAGTATTTTTATTTTAATGACAGACCAGTTGTAGGAGGTCTATGAACTATATCTTTACTTAATTGTATGGATTATATAATCCCGAATTGTAACAGTTTCACGAATATGACATAGTATGGTGAATGATAATTTCCTAAAGTCCGTTGAAATCTAGTGAAGAAATAGGAAGACAATGTATGTCTAGATTGTCTGAGAAGGAGGCAGTTGGCCCGTTGTATATATTCTATTTTTTTAAATTGAGTAGTTGCTGAGTTACAGCGTTAATATTTGTGTTGTATATAAATAATATTTAGAATTTAAAGTAAGGTTTATAGTTATATTTACGCGTATTAAAATGTTTAATTAATAGTTTAAATATGAGTAGAGAATTTTTATCGCTTCTATGAGAAGGATTTAAGTGATAGGAGACGGGAGATAAATTGTATAGAGTAACGAATAGTTTTTGTAATGACGGAGATCTACGTCAGGGTAGATTCATTTTATTTGTTTTTTTACTTTATAACATTTTATCTTGTTATAAAACTCCCGTTACCTAGGGAACAGCAGTTGTATGCTGCGATATATTTCATTATTTTATTTGAGCATATGAAAGCGTTTAGATATAATTTTATCTGTTTCTAGAAGAAACAAACATGTCTTGAATGTAACAGTAGTAATGACATTTCGTCACACGATTTAATTGAACGTTATTAATGCATATAATCAATGCTAGTGTTAGGAAACATGTATTTGTTAATGTCAATAAATATGACAGGCACGTTCTTACGATTCCCTGATCTTTTATAGAAATTTGGCATTGTCATTGTAGTTAAAAGGTAGTGGAATGTGCTGTAGGGTGGAAGTTCCCGAGAGACCTAATCCGCATCCTTACGCCCGAGATTTTCATAGAATCTCGCCTTTCCTGAGTAGATAGAGAATCCTACGGTTCTGTAGTTTGTTACTATAGCACATTCAGTTTGATAAAATCCTGTTCCTTATTCTGAGTGTTTTCGACAAGTAGCACTGTGCTGGTTTTAGCCGGGACTTCAAATGCTACAATCCATTATTTTTTCCATCCTTGGATTTTGGTGGATCATCCAGATATAAGGGTACAGTACGCGAGGTTGATGTACGTACGTAAGACGAGATAAAAGTAAAAGAGGTACTTTTTAACATTTAGGCAAATTGTAAACTTTACGGAACTTACGCTGAAATACATATTTCAAATCATCATAGTAATTTGATACTGGAAATGGCTAAGAATATACGCCCAAAAAAAAATGCAGCCTGATTGTTCATTTTTATCCTTAGATCAAAAGCAGCGTACACAACAACTATACCGGCAAAAATACAAGCCATACGTACATTAATGAAATAACATTTACAACAAAATAAAAATAGGCTACATGGTAAATGGCTAAGAATAAAGTTCACAAAATATGGTAATTGGTATTCAACCTTTTTATTATCAACTCAAAGGCAGCATTCATTTGTGTATGAATATGCATAAGCCTACAAAATAAACAATTAATAAATGCGTACTGAACAACTTACTTCATTTACAAAACAACGACATGTTCGATATTCTTCAAAGCAGGTCGAGAATTTAACCTCACAAATTTAAAATTATACAGGCAGGTTGAGGCACTTAAATCTGTTTTTCGGAATATTTGGAAAAATACAAATCGGATTAAAAAACAGTTGAAATAAAAGTCGTTCACCTCGAAGAGAGACATCCATCAACATAAAGGTCGACCCCCCCCCCCCCGCACCACCTCTGGTTGCGGGAGGATGAGGATGAGGAGCGGGGGGGGGGGGGGAGGGGGGGATGGGGGGGGGAGACGGATGACTTTGAAATCTTAAATAGGAACCCCTATTAGCCTACTTTCGATTTTTGCACAAAAAAATAGACTTATGAGTTCAACACAGGGCCAAACATTGTGTATCTGTCTGTGTGTCTGTGAGCTTGTGTGTGTACTCTGCATGTCCGTTCCCCCTATCAATCAAAACACGGTGAAACCGAATTGAACGAAATTTGGTACAGAGGTAGCACTAGCAAAGGGCACCTAAGTGTCATGTTTTATATCGCCGCCATCTTGAAGGAAACGTAATGGTGACCACCCAAATGTTCAAAGCTTAAATCAAATTACGTCTAACGTAATCATCTGATCTCTACTAAATTTTGCAACAACATACACGTATGTGGGAAGCATCCTTTGACCAAACTACAAGATCATCAGCCTAATAGTTTGCAGATGGCGGCCGTGTATGTGTGCAAATCGATTCCCCCTAACAATTCAAACACGGTGAAACCGTACTGGACGAAATTTGGTACAGAGGTAGCACTAGCAAAGGGCACCTCATTGTCATGTTTTATATCGCCGCCATCTTGACGGAAACGTAATGGCGGCCACCCAAATGTTCAAAGCTTAAATCAAATTACGACTAAACTAATAATCTGATCCCTACCAAGTTTTGCAACAACATACCACTATGTAGGAAGCGTCCTTTGACCAAACTACAAGGTGATCAGCCTTATAGTTTGCAGATGGCGGCCAAGTATGTGTGCAAATCAATTTTCCCTATCTATTCAAACACGGTGGGACCGAATTATACCAAATTTGGTACAGAGGTATCACCAGCAAAGGGCATCTCAGTGTCATGTTTTATATCGGCGCCATCATGACGGAAACGTAATGGCGACCACCCAAATGTTCAAAGCTTAAATCAAATTACGGCTTACGTAATCATCTGATCTCTACCAAATTTTGCAACAACATACCTTTATGTAGGAAGCGTCTTTTGACCAAACTACCAGGTCACCAGCCCAATAGTTGCAGATGGCGACCATGTATGTGTGCAAATCGATTCCCCCTATCCATTCACACACGGTGGGACCGAATTGAACGAAATTTGGAACAGAGGTAGCACTAGCAAAGGGCACCTCAGTGCCATGTTTTATATCACCACCATCTTGAAGGAAACGTAACGACGGCCACCCAAATGTTCCACGCTTAAATCAAATTACGACTAAGGTAATCATGTGATGTCTACCAAATTTTGCAACAGCATACACTTATGTGGGAAGCATCATTTGGCCAAACTACAAGATCATCAGCCTAATAGTTTGCAGATAGCGGCCATGTATGTGTGCAAATCGATTCCCCCTATCAATTCAAACACGGTGAAACCGTACTGAACGAAATTTGGTACAGAGGTAGCACTAGCAAAGGGCACCTCATTGTCATGTTTTATATCGCCACCATCTTGACGGAAACGTAATGGTGGCCACCCAAATGTTTAAAGCTTAAATCAAATTACGAATAAACTAATCATCTGATCCCTACCAAGTTCTGCAACAACATACCACTATGTAGGAAGCGTCTTTTGACCAAACTACAAAGTCATCAGCCTTATAGTTTGCAGATGGCGGCCATGTATGTGTGCAAATCGATTTCCCCTATCTATTCAAACACGATGGGACCGAATTGAACCAAATTTGGTACAGAGGTAGCACCAGCAAAGAGCATCTCAGTGTCATGTTTTATATCGCCGCCATCATGACGGAAACGTAACGGCGACCACCCAAATGTTCAAAGCTTAAATCAAATTACGGCTTACGTAATCATCTGATCTCTACCATTTTTTTCAACAACATACCTTTATGTAGGAAGCGTCTTTTGACCAAACTACCTGGTCATCAGCCCAATAGTTGCAGATGGCGACCATGTATGTGTGCAAATAGATTCCCCCTATCCATTTAAACACGGTGGGACCGAATTGAACCAAATTTGGTACAGAGGTAGCACCAGCAAAGGGCACCTTAGTGTCATGTTTTATATCGCCGCCATCATGACGGAAACGTAATGGTGACCACCCAAATGTTCAAAGCTTAAATCAAATTACGGCTTACGTAATCATCTGATCTCTACCGAATTTTGCAACAACATACCTTTATGCACGAAGCGTCGTTTGACCAAACTACAAGGTCATCAGCCAAATAGTCTCAAGATGGCGGATGTATCAATCATGTAAGTGTTATAGCCTAACCGTAACTTACGAATCAACAAGGCCTGCCCTCAACAATTCAGCTTATCGTACATTGGGAGGTTTAATCTGTCCTCAAAGAGGTGACCGGTAGGATATTAGCATATTATAATAAAATATGTAACCGTAGAAGTGACTTACAAGTCAGGATTGCCATGCCATATCGTTGTGGGCCCGTGCCGTCCCGTTGTCAAAATGGCCGCTATTTTTGCTCGTAAATACGTATATCTCCGTAACCTCCTAAGTTTATATCCTTTTAGGAATGCACTGAACAAAATAATACATATTTAGTGTCAAATGGTTTATAAAAACGCCAGAAAACTCTAATGAAATCGTTGATTTCAACACTAAATATAATACAGTTATACTAAACCAGTTGTTTATCAAGTATTATCGTAGCGCATCCGTGGTGTAATGGTAACGACTTGGGCTCATAGTCTGGAGTTCGTGGATGAAATACATGCAGCTTTACTTCTTTTTTTTTGGTATTTATTGATTTATAACTACTCACACGTTATAATGTTAAGCATACATATTGTGTATTTGCAATCGAAAATATTATATTTTTACTTATAACACCACATATTTCAAACTTGAATTCAGCTATTAATATTCGTTGGCCTTGATCCATGGTAGAGACTATTGTTGCTGTTGTTTTTGTTGTTGATTCATTAGGGGTTTTACGGCATCATGGTCCTGTTGTCCCGTTTACTTGGGTGTGTGTAGGAGTTGTCTGATAACCTATGTCACTGTGATATCGGAAGGAAGGGAAGGAAGCTTGTAGTTTAACGTGACCGTTAATCTTGAGATCATGAGCCACGGGACCTCCTTTTTACGTGGAATCCGAACCACAGGACATGGCATTTCAATTCGAAAATCTCACATGCATTGACCGGGAATCGAACCCGAACCGCCTTGGTGAGAGGCATACAGCTAGACCGCTGAGCCACCACGCCCACTGTGATATCAGTAGGCTTACTATTGTGTGTACTTTTTTACGAGAAAGGATTTGGGTAGGAAGCTGTTTTTGTTGTTTCATTTGAGATGCATGGACATCATATTCATTTAGCCCCGTGCACTTGGGTGAGTGTTGAATTTTGTCTGATAACCTGCGTTATTGTGATGGCTGTATAAGGGTATACATAATTCAGGTGAGGATTCAATCAATCAAAGTTTAATATCCGTATAGTACGTTGTATTTCAACAAGCTACTATAACCATCATTCGATTATACTCCTTGAAAAGGACAAAGAGTTATAACTATACCCATGCATTTGGGAGAAAGTAGGCTATATTATCTTTACTGAAAATCTTTCTTTTTATTGCAGATTTGTTTTCTGCGTGAAAAAATATGTAAATTTTGTATGAAACATTTTTTTCCGTTGTATGATAGATGGCGCTGTAATCGGCATAAATGAAAATGAGTTGAAAATTGTTGAAAAATGGTAATATCTCAAAATAATACCCATCAGATTAGGAAAATCGAAGTAAATTTTTTTGATATTTTTTTAAAATGCTATCATGTGACACCGTCAGCCCAGCCCTCCCTCAATGCATTCTTAGACTACTTTTAGCGTTACCCAGGAACAACGACGTGGACGTAGTAGTAATTTGTTCCCTTCGGGGTGCTTGATTACTGTGAGCCCCTTGCCTCTCACCATCTCGGGGTGCTTGATTACTGTGAGTTCCCTTGCCTCTGACAAGTGTTTCATTGAAGCAAATGTTCGAAATGATGTCCATTGTTTATAATGCACATTGCAACTCCTTTTGAAAGTTTTATCAAATGACACCTCCCACAATCGAATGAAGCACAGACTGTGATCATTCGTCACAGTCCGTGGTCAGACTGTTCATTTTACTTCAGTGATTCGGAATGTAAACATCTCTTCACAATTGTCCCACGATGTTAATGATTTCAGAGAGAGTAGATATCAGTTCCTCGTACTTTGAAACTCATAGAAACGTTGAAGAAGCTTGTCAAAGGTATGCTAATCTGTTCCCTGATAGGAATGTTCCTTCTGCAACGACTTTTCACAGTATTGTCCAACTGTTTACTGAAACTGGAGGTGTTAAACCTAGAGAAAGCGTCCGACAGTGACCTGTGACAAACGAGAATAACACAGTGAATGTTTCAGCTGCAGTTGCTGCAAATCCTCACATTAGTTCTTGGCAAATTGCGCGAGGTTCAGGAATTTCTCAATGAAGTGTTCTACGCATACTGCATGAACACAAAGTTCATCCATTTCATGCATCGCTGCATCAAGAACTGCATGGTGAGGATTTTCAATATCGCTTGAATTTTTGCAACTGGATGCAGGAACAACTGGCAGTCAATGATACTTTTCTCTGATGAATCGAATTTTACGAATCGTGGTCACGTGAATCGACATAATATCCATTATTGGTCAGTGGAGAATCCCCATTGGTTAAGGCATGTTGAACATCAACGCCCGTGGAGTGTCAACGTTTGGTGCGGTATTTTAGGTACTCAGGTAATTGGCACATACTTCATAGAAGGTAATCTGAATGGTCAAATGTACAGCGACTTCTTAGATAATGTTTTACCCATACTAAAGGAAGATGTTCCACTTCAAACAAGAATGGATATGTGGTTTTAACACAATGGATGCCCAGCGCATTATTCACGAATATCTCGAGAAGTTTTGAATCGAAACTATCCGGGTCGATGGATCGAACGAGGAGGTCCTCAAAATTGGCTCGCACGTTCACCCGATTTGACTTCTGCCGATTTTTCTTCCTGTGGGGAAGGCTAGAAGAGAAAGTTTACACGGATGTCCCAACAACCCCAGAAATTATGCAGCAGTGAATTATCAATGAATGTGCAAACATTAGCGCAGAGACACCTATAAATGTCGGATTGTCTTTCAGACACAGAGTTGCAATGTGCATTAGAAACAACGGACATCATTTCAAACATTTCCTTCATTGAAACACTTTTCAGAGGCAAGGGGACTCACAGTAGTCAAGCACCCCAGGTTAGTGAGAGGCAAGGGGACTCACAGTAATCAAGCACCCCGAGATAGTGAGAGGCAAGGGGACACACAGTAATCAAGCACCCCGAGATACTGAGAGGCAAGGGGACACACAGTAATCAAGCACCCCGAGATAGTGAGAGGCAAGGGGGCTCACAGTAATCAAGCACCACGAGATAGTGAGAGGTAAGAGGACTCACAGTAATCAAGCACCACGAGATAGTGAGAGGCAAGGGGACTCACAGTAACCAAGCACCCCGAGATAGTGAGAGGCAAGGGGACTCACAGTAACCAAGCACCCCGAGATAGTAGGAGGCAAAGGGACTCACAGTAATCAAGCACCACGAGATAGTGAGAGGCAAGGGGACTCACAGTAATCAAGCACCCCGTGATAGCGAGAGGCAAGGGGACTCACAGTAATCAAGCACCACGAGATAGTGAGAGGCAAGGGGACTCACAGTAACCAAGCACCCCGAGATAGTGAGAGGCAACGGGACTCACAGTAATCAAGCACCCCGAGATGGTGACAGGCAAGGGGACTCACAGTAATCAAGCACCCCGAGATAGTGAGAGGCAAGGGGACTCACAGTAGTAGGATATAAATGCCGATCCTGGCGCAGGGGCTAATGGGCAAGATGGCCGCCGTGTGAGTCCAAGTCGATATTTCACGAACCCATGGTCGGATTTGAACAAATGAGGTGTCGTAGGACTGGGGCTAACGTCCTCTTTCCTCTGGACAACTTACTTCAACCCTCAAAATAAAACCTACCCCTACTAGGGGGTAAAATTGTAATTTATTAGTAAAAGTCTCTTTCCAAATGCGACAGACTTGGGGCCCGATACCAATATGAAATTAAATGTTGTTCCACATGAAAAACATGCATAGACCAGAATGCCGCAATGAATTAACATTTTTGTGTTCTTGTTTTTACGCATGTGCACTTGGGGAATTTTTAAAAGGGTGGGCTTTTTGAATAATGATTTATAAATGAGTTATTAAAATAAACGAAAGATCGAAAACTAATAGGTCATGTGCATATTAATATCTCATGAAACAATTAGGCTAGGGACTTGTATGAGGGATCGTTGGACTTGGGGTTATGCCCTCTTTTTGAATGTATTTTTGAAATTTTGTCAAAAGGACCTAAATACACTTTTGTTAGTATCTCACAAACCAATAAGGCTAGAGAATTGTATGAGGCGTCGTTGGACTTGGGGTAACACTCTGTTTTTGAATGTATTATTTAATTTTGTCAAAAGGGCCTAACCAAACTTTTGCTAATATCTCGCAAACGAATAGGGCTAGGGAATTGTATGAGGGGTTGTAGGACTCAGGGTAACGCCCCCTCTTTTCCTATAGCCCCCCCTAATGGAAACAAAAGAGCAAAAACTAATAGGTCATTGGCATTTTAATATCTCGCAAACCAATATGGCTAGAGACGTATACGAGACGTCCAAAGACTTGAGGTAATGTCCTCTTTTGAATGTTGTATTTATTTGTCCAAAAATATTTTACAAAGGGACTAACACTATACATGTTAAAAAATGTTCATTAAGGGTGGTAGTAGTCATAGAGACATTACCGGTTATGTACATGCGTTTAAACAAGCCTGTTACCGGCCACGGTGTCCATGACCCTAAAAATCAATGGATATTTCAACAGGACAGCTGGGTGGCATAAGATGATTCGTTTTCCGATCTTTCTTATGGCAGACTGATTGACTGAAATAACCCAAAACTGCTAGGTCATTGACCTGAGATTTTATAAACCAATAATCAGATTTGGACACATGAGGTGTCCTAGGACTTGACATGACATTCTCTTTGCTATGGTGCATTTTTTTAAAATCAAATATCCCAAAACTGCTAGGTCATTGACCTGAGATTTTATAAACCAATAATCAGATTTGGACACATGAGGTGTCCTAGGAATTGATATGACATTATTTTTGCTATAGTGCACACATTTAATAAAATATTCCAAAACTGCTAGGTCATGGACCTGAGATTTTATAAACCAATAATTAGATTTGGACACATGTGGTGTCCTAGGACTTGACATGACATAGTATTTGCTATGGTGCACACATTGACTCAAATATCCCAAAACGGAAAGGTCATTGGCCTGAGATTTTATAAACTAATAATGGGATTTGGATACATGTGGTGTCCTAGGACTTGACATGACGCTCTCTTTTTTATGGCTTATGATTTTTTTCCAAAAGACCCTAAACGAAAAGTCATGGACTTTTGTTTCCCCCCCCCAATATATAGCAAACCCATAATGTTAGATGTTTATGGTGATCGATGAAACATAGGTAGGTAGAGAAACAAGTACGGTATTGTAAGCTACATGTGTGGTGACTGACATGTTGTTGACCATTGGAACTTGTTTTCAAACCAGACTGTAGTATAGTAGGAGTATACTGTAGGTTGCAGGCATGGCATGACAAACGGTGTATACAAAATCTGATTTATCGAATCAAGAATTAAAGAGTAGATTATCTTTAATTGATTGGTTAAGAGGATAGCTAAAACACAAAATGGTGCCTACATTTTACTAATCTGAACCAAGCTGAATCAAACCCAACCGAACCAAACCGAACAAAACCGAACCAAACCTAATCAAGAACAAGCCATGGGTTTAAGTGTAAAACTTGTGGGTGAATGCTGACACTGGTAATGTCCAAAGGAAAGGGATAACGCTCTATTTTAGAGGTTAAGGTAAAGATAGCGCATGATGCTAATGCACACACTCAAGTACATAGAGCACACACAACTATCCCATGCTGCTTTTTATGGGTTGACTGTTAAAACTTGCTCAGTGGTTATTGGGCAAAATGGTTGCTACACACAACAAGCTTTATCCACTTGAGGCTATTAATTTATACACACACTCACAACAAACTTAACTAAACTGTCTTGCTAGCAGTGCACAGACAGTAGGCAAATGACAGAAATGCTTGGCTAACAGAAATACAATCATTTCCGGTTGTCTAATGTTACCAGCTAACCATTTTGTGCTGCAGCGGCGGGCACTTGTGCCTCTTGCACTGAAGATCTTAACTCTATTTCCAGTTTTGGGGCCTAGAACGAATCAAACTAAGAAACAAGAGCATGGTGGTGCAGATGTTAAGCTGTTAGCCTTTTCACTTAGATACACTAGGGGTTGATTTTAGGTTAATATGCAAGTCATAAACATATTAAATGTAGAGATAATGTTTAAAACCGATTACACTTGTCTCTTTTCTAATTATTACTTGGATTACAAATACAAAGGAGGACTGGGTTTGATATACAGTTAATGCTGCCTATCGCACACTAGACTGTAAGAAAGCCAAAAGAGCAAAAGGTGTAGGTAGAGCAGTTGTAAATTCGCTATATGTATAAAACTACCTAGTGGGTTTATGAACTGGCTAAGCTATGTCGCATAAACAGTGCAGGGTACAATCCAGCAACTATAATTTGTATCTTATGGAACAAAGAAAACACACCCACGCCTCAACGGATAACAAACTTGTGCAGATGAATGACCTACGCATTAGCCTTTCATGAGGTTATGACCATGAAGAAGAGGTGTGATTTCTATATTTTATTCTTTAGAGACATGTTTTTTTTTAACCAGTAGATTTAGTAGATTTAGTATTTTGTAAATATTTATTTTTGTTATTAGAAATAGTGGAAACCATTTTTGTATTGGTAAATGTTAAAATGTATAACTAAAAGTTCTTTGGGATGAGTGTGCATGTCAAGGATGTTTTTTGGGATAAATAGCGGGGTTGTGTTTGTTCTCAAAGACAGTCATGGTTGTGTAAATGTATGACTACACTGAAAGAGAGAGAGAGAGAAAGCTTGTGTGTGTGGGTATCATTGATTGTTTGACCTGAGCAAACACGGTGAAGTAGGGTGGGGGAAAATCAACCCATATATAAATGGTAAATAGTAATTTTGTTTTTTCAATAGTTTTTTTTCAAAGCAGTGGTAAATATGTGTCATTTTGTAAAACAGTCCTACTTGTAGTAGTAATAATCCTCTACGTTTCTGCAAACACATAGGCAGACTGCACTATCGCCATGGTCAAGCACTTGCATTAAGGTCATTAAAAAAAACGTAAAATGAATAAAATCATGTTTCGCAAATATGAACTTTTCACATATACAAAATGAAAAAAAGAAATGTGTAAACAGCAAAATGGAAAATCAGTTTCCATATTGACAAAATTTAAAAAAACCTTAAACTGACATTTAAAAAAAATGTAAATAGGAAATTGACAAATGTGTAAACAACAAAATGAAAAATCCATTTTTCCATATCATGAAATTCAAAAAACTTTAAACTGACATTTTTAAAAGGGTAAATGGAAAATTGACAAATGGCAAAGTGTGAAATGTGAAATTGAAAAAAATGAGCAAATGGCTATCATTATTTTTAAAAATTAAAAAATATGATGCTCTATGGTTGAGATGTGAATCAAACACCCCCTACTTACTGGGATCACATGAGACTGAGTAAACTTGTTTTAGTCCTGATACCTATTTTAAAATTGTGTGTTAAAGCTAGGAATTGAAACCAAGAGCTTTAGAGTGCCAGCTAACTATGCTAACTACTACGCTATAAAGGCAACTTTACACTACTCTTAAAGAATATTTGATTTTATATTTTGTGAAAAGTCCAAACCATAATGCCATTGACTGAAAATGTTTGGTAACTAATTATTAAAGAAAGACATATAAGGATTTGTATTACTTGGAATTATGTTTTCTATAATATAATTTACTTAGATTTTAGATTTTAGAATGTAGATATTGGATTTTAGATTTTTAGGTAAAGACCAAACTAATATTGATTATTTATTATACACTGATATGTAGATTAAAATGATTAGACTACATGTTAAGATAAATTTTTAGGTCTCGACTGGCCTTGCAATAAGAATTGACTAACCAAACATGAGTTAGCTACTCGGGAGACTATGCTTGTTATTGACCAGTGAGTAGGGTTTTAGAAAACTGTTTGCTTAGACCTATTGAGCGACTATGTTTACTAAACAAGTCATTATACCAGAGACGATTAGGATACTTATGTAGCTCAGGCAAGGAAAGCATTTATATATAAAAAGGAATCTGTTGACATTGAATATAGATATAGGTATTAGGAATTTATTTTTGAAGGTCTTTTTCTGGAGTGTTGCACTCTATGAAAGTGAAACTTGGACTGTTGGTGTAGCAGAAAAGTGGAGAATTGAAGTGTTTGAAATGTGGTGTTACAGGAGAATGATGAAGATTAAATGGGTAAATAGGGTTACAAACAAAGAGGTATTAAGACTAGTGGGAGAGGAGATATGTTTCTGACGATTGCTAATAAAGACAAGAGATAGGTTGGTAAGACATATACTACGACACCCAGGTATAGGAAGCTTAGTTATGGAAGGAAGGGTTGATGCCAAGAACTGTAGGGGTAGACCAAGTTTAGAATATGTTAAACAGATTGCCTTGGATGTAGGGTGTGGTAGTTATATAGAGATGAAATGATTAGCTCAGGACAGGGAGGCATGGATATCTGCATTAAACCAGTTAAAAGATTTAAGACTCAAATAACAGCATGTAGAGCTTACCAAAATAATGTTGTGTAATGGTAAATGTTAGCCAACGATCAGTAATGCTTTTCTAAAACCCATGACACAATACCTAGAAGCTTTTCTAAAATTATTTTAAAATGCCTTTAACCCTATATTAAGAGACCCATAACTGCAATGTTAAGGGAAAACAAAAATTGTACATTTGAAAACGAGCATGTGGTTGAGACAATGTACACTCGAAAATTTTGTAAACACTCAAGTGCATAGAACGAATTACATTAATAACTGTCAGGATGGCTGAGTGGTTAATGAGTTTGACTTAAATTTAATTCTTTAGTACAAGGAAGCAAGGGTTTGATAGCAGGCGCTGTTTGTACTCAACGCGATTGATAGTAGGAGCAATTTATAGTAGGCGTGATTGATAGTAGGAGCGATGTGTTGAATTTGATAGTGTTGAGGGTGTTTTAGACGTTGACAACTGTCCTAACATGACTTTTTGAGGACATGATATGTGTTTATGAACAAACACTGCACTATTTTGATCAGTAATATCGTTCTTTTTGACTGGCTTTTTAGCTTTTTGATGATTTTTTGTAAACAGCTACCGTGGTTCGTTTGGAGCACTACATTGATGAACAATCACACTTAATTTTTTTTTCATTTTTACTTTTTAGATTGTCTTAACATTTTTTGACCTCTCTTTTGAGCATGCCAGAATATTATTCCATTTACATTTTTACAATTATAGTTATAAGAGTAGCCTTGATAGAGTGCACGTTACCTACCTTTGTTGGTTGTAGTAAGTTCCATAGTAGTAACTGACCTGTCAGTATGATGTTCACACTACAAAGGTTACAACTGTTTTGGTGATAGAGTGACTTGCCATAAGCCTATATATTGGCTTATTTGTTGGCTTTTGTGTTGGCTTTTGTGTTGGCTTTTGTGTTGGCTTATGTGTTGGCTTTTGTGTTGGCTTATATATTGGCTTTTGTGTTGGCTTATATGACAAGTTATTTTTGTAAATGTATTTAGTGGATTTTCTCTTGGTCTTGGAAAATATTTCAGTCCTTTATTAACAGCATAATGCTTACTGCCATGTTTGTAAGCAACAACAAAAACAAACCGTACTAAAATTCAAAAAAAAAAGTACTCTAAGGTTAATCATTGACTCTCAAATTTTACTCGTACCTTTTATCCCAACGCCTAGTCAGAAACATTATATTAAAAAAAAAATCAAAAAAAGTTGAATTGGGAAAATAGGCTATAGGTTTAAACTAAAATAAATCATATAAAGTCATATGTTAACTCTTACACTTACCTCTATCCCACTCTAAGTTAAAAATAATATTGTATTTCCCTAATGTTAGACTCTTTAAACCAATGTATTAATAACACAAGTCAACAAACAAAACATATTGTGTTGAGTCTATTCTTTAAGGCATTTATTCAGTCTACATTAAACAGTAACCAAAAACGTTATTCATAATTAATTACATTTGCTTTCATACGTTATGTAATGATACAACCATATTTAAAGTTTTGATAGACTGTTTAAAGGGTAACTGCTTTGAACACGTAAGAGAGGGAATATTTAACGATTTAACCTCAGCTCACTTATCACCTAACTTCACCTAACCTAACCTTGCCACGTGACATTTTCTACAAGTTTAGACTTGCTTTAAGACTGGCTATGATGTCATATATGAATATGTGGTGGGAGGCTGGACATGACTTTTCATTAAACCAAAACATTTTCCTTTTTGCCAGCCTCCCACCACACATACATCTATGACGTCATAGCCAGTCTTAAAGCAAGTCTAAACTTGTAGAACATGTCACGTGACAAGGTTAGGTTAGGTAAAGTTAGGTTATGATAAGTGAGCTGAGGTTAAGTCCTTAAATATTCCCTCTCTTACGTTTTCAAAGACGTTACCCCTTAATCAGTCTATCAAAACTTTAAATATGTATTTATCATTACATAACGTATGAAAGCAAATTTAATTAATTATGAATGACGTTTTTTGGTTACTGTTCAATGTATACAGAATAAATACCTTAAATAATAGACTCAGCACAATATGTTTTGTTTGTTGACTTGTGTTATTAATACATTGGTTTAAGAGTCTAACATTAGGGAAATACAATATTATTTTTAACTGAGAGTGGGATAGAGGTAAGTGTTAGGGTTAACATATGACTTTATATGATTTATTTTAGTTTAAACCTATAGCCTACTTTCCCAATTCAACTTTAAAAAAAAATATATATAATGTTTCTGACTAGACGTTGGGATAAGAGTTAAGAGTAAAAGTTGAGAGTCAATGATTAACCTTAGAGGTTTTTTTAAATTTTAGTACGGTATGTTTTTGATGTTGCTTACATACATGGCAGTAAGCATTATGCTGTTATAAAAAGGACTAAAATACTTTCCGAGACCAAGAGAAAATCTACTAAATACATTGACAAAAACAACTTGTCAAATAAGCCAACACAAAAGCCAATATATAAGCCAACACAAAAGCCAATACATAAGCCAATACAAAGGTCAACACAAAAGCCAACACAAAAGCCAATACATAAGCCAACACAAAAGCCAACACAAAAGCCAACACATAAGCCAACACAAAAGCCAACAAATACGCCAATATATAAGCTTATGGTAAGTCACTCCATCACCAAAACAGTTGTAACCTTTGTAGTGTGAACATCATACTGACAGGTCAGTTACTACTATGGAACTTACTACAACCAACAAAGGTAGGTAACGTGCACTCTATCAAGGCTACTCTCATAACTATAATTGTAAAAATGTAAATGGAATAATATTCTGGCATGCTCAAAAGAGAGGTCAACAAAATGTTAAGGTAATCTAAAAAGTAAAAATGAAAAGGTTTTAAGTGTGGTTGTTCATCAATGTAGTGCTCCAAACGAACCACGGTTGCTGTTTACAAAAAATCATCAAAAAGCTAAACAGCCAGTTAAAAAACGATATTACTGCTCAAAATAGTGCAGTGTTTGTTCATAAACACTTATCGTATCCTCAAAAAGTCATGTTAGGACAGTTGTCAACGTCTATAAAACCCTCAATTCTACCAAATTCAACACATCGCTCCTACTATCAATCACGCCTACTATAAATTGCTCCTACTATCAATCGCGTTGAGTACAAACAGCGCCTGCTATCAAACCCTTGCTTCCTTGTACTAAAAAATTAAACTTAAGTCAAACGCATTAACCACTCAGCCATCCTGACAGTTATTAATGTAATTCGTTCTATGCACTTGAGTGTTTACAAAATTTTCGAGTGTACATTGTCTCAACCACATGCACGTTTTTAAATGTACAATTTTTGTTTTCCCTTAAAATTGCAGTTATGGGTCTCTTAATATAGGGTTAAAAGCATTTTAAAATAATTTTAGAAAAGCTCCTAGGTATTGTGTCATGGGTTTTAGAAATGCATTACTGTTCGTTGGCTAACATTTACCATTACACAACATTATTTGGTAAGCTCTACATGTTGTTATTTGAGTCTTAAATCTTTTAACTGGTTCAATGCAGATATCCACGCCTCCCTGTCCTGAGCTATTCATTTCATATCTATATAGCTACCACACCCTACATCCAAGGCAATCTGTTTAACATATTCTAAACTTGGTCTACCCCTACAGTTCTTGGCATCAACCCTTCCTTCCATAACTAAGCTTGCTATACCTGGGTGTCGTAGTATATGTCTTACCAACCTATCTCTTGTCTTTATTAGCAGTTGTCAGAAACATCTCTCCTCTCGCACTAGCCTTAATACCTCTTTGTTTGTTACCCTATTTACCCATTTAATCTTCATCATTCTCCTGTAACACCACATTTCAAACACTTCAATTCTCCACTTTTCTGCTACACCAATAGTCCAAGTTTCACTTTCATATAGTGACACACTCCAGAAAAAGACCTTCAAAAATAAATTCCTAATACCAATATCTATATTCAATGTCAACAGATTCCTTTTTATATATAAATGCTTTCCTTGCCTGAGCTACATAAGTATCCTAATCGTCTCTGGTATAATGACTTGTTTAGTAAACATAGTCGCTCAATATGTCTAAGCATTTGTTGTATATAACCCAAAATAGCAAACAGTTTTCTAAAACCCTACTCACTGGTCAATAACAAGCATAGTCTCCCTAGTAGCTAACTATGTTTGGTTAGTCAATTCTTATTGCAAGGCCAGTCAAGACCTAAAAATTTATCTTAACATGTAGTCTAATCATTTTTATCTACATACCAGTGTATAATAAATAATCAATATTAGTTCGGTCTTTACCTAAAAATCTAAAATCCAATATCTACATTCTAAAATCTAAAATCTAAATAAATTATATTATAGAAAACATAATTCCAAGTAATACAAATCCTTATATGTCTTTCTTTAATAATTAGTTACCACACATTTTCAGTCAATGGCATTATGGTTTGGTCTTTTCACAAAATCTAAAATCAAATATTCATTAAGGGTAGTGTAAAGTTGCCTTTATAGCGTAGTAGTTAGCATAGTTAGCTGGCACTCTAAAGCTCTTGGGTTCAATTCTCAGCTTTAACACAAAATTTTAAAATAGGTATGAGGACTAAAACAAGTCTACTCAGTCTCGGGTGATCCAAATAAGTAGAGGGGGTTTGATTCACATCTCAACCATAGAGCACCATATTTTATAATTTTAAAAAATAATGATAGCCATTTGTTCATTTTTTTTCATTTTCAACTTTCACACTTTGCCCTTTGTCAATTTTCCATTTACCCTTTTAAAAATGTCAGTTTAAAGTTTTTTGAATTTCATGATATGGAAACATGGATTTTCCATTTTGTTGTTTACACATTTGTCAATTTCCCATTTACATTTTTAAAAATGTCAGTTTAAGGTTTTTTAAATTTTGTCAATATGGAAACAGATTTTCCATTTTGCTGTTGACACATTTCTTTTTTCATTTTGTATATGTGAAAAGTTCATATTTGCGAAACATGATTTTTTTCTTTTAAATTGTTTTTTGTAAATGATCTTAATGCAAGTGCTTGACCATGGCGATAGTGCAGTCTGTCTATATGTTTGCAGAAACGTAGAGGATTATTACTACTACAAGTAAGACTGTTTTACAAAATAACACCTATCTACCACTGCATATGAAAAGAAACTATTGAAGAAACAAAATTACTATTTACCATTTATATAAGTGTTGATTTTCCCCCACCCTACCTCACCGTGTTTGCTCTGGTTAAACAATCAATGATACCCACACACACAAGCTTTCTCTCTTTCTCTTTCAGTGTAGTCATACATTTACACAACCATGCCTGTCTTTGAGAACAAACACAACCACGCTATTTATCCCCAAAAAACATCCTTGACATGCACACTCATCCCAAAGAACTTTTAGTTATACATTTTAACATTTACCAATACAAAAATGGTTTCCACTATTTCTAATAACAAAAATAAATATTTACTAAATACTAAATCTACTAAATCTACTGGTTAAAAAAGCCATGTCTCTAAACAATAAAATATAGAAATCACACCTCTTCTTCATGGTCATAACCTCATGGTAGGCTAATGCGTAGGTCATTCATCTGCACATGTTTCCTATCCATTGAGGCGTGGGTGTGTTTTCTTTGTTCCATAAGATACAAATTATAGTTGCTGGATTGTACCCTGCACTGTTTATGCGACATAGCTTTGCCAGTTCACAAACCCGCTGGGTAGTTGTCTACATATAGCGATTTTACAACTGCTCTACCCACGCCTTTTGCTCTTTTGGCTTTCTTACAGTCCAGTGAGCGATAGGCAGCATTAACTGTATATCAATCCCAGTCCACCTTTGTATTTGTAATCCAAGTAATAATTTGAAAAGAGACAAGTGTAATCGGTTTTAAACATTATCTCTACATTTAATATGTTTATGACATGCATATTAACCAAAAATCAAACTCTAGTGTACCTTAGTGAAAAGGCTAACAGCTTAACCACTGCACCACCTTGCCCTTGTTTCTTAGATTGATTCATTCTAGTCCTCAAAGCTGGAAATTGAGTTAAGATCTCCAGTGCAAGAGGCACAAGTGCCCGCCGCTGCAGCACAAAATGGTTAGCTGGTAACATTAGACAACCGGAAATGATTGTATTTCAGTTAGCCAAGCATTTCTGTCATTTGCCTACTGTGTGAGCACTGCTAGCAAGACAGTTTAGTTAAGTTTGTTGTGAGTGCGTGTATAAATTATTAGCCTCAAGTAGTTAAAGCTTGTTGTGTGTAGCAACCATTTTGCGCAATAACCACTGAGCAAGTTTTAACAGTCAACCCATTAACAAAAACAGCATGGGATAGTTATGTGTGCTCTATGTACTTGAGTGTGTGCATTAGCATCATGCGCTATCTTTACCTTACCCTCTAAAATAGAGCGTTATGCCTTTCCTTTGGACATTACCAATTTCAGCATTCACCCACAAGTTTTACACTTAAACCCATGGCTTGTTCTATATTAGGTTTGGTTCGTTTTAGTTTGGTTTGGTTCGGTTGGGTTTGATTCAGCTTGGTTCAGATTAGTAAAATGTAGGCACCATTTTGTGTTTTAGCTATCCTCTTAACCAATCAATTAAAGATAATCTACTCTTTAATTCTTGATTCGATAAATCAGATTTTGTATACACCGTTTGTCATGCCATGCCTGCAACCTACAGTATACTCCTACTATACTACAGTCTGGTTTGAAAACAAGTTCCAATGGTCAACAACATGTCAGTCACCATACATGTAGCTTACAATACTTGTTTCTCTGCCTAGCTATGTTTCATCGATCACCATAAACATCTAACATTATGGGTTTGCAATATATTTGGGGGGGAACAAAAGTCCATGACCTTTTCGTTTAGGGTCTTTTGGAAAAAAATCATAAGCCATAAAAAAGAGAGTGTCATGTCAAGTCCTAGAACACCACATGTATCCAAATCCCATTATTAGTTCATAAAATCTCAGGCCAATGACCTTTCCGTTTTGGGATATTTGAGTCAATGTGTGCACCATAGCATGTCATATCAAGTCCTAGGACACCTCCTGTGTCCAAATCTAATTATTGGTTTATAAAATATCAGGTCCATGACCTAGCAGTGTTGGGATATTTTAGTAAATGTATGAACTATTGCAAAAATAATGTCATGTCAAGTCCTAGGACACCGCATGTGTCCAAATCTGATTATTGGTTTATAAAATCTCAGGTCAATGACCTAGCAGTTTTAGGATATTTGAGTTTAAAAAGTGCACCATAACAAAGAGAATGTCATGTCAAGTCCTAGGACACCTCATGTGTCCAAATCTGATTATTGGTTTATAAAATCTCAGGTCAATGACCTAGCAGTTTTGGGTTATTTCAGTCAATCAGTCTGCCATAAGAAAGATCTGAAAACGAATCATCTTATGCCACCCAGCTGTCCTGTTGAAATATCCATTGATTTTTTAGGGGCATGGACACCGTGGCCGGTAACAGGCTTGTTTAAACACATGTACATAACCGGTAATGTCTCTATGTCTACTACAACCCTTAATGAACATTTTTAATATGTATAGTGCTAGTCCCTTTGTAAAATATGTTTGGACAAATAAATACGCCATTCAAAAGAGGACATTACCTCAAGTCTTTGGACGTCTCGTATACGTCTCTAGCCATATTGGTTTGCGAGATATTAAAATGCCAATGACCTATTAGGTTTGCTCTTTTGGTTTCATTATGGGGGGGCTATAGGAAAATAGGGGGCGTTACCCTGAGTCCTACAACCCCTCATACAATTCCCTAGCCGTATTCGTTTGCGAGATATTAGCAAAAGTTTGGTTAGGCCCTTTTGACAAAATTAAATAATACATTCAAAAACAGAGTGTTACCCCAAGTCCAACGACGCCTCATACAAGTCTCTAGCCTTATTGGTTTGTGAGATACTAACAAAAGTGTATTTAGGCCCTTTTGACAAAATTTCAAAAATACATTCAAAAAGAGGGCATTACCCCAAGTCCAACGACCCCTCATACAAGTCCCTAGCCTAATTGTTTCATGAGATATTAATATGCGCATGACCTATTAGTTTTCGATCTTTCGTTTATTTTAATAACTCATTTATAAATCATTATTCAAAAAGCCCACCCTTTTAAAAATTTCCCAAGTGCACATGCGTAAAAACAAGAACACAAAAATGTTAATTCATTGCGGCATTCTGGTCTATGCATGTTTTTCATGTGGAACGACATTTAATTTCATAATGGTATCAGGCCCCAAGTCTGTCGTATTTGGAAAGAGTCTTTTACTAATAAATTACAATTTTACCCCCTAGTAGGGGTAGGTTTTATTTTGAGGGTTGAAGTAAGTTGTCCAGAGGAAAGAGGACGTTAGCCCGAGACCTACAACACCTCATTTGTTCAAATCCAACCATGGGTTCGTGAAATATCGACTTGGACTCACACGGCGGCCATCTTGCCCATTAGCCCCTGCGCCAGGATCGGCATTTATATCCTACTCACAGTAATCAAGTACCCCCGAGATAGTGAGAGGCAAGGTAACTCACAGTAAGCAAGCACCCCGAGTTAGTGAGAGGCAAGGGACTCACGGTAATCAAGCACCCCGAGATAGTGAGAGGCAAAGAGACTCACAGTAATCAAGCACCCGAAATGGTGAGAAGCTAGGGGACTCACGGTAATCAAGCACCCCGAGATAGATAGATAGAGAGAGGCAAGGGGACTCGGAGCAACCAATCACACCAAGATAGTGAGAGGTAAGGGGACTCAGAGCAACCAAGTACCCCGAGATAATGAGAGGCAAGGGGACTCACAGTAACCAAGCATCCCGTCATTGCGAGAGGCAAGGGGACTCACAGTAATCAAGCACCCCGAGATGGTGAGAGGCAAGGGGACTCACAGTAATCAAGCACCCCGAAGGGAACAAATTACTACTACGCCCACGTCGTTGTTCCTGGGTAACCCTAAAAGTAGTCAAAGAATGCATTGCGGGAGGGTTGACGGTGTCACATGATAGCATTTTCAAAAATATCAAAAAATTTACTTCGATTTTCCTAATCTGATGTGTATTTGTTTGAGATATTACCATTTTTCAACAATTTTCAACTCATTTTCATTTTTGCCGATTACAGCGCCATCTATCATAAAACGAAGAAAATATTTCATATAAGTTACATATTTCATGGAGAATCCAAATCTGCAATAAATAATAGGGGTTCCTATTTAGGATTTCGAAATCACCCCCCTCCTGCTCCCGGGGGTGGTGCAGAGGGGTCGTCGAGCTTTATGTTATTGGATGTTCCTCTTCGACGTGAACAATTTGTATTGCAACTGTTTTTTAATCCGATTTGTATTTTTCCAAATATTCCGAAAATCAGTTTGCAGTGCCTCACCCTGTATAAGAGGGAGGTATATGTGCGAGCAGGTGAAATAGGATTAGGCCCACGGTATTTTTAATGTGTAATTGAGAAAAAAAGAAGCTTAATTTACAAAACGACCACATATTCAACATTTACCAGAACGGATTGAAATTCTAGTTCAGCCAAAAACCTAAGAAAGTTAAAAAAGAATATGCATATCTGTTTGGGACAGGACCGGGGGTGGGTGGTATGTGTATGAGCAGGGGGAAGCAGAATAATTCTTAATGTGTACAGTAGCATAGCAATCACCAGAATGTGTGGAAACCCAGTTGTACACGGTAAGAAATTCGTATTTACCACGTTATACAGGTGGTGAACGAAGAAAAAAGTGGCATTCGTCCGCCCAACATGTAGCAAACCTTTAAACCTGCCATCAGAAAGGTAAAGATGAATGTGCATACCTGTTTCGGACAGGGGTGGTGATGGAGATAAGTGCAAGAGCAGGGGGAAGCAAAATAATTCTTAACCTGCAGTTTAAGAAAATATGCTTAAATTGTAATACAACCAGTAGCGGTCGGCATATAAGGACTCCCGAACGGTGTCTTTCCTATAGAACGAAACGTGTTCTTTTCTCTCGATATTTCAGTCAAAACTTGGACTTAATAATTTTAAGAAAATTACATGTACCGTAACTGTAAAACTCTAGCTCTGTCAATAAGGAATACTGTTCGGCAATGTCACACACAGGCAAATTAATAATACGTGTGGCCTATTTGTCATATACTATTTAGGCCTATTGTGTCAAAATTTGATGTAAGACGTATCCACAAACTCAGAATACTTAATTACAAATCTTTATTCGAAAATAAAGTAGTCCGTTATTCCACCGTGTCGTTGGAAAATACCATATTGATAACTTAGCACAGAAATCTTATCTGTGGAAATGCAGCGTTTGTAAGTTTTTCTCTTACCTATTAGAGCATCCTAATGCTACACAAGAAATTAGTATCTTGATTTTATAACATAATCGATGTGCGATCAAATATATGAAAGAAATGAAAAGAGCCAGGACAAATCAGCTGACTTGTAACCTACGTAAGATGTCGCGAGTGCCGTACAATACCAGACATGCCTAGGCGATGACCAAGAAAGCAGTTTTCAGCGAGAGTTACTAAGGGAGGAATTGTTCCAGTACTACCAGAATACTACGATAGGTTCAACTATGTGACGCTAAAAAAAACATGTTAAGTACAAAACAAATATGGCGGCCAAGCGAAGTTAACATGTGTGAATGGCATTTTCTCGAGATTTAATGAACCGAGTGCAGTGAATCTTGGTGCGATAAATGATTATACAATATTTAATATAATGGCGTCTAATTCAAATCAATGTTTCTCATAAAAGCAAGAAGGCAGCTTAGCGAAATTTTAAAATTAAATGTTTATTTTAAGTGTCCGCATAATGCGATTGAAGTGAACGTTTGCATAATAAACCTAGGCACTGATCTTCATCTAATGGTATATAACTCTATGGTCTACATATAGAATAATCCAACCTGGCGATCATCCGAAATATTTAGACGGTTCTCTATCTGCGAATCAATTACAGCAATCGAACTGACATTTGTATGTTGATAGAGGCTATTAACATAAGTTCACCTATGGACCTTTCAATGACCTGATGAACACAAATCCAACATGGCCGCGAAGCAGAATTGAAATATTTCTGTAGATTTTTCTCATGACTTAATTATTCGAGCGCAGTGAAACTAGGCACGGTATATTCTCATACAAGGCGTAACATTTAGGTGTCTAATTTAATTAAACTCTTATGATAACTAAAGAATGGCGGCTGAACAAACTTTTTAAAATCAAGCGTATATTTCTCGTGTCCTAAACAAGCGATAGATTGTAGGTTGGTATAATGAGCCAAGATTATAATATTCATCTGCCGGCATATGATTCTATAGCATATATATGAAACAATCCAACATGGCGTCCTTAGGATACATTTCACTGGTTCTTAATCTCTCTGAAACTATGAAGGCAATCAAATTGAAATTTTGGATGGTGTTAGAGGGCATTTACGCAAGGACAAATATGGGAGTTTCCTTCATCCCGAAAAAACACAAAACATCATGGCAGCGAAGTGATTTTCAAACATTGGAAATAACTTTTCTGGCAATCTAATCACTCTTGTGTAATGAAACTCGGCACAGTGAATATTTATTTAGAGTTTAGTCTAGAGACACCTAATGGTGTTCAATTGTCTTCAAATATTCAAGATGGCATCAGTTCGAAATTTTTTAACCTTATTTTTTATTTCTCGTGTCTTATTCAGGCGATTGAACACTTGATTCGTATGCTGGGCTATGATAATAATCCTTATCTAATGATACTAAATTCTGTTATCTTACATTTCGTAAATCATAGAAGCCGTGCATTGGCTTTTCTAAAAATTAATTCCCGTGGTTCGTTACAAAAAGATGCCATCTAACGGGAGGAGTCTTAATCAACTATATTGAAAGCTATGTATGCTAGCACATAACGTCTCATTGTATTGGTGTTGGTGAAGCCATAGGTCGTGAACCAAAAGCTATTTAGTATATCGCATGGAAAACCCTTGTAATAGGAAGGAGAATTTTAATGGAAGAGACCAGTGGGATATATGAAAATAGGCTATTTAGTTCTTTACGGAACTATTTGTTTTCTCTGTAAATGAATATAGGAAAATAACCCTCATAGGACTGTTATGTCTGCTATACAGTCACATGTGACTCGGGGAGGAACCAGTTTTAAGGCAAAATAAGGAAGAGAACATTATTGCCACATGGCAGATTTTGTAGGTGCAGTAACGATATAATAATGCTACAAGTACAAATATTGGCAAGATAATAGGTTTGCATAAGAGACTTAGTAAAATAGATCGTGGACCATCATAAACTACAAGGGTATATTACTTTTCCCAGTGCCATGTTGGTATACGCCTCCTACTGCAGGATGAGAACTGAAATTAAATCATGAATTTTATACAAAGGAGGCTATGTGTTCTTTACGGGACATCTTGCTATTGTATGTGGTTACGCTACAATGTTGGCGATGGCATTTTTAGGGATGCGCATCAAGGTCATCAGCCATCCACATTACATGTTTTTGCGACTCTCAAGGCCTTACGCATATTTTTCCTATACATCTCTGGGATACTTATAAAGAAAGCTCTTCAGTTAAGCCTAAGTGAACAGGTTCTGAGGAACTCGTGACGTTCGAAACATGTCATCCAATTAAGTAGGTATTTGTGCATAAAAAGTGTGTCATCCTGTAGGGTATGTAAATATTTGTTTCCCGCCGAATGTAGTTGGGCACAATTCGTGTTGACCGACTGGAGAGCTTTCTTTATTAGAATTAGGCAACACTTAAAAATGGCTTCTATCACTACAATCTCTGGGATAGTGCATGCATGCTGTTTTCTGATTATGCCTCAGGACTCCGAACTTGTAATAAACATTGTGCAACAGAATTTGTAAAAGCCACCATGTGACAATATTGTTCATTTCCATACTTTACCTTAAAACCGGCCACGCCTCCAGGCACATATGAACAATCCTGTAAGGGTATTTTCTTATTTCCCATACAGAGAAAAACAACCCGAAGTTAGGCTGCACATTAGCATAGGTTTGGGAGGCGTGACTAACGTTGGGGGAAATAATTAAAGTGAACGATATTGTAACATAGAGGACGTGACAATGTGCAACCCAGTCACCAGTGAAATGGTTTCCACTGTGTCAGCATCCATAGCTCACGTACAGAACTGTAGAGTTCAGGTCAATTAACCCGTAATTTTCTCCTGTCTCAACTAATATTTTCTCAGAGAAAATACTAGTAGTTACTCCGTAATACGGCTGTTCTCTTTCGTCTCCTTGACCACGATATTCACTCCCCTAACTGAAACAGCAATACGCGTCCTTTCTGTACTTTGTGCAGAGTACACTACACCGTTAATATGTTTCTGGTCGATAAGTTTCGCTGGCCTATTAAGTGGTGAAATGGCCCAATTAAGTGAAGAAAGTTAACATGATATACATTGATTACGGTTGGCTGCGTGGTTCAGTGGTAACGTTCTCGCCTGCTGTGCCCACGGTTGTAAGACTGAATTCTGGCGCAGTCAGTTGGCATCTGAGGGCCGTAGCAGTATATTTACTGGCACGTTAAAGTTCCCCTCTAGGAAGAAATGTCGGCACCCCGGCGCAGCGCAGCGTCTCTAAAAGCTGCAGTAGTAATAACGGGCACAACCCCCATATTTTCGTTTTCATTCATTTATTTCTGTCCCTAATAAACGGCTGCCCTGATTGACTGGTACCTTAATAAACCGGATTATACTATATATCAACGGTTGATCGCTGAATGCTAAGTAAGCTGCTAATTTCACGTAAAGCAGAGCCTACATTTTGTAGCAGCGCGCTGTTTTCATAATTCTGTATAAAATCTACATCTGGGTATTCTTCAAAAGGGGATTTTTTTTAATGAAAGCCAGGAATCTTCTTCGCAAATAAGTTAATGCTATTGCCCTATTCATCATAACGTTAATCCAGAGAACTTAACTGAGTATATAGAATTTTGATGGTACTGACCCACCTCCATGATGATTTTCAATCCCTGCGAGTCTGTAATACGACTGTTCTTTCTCGTCTCCTTGAGTAGACTGATGAACCACGTGCAAGGTATCCAGTAGGTGTTGAATTCTACGCTCGGCACAGACTGGTACATCTCCAGTTCTATAACCGTCATGAAGCCTGGGAAAGATACAATACAACTCTGAACTATGTGGAATCTCTTTCTCAATACAAAGGGTATAAGGAAACACGTGTTACTAGGTGGGACCTCACAGCGTTTTGGAACACTCATCAAGCACTGTTATGCTAAAGAAGGAACATACACTGGAATATATCAGAGCGAAAGAACAATACTTCCAAAGTTATACCCTCCTGATCATGGTTGACTACACTTAGCTCGCGTGTGAAAGTCTTCCAAACTGCTGCACACGTCTCCCTCTACATCCGTCTGAGTGGAGGAACGAGCAGCTCAGCCGAGACCACTCCACAAACTAAAATTGCGCCTTTGAGCAGAGTGACCAAGTGAACTTGCGGCAGAGCAATGTATAGCAAAACGTGCATGGCCAACGGAAAACGTTTTTTCTACGGCTTTTCAACATGTTATCAGGTCTGTCGTGGCTTACGTCATATCGACTTACGTTTGCACTAGGTTGTGCAGCATAGCCTAACAAAACGAAGGAATGATGTCCGGGTTGGATCTGCATACGGCGAGTGGTTCTCCCAAAATTCCACGGCACTGTAATCACATTGTGGGAAATCATTGAACGTAAGCAGTCTCACAACCACGCTACATTTGTCATGTGTGCACGATAGGGAAGATGTGGACATGTGGTTGGCGAGGGTCCCTTCTCCTGCATGAAACCAGCTCACTTAGCCTATCAGTTGACTGAATAACAGCTGTCACGTGTAATCTTGTGTACGTTTCTCATATTTGCTTGATGTTAACATGCAAAACCTGTTTCTCATGCTCGTCTTCTCGTCATATCCAGAACATTAAGAAACAGATGACTCATCACCAAGCGACTTTACCTGGTTCCGGTCTTACGCACAGCAGTAGACTACTTTTGCCGAGTGTGGTATACTTTTCTTAGTTCCGGTCTTACGCACAGTAGTAGACTACTGATGCTGAGTGTGGTATACTTTTCTTGGTTCCGGTCTTACGCACAGTAGTAGACTACTGATGCTGAGTGTGGTATACTTTTCTTGGTTCCGGTCTTACGCACAGTAGTAGACTACTGTTGCCGAGTGTGGTATACTTTTCTTGGTTCCGGTCTTACGCACAGTAGTAGACTACTGATGCTTAGTGTGGTATACTTTTCTTGGTTCCGGTCTTACGCACAGTAGTAGACTACTGATGCTGAGTGTGGTATACTTTTCTTGGTTCCGGTCTTACGCACAGTAGTAGACTACTGATGCTGAGTGTGGTATACTTTTCTTGGTTCCGGTCTTACGCACAGTAGTAGACTCTTGATGCTGAGTGTGGTATACTTTTCTTGGTTCCGGTCTTACGCACAATAGTAGACTACTGATTCTGAGTGTGGTATACTTTTCTTGGTTCGGGTCTTACGCACAGTAGTAGACTACTGTTGCCGAGTGTGGTATACTTTTCTTGGTTCCGGTCTTACGCACAGTAGTAGACTACTGATGCTGAGTGTGGTATACTTTTCTTGGTTCCGGTCTTACGCACAGTAGTAGACTACTGATGCTGAGTGTGGTATACTTTTCTTGGTTCCGATCTTACGCACAGTAGTAGACTACTGTTGCCGAGTGTGGTATACTTTTCTTGGTTCCGGTCTTACGCACAGAAGTAGACTACTGTTGCCGAGTGTATAGTTCATCTACTGTAAGTTTGCACTTTTTTGACAGCTAGGGTTGCCAACCTTCATAAGGAAATACTCAATTTTTAACCTGTAGTCCATAACAAATATATACATGTTTTCTTCACATGTAGGTTTCTTCAGGTTATTTTTAGCCTACTTTTCACATTTTGCAAAAATGAGGAAAAAGTAGACTTATGAGATCGGGCAAATGTGTGCCTGTCTGTCTGTCTGGCTGTGTGTGTGTCCCCCCTATCAACTCCTAAACTGCTGGAGCAATCGAAACAAAATTTGGTAGGAGTAAAGATCTATAACTGAATATCTCACGGCCATATTTGAAAATGATGTCAGTGCTACCAACTGCTGAAAAATCGCAATTGAAATTTGAGCTCCATGTAGGATATCTTGGAAGGTATGAATGGGAGCTATTTCAAAATTGGCACACGTATAGATAATAATATTGCAGCTTATTTTTCAGGAGGCCATACATGGCCGTGTTGCCAAAATGATCATAAGCCTGGTGATAAGTCCAATTTTTAAATGCATATAACTTCTACACTATCAATTGGAATTCATCCAAATTTCGTATGTGCTATGTGTACATAAACAGATATGACTGAGCTTATTCTTAAGAGCCTCCAGGGCTGCCAACTGTTAATAAATGCTCTCAATTTTTTAAATCCAAATACCCATATATCAGAAAGTATGCAAGCCGGCAGCTTTACACTATGCACACGTATAGTACCTGACATTCTATATTAATTTGGAGAACCTTATATACGTCAGTGCTACCAACATGATTCTAAGCCTGCTGATAGGTCCAATTTTAAAATGCATGTAACTTCTATACTAACTAATGGATTTCATTCAAAATTGACACAACAATAGATCATATAATTTCAGATTATTTATGACCAAAACATGTATGTCATTGTTACTTACTTACTCCATGGCGCTACAACCCGGGGTGGGTTTTGGCCTCTTGGACAACTGCTCTCCATGTTTGTCTATCCATCGCCTTGCTCCTCCATCCTCTCACTCCCATTGCGACGAGGTCTCCAGTCACACCATCCAACCATCTCTTCTTAGGACGTCCTTTCCTCCTCCTGGAGAATAGCCTCCCTTTCAACATTCTTTTGGGCATCTGGCTCTCCGGCATCCTCTCTATATGTCCCAACCATTGGATTCTCTGTGCCTTTATAAACTTTACGATATCTTGTTTTCCAATCAATTCGTTTAGTTCATGGTTATATCGTATTCTCCATCCATCTTCCTCTCTAACAGGGCCATATATTCTTCGCAGTATTTTCCTTTCAAAACACTTCACAATATTCTCATCATCCATAGTTAATGTCCAAGCTTCAGAGTCATAGGTCACTACTGGTCTTATCATTGTCTTATATATCTTCATTTTGGATGTTCGCACTATAAGTTGATTCCTGAGCAGTATGTCATTGTTGCCAACATGATTTTACGCACGCTGTTAGATTCAATGTTTAACTGCATGTAACGTCCATGCTATCCATTGGACTTCAACCAATTTTTGTATTATGTACCTTAAGAGATGGAACTAAGAATATATTCAGTCACCAGGGCTGCCAACTGTAGTTCTCTATTAGGCTACATTATGCCAGGTATACAATATTTCGAACTAATTAGAAATTTCGATATTACCAACTTAATTTCGTCATTATTCTAGATAGATCCATATAGATTAATCATTGGCATGAATCTTAAATTTTAAGAAAAGTAGGCTCTTTAGTTCGTCACGGAACTTCTTGTTTCGCTTGTCCCAGTAATTGTGAATATATTGGCAACATATTCTGTCGGCCAGACTGAAAAGTTGCATTATCAAACTGAACTACCGCATGCTCGTGGGATGGGCGTGCGGTTGGTAATGGACGCTTTACTGTATTCATCCGCCTGAGAAAATAAAGTGTTAATTATATTAAATAATAATAATTATAATTGATAATATTGCGCAAAGTCGTCTGAAAGTATTATTTCCATTTGAACGCGTGTCATTTTTCAGATAAATATAAAGTGGTTATCTTAAATGTTGAGTAAATATGTAGCCTGAGAGGTCTCCAGGTCGGACATCTTTGTTTTGACTATCGAGTAGGAAGCAGTTACGGAATTTTTTGTTCAAGATGTTTATTTTATTTCCTTCTTTTTGAAAGTAAAAAGAAAAGTCAGCAGAACTATTTATTTCCCTAAGAACATTGGCCTGGAGAATAATTTTCATATGGCATGATTTGTGCAAAAAAGTAGGCCTAAAATATGAGTTGTTTTTTAGGCATAAAAGTTAACTTACATGGTGAAATGTTTCGTACGTTTTATTTTAATATCAATCCAACAGGTCAAGTAATGATCGTATCGACTTAAGGACATCTTACACCATACCTTAGTAAGCATTTTCCTCGAGCTGTTAAATGATGGGTCTAAAATAATTCCACTTTCACATGTAAGTTATCAGCTGCTCTGTCATAGCCAAGGTCTTGGCCATAGCGCGTCCAATGATGTAACATTATTCAGTCAGCGAGCCGTCAGTGAGTGTGCAGTTAGAACGATTATTTGATAAATGTCACAAAGAAATACAATATTCCTTTAAAAAGAGCAATGAATTGATATTGCGAGATGAATGTAGGTTTAGGCAACTCATAACAGCTGTTGACACCTTGACGGAATACAGCGGCCATTGCTGGCTGCCACATGGGTGATAGCTCATTGGCTGGAATGCACGTGGTAGAGGCGGATCGATATGTTCTGTAGGAGTATTCGTTCCCGCGAGAACTGTCAAAAAAGTGCAAACTTACAGTAGATGAACTATAGTATACATTTATTGGTTCTGGTCTTACGCACAGTAATAGACTACTGATGCTGAGTGTGGTATACTTTTCCTGGTTTCGGTCTTACGCACAGTAGTAGACTATTGTTGCCGAGTGTGGTATACTCCTGGTTCCGGTCTTACGCACAATGGTAGACTACTGTTGCCGAGTGTGGTATACTTTTCCTTGTTCTGGTCTTACGCACAGTAGTAGACTACTGTTGCCGAGTGTGGTATACTCCTGGTTCCGGTCTTACGCACAGTAGTAGACTACTGTTGCCGAGTATGGTATACTTTTCCTAGTTCCGGTCTTACGCACAGTAGTGGACTACTGTTGCCGAGTGTGGTATACTTTTCCTAGTTCCGGTCTTACGCACAGTAGTAGACTACTGTTGCCGAGTGTGGTATACTTTTCCTGGTTCCGGTCTTACGCACAGTAGTAGACTACTATTGCCGAGTGTGGTATACTTTTGCTGGTTCCGATCTTACGCACAGTAGTAGACTACTGTTGCCGAGTGTGGTATACTTTTCCTGGTTCCGGTCTTACGCACAGTAGTAGACTACTGTTGCCGAGTGTGGTGTACTTTTCCTCCTGGTTTCTCCTAAACCATGCACCTTTTGCTAAACATTTTTCATGTCTGTCGGCATTTCCCGACCTGGGAAATTGTATGTTCCGGCTGTCTAGTAATACCCCACCACCATGCATAGCAAAACGGCAAAACAGAGCGTATTATCGTAACACTGTGGGTAATGTGTAGGAACCGTCATGTCGGTTAGTATATCATCTATGGTTCGAATGCCCACATTTTGCCAAAATGGCGGCACGAACGAGTGTGTGTGCGTCTGGTTGTGTGTGTGTGTGTATGCGTACGTTCAGTGCTGTGACAGTCTATTTCACCTGTTTGGTATTTTTCGAAGTTCTACAATGGTCCTCGTTACAATAATGCAATGCTCACTCAAATAGGGCTAATACAGGACACGAGATGTCCCGAAACATATCGTAACCATGGGAGAAAGATACGAAGATAGCCTATTACGTTGGAATCACAACTTCATCATCCGAGCGCAGTGAAATTTGGAATCGTAAATCTTAATTAAAGCTTAGTATGTTGGGGACTAATATAATTTAATTGTAACGAGAAATTCAAGATGGTGGCTGTGCAAACTTCTAAAATCATGTTTTTATTTTTTGTGTCCTAATCCAGCGATCTAAGTATAATGAATCAACAATTCAACATAGCGGCTTCACATCTTATTTCGCCTGTTCTCAATATCTTCGAAATTATTACAGCAATCAAACTCAAATTTTATGGTGAATGAGGGCCATTAAATACACATCTGTTGCTTTCAAAAACCTGATAAGCACAAAAACAACATTGCGGCAAATACAATTCAAATATTTAAAGTGATTTTACTGACGATCTAATCATCCGAGCGCAGTGAATCGAGAAACACAGCGAATCACAATTTAGAGTTAAGTTCTTTGATTTTCCAAATTGTTAAAGAAGGTGGCAGTGCAGAATGTTAACAATATAGTTTTATTCCTCGTATCTTATGCTTCGTATGACGAACTACCTTAATAATTAATCTACTTTTCACATTTTGCAAAAACGATGAAAATATAGTCATATCAGATCATTCTGAGACATTCCGTGTTTGTGTCTGTGTGACCTTCTGTATGTGTGTATGTGTCTCCTTTCCTATCAACTCATAAACTGATTCAGTTATCGAAAACAAATTTGGTATGGCTGAAGATCAATACCAGGACGTCTCATGGCCATATTTGTAAATGATGTCATTGCTGCCAACTGCCGAAAAACACAATTGAAATTTGAATCCAATGTTGGATATCTCAGAAAGTATGCATGAAAACTGTTCCAAAATTGGCACATATATAGATTACAATATTGTATTTGCGCAACACATGCATGACAGTGTTCCTGACATAATTCTACGCGTGCTGGTTTGTTCAAAATTTAACTGTATTTAGCTTCCATACTGTTCAATAGATAGCAACCAAATGTTGTATGTTCAATGTATGTCTTGGGAGATATAACTGTACATATTTTCGAGTCACCAGGACTGCCAACTGTTAAGGAATTCACTGTATAGTTTTGAACCCCAGTCTCAAAATCTCAGAAAGTATGCATATACACAGTTCTGAATTTGGCACACGTAGGCCTATAGATCATAATAGTGGAGATTAATATTGAGCAAACCATACATGATTCATCGCGTGCTGATAAGTTCAATGATATTGTAAGTTGTTTCGTTTTAGGGGCTTGATTAATCTTGGTCATCAGCCCAGTTTACTTAGGTGTGTGTTCTATATGTCTGATAACCTGTGTTTCTGTTGCGACTATGGTAGTGTGAGTATACGGTATGTAATTATTAGGGTCGGGTGTGGGATAGATGTCCCGAGACTTGAAATAAGGTTATATCCCGGCATTTACATTGGGAAGTGTGGAAAAACTCGGTGAAAACCCACACTCAGGATAACCGCTGTCAGCGTCGAGATTGTAATGTTTGGACTTGCTGCAGCTCCCCTTCGCGGTCGTGTTGCACGACTTAACGCCCATGGCTACGCCGTGGAGTATATGCACAATCAGTAGTGTTTGCCTAGGCAGGCGCGCTACCCCAACACCACGGGGCCGGCCAAAAGAAATACCTACCAAACGGTAAAACATGACAAACAAGAGGAAATCCTCTCAAAACTTTCACCAAGCCACTGGTTTGTGTTTCTCGTGGTGTAGCGGCTAGCATTCTTGGCTGTCGCCCTGGAGGTCCGGGTTCGATTCCCATCTCATTTATCTCGGAAGTGGTTTTCCGTGGTTTCCCACTTCTACTCCAGAAAAATTACGGGATGATTTCTAATTTAAGGCCACGGCTACCTCCTTCCCAATCTTCACCCTAATTACAAATAGACACATGAATACAGACACCACAATAACACAGGTTAACCGACAAAACTACACTCACACCAAGTACACGGGGCTGAATGACCACGATGTCCAAGCCACTCAAATGAAACAACAACAGGTAGAGGGAGAGAGAAAAGAAATGCTAAACTAAACCCCGTGGCGCTACAGCCCATGAAGGGCCTAGGCCTACCAACCGACCGCTGCCCAGTCATTTGGTCTACAGTTTATGGGGTGACGCGTGGTCAGACCCTCAGGTCCCCTCGGCCGTTAATCTTGGTCTCCGTGAGCGGGATACTGCGCTACCTCACTGTCAGACAGGTACGTTACTCAATTATCTTCACTTCCAGCCCTCACGTCCGTTTTTTTTAATCCCTGACGGAGCCGGGAATTGAACCCGGGGCCTCCAGGTGTGAGGCAGGCACGCTTCCCCAACACCACGGGGCCGGCCAAAAGAAATATATACTAAACGGTAAAACATGACAAACAGGACCCAACAACTTCCACACGAGCAGTGTATTGTTCAGTACTTCGTCTGGACAAATAGGTGTTTAAACCGGCAATTCCTTACACCACAACTCAAGAACATGCTGTCCCCCAGTTGAAGAAAAGAGTTCAGAGCTCGTAAAACGAATGAACAAACGAGAGGGTAAACTCACGTCCAGTGCAACGTCTCTGTCCAAGTTCCAACAAGTGTCTATTTCCCGAGCTTGGATCGGCGAGTCTAAATTTACTGGCGTGCTTCTTCCGGCAAATTGAGGTATGTACTATCGGTTTATTTGAGGTGTGCCAACAAGGAGAGCTTTATGACTCTCTCCTGCCAAGTCAATAGTGTTTACAGCTCCATGATTTATAGCCAGGTCTTCAACCTTTTGATACTCCACGGCTGCATTCGTGGCGTACATGCGTATTTGTAAAGGTAACATAAACGTGAATTTCTGTACTCTTTACTCACCCCAAATTAAGGCACCTATTTGATCCGACAATACTAATTCCTTCAGTTTAAATTGAGACTGTTTTGGCTTTCATCGTTTAGTCTAGCCAGCAAGCCTCTGTGTGTGAACAAGTCAACTCCATGATCTCCTATTAGCAGTTAGCACCGTGGCCCCTTCTGTTTCTACACCTATCACTTTGAAATTATTGTACACTGAATCTAACCATCGCATCCTCTGCTCCTACTTTCTATCATTCAGTTCATTAACCTCCAAGGCAATCTCCCCGCCCCCATTCTCAACACATGACCCCACCATCAGAGTCAGCTCATACGAACAGCCTCATCTAACATGTTCATTTCGAATTTGTTCTTTATCTCTTCATTTTGAATACCCTCCTGTTATTGTTCTCATCTATTTGTCCCAACAATCATTCGTGCTACTCTCATATCAGTTACCTCCAATTTATGTATTAGATATTCTGAATCTACCCAAATCTCACTCCCATACAGCAAGGTCGGACTAAATACTGAGCAATGTAGAGAGAGCTTCATCACTGCTATAACTTCTTTCTTGCGGAATATTGTAGATCACAGCTGAGAACTCACTGCACTGGCTTTCCTACACCCCGACATTATCTCTGTCACTACACCACCATCCTGAGAGAATACAAAACCTAGTTACCTAAATTGGTCATCTGCTCCAATTTAGTTCCTCGTATGGCATTCTAGTTTCTTGCGTTCCTTCCCTACCGACATAACCTTTGTTTTTTAAATGCTGATTTGTATACCCAATCCCCTACATTTCTGGTCAAATTCTAACATGTTGGCTTGTAAGCTTTTGACAGAGTCTGTCATTACAACCAGGGGCCTATTTCATAAAACTCGACCAGTCGACAAACGTAGATATGACATAAAATGTCCCAAGAATTCGATAGTTCGACAAATTTTCGTTTCTGAAAGCATGACAATTCGACTGACATATTGTCGGAAAACCTGTTTCATAACATTGTAAAGCTGACAGGCTGAAATACACCTGTCAAATGTGTCGCATATGTCGCCAGTTTTTTTTCTTTATGAACCAATGAACATGTCAGCCGGGTTTATGCAATTGCCAAATTGTCATTGAAAACTCGGCAAGCAACTTTTACATGTCGATTACTACCATAACCTATCTTTTCGTATTGCGACGCATTATTTGGAAGTTTCCCGTTACATTAATAGCCTACAGTACTAGTGGCGGCTTTTGAAGGGATGCTGCAGAGCTGCAGCCCCCCGCTCCAGGGTATTTGACAATATCAATTTAGTTTCAAAGTAACGGGCTAACGGTATAATTAAATAGATCTCTGCTGAGCTATTTCAATTTTTCACAAGTATTGCTTGTAAATCCGGTTTCCCCCACGGCTGCTGCATTCTCGGAAGCACCTTAAGAACTTAACATCGCACTTCCTAAATCCACTTCCCCCATTGCCAAGTTGTCCTATGAAAGCCTCTTTGTGTGCTGTAATTCTTGCAGCAACGCCACAGAGTGCCAGTACATCTTTGGAAACAATAGAGTATACAGTTTACAAACAGTTCAAATATTGTACTGGCAGTGGTTAACAGCTTCTAATTCGTAATCAGAAAATTTGCGACTTATATTCTAATACAATAAATTATAAATAGAATCATAATACTATCGCAAGAAAATGTTTAAATGCAACATGGCTAGGTTTGTAGCACTGAATGGCAATAAGAATCATGAGTAGAAGCAAGATGGAACTCAAGCAAGGGCTCACGGCATCTAGTAGGTACTAGAAGAACCAAGTCCATCATCATCCCTTAGCCAATGAAAGGGAGGCATTCTACCATCTCTATGATTGTGCATATTATCTTCAAACACCTGTACAATCAGTCTTGCCAACATGCGAATTATAGATCAAGATTCTAATGTAGTATTCTTGCGTAATTTGAACAAATACTTGTATATTAATTCACAGTACAGTCGGTGGAGAATTTAGCTGAGCTCAAAAGGGAGTGACAGATCTTAGAAATCTGAGCGAAAAAATTCAGAAGCACGCATTTTCCGGAACTCATTTGAATAACATGATAAATTTTGCAGTGTTAGGGTAAGTGGATGTACAGAAGAGCTTACGTTCGGCATGTCAACAATCGGTTGAGCGTCATAACAATGAAGTAACTAGAGACAGGGAAACATACATATAATCGTAATACTATCGCAAGAAAATGTTTATATCACAGAGGAGAATTTCGAATTATCGGTGGAGCTGTAAAACTTTTGAGTTTCCTTCTCACTGGAAACGTAGGTCCGTCATTTACAGGGGTCGTTAAATTGTTACGTATCGCTATCACCCTGCCTATGACTACCGCTGAACCAGAACGCTGCTTCTTGTGCCTCAAGTGGATCAAAACGTACCTCAGGAATACCACGGGACAAGAAAGGCTTACTGCACTTGGAATGCTGCCTATTGAGACGGGTCTGATTAACAGCATACCGAATTTTAATAACCTTGTCATCGGAAAATTCGTCACTTTCAAGACTCGGCGCCTGGAGCTGATCTACAAATAAGGTAAGTTAATGCATGTGCATGCAGCGCCGACCCAACTGCGATAGGTGTGAGCCGCCACTGTACAGTACTAGTGTTGTTAGAATCGTTGGAATGTAACGTTAAACAGTGGCATTACTAGTGGGAGTGATTAAGTCATAGTGCAAGTGAGGTTACCGCTGGTTTTTAGAGAGAGAACTAATCTCACTTTGAATTTTACAGACTTCGTTTTCAAGGAGAAATTCCGCATCAGTAAAGTTACTGTAGAATATTTGCTGCAAAGAATTAGAGGCTATCTCTTGCATCCGACAAGAAGAAATATAACCCTTGAACCTTTGGAGCAACTTCCCAAATAAAATGTCTTAGTCCCCGCTAATCAGTGTTAAAATTGTCATCTTAGCTTCCATAATGACGCGAAATAGGTAGCGATGAACAAGGAAACAGCCACTGGAAATAGCACTAGAGGAAATATTCCTTCATAAGTGCAGTAGTGACCGAGCCGTGCTGTGCCGGAAGAAATTCGAAACATATGCTCTTAATGAGAATGCGAAATTTCTCCAGTATATATCATATTTTAAATATTTTATTGCTCTCTTGATCGTAGAAACTTCATAGTATATTATTTACTACCAATAGAATCAAACATTTGTTGCGCATCGCAGCGGCACGGTTACAAGTCATGCCTGTATTGTACAGTTTATATTTGCGATTGTCAAGAAAGATAAATGGTTGACTTGTAGGTCTAATGTATTATTTGACGCTGTAATAATGATCACATTAATATTTTAATGAATACTAAATCCTTCATTTGATTATTGCGCATTGAACAGTTAATGCGAATCAATAGTTATCGTACATTAACGATTCGCGGAACTATCGAAGTGTATATAACCTCGACAGGTTGATTTGACGGATTGTCAAGGTTAACAAAAGGGCTCTGTGACAGGCGTAAATTTTACAATATTTCCCCGTCACACACTGACCAATTGTCAGACCGAAGTGTCGTGACATATCGAAAATTATGTCAAATTGTCACGATTGTTGGACCTGTCGAGTTTTATGAAATAGGGCCCAGATCACTGCTTATTTTGTTTCCACTTAACTGATTCCTATCCAGCCACCTTCAGCAAATGGTGAACGATTACAGCCTTGCCTCACTCCTGTAATAACTTCAACCTAAAAACTCATCCTAATACCAACTCTCACTGCAGCCTGATTATCAACATAAATACAATTCCTCAGGACGCTCAGCATCCTTTCCCTTGTTTCTCTGTCGTTTGTCTTCTCCAGATCTACAAAACACATTCACACGTGTCTAATCTTCTCATAGTATTTCTCAATACTCTGACGCGTACCAAAAACTTGCATTTTGAATTATCCTAAGCAAACATTACATCCCTGCTTTCCCAATATACTGACCCATTTCCGGCCGAATTTCATCTATCCTTGCCGCTTGTAACATTGTAGTGTATTTAATATCCACCCTTCTTTCTCAAACATGATTCTGCTCCCGCTTTTGGTCTCCTTGTACTCGTACATAATCCCAAAATCTATCACGATGCCAGACAAGTTTTCATTTACATTTAGCAAATTTTCGAAGTAATCCTTCCCTTTGCTTCCTTGGTACTGTGACCGTTTGACCGAAGTCCCATGTCCACAAAAGCATGAATTTCAACATCCGCCAGCATAAGACTCAAAAACGTCTCGGGGTCTATTTGGGCAAAACAAAGAAAATAAAGCAAAAGCTAGCCGGACGGATATCGAAATTCACACTCTTTGAAGGATGGAAGGTAATGCAAATAATTCGTGAATGACACCAATTTCTTAAAACGCCTCAGTTTAATTTAACTGACCAATCATCCCATACAAATACAATAATTCCCCAGGGTAAAATCTAAAATTCCATTCCTGAAAAACAAAAACATCCTACGCTTCCCCCTGGGATCCTCATCTAACTGTGATTTCCATATCGCTCAAAATAAATGGATAACAGAAATTAATCAAAATTTTTACACTATGCGCAAAAACATTCACATGATATCTGAGAAATTTTCAGTCCATCCCAGCATCTTTTAAATATATTATTCCAACTGTACACTTATCACCGATGCGCAGAAAATTACTAATCCATTCTGACATCGTTTAAATAGATTTTATTATTTACAAAAGTATCACTTTTTCTATCATATTTCCGCATTGTTCTGTAACGGATCGTGTAATGCATGTAATATAAATAAGAATCCCTACGATGAGGAGTCATAATGTAACGGTGCGGTAAACAAGATGGGGAATAAATTAACATAAAATGATGAATGAAATGAAAATGAGACAAAATGAAAATATGCACTTTTGTTCTGTACTTACCTTTGGAGTACACTAAAAATGATATGATTTGGACGCCAGACTAATTAGATAGTCAAAGGAAGGGGATTGCACGGCTACTCATTGGCAGAAAACAAGATATCTTACCCCCGGTCGAAGTGAAACCGTAGTACTCAAACCGATTCAGCATTATGAAGGATAGTTGGGTTTGCCTTATATAATATTACTAACTACTATAAATGAGGGTCCTGAAATTGACTTAAATGAAAATGAATCTAGGTAACAAATATAAAAAGAAAAACACAATAAGAATAGTTACAAATTTGAATTTAAAGAGAATTTACTGCGGCTCAACAGATAAAGGACAATGAATGGATTTAACTAAAAATGAACACAAGCTTGATTTTACATGGCCTGAGAGACGTGAGATAAATCATAATCTTCGCTCACCTCTTGAAGTATTGTCATATATATGGATAATATGACTGATGTCCGCGTTGATCCGTCCCGTAGTTGACATGTTGTAGTACCTTATTGGAGATAGGTTAGCATACCTATTTCCATTACCGACTGTTGATTAACTGTAGCTTTGCTCCATACTATTGTACTGATCTACCACTGTAGGAACTAACTTCCTGCATGATGCCTCGCTAATATTTTCCTCTGAATGTATAATGTTGGATGATCGATGCTCAGGGAACGACGGCTTGGTGCAGACTCCCAACTCACGTTAAACTGACTCCCAGTACGTAGGACTACTGGAGTGACTGAATGAATAATAATAAGTGTCCCTCCTCTTGCTTGAGCTACCGTATTTATAACATCTTCAAGTTTTTGTCGATAATATGGTTCTTAAAGTCCAACCCTTTCAATTAGACACAGTCTATAAGTCACTGCTCCTTCACGAACAATACTCATCAGGAATACTGATTTTTTATTATAGAATATGCCATGTCTTCAGTTATTTCTACACAGCTGCAAGGGTTTCTTACATTCATTTGGGGGTGCGAATGGTTCTTAAAGTCCAACCCTTTCAATTAGACACAGTCTATAAGTCACTGCTCCTTAACGAACAATACTCATCAGAATACTGACATTTCCATTATAGAATAATGTCATTCCTTAAGTTATTTCTCCACAGCAGCAAGGGTTTCTTACATTCATTTGGGGGTGAGAATAGATTTACCATTACCGGCACTAATAGTGACCGGAAACCGCATCGCCTTTGTCATGCGCTAGGACCTTCTTCAGGAAATAACATCTATTGTAGAAATGCGAGCGAACCTGTCACTTCCCACGTCTCTTTGACAACTAAATTGACAACCATTCGTAAATGAAAATCTGTTCAGAATGATTTGAGCTGTTTACAGACAGATAAAATCTTGTAGCATGGAATACTACTTAATAAAAAATTAATATATATAAATATAACGAAAAAAACTAATTAATATAAATATAAAAGCTTGGGGATCGAATCGTTACAAATCGCCCCTTGAAATAAATGATTTTACATGAAATGACAACATTATTTCTTTCAATGCACTCTGCCAAAAAATATTTAAATACGTTACACTCAAAATGAAAATACACAAATACACTTCAGAATGACAACATAAAAAAATCTCCACCCTGACAATATACAATTACATTACCACAAAATGGGGTACACTGAAGGAGCCTCCCCGAAGATTGTTAATATTTGCTAGATAAGCACAAATTATGAATACTACAATCGGGCGTACCCTGGGCAACGGTGGCCATAGGCCAGCGGCTGATCCTTCAACCACCGGGAGATATTACATTTTCGACCAGTCTTTTTCAAGACTTTCAATAACTTCAATAAACATCGAAGGCTTATACTCGCTGACATGTGCAACCGACTAAAGATCGACATCCTAGTGATGCAAGAAACTCACAGAGGGATCGACAACAACAGACCCAAAATAGAAGGAATGCGACTGGTTGTCGAACGACCCCATGAACAATACGGCAGTGCTGTTTTTGTCAGACCAGAGATTAATATCAAGTCATCTCAAATGACGTTCAGGAACAATATAGAAATCTTGACTGTAGAATTGGAATCCTGCTCTGTAACATCCATTTACAAACCACCCAATGAACTCTTCTTCTTTGAAAGGCAAAGTAACTTTGACAAGCAGAATATCAAAATTGTCCTGGGGGATTTTAATTGTAAGAGCATCAGTTGGGGATATAATATCACAGACAAGAATGGGGAGGAACTCGAGCAATGGGCAGAGAGGGAAGGATTGAGATTGATTCACAACCCCAAACTGAGACCATCTTTCAACAGCGGTAGATGGCATAGAGGTTACAACCCTGACAACATTTTCATAAGTGAGCAAGTGATAAAACATGTAGTTAAAGCGGTGGAGGAACCCATCCCTAGGACACAACATAGCCCAATCACATGTTCAGTTCGAGGAGTGGTCAGCCCTGAGGAAGTCCCTTTTAAACGACGTTTCAATTTTAAAAAGGCAAACTGGGAGGGGTTTTCCATTGAGCTGGATGAGGAATTGTCCAATTTACAACCAGAGCCAAGTCATTGTGAAGACTTTGTTGACTTTGTGAAGAAGATCTCTCGTAGACATATTCCCCGAGGCTGCCATACCCAGTTCATTTCTGGCCTCAATGCTGATTCTAAGGATCTGTTAAAAGATTACCAGGAGAAATACGAGACAGACCCTTTTGCAGATGACACCATTCAGACGGGTGAAGAACTCATGAGGAGCATCGCTGACGGAAGAAAGAAAAGATGGATGAACTTACTAACAAACCTTGACATGGCCCAGAACAGTAGAAGAGCATGGAAGCTGGTTAAAAACTTGAGCAACGACCCTAAGAGTCCACCAGTGGATCTCACCAAGGTTACACCAAATCAAATAGCTCATCAGCTGCTCCGTAACGGGAAAACCATCACGAAGACTCAGCCTGTGAAGCTGAAGCCCAGTGAAGATGAGAATAATTATCTCGGTCGTCCTTTCACATCAGCAGAATTTGAACATGGCATCAAGCTGATGAAAGTCAACAAAGCTGCGGGCCCGGATGACATCAGGACAGAACAAATCAAGAACTTTGGACCAGGAACAATCCAGTGGCTGGTGAATATGATGAATAGATGTATCGAGACCCTGCACTTACCAAAGCTATGGAGGAAAGCTCATGTGGTCGCACTGCTAAAACCAGGCAAGGAACCAACGGATGCAAAGAACTTCCGTCCTGTCTCTCTTCTTTGCCACCTATACAAGGCATTTGAAAGGTTGATCCTTGAAAGAATTGCAACATTCATTGATAACCGGCTAATTCAAGATCAAGCTGGATTTAGACCAGGGAAATCATGTTCCAGCCAAATTCTGAACTTGACACAGCATATCGAGGATGGCTATGAGAATAAACTTATCACTGGTGTCGCCTTTATAGATCTCAGTGCTGCATGTGATACAGTGAACCATAAGAAGCTCATAGCCAAGCTGTACAACATCACTAAGGACATGAATCTAACAAATGTCATACGTGGGATGCTCCAGAACAGAAGGTTCTATGTTACACTTCAAGGGAATAAAAGTCGATGGAGGAACCAGAAAAACGGGTTACCTCAAGGCAGTGTGTTATCCCCATTACTATTCAACATTCATACAAATGACCAGCCAGAATATTTAGAGGCCAGGCGATTTATTTATGCGGATGACACCGCTATTGCTGTACAGGGTAGGAGCTTTGAGGAGGTGGAGGGGAAACTGTCCAATGCTCTTGAGAGATTAGACAATCATTACACCCAGAATCACCTGAAACCTAACCCTGGAAAGACACAAGTATGCGCATTTCATCTTCGCAACAAAGAGGCCCGGAGAAAGTTGAATGTTGTCTGGAAAGGAGTGACACTCGAAAGCTGTGAAACGCCTCGATATTTGGGAATCAAGCTTGATCGTACCCTCAGCTTCAGGAAACATTGTAGAGAATTGAAGTGCAAGATCAGCTCAAGAAATAGCATAATGTGGAAGTTGATAGGTTCAACATGGGGAGCGAACCCTCAGGTTCTACGTTCAACAGCATTGGGACTTTGCTTTGCAGCAGGAGAGTACGGATCATCAGTGTGGGGAGCATCTGCCCATACCAAGCAAGTGGACATAGCTCTTAACGAGTCCACACGTATTGTCACTGGATGTCTGAGACCTACTCCAGTGCAGAAGATCTACCCTCTCGCTGGCATTGCACCTCCAGTTATTCGACGCAGGGTGGCAGCAGAGAAAGAGAGACAAAAGCTTGAAACAGATCCCAGACATTCTATGTTCAACCACAAGGTGACCACTCCTCGCCTAAGATCCAGGAAGAGTTTTATTAAGAGAACAGTACCCCTCCATACCAAGCCAGACGTCCGGCGTGTGTCACTTTGGAAACAAATAGTACCAGAGGGGTTTACCCCTAAAGAAGAACTGAGCAGTGGTAGTCATTTGTCTTATACCACCTGGAGGTCCTTAAACCGGATGAGAACAGGAGTGCCTAAGTGTCGTAGCAACCTTGTGAAGTGGGGTTATGCAGAAGATCCACGATGTGCCTGTGGAGAAATCCAGACTCCACAACACCTGCTCACGTGCAAAGATCTTAATGAAACCTGCAGCCAGGAAGACCTTATGTTGGCCACAGTCCGAGCGATAAGAGCTGCAGAGTTCTGGAAAGGAAGAATTTAGTGTGTCTCCCGGACACGGAAAGTAAAGTAAGTAAGTACCACAAAATTATACATATAGACAAAATATACCCTTCATTTTATATTTGCGTTCCCCATTTCTCAACTTCTCAAGTGTTCATAGAGTCTTTGGTTTTATTTAAAGGAATTCCTGAAAGAAAGTGACATTGATGTACCCTTCACTTTCACATTAGACGTAATTCGTCTTCGTTGCACTTTAATAACTGAGATATCGTATGCATATCATACGTGTTAGCTTTATAGCTAATGAGCGTAGAATTTTTCTGTCAGCCTAGTGTAGGAATACATAGTTGTTGTCAGTGGCGGCTGGTGTAGAAAATTAGTTGTGTGCTGTAGGCCTGACCCTCCCTCCAATTTTTTTTTATATAAACATATAGAAACACTCACTCAGTGACGAAAAATGAAGTCCATGCGTCGCTCTTCTTGCTGCAGAACTTGTCAATCACCCTGGCATTGAACCCCTCTATACTGGAGACCGTCTTCTTCTCAATGGAGAGCATAGCGAAAGCACTTAGTCTTTCTTGTGCCATGGTGTTCCGCAGAAAGGTCTTGATCCTCTTCAGCGATGAGAAACACCTCTCAGGCTCTGAATTAGTCATGGGTGTTGTTACTAATATCCTCAGAAGCTTGCTTGTTTGGCAGAACGTACCTTGCAGATTACTGGATATTATGAAATGCAGAAGAGGGACTGCCCCACCAATATTCCTAAAATCTGGCCTACAGTACAGAACCGATAGTTCTGTTCTGAGCCTTTTCTTTTCCAGCATGCTATAGGCATGAACAGTTACACCTAGTTTTTTTTTTATCTGGAAACGTTTTGGAAAATCGTTCAAAGTTGGTGGAATCTAACAGTTTTGCTGCTTCCAGGTGATCCAAGATTTGGAAGCGATCGTGGGCTTCTCGTGTGTTCTCGTGACACAGTGGATTTTATCTTCACGGCATCAGCTGTTCTTGACTGCAACTGATTGTACATGGTAATAACACCTGCAATTACAAAATATTCACGAAACACTTGGTGTGACCGCGCAAAAACAGTACTACTCAGTATTACCAAAAGCATTAAAATGAAACCAGCAACGCCGTAATGCAAAATCACAGGTTATTTTGCAATAGTGAAATTTATGAACTAGGCATCACAATAATCATGTCCTTATTTTGACGACATAAACATTATAATTTTTATAGTACATCGATTTACAAAATGTGGCTATAGAATAATTAAGTTGGGTGTATTGAAAAAGACCTTCTAGCGGGAACAGCTGATGGCTTCCTCTGCTTTTTTACCCCATTTTCTTTGAGCGATTCCCTCTTAAATCCTATTGCTGTGTCCAGATAGTGCCACTGGCCACGTTCACATTCCTTGTGACCAGTGCTGCCTCTCTCTGGTCGAACAAAGAATCGCTGTGATGACTGGTCTTAGCTGTTGTCCCAACAGCACATCCAGAACACAAGGGAAAAGTTGGGCGCGCATGCGCAGAAGACAAAATTCACGTATGCTGCCAATAAACTTGGAAATTCTCGCTGGGCTGTGATCTGCACAGCTAACGCCGTGCACGGAGTGGAGCGCACGCCTAGATACCTCGTACCGTATCTGTTCTGTACCTCGTAGTGAGGGGAGTATAAATATTTCCTACTCTTTGCTTGACGTCTTTTTTAAAGCGTTGTATTTGTAGATAATAAGCCTACTATTAAAATAATTTATTTTCAAATAAAGCAGTGTGCTGCAGCACTTCAGCACATAAGGAGTGGCCGCCCCTGGTTGTTGTACAACTGACAATATCACTCGATACACATCACTGCACACGATTGCTTGCACGAATCACATAATATACCTTTCGTCTCTTTATAAGAATTACGAAGTTGCAATGAATCAATCTGGTGATGCTTAATATGTAAATGTAAAAACAAGGAACAATTAGCAATACTCATAAAACAACCCAAATGTCAGTACATATGTATTACTCATGAAATTACCCCACATACACATGAAATTTCCGTCAATTGATATTATATTTACCCAAGTATTCTACTTGCTCTTATCCGGACACATAATAACACAGGTTATTAATAACTCGACTCACCTGTTCGTTCAAAACCATCACTCATTTCACTACACTATACTTGCCACCATATATCTCTTAGGATACGTATTTATTTAAAGATCTTACATTGTACGTACCATATAAGCGTATACCATTGTTCTCCAACACATATGCAGAGTTCCCAATTCTTTTTAGCACAGTGAACGGTCCATCGTAAACTAAAAAGAACTTCAACATAGTTTTATCTAGACTACTGGATTGCCTCGGAACTCGTAATAGTACTTGATCACCAGGTTCGAATAGATCCAGTTTCTTTCCTATTTGTTGGCGAAATCTACGTTCAGCTGCTTTTCCTAGGTTTCTTTTCGCCAACTGGATAATGATATCCCTTCCAGGTTGTTGAATCTCAGTCAACCCTAGAGTTCTAGCTAACTCATTTTGGGGCTTCCTTCCAAAATGAACTTCATTAGGAGTCATACCAGTACTCTCATGTTGAACTGCATTTAGCCAAGTTACAATTCTTCCCAGCTGAGATACCCAAGAAGAATGCTTATTATGCACAAGAGCCCGCAGCAGACGTCCTAAATCTCTAAACTTCCTTTCGCAAAGATTCCCTTGTGGGTAACGAACTGAAGAATGAACATGTGTGATTCCGGCCTCACGCATACTGATTCTCCAGTGTTTAGACGTAAATTGAGGTCCGCTGTCAGTTAGAATCCTGATTGGAAGACCAAAATCAGGTACATACTTTTCAATTATCAATTTGCTACAAGCTTTCCCGGTAGCCTTCCTTAAAGCATATAGTTTGACGTATTTACTAAATGCATCAACTATTACAAAGATGTATTCGTAGCCAAATTGACCTTTCACAATCGGGCCAAATAGGTCCGCACAAAGTAACTCCCCGCGTTTACTTGTGAGAACGGCCTGCATTTTACCCATTAAATATCTACTCGGAAATTTAGATTTTTGACAGAGATCACATCTTGCTAGCACAGTCCTAATCTCCCTTCCCATTCTACACCAGATGAAGTTCTCTTGAATTTCATAGAACACTTTATTAGCCCCGAAATGCCCTAATTCCTTGTGGATGAACCATATGAGTTCTTCAGTCTGAGACTTAGGTACACATATAGCCCATTTCTCCCCTCCACACTTACGTGCTAGAAAACCGTCCATTAACTTGTACGTGAATCTACCCGATTTCACATACTCCAACTCACCTCTTTCCAATATTGACAAAGGTTCACTTAATACCTCATCCTCTCTTTGTTTTAGAAGTAAATTCTTTAATACTTTCAACGACTCTTTATTAGTAGGATCCAAGCATGCACATAACAATACACCTTGGTCCGCCTTTACAATTGAATCCCCTGAATTTAAATTAACATCTTTAGATAATATATCAGCCAATATGTTGTCCTTTCCTTTGATATGCTGAATCTTAAAATCATACTCTTGTAGTGCCAAAATCCACCTGCTAATACGGTTGCTACTTAATTTACATGAATCCATAAAGGCTAAAGCATGGTGATCCGTAAAAATTTCAAATCTCCCGCCAAGAACATACATCCGGAATTTACTTAAACTGTACACTATACTTAGAAATTCCAATTCTGTTATGGTGTATCGTTTCTCCGCAGCAGAAAGACCTCTTGAGGCTATGGATACAATTCTCAGATTGTCCTCCTCATCTTTTTGGCAAAGAACACCTGAAATACCAATGTGGGATGCATCCGTCATCAGCACATATGGTTTATCAACTATAGGGTATTTCAATACCACAGCCTTCTCAAAACTTACCTTGAGTGCCTGGAAGGCTTCTTCGTGCACATCAGTCCAATGCCACTTTTTACCTGTCTTAATTAATTCTCGAAATGGCTCCACCATACAGGCATACTTCACCAGGAATCGACGGAAATAGTTGAAAATGCCCAGATACGATTTCAGTTCTTTTGCATTTCTAGGAGACTTAGTACCTAGAATCTTAACTACACGGCTTTCCTCAGGTTTCACACCGTTTGCAGAGACCGCATGACCGAGAAATGTTATTTCTCTCCGACAAAAAACAGACTTACTTAGTTTGAGAGTGAACCCAGCTCTCGCTAATCTTTTAAATACCATGTCTAAGTGCAATAAGTGCTCCTCAAATGTCCTAGAGCTAATCACTAGGTCGTCGATGTATACCGTTACAAAGTTGTCTATATCGTTGCCTAGAGCGATCCCTAAAGCTCTAATTAAGGCAGCCGAACTACTTTTCAAACCAAAAGCGACGCGAGTAAACTGGAATAAATTATTTTGGAAAGCAAATGCCGTCAGGGGTCGATCTTCCTCTCTCAGAGCTACTTGCCAAAAACTCGAACTCAGGTCAACACAAGTGAACCATGTTTTCCCCTCAAAACCTTGGACTAATTCCTCAATTGTTTTAGATCTTAATTGGTCTTCAAATATATGACTATTGAGATTTCTGGCATCTAAACAGAGTCTAACTTTACCGTCAGATTTAGGAACTACTATAAGTTAATTAATATAAGGATTAATTGAAGGTTCAATGATATTATCATGCAACATTTGATTTATCTGTTTATTTACAGCTTCTACGAAACGGGATAACGGTGTCCTACAAATATATTCCTATCGTGGACATTCAGTGAATGTTCATAACAATTTGCAAGCCCGATACGATCCTCAAATATACTCTTATTCTCCACCAAAACATTAAACACTTGTCCATTTGATTCCCGACCACATCACCGTTCAATACAGCCTCACGCAATGTATCCTCCAAACAATCATTCGTGATTACACTGCCCAAGAAATGTACACTTTGAGGTTCTCTCACAAGAGACGCCCCCGCAAAAATACCTTCTACTTCACTTTTAAACGCGACTCCATTAGTTGATACTACTACTTCAATCGTACATGTATTTATAGGACCTTTCTTTAACTTACCTTGATCACTGAATGCCATGACTACCTCCTCACCTATCCAATTAAATGACATCGTACCGTTTCGATAACACAGATGAACTGACTGCTGTGACATCCAATCACTACCCAATATTACGGGGTACACTAGGTTAGGTATTACTAGACAAATTTGAGTTCCTATCTTACCGTGAATTTCTATCTGAATAATTACTTGTTTAGAGATGATATGCGACTTCTTCCCGACAGCCGTAATCACAAAAGTAGACTTTATAGGAATCTCTTCCAGAGTTACCCCGCATTCTTTCCTATTATTATAAAAAGTAGCACTTATACACGACATATACGACCCACTATCAATAAGCACAGGTATGTGCGCCCCTAGCACTCTAAATTCTACGACTGAGTAGAATTTATTACTAATTGGTTCCTCTGATACATCACATAAATCAAATAGTAATTCATCACGAATATTAAGGTCATACGGCTCTTTTAGAATGGTGTGAACCGGAAGATATGCAGACTTATGACTCGATCTTACGTCATAGTCTGGTTGGCATTTAAAGAACTAGTCCCCGGACTTGTATTAGGTCCGTTATTCTGAGTGTGGTTTTGACGTGAGTTATTAATATTACCCCTGTCTTCACCAGATTTATCCGTATTTCTACCACAATTTCTCTGTTGGTAAGACTGCTGTCCATTATTATTCGACCCCGCATTGTTACCTTGTCTTGAGTTATTATAGTTACCATTTTGTTGGTTATTCTGACCTCCGTTACCATAATATGGTCTTTGGCCTCCCTGATGACCACCTCTATTCTGGTATTGGCCTCTGCCATTATAATCCTGTTGATTATTACCTTGTCCTGAATTATTACCATGATTATTTTGCTGATTATTCTGCCCTACCGGCATATCGTATGCACCTCCGAGTGAATCAAATCTTCCTAACAATCTCTCTAATTTTTGGATAGTCGTGGTCTTTTGCATACAGGCAGCCTCTCTCACTCTGTATGGAAAGTGTTTGAGGAGAAGCCTCACTACACCTCCATCTTGGGTCATCCCGTCCAGATACTTGCATACTAATACCTGCTCTAGAAAATAGTCATGCAACTCCCTCCCTTCGGTTGATACATGCCGAAGATAATTCTTTTTCTCCTTTGAGATTGTATTTCTTCATTCCAATATTTTTCATTAAATTTACGCTTAAAATCTTCCAAATTCACTAAAGTATGCTTATATACTGCAAACCATCCCTTCGTTTCCCCTACAAAAGCCTGGTCCAATAATTCTACTACCGTTTTCCACTCAATTTGGCCATCTATCAATCTTTCTCTAAATTTATCCTCTATTTGGTATATGAACTCCATAGGACACCCCTGTTTATTAGAGAATTTAGGTAATTCAGTCTCTCTCACACTGCCTGAATATATTAATCTATCCTGATTTCCTCCCTGTCTTATCTGCTTCTTCAATCTAGCCTCAACTTCTGCTATCCTTTCACTTGCTATCTTTTCCACCATTTCTAATTTTCTTGAATATTACTTTCTTTATTCATTAATTCACTTCTCAATACCTTCTGTTTCTCTTGAATCTCTTGATAATTTTCGGTATTTTTCAAGTGATTTTCCTCTACCTTCCTATGACATTCAGATTCGACTCTCTCAATCTTGTCCCCCAACTCTATTCTCACCTGCCTAGATTCTGCTTCTACTAATTTGCTAACACTCTCACCTTGAGTTGCTATTTTTTCCTCAATCTGATTAATTATTTTCTTTTCAATCTTACTTTCTACCGCTTCTAATTGTTTATCCATTTTATCTATGATATATTTAGCCTTCACTTCTATCACCTCCTTAATTTCACCTCTGATTTCCTGTTTCACCCCCTCAATACTCTTCTGCAATATCCCATATTTCCTATTTAATTCTTCATTATTAAGTTCAATTTTAGCATTAGTGGCTTCTAACTTATTACTCAGATCCTGATTATTACTCTCTATATTCTGCAACGCCCTCATGATTGCCTCGAATTTATCTTCCGGAATATCTGGAGATTTCTTTTTCTCCTTGCCACCACTAGTCTCATGATTCGATTCATGACTAGTTTCAGGATTCATCTCCAGATTCGCTTCCAAACTTACCTCGGGGTTATTTTCAGGATTTACGTCTAACATAGTAGTGCTGTACTCTATACTGCTAGCCTCGCTGCTAACATCTTCCAACTCTGTATAGTTAACTTTCTCACATTTCTTTCTACTTCTCAGTCTCCTCTGTTCCTCCTCCGACATTTTGAAATATACCGTTTATAAATTGACCTTCCAAAATCACTTCACTCCCTCAAAATCACACTTGCACTGACATTTATACCTTACCTTCATAAATACTGAACAAGTTTTCGAGCGCCACGTTAAGGTGCCATAATGTAACGGATCGTGTTATGCATGTAATATAAATAAGAATCCCCACGATGAGGAGTCATAATGTAACGGCGCGGCAAACAAGATGGGGAATAAATTAACATAAAATGATGAATGAAATGAAAATGAGACAAAATTAAAATATGCACTTTTTTCTGTACTTACCTTTGGAGTACACTAAAAATGATATGATTTGGGCGCCAGACTAATTAGATAGTCAAAAGAAGGGGATTGCACAGCTACTCATTGGCAGAAACAAGATATCTTACCCCCGGTCGAAGTGAAACCGTAGTACTCAAACCGATTCAGTATTATGAAGGATAGTTGGGTTTGCCCTATATAATATTACTAACTACTATAAATGAGGGTCCTGACATTGACTTAAATGAATTTAATGAATCTAGGTAACAAATATAAAAAGAAAATCACAATAAGAATAGTTACAAATTTGAATTTAAAGAGAATTTACTGCGGCGCAACAGATAAAGGACAATGAATGGATTTAACTAAAAATGAACACAAGCTTGATTTTACATGGCCTGAGAGACGTGAGATAAATCATGATCTTCGCTCACCTCTTGAAGTATTGTCATATATATGGATAATATGACTGATGCCCTCGTTGATCCGTCCCGTAGTTGACATGTTGTAGTACCTTATTGGAGATAGGTTAGCATACCTATTTCCATTACCGATTGTTGATTAACTGTAGCTTTGCTCCATACTATTGTACTGATCTACCACTGTAGGAACTAACTTCCTGCATGATGCCTCGCTAATATTTTCCTCTGAATGTATAATGTTGGATGATCAATGCTCAGGGAACGACGGCTTGGTGCAGACTCCCAACTCACGTTTAACTGACTCCCAGTACGTAGGACTACTGGAGTGACTAAATGAATAATAATAAGTGTCCCTCCTCTTGCTTGAGCTACCGTATTTATAACATCTTCAAGTTTTTGTCGATAATATGGTTCTTAAAGTCCAACCCTTTCAATTAGACACAGTCTATAAGTCACTGCTCCTTCACGAACAATATTCATCAGGAATACTGACATTTCCATTATAGAATATGCCATGTCTTCAGTTATTTCTACACAGCTGCAAGGGTTTCTTACATTCATTTGGGGGTGCGAATGGTTCTTAAAGTCCAACCCTTTCAATTAGACACAGTCTATAAGTCACTGCTCCTTAACGAACAATACTCATCAGAACTACTGACATTTCCATTATAGAATAATGTCATTCCTTAAGTTATTTCTCCACAGCAGCAAGGGTTTCTTACATTCATTTGGGGGTGATAATAGATTTACCATTACCGGCACTAATAGTGACCGGAAACCGCATCGCCTTTGTCATGCGCTAGGACCTTCTTCAGGAAATAACATCTATTGTAGAAATGCGAGCGAATCTGTCACTTCCCACGTCTCTTTGACAACTAAATTGACAACCATTCGTAAATGAAAATCTGTTCGGAATGATTTGAGCTGCTTACAGACATATAAAATCTTGCAGCATGGAATACTACTTAATAAAAAATTAATATATATAAATATAACGAAAAAAACTAATTAATATAAATATAAAAGCTTGGGGATCGAATCGTTACAGTTCCAATGATCTCAAGATTTTATAGAAATTTTTCACATGTTCAAAACATAAATATGGAATCTCCTATTCCCAAAAGATGTGAAATCAAAATCATTAACTCCTTAAACAACCATTATTTATAATTTCAAAACCATGAATGTACTCCAGACATTCTTCAACATTATTATAATAAATAATGTTATCCAATTTTATTCATTCAATTCATTTCCTTTAATTTCTGGTGAGAAAATATTTTATAATCATCCAACTGGTATTTTACAAATATTAATGGATCCGAAATATAAATCAGCTGTCGACCTGATTCTTTTATTCACCATCCGCCTCTAGACAAAATGTCTCTCATAAAACAATTTATGTTGAACTGGACAAGGTAAGTTCTTCAGCAAATCGAAAACCAATTTAGGCTTGAAATACGAACTCATTCCTATTTAAGTGACTACACCATGTGTGCCATTATACTGCAATTTCAGAATGTAGAATTTTTCTGACGATAGGCATTACTGGCTTCCTATGTGAGCGACTACATTGTCCTCATTCATCTCATACCTGAGTATGGAGTAATTATTCGACCCTCAAAACTCGGATTCATTATCTTTTTACCAATACATAATTTGTTTATAACATTAGTCCATTATATTCTTATTTATATAACGACCCCTCAGCTACACAGGCTGGATTCAATGGCTCTTACAATCACCATATGGGAACATGTCACACGCATGTAACCCCATCAAAATTTGCATAACTATAACTGCCAAGTCCATCACATAGATGTAATAAAAATTTATGTCTTCTCTAACACACTCCTGTTTAAATGCAGCATTATCTCAAATGCATAGGTTCCTTTTATACAAATCTCATATATGAAAATCATTCCGTTCCCAAAATTAAACATTTATGCTTCCGGCATGGCCTTATACTGAAAAGCTCCGATGTTCTCAATTTTAATCCATTATTAAACAAATATTATCCATTAATTATCCGTTATTACTATCATTGATTATCACCAGGAATTATTATTATTATTGGAAAATGTTCCAAACATGATCATTACTTATTAGTAACATGACTCGATTATCAGTCGTAATGCATTCGGGTATCACTTATCAAAACCCATTTACAGCAATATCTTACAATATCTGTTCCAAATTCGATTATCAAAATTCATAAATTCACAGAGAATTGCGTTCCTGTTCAACTATCTTTCCACTAGAATATTATTCAACCATGATATGGATGTCCGCTTTCATCCTCGACCAAATTGACTCAACAAGAAAACCTCCGAATAAACAGATCGGGAAAAAATTAATAAAACATAATTAATTCATAAACAAATAATTTAAACAAACTCCATTACTATTTGAAGCTCTCTAGCACAAAATGTAGGTATAGAATGTTTCATATACCATCCACTTCGTTGCCTAATGTCATGGCTGTGCTTATCCGGCTGAATTCCAAAAATGCAGATATTCCATCAGAAGGCTCCATAAAATAAATTGGCTGATAAATCCATGAACGTTACCGTGGCTTCTCAAAATATTTTTAATCAGTAGAATCCTACTTGGTGGACAGAATAGTCGAAATTGCGAATACAATACACTACCTACTAATAATACAGTTGTGGCTTACATTCCGACGTTCTCGAAGAAAGACTCCTTGTTATGTTGCATTTCAGCATTTTGGCATGCACATCGGCTCGCGACCAGATGTTCAGGCTGCGTTCCCCGCCAGGTCTCCAGCATCGTAGACAGCGTTTCCAGATATCTCCTGACATCTCGCCTCCTTTTCGTTTAACCACTCATGATGACGGTTCGATTCATCTTGTAGTTACTAGTATGATGCATATCCGGCACCATAATGTTAACCTTTCGAGTTCCACGTCTTAACACTTGTAGCTTATGGTACGTCAAAGTCCCCTATCTCGACTATGCACTTTCCCGTTCTAGAATATTCACTCCGTGATTCAAATATAATTTGATTGCCACGACCGTTGGCTCAAATTCTCACGTACTCGCTTTCGGCTTTCAATATCTGGAGCGATACACTTATAATCTTAAGATCGGTTTTCTGAGTACATCAGTACCATTTCATGTTACTAGGCTATTCATTCCCTACGTGAGTAATGAGTATGCCCCTCCACAGCTTTGCACACACAAAATACTGGGCTCACAACGATGGCTACGGTTATCCTACATTCGAGTACAGAGTATGCCTCTCCACAGCTTTACACTCACAAAAACGGGGCTCGCCTAAGTCGCCTAGCATGGGTAGATGGATATTTCAGGTCCACACCATATTCGTTGGCTATGTTTCCAGCTGTTTAGACAGGTATCCTCAGATTCTATTTGCCAAGCTAAATTAGTGCTTGCGCGCACCAGATCTCAAGTCGTTCTGCTTGTTCCTCTTTCGCACCTGTTGAATGCGGCTTGACTCCCCACCAGCCACGTGGAGAAAATAGTTCGTGCGCCAGTGGATTATTTATATTCTAATATCTTCCGATTCCGCTTATGGATTCTCTTGATTCCGTGGGCATAATTCTTGTAGATGCATTCAGTGTATTCCCACGATGTTTCGGTGGTTCGACCTCTTCATATTTATATTCATTACCATTTGTTATTTCTTTCTTCACGGGGATGCTCTCTCCCTCTGGTGTCAGCTAGATGAAACAACAAGCTTATATCCGCGCGCTCTTCAAAACTCTTGACTCAGCAAAGAAAAACAACCTGTGCCCTTCGTCAATATGGGTACAGTACTGAACCCGTATTCGAATTATTTTTGGTAAAATTTGTGGCTATTTTCAATCCCATGATAAGTGATTTGCATTGAAACTTAGATACTGGAAGAGAGCATGAAAACCAGTCTCTACACAGTAGCGAGGAGTTGGCTCGTGGTATATTGCATTCTGGAAGCTCCAACCAAGGTCACTTCGCCTAGCAACAAGCTATGACAGCGCAAAATTAGCGAGGATCTGATATGAATTATTTGATTGGATATAATGGACTAATCAATGAGAAGAGGTTTTCATGATCGGAAGGTTCAGAGACATCAAATTATTATAATTAATGCATTACTTCCAGGACTTATAAAGGAGATTTTATGATTTGGAAATACGCCTAAATTTAAAGAAGATATTTATCAAGCATTTTTATGGCAGGAGAAGTACGCAGTACACTGTATTATTGATAAGTACAGGTACCCGCCACTTCTTCCCGCGATTTGGCAAAATGGCGGTAAGGAAAGGTTTGGTGGGAGAAATACGCCAGGAAGGGAGGCTCTTATTCCGCTGTCGTTCTAGAGGAACAGACGTATCGCTGGACGATCGATTTTCCCAGCCTTTATAGTTCAAGCAAAGTGCGGGGCAGGCATGGCTACGCACCTCGACCGCAGTTCGGGTCAAATTTCATGTACGGCCGGACTCGAGAAAAGAGTAAGATTATACTGCAGTATTGAGCAGACAAACTTGCGTATTTCGCTTATTGAAAATAATAGTATTCAAGTATTACGCAGTGAGGCTAGAACATTATACGAACAATGAACAGTTACTAGTTGATTATACTGACATTTTGAAACAGTATTTTATATAACTCTGTGACGGAGAGAAGGCTACGTGTGAAGCCAAGCGTGTTCGTTTGAACATTCCGTTATGCAGTACGGCGAGTTACGAAGCTATAAGCAGTGAACGAACTTTCTTACCAACGACTTAAAGCCATTATCATTACTCAAACTACGTGCGTACATGAACATTGTGGTAACACATATCAATAGTGAGATCAATATTCAACTGATTTCCACTATGAATGTTACTAAGAATTGCGACAGAATGCTGAATTATATTACTATGAGGAGTGGAGAGATGGAGTAAGTTCTAATATGTGCCAGAAATACATTCGACAGAAGTGAGATGACTTCACAGAGCAACTACAACATCTACATTGAGTTTCATCAAAATTATTACGAGCTACTTCAAACATATTTTGACCTAGAATATTTTCACAACAATGAAATATTTTATGGTCAAAAATTATGAATGCCTACAAACGATATTGCTCTAATATGATTGCCGACTACAAGAATCGACGCCGAAAGAAGATTCATCACTTGAAGCAAGATGGAGACTGGGATTTCTCGTCTAAAGCCTGTAGCATATACGTGGAGCCAGGAGAAGATCCGTTCGCAGCCCAATGGAGCAGTAGCAGGTCCTGGGAACGAGAGATCGCACCCCAAGATAGCTGTATGCCTGAAGAGGAGGCCAGGAGTTCGAGACTTCTCTTGTGCAGAGATACTGGAACATCATGGTATTTCCTATACCAACTGACGCTTCTAGAGTCGTCTAGACTCATCTAGCTCTACTTTCTTCCCTCCATTACCTTCCTCGACATTAATAGCACCCCATCGAAAACCAGTTCGATTGCCTGTTTGTTTCCAAGGAGTCCCTGATCTGTCAGATGGGAGTGGGTCTCTGTCACTCGCATAGGTCCGAGGCTTGCTCAAGACATTGTTAGGGGTATAAAAAGTGAAGCAGATTGCTAGCCTTACCTACACAGGGCCCCATGAGTTTCACCTCAGGGAACAAACAAGTGAGTTGGGTAGTCCTAGCCACCTAAACACAAGGAGGGCCAAATTCAAAATATGTCAAAGATACCCGCTCCTATTCCATAGTAACTGGTATCCCGACTGTCAGGACCACATACTAGACAACACAGCCGTTGTTCATAGTTACGAACTAGAACGTGAACACACCATGAACCATTATAATATTAAGAACAATACTATTATTATTATTATTATTATTAACAATAAACATAATAATAATTCAGCGTGACAGACTATGAATATTAAAGAAAGGTTTCCAGGTGGTCAACACAAATTGTGCCCAATTACATTAGGCGGGAAAACAATTAGGCTATTTATGCACCCTAACCTGAAATAAATATTACGTAAGATATTTATCACAAAATAACACGCTTTTATGTACAAAACATGGCGGGTACTTGTCGATCGAAACATGTCCAGGAAAGGATAACAATCATCATTTGCACTAGCTCAATCGTCATGCGATGTCACCCACAGTTACAGACATAGGACTTTCAATGAGTGGTCATTTATAGAGAGAAAAATTAGGTATGTACAGTATGACCTCAAGAAAAGTTTTGATACAAAATTAAGGAAGCAGATTGAAGAAAACCGTCCTCCAAAAGCATTCGTGGAAGCTGGTGCAAATGATAGAATGCCCAACGGCCATTTAAGAACATTCCATACCAACGTTCTTTCTGAAAATCTTGACGGTAATCAAAAGTGTACACTGTCGTGTGATTGATTTAGTGCGCACAAAGACACAAGCTATATAAATGAATCAAGGATATAGAATATAGATAGTTCCATCTAAAACAACAAAACATATGCAGGTTCTGGATGTCTTGTCTATTCCTTTAACTGCATGATATATGCTAGGAAGATAACAGATTACATAAGAACTCATCTGATAACACAGAATTTAAATTGGGAAATCGTGTGTTTGTTTTTGTTATCCATAATATCCAGTATATTGCTAGCGTTATTAGCTCTTCCGCCCTATTTAGAGTTGTGAATGAAACATACAACTTAATTCGGTTAATGAGGCACAGTTTAGTTGGCGCTGGTAGACAGTGAGTTTCCTCTCTTCATTTCCTCGACACGAGTTCATAAAAAATAAAGCTCTGATTGGATACCACTTAAATTCCTAACACGTTCATTCTGCATTTATTATTTGCACAGGTTACTCTGCAATCGCATAATGATTCTCTAATAACGTTTTACTTATAGCGCAATCATTTACCTACGTACAAAGTGCTCATGGCCTTAAGTATTGAGCAGGTCTCATTCTCGCCACTAGAAGTCATATAAGATAGCTGGAGTTACCAATAGGGCTGTGATTCCTGATCAAACATGTAGCCTATTGGAATTTCTACCCTATATCTACTCCTTCAGTATGGACTCGGAGCCTAGGTAGCTTGTAGAATTCAGTCATTGTGATTAGCTGCACTTTACTGATTTGTGTTTCTCGACTCATTCTGCCAGTATTATCTGCTTTTCGTGCAAACCCTTGTAGAAAATATAAACAGCATGCCACGTTGAGACATATTCCCCAATCCACGTCCTTCCGCATCGCCTCATCCTGTCCTATTTTCTTCTTAAGACAAGATTGTGCCTTCTCTCCCTTCTTGGAGGGGTGGCTGCAGCAAACATAAGGTCGCAGATTCGACTCAACCACGCAGCACACATTATGACTCTCTGTCTTACATACCTTACAGCGTGATCTTATTTTAAAACACAAGACCTAATAGCTGAAACTCTCCTTGGATATATTTAATTTTTAAATTTGATCTTTTTCGGGTAGCAATGATACTCGTTACCTTATACTTGTGATGTACAGTACATACTATACCCTTGGAATATAGCATATAGACAAGATTCGAAATTTCGGGGTCGTAATGGATTCTTGTGAGTGTGATTTAGAGATTTTATGCTATCAATATAACTTCCAGGGTTCATAAGGTTAACTAATTATTACAAAGCCAAGAAAACAACAGGATCTACTAACAAATAAAATTTAATAACTGAATCAAACATAAAACACTTAACAATAAACCACCCTTAAATTAGTTCACTCGCACGTGAACAGATCTGACACTGACCAATCTGACGTACCATGATAACACGGCATGACAGCTGTCAAACAAGCGTTGTGACTGCAATGCCACTTAATTCAAAGTAACAAAAGAAAACGGATCACAAGATCCAAAAATATCAAACAAATAAAAAGTACAAGAATTTAATATTTATGAGCGACACGCGTTTTAAGACTAGTTCAAGTAATGAGCACTTTGACGGGCGCTCGTTTCCGACCAAAACAGTCGGTTCGGGAACGAACTCCGTACTGCGAAGACGAATTACGGAAATGTGGGAACAACAATTACATATTTAAATACACTACTGACATGCTCTAACCTTAGATTACCACAACCAAATACACGTGTGTATTATTTAAAATAAGGGCTGCGGAATTTCCGTCTTATACCTCAAACACTAGGAAAGCATAACATGACATGAACAAGTTTGGCCGGTTGCCAAATTATATTTATAATGAATACAATGGCCTTGAAAATAAGAGCCAACAACAACAAATACAAATTTTTAAATTCACGCCAGAAAATTTGGCGTTTTAAAACAATGAACAAGTTTGGCCGGTTGCCAAATTATATTTTTAATGAATACAATGGCCTTGGAAATAAGAGCCAACAACAACAAAATACAAATTCTTAAATTCACGCCAGAATTTTTGGCGTTTTAAAACAATGAACAAATAAGTCGTAGTCATGATAAAAAAAAACCTTGGATCGACAACATGGCAACTCCCCAAATTAAACCAAATAAAATAACCTTAACTCATTAGGCTTTAAAGCAAACATTTACGTGTCATAACAGAGCTGGGGACAGCCGGGTCTGTTATCGCATATCTGAGTAAGTGTCTGATTCCTTCCCCAAACGTAGTAATGAGTGCCACGCTAAATATAGATTCTGGCCCATAGCCAGCGTCCAGCAACCTTTGCTAATCGCCACCTGTTAAACGCGTAAAAACAAAATATCACATTATCTCAAAATATCCTCTCAGGGATTTTTAAGAACACATCTCCAGGTCAAACTTACCCCCAAGGGTAACTAATTTGCCGGAATGATGTCGCAGTCAAGGACAGGCTTTACCTTTCCTCATCATCACACTTACACCCAAAAACACGTGGCACTTTCTCGAGGATCTCGTCGCAGCATATGATCCAGCACACCCCTCAGATAAATAACACACAAAATGTCCAAATGACAATAAAGAATTAATAACTGGAATCAGAATTAGTCCGAGTTATCAAAGCAACTAAAACACTAATTTTCCCCCCACGTCTAGTTTTAGTTTTACATATCATTAGTTCAGTCCATTTATCATTGTCGTTCCTAGGTTCTCATTTATGGCTACACTTTTTATTGCTACGTTAATCATATGCGGCCATTTCGCTATAAGAATTACGTATACATAAAGACAACATTTAAGTTACAAAATTATTGTACAACATAATTGTCACGCAATGACAAAATTTACTACACGCATGTCAGTTAAGAAATCAAACCCTAAATTTAAATTAAACCACACAAATAAATTCTGTACAAAGTTCCACACATCTCTCGCGATTCCCCTCGTCCAAAATCAATAAATCAATTTTTTAATACTCATCACTTAAACCGCTTTCCAGAGGCCTCCCGCCTCGTCATCTCCCATCATTAGGCCTTTTAGCCCATAACACTCATGGTAATGGAGGATGAAACTTGTTGTCTTCTTTCCATGGTCGTCATCTTGCTGCTGTTAAAACACAATTAAATTAAAGTTTTAAAACTGTTCTATCTGCTCTATGAGTATTTTATTTCCTCATATAGTCCTATGCAGAATCGTAGACTTTCCCTATTCTATGGCTAATTGCCATCTCACGATTTATGAAATTTATAACTTCGTTGTCGACACACAACTAGAATTTTAAAACCATACCGTCTTAAGGACGTCTTAAATTGACTGTCGAAGAATAATTAGGAGTACCCCGGTTCATCTCAGACATTTGTTTATATACAGAAAGCCTAAAAGTTCCCATGGAGGGAGAAACAGCTCCTCAATATTTTAAATAATGGGCCTATAATTATATGTGACCTCTCAAAAATCTTGTAATTTCACACAGGTCGCGAATCTGCCGCCGAACACGCAAACCGATCGCTAGATCTTTTATAACCGCTTGGCGCGCAAAAACACACTGATGCTATGTTCTGGCGTCCTATCCTCTTATTGGTCAGTTAAGTTGGCGTCGGAGTTCTGACCTTACAAATCCCGCCCTTATTTTGACGTCACGACACTTCTCCTCTCTCTCACTCCTTGCCGTGGACCCATCATCGTGGCCTGTCGATGGTCACGTACGCCTCAGCGTCATACCTGATTTTCTCAGAAGAATAAGAATAGCATTGGTTGTGAAACTGTCGGTAGCTTCCAGCCAGCACGTAGCCCGTCTTACCAAGTCCAGTTTGCTTGCTACATCAATTTTACACAAATATCCAGCATATCATGTATTTAGTATTTCCAGCGTTTTTAATAAATATGAAACATTATTATTGGACACAATGATAAGGGTTCATCTGACCCCTAGTTGATGAAATTCGAACTCAATATGAAGTCGAATTTCACACCCTCTACTTTTCTGGCTCAAATTTTAAGTTTCTGGTCACCCTCAAAATATAATGACTGTCCGCCTCTGTCTGTTTCAGTAGCCGTCTCGCTCCAAACTCATTAGAAAATTCCTGTACGCTTGTGCCCTCCGGCCTCTTTCCTCGCTACTCGTCTCCCCTCTCACTCTTTCAAAACGTCAACATTGCTCATTTACAACTTCCGCCTGAATTTGTAAACACGTCAGGGCCGTCTTTCGAGTGCATACACTACTAGTGTACCCCCGTATCTTTTGTTGTATGTTATCACGCGAATGTTTAATTTGCTGCAGTAACATTATTTCTCGGTTCGTATGGCTCTCTCTGATGATACAATTTTAAATTTGAAATATTATGCACTGCCATGTTTCCTGTGCTCACCTCCCGGACTCTGTAAGCGTTGTTACCTAAATTCGTAACCCCTAGTTGAACTTCCTTAAGCTGCTCCTGTCTTTTCTCCATTCTACCGTGATGTCATCTCCTTCTTCTCTCCCGCGTTGCCATCTTCTTCCTTCTCCCTTCTTCTTCTCCGATTCCCGTACAATAACGTTCTTCACCACATTTCGAGACCCTTGCCTGGCACGGCCTGCGAATCTCTCCTGCTATTCTTCTGTTTCCTATTGTCGGCTGCTCTATTTTCTTCTTCTCCATGCAGCTCCTCCAAATATCTCTGGGTTTCTACATGCATGGCCTCCAACATTTGATGTGTTCCGTTTTCCTCCTCGTGGGTGTCGGGATTCTTCCGCCGATCTATTGCTCTTTCCCATTTATCCTTATTGTTTCCCTCTATGTTACGTGGCTTCTCCAGGTACTGTTGCGGGTCAGCTTGTCTCTGGTTCCAATTTCTTCGGTCCTCCCCTGGAACCGATTGCTCGTTAAACCGCTGGTTATCTTGTGCGTTATGTTGTTGGTTGTAACGCCTATTGTCCCTGGGCCTATATTGTTGATTATAGTGTCCTCCACGCCATCCCTGATTATAAGGTGCGTTATTATTATTATTCCTATTGTATGACGTTTGGTATCTCCTATTATCTCGCCACTGCTGATTGTTTGTGTTCCGGTAGCGGTTAGTTTCTTCCTGATTGAAATGGTTTTTGTCCCTATTTTCATACCTCGGTTGAGATCTCGGCTCATATTCTTCGGTGTTCTGCCGTCTTTGATTATCCCCAGTGTTTGTAGCTTGCGACCTCGTGTTTTTGTTCGGTGTCTTGACTACTTCGACTGCATTAACTAACTATCTGTCTCTTCTCTCTCGGGTTGATGTAATTAGTGGTTTCATCTATCCTCCTTAATACCTCTTCTGCCTGAACCACGGTCGTAATATTTGCCACCACCAAGAATTGCTGAACGCTAATAGGCATCTGTTTTCCTATAGTAGTTATTAGCTCCATTTCGCTCTAGGGGTTATCAAGATCCTGCAATTTGACAAGTTGCATGGCGAAAAAATCTGCATATTTCGTCTGATGCGTGGAATGGTATTTGCGCGAGTATAAGTCCATTCGCAAGCTTTGTTGATATTTAACCACTCCAATATTTGCTTAGGAAGGCCTTCTGGAACCCTTCCATTGATTTGAATGTGTTCTTAAATCCAAGATACCACGTAAGTGCTGAGCCCGCCAAAAAAATTTCAACCATTCTTAATTGTCGCGTTGAGCTAACATTTTGGTCCGAAAAATATTCTGTCAGTTCTCTTAAGAAAGCTTCAGGTGTCCCTCCGCTCTCTGGTAAAAACTTATTCGGTTTAAATTCGTTTGCACGGATGACTTGTATAACTTGCTTGGAAAGTTGTGTGTTTTGAGGTGTCGAGCTACGACCCTCATAATTCTGGAATGCTTGCGTGTCTATCGTTCTTGTACTTTGCCCAAGCTCGTGGCTGTCTACTGTGTGCTCTCTTTCCGCATTCTCCCCTTTCCCCTTTTCCATTAGTGTCGCAAACATCGCATTATGTCCAAGTGACTGCAATTCCGATTTTATCATGCGGTCCTCTTGAATTTGAAATCTTAACTTCATATTTTCTTCTAACGCCTGTATTTTCGCGTTATTTTCCCCTAGCTTCTTGCTTATTGCTAGCCGTTCATCTTTCGAATCAGCGCTCATCTTGGTCCAATCTTTTCTAATAGTATCCTTCAATTTATCAATGTGCTTTTCGACTTCCTGTTGATTAGCCTCCTGATTATCTTCGAGTTTATCTATCCTTTCTCCCAGATAAATGTTGTTCTGCTCTAATGTTTGTTTAATTTCTTCCTGGTCAATTTCTAACTTTTTCCATTTCTCAATTGATTGTATTTCTAATTTGTTGAGTTCCGTCACTAAGCCCGTGATATTGTTATCTACTGTAATTATCTGATCTTGCATACCCTGTGTCCCTCGTTTGATCTTCTCAAACCTTTTTTCTAAGTTTGTGTGTGCTTCTTTAATCTCAGATGAGTTGGTCAAACACGCTTGCTCGATTTGTGCTAGTTTTGCCATAACAGTCTCATCCATTCCTTTTATTTCCTTTTTAAACGAATCTTCGATACCTTTTATTATTCCTAATTGTTTGGTATTGTTAGTGCTAACGTCCTTTGCTAATTGGACTAGCTGTTCTTTTGTGTGCTCTTTGATTTCTACCGTTAGCGCAGCTAGATTTTGAGTGTTCCTTTCGTCTTGTGCGTTTAACATTTCATTGTTTTTCTCAGACTGCATATGTAATTGCTCACTAACCAGAATGTTTTGTGTAGCGATTTTCTGATTGATATTCTCGTTAACTTCAGATAGTTTTGTATTTAACTGTGTCTGTATTTCTTCCGATTGTTTATTTATAGCAGCTAACTGTGTCTGCATTTCTACCGATTGTTTATTATTAGCCGCTAACTGTGTCTGCATTTCTTCACTATTCGCCGCTAACTGTGTCTGTATTTCATTGGTTATGTCCTTCCTCATCTCACTACGTTGTTCTCGCGTACGAGCGGGTGCTAATTCAATCACTTCGCGGATTTCTCCCAGAGTTGCCATCACAACAATAATATATTTGAGACATAGGGAAATGACATAAGGGCAGAGCCCTGGATACGTGCGCTCACATATATTAAATATACACACATTAACCCTTTACATACTCAGTTCATTTACTTTAAATTATTCCCACAAGCTATAGCATCACTGAGTATAATTTACTTATTATTCCATTTAATTTTTAACCCTTTGATTCAGTTATAATCTTCCTGACCTTACTTCAATTACAAATCTTATCAATTAATAGAGTATTAATTAGTTTTTAAGGTCTAACCTTCCTGTCAAATAATTCTTTGAGTTTGGCTTTTCTACACAAAGCTAATTTAATTTTATTTGGCGCCTGGAACAGTTTGTTCTAATTTTAATCAAAGTTCATACACTTAACTTGTTCCAAATTTACTTTACTGCAAACTCCATGACTTTATATTTTCAAACATTTTGGCGGTACTATCTTCGCCTAACTTACGTTAATAAACTTATCACATGCCGGTGATCTATTTTTTTTTACTCTAAAACACAAATGCCACACGTTTGGAAGCCAAAGTAACTCTTATATACCCTTGGAAAATAGCATATAGACAAGATTCGAAATTTCGGGTTCGTAATGGATTCTTGTGAATGTGATTTAGAGATTTTATGCTATCAATATAACTTCCAGGGTTCATAAGGTTAACTAATTATTACAAAGCCAAGAAAACAACATGATCTACTAACAAATAAAATTTAATAACTGAATCAAACATAAAACACTTAACAATAAACCACCCTTAAATTAGTTCACTCGCACGTGAACAGATCTGACACTGACCAGTCTGACGTACCATGATAACACGGCATGACAGCTGTCAAACAAGCGTTGTGACTGCAATGTCACTTAATTCAATGTAACAAAAGAAAACGGATCACAAGATCCAAAAATATCAAACAAATAAAAAGTACAAGAATTTAATATTTATGAGCGACACGCGTTTTAAGACTAGTTCAAGTAATGAGCACTTTGACGGGCGCTCGTTTCCGACCAAAACAGTCGGTTCGGGAACGAACTCCGTACTGCGAAGACGAATTACGGAAATGTGGGAACAACAATTACATATTTAAATACACTACTGACATGCTCTAACCTTAGATTACCACAACCAAATACACGTGTGTATTATTTAAAATAAGGGCTGCGGAATTTCCGTCTTATACCTCAAACACTAGGAAAGCATAACATGACAAGAACAAGTTTGGCCGGTTGCCAAATTATATTTATAATGAATACAATGGCCTTGAAAATAAGAGCCAACAACAACAAATACAAATTTTTAAATTCACGCCAGAAAATTTGGCGTTTTAAAACAATGAACAAGTTTGTCCGGTTGCCAAATTATATTTTTAATGAATACAATGGCCTTGGAAATAAGAGCCAACAACAACAAAATACAAATTCTTAAATTCACGCCAGAATTTTTGGCGTTTTAAAACAATGAACAAATAAGTCGTAGTCATGATTAAAAAAACCTTGGATCGACAACATGGCAACTCCCCAAATTAAACCAAATAAAATAACCTTAACTCATTAGGCTTTAAAGCAAACATTTACGTGTCATAACAGAGCTGGGGACAGCCGGGTCTGTTATCGCATATCTGAGTAAGTGTCTGATTCCTTCCCCAAACGTAGTAATGAGTGCCACGCTAAATATAGATTCTGGCCCATAGCCAGCGTCCAGCAACCTTTGCTAATCGCCACCTGTTAAACGCGTAAAAACAAAATATCACATTATCTCAAAACATCCTCTCAGGGATTTTTAAGAACACATCTCCAGGTCAAACTTACCCCCAAGGGTAACTAATTTGCCGGAATGATGTCGCAGTCAAGGACAGGCTTTACCTTTCCTCATCATCACACTTACACCCAAAAACACGTGGCACTTTCTCGAAGATCCCGTCGCAGCATATGATCCAGCACACCCCTCAGATAAATAACACACAACATGTCCAAATGACAATAAAGAATTAATAACTGGAATCAGAATTAGCCCGAGTTATCAAAGCAACTAAAACACTAATTTTCCCCCCACGTCTAGTTTTAGTTTTACATATCATTAATTCAGTCCATTTATCATTGTCGTTCCTAGGTTCTCATTTATGGCTACACTTTTTATTGCTACGTTAATCATTTGCTGCCATTTCGCTATAAGAATTACGTATACATAAAGACAGCATTTAAGTTACAAAATTATTGTACAACATAATTGTCACGCAATGCCAAAATTTACTACACGCATGTCAGTTAAGAAATCAAACCCTAAATTTAAATTAAACCACACAAATAAAATCTGTACAAAGTTCCACACATCTCTCGCGATTCCCCTCGTCCAAAATCAATAAATCAATTTTTTAATACTCATCACTTAAACCGCTTTCCAGAGGCCTCCCGCCTCGTCATCTCCCATCATTAGGCCTTTTAGCCCATAACACTCATGGTAATGGAGGATGAAACTTGTTGTCTTCTTTCCATGGTCGTCATCTTGCTGCTGTTAAAACACAATTAAATTAAAGTTTTAAAACTGTTCTATCTGCTCTATGAGTATTTTATTTCCTCATATAGTCCTATGCAGAATCGTAAACTTTCCCTATTCTATGGCTAATTGCCATCTCACAATTTATGAAATTTATAACTTCGTTGTCGACACACAACTAGAATTTTAAAACCATACCGTCTTAAGGACGTCTTAAATTGACTGTCGAAGAATAATTAGGAGTGCCCCGGTTCATCTCAGACATTTGTTTATATACAGAAAGCCTAAAAGTTCCCATGGAGGGAGAAACAGCTCCTCAATATTTTAAATAATGGGCCTATAATTATGTGTGACCTCTCAAAAATCTTGTAATTTCACACAGGTCGCGAATCTGCCGCCGAACACGCAAACCGATCGCTAGATCTTTTATAACCGCTTGGCGCGCAAAAACACACTGATGCAATGTTCTGGCGTCCTATCCTCTTATTGGTCAGTTAAGTTGGCGTCGGAGTTCTGACCTTACAAATCCCGCCCTTATTTTGACGTCACGACACTTCTCCTCTCTCTCACTCCTTGCCGTGGACCCATCATCGTGGCCTGTCGATGGTCACGTACGCCTCAGCGTCATACCTGATTTTCTCAGAAGAATAAGAATAGCATTGGTTGTGAAACTGTCGGTAGGTTCCAGCCAGCACGTAGCCCGTCTTACCAAGTCCAGTTTGCTTGCTACATCAATTTTACTCAAATATCCAGCATATCATGTATTTAGTATTTCCAGCGTTTTTAATAAATATGAAACATTATTATTGGACACAATGATAAGGGTTCAATACATTAGTTAATATTCAAAATAAAGTTTCATCATATTATTTTAAGGGAAGATATCTATCCATGTCGGTCTGGGTTTGCGCCTGCAGAACACACTGTAACTACTCTCACTCAACAAACAAGGATGTATAGCTCATGCATATGGAGCGGAAATTTGCTACCTTTAAAGAGAAAACAATTGCTAAGTTATTGTCGAAAGAAATAAGTCTTTATAGGGGGTCTGCAGGAATTTCAAAATTAAAATTTAACAAATGAATTTACTAGGCAAAAGATGAATGTATCGGGGAAGGAAAGCAATAACAGTGAAATAGCATGTGCAAGGAATGGATGATGAAATACTGCCTACAGAGGTATTCGAGGTCCCCCACAACGAGGATCCAAGGATTTTGATCCATAATGAGAGAAGGAGAACTAGATGATGGAGATTGATAAAATAAGAGAACATGGAAACAATCGTGATATGTAGTTGACAAATTACTTAATGATTTCTTGGATGTATTTCCTATACCTTCACGTTGATGAGTTCCGTTGGGTCTTTTTCTTTCGCTACCTATGGGAGAAAATGACGTAATGGACACGCGAAGATGAATAAGCCTGGTTGATAACAGAATATGCTCGTCGTAGGTTGGTGGAGTTATTATTAGGGGTGGGGTGATCAAATTGTACGAGCTGGTTTGGCATACCTGCTTCTACCAAGTGATCCAGAGTAGGGAACCTCCTCTTGACTGCCGAGCTGATGGATCGCAGCACCAGGATGAGCGAGAGGTTGAGGTAGCGCATCAGAGTTCTGCGGATCATGCGGCCGTGCTCATCATTTCCGGACACATACAGCGCGATGGAGTGCATCATCCTGCAGCACATACCTTCACTGTTATGTCAACGGTTTCCGTTCTCTAACAACAAACTCATGTTTAAGTGTATATTGTCCATTTTATGGGGGCTTTCCACCACAAACTATGCAAAGCTATAGATAACAAAACCAGGTTTCCAAGTGAGGGGAGGGTGGCTCAAACTGCCACATGCAACAAATCGCATGCTCGAACACAGTACCCATGGGGGTTGAACACTGCAGAAACTCTCAAAACACTCACCTCGTCCTTCACAGAGCAGACGTCATGCATGTAATGAGATCTAATCTAGAGTGTCCACTAATATGTTGGTATGAGCAAACTGCAATCCCAAAACGAAATCTCACAAACCTAAAATAATTGCTGAAAGCTTCTTCAGTACCACTCAGTACCGCATCTTTTGGGTGAAACCTAAGAGCTACAGAATACTCTTCGTATCTGAAGAAAAATTCATTCTTTAACCTGCCGACGCCTTCAAGACCGCCTACTTTGCTATGCTAGCTTTCCATTAGACAGATATAAAAGATGAACGAGACTGAGGTTAAACTGTCGACACTATAACTTCTTAGTGAATAGGATCCTCAGCTATATGAATACCTCACCTTTACAATTGGCTGGTTCAGACTTTGAAAACTTGGTGATTTCTCTGTTTTGTGTAAATTAGGTATTTGAAAGCCACATACGTATACTTTATCCCCATACAAAATTTCAGGTTGCTAGCAGTAACAGATTCAGAGAGGTTGAATGTCAGTGAAATATTTCGCGTGGGTGCCATGTTTAATTGGTAACACATATTAAAATTTGAAATACAAGGTCAAGGTTAGACACGGTAGTAGTAAGTCCTTACCAAGTTTAATTGAAATCGCTCCAGCCGTTTAGACTTTATTAGGACACATACAAACATACGTACAGAAACACGGACAAAGGGTGATCTCATAAGTTAAGTCAATATTTCATAAGATGAAATAACTATAAGAAACTGACATTTGCTAGAAGATGGTGTTAGAATACATATTCCACATAGAACTAAAATCTACTGTTGCTTGTGATGGGTAGTTCTTCCACTGAGCCACTCAATAATTGTAGGCACTCAGGAAAATTTCAAGTCGATTCCGATTAAGGTTTTGATTATATTTCTTCACTTTTCTAGCTATTTTGCATTATCAGCATTATTATTTTCTACCTAGAAGCTTGTAATTTGTATCCTCAATCTGTCGAGGCACTGTAATTATTATACTGATAATATGGTAATGTTAGAGATAGGCATGGTGTGCAAGTTGTACGAGTAGGATAACAGCCGGCGCTAGTATACGATTGTTGTGTCTTGTACAGTGACTGCAAGTAGTAAAGTATTCACTGAGGAATCATCATCGTAATCATCATCATCATCATCATCATCATATATACAGTATATATAACGCTAAGGTGTATGTTTCACAAAACTCAAGCTCTTAAACCAGAGGGAGTTAGAAGCTGTGGCTTGTGCCAAAATCTTCCGAATCGTCCTAATAATACAGGAAAATCTTACCTTTCTTGAAAGGTCAACGGAAATATATGTATTTTCAAAATTAAATATATCCCTTGCGCGTATAAATAATTGACTCTTGCCATTCAAACATGGCCGAGGCACTACCCAACAAATAACAGTACGCGCCCATTCATACCGCTTCCGTGTATTTGATGACGGTCATTAACTAAGTCCTTAATCACAATAAAATACAGTTCACAGTATGTACAACATATGTATATTACACGACATTTTTTTTTTTTTGTGAAATGGGCTATTTTCACCGGACAGTGGGTGATAAAGATGGTGAGTAGGTACGCTAACGCAAGTGTCGACAGTGCCGACAGTGCAGTGGTTTATGCAGGGGTCTCCAGACCGCAAGAGCCCACATTAGATCCCACCTCACGGTGGCTCTTTTTTACCCGGGAATATTGTTTCATTGAACGAAGATTTAGGAGAAAAAGAGCGAAGACACTGGAGGATGTAAAAAGACAGGGCTGCATTACGGAGAAAACAAGAAATTCCTTTAGACAGTGAGATAAGATTACATGGTATGAGGAAGAGGAATGATATTACGAAAAGAAAATCACCTGACGAACGGGAAAAGGTGAAACTCATTAGACGAGATTTGGAAAATCAGTCAGACCAGTCACAGGAAACAAATAATTCACAGCTGAAAATTACTCTTGAAGAACATAGGTAATTGCGGCAGTATGATCCAGAGTTGCAACTACTATGGCACGTTTTACTGCCCGAATGAACTCAGTTTTTCCCGGAAGTACACCAAATATTGTCATAATGAAAAAGTTTCACTTGAAGACACACCCGAAGCCCCTATTTCAATTAAACAGTTATTAACAACAATCTCCCGTGAAGCAAAGAATGATCGAGTGCATATTCGGGAATAGGTTTTGCTTCAATTGGAGCCGAAATCAAAGTGCCTCCTGTAGTAGGACCTTTCTGTTTTCGAACCCACGGACACATTTACCAGATGATATACACAAAAGAACATCAGAAATCAGGATATGGACAACTGTACGCGTGAAGCAACAGACAGGCGTATGATTAATAACAATGGTTGTTTACGTCCCACAGTGGAGAAATTAGATTCCCTATTACGGCTTATAAACTCATTTGCTGAGTAGTATTCTCAAATGCACACAATAGCAGATTCCAATCCCACAGTTAACGTTAGAATGGTATTCATGGAAGATACGAAATCAGACTTACTTCCATGTCGGAAGTTGGGGCAATTTTCGTTGGGGATGGCGGTGAGCCACCTGCCAACCGAGACATCTGCATTTGACCAATTGATGATAGGTGAAAGAACATTTCGTCAACCAATCGATGCTGTGACCCGATGGATTACCCATGGAATAGAATAGAAGTGGGAAACCACAGAAAACCACTTCTAAGTTGGTGGAGGCGGGACTCGAACCCACCTCTTCTCAATTTTGCCTCACGAGGCTGAGTGTATCCCGTTCCCGCCCTCACACCAAAATTAAATTTCCTGGCAGAGCCAGGGATTGAACCCGGACCTTGGGGGTGAAAAAAAGAACGCTAGTCAATACAGCAGGAGGTGGTCCATGTAGAAGAGAGCCGTTCAGCTAAGTGATTTCGTGTAAGGCAGTTACAGAATTGCGCTTTCCGATGTTAAGTGCGGCCTGGATTCAGTCCCTTGCATAATAGTAGGAAGTTATTCCAGCAATATATAGTTACCTACACAGATATACCAAATAACTACGAGGGTCGAGTCATATGTCATGGCAATTATTTTATTTCTCGCGAACAGGAGACAACCGGAAAATCTACGATATGCATTTGGAAACATACGGTATGCATTTGCGTAGGATGCCACTAGATGGTGTATGTAAACAACAGTATGGGTCTGAGCATGCCCCCAAGTTCAGTGTGTGAGTGAGAGCGTCACACAAGGGAAGTCAACAAGTAGGAGCAACGATCGTATATTAAAATCGCAGTTCTCAGCGGCAGAAATGCACGCCAATTCCATGCAAAGCTGCGGGAAGCATTAGGTGTGCATGCCATGCCCTATAGAACAGTGGCGAGGGGGGTGGAGACGTTCAAGCGGGGTAGAGTATCAACTGCCGATTTGCCTCGCCCAGGCCATCCAGTGTCCATGGACAAAGATGTACGGATAATGGTGATCGATCAGTGTTTACAGGAGGACAGGCACTGGACTATAGCGAAATTTCAAGAACACACAGCAATACCAGCGGCAACAATACGGCGCATTTTACACAAGGACCTACAGATGCATACAATTTGTGCAAAGTGGGTGCCACAGCACTTAACGTAGATACAGAAGTGGACTCGTTACGAAACAAGTCGCATCAATCTGGAGAGGTTTTAGCAGGAAGGACAAGCCATGTCGAATCGCATTACTGCAGTCGATGAAACATGGGCACGTGCTTATGAACCTGAACTGAAGAGACAGTCAAGTGAATGGCGTCGTCAGGGGGTCACCACGGAGGCACAAGGTTCGACAAAAACCGTCACCCAATAAGGTTATGGTCATCCTGGCATACGATATTCAAGGTGTTCTTGTGTGTCATCCAGTGCGTGAGAGGCACACTGCCAATACAGTGTATTATAATTCCTTTTTGTTGTACCAATTGCGCCGTAGAGTGCGAACCAAACGTCCTGATCGTTTGGACGACGCCATATCCTACACGATAACGCGACAGCTCACTCAGCAGCCATCGTTCAGCGTCGCTTACAATGGTGGGGATGGGAGGTTCTTCCACATCGCCTTATTCACCTGATCTGAGCCCATGTGACTACGATCTAATCCCCAAAGTCAAGATGCCACTACGTGGACGACATCGTAACAGCATTTCGGAGGGAGGTGTTACACGTTAGCGATACACATGCAGCGAATGGTATTCAGCGCCTGCCCCACCACTGGCAACGCTCATTAGACAATTTGGGTGAGTATTTCGAAGGTCTGTAACCATTGGAGACCTCTCCTTTGTACGAAGTCTTGTGTATTTGCTGTCTGTACCATAATAAAGCAATGGTCTGTGTTCTGTCACTTACCTACGAGCATCTCCTGACGTCAGAATTTATCGTCAAGCACGTAGAACAAGAAGAACAAGAAAGCGTTCCTGAACTTTGGGGCAAACATAGTGAGCCCGGAGACCTACGTACATGCCCTATATTTCCAAATGCATATCGTAGATTTTCCGTGTTCTCACTTATTCGCGAGAAAAAAAAAAGTTGCCGTGACTTATGACTCGACCCTCGTATGTGTGCGATAAAAGTAGAATAAAATGGAAACGGTGACCACGGAGAGGAGGGGTAATTGGGAGAATGCCAGTCGTTAGTGTGCAAGATACAGAAAGATAATGATGTCTGCGAATGTAACTAAAGAGGGTAAAGGGTGCTAGATGCTTTGAAAGTTTAAGGATTGTTAATGGCGTACAGTGCAAGACCTTCCTAGAGGCAATTAAACAACGTAGACTTCTTCAAGGTGATCAAATTTAGCATGATACTTTAATTGAAGTAGCCAATAGAGGCTACTTGCGAACGTTAATCCGTGTTTTCGAAGAACAAGAAAGCGTTCCTGAACTTTGGGGCAAACATAGTGAGCCCGGAGACCTAGTATTAAATAAAAGAATATTGGGTTCCCATTTAACATTTTCATGCAATGCTTATTATCGAGATATTTGAATGTCTCTAGATAAATGGACAACCGTGTTTTTTCCATAAAGTAATCAAATTGCATAACTGTTTACGTTTCAAGTCTCTTTTAACAACTTTGGTTTTGTAGATGCCTGGGTGTCTGAATTTTGCCTAGGAGGTATTCTTTAACTTGCCAGTGAATACCTTCAAATGAAAGGAAGGAAGGAAGATTGTAGTTTTACGTGACCGTGAATCTTGTGATTATAAGCCACGGGACCTCCTTTTTACGTCGAATCCGAACCACAGGAGATGGTGTTTCACTTCGAAAATCTCACATGCATTGACCGGGAATCGAACCCGGACCGCCTTGGTGAGAGGCATACAGCTAGACCGCTGAGCCACCACGCCCTACCTTCAAATGCTAACCACCTGTAGACGAATAGGGTCTGAGTCTGCAACTTGGGCACAGTGTAATGTGCCGCACAACCGCACAGAAGAAAGCAGGAAAAAAAAAGATTTTTAGCCTATTTTCATTTTATGAATAATAGGCTTACGAGATTAGCTATTGTCCGTGCATGTGCATGTGTGTGCGAATGTGTGTGTGTGTCCCCCTCTAATAATTTCTAAACGGTTAAATCTATTTCAATGAAAATCGGTAAGGTCACAGCACCACTTTGGCCGACCCCGACCGTGCCCTACAAATTTCATTATGTCTCACCAATCCAGCATGGCGGATGCGCGAAATATTTCACCAGCATTCAATATCTCCGAAACTATTACCGATATCACCCTGATACTTTTTTACGGTGATAAAGGGCACTGCTAGAAGTTCACCTATGAGACTTTCAAAAACCTGATAGCTACAAAACTAACATGGCGGCCAAGCGAACTTGAGATTTTTAAATAGATTTTTCTCCCGATTTCACCATCCAAACGCAATGAAACTAGGCACAGCAAATGTTTATACACATTGTAATGTACTAGCATTTAATTTAGTTTAATTGTTTACATAACCTCAAGATGGCGGCTGTGCGAAATATTTCACCGGCATTCTATATCTCCGAAACTATTACTCATGTCACCCTGATATTTGTATGGTGATAAAGGGCACTACTACAAGTTTGCTTATGTAACTTTCAAAAACCTGTAAAGTACAAAACGTACATGGCGGCCAAGCAAAGTTGAAATATTTTAATAGACTTTTCTCGCGATTTAACCATCCAAGCACAGTGAAACGTGGTACAGCAAATGTTTATACACATTGTAATGTACTGACACCTAATTTAGTTCAATTGTTTATATAATCTCAAGATGGCGGCTGTGCAAAATGTTAAAATTAAGTTTTTATTTCTAGTGTCCTAATCATGCGATTGAAATCAACGTTTTAATAATGAACCTTCGCAATAATATTCATCTAATAGTACTGTACCCAAGGGCATTAAGCTGACTGGTTACGAACCTGGTACGCTCGGGAGAAAGCAGTCATTTTTATAGCTTAGAGGATGGTTGAACCCAGACACTCTGAGGGGAAACAACGAAGAGAAATACCCAGAGACTACACATAGTAGCGAGATGAATTAACAGGATTAAATTGTACTAATCCTGAGAGTATGAAAGGAATTATTTCTGGTATAAACGAAGAAATACTGTGTATTTTACTTGGAATTTTACACAGATTTTCGGCCGAGTCTTGAAAGTTGGAGCAAATGACAGGGAGACTAATTGTCTTTTTCAGAGGGTGGGGCAGACTGACGCCAAAGGAAATAACTGTCGCTCAAGAGGGACCCTTTTCTAGCGTCCTTTGGAGAGGGAATGCACACATGTGACACATGAACCTACTGTAAGACAAAGGGATTGACAGAGAGTGGGGGAAGGCAGAGGAATAAATCGTTGATTACTCGTGATTGAAACAATGCAGAAGAATGAGAGTAGCACCATAGAAAATTGAATTTAAAATGGGTAATTTACGAGATGTTAATCGTCACAATTGGAGCAGGTGAACCAATTATGGTGGATGAACACAATTTGAGTCATTCAGCGCATGAATCGCAGGGGATACCCGAGACCGGCGTGGGGACGCCGCCAGAGGAATAAATTAATAATAATGCCAGAGGAATAAATTAATAATAATTAACTGAACGATCGGATCGCGAGCGGAGGTACAGATTTGGAGTCTACGCGTCAAGCTACGCAAGATGAAGGCCTCGCCCGACCGATAAACCCATCATTTTGGAAAAGGAAGCCGCTGAAGAGAGTTGGGACTAGATTCCGGACCAGATTCCATATAAGCTCGGGGAGACAGGAGCGTCACTCAGTTGAAACTCAGTTACTCAGTCAGAAGACGTAGTACACGTACAATTCACGCAGTTAAAATGTGACTCGCACGAATACGAATACTTTATCAGAAAGAACAAAGGGTAAGATGTTTAACAAGTGCAACCTAACGAGTGAAGTTAGAAATAGACAGTGGAATTAAATGTATCATTCACATGCATTGCGAAGAATTAGGTGACGTGATGTGGTTCAGTACTCTGAACATAACGCGGCCGGATAGGGAGGCGCGATTGATAACCACTATCAAAAGACAATTAAGTCAGTGGTGAAATGAACTATGCAAACGCTAGGTCGCGAATGCAATTTATAAGTGGAAGGAAGTGTGAATTACTGCGATACCGCAAGTCGAAGTTGTGTGACGCGCGCGTCGATCGCGAAGTAATAATAATAATATTAATTACGAACAATAATTCTGTAGAGAAGTGTCTAAGGACGAGTGATTGGTATGAATATGTGATGCGTAGTAAATGCATAGAGGAACTGTGAATAGTCACGGGGAGTTGGAACAGATACGAAATACTAGGAGCACTAATTGTTGGGAAGAATGGACATGAAAACTATGTCAAGGGTGAACATGCATTTAAGAAGGATCTATAGCAGGTTATGCTAAAACAGGAGTACGATCGCGGATATACTTGTATATCGAATGGGTACGATGAATGACGATTGCGGATTGTCAGATACTTTCATGGATCAGGAGTCGATGTCAGGATGAGGAGTAGGAGCTCGACGCGGCGAGGCCTGTAACTCTGAAATTTTGCAATGCGGTCAATTCAGTGAAGTAAGATGTAAATAAAATTCAAGTGTTTTATGTATAAGTTTTTCAAGTGTAAGATATAAATATTGTGTAATATAAAGATTGGAGCACATGCTTCCAATTAATGTATCAGTGTAGAGTGGAAAAGGTGTTAATAGATCCACGTGAAATGTGTTTCATGGAAGTGAAAATGATTTGCTAAGCTACAAACATGGTGGGCAAAACGTCTTACCATTGAATTAGACCACCAAAGATATGAGTGAGTACAAACTATGATTATAATGCAGTAGTGTAGCACGCCATACGCCACAATAAAGTAAAATAATGCAGGGATCAATTGTACCCCACACTGAGTATTAGAGATAATTTATAAGTAGAGAGAGATGGATAATTCATATCCAGTAATGAGTAAATCCATGTGCATTATGAAAGTGAAAGGTATTCGTAAAGTAATTGAACGGTCAAAGGTCAGTTATAAATGCGAATGTATAAGCACAGTAATGTAAAGTAAAGTCACGTTGTGTCAAGTCCAGTAATAATATGTGTAAGCTAATGATGAATGTAAAGGTAGGCTATATGAATCTTGTATACATGTTAAGTATAACATCCAGCAATTGATATGGGAAATGAAGGGCCCACAATGGATAAATTGTTAATTCAAGTAAAGCTAATGAGTTTATTGTGATATAAAAGAGAAGCTCGATTTAATAGGATGATCAGCTAACGTAATGAAGTTTGAACGCTAGGGCGACAGTGTAATCGAAGTATTTAAAGTGTCATAAAGAACGGAAGAATTTGACAGATAATTTGAGTTCGCGAAGTAATGTAAATGCAATGTTTTGCTGCATTAAATGTGAGGAATCGTTCGTTAGCTAAAGTCAGGATGTGTGGTGAGCAATTTACGTTGATATTATTCTCGTATAGCCGTGAGCATACGAATGAACTACAAGGGAAATGCCGAGAGCATTTTATAGGTATAGAAGTAATTGGGTATGTCAGGTTGGTAGCCTACCCCCCTTGCTTGCATTGGTAATGCCTAAGGACATGTTGTCCTTCGAAGCGGCTAGGCATTGGTTTGAATCCACCCTAGGCCTGCTATATATATTTGTGTTATCACCTCAGGGAAGTGTGATTGTGTTATGGAGAGGGAAAAACAGAAGCCACCCTACTTCACATAAACGTCAGCCACCAGCAATCACCAGGACTTTGTAGCTAACCGAATCTCATTCCTCTAACTAGGAGAATAAATGTGCCCTAAGTGAGACCAGTGATATAACCTAAAGGTAGGCTATAAATATTTAAATACTTCCGTTCGAATTTATGTGAGAATCAAAACATTATGAACTGGGTTAGGAAGTTGCCTGGTCAATTAGACACACTGTCGTATTGGAAGGAGAGAAGTATAGAGAGAGAAGCAGGCAGTCAAGCATGTCGGCCATGTTCGAAAAAGGGGAAGAACAAGGAGGCAGCTATTGTATAGCCTGAGTGGAACGGGAAGGGTTGGATTTTGACCTGGACCCGGTTTAAAGAGAGTGGTAATTAAAATTGTAAAGTTACATACATCGAAGGAATTGGAAATTGATTGTTATTGTAGTGGAAATCCAATACCCATGCCTTGATACGTAAAATTTCATGAAGACACCTTAAAAATTTGGCCCAGATACAATTTAATAATACGAAAAGATGCTTAGCACAGCCCAGATGTGAACTGGACAGAGGTTCAACCCCAAGTCTGATGATGTTTCCATACAGACGGGTAGCTGATTTGATGACTTGACACAAGTGTATGACTTGGTAATGACCGGATTGTAATGGCGCGTTGCGTAGCTAATATTAATGTTATATAATGGATATCGGCATGGTACTCATATTGTGCATTTTTGGAAGGAAAGGAAGGATGACAGATTGCCAATTGTATGGATGATAATTACATCATTGTAAGATAATGAATAACCCATGTACAATGTGGATAGTAATAACGATTTAAATACAACTTTCGTTGTGAATAATAAAGAATTTAATTGAGTACAAATTTTGATAATTTTGTTGTGAATTGAACATGGACTCATTTGGGGAGTGTTTGAATAAAATAAAGTGGGAAGTGAATATAGTTGTGAAAAATTAAATTAATAATTGGTTAATTATTTGAGAAATTTGGAGTTAGAATAAAGTTAGTGTGGATGTTTTGTTGAGTAGTGACGGTTAATGATTTTATTCATGACTTATTTGGAATCATTGTGTCAGGATGGTCAGTGAGACCAATGCACACTGGGTCAAATTCGAAATCTAGGGGGACAAAATTATTTTTACGTTTTAATCATCAATTTAGAGTTAAAGCAACGTAATTATAAATGTAATATATTTTTGTCTTGTTTTGCCATGATATTTTAAATTAAACTCAGTACAGTAGGAGAGTGTGTTTTTATTGTAGATTTGTCACCTAGTAGATCTCAAATCCTGAATATGTGTTTGTAGAGTGGGTGGACGGTACGCACCCCGAAAGACCTGAGCTAGCGGGATGCGAACACATGTTCTCCATAAATCAGTTTAGCACGAGATAAAAATATCTCAGGGTCTATCTGAGCGAAATCTAAGAATCAAAAGCTGGCTTCACTGATCTCGGTAATATGCAAGCGAGGGAGAAAGAAGGAGAAATGAAAATACCACAATTTCCTAAATATATCCCATTTTATTATAAAGTAAAAGTTTAAATTAAATTCAAATCATCATCATCATAATAATCACACATAAAATATCAACACTAAAAATGATTTCCTATCCTAAAATAATTTTAAACACTCGACGTTTGATGACCAGAACATTTTCAGTCCATCTGGCATCAAAGTTATCGATTTATGATTTTCTGCTATTAACAGTAGGTGGTCCAGAGTAAATTAATAGTTCGTATGACCCCTGTAGCTATACACTTTTCACTTTCACTTATGTTTCGCGAAACAAAACGCCATTAACTATTTACCAAAGGTCAATGTCCTTTCATAATGTTCAAGTTTGACAAATCATGCTATTCCCATGGTAAAAAAAATATAGACTTATTTGAATTTCGAGAAAAATGTGTTTCTCAACAAGATCGTGATTGTTATACACAATTATTTCTTCTGCAGACTTATTTCATTCTGTTCTTCATTTATTTCTTATTTTAATACCAATATTTTACCAACATGAATGTCAAATATAAATATTGTTTGGCATATGGTCCACAGAACAATAATCAATTTATATGTGCATCGTTTTCATTTCATTGGTTCAATATTATCAAATACACTATTTATTCTTCCATTCCTAATGATATTATTCTTATTATTCGTTTTATAATCACATTATTTTACACAATCTGATATAGTTATAAACAATTGAAAATGAAAATCCACAGCCTGCTTCCAGTCTCCGACCGGGTCAGGAATGGAATGAATGAAGCCCCCATCTAGCGGCGAGGACATGAACTGTGCCGGCTGCCGAGGCCTGACGCACTTCTCTGGGGCAATGATTAAATGAATGACAGATGAAATGAAATGATAGTGGAGAGTGTTGCTGGAATGAAATTTTGACAGGGAAAACCGGAGTACCCGGAGAAAAACCTGTCTGCCTCCGTTCTGTCCAGCACAGATCTCACATGGAGTGACTGGGATTTGAACCACGGACCCAGCGGTGAGAGGCCGGCGTGCTGCCGCCTAAGCCACGGAGGCTTATAGTTATAAACAATTACCTTCCACAATTAATTAATAAATTTAATTCGTTATCAGATTAATTATTATAACTATTACCTTCCCAACAACAATTAAGTTCAAAAATAATTTACAGCAATATGAAATCATTATTATTAGTAATAATAATAATGGGCATCACTCCTCCTATCCAATGATGGCATTAAGATGATCAACATTTAAGCGATTAAATTTATTCTGATATTTATTTATGCACTCTCAATAATATTTTATTCACTGCACAGAATCCAGTAAGGTTTGATCAAATCTAACAATACTTTATTTCATAGGCATAAAATATAGAAAATTTTATAATTGACTAGCCTCCATGGCTTAGGCGGCAGCACGCCGGCCTCTCACCGCTGGGTCCGTGGTTCAAATCCCGGTCACTCCATGTGAGATCTGTGCTGGACAAAACGGAGGCAGACTGGTTTTTCTCCGGGTACTCCGGTTTTCCCTGTCAAAATTTCATTCCAGCAACACTCTCCACTATCATTTCATTTCATCTGTCATTCATTTAATCATTGCCCCAGAGGAGTGCGTCAGGCCTCGGCAGCCGGCACAGTTCATATCCTCGCCGCTAGATGGGGGCTTCATTCATTCCATTCCTGACCCGGTAGGAGACTGGAAGCAGGCTGTGGATTTTCATTCATTATAATTGACTCAGGTATCGTCGAACAGAATTCCACCGACAGTACTTGGATGGGACAAAAATAAGGGTCGACTCAACCCATCTTTTCACAATAAGCAAACATGTGCTTAATAACAAAATCAATCTTCAACCACATTAAACTTGGAATAAATTTCCCCAGTGGACGACTTCTAGTCTCCACACAACTCATAAATTTATACCGACACTCATGCCGTATAATATTCATCCATTATAATAATTACATTTTATAATTCACTTTCCTTTCACATTTGTGTAATATTTTCGTCATACAGACAACCTTATGTATTTTATCCAAGCACCACTTACTTCTTGGGTAAATCAATTTCTTCAAAAATAATTCTAATTACTCCTGGTCAATATCCTTCCCATGCCTATATTTAACAATTATCCACCCTAGTTTATACACATTTGTTATTCAATAACCTACCGTTCCTCTCTTTCTTTCTTTCTTCATTCTTAATTAGTGCATTTCAAAAATGTGTCATCTTCAAAAAAATCAATGTCTAACTTTTATTAGATTATTTTGACCACAAATATAAATATTTATCTAATCAACCATCATAGTTTATTATTATTATTATTATTATTATTATTACTGGAAAAATATTTAAACGTTGCAATATTAAAAATTAGTAAACCCTCAACTTAAATAATTATTTATAATATTTAACTAATATTCATTAATATTATTATCTCATGAATGAGATTTTAAATGTTCATATTTGACATTAAATTATTATGTAAATTACATGAATCATTTGAATACTTAAGTTATTTAAATAATTTGAATTATCTGAATAATTTGGATTATTTGATATTTTTTGAATTATCTGAATAATCCATGATTTCTCTGAATTGCATAAGCATTTATATCCTAAAGAAAATGACTTCAGCGTGTCACCCAGACAATTTATCGCCGGTCTAAACATCTCTAAAGTAAAATTTGTACTAGAAAACACAAGTCGTTAATCATCCTACTAATCATAACGTAAGAACATAATCGTCGATTTGAAGCGAAAATAGTGTTGATATTGGATACGATAAATGAATTAATGAATTCTCAATTGCATACAACTAGTAATAATACATGCTCAGAATTCTGCTCACGTTATACCTCCGACGTTTCATGGCGATGCGTGTCCTTGGCAGACGTCATAATCCAATGGGTTCCCCAATATTCCATCGGTATGGCAACTTCCCCCTTGGTCATCTGCGTCACCATCTGTTTCATCTTTGGTGTCCACCATTGTCCTATCCATTCGTGATTCGTGAACGTTTGACATTATAACTTGTGATAAAGAAAACATTTCCGTGGTTTCACACGACTTCTCCACATTCTCAAAGTTCGTTATGTAGTTCAAAATGTAACGTTCCGTCTTTAACCAAATATGACAGTTTTGACAACACAGCTGGTTTCACCGGAAATACTCATAATCATGGAGTGTTGGTAGTTTCGTAGATGCCTGTTCTACGATAAACCCTATGCGAGTAATAGGATATGCTCCTAACACAACTTGCTGGGCAACGTTGGTCTCGGTTACGTAGACTAACCTGTGTGCGGGTAATGAGGAATGCCTCAAGCCATATCCACTATTGCGGATAGGTCCCTCTATCTCCTAAAACTGGGTAAGGATATTCTCCCACGCAATCTGTACCAGTCATATGGTCCCAGGCTTCGTAGACTAAGTTTCCAAACAACTCTTGATTGGTATTCCGTGCATATCATAAGTGCCTGTCCACTGCATTTCGTAGAATTGTTAAGTCCAACATAGTCTCCACAGACTAAGTCCTAACGTTGTTCTAAGATAATACTGACAACATAACAGACTGGCATAGTAACGTAGACACTCGGCGTAACCATAACTCGGTGATGGATTCGGTGGTTGAAGTAAGAATGACTTATTGAGTGCTTAGAAGTGCCTCTTTATATATGGTTCTGAACCGAAGTGGATGGTCGCTGGCTTTGCAATCAAACGTGCACTCCCCACTCTTCCTCTGGTCGGGCTTACTCCCTCAAAGACTGCTTACAAAGTGCGATTTTATAAAAATGCTCATATCTTCCGTAATTCTGGTCTGATTTGCTTGAAATTTCATTTGGCGTCAATAGATATCGATATCCAATAATCCTTGATTGGTTTCAATCCTCAAATATACAAAATCCATATTACCATCGATAAGTTTCGTAGATTATTCCGTCGCCGCCACAGGTATCCTTCCTAGCGCAACCTTTTATCAGCGCGGCGAACGAGCTCACTCAGCGCACTCTTTAAACATCAAATATGCGTTCCGCTGTCGTTATACAAAAGTGGTATCACCGAAGCATCCGTAATTCGGGTACAATATATAAAAATCCAACATGGCGACCATCCGAAATATTAGACGGTTCTCAATATCTACGAATCTATTACAGCAATCAAATTGAAATTTTGCAAGTTGTTAGAGGCAATTAACATAAGTAAGATATATGAAAATCGGCTTTAGTTCTTCACCGAACTACTAGTATATTATTAAATAACAGAGCGAATATAAGATCAACGATATACTGTATATGTCCTAAAACTATCCATGGACTTCCTGTAAAAAGAAAGTCATCTTACACAAATGGTTCACCATGACCACCATTAAGTTTCAAATAGTTGGTAGTGTTGCTGGAGTGGAGGTTGTTATCTCCCGAAGAACAAAGTCTCTTAATTTATCCATGTTCTCGGGGCGCGACGGCCTTTGATGTAACTCTAAAATTCATGAGTTGCTATATATGGAGATTCCTAGAAATGCTGATCTTGCAGGATTATTATTATTATTGATATTATTACTTGTCTATCAAGAAAGCCAATTGTGGCATTAGCCGTGTCGCTTTGAAAGAATCCAACCTCTCTTTCGGCGTCGTCATCTAGACCTAACTGATCAATGAGGTCAGGCAATATTTCAACAATGCCTGTCAGAGTTTGATCACCAACGAATATAGTGCCATTAATTCTTTGCCGAGAAAGCCCTGTCCAATGGCCAATTTTCCGAGGGCAGAAACCAATTTGCTCAAATTCATTAGGTGCTTGATCTGTGTGTTCACATGACCAGTAAACTCAAAAGAACATGCACCAAAATTTAAAGTGATCAACCTGGAAAGGATTAAAAAAGATTGTTGAACAATTTACGATGCCATGCAGGTTTACTTCCTGTAAATTTTGAAGTCACGTTACTTTATACGAAAACAATCTCAAGCATTTCCTCATTGCAGTGCGGCAGGAACCAATGGATAATTGCATTTCTCTGCTCATTCGACGGAACTATTTGCGATGTAAACAGCAGACCCTTCCCGCTTGCAAGCAATTCAACCACTCTCTCAGTCATCCTCCATCTCTACGATTCAGCCCACAGTTCAACCTGTCTTACAGCTCCTACAACTCCACCCCTACAGACTCCCCCACCAAGAGAGTGAAACTCGCTCCAAGAAAGTGCCATCACCCTCAAGCCACTGGCACAAATCGCCCGTTTATGTTTGAACATCCAGTATAACAGTTCGTACAAAAATCACTAATAGTGTATTAATTAATTAATGTATGTATTTATTAATTTTATTTAACTGTATTCATTAATTTAGAGTATGAATTCAGAACCAGATACATTAGGCTACATCACGTTACTATTGCTAAAAGTTATTGCTCTAGTCTATCTTACGGATATGCTCCTTTATACATTATACAGTATATCAGTGAAACTCTCTGCGATGCTGCATAAAATAATTATATCGACTGATTCACCTATCTGCACTCACCATCTAACAAAAAAGGCTCGTGTGCCTTGACAGCAATAGTTCCGCCCACAATGAAATGCATGGGGCTGATGATCACGTCTTCGCAAGTCCTTAGCCAAAAAGAAACTTTCGTGAGTTGTATGTGCTAAAATGTGTAACCAAATTTCCTCAGAGACGAAGGGTGCCAAGTTGATATTACACCAAGGATGGAGGGAAATCCAGCTTGCCGAATACTCCGGTACTTACATTCAAACTAGCTTTCCGTTGTCCTTCGTTGACGAGTTTGTGCTGAGGGGTAGCAACAAATAGCGCCATGAGACTTGTGACAGGGGTTAAATTAGCCGTGGCTATGCTATCGGACCTTTTTTGGCCAACGCTCGTATGATAAGTTATTTTCACCATGTACTGAACATGGTTTTACTTAGAATAAGACACTAGAAGAAAGGCAGTTGTTAAGAGATATAAATTATCAGCCAGCACGCTAATTATAAAATAAATAATATAAAACATAGGCCTACTGATTGGCTTTTGGTTTTTCTAAGTCACGCAGACAGCCCCAATTTAATTTACTGTATCTCCACCTGAATGTGTGTCTTGTTACGATGAGAAAAGATGATTGGAATGTGTGTAATTTAACGGGCTTACAATTAAAGACAACACACACATCCAAATGTCCGGATTCGAGCCGACGGCAAAGTGCGAGCTCAATTTAAAGATCAACGTCTTCTTTCTGACCCACGTCGGCTAGCAAAAGAGAGGGAAGAGTAAGGAGCTTGATTAGGACACATGTACTGCTCCTGGGTCCAAGCTCCGCAAACCTGAGAGGAATGTGGATCGCGGACAATGATGATAGTCTAGATCTGCGTTGTTCCCGGTCCGTGCGTAGTAACAGAACCAAATACATTAGTCGGTGACTCACTCACTCATTCGCAACACCACACTGGTTTGAGCAACGGCCCTATGTTAGCAGTATTCGAATAGACAGGAATTCCAAATATCACAGCGGGCTGTTGCCTGGCCCTTCTCTTCCCGCCTGCCACTTCACCTCACCCCAGAGGTTCACAGAGCTTGGACCCGAGCAGTACTGTACTTGCATATCACATCAATCTCACCTTGAAATATGATGTGTTGACAGATGGCATGAGTCATGACTGAGCCCGTGCCATTAAAGCCAGTTCTTCTGTGAGGAAAGGAAGTGATAGCAGATCGTAATTTACAGTTGCTTTTATTCCCTGGACAGATTTTTCGCATTTATATCAATAATTCATTCCATTATGTTATTAGTTAAAAACGTGTGTAATTATATTCACAATGGCATTTGTTCAGTACAGATTCTAAATTAAACCAACCATTTTGCAGAAAAGAGCAAAAGGTGATTTAGGGCCTACTATTAACCCCCTTATCCCTTATATAGCCTATATAATTTGTAGCCTAGTTTTAGTTTAGGGGTATACCAATTGTTATGCCATTTGCTCCAGTAGTTTTGACGCCAATCCATAACAAACAGGCAAAGAGACAAACATTAAACTGAGGGTATATTTGGTCATTAAACAGCTCAGCTGGGATAAATACAAAGATGCAGCCAAAAGTTCAAAATTTTCAGATAGTAAGCCTACTTTGTTTAAAGGGTAGGCATAATCTTATCTAATAGAATATATTGTCTACACAGTGTACTCCCTTAATTATTTAGGGTATGTGTTCCTAATGAGGGTTGCTTGCTTTTCACCAGAGTAGGCCAGGTTCGAGTAAAATTCACGTCCAGTTGTTTTGAATCCACGTATCATTTTGTGGCTTAAGATCTCAAGGTTAAGAGGCGATTAAAACTACAAATTTGGTTTTTTAGTTCGTATGCCAGTCGTACTTAGCAATTGTTGAATCACGACATCAATTCCAAACAACTTTTGAAACAAAATTTCACAAAGTTGAAAAACTATTGCTTCCATATGCCATATAAACTTCCACATGGCATGGATCCGCTACAATAAAACGTATTGTACTAGCATACCAATGCTTGTATTTGCGACCTATTAACTTATTGCTTAAGGAATGTTGTCATCAATGTTGTAAATGAATCGCTAATATACTGTACAGTATAGTTTTCTAAGATGTGCAACACTATATCATCCAAGAATAGAATAATGCCCGTGGTACACTGCCTAATCTGCGTTGTTCATGAGGCATGGCCAGTGTTTCCTCATCCCAGTTGCTCTTCCCTTGTTCATGTTACCCGATGCTACCGGACACCATTTAAGCATTTCCTACATTGATACGAGGACAGCACGAATTCAGCCACGCTATTGGTCGCGAGTTGCTGCAAGGAGTGGCTGCTGTTCTCAAGAGACGTGCTGCTGGGAATGTAGGACCACTGGCAGACTATTTAAGTTTGAGATTGTTCTTAACAGATATATGCATCCAGCGCTCATTGCTAAGTAGAGGAGATTCTAGCTATCAGCGATCCAATTATACAGAGCGATCCATATAAACCTGAACCACGTTAATGAGTCATAACATTTGAACAAATAATGGGGCATATGTGCAACTTTGGGAGATGATAATGAACAATTCGTAGATTGCATACATAAGAAAAAGGTCAGCGAGGTTAGATCAGGTGGACGGGATGGCCACTTATTTTTGAGATTATTCAGTCACCAAAGAAACTGGTTACAATAACTTGTTGGGAGATGCCTCACAGTAAATGTTGGAAGTGTCCTCCCCCATCATCCATACACAACTGTACTCGTTTCACCATATTCCATGGCCTTCTGTGAAGTGCATTTTCACCAATGTTGTCCATTTTGTGTCTAATGACCTCACGGAGATCAGCAGTTGTCCGAGACACACTCTGCCTTTAAGCTAGGCTACCCCAATAAGAAAACGTCCGGCGAGATTATGTCAGATGATCGAGGGGGGCACAACATTTTGTTGAGATTATTCGGCCACCAAAGAAACTGGTTACACGTTGCATGGAAGCGTATGAAGTATGAGACGTTGCTCCATCTTGTTGAAAATAACCTTCTGTCAGTTCGACGTCAGTTCTAGCTGCTCCACATAAGCTGGACAGAGGAGCACATGCGCAGTAACAATCAACAAATATGCCAATGGTAAGTGGTACAGATTCTCCTAGAGCCTCTGAGATCATTAAAACAAATTTCCCGTTTCTACGAGCTTTCATATGGAAATTATGACCCATTAAAGTGGTTTAGGTTTATAAGGATCGTTCTGTAGAAAGCCACCAGATCGCAAGAAAGGGTCAGAAGCGGTCAGAAGGAAAATCACTTTAAATTAAACAATCACAGGCAGCCATTCAAATCGATATATCACGACAAATTGAGTTTCGTTCGCGATGTCGCGATTTAGCGAACGAAACTCTAGCCTAGCACTCAAACGTCAAGTCGGAAGTAATAATGGCTTTACTATAATACAACAATACCACATCAAAATCCGGCAGTTTACATCACTATCATCTATACACCATCCCCTTCTACAAATATTCCAAGACTCGACACATTAAATACAGTGAAATATCACGCATTTAAAGTTTAGGCTTAGCATGTATTACTGGTAGCAAACAGGAGCTAAAACGTTCGCTGCCTCTGTACAAATTCAAAATACATAAATATTCTATCAGGCCCATCTTATATATTAAAACAAGTAGTTCCGCGAAGAACTAAAAAGCCTACTTATGTTAATTGCCTCTATCAAAATACAAAATTTCAGTTTGATTGCTGTAATAGATTCTTAGATATTGAGAACCATCTAAATATTTTGGATGGTCGTCATGATGGATTTTTACATATTGAACCCTTATTGATCTTCGATAAATAAGTATTCATATTTATTATTATTATTACTACCGCCCAGGCAGTACTTGAGGAAGTCGACATGGATATAAGGGAGGCTAGCATTTCGTAATGATTACAACAGGAGCTGAGCTGGTAGCTATTCTTGGGGGACGGCTAGAATTAGTCGGGTTCAAGGCCAAATTGAGCAACTACTGTACGAAAATTGGAAGCATAAAGGAAGGATCACGAGGCACTTGCAACGAACATACGATTGAATCAGCCAATCACAAGAGACCAAGCCATGACCACGCGGTGGACAGCGTCAGTAGTAAAAAGCCCGCGGAAATGGATATCTAGAGAACCGCCGAACGGATTAATCTCCGCACGAGTAAATTGAGACGTTTGATTTATTTGAAGAAGAATGACACTAGTCCCATCTTTGTGAGACAAAAACTCTGGAAGTTTTTATCCGACTCCACCCCACTCCTCCGCCCTGTCAGTTTTCTAATAAATAGTTTGGCATGACGCCACTCTAAGTCATTCTTTGTGGAGCCGTGAGGGGCTTACTTCACGCCAGTTTGTATCGTGATTTTTACGCTCTGAATTTGGTTAAGTCATTTTATTTGGGAGCTCTGAGGAGCTAATGTCACAGCGATTGCATTACCGAATTTTAAAGCTCGAATACATTTTTTATTCTGGAATCAACTTTATTTTGTGAGCTAAATATTTCACGCCAGTGCGTGATAACTTGTAACAGTTACTTAAAGACGACGATTTCAGTTCTAAAGGGGAAGTCTTGTAACACCCTAATTAGCGCTCACCGGAGCAAAGGTCCACAGTACAGGACGGAAATACCGAGCAAGATAGCGACTGCTAGTGCAGCCAAGATCTTAAACTTGTTAACGAGCCAGTGACGTGGTCTCGAGGTGTATATTTATGTACATATTGCAGTGTATTTTATATGTGTTTTATTGTGCGTGTGTGCGAGATATTTAGGGCCAGTCTTCGCTATTAATCGCATTAGGACAATTGTGGGTGAACTGAGTAACCTGCAACCGATTATAGATAGGTAAAATAATTAACATTGAACTTTTCTGCCAAGGAGTCGATACCAAGATGATCAGCACGTGGTTTGGAGTTGGGATGAACTTCAACAGATCAACGCAGACGACTACTATGGAGTGCTAATTTGTCCATAGGGGCAATGGGTTGAGGAGGATGTCCTTAGTTCTACAAGCAGAACGGTGATGTACTAAAATTGGATTATTTCAATTATGTAGTTAGATTTGGCCGGGGAACTTTGTAAATAGTCATGTTTCTTTTCTTGTTGTTTAGAGTTTTTCTTGCACCGACGCTCAATGTTTTAAATGTCCGTTGGCGCGTGGCCAAAGTGTTTGTTAGATATTTGTTTTTCCTTGAGTCATATGTAATGCGCGCGGCGTGCGTGCGTGATTTTTATCCTTGCAAATGCGGAACCCGTTACATTCGATAAATGGTGCTTTATTAACGTTAATATTTGAAATAGGAATGGGAGGAAATTACTGTAAGATATTTGCTGAACAGGTTATTATTCATATTAGGGTTGCCAAGCGCACCAACTTAAAAGTAATTTGTAGAACACCTTCGTTCTAATTTTGATAGATTTTTTTTGAGTCCTTTTCAGGTTGACTAGTCACGGCAAAGAACGGTGGTGCCAGCATGTGGATATTATTTGTGTCTTTTTATTTCAGGGTCTGTCAAAAACCCATACGTGTGATTGTGTGTGTTACTGTGTCAAGTGTGAGTTGATTTTACGTGAGGAGGGGGGTAGAGGTCCTACCGCTCTCATATTTTTGCTGCTGTTGTATTTTTGATGGAAAGACAGGGTGCTCTAGGGAGACCGCTGTTTCTTGTCCATAGTTTTCTGACACACACACGTATTATTGTGCTTTGGGGCACACTTCTTCGAGATTCGACCCCATGTCCTGGGATGTCGAGGTTTTGGACACGTGGGTTGACAGACATGCAGAGTTCCACAAACCGCCCGTTTGCCTGGTGGCTTATTTTTGATAGGCAGTCCTGATTGTCCGACTGACCCCTGTAAGCTTTCATGTAGCAAACCTGTTCATTGTGATGGTGATTTTTTAAGCCATAATTAATTGGGGAGTTCACCATGTGTGTAACGGCTTGCTGTACGTTGTATGGGTAAAATATTGTATTATTAACGTAAATGTTGGCTGTGTGCCTATTGCTTTGTTTATGACTCGATTCATGTAATTTTTGTGTGTCACACCCGTGCGGTGTAGTTGTAGAGTACTTGTAAATTTTGACAGCGGTCATTTGTGTATTTTTTTTATTTGGTCACGTGTTAATGTACTTGTGTTGATTTGTGTGAGAAGTCCTAAGTTTTGAGGCAGTAAATGTTGCTACGGCAATTTGATTCCAATTTCACACGGAAATTTTGTGTTTGTTTATATTAGATTTAGGAAGTGTCGGTTTAATTTTAAGTATTGTAGTTGTGTTCCCCCGTGTCGGTCTAGCTCTAAGAAATGTGGATTCGTTGTCTGAAGGATTATTCTGGATGATGACGAATCACGCATTCATTGTACACATCGTGATGCATGTAGAACGGCATACACAAATAAATGGTCACTTTTGTATTTTATCTTAGGGACACTTGGTCCAGGTAATTAATCTCTCCAGAGATTTTCGCCTAGTTTTTGGCATTTTTATTAAGTGGGAGTAAGATGGGAGTTTTTGTTGTTTATTTGTTAAGTGTAAATATGGTGATTTGTTATTAAATTCATTTCTTTTAACCCTGGCTTCACTCTTTCCTGCATGTTATTTTGTTATATGTTACCCTGCAAGTTAATGAAGCGCCTTGACAACAACTTACGATATGAACCGTTACACCCCCCGAAACTGAGTCTCATATGCTTCTTTGCAAGGGTTCATAAAACAAAAATGGCTGCCCAAGTGGGGTTGTTGTTGTTGTTGCTTCGCTGACCTCATATTTATTTCGTTGAGAAATGATGCCAGGTCAAGCGGACATGTAAATTCAGTAAATTGAGGCGATGTTGTACCGCCATGTGCATTAGTAAAATCACTGAGTTCCTAAAGTTAGAGATATTGAACAAGGTTAGAATTTGATATTGTATTTGTTATAAACTTGTTCTGGCGCCCGGCATTAAAATTAGAAATTTGCATTATTATTGAACCCAGTCAAAGCAGGAAGATGTTGCCTTATATTTGACATTTAATTGACTTCGGTTAATTGGTGTTTCGTAAATTCTGTTGGTTAGGAATTTAAAAGCAGATCACCAGGGGTTATCTTGTTGTTTGGGAATAAGTGTCATTGTATTCAGTAAATTTTGTTACTGAAATTTTAATTAAATTAGAGCCAGTAATATTTAAATGTGTGACATGTATGTGTGTATATGGCTGAAACCTTGACCCATAACCCTGTTTTCTCTGAATATATTTTTGTGTGTGAAATGGCGATTGTTGACGAAATTAAGGAATTGTTGGAACAGATGTCGATCCAAATGTCCGCGAAAACGGAAGAACAATTAGAACACATGTCGATCCAAATGTCCGTAAAGACGGAAGAACAATTAAAGAACATGAAGGAGGAAATAAGCGGAGACAATAATAAACAGTTAAAAGAACAATTAGGAGCTCAGCGGGAGCATAATGAAAAACAATTACACGACATGAGCGATAATATTTCGGTCCAGTTACAAGCGCAGAAGATAGACTGTGAAAAACAATTACACGACATGAGCGGTAATATTTCGGTCCAATTAGAAGTCCAGAAATTAGACACGGACAAAAAATTAAATGAACTAAATCACAAATTGTCGGAACAGGCGGTAACACAAACGGCACAAACCGAACAATTAGGAAAAATCACTAATTACATTAATCAGAGCGTTAAAAAGTAGAGAAACTGGCAGGCGAGGTCGCGGAGAACAACGTCAAACAGTTAGGCGAAATTAAGAAATTGGAGGCGAAATTTGATAACAAATTAGTACAATTTGACGAGATGGTGGCAGATAAACTCAAGCAGATAGAGGCAGCATGTGTCAGTAACACCGCGGGAATGAAGAAAACCCAAGAGAAACTACAGCAGCAAATTAATTCGGTAGACAGCAACGTGCTGGAATTAATAAAGGAAATTGATAAAGTCGAGGTTAAGGCTGAAACCGAACGGATACACTTGCGGGAGAATTTAGAGGAGCAATTAGGCAAAACACAAGAAATCATAAGACAAGAAGTAGGAGAGCAGCTCGTCAAGACTCGGGATAATCTGGGAGAACAGCTAGTAAAAACACAAGAGGTTATAAGAGAAGAGGTGGGGGAACAACTAGTCAAAACGCAAGAACAGATACGTGAAGAGCTAGAGAAAATTCAGGAAAGGAACGAGGAGAAAATTAATAGCTTGAAAAGTAGGATACGGCGAGATTGGGACCAGCAGGCTCACGCAAATAAAGAAGACCGCTTGACAATTTTAAAACGCTTGGGGGAACACAGTTCAAGAATGCAGGAATTGGAGGAAAATATAAAGTCAAAATTACAGGAACACTCAGAGTTAATCATCAAAAACGAGATTAGATCTTTAGAGAATGCGACAGTATTTTCGACTGAAAATATACCGGAGAAGCAAACAAGTATTTGAAGTCCTGCAGGTTTGAAGTTGGCTGAGGATACGAGCCGGGGTCAAAGTCCCAGACTAACGAGTAATGCATTCCAGCAATACAGGGGGGAGACTTCAACACCGCAACTGAACTTGGCACCCGCCCAAGTCATCCAAGTCATTCGGGGTAATGATTTTAAGCCCGATAAGTTTAAGGAACATTCAGGAACTACTCCCAAAGCATTTCTACGACAATTAACTGATTACTTTAATGACCAGCACATTGGCCCTGAGAAACAATTAAGACTAGTGGAGAAATTTTTAGAAGGACCTAGCCTAACCTGGTTTTTAAGCTTCAAGTACGCGTTCACAGACATGGCTCAATTCCGCGAGGCATTTTTGAAGAAGTTTTGGAGCCCTTCGTCACAGCAGGGGTTGAGAATGGACCTGTACACGCGCAAATATCATAGTACGCATCCAACCCGTTTTTCAGAATTCTTCAGTCAGCAATTGGTAAAATTCAGAGATTTTGACGACCCGCCTAGCGAGCCAAATATGGTTCTAACCATCGGGAAACAACTCCCAATGCACATCCAACAATTATTAGTCGCAGGGAACATTCAAACCGCAGTCCAAGCCGAAGAATTACTCAGACACTTAGACGAAACAAGTATGGTGAGCCCACAGATAGGAAGAAGGAATCTGGAATGTGTCAACACGGCAGAGGTAGTTCAGGGACTCCAAAGTAACCACGGCCAGGGGAACCAAACTAAGACACAGTCCACAGGGACACAATTCACGCCAAGAAGACAAGATTTTGACGGCCGAAACCAGTTCCACAATAACAATCAGAATTATCAGAATAACCGCGGGAGATACAATCAGATCAATCAAAATCAAAACAATCAGTGGACGTACCAGCGGGTGTACACAAATTGGAGGGGAAACCAGAGACAAGGTAGACCTTACCAAAGGAATGGAGATGGTAGATGGAATAACGGCAGGGACTATCGCCAAGAAAATAGAGGAGATTATCGGAACACCTGGGACGAGCGATATATTGAATCACGTAAATACTTGGATCAATTAAGTACTGAAGAAGCGGAGAAAGAGAAGTGGGGGCGTGCCATGGCGAACAGACAGAGCCCAGACAACCATCAAGGAGAGGGGGCGGAGAGTTTATTGAGACAACAGGAGCGACAGAATGACAACCGGCGAAACACGACAAATGGGTCCCGGGATTAAAAAAAAACAAATGAACTGAAAGGTGACAGGCTGAAAATGGAGGTCGCCAGGGAGCAAGAAGAGATGATAGTGGCCAATATAGAAGAGTGGGTAGCATTCCCGGACCACTGCCTGGAGGAAGTGGTGAAGAACCGTGAAAATGTTTTCAGACAGCTACCAATTATTTACGCGCATGTTGGAGGCATGAGGGTGAGATGTTTGATTGATACAGATAGCCAGGTGAGCTTAGTCACTGAAAATTTGATAAAGGAAATAGGAAGGAAACAGACTGTTCCTATTATGCCGGTACCGCTAATGAAAGTCAGAGGTGTTATTCCTGATAAAACTATGAATTGTAAACAGCAAGCATTTCTAGATCTGGAAATATTGAACCATACTTTCTCACAAACATTCATTGTTATTCCAAAGATGAACTACAACATAATTTTAGGAGCCAACTTCATCTGCGATTTTCATGCTGTAATTGACTTACATAACAACACTGTAAGCTTCAAACAAGTAGAGGGGTTGAATCATGTGGGTTTAAATATGGAAGAGAGTCCGTTGGAGAGAGAGGCCAATACTTGGGTTGTTGAGGAATGCACTAATGAGGCCGGAGATAAGATCTTGATGGGGGAGCGAGTCAGCCAGACAGCAGTGCTAGAAATTGACAGCCGAGATATTTCACAGGAACTGTGGGTGCATTTGGCAGAAGAAGAAATTAGCGGAACCAAATTTGAAATTCTACTTCAGGAGTGACTTAAGGAGGCCATCGTAGGGGAACCGGATAAAAGAAGACTGGAAGAAATTTTAAGATTACACAAAGGAGCTTTTGACACCGTACCTGGGAAAGTTTTAAATTTTCAATATGCTATGCAGGTAACAGATTGGACCCCATTTAAAAGTAAATTGTACCCGATCCCCGAGAAACATTTTTCTCAGGTGAAGGACATTATTACTAACTTATTAGATTCTGGCATGATAAGGAAAGCGGCAACCCCTTACCTGAACGCAATATTGGCTGTGACCAAGCCAAACGGATCAATTAGGCTATGCCTAGACGCGCGAGTTTTGAACAGCAAACTGCTAGTTGAGCATGACCAAGCACCTAGGATTAAAGATGTTTTGAAAGGCTTCCGTGGGAAGAAGATATACTCAAGTGTTGATTTGACGAATAGTTTCCACCATCTTGAACTCGAAGAAAAATCCCAACTGTTGACGGGATTTTTATTCGATAATCAAAGTTATATCTGGTGTCGAATGCCCTTTGGCGTGAAAACTGCGGGTTGTGCACTCATTAGAGCACTCGATAGAAATCTGACTGAGGAGGTCAAGAACTTCACCACGAGATATGTTGACGACATATTAATTGCTTCTGAGACAATGGAGGAACTCCTGATAAATTTAAATAAACTGTTGGACAACTTGAGAACCATGAACTTCAAAATCAACCTAAAGAAGTCACATTTTTGCCAGAGCGAGATTTTATATTTGGGGCATATAATTGATGTCGAGGGCGTGCGGCCTAATCCAGCCAAGATTGATGCTATTAAGAAATTTCCCACACCTACCAAAGTCAAACATGTGAGAGCGTTTTTGGGAGTGACAGGCTTCTTCAAAGAAAATTGCCCTGGTTATACAGAAACAGTAGTTCCTATGCAGGAGATGTTGAAGAAGGCAAATCGATGGTCGTGGAACGAGGAGTGCGACAGGTATTTTAAAGCAACGAAGGATTTATTGGAAAACTGTGTGAAACTTGGATATCCGGATTTTGAGAAGCAATTTAATATTCAAGCAGATGCTTCATTAATTGGAATTGGTGCTATGCTGTACCAAGAGGACGCTGAAGAACCCAAGAAGAAATCCTATTTGGCATTTACGAGTCGTAAATTACGGAAACATGAGAGGAACTACACAGTTACGGAACTTGAGCTACTAGCAATTCTCTATTCTCTTCAACAGTGGCGCAAGATGATCTATGGTTATTCCATCATTGTTAGAACCGACCACCATGCATTGACATTTTTATTCAAGACAACAATGGCAAGTGAGAGAGTTACGCGCTGGTCCATCTACATACAGCAGTTTGAAATCACAATAGAGCATTGCCCTGGAAGGATGAACGTCATACCGGATGCCTTGAGTAGAAATCCTGAGGACGGAAACGAAGTAACAGCGGAAGTTCACAATATTACATTAACACCTAAGGCTCGTGAGTTTTTGGCAAGATTGAAGGATATTCGGAAGGAGCAAGAAGCAGACCCATGGATGATGATGATGATAAAATTCTATAGGAAGGAACTACAACCAAATTCACCGGAGTACCGAGAAGCCAGTGCTAAACAAGCGAGATTTCACTACTTAAATAACTTGTTACATAAGTACGTGGATGAGCATCATACTAAACTGCGAATCTTAGTTCCAGCATCACTACAGAGGGGATTAACTTGGCATGTTCACGAGAGCCTAGCACATATCGGCACGGATAAGACTGAAGCTACGATAGGGGAGACCTTTACTTGGTCGAAGATGAGATTCACCATTGTTGAAGTAATTAGAACGTGTGACGCATGCCAGCGCACAAAACGGAACAACTTTATTCTGAAACAACCTCCAAGACCACTGTTACCTCAGAAACCATGCGAGATGCTCGCTATTGATTGCTTTGGCCCTTTAGTAAAAGGAAAGCGTGGATGCCGACACCTTCTGGTGTGTGTCGACGTATTTTCGAAGATGGTCGTGCTATGTCCTATTCAGAAGACGACATCAAGACAAGTCCTCAGTCGAATTAAGAACAAAGTTATTCCGATGCTTGGGAAGCCGGAATCCATTCTATCAGATCACGGTACCTATTTCACGAGCAATGTTTTTAGGCAAGGTTTGGAGAGCCTAGGAATAAAACACGTATTTTCAAGCATTCGTCATCCTTGTGGAAATCCGAGCGAGAGAACAATTCGCTGTGTTGCTAAGTACTACAGAGTAATGATTCCTAACGAGCACAATAAATGGGTTGATAAAGTAGGGGAAATTGAGATGTGCATGAACACCACTAAGCACGAGTCGACGGGTCAAGTCCCACTGATTGTACACCACAACAGATTGCCAGAAAGGACTTGGGACAAGATCATTCCTAGCCCAAGGGATCCATTATTAGCGCATGATTTGCGAATCCAGCGAACGAGAGAGCACATGAGGAACCAAGCAGACCGAAGGCTGAGACGGTACCGAGGAAAGAAGTTTCACCGAGAGTTACAAGAACAAGAATTAGTGCTAGTTCGTAGACCACCAATATCCGACCCTAAGAACAAAGTCTTCGCCAAATTCTGTCCGAAATTTATTGGCCCGTTCCGGGTAATTAAGAATCTGGGTAACAATGCCTACAGGCTGGAAGAAGTGAGCACTGGTGCAAAATCTGTTTTTAATAGCGCCAATTTAAAACCTTACTACAGAAGGGAACCATTTGATGACTAGGAAAGATGATGTGTGTAGAATCAGTATTGCAAAAATTTTATTTTGAAAGCCAACACCCAAATCTACGGGGAGCGCCAGAGTACGCACTTTGTTTGTAAACAACGAGCAGCTGAGACGACAAGAGTGGCAACTACTTGAGGAGAAGGGGGAGACCTAGTGAGGAAGTATGAATGACATTCCAGCGAGAAGGAGAGCACACTAATTGAGTCAGAGGGGCGTACACTCGAGCAGCTGAGTGATATTTAAAGAGATGTGTTGTTACTACAGTGGATTTTGTTTTTGAAATCCAAACCAATAAATTGTTTCGAATTTCAAAACCTTGCTGAGGATAAATGAACCCTTATTGATCTTCGATAAATAAGTATTCATATTTATTAATATTATTACTACCGCCCAGGCAGTACTTGAGGAAGTCGACATGGATATAAGGGAGGCTAGCATTTCGTAATGATTACAACAGGAGCTGAGCTGGTAGCTATTCTTGGGGGACGGCTAGAATTAGTCGGGTTCAAGGCCAAATTGAGCAACTACTGTACGAAAATTGGAAGCATAAAGGAAGGATCACGAGGCACTTGCAACGAACATACGATTGAATCAGCCAATCACAAGAGACCAAGCCATGACCACGCGGTGGACAGCGTCAGTAGTAAAAAGCCCGCGGAAATGGATATCTAGAGAACCGCCGAACGGATTAATCTCCGCACGAGTAAATTGAGACGTTTGATTTATTTGAAGAAGAATGACACTAGTCCCATCTTTGTGAGACAAAAACTCTGGAAGTTTTTATCCGACTCCACCCCACTCCTCCGCCCTGTCAGTTTTCTAATAAATAGTTTGGCATGACGCCACTCTAAGTCATTCTTTGTGGAGCCGTGAGGGGCTTACTTCACGCCAGTTTGTATCGTGATTTTTACGCTCTGAATTTGGTTAAGTCATTTTATTTGGGAGCTCTGAGGAGCTAATGTCACAGCGATTGCATTATCGAATTTTAAAGCTCGAATACATTTTTTTATTCTGGAATCAACTTTATTTTGTGAGCTAAATATTTCACGCCAGTGCGTGATAACTTGTAACAGTTACTTAAAGACGACGATTTCAGCTCTAAAGGGGAAGTCTTGTAACACCCTAATTAGCGCTCACCGGAGCAAAGGTCCACAGTACAGGACGGAAATACCGAGAAAGATAGCGACTGCTAGTGCAGCCAAGATCTTAAACTTGTTAACGAGCCAGTGACGTGGTCTCGAGGTGTATATTTATGTACATATTGCAGTGTATTTTATATGTGTTTTATTGTGCGTGTGTGCGAGATATTTAGGGCCAGTCTTCGCTATTAATCGCATTAGGACAATTGTGGGTGAACTGAGTAACCTGCAAGCGATTATAGATAGGTAAAATAATTAACATTGAACTTTTCTGCCAAGGAGTCGATACCAAGATGATCAGCACGTGGTTTGGAGTTGGGATGAACTTCAACAGATCAACGCAGACGACTACTATGGAGTGCTAATTTGTCCATAGGGGCAATGGGTTGAGGAGGATGTCCTTAGTTCTACAAGCAGAACGGTGATGTACTAAAATTGGATTATTTCAATTATGTAGTTAGATTTGGCCGGGGAACTTTGTAAATAGTCATGTTTCTTTTCTTGTTGTTTAGAGTTTTTCTTGCACCGACGCTCAATGTTTTAAATGTCCGTTGGCGCGTGGCCAAAGTGTTTGTTAGATATTTGTTTTTCCTTGAGTCATATGTAATGCGCGCGGCGTGCGTGCGTGATTTTTATCCTTGCAAATGCGGAACCCGTTACATTCGATAAATGGTGCTTTATTAACGTTATTATTTGAAATAGGAATGGGAGGAAATTACTGTAAGATATTTGCTGAACGGGTTATTATTCATATTAGGGTTGCCAAGCGCACCAACTTAAAAGTAATTTGTAGAACACCTTCGTTCTAATTTTGATAGATTTTTTTTGAGTCCTTTTCAGGTTGACTAGTCACGGCAAAGAACGGTGGCGCCAGCATGTGGATATTATTTGTGTCTTTTTATTTCAGGGTCTGTCAAAAACCCATACGTGTGATTGTGTGTGTTACTGTGTCAAGTGTGAGTTGATTTTACGTGAGGAGGGGGGTAGAGGTCCTACCGCTCTCATATTTTTGCTGCTGTTGTATTTTTGATGGAAAGACAGGGTGCTCTAGGGAGACCGCTGTTTCTTGTCCATAGTTTTCTGACACACACACGTATTATTGTGCTTTGGGGCACACTTCTTCGAGATTCGACCCCATGTCCTGGGATGTCGAGGTTTTGGACACGTGGGTTGACAGACATGCAGAGTTCCACAAACCGCCCGTTTGCCTGGTGACTTATTTTTGATAGGCAGTCCTGATTGTCCGACTGACCCCTGTAAGCTTTCATGTAGCAAACCTGTTCATTGTGATGGTGATTTTTTAAGCCATAATTAATTGGGGAGTTCACCATGTGTGTAACGGCTTGCTGTACGTTGTATGGGTAAAATATTGTATTATTAACGTAAATGTTGGCTGTGTGCCTATTGCTTTGTTTATGACTCGATTCATGTAATTTTTGTGTGTCACACCCGTGCGGTGTAGTTGTAGAGTACTTGTAAATTTTGACAGCGGTCATTTGTGTATTTTTTTTATTTGGTCACGTATTAATGTACTTGTGTTGATTTGTGTGAGAAGTCCTAAGTTTTGAGGCAGTAAATGTTGCTACGGCAATTTGATTCCAATTTCACACGGAAATTTTGTGTTTGTTTATATTAGATTTAGGAAGTGTCGGTTTAATTTTAAGTATTGTAGTTGTGTTCCCCCGTGTCGGTCTAGCTCTAAGAAATGTGGATTCGTTGTCTGAAGGATTATTCTGGATGATGACGAATCACGCATTCATTGTACACATCGTGATGCATGTAGAACGGCATACACAAATAAATGGTCACTTTTGTATTTTATCTTAGGGACACTTGGTCCAGGTAATTAATCTCTCCAGAGATTTTCGCCTAGTTTTTGGCATTTTTATTAAGTGGGAGTAAGATGGGAGTTTTTGTTGTTTATTTGTTAAGTGTAAATATGGTGATTTGTTATTAAATTCATTTGTTTTAACCCTGGCTTCACTCTTTCCTGCATGTTATTTTGTTATATGTTACCCTGCAAGTTAATGAAGCGCCTTGACAACAACTTACGATATGAACCGTTACACCCCCCGAAACTGAGTCTCATATGCTTCTTTGCAAGGGTTCATAAAACAAAAATGGCTGCCCAAGTGGGGTTGTTGTTGTTGTTGCTTCGCTGACCTCATATTTATTTCGTTGAGAAATGACGCCAGGTCAAGCGGACATGTAAATTCAGTAAATTGAGGCGATGTTGTACCGCCATGTGCATTAGTAAAATCACTGAGTTCCTAACGTTAGAGATATTGAACAAGGTTAGAATTTGATATTGTATTTGTTATAAACTTGTTCTGGCGCCCGGCATTAAAATTAGAAATTTGCATTATTATTGAACTCAGTCAAAGCAGGAAGATGTTGCCTTATATTTGACATTTAATTGACTTCGGTTAATTGGTGTTTCGTAAATTCTGTTGGTTAGGAATTTAAAAGCAGATCACCAGGGGTTATCTTGTTGTTTGGGAATAAGTGTCATTGTATTCAGTAAATTTTGTTACTGAAATTTTAATTAAATTAGAGCCAGTAATATTTAAATGTGTGACATGTATGTGTGTATATGGCTGAAACCTTGACCCATAACCCTGTTTTCTCTGAATATATTTTTGTGTGTGAAATGGCGATTGTTGACGAAATTAAGGAATTGTTGGAACAGATGTCGATCGAAATGTACGCGAAAACGGAAGAACAATTAGAACACATGTCGATCCAAATGTCCGTAAAGACGGAAGAACAATTAAAGAACATGAAGGAGGAAATAAGCGGAGACAATAATAAACAGTTAAAAGAACAATTAGGAGCTCAGCGGGAGCATAATGAAAAACAATTACACGACATGAGCGATAATATTTCGGTCCAGTTACAAGCGCAGAAGATAGACTGTGAAAAACAATTACACGACATGAGCGGTAATATTTCGGTCCAATTAGAAGTCCAGAAATTAGACACGGACAAAAAATTAAATGAACTAAATCACAAATTGTCGGAACAGGCGGTAACACAAACGGCACAAACCGAACAATTAGGAAAAATCACTAATTGCATTAATCAGAGCGTTAAAAAAGTAGAGAAACTGGCAGGCGAGGTCGCGGAGAACAACGTCAAACAGTTAGGCGAAATTAAGAAATTGGAGGCGAAATTTGATAACAAATTAGTACAATTTGACGAGATGGTGGCAGATAAACTCAAGCAGATAGAGGCAGCATGTGTCAGTAACACCGCGGGAATGAAGAAAACCCAAGAGAAACTACAGCAGCAAATTAATTCGGTAGACAGCAACGTGCTGGAATTAATAAAGGAAATTGATAAAGTCGAGGTTAAGGCTGAAACCGAACGGATACACTTGCGGGAGAATTTAGAGGAGCAATTAGGCAAAACACAAGAAATCATAAGACAAGAAGTAGGAGAGCAGCTCGTCAAGACTCGGGATAATCTGGGAGAACAGCTAGTAAAAACACAAGAGGTTATAAGAGAAGAGGTGGGGGAACAACTAGTCAAAACGCAAGAACAGATACGTGAAGAGCTAGAGAAAAATCAGGAATGGAACGAGGAGAAAATTAATAGCTTGAAAAGTAGGATCCGGCGAGATTGGGACCAGCAGGCTCACGCAAATAAAGAAGACCGCTTGACAATTTTAAAACGCTTGGGGGAACACAGTTCAAGAATGCAGGAATTGGAGGAAAATATAAAGTCAAAATTACAGGAACACTCAGAGTTAATCATCAAAAACGAGATTAGATCTTTAGAGAATGCGACAGTATTTTCGACTGAAAATATACCGGAGAAGCAAACAAGTATTTGAAGTCCTGCAGGTTTGAAGTTGGCTGAGGATACGAGCCGGGGTCAAAGTCCCAGACTAACGAGTAATGCATTCCAGCAATACAGGGGGGAGACTTCAACACCGCAACTGAACTTGGCACCCGCCCAAGTCATCCAAGTCATTCGGGGTAATGATTTTAAGCCCGATAAGTTTAAGGAACATTCAGGAACTACTCCCAAAGAATTTCTACGACAATTAACTGATTACTTTAATGACCAGCACATTGGCCCTGAGAAACAATTAAGACTAGTGGAGAAATTTTTAGAAGGACCTAGCCTAACCTGGTTTTTAAGCTTCAAGTACGCGTTCACAGACATGGCTCAATTCCGCGAGGCATTTTTGAAGAAGTTTTGGAGCCCTTCGTCACAGCAGGGGTTGAGAATGGACCTGTACACGCGCAAATATCATAGTACGCATCCAACCCGTTTTTCAGAATTCTTCAGTCAGCAATTGGTAAAATTCAGAGATTTTGACGACCCGCCTAGCGAGCCAAATATGGTTCTAACCATCGGGAAACAACTCCCAATGCACATCCAACAATTATTAGTCGCAGGGAACATTCAAACCACAGTCCAAGCCGAAGAATTACTCAGACACTTAGACGAAACAAGTATGGTGAGCCCACAGATAGGAAGAAGGAATCTGGAATGTGTCAACACGGCAGAGGTAGTTCAGGGACTCCAAAGTAACCACGGCCAGGGGAACCAAACTAAGACACAGTCCACAGGGACACAATTCACGCCAAGAAGACAAGATTTTGACGGCCGAAACCAGTTCCACAATAACAATCAGAATTATCAGAATAACCGCGGGAGATACAATCAGAACAATCAAAATCAAAACAATCAGTGGACGTACCAGCGGGAGTACACAAATTGGAGGGGAAACCAGAGACAAGGTAGACCTTACCAAAGGAATGGAGATGGTAGATGGAATAACGGCAGGGACTATCGCCAAGAAAATAGAGGAGATTATCGGAACACCTGGGACGAGCGATATATTGAATCACGTAAATACTTGGATCAATTAAGTACTGAAGAAGCGGAGAAAGAGAAGTGGGGGCGTGCCATGGCGAACAGACAGAGCCCAGACAACCATCAAGGAGAGGGGGCGGAGAGTTTATTGAGACAACAGGAGCGACAGAATGACAACCGGCGAAACACGACAAATGGGTCCCGGGATAAAAAAAACAAATGAACTGAAAGGTGACAGGCTGAAAATGGAGGTCGCCAGGGAGCAAGAAGAGATGATAGTGGCCAATATAGAAGAGTGGGTAGCATTCCCGGACCACTGCCTGGAGGAAGTGGTGAAGAACCGTGAAAATGTTTTCAGACAGCTACCAATTATTTACGCGCATGTTGGAGGCATGAGGGTGAGATGTTTGATTGATACAGATAGCCAGGTGAGCTTAGTCACTGAAAATTTGATAAAGGAAATAGGAAGGAAACAGACTGTTCCTATTATGCCGGTACCGCTAATGAAAGTCAGAGGTGTTATTCCTGATAAAACTATGAATTGTAAACAGCAAGCATTTCTAGATCTGGAAATATTGAACCATACTTTCTCACAAACATTCATTGTTATTCCAAAGATGAACTACAACATAATTTTAGGAGCCAACTTCATCTGCGATTTTCATGCTGTAATTGACTTACATAACAACACTGTAAGCTTCAAACAAGTAGAGGGGTTGAATCATGTGGGTTTAAATATGGAAGAGAGTCCGTTGGAGAGAGAGGCCAATACTTGGGTTGCTGAGGAATGCACTAATGAGGCCGGAGATAAGATCTTGATGGGGGAGCGAGTCAGCCAGACAGCAGTGCTAGAAATTGACAGCCGAGATATTTCACAGGAACTGTGGGTGCATTTGGCAGAAGAAGAAATTAGCGGAACCAAATTTGAAATTCTACTTCAGGAGCGACTTAAGGAGGCCATCGTAGGGGAACCGGATAAAAGAAGACTGGAAGAAATTTTAAGATTACACAAAGGAGCTTTTGACACCGTACCTGGGAAAGTTTTAAATTTTCAATATGCTATGCAGGTAACAGATTGGACCCCATTTAAAAGTAAATTGTACCCGATCCCCGAGAAACATTTTTCTCAGGTGAAGGACATTATTACTAACTTATTAGATTCTGGCATGATAAGGAAAGCGGCAACCCCTTACCTGAACGCAATATTGGCTGTGACCAAGCCAAACGGATCAATTAGGCTATGCCTAGACGCGCGAGTTTTGAACAGCAAACTGCTAGTTGAGCATGACCAAGCACCTAGGATTAAAGATGTTTTGAAAGGCTTCCGTGGGAAGAAGATATACTCAAGTGTTGATTTGACGAATAGTTTCCACCATCTTGAACTCGAAGAAAAATCCCAACTGTTGACGGGATTTTTATTCGATAATCAAAGTTATATCTGGTGTCGAATGCCCTTTGGCGTGAAAACTGCGGGTTGTGCACTCATTAGAGCACTCGATAGAAATCTGACTGAGGAGGTCAAGAACTTCACCACGAGATATGTTGACGACATATTAATTGCTTCTGAGACAATGGAGGAACACCTGATAAATTTAAATAAACTGTTGGACAACTTGAGAACCATGAACTTCAAAATCAACCTAAAGAAGTCACATTTTTGCCAGAGCGAGATTTTATATTTGGGGCATATAATTGATGTCGAGGGCGTGCGGCCTAATCCAGCCAAGATTGATGCTATTAAGAAATTTCCCACACCTACCAAAGTCAAACATGTGAGAGCGTTTTTGGGAGTGACAGGCTTCTTCAAAGAAAATTGCCCTGGTTATACAGAAACAGTAGTTCCTATGCAGGAGATGTTGAAGAAGGCAAATCGATGGTCGTGGAACGAGGAGTGCGACAGGTCTTTTAAAGCAACGAAGGATTTATTGGAAAACTGTGTGAAACTTGGATATCCGGATTTTGAGAAGCAATTTAATATTCAAGCAGATGCTTCATTAATTGGAATTGGTGCTATGCTGTCCCAAGAGGACGCTGAAGAACCCAAGAAGAAATCCTATTTGGCATTTACGAGTCGTAAATTACGGAAACATGAGAGGAACTACACAGTTACGGAACTTGAGCTACTAGCAATTCTCTATTCTCTTCAACAGTGGCGCAAGATGATCTATGGTTATTCCATCATTGTTAGAACCGACCACCATGCATTGACATTTTTATTCAAGACAACAATGGCAAGTGAGAGAGTTACGCGCTGGTCCATCTACATACAGCAGTTTGAAATCACAATAGAGCATTGCCCTGGAAGGATGAACGTCATACCGGATGCCTTGAGTAGAATTCCTGAGGACGGAAACGAAGTAACAGAGGAAGTTCACAATATTACATTAACACCTAAGGCTCGTGAGTTTTTGGCAAGATTGAAGGATATTCGGAAGGAGCAAGAAGCAGACCCATGGATGATGATGATGATAAAATTCTATAGGAAGGAACTACAACCAAATTCACCGGAGTACCGAGAAGCCAGTGCTAAACAAGCGAGATTTCACTACTTAAATAACTTGTTACATAAGTACGTGGATGAGCATCATACTAAACTGCGAATCTTAGTTCCAGCATCACTACAGAGGGGATTAACTTGGCATGTTCACGAGAGCCTAGCACATATCGGCACGGATAAGACTGAAGCTACGATAGGGGAGACCTTTACTTGGTCGAAGATGAGATTCACCATTGTTGAAGTAATTAGAACGTGTGACGCATGCCAGCGCACAAAACGGAACAACTTTATTCTGAAACAACCTCCAAGACCACTGTTACCTCAGAAACCATGCGAGATGCTCGCTATTGATTGCTTTGGCCCTTTAGTAAAAGGAAAGCGTGGATGCCGACACCTTCTGGTGTGTGTCGACGTATTTTCGAAGATGGTCGTGCTATGTCCTATTCAGAAGACGACATCAAGACAAGTCCTCAGTCGAATTAAGAACAAAGTTATTCCGATGCTTGGGAAGCCGGAATCCATTCTATCAGATCACGGTACCTATTTCACGAGCAATGTTTTTAGGCAAGGTTTGGAGAGCCTAGGAATAAAACACGTATTTTCAAGCATTCGTCATCCTTGTGGAAATCCGAGCGAGAGAACAATTCGCTGTGTTGCTAAGTACTACAGAGTAATGATTCCTAACGAGCACAATAAATGGGTTGATAAAGTAGGGGAAATTGAGATGTGCATGAACACCACTAAGCACGAGTCGACGGGTCAAGTCCCACTGATTGTACACCACAACAGATTGCCAGAAAGGACTTGGGACAAGATCATTCCTAGCCCAAGGGATCCATTATTAGCGCATGATTTGCGAATCCAGCGAACGAGAGAGCACATGAGGAACCAAGCAGACCGAAGGCTGAGACGGTACCGAGGAAAGAAGTTTCACCGAGAGTTACAAGAACAAGAATTAGTGCTAGTTCGTAGACCACCAATATCCGACCCTAAGAACAAAGTCTTCGCCAAATTCTGTCCGAAATTTATTGGCCCGTTCCGGGTAATTAAGAATCTGGGTAACAATGCCTACAGGCTGGAAGAAGTGAGCACTGGTGCAAAATCTGTTTTTAATAGCGCCAATTTAAAACCTTACTACAGAAGGGAACCATTTGATGACTAGGAAAGATGATGTGTGTAGAATCAGTATTGCAAAAATTTTATTTTGAAAGCCAACACCCAAATCTACGGGGAGCGCCAGAGTACGCACTTTGTTTGTAAACAACGAGCAGCTGAGACGACAAGAGTGGCAACTACTTGAGGAGAAGGGGGAGACCTAGTGAGGAAGTATGAATGACATTCCAGCGAGAAGGAGAGCACACTAATTGAGTCAGAGGGGCGTACACTCGAGCAGCTGAGTGATATTTAAAGAGATGTGTTGTTACTACAGTGGATTTTGTTTTTGAAATCCAAACCAATAAATTGTTTCGAATTTCAAAACCTTGCTGAGGATAAATGAACCCTTATTGATCTTCGATAAATAAGTATTCATATTTATTAATATTATTACTACCGCCCAGGCAGTACTTGAGGAAGTCGACATGGATATAAGGGAGGCTAGCATTTCGTAATGATTACAACAGGAGCTGAGCTGGTAGCTATTCTTGGGGGACGGCTAGAATTAGTCGGGTTCAAGGCCAAATTGAGCAACTACTGTACGAAAATTGGAAGCATAAAGGAAGGATCACGAGGCACTTGCAACGAACATACGATTGAATCAGCCAATCACAAGAGACCAAGCCATGACCACGCGGTGGACAGCGTCAGTAGTAAAAAGCCCGCGGAAATGGATATCTAGAGAACCGCCGAACGGATTAATCTCCGCACGAGTAAATTGAGACGTTTGATTTATTTGAAGAAGAATGACACTAGTCCCATCTTTGTGAGACAAAAACTCTGGAAGTTTTTATCCGACTCCACCCCACTCCTCCGCCCTGTCAGTTTTCTAATAAATAGTTTGGCATGACGCCACTCTAAGTCATTCTTTGTGGAGCCGTGAGGGGCTTACTTCACGCCAGTTTGTATCGTGATTTTTACGCTCTGAATTTGGTTAAGTCATTTTATTTGGGAGCTCTGAGGAGCTAATGTCACAGCGATTGCATTATCGAATTTTAAAGCTCGAATACATTTTTTTATTCTGGAATCAACTTTATTTTGTGAGCTAAATATTTCACGCCAGTGCGTGATAACTTGTAACAGTTACTTAAAGACGACGATTTCAGCTCTAAAGGGGAAGTCTTGTAACACCCTAATTAGCGCTCACCGGAGCAAAGGTCCACAGTACAGGACGGAAATACCGAGAAAGATAGCGACTGCTAGTGCAGCCAAGATCTTAAACTTGTTAACGAGCCAGTGACGTGGTCTCGAGGTGTATATTTATGTACATATTGCAGTGTATTTTATATGTGTTTTATTGTGCGTGTGTGCGAGATATTTAGGGCCAGTCTTCGCTATTAATCGCATTAGGACAATTGTGGGTGAACTGAGTAACCTGCAAGCGATTATAGATAGGTAAAATAATTAACATTGAACTTTTCTGCCAAGGAGTCGATACCAAGATGATCAGCACGTGGTTTGGAGTTGGGATGAACTTCAACAGATCAACGCAGACGACTACTATGGAGTGCTAATTTGTCCATAGGGGCAATGGGTTGAGGAGGATGTCCTTAGTTCTACAAGCAGAACGGTGATGTACTAAAATTGGATTATTTCAATTATGTAGTTAGATTTGGCCGGGGAACTTTGTAAATAGTCATGTTTCTTTTCTTGTTGTTTAGAGTTTTTCTTGCACCGACGCTCAATGTTTTAAATGTCCGTTGGCGCGTGGCCAAAGTGTTTGTTAGATATTTGTTTTTCCTTGAGTCATATGTAATGCGCGCGGCGTGCGTGCGTGATTTTTATCCTTGCAAATGCGGAACCCGTTACATTCGATAAATGGTGCTTTATTAACGTTATTATTTGAAATAGGAATGGGAGGAAATTACTGTAAGATATTTGCTGAACGGGTTATTATTCATATTAGGGTTGCCAAGCGCACCAACTTAAAAGTAATTTGTAGAACACCTTCGTTCTAATTTTGATAGATTTTTTTTGAGTCCTTTTCAGGTTGACTAGTCACGGCAAAGAACGGTGGCGCCAGCATGTGGATATTATTTGTGTCTTTTTATTTCAGGGTCTGTCAAAAACCCATACGTGTGATTGTGTGTGTTACTGTGTCAAGTGTGAGTTGATTTTACGTGAGGAGGGGGGTAGAGGTCCTACCGCTCTCATATTTTTGCTGCTGTTGTATTTTTGATGGAAAGACAGGGTGCTCTAGGGAGACCGCTGTTTCTTGTCCATAGTTTTCTGACACACACACGTATTATTGTGCTTTGGGGCACACTTCTTCGAGATTCGACCCCATGTCCTGGGATGTCGAGGTTTTGGACACGTGGGTTGACAGACATGCAGAGTTCCACAAACCGCCCGTTTGCCTGGTGACTTATTTTTGATAGGCAGTCCTGATTGTCCGACTGACCCCTGTAAGCTTTCATGTAGCAAACCTGTTCATTGTGATGGTGATTTTTTAAGCCATAATTAATTGGGGAGTTCACCATGTGTGTAACGGCTTGCTGTACGTTGTATGGGTAAAATATTGTATTATTAACGTAAATGTTGGCTGTGTGCCTATTGCTTTGTTTATGACTCGATTCATGTAATTTTTGTGTGTCACACCCGTGCGGTGTAGTTGTAGAGTACTTGTAAATTTTGACAGCGGTCATTTGTGTATTTTTTTATTTGGTCACGTATTAATGTACTTGTGTTGATTTGTGTGAGAAGTCCTAAGTTTTGAGGCAGTAAATGTTGCTACGGCAATTTGATTCCAATTTCACACGGAAATTTTGTGTTTGTTTATATTAGATTTAGGAAGTGTCGGTTTAATTTTAAGTATTGTAGTTGTGTTCCCCCGTGTCGGTCTAGCTCTAAGAAATGTGGATTCGTTGTCTGAAGGATTATTCTGGATGATGACGAATCACGCATTCATTGTACACATCGTGATGCATGTAGAACGGCATACACAAATAAATGGTCACTTTTGTATTTTATCTTAGGGACACTTGGTCCAGGTAATTAATCTCTCCAGAGATTTTCGCCTAGTTTTTGGCATTTTTATTAAGTGGGAGTAAGATGGGAGTTTTTGTTGTTTATTTGTTAAGTGTAAATATGGTGATTTGTTATTAAATTCATTTGTTTTAACCCTGGCTTCACTCTTTCCTGCATGTTATTTTGTTATATGTTACCCTGCAAGTTAATGAAGCGCCTTGACAACAACTTACGATATGAACCGTTACACCCCCCGAAACTGAGTCTCATATGCTTCTTTGCAAGGGTTCATAAAACAAAAATGGCTGCCCAAGTGGGGTTGTTGTTGTTGTTGCTTCGCTGACCTCATATTTATTTCGTTGAGAAATGACGCCAGGTCAAGCGGACATGTAAATTCAGTAAATTGAGGCGATGTTGTACCGCCATGTGCATTAGTAAAATCACTGAGTTCCTAACGTTAGAGATATTGAACAAGGTTAGAATTTGATATTGTATTTGTTATAAACTTGTTCTGGCGCCCGGCATTAAAATTAGAAATTTGCATTATTATTGAACTCAGTCAAAGCAGGAAGATGTTGCCTTATATTTGACATTTAATTGACTTCGGTTAATTGGTGTTTCGTAAATTCTGTTGGTTAGGAATTTAAAAGCAGATCACCAGGGGTTATCTTGTTGTTTGGGAATAAGTGTCATTGTATTCAGTAAATTTTGTTACTGAAATTTTAATTAAATTAGAGCCAGTAATATTTAAATGTGTGACATGTATGTGTGTATATGGCTGAAACCTTGACCCATAACCCTGTTTTCTCTGAATATATTTTTGTGTGTGAAATGGCGATTGTTGACGAAATTAAGGAATTGTTGGAACAGATGTCGATCGAAATGTACGCGAAAACGGAAGAACAATTAGAACACATGTCGATCCAAATGTCCGTAAAGACGGAAGAACAATTAAAGAACATGAAGGAGGAAATAAGCGGAGACAATAATAAACAGTTAAAAGAACAATTAGGAGCTCAGCGGGAGCATAATGAAAAACAATTACACGACATGAGCGATAATATTTCGGTCCAGTTACAAGCGCAGAAGATAGACTGTGAAAAACAATTACACGACATGAGCGGTAATATTTCGGTCCAATTAGAAGTCCAGAAATTAGACACGGACAAAAAATTAAATGAACTAAATCACAAATTGTCGGAACAGGCGGTAACACAAACGGCACAAACCGAACAATTAGGAAAAATCACTAATTGCATTAATCAGAGCGTTAAAAAAGTAGAGAAACTGGCAGGCGAGGTCGCGGAGAACAACGTCAAACAGTTAGGCGAAATTAAGAAATTGGAGGCGAAATTTGATAACAAATTAGTACAATTTGACGAGATGGTGGCAGATAAACTCAAGCAGATAGAGGCAGCATGTGTCAGTAACACCGCGGGAATGAAGAAAACCCAAGAGAAACTACAGCAGCAAATTAATTCGGTAGACAGCAACGTGCTGGAATTAATAAAGGAAATTGATAAAGTCGAGGTTAAGGCTGAAACCGAACGGATACACTTGCGGGAGAATTTAGAGGAGCAATTAGGCAAAACACAAGAAATCATAAGACAAGAAGTAGGAGAGCAGCTCGTCAAGACTCGGGATAATCTGGGAGAACAGCTAGTAAAAACACAAGAGGTTATAAGAGAAGAGGTGGGGGAACAACTAGTCAAAACGCAAGAACAGATACGTGAAGAGCTAGAGAAAAATCAGGAATGGAACGAGGAGAAAATTAATAGCTTGAAAAGTAGGATCCGGCGAGATTGGGACCAGCAGGCTCACGCAAATAAAGAAGACCGCTTGACAATTTTAAAACGCTTGGGGGAACACAGTTCAAGAATGCAGGAATTGGAGGAAAATATAAAGTCAAAATTACAGGAACACTCAGAGTTAATCATCAAAAACGAGATTAGATCTTTAGAGAATGCGACAGTATTTTCGACTGAAAATATACCGGAGAAGCAAACAAGTATTTGAAGTCCTGCAGGTTTGAAGTTGGCTGAGGATACGAGCCGGGGTCAAAGTCCCAGACTAACGAGTAATGCATTCCAGCAATACAGGGGGGAGACTTCAACACCGCAACTGAACTTGGCACCCGCCCAAGTCATCCAAGTCATTCGGGGTAATGATTTTAAGCCCGATAAGTTTAAGGAACATTCAGGAACTACTCCCAAAGAATTTCTACGACAATTAACTGATTACTTTAATGACCAGCACATTGGCCCTGAGAAACAATTAAGACTAGTGGAGAAATTTTTAGAAGGACCTAGCCTAACCTGGTTTTTAAGCTTCAAGTACGCGTTCACAGACATGGCTCAATTCCGCGAGGCATTTTTGAAGAAGTTTTGGAGCCCTTCGTCACAGCAGGGGTTGAGAATGGACCTGTACACGCGCAAATATCATAGTACGCATCCAACCCGTTTTTCAGAATTCTTCAGTCAGCAATTGGTAAAATTCAGAGATTTTGACGACCCGCCTAGCGAGCCAAATATGGTTCTAACCATCGGGAAACAACTCCCAATGCACATCCAACAATTATTAGTCGCAGGGAACATTCAAACCACAGTCCAAGCCGAAGAATTACTCAGACACTTAGACGAAACAAGTATGGTGAGCCCACAGATAGGAAGAAGGAATCTGGAATGTGTCAACACGGCAGAGGTAGTTCAGGGACTCCAAAGTAACCACGGCCAGGGGAACCAAACTAAGACACAGTCCACAGGGACACAATTCACGCCAAGAAGACAAGATTTTGACGGCCGAAACCAGTTCCACAATAACAATCAGAATTATCAGAATAACCGCGGGAGATACAATCAGAACAATCAAAATCAAAACAATCAGTGGACGTACCAGCGGGAGTACACAAATTGGAGGGGAAACCAGAGACAAGGTAGACCTTACCAAAGGAATGGAGATGGTAGATGGAATAACGGCAGGGACTATCGCCAAGAAAATAGAGGAGATTATCGGAACACCTGGGACGAGCGATATATTGAATCACGTAAATACTTGGATCAATTAAGTACTGAAGAAGCGGAGAAAGAGAAGTGGGGGCGTGCCATGGCGAACAGACAGAGCCCAGACAACCATCAAGGAGAGGGGGCGGAGAGTTTATTGAGACAACAGGAGCGACAGAATGACAACCGGCGAAACACGACAAATGGGTCCCGGGATAAAAAAAACAAATGAACTGAAAGGTGACAGGCTGAAAATGGAGGTCGCCAGGGAGCAAGAAGAGATGATAGTGGCCAATATAGAAGAGTGGGTAGCATTCCCGGACCACTGCCTGGAGGAAGTGGTGAAGAACCGTGAAAATGTTTTCAGACAGCTACCAATTATTTACGCGCATGTTGGAGGCATGAGGGTGAGATGTTTGATTGATACAGATAGCCAGGTGAGCTTAGTCACTGAAAATTTGATAAAGGAAATAGGAAGGAAACAGACTGTTCCTATTATGCCGGTACCGCTAATGAAAGTCAGAGGTGTTATTCCTGATAAAACTATGAATTGTAAACAGCAAGCATTTCTAGATCTGGAAATATTGAACCATACTTTCTCACAAACATTCATTGTTATTCCAAAGATGAACTACAACATAATTTTAGGAGCCAACTTCATCTGCGATTTTCATGCTGTAATTGACTTACATAACAACACTGTAAGCTTCAAACAAGTAGAGGGGTTGAATCATGTGGGTTTAAATATGGAAGAGAGTCCGTTGGAGAGAGAGGCCAATACTTGGGTTGCTGAGGAATGCACTAATGAGGCCGGAGATAAGATCTTGATGGGGGAGCGAGTCAGCCAGACAGCAGTGCTAGAAATTGACAGCCGAGATATTTCACAGGAACTGTGGGTGCATTTGGCAGAAGAAGAAATTAGCGGAACCAAATTTGAAATTCTACTTCAGGAGCGACTTAAGGAGGCCATCGTAGGGGAACCGGATAAAAGAAGACTGGAAGAAATTTTAAGATTACACAAAGGAGCTTTTGACACCGTACCTGGGAAAGTTTTAAATTTTCAATATGCTATGCAGGTAACAGATTGGACCCCATTTAAAAGTAAATTGTACCCGATCCCCGAGAAACATTTTTCTCAGGTGAAGGACATTATTACTAACTTATTAGATTCTGGCATGATAAGGAAAGCGGCAACCCCTTACCTGAACGCAATATTGGCTGTGACCAAGCCAAACGGATCAATTAGGCTATGCCTAGACGCGCGAGTTTTGAACAGCAAACTGCTAGTTGAGCATGACCAAGCACCTAGGATTAAAGATGTTTTGAAAGGCTTCCGTGGGAAGAAGATATACTCAAGTGTTGATTTGACGAATAGTTTCCACCATCTTGAACTCGAAGAAAAATCCCAACTGTTGACGGGATTTTTATTCGATAATCAAAGTTATATCTGGTGTCGAATGCCCTTTGGCGTGAAAACTGCGGGTTGTGCACTCATTAGAGCACTCGATAGAAATCTGACTGAGGAGGTCAAGAACTTCACCACGAGATATGTTGACGACATATTAATTGCTTCTGAGACAATGGAGGAACACCTGATAAATTTAAATAAACTGTTGGACAACTTGAGAACCATGAACTTCAAAATCAACCTAAAGAAGTCACATTTTTGCCAGAGCGAGATTTTATATTTGGGGCATATAATTGATGTCGAGGGCGTGCGGCCTAATCCAGCCAAGATTGATGCTATTAAGAAATTTCCCACACCTACCAAAGTCAAACATGTGAGAGCGTTTTTGGGAGTGACAGGCTTCTTCAAAGAAAATTGCCCTGGTTATACAGAAACAGTAGTTCCTATGCAGGAGATGTTGAAGAAGGCAAATCGATGGTCGTGGAACGAGGAGTGCGACAGGTCTTTTAAAGCAACGAAGGATTTATTGGAAAACTGTGTGAAACTTGGATATCCGGATTTTGAGAAGCAATTTAATATTCAAGCAGATGCTTCATTAATTGGAATTGGTGCTATGCTGTCCCAAGAGGACGCTGAAGAACCCAAGAAGAAATCCTATTTGGCATTTACGAGTCGTAAATTACGGAAACATGAGAGGAACTACACAGTTACGGAACTTGAGCTACTAGCAATTCTCTATTCTCTTCAACAGTGGCGCAAGATGATCTATGGTTATTCCATCATTGTTAGAACCGACCACCATGCATTGACATTTTTATTCAAGACAACAATGGCAAGTGAGAGAGTTACGCGCTGGTCCATCTACATACAGCAGTTTGAAATCACAATAGAGCATTGCCCTGGAAGGATGAACGTCATACCGGATGCCTTGAGTAGAATTCCTGAGGACGGAAACGAAGTAACAGAGGAAGTTCACAATATTACATTAACACCTAAGGCTCGTGAGTTTTTGGCAAGATTGAAGGATATTCGGAAGGAGCAAGAAGCAGACCCATGGATGATGATGATGATAAAATTCTATAGGAAGGAACTACAACCAAATTCACCGGAGTACCGAGAAGCCAGTGCTAAACAAGCGAGATTTCACTACTTAAATAACTTGTTACATAAGTACGTGGATGAGCATCATACTAAACTGCGAATCTTAGTTCCAGCATCACTACAGAGGGGATTAACTTGGCATGTTCACGAGAGCCTAGCACATATCGGCACGGATAAGACTGAAGCTACGATAGGGGAGACCTTTACTTGGTCGAAGATGAGATTCACCATTGTTGAAGTAATTAGAACGTGTGACGCATGCCAGCGCACAAAACGGAACAACTTTATTCTGAAACAACCTCCAAGACCACTGTTACCTCAGAAACCATGCGAGATGCTCGCTATTGATTGCTTTGGCCCTTTAGTAAAAGGAAAGCGTGGATGCCGACACCTTCTGGTGTGTGTCGACGTATTTTCGAAGATGGTCGTGCTATGTCCTATTCAGAAGACGACATCAAGACAAGTCCTCAGTCGAATTAAGAACAAAGTTATTCCGATGCTTGGGAAGCCGGAATCCATTCTATCAGATCACGGTACCTATTTCACGAGCAATGTTTTTAGGCAAGGTTTGGAGAGCCTAGGAATAAAACACGTATTTTCAAGCATTCGTCATCCTTGTGGAAATCCGAGCGAGAGAACAATTCGCTGTGTTGCTAAGTACTACAGAGTAATGATTCCTAACGAGCACAATAAATGGGTTGATAAAGTAGGGGAAATTGAGATGTGCATGAACACCACTAAGCACGAGTCGACGGGTCAAGTCCCACTGATTGTACACCACAACAGATTGCCAGAAAGAACTTGGGACAAGATCATTCCTAGCCCAAGGGATCCATTATTAGCGCATGATTTGCGAATCCAGCGAACGAGAGAGCACATGAGGAACCAAGCAGACCGAAGGCTGAGACGGTACCGAGGAAAGAAGTTTCACCGAGAGTTACAAGAACAAGAATTAGTGCTGGTTCGTAGACCACCAATATCCGACCCTAAGAACAAAGTCTTCGCCAAATTCTGTCCGAAATTTATTGGCCCGTTCCGGGTAATTAAGAATCTGGGTAACAATGCCTACAGGCTGGAAGAAGTGAGCACTGGTGCAAAATCTGTTTTTAATAGCGCCAATTTAAAACCTTACTACAGAAGGGAACCATTTGATGACTAGGAAAGATGATGTGTGTAGAATCAGTATTGCAAAAATTTTATTTTGAAAGCCAACACCCAAATCTACGGGGAGCGCCAGAGTACGCATTTTGTTTGTAAACAACGAGCAGCTGAGACGACAAGAGTGGCAACTACTTGAGGAGAAGGGGGAGACCTAGTGAGGAAGTATGAATGACATTCCAGCGAGAAGGAGAGCACACTAATTGAGTCAGAGGGGCGTACAATCGAGCAGCTGAGTGAGATTTAAAGAGATGTGTTGTTACTACAGTGGATTTTGTTTTTGAAATCCAAACCAATAAATTGTTTCGAATTTCAAAACCTTGCTGAGGATAAATGAACCCTTATTGATCTTCGATAAATAAGTATTCATATTTATTATTATTATTACTACCGCCCAGGCAGTACTTGAGGAAGTCGACATGGATATAAGGGAGGCTAGCATTTCGTAATGATTACAACAGGAGCTGAGCTGGTAGCTATTCTTGGGGGACGGCTAGAATTAGTCGGGTTCAAGGCCAAATTGAGCAACTACTGTACGAAAATTGGAAGCATAAAGGAAGGATCACGAGGCACTTGCAACGAACATACGATTGAATCAGCCAATCACAAGAGACCAAGCCATGACCACGCGGTGGACAGCGTCAGTAGTAAAAAGCCCGCGGAAATGGATATCTAGAGAACCGCCGAACGGATTAATCTCCGCACGAGTAAATTGAGACGTTTGATTTATTTGAAGAAGAATGACACTAGTCCCATCTTTGTGAGACAAAAACTCTGGAAGTTTTTATCCGACTCCACCCCACTCCTCCGCCCTGTCAGTTTTCTAATAAATAGTTTGGCATGACGCCACTCTAAGTCATTCTTTGTGGAGCCGTGAGGGGCTTACTTCACGCCAGTTTGTATCGTGATTTTTACGCACTGAATTTGGTTAAGTCATTTTATTTGGGAGCTCTGAGGAGCTAATGTCACAGCGATTGCATTATCGAATTTTAAAGCTCGAATACATTTTTTATTCTGGAATCAACTTTATTTTGTGAGCTAAATATTTCACGCCAGTGCGTGATAACTTGTGACAGTTACTTAAAGACGACGATTTCAGCTCTAAAGGGGAAGTCTTGTAACACCCTAATTAGCGCTCACCGGAGAAAAGGTCCACAGTACAGGACGGAAATACCGAGAAAGATAGCGACTGCTAGTGCAGCCAAGATCTTAAACTTGTTAACGAGCCAGTGACGTGGTCTCGAGGTGTATATTTATGTACATATTGCAGTGTATTTTATATGTGTTTTATTGTGCGTGTGTGCGAGATATTTAGGGCCAGTCTTCGCTATTAATCGCATTAGGACAATTGTGGGTGAACTGAGTAACCTGCAAGCGATTATAGATAGGTAAAATAATTAACATTGAACTTTTCTGCCAAGGAGTCGATACCAAGATGATCAGCACGTGGTTTGGAGTTGGGATGAACTTCAACAGATCAACGCAGACGACTACTATGGAGTGCTAATTTGTCCATAGGGGCAATGGGTTGAGGAGGATGTCCTTAGTTCTACAAGCAGAACGGTGATGTACTAAAATTGGATTATTTCAATTATGTAGTTAGATTTGGCCGGGGAACTTTGTAAATAGTCATGTTTCTTTTCTTGTTGTTTAGAGTTTTTCTTGCACCGACGCTCAATGTTTTAAATGTCCGTTGGCGCGTGGCCAAAGTGTTTGTTAGATATTTGTTTTTCCTTGAGTCATATGTAATGCGCGCGGCGTGCGTGCGTGATTTTTATCCTTGCAAATGCGGAACCCGTTACATTCGATAAATGGTGCTTTATTAACGTTAATATTTGAAATAGGAATGGGAGGAAATTACTGTAAGATATTTGCTGAACAGGTTATTATTCATATTAGGGTTGCCAAGCGCACCAACTTAAAAGTAATTTGTAGAACACCTTCGTTCTAATTTTGATAGATTTGTTTTGAGTCCTTTTCAGGTTGACTAGTCACGGCAAAGAACGGTGGCGCCAGCATGTGGATATTATTTGTGTCTTTTTATTTCAGGGTCTGTCAAAACCCATACGTGTGATTGTGTGTGTTACTGTGTCAAGTGTGAGTTGATTTTACGTGAGGAGGGGGTAGAGGTCCTACCGCTCTCATATTTTTGCTGCTGTTGTATTTTTGATGGAAAGACAGGGTGCTCTAGGGAGACCGCTGTTTCTTGTCCATAGTTTTCTGACACACACACGTATTATTGTGCTTTGGGGCACACTTCTTCGAGATTCGACCCCATGTCCAGGGAGGTCGAGGTTTTTGACACGTGGGTTGACAGACATGCAGAGTTCCACAAACCGCCCGTTTGCCTGGTGACTTATTTTTGATAGGCAGTCCTGATTGTCCGACTGACCCCTGTAAGCTTTCATGTAGCAAACCTGTTCATTGTGATGGTGATTTTTTAAGCCATAATTAATTGGGGAGTTCACCATGTGTGTAACGGCTTGCTGTACGTTGTATGGGTAAAATATTGTATTATTAACGTAAATGTTGGCTGTGTGCCTATTGCTTTGTTTATGACTCGATTCGTGTAATTTTTGTGTGTCACACCCGTGCGGTGTAGTTGTAGAGTACTTGTAAATTTTGACAGCGGTCATTTGTGTATTTTTTTTATTTGGTCACGTGTTAATGTACTTGTGTTGATTTGTGTGAGAAGTCCTAAGTTTTGAGGCAGTAAATGTTGCTACGGCAATTTGATTCCAATTTCACACGGAAATTTTGTGTTTGTTTATATTAGATTTAGGAAGTGTCGGTTTAATTTTAAGTATTGTAGTTGTGTTCCCCCGTGTCGGTCTAGCTCTAAGAAATGTGGATTCGTTGTCTGAAGGATTATTCTGGATGATGACGAATCACGCATTCATTGTACACATCGTGATGCATGTAGAACGGCATACACAAATAAATGGTCACTTTTGTATTTTATCTTAGGGACACTTGGTCCAGGTAATTAATCTCTCCAGAGATTTTCGCCTAGTTTTTGGCATTTTTATTAAGTGGGAGTAAGATGGGAGTTTTTGTTGTTTATTTGTTAAGTGTAAATATGGTGATTTGTTATTAAATTCATTTGTTTTAACCCTGGCTTCACTCTTTCCTGCATGTTATTTTGTTATATGTTACCCTGCAAATTAATGAAGCGCCTTGACAACAACTTACGATATGAACCGTTACACCCCCCGAAACTGAGTCTCATATGCTTCTTTGCAAGGGTTCAATATGTAGGCCATAGAGTTATGTACTATTAGATGGAAATTATTGAGTAGGTTTATTATTCAAACTTCAATCGCATGATTAGGATACAAGAAAATAACGAGATTTTAAAATTTCGCACAGCCGCCATCTTGAAGTTATGAAAACAATTGAAATAAATTAGATGTCAGTGGATTGACATTTGTATAAGCATTTGCCGTACCAAGTTTCACTTCGCTCGGATGGTTAAATCGCGAGGAACGTCCATTTAAATATTTAAATTTCCCGTCGCCGCCATGTTGAATTTGTCCTGACCAGGTTATTGAAAGCCCTATATGTGATCTATGTTAATAGCCTTCATCAACATACAAAATTTCAGTTTGATTGCTGTCATAGATTAGTAGACTAGATATTGAGAACCGTCTAAATATATTTCGGATGGTCGCCATGCAGGAATATTTTTATGTAAGCCATAGAGTTATGTATTATTAGATGATGATTATTGCGTTGGTTCATTATTCAATCGGTGACTTCAATGGCATGATTAGGACACAATAAATAAAAACGTAATTTTAAAATGTCGCACAGCCGCCATTTTGAGGTTATGTAAACAATTAATTTAAATTAGATATCAGTACATTGCACCATGTGTTTGAATATTTGCTGTACCATGTTTCGCTGCGCTAGGATGGTTAAATCGCGATAAAAGTTTATTTAAATGTTTCAACTCTGCTTGGCCGCCATGTTCGTTCTGACATTAAGAGGTTCTTGAAATTTACATTGGTGAACCTTTAGTAGTGACCTTTATCACCGTACAGAATTTCAGGATATCAGTTATAGTTTCGGATATATAGAATCCCAGTGAAATATTTCAGTCAGCTGCCATGTTGAATTGGCGAGACGTAATAAAATTTGAAATGCACGGTTGGTGTCGGACAAAATAGTACTATGGTCTTACCGTATTTCATTGAATTCGCTCCATCCGTTTAAATGTTATTAGGGACACACACACACGCACACCCACACGTACATACACATACACACGCGCGTGCGCGCGGACAAAAGGTGTTCTCATAAGCCTATTTTATTTTTCATAAATGAAAATAGACTAATTATTGGGAGAAAATTTCTCATTTTACTAAAACTGAAATATATTGACAAATAATTGACCTACGATGACATTTGATAGCCTGAGACACCATGCACATAACACATTATCCATTGAGCCTCAACTGACTTAATTATGTCATCTGTGTTTTAAAATAATTGGGAATATAATTTCACCAAGGTCACATTTCGCCTTTTATTAAAACTTAAATATCTTGACAAGTAGGTCCTAATTGTGCTACGACGATGTTTGTTCGCCTGAGAGATTATCCATCTTATGCATTATCCATTGAGCCCCTACTTAGTAGATTCTGTCATCCAAGTTTTAAACTAATTGCGAATATTCATTTCAGCAAGATTAATCCTCTGGCCTAGCTGTGTGCTACTGTAGTGAGGGAAGGAATGGGTCAAGTGTTCTGTAACACGAATACTCCCAGGAGCCAGATGACCTGGCCTACTGCAACATGCAAGCATTAGCTGGCTGGCATTTTATTTCAGGATGCGTTCTTAGAGGTTGTGTGTGTGCTCAACACGATGATTCATATATGACGTGTTTGAGGTGAACTCAATTAGGCTACATATGCTATAAAAATGAAAAGCGATGGTAACTGTCTGTTCAAGTGATTAGCATAAAGGTATGCGAACAGCACATTTCATGTGGAAAGAAGTGGTATAGGATTGTTGAAATCAATGCTGCGGAGCAGTAAGGATCGTCTAGTTTATTATTATTATTATTATTATTATTACAAAAACGAAATTCATATGTCAATATAATATGCATTACAACAGCTCAAATTGACTATTACGCAAATACGAGCTGATAGATGCAACCCATTCATCGGGCACCAACAAAAGCAGAAAAGAACATTGCACGCAATTTAACCAATACGTCTTAAAACCTCATCAATTTTGCACCGCTACTATCCAAATACCCACTATCATCAGTTTGATTATCAAAGATCAACTCTCTAAAACTAGTGAAATTTCACGTATTGAATGTTTCATGCCTAGCGAGGGTTGCGGCTAGAAAACGGGGGCTACAACCTTTACTACTTCCATATAAATTCAAAATTAACAATATACATCTATCTCTCTCTCTAGTAATCAGCTGTAAAGCTGGTTGGCAGCAGCTCTCCAATCTTCTCGCTTCTCTGCTTTCCTTTTCAGTTGGTAGTAGGAAGTACACCTCATCTATCAAAACCATTTATTATCTTTACTACACCCAAATACATAAATAATCTCTCCATAACTCAACGTAATATATAATCAAACAGTCAACTATCAACAATAAGAGGCTGGACACCTGAGAGCGCCATCTTGACGATAAGGAATGGGAGGAATACAGACTGCTTCTGACCAATATTCGGGTGACATTTACTCTGTATCTGTCTACCGATGTAGGGAATGCTTATGTGCTGTCGGGTATAACTCACGGCCTGCAATGTATCTGCTGCAAGTTTGAGTTCAACTTCGGGAATAGGTGTGTTTGTGTGTGTCTGATGTATGTAATTGTACATCTGTACCAATTAAATCATTATAATCTTAACTCAATAAGCATCACGACTCAAAGCAATGTAATTATTGTAAGTTCACGGGAAATTCACAGGAACCCAGAAAGGTGAGTAATGTCAAAGCTTTTATTTTCCTAACCACACTATTCCACACCACTACCCTAACACGCGATCAACATTAAAACAGCCCATATTCTAACAAGGAATCTGTGCTTACAATTACATGAACATTTATTATTTAAGATATAACTTCGAATTAAATGAAGCCCTCTGAGTGGTTTGAAAGATCAGAAGCCAAAATATTATAACAAGTTCCTCAACGTTATTCCTTTTCAATTGTTTTGTCGGTAATGGAACACACAGTTTTACTTTTTGAAGTGGGGAAACGTAGAGATCTTGACAAAATAGTATTATAGTATGCTTCTAATTCTGTACCTATAGGGTCTGATAACCGATAACCTTAAAACAACAATCATCATCATGTGGACCTATAATAATATTTATTCATTAAAATATAGGCTACATTTCCTAAATACATTCTCCCGCCTGAGAAATCCGCTATGTGACAATGTCGTTCAATTTCATTATTTCCCCTAACGCAAGTCACGACCCCTTGTTGTTCTACAGTACAACCGAACAATTAAATTCGGGTTATAATTTTATATAAGTGATCATGAGAAAATGAGCCTTACGAGATTGGGGCCGCGACCGATTTTGAGGTGAAGAATGGAAGAGAACAACATTGCCACTTAGTGGATTTTGCAAGCGCAGCGACAATCTTATAAATATATCAATCTCAGACGCTATAATGCAAATAAAAGTAATTTATCTGCAGGTAGGTTATATAAATAAATTAATTAAAATTCATAAGAAATGTAAAATAATTAAAAAGTTTTTATTATTATGACTGAATACGTTCATGTTCAGTAATGACTACAAAACATTTTGAAAGTTGCACAAACTTGTATAAAACAAAAATACTATACTGGTTTCGGTAGAGGAAAATAACTGTGTAATTTGATAAATAGCCTACCGGTTGTTGTGCCATCTGTCCAGACACACATTGACTCATATTAGCATGTAGCTTGATAATTTCTTTGTTTGACACCCAAAACGACAGCAACATTAGTGCCCGCGTGAGGTATTCCTTATGTGCAATTTATTGTACATGTACATACAGTACCTGCGCCTGGTTGGTTCGGCCCATCTCTAAATGGCGTGTGCACGTCAGCTTCGCGAAACTCAGCCACTGTACCGTGTGGGTATGACTGCCTCCATATCGTCCCGGATGTTCGCTTGGCACTCTTAAACAAGTGTTGTCCACCTCGTGGCGTAGCGGCTAGCTTTCTGGCTGTCACCGCGGAGGCCCGGGGTTGATTCCCGGCTCCTCCCAAGAAATTTAATTCTGGTCTAAGTGCTGGAACGTGGTACACTCAACCTCGTGAGGCAAAACTGAGAAGAGTGGGTTTAATTCCTACCTTAGCCAACCTGGAAGTGGTTTTCCGTGGCTTCCACTCCTACTCCAGGTAAATGCCGGGATGGTACCTAACGTAACTTCCTACCCAAATCCCACTTCAGTTACAAACACACACACTAGTACAGCCTACAGACATCACAGTAACAAAGGCTATCATCAACATAGGGATGAGAGGCGTGACTAGCGTTAGAGGAAACATTGGAAGTGACCGGCAGTGTCAAATTGCGGATTTTTCTGGTACAGTGACGATAAATGCGATAAATGTATGCTTCAACTTTTTAAAAAAGGAAGGAAGCTTGTAGTTTAACGTGACCGTTAATCTCGCGATCAGCTTCAACTTTTTAGGAACAAATGTTAATTTATATTATCGTCAACAAGAGTTTAGTGCTTTTCAGTCGGTCAACTGGTCATCGAAACTGGTCATCCTAGTGTTTTATTAATCTCATGTAATTTATTTCAGGATTAGGGCATAACCCATCTCTTTTGGGTACATTCGTGTTGACCGACTGAAAAGCACTAAACTCTTGTTTACTAAGGCAACACTGAAAATATGGCTTCAAACACCACAATTATATTATCGTTTTGGCCTTCATCCCTTGGACTTCAGTTCATCAAGTCAAGTTGGCTCCTTGTGTACGTTGAGTTCAATACACCTGCTGAACGACGACTGTACTACATACGTTTACCAAACAATCACAGAAACTACGTCAAGTAAATGTTGACTACTTAATACACCCAAGCCTGTCAGTGCGATGACCCAAAGAGACGGCTAAATGATGAGTGATATGATTTCACAAGTGTAAAGTGATGCACTCTTACAAAGGGACTTCATGAACACGAAAGCTTAGATCCCCTCATGATATAGTAGCTAGCAATCTTGTCTGTCAATCCGGAGATCCGGGTTCAATTCCCCGTTGTGCCAAAATATATAATTCTGGTCTGAAGGTTGGAAAGGGGCACACTCGGCCTCGTGAGGTGAAACTGAGAAGTGACTGGTTCGATTCCTACTTCATCCATCCTACAAATAGTTTCCCACTTCTACTCATATAAGCAAAGCTGGCCGCCTCTTACCCAATCCTCGTCTCAACAACAAGTTCCCTGTTAAGTACAACCGCCACCTACACACCACCAAGAATGAATGATCGTAATGTACTTCAAAATTGTGTCTTTCAATGAGACCCTGATCGGATGCTCGGATAACCAATCCTGCATTATTTCACAACTCATGATATAGCGACTAGCATTCGTGGCTGTAACCGCGAAGGCCCGGCTTCGATTCCCAGCTTTGCAAACAAATTTATTTCTGGTCTGAGGGATGGAACGAACGGGGTACACTCAGCCTCGTGAGGCAAAACTGAGAATAGGTGGGTTCGATTCCTACCGCAGCAAACCTGGAAGTGGTTTTCCGTGGTTTCCCATTTCTACTCCAGGAAATGCCAGGATGGTACCTAACTTAAGGCCACGGCCGCTTCCTGCCCAGATCCGAACTCGATTACAAGTCCACACTTTAGTAGAGACATCACAGTGACACAGGTTATCAGACAACTTCTACACACGCCCAAGTACACGGGACTATATGATCACGTTATCGCAAAGCCCCTAAAGAATCGACGACAACAACAACAACTCACCCAGCCCCATGTAATGTGTGTTACTGTAATTTAGGTGCCCCGGGACTTGAAAATAGGTACTTCCCGGCATTTACCTGGCGGGAGTGTGGAAAACCTCGGGGAAAACCACACTCAGGACAGTCGCTGACAACGAGCGTCGGGATTCGAACCTCCAATCTTCGGACTTGCTGCAGCTCCCCGTCCCGGTCGTGGTGAGTGATTTGTTAAATGAGAAGGGGGTAACACAGACATTTTGGGTAAAGAAAACCTTATCTCTGACTAAGTGCTTACATCTGGCATGCACTTCACAGCACGCTATAGCACACCATGCTATCGCCTACTTGTCTGGCCACGGGATAGCCATGTACTGCTGCCACCATCGGGCTGCCACATATGCCACATAGAAGCCCAACACAAACGACAGAGGGATGAGACTAATGAACGTGTCGCAATACACCACCATCTTCTCGAAGATCCTGTAAAGCAAAAGGAGAAAATTATAATCACATGTACATTATTAACACTGAATTTAAAACAAGAATTGTATTTCCAACTAACAACATGCGCTACCAAAACAATGAGACGTAATCGGTTTTTTTTTTTTTTTTTTTTTTTTTTTTACCATGTATAGTAGCCTACACCCAATTGTCGATCGTGTACGAGTTACGTCTGTCTATGACGAGATGACGTATTAATTTTGAAGCCAGGAATTCATTCTTGTCTCGCATCTTATAATATACACCTAGCCTATCATTACGAGTTCGATTAGGTTTGTTCTTCCTCCGTGGTCTAACCAACGTGAGTGTTCCGTCTCGACTGATTGGGCAGGCAGGACTGTCGCTTTCTTCAGAAGACGATAGACTGTGTGTTGGGCATTGATCTCTATCTATAATACTACTGGATGTCTCGCTCCCACGGCTGGAGTGAGGTCTCTTGCTTTGCGATTACATTCGCCTGGTGGAAGGGGCAAACATCGCTCAAGCTGCATGGCGCGCTCGTTGAAAGGCATATTAACACCATAATTCTGACGGGAAATTGTTATCACGAGCTTTTATAAATGAAAAAGAAGACATTTGATGTAAGCTGTCATTCTACAACATTTCTTTGTTTCAGTTCAATCTACAATCTACAGGAGAAGAGAAGTGATACATAGGCCTACAGGCAATCTTAATTTCCACGCGCTTTGATAGAAAGAAGTAGGCTCTTATAGTATATTTCAGCATAATATGAAAATTTGCTTGTTGGGTAGGCGATTAACTTCCAAGCTCTTTTGCTATTCAATCTTTTAGGCAAAGGTATGCAAACTTGAGCAACTTCCATGCATTTTTTCTGCAGTCCTATATGTACCCTACAATCATTTATGTAACCTACATACATTTATTTATTTATTTATTTATTTGTCTTGAAAAAGATTCCCGAGAGCAGAGCTCTGTCGTGGGGAACAGTACATAGTTCATTACATAGATGACGGACTAACTATACATATGCCAAATTATAATACATTTAGAGTACAGTATACAAATAAGCAATTGAAGTGTATTCAAAGCAACGCTTTTGACACAATACATGGCCAAAGAAAAAGCGGTATAATATAATTGGAGAAATGAGACTATAAGCTAATGAGCATGCTTTGAGGTTATGAGTTAATTAGTGTTGATAAACATAAAAGATAAAGATTATTTGGAAGAATGTGGTATCACAAGAGTAAGTTATTATACATTTAGAGGAAATTATTATACATACATTATTATACATTCAGAGTCAGCAAATAGTACTTTTTCAACTTTACACGAAATGTCCCAATTTGAGAGATTCTTGCTAGATCAAGTGGTACCAGGTTGTACACTGAGATGAGCGAGTGCTGCAGTGCATTAACTCCAAATTTAGTCGTTCTATTGCTGACTACATGTAACTTTTTTTTTGTCTTGTGCAGTGCATGTGAATTTCATTAACGAAAGAGAATGTAGTGTTTGTGGTCATGAGACTATGCAATATTTTATAAATAATTAAAGTAGAGTTGAAAGATACAAGCAGTTTCAACGGCAATATATTAGTTTCAGTGTACATTCTACAGCGAGGGTATAAACGATGGAATCCATACATTGATCTTAGAGCCCTGTTTTTTAGAACCTCAAGATTATTCAAATTAGTTTGTGAGGCTCTTCCCCAGATGAAACATAGGTATGAGAGCCGAGACTGAATCATCGCGAAGTATATTACACGTAGTGTCTGTGTTGTTACATAACACTTGATTTTAGCAAAGATTCCAACTAAAGCTGAGATTTTATTTTTTAGATTCGTTATATGTGATGCCCAAGAAAGAGGATTGTCTATTGTCAAGCCAAGGTATTTAACCTCCTTCACCCACTTAAGTCTGGTAGTACCAAAAGAGATATTTGTTGTTGCATTTAAATCATATTCACATTTATGGAACATCATGCAGACAGTTTTTGAGTAATTAGGTGTTAACAGATTCATTCTTAGCCATTCCTCCAAGACATAACAGTCATGCTGGATATCAGATATAATCTCCTTGTCAGATTTAGAGAAGTAAAACAACGAAGTATCGTCAGCTAAGATAGATAATCTACCCTTAAATCGGCATAAGGTTATGTCATTTATATATATGAGGAATAGAATCGGCCCTAGAATAGATCCCTGGGGCACACCGTACGATACCCTCTGTAAGTTACTTCTATTAGTTCCTAGTTTTACAAATTGTTGCCTGTTTGCCAAGTAATGTTTAAACCACAACAATGCCACACTTCTCACACCCGCCTTCTCCAGTTTATATACAAGCAGTGGATGACTAACGGTATCAAAGGCCTTTTTTAAATCAATAAAGAATCCAGCAGATGTATTCCCTTTATCTATATTGTTTTGTAATTCGATTATGATATCAACAATAGCAGAATTAACCCCAGCCTTCTCGCGAAATCCATACTGAAATTCAGAAAAATAATGGAATTTCTCCAGATACCTCAAAAGCCTTGTTTTCATAATTATTTCTAAGATTTTTGATAATTCAGATGGTACTGAAATGGGCCTATAATTACCAGGATCTGACCTGTCATTCTGTTTATAAATGGGTACAACACGAGCAATTTTAAGGGGATCTGGGACGATACCATTGATTGAGCAGTTGACAAATTTTGAGATGGATCCTGAGAGGGCACGGTTGCAAGTCTTAAGTAGTTTACTAGTTATGCCATCATAGGAGGTGTTGGTTATCTTAAGATTATTAATGATATCAGATACTTCTTGTGGGGAGCAAGGTTCTATGAAGAATGAATTAGAACCTTCAATGATTGTTGCTGTTCGCTCCGGTAATGGAATAATGTTAGAAGATAATGTGGCAGGAACTGACACAAAGTATTCATTCAGAACATTGCAAATCTCAATTTTGTCTTCTATGCACCTATTATTTACATTTATACTTTTAATTTCATATGTTGTATTTGAGGGTTTATTTAGTTAGTTATGGTTGTTTTAAGGAGTAGAACAGCAAGGGCATCTGCCCCTAAGCATACAACAATAAACAAATCATCCATAGGGTCATTCCATTAAAGGATGGAGATCAAGCCTTTCTTTTATATAGAGAGTAAATTTTGCTTACTGTATTCAGATGGTGTTAAGTCTGAATTATCTGGGCAACATTTTAATTTTTCCACGTTAACTTCAATTTATCACTAGATTTCATTCTGTAGTTTGACTCCAACAAAAATTAATCTTCTAAGGAAATTGTTCCTTTTTATCATTATTGTTTGATCGCGAATAGAGTGCGTGCTCACGGCCGAACCTTACCTCTGGTGGTCGCATATAAACATCACGTTTATTAAAAGTAATTTGCGGAGGACCACTTAAATGTTATTAAGAAAATAATGAAATGTAATATAATCGAAATCAAATAAAGCACACCGGTCATTGGTTTATTGCACCACTTAGTTGCCACTGCAACAAACATATCATGGAAGTATAATACTGTCGTGCTCATACATCCTGTTGATCCCCATGGTAACTGACTCCAAAGAAACACTTACTAAACTAGATAATTTTCTCCTTTCACATTGCAGGGCTCCATGACTAATATATCTCTGCATCCGACCTGCATTAACATACAGGCCCACTTAAAATGTGCTCGCATATTTTACTAAGAAATACAGTTAAACAATGAAAAATAAGTCCCGTGACTTTGTTTTATACTATGTAGAGATTATTATTATTATTATTATTATTATTATTATTATTATTATTATTATTATTGACGCCTTTGTTGTGGTGAAGTAAGGGCCCTTGGTCCTCTCTTAAAATTAACCACATACAATGCAACTTAATACTAAAATTAGCATGGTAATTATTTATGTTTGATATACAATAATAATACTGGGAGCCTCCGTGGCTTAGGCGGCAGCACGCCGGCCTCTCACCGCTGGGTCCGTGGTTCAAATCCCGGTCATTCCATGTGAGATCTGTGCTGGACAAAACGGAGGCAGACAGGTTTTTCTCCGGGTACTCCGGTTTTCCCTGTCAATATTTCATTCCTGCAACACTCTCCACTATCATTTCATCTGTCATTCATTTAATCATTGCCCCAGAGGAGTGCGTCAGGCCTCGGCAGCCGGCACAGTTCATATCCTCGCCGCTAGATGGGGGCTTCATTCATTCCATTCCTGACCCGGTCGGAGACTGGAAGCAGGCTGTGGATTTTCATTTTCATACAATAATAATACTACCCCTGCGAGAACTCTCGCATGTGGTTAGACCACCCGCCCAGCCTTATTAGTATGCGTGCTCGACGCGACACAGTTCTGACGGGGGTTATCATCTTGTTTATTTGTTTAATCACATTTTTATACAAATTGTCGATATTTATGAAATCAGAGTGCAATTCGTCACTGCTCCCAGTAATTCTCTTCCTTCTGAATGCTCATTTGTTACGATCGGTTACTTGCGAAACAGGCTGCGTGGAGCAGCGGTGACGTTCTTGTCTCCTGTTACTAAGGTTGGCATTTGAGGGTGCGCAAGTGAGAGGGAGCTGTGTCAGTAGAGTTACTGGCACGTTAAAGATCCACTTTTCAGCAAAATTCTGGCACCCAGGCGTCTCTAGAAGCCTCAGTAGTTAAAAGGGACGTAAAAACAATAACATTATTGTAAGGTTACTTGTGAGAGCTTCATGTGTAACTTATATACCACCCACCCAGTGTTACTGTTGTGCGGGCTGGACGCGACTCAGTTCTGACAGGGGCTATCGTCTTGTTTATTTGTTTAAACGCAATTTATAAACAAATAAATATATTTCTGTTGATTTTTCACGAAATGCAAGATTTTTCCTGTTCTATTGAGACTTTTTTCCCCTCAGATTTTTGGTACAAACAGCACCTTCTTACTTCCTCTGGTTTAAAAACTTGAGTTTTGTGAAACATACACCTTAGCGTTTTATATATATGATGATTGAAGATAATAACACCTTGTTAACGAATGTTTACTGTAGTCATGTACTCACAGTTCCATAGGCTACACCAGCGTTTCCCAAACTGTGGTACGCTCGTACTGCTGCAGTGGTACGCAGTGATGTTAAGAAAAATATTAAAAATGTATATAAGTTACTTTACGAAAAATATAAATACATTGATATGTTGCCGGAGGACTTTAAGGCCAAAGACAAGGAGCAGTTTTATAAATTGAATTGTGTTTTAGAACTAACGCAAACTTTTTCAAAAATGGCTCTTGTGAACTTTTGGGTTGAGAGGCGTGCAGACTATGCAGACATAGCTAACAAAGCAGTTAGATTTTTACTGCCTTTCACTACTTCGTACTTGTGTGAGACTGCATTTTCTTCACTTGTTTATCTCAAGAATAAATACCGCAATAGGCTCCTTAGAGAGGAAAACTATCTTCGTTTGGGACTCAGCAATCTAAAACCAGACATTCCTAAGTAGGCTTCTAATGTTCGAGCTCACCCTTCACATTGAAGTTGTTAGTTGTACTCTGGTTTTAATGTTTAATTATTAAGAGTTGTTTTATGAATATTGTTTGTACAGTGTCATTGCTGAATGCTTGAATTGAATACTTATTGTAATAAATGATAAAACAACTGGACACACTTTTTATTGTTTGAACTTTAACAGTCTAACTCTAACAAACACAATTTACAATCCATCTTTTGGTCTGGTACTGCCCCCGAAAAATGAATTATTTGGGACTTAAATGAGAATATTTTCTAAGCCCATGATACTGTTTAACATGGCAATGTAAATGCTGGAACTTGACGCAAACCAGTCGTGTTAGCGAGGAGAGCAAGGCAGGGAGATTCCGATCACGTGATATGTTGCGCAACAGAAGCTTCTAGAAGGTTGAAATCGACCTAGCAACAGTGAATTTGCTAAGGAATATTATAATTATTGTTATAATTCATGTCATTGGACATAAGCCCCCAGCCAATGAGGAGAGCTCTTATGGAAGACGGGAATACCTTCAACTATATTATATGGAGAATTTATGAATTTAGGCCCCAAGAAGGATATTTTATTCATTGGTAATGAGAAGAATATTAAAGGAAAATATTACAGAGATTTTAAAAGGAGCTGAAAGGTCTAATTACGCAGTAATAAGCATGGTTAATGTGCGCGCTAAATTTATGGAGGGAGTCAGAAATGGCCGCCAAAATTACGACTTGGAGAGGGAGACCCAAGCCTCGAGGTTCTTTATCCTACAGACTTCGGAGAGTGTAGATGTGTTTACCGGGTTAACCGAGATCCCGAAGATTATCCGAGTACGGTAGTGAGACCACTCGTGGAGACAGCGCGATCGCCGGGAAGATATAGGAGATCCCGAGCTCTGAAACTAGACGAAGTTTGCAAGTTTTTAATATTGCATTAACTCCGTAGTAATTGAGAATAGACTTCGTCCAATTGTATAATCAGACAGTACAAACTGTATTCTAGTATTTACTGAAATTTAAGCGTCGCAAATTGTATAGTTTCGAAGTTATAAACATTTTAAAAGTGACTTACACGTGCAGGCATTATGAGAATTATACCCCAAAGTAACACTTCACAACTCGAGAACAGTTGGAGCGACAGATCAACACTAACTTAACACACGTTATAAGTATGGACCAGAACTGCGAAGTGCGCGCTGTGTAACAGGAAGTGAACAGTCAACGGGGGACGGATAAGCTAGCGCGCCGGCCGGCCCGACGAGTCGTGAGAGACTCCCTGTAGTTACTATATCTCCCAACCATTAGGTGGTACGCGAGAGATTCTCATCTCTTAAAGTGGTACACACACAAAGAAGTTTGGGAAACACTGGGCTACACAATTGTTCTAGTTAAACTACGAATTCAGGAGGAAATCTTTACATGCACGTTTGAAAGTTGTGAGGGAGGTACAATTTTTAACGTCACGAAGACAGTTATTCCATATTGTAGTGTCCGTCACGAGGAAGGAGTTACTGAAAGCAGATGCATGATGGCGAGGAATCGCAATTATAGATCCATCAAGAAAGGAAGAAAGGAAACGAAAATGACAAGAGATATAGGGGTATTTTCATTGAGGAGTCGTTAGGTACTGGTGTGCGTAATTCACCCTATCAATGGCTAGGTGGGTTCTTTAAAATGAAGGACAGGAAAACAGTACTTTAATTCATGTCATCGATATTGCTTCATGCTGATCCTTAGCTTGAGTAGTGGGTCATAAATATAATAGTTGAAATGAATAGATAATTACCACTTGTCCGGCATCAACAGACTATGTCAGATGTCGTTTTCGTTTTGTTTTAGCATTGTATTTACTTAGTTAATTAAATTTACCTTCAATCCACCCGGGAGCATGTGTCCATCATTAGTATTTCAACGAGCCCAAATGTAGACCTGGTTATGTGCTATCGTAATTCTAAAACAACCCGCCTATGACCCCGAGCATCCGACTGATTAAATTTTATATTAATTTTTAATTTTATTTAATGGTCTTCATTACACACAAACTGTTACAGTATATATATGCATATTTCTTTGTTGTTCTATTTTCAACCAGAAAAGTAGAGACTGATGTGAGGAAAATTTTAAGGAAATGATAACCCTAATGCAAGAATTTTGTTGTCCGGTAGCATCTACTAATACAACATCGCACTAGTGAAATATTAGGACTTACATCCCACAAATCTGTCAGATTATCCGTACTTGGCAGTTTTTCCATTATATTGAAATCTGTTACGTAACTCAAAAGGTCCAAAATATATAAGTGAAAGAAAATAATGAAATAGAAACGTTTAAGATATGTAAGCAGATTTTGGAAGTTCAAGTATGTTCTTTAATGATTTGTAGACACAAAATATTTTAGAAGTAAAATTACACACAGCCGCGTTCCGTGAACTGAGTGGGTATTGAGACTCCCGTACCAGAGTTCCTGGGTTCGATTCTCATCTCTTCCAGAAAATTTGAATCTAGTACGAGTGCTGGAAAGAGTACAGTAAACATCGTGAGGATATCTGAGAATGGTGGATTCGATCCCCACCTTAGCCATCCTGGAAGTGGTTTGGCGGGTTTTCCCACTTCTACTCCAGGTAAATGGCTCTTAAATTAAGGTCCGGCCTCTTCCTTCCAAATCCTAGCCTCAATCACAAATTCGCACACTACTACAGCCACCACAATGACACGGGTTATCAGACACATTCACACACACCTAAATACATGGGGCTTCATAACCACCATGTAGCAAATCCTCTAAATCCACAACCACTACAGTATTCTCACCGGGAACTGGACTCGTTCAAAAAATCAAAAGGCAAATCTGAGAGAAGGGACCAAGGACGAAAAATAGGAGTTGGTGTACCCACAGGAGACAAGCGGCAATAACCAAAGACATCAAAATCCTCGATGAAGTTGAAACGATGTAGGTGGGAATGAAATGTTACATACAGTAGAGCTGAACATTGGAATTGTTATTTTCCATATTAAAGGCTAACGTTGCATGTTGTGTTAATTGACCCATTAGAATAAGCAGACGAGCCTGCTTGTGTCTGAAGGGCGAATGTGCGAGTGAGCATTTCCTACCACGGGAATGACAGTCACTGTGAGATTTCGGTCACTCACATTCTACGAAATATCTGTCACTAGTCAAAGTTTATGTATCAAGAAAGAAGGACTCTTTTAATATAGGCTATAGGCCAAATTGAACAGTGGAGGAGAATCTGTATGCTGATATGATATAGTGTATATTGTCCAATACATATTGTGTTCATCAGCCTATGTCATCTGTACAACTCTTATACAATAATAATGAAAATCCACAGCCTGCTTCCAGTCTCCGACCGGGTCAGGAATGGAATGAATGAAGCCCCCATCTAGCGGCGAGGATATGAACTGTGCCGGCTGCCGAGGCCTGACGCACTCCTCTGGGGCAATGATTAAATGAATGACAGATGAAATGAAATTATAGTGAAAAGTGTTGCTGGAATGAAATTTTGACAGGGAAAACCGGAGTACCCGGAGAAAAACCTGTCTGCCTCCGTTTTGTCCAGCACAGATCTCACATGGAGTGACGGGGATTTGAACCACGGACCCAGCGGTGAGAGGCCGGCGTGCTGCCGCCTAAGCCACGGAGGCTACAATAATAATACTAATACTAATAAATGTGCCAATCAACTCCCAGATTTTTTTCTTCAAATGATATGCTAGTTATTGAAATTTATTGATAGGTTACTCATTTTGACAAGAACTGATTCGGACTATGCTCGGAGGAGCAAAAGCTCCTGAGTGACTAAGTGGCAGGAGAACTGATCCGGACTTTGCTCGGAGGAGCAAAATTTCTCGAGTTACTAAGTGGCAGGAGAGCTGATCCGGATTATGTTCGAAGGATCAACATTTCTTGAGTCACTAGGTGGCAGGAGACCTGATCCAGACTATGTTCGAAGGACCAACATTTCTTGAGTTACTAAGTGGCAGGAGACCTGATCCGGACTATGTTAGAAGGATCAACATTTCTTGAGTTACTAAGTGGCAGGAGACCTGATCCGGACTATGTTCGAAGGATCAACATTTCTTGAGTTACTAAGTGGCAGCAGACCTGATCCGGACTATGTTCGAAGGATCAACATTTCTTGACTTACTAAGTGGCAGGAGACCTGATCCGGACTATGTTCGAAGGATCAACATTTCTTGACTTACTAAGTGGCAGCAGAACTGATCCGGACTATGTTCGGAGGAACAACAGTTCTTGATTCGCAAGAGTTGCTATAATTGTGCAAAATAATTATACAATGTCGAAACATTTCCGTAAATTTCTGTAAATTATCACGTCACTGTGCCTGCAAAATCCGCGATGTGACAATGTCGTTCACTTTCATTCTTTCCCCTAACGATAGACACGCCTCCCAGTCCTATGTACAGACCAATCGAACAAGTCTATATATGTTAACATAGGAAAATGATCCTTCCTGGATTGTAATGCGGCGGGCTATGTATCCACATTTGGCTGGGACCGTGACCAGTTTTAGGGACAAGTATGGAAAAGAACAACATTGTCAAATAGTGGATTCTACAGGCGCAGCGACGATAACATTTTCTTATCTTTTTAATACTATCGTTCACCTACCTAGTGTTTTATTATTACGTGCATTTTGTTCATCTAAGAGGTATGGGAATGGGTCATGAATCAGCCTTTGAATACATGAAGTGGATCTTCGCATGATGTGACACCCCTCAATTGTTGATATAAACACTTCTTGGCGGCAGTTCCTGCTCTGCGGCTGCCTTGCCAACATTAGAGACATTCGTACCTCTCCGCATTATAGTCCAGCTACGAGAGCCAACAGTCGACCTTAATTACTTGCTTCATTAAACTCCGCATTACGACCACACGAGCCATACACTTAGTAGCATCCTTTGCAGATGTTAAAATCAGAACTTGACTTCTTTCATGTGCGCTGGACGCAACAACCTGCATATCTTCATAGGACACACGAAAACAAATCTTATGTTATGGACGCAATTAAGTTCCTGCCTAATAAACACTGTGTCCACTATGGCCTAGTTCTTATACCACTCCCCCTTCTTAGGTGAGTGAAGAGAGAATGTGTAGTTCCTGTCCAAAGATAATATTGGAAATAACATCTGATTAGCTTGAGCAGCCATTCCTCTTACGCAGTTCCGCGGCATAGCCGTGCTCGGCGGGCAGCTGCAGCAAGTCCGGAGATCGTAGGTTCGAATCCCGGCACTGACAGCTGCTATCCTGAGTGTGTTTCTTCCCTGGTTTGTTTCCACAGTCCCTCCAGGAAAATGCCTTATTTCAAGTCCCGGGGCACCTACCCCATCCCTGTCCCAAATACAACTACACACACTATCGCAGTCATCACATAAATACAGGTTATCAGGCAAGTTAACATACACCCAACTACACGGGACTGATAACCAAGATGTCTCAAGCCCCTAAAATGAATTCACAACAACCTCTTATGCAGTGACAAATGTCAGGTAGCCTACTCTCCCAGCAGCGTGGTGCTCAGTGGTATGCCGTAATCATTAATTCATTCATTAGGCTATTGTGAAATATTGTACACCCGTCCGTCCAAAAGGTTTCGAGATTGGATTTATAGAAAATAGAGGAAACTTACGATGGTGGTTTAAATGCTTCAGAACTATAAAGTCACCCCCGGCACGTGAGTACAACGTACAGAACGTTCACACAACCATGTGAAACTGCCACAAAAGTCCTTGTTGGGGATAATGTTCAACTCGCGTGTCACTCTGGCTCCAATGTTGGGTAAGTCATCGAAGCGGTGAATTTTCATGTGAATTTTTAATTTGGCGAATAAATAAAGTCACTCGGCTCCAAATCGGGTGAATACGGAGGACAACTGGGAACTGCCACTTGTTTGTTCACTAGAAAGTGCACAATTCCAGTCATGTGAGCGGGCGCATTGTCGTGCAGCAAGAAGAAATCCCTCCCCTTCCATTGCTGCGGATGAACCCTCTGAATCCTCTTGCATTACCAATCCATGACACTTTTATACAATTTCATTCAGGTGTTTGAAAATTGATAAGAGTTCACATACACACACCGGACATAGCCTACATACAGACTTTGACAAACTGGCAGATCGACTGATAGGCACACTCTGACCCTCGATTGATCTCACAAGACTACTTGATTTTTATGAAAGTAGGCCAGAAAGAAAGAAACAAACAAACAAAGGGAGAAAAAAGAAAGACAGGAAAAAAGAAATGGGAGGACAGCGAGTATAAGGAAAAATATAATTTTTTTATCATCAAGATGTTATGACGTACCGTACCGATAGCGAAATAACAATAATAGCCTAATAATTTTTTATTCGCTTACCCTCCCAGCTCGGCTTCACCCACGGGCTCTGCGAGGGATCATTCCTCTACCGTCGCAAGGACGGTGTTTGGAGCTGAACTCACTTTGTCAGCAGATACAACTGTGAATGGTGACTGGCCGATCGCCCAGGCGACCGTTAACGTGGGTCTAATTAAGGAATGGTCCGGGAAGTGATTTTGGAAGTCGACTGTGGACCCGTTGAAAGGAACATTCTCGGCATTTGCCTGGTGGTGAATATGGGAAACCACGAGAACCATTTTCAAGACGGCCGAGGTGGGATACAAACCCACGCTCTCCCGATGCCAGCAAGGCACGAGCTAACGCGTTAGCGCTCGTGGCCACCATGGCCAGTCAGCTAATAATAATAATAATTTAAATTAGTTAGGAACCTACCCAACATTTGCCTGGAGTAGAACTGGGAAACCACGAAACACCGCTTCTAAGATGGCCGACGTGGGAAACAAACCCATCTCTTCTAAGTTCTGCCTCACGAATTCCACCAAGGATCGTCTTTGAAATGGTTTTCCTTTGTTTCCAGTCTTATATTCGAGGCAAATACCGAGATGGTACCTTCTAATAGGCCACGGCAGGTCCCTTCCAACCCCTTGCCCACTTTCATTCATTCATCGCGAATATTCGCAATTGCACAATAAAATGCGTGATAAAAAGTGACGCAAATTGTCACAGAATAACCTAGAAACAATTTCCTTATGTATCCGAGCCTTCTTTCTTCTTCACCCTTTTTCGCAAATATTGCCTGTTTCTGGTCTGGTGGCGAGGGTGTGATATCCCCAAATTCACTATAGTTAGCCCTTGTGAGGTCGACATTGTTGGCATCTGAAGAGGGACTTGGAGACTTGGAGCGGCTAAGATGGGTGTGCCCTCAGTTTACCGATCAATCGCTCTAATAAAGCAGGCTGTCAATGGCCAGAGAGGGAAGTGGTTGTGGCAATTCGATCATAGAGAATAAGTGAATCCTGCACATCCCCCTCTGCATTCAAGTCTCGCGTTCATATTCAGATGTGTCCAATTTCATGCTCTGTATGGATGGTCCAAATTAATTTGGGGAGGAAATCCCATCACAGACATTGCCCTTGCAATATGTGCAAAGTTTCAGCGATGTTCCCTTGTCAAATAAGGAAAATAAGGTTGTTGTTGTTGATTCATTTAGGGGCTTTGCAACATCGTGGTCATGTAGCCCCGTGTACTTGGGTGATAACCAGTGTTATTGTGATGGCTGCATTAGTGTGTGTATTTGTAATTCCGATGAGGTTGGGAAGGAGGCAGCCGTGGCCTTAATTTAGGCACCATCCCGGCATTCTCCTGGAGTAGAAATGGGAAACCACGGAAAACCACTTCCAGGATGGCTGAGGTGGGAATTGAAACCGCCTCTCCTCAGTTTTTGTCTCCCGAGGCTGAGTGTACCCCGTTTCAGCCCCCAGACCAGAATTAAATGTCTTGGCAGATCCGAGAATTGAACCCGAGTCTCAATTCCCGAGTATTCGCAACGAGACGGAATGGAAACTAAGGTGGGTGTGGCACTGTGTGAGCTGTCTGAACACTTGGTCCGCGTTGTATGGTGCAATTGTGACACCAAGAATGGATGGAGCACAAGAACCCTTTGGCAGTCGTTTGCCGGAATGACCTCAACTTTTGTTGGAGGAAGATCTAGGTGAACCTTCTGCTTTCGTGTTGATCCGGAATGACGTAGTTCACTTGACTGTCGCTTGAATTCGGGTTCATACATTCGTGTCAATGTTTCATCAACTGCAATGATACAATTAAACATGACATGACAGCCTACACTTGTTGAAATCTCTCCAGATTGATGCATGTTTCGTAGAGAGTCCATTTCTGTATCTCAGCGCCACGTTTCCGCATCTGTTGGCCCTTCCGTAAAATACGACGCACTGTGGACGGCAGTATTCATGTATGCTGTTCTAGTTTTGCGCTTGCCCTCCTATTCCATCACCGTCACCCGTACAACTTTGTATTTGGATACAGGATGCCCATTGCGAGGCAGATCTGCAGCGCTAGCCATCTCGCCACTGTTCGAAGGTCGTAGCAATGTATCTCATTCACGTGCATTTCTGCCGCGGAGAACTGCTATCTTAACGTACGAACGTTGCTCAATGTCACTGAAATGCAATACCGCTTATCTAACAATGTTCTTCTTTTCCATATGATTAAACACGCCTCCCAGCCGTATGTGGAACAATTCACAGTAGGGTCATTTTCTTGTGTATATAACTTAAGGAGAATGAACCTTAAATATACTGCGTTGTAGGAGTGCATGACTACTCGGAAATATACCTTTCTACAGTACAATGAATTTAAAGCTCATTTTACTTCATGATCCAGCACAGGAAAATGTACCTAACGTGAACTGTTTTGTTGGACCGCACATCCACACACGGCTGGGAGACGTGACCAATCACAAGGGAAATACTGTATTGGGAAAGAAGAACATTGCCATATACACGGTATTGCACGTTCAGCGACGATATGCTTCATGGCCTCCGTTTTCAAACACTGTCATTCACCAACTGAACTTGACTGCTTGCTTAAACCCACCCCGTTGTTCACTCACACCACAGCCTATGCTGACTTCACTTGAAAGAACATTCAATACACTTTCAAACAAATATATTAGAAAGTTTTCTCTTGTTTGTGGAAAAAAATATTTGTTATGACAGTGACTTATGAATCGATTTTCGTAATATTTCAAATTGTTAACAATTGGATCCTTCAACTCACGCAAAACGGGAAATTGCGATATCACTGCATAATTAACGTTTTTATACTCATTACAATTGGGACCTTTCTGACTGGGATAACCACGCCATTTGAGCCTTTCCATTTTTCACCTGTTTCCGCTCATAATTTACTTGGTCTAACGTTTCTTGTCCCCATTCATAATTCTTTGCACTCTCACCACAGGAGATCTCGTAGGCGGCTCCATAATGCCATTCATTTGGATCGTATTTTCGCTGAATTAGAACATTCCAGATTAAATATGAAGTGGAAAATGCGAAATATACCAGCATATGGTATTATTATAGTCTAATCGGAACTTTTTTAGACCAAAAACTCAAATTTTGTTGGTTGGAACGTTTTTAGAGTCACCCCTTCAAGCTGGGTAGGGTTCCACTTGTTCAACACGGGGATCCTCATCGCTAGTATTACCTTGCCGATCCATTTCACCATACTGAACCTACATAATTTCAGAACGACCATTAATTTTGGCATGTGTCTCCTCCAGCTGTGTTAAATCTGCCCATAATGATTACATCGAGCAGCTGCAGAATCCATCCGTGTGCTTTGATTTATGAAGTGTCAAATCATAACAACTTAGCTGGTCTTTAATTTGAAGAGCGTGAAGCACGCTTTAGCCAATCTACAGCTTCTTCATTTGTCTACTTCTCATATATGCTAACTTTACCTGCTGCAATTGATCAAAGCCAGAAGAATAGATGAACATGAGTATTTTTAACCATCAATGTACCCTCCAGCCCTACAATTTAAGAATATCCATGAGTTTGCCTTGTAATTTTAACCCTATGTGTTATTTAACTTCATAATAATTCACATCAGCTTACAAAGGAACATCACGAACGTCAATCTTCTGATGTCTTTGAAACATAGTGTACATGTTGGCCAGGCCACAACGAAAACATCTCTCGTGGTATTTTATCCCCAAATTCATTTGAGGCATCCTTAGAAATTGTATGTGTTAGAATATGTACATGAGACTTCAAGCAGCACAGAAGGATGTGCACACCGAGTCATCATGTCCTCTCCAACCAATCACACTGCTGCAACTACTTCCCCCAGCATATACCTCAGGCCCTCTAACCACAGACAGGCTTCAGTGGGAGTGTTAGTCTCGCAGTATTCAGACGCGTACAATTTAGTCCGCTCTAGGGATGGTTCATATCAATTTGGTAAGAATTACAATCCATCCACCATTGCCGTACGCGCTAAATCGCTCACCAAGACCACGATAGGAAACTGCAGAAAGTTCGCAGATCCGAGGCTCGATTCCCGCTGACAATGGCTACCCTGAGTTGACAGTAGTTCCTCCTATTTTCTTCCACACTCCCTCTAGACAAATGCCGGGAAAGCAGCTTAGTTCAAGTCGCGGGGCACCTTCCCATTCCCGACCCTAATACACTAGTGGAAAAACTATCCCAACACTATGAAATAAGGAATGTACAGTATGGAAATTTCGACAATATATTTGGCGAGGTAACATATTCAATTGATTAACGGTACAAGACAACAGGTTAATGTCCGCGCGTGAAAAGCCATCGCAAATGTGCCATGCTGGTCCATTAATAACCGGTATAATCGCCAGACTGTTGAATGCAGGCATGCAAACCTGCATTCAATGTGTCGTACAGGTGCCGGATGTCTGCTTGTGGGATGGAGCTTCATGCCTGTTGCACTTGGTCGGTCAATACAGGGACGGTTAATGCCGGTTGTGGATGACGCTGGAGTTGCCGACCAATGATGTGCCATACGTGCTCGATTGGGGACAGATCGGGGGATTGAGCAAGCCAAGGCAGCAGCATGTCGATATATACTTTGTAGAGTACATTGGGTTACAACAGCGGCATGGGGGCGTACGTTATCCTGTTGGAAAGCACCCCCGGGAATGCTGTTCATGAATGGTAGCACAACAGGTCGAATCACCAGACGGACGTACACATCTGCAGACACGGTGCGTGGGATATCCACGAGAGTGCTCCTGCTGTAATAGGAAATTGCTCCTCAGACCAGAACGCCCGGTGTAGGTCCAGTGTGTCGACGCCGCTGACACCACACGGCCATCATTGGCACCAGGGCAGAATCGACTTTCATCGGAAAACACAACGGACCTCCACTCCATCCTCCAATGAGCTTTCGCTTGACACCACTGAAGTTGCAGACGGCGGTGGCTTTGGGTAAGTGGAATGCACGCCACAGGGCGTCTGGCTCGGAGCTGTTCTAAAGGTAACCGATTTCAAACAGTTCGTTGCGTCACTGTGGTGCCAACTGCCGCTCGAATTGCTGCTGCAGACGCCGTCCAATGCACCAAAACCATACGCCGAATACGGTGGTCCTCCCTCTCGGTGGTGCCACGAGGACGTCCGGAGCCCGGTGTTCTTGCGACCGTACCTTCTCGTGACCACTGCTGCCAGCACGCATGCACAGTGGAAACATTCCCGCCAAGTCGTTCTGCAATAGCGCGATTCGAGTAGCCCTATTACATGGCCTCGTTGAATCGCAGTGAGCTGTTGATACTGGCCTCTTCGTCATTGTAAAGGCATTCTTGACCCACTCACAGTTACTCCGTCCAATATCACAGGTAACTAACGCTCTTGCACAGTACAGCCCGTATTTAAAGCAAACCTGATGTGCAACGTCATGGGGCCACTACTAGCGCCACGCTAATGCGATTTGCGGGAAATTTTAATCAACATCATCTTTCAGATGTACAAATACGCCTACCAACGTTCGTTAATCTAGCACAACCCGTTCTTGTTGTAGGGATATTTTTCGGCCAGTGTAATTACTCTGTTACATTTACCACAGAAACACAGATTTTCAGACAAATTCAGCTTAACTCAAATACAGTGCATTGGGCTGATGACCAGGATGTTCCAAAAACAACAACAACAACAACAACAACAACAACGTGTTACGTCTCCCAGCCTTATGTTAATGTACAGTCCAACTGAACAATGTACTTCGGGTTGTATTTTTCTCTGTAAATGAACATACGAAAATGACCCTTACAAGATTTTTAGCCGGGACTATAGAATATACACATGTGACTATGGGCGTGACCAGTTTTAAGGTAAATTATTGGAAGAAAACTAAATAGTCACATAGTGGAAATTTCAGACGAAGTAACGAGCTGAGAACTCGGCATGACCACCAACTTGAACTGCACCAAGTCTGAAATGCAATGAGTACCGTACAATTTTGCTCTCTCGAGAGACTGTTCAAGTGAATTTGGTCATGCATGCAAAGCTCCAGCGAGATCGAGAGGTTCACTTTGCGATGTTCCCTCGTAAGACCACAGAAGTTAAATAACACATAAACCAAACACCGTGGCACTACAGCACGTGAAGGGCCTAGGCCTACAAAGTGACCGCTGCCCATCTAATTGGGCTGCAGATTATAGGGTGAGGCGTGGCACGTAGGGTCCCCTCGGCCGTTAATCTTGGTCTCCATGACCGGGGCGCTGCCTCACTGTCAGAGAGCTAATCAATTGTCCTCACGTGGCTGAATGCACCCCATTCCGAAGTTAAATAATAATGATAATAATAATGACAGCAATAACCAGCACTAACTTTCAGTTATTCAGGTATTCTCACATGAAAACAAGTCATTAGACCACCTCGTGGTGTAGTGAATAGTTTCCTTGGCTGTTACTCATGGGGTCCGGGTTCAATTGCCAGCTCTGCCAAGAAGTTTAAATCTGGTCTGAGGGTAGGAATGGGGTACACTCAATCTCGTGAGGCAAACCTGTGAAGAAGTGGGCCAGAATTCCCCCTCAGCCATCCTAGAATGGTTTTCCGTGGTTTTTCACTTCTACTCCTGGGAAATGCTAGAGTGGTCCCAAATTTAAGGCCATGCCCTTGAAATCTTGGTCTCAATTACGAACACACATACTCATACATATACTATAGTAACACAGGTTAACAGACAAATTCTACATGCACCCAAACACTCGGGGCTATTTACCACTATTTCCAAGCCTATAAAAAGAAACAATAAACAAATCATTACTCTTTCGTATGATTTTATATTTAACCATTGTTTCGTGGATAATCACATAGGCCTACTGCATTGCTACAGTTCTGTATTTTGTGTAGTGAAATAATCACTTTAGGTAAACATTTATGAGGCATTCCCTGTACGTTGTGGTTAGTAGAACTTGATGCAAGTTCCTACCTTTTCCAATGTAAAATCCGCTATGTAACAGTTCCGTTCACGTCCTTTCTTTACGGTAGTTACGTGCAGATAAACATGAAAATTAACAGCAAGCTTAAACATAAGTATGTTGGCAACACTGACATATGTGCGTAACTCAAAATATACCTCCTATATTATCCCCCTAATTGCGAGCTAAGTTCCAAATTATTACATTGCATATTTCTGAGAAATTGAGTCCTGGACTCAAAATCCTGGAGAGTATTATTAGGCAGTTGGCCGTCGTACAGTAATATTTGTTGAGGCTTGCGATGCCATTGCAAATTTGGTAGAAATACATTATTAATAGTACGGCAGTTACATGCAGTTAAACTTAGGACCTATAAGCAAACGTAGACGCATGTTGGCAACACCGACATATATGAGTTACTCCAAATTTATCGATACTATTATCCTCTAAAAGTGTATTACGATATTGCGTTTCTCCATTCTTAGAGTCTGAGATACTGAGTCTCAGGTTCAAATATCCAGAGAACATTATTATACATTTGGCAACAGAGATGAATCTGAGTAGATGAGCAAGGGGTATTCTGCCCCATTCATTTTTTTGAAAGTGACTATACATCCTCAGCCATGTAATATTTAAGATATCTCGCGAACCCATGGTCGGATTTGAACATATGAGGTGTCATGGGATTTGGGGTGACGCCCTCTTTCCTATGAACAACTCGTTATATTAAAAAAAAAAGGATTTTTTTGTTTTCGAAAGTGAGCTATATTTTGAAAACTAATCATCATAGAACGTTGTGCAATGGCTAAAACGAAAGGTCTTTGTGTCTTTTATCGTTAAAACAAAACTTTATATTTTTTAATTTTTTTCAAAAACGTTGATTTTTTTAAATTGACTATATTTCCGAAATTTTGAATTTTACAAAGTCGTGTTTGACTTAAATTAAAGGTTTTTCTATCCCCTCTATCCCCAAAATAAGTCCCAGGTCTCTAGGACAAAATGTAGGAGTGGATGAGCAGGAGGGATCAAAACGCACAACCTATTAAGCCACCCTCGTACTGGTACTGTACCCGAATTTCGCATAGCTACCACCTCTTATCCGCTGGATGGAGAGGATCGCAGGGACGTTGATACCCAGCTAGATAAGCCAACACTTCCCTACTAGGTGAATAACTAGGAAGTTCTCGACACAAGGATATTTATAAAAAATACAATAGTACTACTACCTAGTTACATACAAAATCCTACAATAAAATATGGCAGGAAGAGATTCTCGGATCCCGAGGAGTGAACGGTCTAGATGCGGGCGCCAGTATCTAACTAGTAGTACTAGCGTATGCTGATTGTTAAACGAGACGATTGTCAATTTCTATTAAAAAAAAGTGATCAGGCAGACTAACTAGTGCCTGTGTAAGTGTATTCATCAGGACAATACAAATTATTCATGTACCTAACATGATGAAAATAATTAAACACAATCAAGGATACATTCGATGTTTAAAATAAAAATAATAGCTTCTTCTATCTGCAAACTATACCTTCACAAACGGTATTAAGACCTTCCTGTGTCCTTCTTAACAAACAAATTAAGTTACCCTGTAAAATGTTTCATAAATGTCAACAACTTGTTGAACATCCTGTAGTTTTCAAATCAAGTATTTCTCGTTAAATACACGTTCCTATATACATTATTTCACCCTATATTATACATTGTTTTACGAACACGCTGTTTTATCACTTATTAAAATATTTAAAAATGTAAATTATTATTATTATTATTATTTACAAAATATTTACAGTGTTCTTTAAATAATCGCGGCCAGCATGATATTCTATTCGTTACATAGATCCTTCTAGATCCTACTCATTCTATTCCTTCTATTCTTACTCCATTTAAGATCACAATATTAATCTACCATCGGTTAACTTTGTCTCAATCAAATGAACATCTGTAGCGAGCGGTTAAGCTAATTACTGTTCATAGTTGTCAACATCAATAATAAAACGATAAGTAATGAATATTATGCCAGACTATCTCATGCTTATAATCCTTGATTATAGTGGTTTGTGGAATTTAACTTCACTTATACATAAATCGCAATTCTCAAATGTCATCACCAATGACTACCTTGTCATACATCACAGAACGTTACTCCACGTTAAAATCGCATAAATACCTCTCTTACCAATGAACAAGTTCCTCAACTGGCGTCTATTATACGCAAACATTCCTTTCTAACACCTCATTTCCTCTCGTTATTGCACGGCATCACAAAAATTAAAAACCATCTCTACACACCTCTAAGATGCATGCGATTCAGTAAATCTATTCGATATAGAATATATACCTTTCAAGTTACAATACTTCTACCAATTATACATTACCCTCGTGCTTGTATATTATTCTTCACTTGTTCTGTTATCAACGCTTATGATTTCTGTACAACATTACTTTCTATACACTCTGTAGCGATTCATTTGCGATATTACCATTTCATTTTACCAAAATCAACCACGTTACTTTGAACAATACCTCTTGAGATACTAGTCTGCATATAAACATTTAGTCAGATAAAATACGTTTCATATCCTCCCATTCCTGTTATAATTAATGAATCTACATTTATTTTAAGCTTTACTGATATCTGTCATGACAACAGGTTGATGCATTCCATCACACCTTATCTTTCTTTCGTATATTTACTGCATACATAGCGTAATTAGATATTTTCACTCAAACAATGAGTTATTTATACTCTCATATAATAATGACATTATTGTCAACAATGTATTTCCTTTCCCTTAACAATCACGATGCTGTTCGATATTGAACTAAGTCATCTGTTATACTAAATCCTTAGATTCATACAACTTCAATTATGATCAAAATCATTTAATATTGCTATATTCCGTAGAATTCGAATTATAAAATACTACAAAGTATTTATAACAATGTGCTGCTTTCATAGCATTATGCAAAATATTAATATTTATAACGAAGTATATAAAAATGTTATCGGCGCAGTATCGAAATATTCTACTCTCTATAAAACAAATTCGCATAAGATCGTAATTCAACAGTAGCTAAATAAACTTGCAACAAAGAATTGAATTTACGAAACGTCAAAATCGACACACGATGACGTTAAAAGTATTAACTTGAATTAACTTGAATACTGTATTAATGAACATATCAAACTAATAACATGAATAATAAATGGTCACATATCTATATAAAATATTGGTCACAACTGGATATCCCCAAAATCTGGCAAAGACTACTAAATATAATGTGAGCGCTTAACTACCTTCTCGGTAACCTGTGGTGTTGATGAAGAGTTGAACGTCAGCATTCTTGCGTCACGTTCCAAGAATATATCCAATTCCTGCGGGATCGCCTGTCAGCTTGGAGAAGCAAACAGCTGGCCCGGCTCCGTCCTCGGCGATGTATCTCGTACGCTTGGAGTCACACCATCTCTGCCTCCGCTCGATTCTTGGTTCACGAACCTGGATCTCTCGTACGTTTCCGAACCAGACGGTTCTGTCAATAATCTCTTCAAACGTCTCCTCTCTTGCAGGTCCACGGTGAAATTATATGCTGTAGTATTAATGCTCTGAGATTTCCTAGATAGAATCGGGATCTCGTGCAGTTGTAGCAGCATTTGTGATATCAGTGGTCTGCGGTTGGAATTGCAGTACCATTCCATGGTTCCCTTCGTTGCAATCGGTCATCTCTGGAACCCACATCATTGAAAATAGGTTATTTCCCCTCCATGATTTAGCAACTCATGACGATATATGTCGTGAAGATCATATTATGACGTCCCCATCGACTCGGATTCAATAACATGTAAAATATTTCAAAGTATGCAGATGAAATATTTGTAAATATCGAATAATGCTTCCATCGTAATCTTGTAGTGGTATTTCAATTATATTTCCGTAGATAAATGTTATATTCTTTTCTTATATTGCGTATATATGTAGCTTCCTCTCATTATTAGTTTAATGATGAAATTTGCTCCGTTTGTAGTAATATTCTATTCAGCTTTCAATACAAGTCCTTTTATAATGCAGTATAAATCTTCAGCGAAGCTCTTCCTCGGGGTGACCGGTGAATACGGCGATCCTTCCGACAAGAATACTATGTGTCGGTTGTTCGATATACAGTATATTTTATGGAGTTCAGCGAAGTACGTGTTGACTCGACCAGTCATTGAAATAGAATACCTCTCCTGAGAACACCTCTCTTCCCTCCTTGGCATGCAACAATGGCGTCTCTAGCCTCGAACAATATAAAATGTATTTGATATGCAAACATCTCCTTTCGTAGCTTTAAACTTAAAATTTCATCTCGGTGAATAAATTTTATTTCCAATTCTCTTCAGATAATGTGCGGTGTAATTACTTATAATTGTCCTTTTAAATTATATATAATACGTATTTCATACGTCAGAAGAATAAAATATTCTGATTGGTCAATCAGTTGCTATGCGGTTTTCAATGTCCATGCTTATGAGCTAAGTGTCGTGTGCCTAGATATTCCCTCTCTGTTGGTTCATAAGCGTGCCGTCTGCAAATCTCCACGCGCGGTCGTGAGTCTATTCACACGTCACGTGACTCGGCTGAAAACTGGTATCTGTGAGCTAGGCTACACAAAACTTCTAATAATAATGTCAATTCGCAGGTCCTTCCAAATCTCATTCACTCCATGCTAAATTATTCTGCACTGAAACTTTTCCATTCTCTCTCCACATAATGATGCGGTATAATCTTACAACGTAGCTACTGCATTCGCTGGAGTCACAGAATGCTCAAGTGTGCGGCAAGTTGCATACTCTGTTCCTTTAAATCCAGACATAGAATGATTACGCGTGCAGTTCGATTCTCTTCTCGTGACATTTCCTGGCTACTTTAAAATTCGGGTTCAGTTCCCCTTTTGACTCGATAATGAAAGTATAACATATACTTTCTTTATCCTTGTAACCTTTACATGTTCTGAACCGAATTTATTCCTTTAACGTATTCCAGGATAATACCTCTTTCATTTAGAGTGGTTAAAGTTTCCAATCGGATGATTATCATCAATCCTGACAATTTTGTAGGAATTGTTTCCATATACCTTTCCTACCTTAAACGGCCCTCGAAAAAGACTTGAAAATGTTATATAGTCCTTTTTCAAAACATCAGCCTTCACTGGAATGAGTATCAGAAAACGTTCACCAACTTTAAGCGGTAGGCTGCATCGTTTTCCTCGGACTCTTTTCAATCTCTTCTCAGCCTGCTTGTTCAAATGTTCGCTCGCTGATTCTATTCGTTGTTCCAACGGCGGTTCATTATCTTCGGGAATAGTAAAAATGGTTCGCGAAATATCAAGATGCCAAGTTGCAACATGCAGTTGCAGTGCATGCTTTAACACTCGTGGCATATGTTGTACGCTGAGTAACTCCTTCATCCATAATTCGTTTTAAACACGATCATGGCAGGGAGGATTAGTTATAGAAGACCTTACATAGCACATTCTTAGGCAGGGTTTATCTCTTTATTTCACGAAGTTATTTAGTAATTCACTAAACAGTATCCTTTGCCAGAGCTTTGGGCAAACGCTCTTGCCATTATTATTGTAAATACATTTTGAGAGCTCGAGAACAGTGCGCCGAATGGAGCCCATTTACGTAAAAATATTCTGTTATATAATCACGCCAGCAGTGCATTCCACTGGACACAGTTAGTCCTTGTACCCAGATGTTTTGAAGACCAAAGCCCAGCAAATGTCATTTCTACTGACCTAGTGGTCGCGAACGCAACTGTATGCTAGCAGCCACCGCATGAAACTAGTTCTGACGCTGCACAAACACATGGGAGTGTTTCTTTGTTTTTACTTTCATCAGTTGACAATCTGACGACTATGAACCAATGCTTTAATTATTAAGATGAGCCAAGCCAGCTATATTGGGTTCGATGTGAGGGGTCATTTTGTAACTGTAAGGAAGACCCAGGTTTATTATAACACATGTTTCTCGACTGCATACGTTTCTGATATAATCGCAGTCCATTCACACTTTAAGTACGTTTAAGCATACAATTAAAATCCATAGATGATTTGTACAGCTGATCATACTCTTGTCCACAGGCTGGAATTGTATAAGGCTAGTGAAAACCATTGTTACATTTATTGAGCACTACAGAGGTAGGATGTGATTACCCTTAGTTGCAAAGTACGTTTTTTTGGTACTATTTGAGCCAGCGACGTGTACGATTTTTGTCTCGTTGACTGAGCAAGACGGCCGACGGCCGGAGTGTTATTGAGAAGCACTTATATGTGCACATGAAGGTTTGGAAAGAGGTTTTTCTTCCAACTATGAGTATGATGTTGGTTTGATCTACACCAATTTTTCACACTTTTCGAGATTAACATGGTCACTAAACAAATACAGAGAAACTGGTAGGACTAAAGATGACTTTAATAAATAATATCATAATAATCAAATAGCAGGATTTTTGTCTAAACTGAAACCTAAATGAAGTGTTAGGAAATATTTGTAAACATGAATAAACCCACTAAACGTAACGAAACCTAGATGACCAATGCTTAGATTTTGCTATTCTCCGACATCTTAAATACAATTTTAGGCATTCCTTATTGTGAGACGACGATCAGTAAACTACGTGTTTAAACACGGTAGCTAATCTGATAATGCAACATTAGCCATGAATTGATCATGCAGTTGCCGACATAATTTTCTTTCCCATACATTCATGACCCAACTTCACAAAGAGTGAAGCTCGAGTAGACAGGTCAGTGGCGCCAATTGCGCAAATTTAAAGGGGGATTTGTAATAAATTTGTGTTGTACACTAGATTAGTTTTTTTCATTTAATCTGTTAGGTTCAGAATGTGCTTAGATTTTGCTTTGTAATAAATTTTGGATGAAACGATTCTCGTTTGCATCATTGCTACTGTTAACGTACGATAGGTATTAGCTTAAATTACTGTAACGTTAAATTTTAGAGATGGCACCATCATATCATAGTCTTTAAATTATTGTGCAGTAAATGTAACGAACTATTTGCATTGTAAACAAGTAAATATCTTTCTTTGATGTAAATTCAGGCTTGTATTATTATTATTATTGCAATCTCCGAAGTAATTGTGTAGGGATGAATTACGTGTCATTCTCTCAGCCATTGTTTGTTGATCTCTTCATATTTAGTAGGACTTCGAGAGGATTAATTTTTAGGATTTTTCGCACGGAGACGAGTAAATTCATATTTGAACTGATTAGCACGGACTAGCCGTTTTTAACCTCTTGAAGTAGGTAAGGGGTCTGCCACTTTTTGAATAAAACAAGTGCGATTTAAATGTAAGCCTGGTCTCTTTATTGTTTTGTTGTATTTGTATTACTCTGGACTGGTAGTTTTGATCTCTCATTATACCCGACACCCCCGAATACAGTTTCCTTGTGCATTCCCAGTCCAAGAATGAATTCCTCCCCATCCTATATGTCTTCTCGTTGGAGGAGGGTTTCGGAAGTGTCATTTAAGGTCAGTTGCTCCCCGAAATCCTCGTCAAACGGACACAGTATTTAACAACGAAAAATTACAGAATCTGTAATGTTCGGAATCATAGCGCCAGCGGAAATGAAAATCTGTTCACTAGTTTTGTTCCACACTGTCAAATTTCAAATTAAGATGGATCAGTCACGGATTTATTTGTCATTTTTAAGTTATAGAGCAGGGGTTCCCAGCCGGTGGTACGCGTACCACTGATGGTACGTGGGAATGTTTCGGGTGGTACGCGTGGGTGATACGAGCGAGTATGAGCGATAGGCTAGTAAGGGCCTCTATGTGCATGACCACCCAAACTTTACTCTGCCGCCCGTCTATCAGGCATTTTTATTTAGTTTGTACTAATTATATAAAATTATATGTGTTTAGACCTATGAGTAATACATAAAACTGCAATTTGCAATAATCGTTTTATTTTTTCCTTTATTATAAAAATGTTATTAGCATACATATATTTCTCTATATTTTTAAATACAAATTAGCAAGAATTAATTGATATAAATCTACATATATTTACTGTTGTCTTGGAAAAAGGTTGAAAGAAGAAGAAATACCAGTGCATTAATAGTTAAATATGAAGTTTTCTCAGTCATTTAATTTAAATAAAACAAGCCATTGGACACTTTTCCGGCAGTAAATATATGTTTCCAAAAAAATATTGGATTGTTGGTACGCCAAAATTTCAAAAGATTTCAAGTGGTACGCAGTTGTTAAAAGGTTGGAAACCCCTGTTATAGAGAGTGTCAGTGGTGCAGAAGAATCGTTCTTCGTATTGTCCCAACTTTGATTAATAATAAAATGTTTACTATTGCTGCTATTTGTAACATTGTGGTACCTTAATCTTCAAAGTTCATAACCCTTCCCCTCCATCCTTCTCGAGTTGAGAATTAAATTTCCAAGATGTGGGGACAATATCATATTACTAGGCAGTTAAGTTGCTTTCTGGGGTTCAATGAACCCCGAAGAGATCATCAGAGCATCAATTTCACCCATAGCATGGAAATATGGGATGTTGATTGCATTCATCAAAATCGCATTCTCACTTAATATGAAGAACCAAATTAAATACAAAATAATCCTTCAACTAGCTACACACATAAATACAATTATACTTCATTTGAATAATCTGGATGAAGAGAAAATCCCAAGACTTATACCAGCGCTCGGAGAAAATCTCAGACACATTTAGGAAAAGATGATTGAAATTTTACGGGCATATCCTCAGGATGGGCAATCAGAGACTGATCAGAACTATTCTTAACCTTGCCCTGTCAATGAAAGTTAAAAGCACCTGGCTGCTTGAAGTTGGAAAAGATCTTCAGGAAATAGGCATCACAGATGACATTGTACTAGACCAGAGCTAAGTCAGAGAATTAGTCGATAATCACCGCTTTGCAGACCATCCAAGCACTATCACCAACAATACTAGGTCAGTAAATGGCAAGAGAAGCCACAGCGAGAAGATGAAGAGATTTTGGGAGAAGAGATATACAATGTCATCAGCTAAATAAGTTCAATCGCGCTCCTTAGTCGGGCATGACGAAGAAAGAAAGAAAGAAAGAAATAAAGAAAGAAGAAGAAGAATATTGGGAACAGAACTATGACCACGTTACAGGATGCTTCTCTAATTATTGTCGAATTAGCCGCTAGTCATTTGTTTCTGTGCAGGACCAACACAACAGACACTACTAAAGTCACTTGACAGGGTGCAAGGCTTATAAACTACAGAGGTTGCCTCAATTTTCACTCACCAATCAGCGCTCACAAGGCGGATGACGTCACAAGATACCAAACGCGCCATGTGGGGAACGTAACGAAACTGTCAACATCAGCTGTTGAGTACGCAAAGAACAGTTTATTCTCATGAAATTTTTGGTAAATGGGTGATAAAATAACTGAATGTAGCCTACTTACATTTTATGTTGTGATCTTCTTGAATTTCTTGGAAATTCGCCTAGACTCGGTAGCAATATCGTGGGTGTTAGTGACTTCCAATAACCACTTCTTATGCAAGATAGAATTGGAATCTTTCAATCTGATGAAGAAAATTGTTATCACAGCTGCCTCAACCCCACCAGACGGTACGTCAGGAACTTCTCTAAACACAAAATCTGTCGTTCGTCTTAGAACGTTCTTGCCTAGTTGAAATCCGTATTTTCCGTGAAATGTGACGAATTTTGCTGAAATTTGCCGGAACTGGTTAAGCCAAGTTTGTGAGGGACCGGTCATACCACCGTATGACAAGGGTTTAATCCTGGTTGATAATGCATAATCGTGTTGAGTTTGCATTCCATAGATTAAGTTCCCAAGTTGTGGAAATTTATCTTGGAACTTGTGGGCTACATAACCTGCAACATAAGCCTTGCCATCTTCCTCACTTTGTTCCATGATATTGGCAATGAAGGACTCTGGTTGCACATTGCTCCCTAAGGTTGGTTCTGGAAGCACGTTACTTGATTCAGACACTATGCCAGCTTTGTTTAGTGCTTTAGCAACTACATAATCATCTGATTCTGGATCAGCACTGTTTGTTTGCTTTTGAACAACTCCTGGATTTTTTCCCTAAAATAATCATCCCCATCAGTCTGTAAATGCAGTCAAGGGGAGAAGGATGATCGTAAAAGCCACCATGAGTTCGCAATTGTGAAAAGAGGTTTTTCCAGTACCGGTACATCTTGATTTAGCCTATGTGTGAGAATGTACATTGTATTATGCCTACGGATCATATCTTGGTACAGAAGTCGAAGGGATTTTATTGAAATGATGACTGCTTTCTGGAATATTTGCAAAGAACTTTTACCAATGCAAAGAGAATTACTCCTGAAATTTTCCATCTTGTCCAAAATTAAAATACCATGCATGGGCGTATATAAGGGGGGGGGGCTGAGGGGGCTCCAGACCCCCCGAAAAGAGCCAAATTGGGTACAACATACAATGTATTTCACAGTTTCCATTCATACTCCATAGGCTATAATAAAAAATTCATTAAGTAATCACAATTTTCCACGATAGTCAGCCCCTCCCCCCCCCCCCCCCCCCCCATCGAAAAAATTGTATATACGCCCCTGATACCATGTACGAAATGTGTCAAAAATATTAACAGCTTTAAAATCATCCTAGCAGGTCATCAAAACTTAAGAGTAGGCCAGCTAGGCTCACTTACCATTTGGTTTTAGATTCCTTGGAAATCTTGGCTTTATATTAAGCAATTCGGCCCTGTAGTCTAATTCGAAGTCTTCACTCTTAAAGTGGAGGGAACATATCCTACTTGTTTGAGGGTTGCAATGACCTTTTCGCTTACATGCAGCAAACCACTGATTGCGAAGGCATGCGTCTTTTGGCATCGTGAAAAACGACACGTCATTTCCAACTTTATAATAACTGTGACAAACTGCCACAGCACATCTTTGGCCTGGCATGATTATAAAAAAAAATGGCTTAAAACACGCGTTTAAACCACTGCGATCCATACAATATAATGTGTGGGAAAGTTGAATTTCCTTGAATATCTCTCGCCTCGCGCGCTACGAGGAAACGTGTGACGTCACGTCCTTTCCCTTCCCTCCGCGATCCCCTCGCCTAAGAGCTCCATATTGAGGCAACCTCTGTAGTTTACTAGCCTTGGAGAGGGTGGACAATTATTAGCAATCCACGTGCTTACTAGGCGCCTTTCAATTGTTTTGCTGATGGCCATTGGCTGTCACTTTGTACCCAAACACAAAATAACGCTCTCCATGATTCCGTTGAAGTTTTTAAGGCAAGATCCTGTCTCGTTTCAGCCTACAGTGTCTCAGTATTTAAATGTGTTGATTGTGATGAAGTTTTTAAGGCAAGATCCTGTCTCGTTTCAGCCTACAGTGTCTCAGTATTTAAATGTGTTGATTGTGATGAAGTTTTTAAGGCAAGATCCTGTCTCGTTTCAGCCTACAGTGTCTCAGTATTTAAATGTGATGATTTTTATCCTTCTAGCTACGGATCAGCAGATTGTTGTCTTGTGTTCACCAGAGTGAAATAAGTCTCGGAATTATGGAGTCCTGTCACTATGTTGTTGCTGTTGTTTCATTTGAGGGGCTTGGACATCGTGGTCATTTTGCCCCGTGTACTTTGGTGAGTGTAGAATTTGTCTGATACATAAAAAGTAGGATATGTTAGCCAAAGCTGGGCCAGGGACTACTGCGCAAGATGGCAGCCTCGTGAGTCCAACTCCATGCTGGTCTTATAGAGAGAAAGTTATAGCTGGGCCAGAGCTAATGCGCAAGATGGCCGCCACGCGCAACTGCAATCTTAAATGGCGGGCTTTTCAAATCATTATTTATTTGTACTTAAATATGCATTATTTGTTAGTTAAATATTTTAATTTTTATTTAATTTATTATGTATATAATTTGTAATCATTAATTTTTTATTTATATATTATATTTGATTTCTTTTTTGTTAATATATAATTTATTATTTATTTTATTATAATTTTATTTTTTTATTAATAGTGCCAAAGCACTAAACTGCAAGGTCATTAACCCAACAATTATCTAACCCATAATTCCACAAACCTCATTTAAACATTTAAATTAATGCATGAAAGATTATTTTTATTTTTATATTTTAGATTTTTCAACTTAGATTTTAGATCTTTACATTTATTCATTTAAGATTTTTCATTTTAGATTTTTGATTTTAAGATTTCTTATATTTTAGATTTTGGAATTTTACATTTTTTCATTTAAAATTTTTCATTTTAGATTTAAGTTTGTAGATTTTTTTCATTTTAGATTTTGAATTTTACATTTTTTCATTTTAGATTTTTATTTTAGATTTTAGAATTTTTTCATTTTAGATTTTTCATTTTAGTTTTTTAGATTTTACATTTAAGGTTTTAGATTTTAGATATTTTTGATTTTAGATTTTTCATTTTTTCATTTTAGCTTTTTAGATATTTTTCATTTTAGATTCTTGATTTTTACATTTTTTTTCATTTTAGATTTTTCATTTTAGATTTTTAGATTTTACATTTAAGATTTAAGTTTAAGATTTTTTATTTTTTAGATTGTACATTTTACATTTTGGGAAAAAGACTAAACTACAAGATCACAGACCTAACATTTTATCTTTAAATTTTGTTTTTTAACTTACAAATGTTTAATTTATTTAATATTTAATTTAATATTTTTAGCACAGGGCTAATGTGTAAAATGGTCACTGCACAAAACCACTTACACATACAGCATGCTAACCTAACATAACCTAAACTAACCTAACTTTACCCAACCTAGCCTTACCTAACCTAACTTTACCTAACCTAACTTCACCTACCCTAATCTAACCAAAACAAACCTAACCTAACCTAACCTAACCTTTAAAGCTAAGCCAGAGGCTAATGCACATACACAGAGTATATAAGGGCACATGCTACTATCTTTACGCTAGACTTATAGAGAGTAAGGTAAAGCTAACACCTGCACTGCGGCTACTGTGCGAGAAGTTCGCTACGCAAAACCAGCTTAGAATTACAAAGTCAGTTAAGTTTTAAAAAGTATTTTTTTATTTTTATTTCTTTTTCTTTTTCATATTTCTCACATTGCCATTTCCAATTCACAGTTTTTAAAAATGTCAATTTTAAGGTTTTGAATTTTGTCAATGTGGAAACATGGATTTTCCAATTTTGTTGTTTACGTGTTTTTGATTGAGTCAATGTCCGAAGTTCATATTTTTGAAACACGATTTTTCATTACATATAACAAGGCTGTATACCTTATCCCAAAGCATATAGGTAATACATGGGTTATACTATACTTTTGACTACCTAGTTTTAGCTAACTAAGGGTAATTTCTCAAGATTACTAGAGGTTAACAGTTGGATTGGGAGTAGGAAGTGGGTAGTAATTAAAATGTACAAACAGTGTCCATACAATATATATTTTTTATTTTTTTAAATACATTAACAATATTTACACATAATATATTTCTTTTTTGTTATAAATTGTAGAGTTGGTTTTATTTGTTTTCTATTTTTATTCATGTGTGTGAATACCATTTTTTTCTTTTCTTGTTGCTTGATTGGTGATGTTTTCTATTTTTAGTGCTATTGCTTTACAGTAATATATTTCTTGTTTTAGGATTTTCATGCCCACAACTTAACCCTTTAAGCATGGTTAATGGTTGAGTAATGACCATAGGCATACCATTAGAATCAATTACTCTTCAACCATCACCAGGACACAAAGCAATTTTGTTTAGTTTTATAGATGATATGTCATGTTGATCAGAAGCGATAATGTTCATTGGTATTCTTTTTACCTCGTTTTTCATAATATAATCTTTATAATCTTGAAAACTTGTACAATTTTTGACAACGCCTCTAATAATACCGATAATCTTTTTTATTTCTTTACCATTTATGACAAAAGCATACATTTTAGGTCTAAGTCCAACAAATGCTTTAATAATTTGTCCACAAGCCTCGTCTTGAAATTTTCCCAAAGTTTTCTTGTGTGATGTAGAGTAACATAGGTGATTAGTAGGATAATCAGATGTGTCCAGGTGTTCTAGGAAATTCAACTTGTCTTGATATACATCTTGAGTGTTAACCAAATAAATGAACGAGTCTGTATCCATATACATCAGTTTAAGATTTTCCATCCCATAATAGGGTAGCAGGACATCATAGTGGTGGGAATACATCAGAGTTTTTGAAATATCCAGTGTGCACATTCCAATATATATAGGCTTATTGAATACAATGTTACGTTTTGCCATGTGGAAAGCAGCTAGGTTAGGACCATAAATTGTTCTGTTGATAAATGTTGGCTTTGCTATTTGCTTTTCAGCCTTTCTGCTGACAGTCACAAGAAGTACTCTATTCTTTTACGAATATTTTCCATTGTTTTTCCAAAATTTGATTGTTGAATAATTTGTACGGATTTTTCTCAAAATCATTTTTGGCTTGTTTTCGAAGGTTGTTATTGAAATCAACGTATGCCTTTAGCCAAGGTCTTTGTTTAAACTTTAACACACGATGAATTTTTATCAATTTTAGTCCATGATCTAGAGCCTGTTTAAGTTCCATGTAATGAACAACGTACCGCCTTCGATTTCCAAGATGTGGAATTAGGTTTTTCGGAGACGAATCCTTAGGTTGTGTACACTCTGGTAGGAAAGGTAAATCGTTGTCTAGATCTTGGAGGTCTGATGGGTAATCAACATCAACGTCTAGAAAGTATCCAACAGGGTCGTCTTCCTTTAGCGTTTTTGGATCAACAGTATCTGGAGAAATCCTGAAATCCGCCGTAAGGAAGGGAGTGGCACATAGCCCACCGTATTGGTTGTTGGCAGGATCATACGTAATAAACTGCGATGGGTTTTCAGAATCATAGGTTTCCATGTATTTATTGTTACCTTCAGCATACCGATGAGACACCTGGCATATTCCTCCACGTATTCCAGACTCTATTAAAAGAATCTGATCGTAATCCGGTAACAATTCCAGTTCAATTCCAGCGTAAAGGAGCATTCCCTCGAAACCTAAACCAGGCGAAGTAAAGAAGTGTGCAGCATCCTCTCGGTGTGTTTTCAGTGTTTTGTTTCGAAAAGTTTCAAAGCTGTCTGGAGGAAGGAGTATATCTGAAGTTAGGTAGATGTCACCATATTCCCCTAGAGTTTTAATTTGGAACTGATTCCAGACATTTTGCCATGTTCATAGTCTTCTTTGCTACCACCCTCTTGACTTAATTTGTTAAAGAATGCCTCTTTTGGAGGTAAACACGTTTCACTTAATTTTCCTCATGAATCAATATAATCATAACAAAAATACACCTTTACGAGTCATTAGCGTTGCATTTTCTTTTCCAAAATACTTGTTTGTTTCAGGGTAAGATGTTAAGTTTGTAACTAAGTTTTCCAAACTATTCGGCATTAACCGAAACGTATCCACAAATCGAAGCTTAATATTCACAAGATATTTGGTAAAAGAGATGTAATTTTCTTTGGAGTTAGGTAAAACGTCCACTCTCTCAGTAGTACATCCCACTGCTTTACAATGAAATTTGCATCATAAACACTCATATTATGTAGAAATACAGGAATAGGTTATTTGTTTTTCACCTCAAATTACAGTTATTGTGAGCACTTCCACGGTATTCTCCTGCAATATCGCAATGATCTCTATCTTTCCAGTCCTGTTGGGTAAATGGTTTATGACACAAATAACAGGTTTCAGAACATTGTAACTCTGCTTCTTGATCCTGAGTTAAGTCCTTTGGAACATTTAATCTGTAAAGGCGATCAATTTCATTAGATATTGATATTAAACAGTCCATATACTCTTCTGCTGCGTCAGGTCCACGATAAATACGAGGTAGGCTTGGAAAGATTGCCTTTATGTGTTCCACAGCTGGTGAGGGTTCAACATATATACCAAAACTCATAGAAACATGACTCCGGTATGGCACTGTATAACTTGCCTCAGGATTAGGTAGACATGTTTGATATGGTAAGAGTATACGTTCGAAATCTGCATAGATAACGTAAGGTATTCTCAGCATATTTTCCGCATTTAAAAACTTGAGAATTGGGTTTCTAATAGACATTTCAACCCTAGCAACGTTGTGCAGGACACACAATGCTCTATGTTCTTTTATTTTTTCCACTCCTTTTTGCCCACATTGATTATCGAAGTGAGTAAACACCGTTTACACTTATATATCTTATGTCCATGGCGGGTAATCTGATGTCCTACTAGTTTATCAAAATCTTTAATAAAGACGTTGTGGTTCTGGCTGGATAAAGAACTGCGCAGAAGAAGGTCTCGATGGTCTTGTAGCTCTTGAGCCACAATCTTTAGAGGAAATAGTTTGTTGTCTTCTTCCAGTCCATATACATTGATGGATATGTTGTTGGCTTTCTCAAATTTGGGAATGTCAGCTAGCGCTGTAGGAAACGAAATTACTGAAAAATCATACTTATTTTCCAGGTCCTTGTATTTAGTAATGCGTAGAGCTTTTGTTATAACCAGTTTTGCGAAAATGGCATACATAAAACACCTCTCATCCGTAAAGTTTTGAGGAGTAATGCAGGCTATTTTTGCTTTTACAACAGTTGGTAATGGAATATATGTGCTTCAACGCAAGGGATTATACTTATCTATTTTCAATCGTACTCCTTCCACTGCTAACCAAGCCCAATTACTGCCTTTTAGCTCATATTCATCCATTTCTGTAGTTAACTTTTTAAATTGTGTTTCCATGAAACTACTTATGTCTGTTTCCAAAAATATGGCCTGATTAAGTGTTTTGAAAGTTCGATCTGTAATTTCATTGGTAGACGTATGAATAAATCTACATTCAGCCACAAGGTTAACTTTTATTGACTTGTGCATTGCTTGTTATTTCTGTATAGCATGCATTATTTGCTGTTTGGACTCTTTATGAATTTAAATCCTTACACGTATCACAACGCATAAAATAGGATTTAAGACGACCTTCAAAAGACGTTTCATATTCAGTAAATCATTATTATTATCAGGAACCATTGAGAGCAGGAAATGTTTTGTATTCTCAGTTTATTGTCTTTTAGCTGATGACACAAAATTACAACATTCTTCATGGCGACGTCCGTTGTAGGCCTTGCTGAATTTGCTGCCACAGGTTTAGCACTCATGATATTCACCACATGATACTTCGTGACGCTTTCTATCATAGTCTCGAAGGAAAAAAAATCCACTCTCTTTGCACATATAGCTTGGAATAGTTTCTTCCATCATGAATGTTGTTTTCTGCGAACAGCTGCTTACTGCATATGACAAGGCTGTAGACTGGTCCGCGAGACGGTTCTTCACGATGTGAACACTGTAGGAGGTATTAGTAAATTGATTGTATTCTTGCTAAGGGTCCTCTAATATTCCCCGGACAAGGCTAGCAGCTACGTACTGCGTAGTACACGTATGCACACTGGTTGTTTCGACGGTCTTTCACGATTTGATCACCGTGAGAGGTAGTAGTCAACTGGCAATATTCTTGCTAAGGGTCCTCTAATATACCCTAGGAACACGAACAGCTACTACTGCATATGACAAGGCCGGAGACTGGTTGTTTCGTAGGTCTTTCACGATGTCGTCACCGTAAAAGGTAGTAGTCAACTGACAATATTCCTATGCCCTAGTCAAGGTTAACATGGACTTACTGCATATGGCAAGACTGTACACTGGTGGATTATACTTTCTTTCTTGTTAAGGATCACCTATATACCCTAGACAAGGCTATACATGTTAGTTCTGAACACTTAGTGGTTAATTGTATATTTAATTTATATACAGAGCTTATACAAGCACCTTTTTCACGCGGTCAAACTTTGTGAGATAGTCACATGCAACACGCAAAGTAAGTTTCCGCTACAGGCCGGACTATTGTTTTAGACGATTGCCCTTGACCTTGAAGCCTGCGGGTGAGCCTAGGCACACTCACTTCCTCACCATATCGCTTCACGGTTGTCACCACCGATCTGATGTAATGGAATTCCAGACTTGAGCAGACAGTACAGTCCACGTCGAAGTATTGTGTGACGCGGAAGTACACCTTACGTAGTTACGAACAGAACGTCATTATATATCCCAATGACTGTACTTCAGCAGTGGTGTGAAAGAGCTTCGTCAATCATCGGACCTCTTGGGGCAGCTGATAACAACACAGGTACTGTAGTAACTCGCCTCCAGGCTTCCATTAGGATTTTTCACTCGTCTAAACAAACGTCCGACCTGTAACTAGCGGTTCATATGAGAACACACTGAACTACTAGCATGCTACCAAGAGGTGGATATCAGCACTCACTCAACTACTAGCATGCTACCTAGCGGTGGATATGAGCACTCACTCAACTATTAGCATGCTTTCCAATCATGGGACGCAACTGTTCTTAGCACTAACTATACACACAGTGGGTTTACTTTATCGTTTCATACAAATATATCTTGTTTAAATAATGTAACAAAAAAGTTAAATGGTGTAATTGTATGGGAATGTTGCATTACCCAAAATGTAATACTATGCAAGTGTTAAACATTTTATAATTGCATTAGTAAACAGGTTGTAACTTGCAAAAATGTACGGGCATTTAAAAAACAAGGCCTAAAAATTTGTTTAAGCATGCTATTTAAGCCAAGGTCATAAAATACTAATGTAAATGAACAACATCCTTACTTTTATAACTTACCGAACCAAAGCAAACTATACCGAACCAAAGCCAAACCAAATCTGAACCAAAACATAGTCGAGCCCAAGTGTAATCGCGCCTACTATCAATTCCGCCTACTACCAATTGCGCCTACTATTAATCGCACCTACTATAAATTGCGACTTCTATCAATCACACCTACATTTGTCTACCTGCTTTTGCACTCTACTTTTGCTCTTATATTTGCTCTTACTTGTCTTATTTGGTCTTGGAAAATATCTCAACCATTTTAATAGCATTATAATGCTTACCACTATGTTTGTAAGCAACAACATAACACACTAAAATTCCAAAAATTCAAAGTACTCTAAGGTTAATCATTAACTCTCAACTCTTATCTTTACATTTATCCAACGCCTAGTCATGAACATTATACTTTTCATTTTTTTAGTTTAATTAGGAAAGTAGGCTATATGTTTAAACTAAAAATCATATATTGTCATATGTTAACTCCACACCTACCGTTATCCCACTCTCAGTCCAAAAATAGTGTATTTTTCAAATTTTTCAAAAAAAATATTTATAAGGGAGGCTATATGTTTAAACTAAAATTCCTAAAATGTCATATGTTAACTCTTACACCTACCTCTATCCCACTCTCAGTCCAAAAATAGTGTATTTTTCAAATATTTCCAAAAAAAAATTGGAAAGTAGGCTATATTTTTAAAACCAAACATCCTAAAAAGTGCACCATTTAACTTTTTGTTACATTTTTAAACAAGATATATTTGTATGAAATGATAAAGTAAACCCACAGTGTGTATTCTTAATGCTCAGAACAGTTGCGCCCCATGATTGGAAAGCATGCTAGTAGTTCAGTGAGTGCTCATATCCACCGCTAGGTAGAATGCTAGTAGTTGAGTGAGTGCTGATATCCACCGCTAGGTAGAATGCTAGTAGTTCAGTGAGTTATCCTATGCACCGCTAGATAGCGGAAACTTACTTTTCGTGTTGCATGTGACTATCTCACCAAGTTTGGCCGCATGCAAAACGTGCTTGTATAAGCAAATAATGCATGTAATACAGAAAGAACAAGCAATGCACAAGTCAATAAAAGTTAATATTGTGGCTGAATGTAGATTTATCCATGCGTCTACCAAGGAAATTACAGATCGTGCTTTCAAAACAACACGTAATCAGGCCATATTTTTGGAAACAGTTATAAGTAGTTTCTTGGGAACACAACTTAAAAAGTTAACTACAGAAATGGAGAAATCTGAGCTAAAAGGCAGTAATTGGGCTTTGTTATCAGTGGAAGGAGTACGATTGAAAATAAATAAGTATAATCCCTTGCGTGGAAGCACATATATTCCATTACCAGCAGCTGTAAAGGCAAAAAAAGCCTGCATTAATCATCAAAATTTTATGGATGAGAGGTATTTTATGTATGCCATTTTAGCAAAACTGCTTAAAACAAAAGCTAGAAGCATAAGTAAATACAAGGACCTGGAAAACGAGTATGATTTTTCAATAATATCGTTTCCTACATCGCTAGCTGACATTCCCAAATTTGAGAAAGCCAACAACATATCCATCAATATATTTGGACTGGAAGAAGACAACAAACTGTTAGCTCTAAAGGTTGTGGATAAAGAGCTACAAGACCATCGCGACCTCCTTCTGCTGAGTTCTTCATCCAGCCAGAACCACAATGTGTTTATTAAAGATTTTGATAAACTAGTAGGACATCAGATTACCCGCCATGGACATAAGATATATACGTGTAAACGGTGATTTACTCACTTCGATAATCAATGTGGGCAACAAGGAATGGAAAAATTAAAATAACATAGATCATTGTGCGTCCTGAAAAACATTGCTAGAGTTGTAATGCCCATTAAAAACCCAATTCTCAAATTTTTGAATGTGGAAAAAATGCTGAGAATACCCTACGTTATATATGCAGATTTCGAACTATACTCTTACCATATCAAACATGTCTATCTATTCCTGAGGGATGTTATACAGTGTCATACCAGAGTCATGTTCCTATGAGTATATGGTAAAACCTCACAAGCTGTGGAACACATAAAGACAAACCTTCCAAGCCAACCTCTTATTTATCGTGGACCTGACGCTGCAGAAAGGTATATGGACGGTTTAATATCAAAAGCTAATGAAAATGATCGCCTTTACAGCTTAAATGTTCCAAAGGCCTTAACTCAGGATCACGAAGCAGAGTTACAATGTTCTGAAACCTGTTATTTGTGTCATAAACCATTTACCCAACAGGACTGGAAAGTTAGAAATCATTGGCGTGGAAGTGCTCACAATAACTGTAATTTGAGGTGTAAAACACGTAATCCAATTCCTGTATTTTTACACAATATGGGTGGATGTGATGCAAATTCATTGTAAAGCAGTTGGGATGTACTACTGAGAGAGCGGACGTGATCCCTAACTCCAAAGAAAAGTACATCTCCTTTACCAAATATGTAGTAAATATTAAGCTTCGATTGTGGATACGTTTCGGTTAATGCCGAGTAGTTTGGGAATCTTAGTTACGAACTTAACATCATACCCTTAAACAGACAAGTACTTTGGAAAAGAAAATGCAACGCTCAAGACTCGTAAAGGTGTATTTTATTATAATTACATTGATTCATGGGAAAAATTAAGTGAAACGTGTTTACCTCCAAAAGAGGCATTCTTTAACAAATTAAGTCATGAAGATGTTAGCAAAGAAGACTATGAACATGCCAAAAATGTTTGGAATCAGTTCCAAATTAAAACTCTAGGGGAATATAGTGGCCTCCACCTAACTTCAGATGTACTCCTTCTTGCAGACAGCTTTGAAACTTTTCGAAACAAAACACTAGAAACACTCCGATTGGATCCTGCACACTTCCTTACTTCGCCTGGTTTAAGTTTCGAGGCAATACTCGTTTACACCTGAATTGAACTGGAATTGCTACAGGATTACGATCAGATTCTTTTAATAGAGTCTGGAATACGTGGAGGAATATGCCAGGTGTCTCATCGGTATGCGGAAGGTAACAATAAATACATGGAAACCTATGATTCTGAAAAACCATCGCAGTTTATTACGTATGATCATGCCAACAACCAATATGGTTGGGCTACGTGCCACTCCCTTCCTTACGGTGGATTTCAGTGGATTTCTCCAGATACTGTTGATCTAAAAACGCTAAAGGAAGACGACCCTGTTGGATACTTTCTAGACGTTGATGTTGATTACCCATCAGACCTTCATGATCTAGACAACGATTTACCTTTCCTACCAGAGTGTACACAACCTAAGGATTCGTCTCCGAAAAAGCTAATTCCTCATCTTGGATATCGAAGACGGTGCGTTGTTCATTACATGGCACTTAAACAGGCTCTAGATCATGGACTAAAATTGATAAAAATTCATCGTGTGTTAAAATTTAAACAAAGACCTTGGCTAAAAGCATACGTTGATTTCAATAACAACCTTCGAAAACAAGCCAAAAATGATTTTGAGAAAAATCTGTACAAATTATTCAACCATGCAAATTTTGGAAAAACAATGGAAAATATTCGTAAAAGAATAGAGTACGTCTTGTGACTGTCAGCAAAAAGGCTGAAATGCTAATAGCAAAGCCAACATTTATCAACAGAACAATTTATGGTCCTAACTGCTTTCCACATGGCTAAACGTAACATTGTATTCAATAAGCCTATATATATTGGAATGTGCATACTGGATATTTCAAAAACTCTGATGTATTCCCACCACTATGATGTCCTGCTACCCTATTATGGGATGGAAAATCTTAAACTGATGTATTGTGCCCGTTTAGACCGGAGTCTGCACGACCACATATGCATTTTACCAATAATCAGTCAGCACGAGAGTCAAAATATCCCGGAGCGCCAGATGGGTTAAAGCTAATCGCAAAAACGACATCAAATAAAAAATGCTTTACTGATTTTTGGCTCAATGCAACAATAAGGATAGAAGGAGATTCAATTGGGCGTAACACATCAAGTAAAATTATCTCATTTTATTTTGAATTTAAAATTGACTGCAAAAATGCTCAAAACAGCATCACTCACGTGTGGCGACCCACACTCCTATTTACACAATATACAGAAATTTTCCAAACACATTTGACAATTATTTTTTTGGAAACACAAGTCTGATTGTTAGTCCTGTAGACTGTGTTCCAAAATTATTTATAATTAATGATTAAATCGAGTTCAAATTTAATTGTCTCTACTGGAAATATCGTAGTTCACTGTTTGAATTTTCACATAATATTAACACTCGTGGAAGCCTCCGTGGCTCAGGCGGCAGCACGCCGGCCTCTCACCGCTGAGTCCGTGGTTCAAATCCCGGTCACTCCATGTGAGATCTGTGCTGGACGGAACGGAGGCAGACAGGTTTTTCTCCGGGTACTCCGGTTTTCCCTGTCAAAATTTCATTCCAGCAACACTCTCCACTATCATTTCATTTCATTTGTCATTCATTTAATCATTGCCCCAGAGGAGTGCGTCAGGCCTCGGCAGCCGGCACAGTTCATATCCTCGCCCCTAGATAGGGGCTTCATTCATTCCATTCCTGACCCGGTCGGAGACTGGAAGCAGGCTGTGGATTTTTTCATTAACACTCGTAGAATAAATGTTCATAGAATTTTAACTTTCACTTATTTTTCCAGTTTCAAAAAATATTGTCCAAAAAAATATTATCATCATTGAATCAACACAAATTATTTACACATATTAATAACATCTGAAAAGTATTTGACCTTGAGCATAGCATCGAAGAACTGTGCGAAGCACAACAACAATTAATTGTTCTTCTGACATTAAATGTTTCGAGAAGTGACTCGATTATGAACTTCAATATATGATTTCTGAATCATCAACTTGATCAATAATTGTTGAACCATTCAACTATTCGATTCTCCACTTGGAATCATTATTATGAAAAAATATTTATATTCATGGACATTTTAGTAACTTTCACAACTTGCAATTCTTCGACAGAATGCGGAAATAAGAATTGTAATTTCATAATAAATTCATTTAGTTCATGGCACTAGGATTGAAAATATCCTTCAAATTATTCGTGGTTAAAGAATTATTTTTAATTGGCAGTGGCCCATTCTATTATTTGTGTAAGAACACAATATTACAACAACAACGGCAAAGGTCTTCCTCTGAAGAAGAATAAAATACTATCATGACAAATCCGGGTTCTAGCAAAATCAAAGTCTAAATGGAATTCGTAAACAAGGTTGAAATAAGAACTGATGGTTTCCAAGAAATAACCTTCGGGTCATTCATACGACGAAATGTGTAGTTCCAATACTCCTTCTATAAACCTGAGCCATCGAACCTGCTATTTGATTGATGCTCGAAAAAACTTCCTCATTCCTGCGACTTAAACATGCGCACCTGGGAATGGCATTTCAACTACTCCACACATATAAATTTTCTTCCCAAAATTTATACAATAAATCAAGCCTCTGCTTGTTATCAACACTGGAAGATTAATAAACTCACAAGTTTATTTTATTTTACCATTCAGTTCAACCCGTGAATTTACCATACTTATGAAAATCTTTATTTCACTTTCGAATGTATTTACGTCATGATTTTATATAAATACAAAAATATCCTATTTGATACAAATATCAATTGCTTCCCGTTTCATGCCTCTCCGTGTTATCTGAAAAATATACTTTGCTCATTGCAAATATCAACTGTTCAACCAGAACTGAAATGTTGGTTGAATGCGGGCTTGCGCTAACCACTCTCCTTCGGAAAATCTCCTGTTCCAAACTAGAAATGATTAAACTACTTCATAGGCTCTCTCTCAATACATATGATTATTAGAAAATATAATATCCAAGAATTATTTAGAAAAGTTATAAAAATTATTATTATTATTATTATTAGTGGATTATTATTATTATTTGTTATATTATTTTAAATATATTTAATTATCATCTCATTATGTGAGAATCCACATGTTCGAACCTTCGAATATGGAAAAAAATATCCATTCCTCAACAAAAATAATGTAACTCAACCATTACATCGACGGTTTTCCGTGATATCCCTAAAATATGAAATATTCAATTAAATGCTCGAAATGCTCGGTCATCGATCCTAAACTGTTCTGAGTGCTGAAAATACTCAGAATAACTATAATATGTCTTGCGTAAATCATTGCAAGATTTAAATACGAAGAAAAATAAATGTGTTGGTCATCTGCAGAAAAATAGTTTGTTCAAATTAGCTAGGCATAATATAATTCAAATGTGGCTTACATTTCTTGATGGTCTTGAAGCGTAGTGAACCTGGTCTGTACCAGATTTATCCATAGACATGCCCTATCGGACAAGCATGTATAATCCTTGTATCGGCCGCCATTATATACCCACAATCCGTCTAGTCAGACATAGTGGTAGTATCTCTTGATGTTTGAATTAACTGTTGTTCCATTTTAATATGGGCTTCTATCAAAGCCATAACAGTTTGTTTAAATGGGGTCAGATCTAAGTGATCTATTCTTAGATATGTCAGTTGTAACATAACTCACGGTAATCTTATCAATACAAGAAGACACTGACAGTCTAACCAATCAACGGCTGTTCTGAAGATCGTTCCCTGGGCATGGCTTCACACCATCTACCATGCGCTAAGCAACCTGTAGTTTCCCTTGCGTAGACTAATGAACACCACCGTGATCGACTGGTCTTCAGTGTACTGATAGATCGAAGTGGTTAACAAGTTACCAATATGAAAACTGACTGAAATGGACTTAAACATCCAAGTATTAGGTTATTACTGGACTGTGACAAAGTACTAATTCTAGACAAAGTCTAGCATATGTCCATGTAGAAACATAAAAAATATTTCTCCAGTGTCTGTAGAAATAATCAATCACCTCAGTGATTCTCCTCGCCGGAAACTTACTAAGTTCCACCTCGTAGCGCAGCACTTTTGTGACTATCACAACTTTGAAAATTACTTCTGCGTAGATCCGGCAACCATGTGCCTTGGCTCAGCGTAGCAGCAACTTGCTCGGCAAGTGCTTGTGTTGGAATGAGCTATCGATGCCTCGGCCGGCCGGCTTTTATTCAAAACTGCCAGGGTCACGCGTCATCACGCTGAAATCTGGAAATCCTCATATCTCTGGTATCCCTGGTCCGATTTACTTGATACTAATTGCATTCTCTTTCATTTGGCCGTGCCAGTAATCTGATCCAAGTCTCAAGTCTCTACTCCATGGTTAACTATTTAATCAATAAATAGCCTCGACCTCTGCTATTACTCGCTACGTCACTTGACATGCTGTTAGCGGTATATTCTTTCCAATTCCTTCTCGAAGCAATGTAGCGCGATATTCAAATATCTCAACTTTCAAAAGCGGCTGTAGCCTTTCCCTTGATATCTAGGTGTCTGAATCTTGGAATACCCATTCCTAGAGTTGGGCACAGTATATGGATACAGACTCGTTCATTTATTTGGTTAACACCCAAGATGTATATCAAGACAAGTTGAATTTCCTAGAACACCTGGACACATCTGAATATCCGACTAATCACCTATGTTACTCTACATCACACAATAAAACTTTGGGAAAATTTCAAGACGAGGCTTGTGGACAAATTATTAAAGCATTTGTTGGACTTAGGGTTAAAATGTATGCTTTAGTCATAAATGGTAAAGAAATAAAAAAGATTAAAGGTATTAGCAGAGGCGTTGTCAAAAATTGTATAAGTTTTCAAGATTATAAGGATTGTATTATGAAAAACGAGGTAAAAAAATACCAATGAACATTATCGCTTCTAAGCAACATGACATATCATCTATAACACTAAACAAAATTGCTTTGTGTCCTGGTGATGATTAAAGATTAATTGATTTTATTGGTATAGCTACACATGCCTATGGTCATTACTCAACCATTAACCATGCTTAAAGGGTTAAGTTGTGGGCATGAAAATCCTAAAACAAGAAATATATTACTGTAAAGCAATAGCACTAAAAATAGAAAACATCACCAATCAAGCAACAAGAAAAGAAAAAAATGGTATTCACACTCATGAATAAAAATAGAAAACAAATAAAACCAACTCTACAATTTATAACAAAAAAGAAATATATTATGAGTAAATATTGTTAATGTATTTAAAAATATAAAAAATATATATTGTATGGACACTGTTTGTACATTTTAATTACTACCCACTTCCTACTCCCAATGCAACTGTTAACCTCTAGTAATCTTGAGAAATTACCCTTAGTTAGCTAAAACTAGGTAGTCAAAAGTATAGTATAACCCATGTATTACCTATATGCTTTGGGATAAGGTATACAGCCTTGTTATATGTAATGAAAAATCGTGTTTCAAAAATATGAACTTCGGACATTGACTCAATCAAAAACACGTAAACAACAAAATTGGAAAATCCATGTTTCCACATTGACAAAATTCAAAACCTTAAAATTGACATTTTTAAAAACTGTGAATTGGAAATGGCAATGTGTGAAATATGAAAATGAAAAAGAAATGAAAAAAAAAAAAAGCTTTTACTTTTTTAAACTTAACTGACTTTGTAATTCTAAGCCGGTTTTGCGTAGCGAACTTCTTGCACAGTAGCCACAGTGCAGGTGTTAGCTTTACCTTACTCTCTATAAGACTAGCATGGAGATAGATGCGTGTGCCCTTATATACTTTGGGTGTGTGCATTAGCCTCTGGCTTAGCTTTAAAGGTTAAATTAATTTAGGTTAGGTGAGGTTTGTTTTGGTTGGCTTAGGTTAGGTGAAGTTAGGTTAGGTAAAGTTAGGTTAGTTGAAGTAGGTTAGGTTAGCATGCCATATGTGTAAGAGGTTGTGCGCAGTGACGATTTTACACATTATCCCTGTGCTAAAAATAATAATGAATTAAATATTAAATAAATTAAACATTTATAAGTTAAAACACAAATTTGCTTTCATGTTTTTTAACTTATAAATGTTTAATTTATTTAATATTTAATTTATTAGCAGAAGCATACAACTCGGGAGTGTTTTCTACCAACAGGTACGGGGACTAGTATGGAACAAGGATATACCAATTAAGGCTAAAGAAGTTATGTACAACGCATATTATGTTCCTATAATGACATAGGCATTGTCCAAGTTTCTGCTGCTTAAGAGGAAAAAGGAAGCTTGTAGTTTAACGTGACCGTTAATCTTGAGATCATGAGCCACGGGTGACTAAGAGGGATGAGAACAGAGTACAAGCTGCTGAGATGAGATTCCTGAGAAATATGGTCCAGAAAACGAGGAGAGACAGAGTGAGAAATGAATATATACAGAAGGAACTTGGAGTACAGAAACTAAATGACAAACTGGAGCAAAACAGATTGAGATGGTTTGGACATGTCAAACGGATGAATGAAGTAAGGCTACCAAGACGAGCACTGGAACGACGGATGACAGGGAAGAGAGGACGAGGAAGACCAAGAATGCGTTGGATGGCCTCGGTGGAAAATAGCATTAGAAAACGGAACTTGGATTGGAACACCGTGTCGGAAGAGGAATGGTGGATCGACAGAACAAAGTGGAGAGGAACCATATTTGCCCCCACCCAGTGTCAACTGGAAAAGGGGAAATGAAGAAGAGGAAGAAGAAGAGGAAGTTAAAAAAACAAAATTTAAAAATAAAATGTTAGGTCTGTGACCTGGTAGTTTAGTCTTTTTGACAAAATGTAAAATGTACAATCTAAAATTTAAAAAACTAAAATCTAAAACCTTAAATGTAAAATCTAAAAATCTAAAATGAAAAATCTAAAATGAAAAAATGTAAAAATCAAAAATCTAAAATAAAAAATATCTAAAAATCTAAAATCTAAAATAAAAATCTAAAATGAAAAAATGTAAAATCTAAAATCAAAAAATCTAAAATCTAAAACCTTAAATGTAAAATCTAAAAATCTAAAATGAAAAATTTTTAAAGAAAAAATGTAAAAATCAAAAACTGAAATGAAAAGTCTAAAATGAAAAAATGTAAAATTCTAAAATCTAAAATGAAAGAATCTAGAAATCTAAAATCTAAAATGTAAAACCTAAAATGAAAAAATGTAAAATTCAAAAATCAAAACTGAAAAAATCTAAAAAATCTAAAATGAATAAATGTAAAAATCAAAAATCTAAAATAAAAATCTAAAATGTAAAAATAAAAATAATCTTACATGAAATGAAATGAAAATACACAGCCTGCTTCCAGTCTCCGACCGGGTCAGGAATGGAATGAATGAATGAAGCCCCTATCTAGCGGCGAGGATATGAACTGTGCCGGCTGCCGAGGCCTGACGCACTCCTCTGGGGCAATGATTAAATGAATGACAGATGAAATGAAATGATAGTGGAGAGTGTTGCTGGAATGAAATTTTTGACAGGGAAAACCGGAGTACCCAGAGAAAAACCTGTCTGCCTCCGTTGTGTCCAGCACAGATCTCACATGGAGTGACCGGGATTTGAACCACGGACTCAGCGGTGAGAGGCCGGCGTGCTGCCGCCTAAGCCACGGAGGCTCAATCTTACATGCATTAATTTAAATGTTTAAATAAGGTTTGTGTAATTGTGGGTTAGATAATTGTTGGGTTATGACCTTGCAGTTTAGTGCTTTGACACAATAAATAAAAAACTAAAATTATAATAAAATAAATAATAAATTAAATATTAACAAAAAGGAAATTAAATATAATATATAAATAAAAAATTAATGATTACAAATTGTATACATAATAAATTAAATTAAAAGAATTAAAAATAAATAAATAAATAATAAATAATGCATAGTTAAGAACAAATAAATAATGATTTGAATAGCCCGCCATTTAAGAGTGCAGTTGCGCGTGGCGGCCATCTTGCGCATTAGCCCTGGTCCAGCTATGACTCTCTCTATATAAGACCAGCATGGGGTTGGACTCTCGTGGCCGCCATCTTGTGCATTAGCCCCTGGCCCAGTTTTGGCTAACATATCCTACTATTTAATCTTGGCTTAAATTAAATCTTGGAGTCGGAATGAAATTAAATGTGGAATAAAATTCAATCCTCAAGTCGGAATGAAATTAAATATGGAGTATATTAAATCTTGGCGTCGGTATGAAATTAAATCTTCAACTCGGAGTGAAATTATATGTACAGTGAAATTAAGTCCTCGCGGTGGAATGACACTAAATGTGAAATGAAATTAAAACTTCAGGTTGGAATTAAATAAAATGTAAACATGGAATTTGGAACGGAATTGAATTCGAAGTGATTTGTGAGGAATAAAATGCTAAGAATGAAGTCTACTCGTGCGAGCAAGAATTGGGAATAAAACTTTTGTATAAAAAAAGATTGAGACCACTTTGATAAGTAGTGGCTAGCATACTTGGCTGACACCCAGGAGATCCGAGTCCAATCCCCGGTCCTGGCAAGAAATTTAATTGTGGTCTGAGGGCTGGAACGGGGTACACTCAGCCTCGTGAAGCAAAACTGAAACGAGATGGAATCAATTACCACCTCCACCATCCTGGAAGAGGTTTTCAGTGGTTTCCCACTTCTACTCTAGGTGAATGCCGGGATAGTTCCTAACTGGTGGCCACGGCTGCCTCCTTCCCAATCCTCATCTGCATTACAAATACACACACTGATACAGCCATCACAATAACATAGGTTATCAGATAAATTACACATACACACACAAGTATACGGGGCTACTTTATCACGATGTCGCAAAGCCCCTCAATTAATCATCATCAACAACAACAACACAGATGTTTTAATTACTAGTAGCATAAAGTCGCTGTACTGCAATACCACGCATCTGACGAAATTCCTCTTCTTTTAAAATATTTTCCTTTGTCACGCCTCTAAGCCGTATGTGGTTGCGCCGTCCAACAGAACAATTCACGTTAGGTTCATTTTACTGTGTACGAGCATAAAGAACAAGTAGTTCCGTGAAGAACAAAATAGCCTATTTTCATATAACCTACTGGTCTTACTTACGACACAAGAAATGAAAACGAGATTTTTAAAAAATTGCACAACCGACAATTTTAAGTTCTCATAAAATTCCTTTAAATTAGACGTCAGTATATTAAGGCTTGTATGAAGATATACCGTGCCAAGTTTCACAGCGCTCGGATGAAAAGTCGCGAGAAAAATCCATTTAAATATTTAAATTTCGCGTCGCCGCCATGTTGGGTTTGTACTCATCAGGTTATTGAATGATCCATAGGTGAACCTAAGTTAATAGCATCTATAAACATACAAAATGTCAGCTTGATTGCCGTAATAGATTCGAAGATATTGAGAGCCGTCTAAATATTTCGGATGGTTGCCATGTTGGATTGTTATACATGTAGGCCATAGAGTTATGTACCATTAGATGACGATTATTGCGTAGGTTCACTATTCAAACATTTACTTCGATCGTATGATTAGGACACATGAAATAAGAACTTTATTTTACAATTTCGCACAGCCGCCATCTTGAGATTACGCAATCAATTGAACTAAATTAGATGTCAGCGCATTACAAAGTGTATAAACATTTGCTGCATTAAGTTTCACTGCGCTCGGATGGTTAAATCACGAGAAAAGTCTATTTAAAAGTTTCGACTTCACTTGGGCGCCATGTTCGTTTTGTACTTAACAGGTTTATGAAAGTCACATACATGAACTTGAAGTAGTGCCCTATATCACCGTACAAAATTTCAGCATGATATCTGTTACTGTTGCGGAGATATAGAATGCCAATGAAATACGTATTTCGCGTGGCCGCCATGTTGAATTAGTAAAACGTATTATAATTTTAAAGGCACGATCGAGGTCGGAGGAGGTAGTAGTATGTAATTACTGAGTTTCATTGAAATCGCTTCGGTCGTTTAGATTTCATTAGGAGGACACACACGTGCACGCACACACACACACACACACACATGGACAAGCGATGATCTCATAAGCCCTTTTTTTTTCATAATTGAAAATAGGCTAATAATGGAAACAAAGAGCATTGTTAGATACGCAGTATTGCAATTTTAGCCATGATAAGTAGTCTAATAGTAATATTAAACCGTGTAGGAGCAATCACGGTAGGACAGTGTGGTTTGTGTCTCACCTCATTTCTACTAACAACTTAACATTTGATATAACAAATTTCAGCTTCCATTAACCTAGTTAATCTTTCAAACAAATTGATGCTATTAGGAACGAGAAACGCATCTTGGAATTAACTGGAAATCCAGGCCTCTTCAGTACTTCTACAGCCGTGTTCTGTGGCTTTGGGTACGTATTCAGACTCCGTTGCCAATGGTCCTGGGTTAAATTCTCAGCTCTGCGAGAAAATTTAACTGTGGTTGAAAAGTTGGATCGAGATAAACTCAGCCTCGTCAGGTACAACTGAGAAAAGGGGGTTCGATTCCCACCTGAGCCATCCTAGAAGTGGTTTTCTGTAGTTTCCCCACTTCTATTCCAGGTAAATGCCGGGATGGTTTCTAACTGAAGGTCACGGCCGCCTCCTTCCCAAGCATTGCCTGAATTACAAATACACACACTTCTATAGACACCACGAAAACATAGGTTATCAGACAAATCCTATTCATACTAAAAGTATACGGGACTAAAATGACCACCATGATCGAAGCCCCTATATAAAACAACTATAACACATAACAGTAATTCTGCTTTATATTTTGAGGGGGCAGGTAGTCGGTACGCATGGCACTGAAAGTGTTAAAGTTCATTGTATCCCAAGGTTGAGAAACATAATGATGACGTCACGCATGAATAGTGAAGCTACGTGACGTCACAAGGTTTTGTCTCGTGTTTTGTCGGGCGGCCCGTCGTTCACCGCATACCGCGCTCCGATCTAAATAAAGCTGCGAGTTGGCGCAATACTCTCACTCCGACAAGCCAAACAAAGGGGAAAAAATAACATCTCACTAAATAAAAACGTGTCATTTGGTCCAGGGCTTACCCACTGTTCCCAATGTGGCTCTCTCCTGTGCTCACAAGAGAACATCGCTAACGTGAAACTCCCGGCAGCCTGCTCTGGAGACTGTGGGCGCATCGTCCGGGGCTGAGCTTGGTCCCGCGAATGATGGGACTCTAGGGATGGCCCTAATCAACATGAGGATGAAATACCATCACAAATGTATCCCCCTAGTTCTGACCAACATGAGCTTCCTTGGTAATCGATTCATGAGATAACTAGTTACAGGGAGGTGGATTATTACTAGGCAGCCTGGAGCATATCGTTGCTGAACTTGCAATATGGTACCGCGTATCTGACATTGTTCTTCTTTTCCATTATTGTCCTTATGATTGGTCACGCCTCCCAGGCGTATGTTGATGTGCCGTCCAGAACAGTTCACGCTAGGTTCATTTTCCTGTGTGCATTCCAAAAGACAATTGAACCTTAAATATACTGTACTTTGCTATAGGAGGGCACAACTACACGGACAGATACTATTCTACAATACAATGAATGTAAAGCTCAGTTTCATTTATGCCCCTGCAGAGTTCTCACATTGAGGTCATATTCTTTATACAATTACCAACCATATGGCCAGATATAAATAAAACCTTGATAATGTTTTTCAACGAGGGACATATACATTTAGTTAGATCTAACACCTCCCTCATCCTCCTTGGCTATAATTGTGCAGTAATTTACACTGTACATCACTCAACTTGTTTCCGTGGTTTTCAGTGATTCCCCACTTCCCCTACTCCAGACAAATACTGGAATTGTTCCTAACTGAAATCCTCGGCCACCGCCTTCTCAATCCTCGATTACAAATACACTATTACATACACCACAATAACACAGGTCATGTGACAATTCCTAAACACACCCACGTATTATACACGAGCTAAATTACCACATTGTAGCATGCCCTTAAATGATCAACAACTCTCTACCTACGGATATTCTTTATGTCGCTGTATTATTATTACTGGTCTATTATTAGGCTATTATTATTATTATTATTATTATTATTATTATTATTATTATTATTATTATTATTATTATTATTATGTTGTTGTTGTTGTTGTTTCGCCTGGTAATTTTATGAATGTCCCATTTGTTCTTGAAACATTCTGGAAGCCCTGTTGTTCGAGATATCGACGCATATCGACTCTCAATGGAATTAGGGTTAAAGAAAACTTTGTTCTTTCCTCTCCAATTTCTTTTCTGGCATTGATGGTCCGTAATTGACCAGGATGCTGAAAAAATATAGCAAAACTTCCCAGCCATTTCAAGCTAAGTAACACTCTGATTTTGTACTTGACGGTAATATCAATAGTGACATGTTATGTTGCATGATTCGCTTATAGGTGTCTATGATATGGCAGTTTGAGTGTTTAGCGACTGCATTACTCTGAGAAGAACAGGATATAAATCCGACTCTAGCTGCAAAAGTATGCACCGCAAATGTCCCATAGTTCTAGGGCTGATCTAAATATCGCGTGTGATGTAACCACGCACAATTTTATCCTCTCTAAGGAACACTTAAATGAATTTTCCTTGAACTCTTACCAACATGTGGGCAAAATTCTTGGCGTAATCGGGAGATTCACATTGGTGATATTCCCTCGAGTAGAGTAGCTGCATGCGTTAAGGTGCAAGGCAATCTCCGGGCTGGAAAGACCGTGGGTTGTATTGGAAATTGTTTTTCTGTAGTCAGCCACTTGAGTTTGATTCCCGGCTCTGCCAAGAAATGTAATTCTTTTTGGGGGGCTGGAACAAGGTACGCTCAGATTTGAAAGGAAGAAGCGAGAGGAGACGGGTTATATTCCTATCTCAGCCATCCTAAAAGTGGTTCTCCGTGGTTACCCACTTCTACACCAGGCAAATGTAGGAATGGTTCCTAACTTAAAACCACCGCCGCCTTCGTCAGCACGGTACCTTCGAATAAGTCACGTCAACTTCCCTCCAATTCCATGTAGTTTCATTCATCTTCATTCACTTCATCTCTCATTAGCTTCTCCGATGAGGTTGGTGTCAGGAAGTACATCCGGCCGTAAAACAAATTCGCCTCATAGAAACCTAATTTTATCTCATCCCCGACCTTGTAGAAATGGGAAAAAGAAAAGGGGTAAAAAGAAGCGCAAACTCAGTGGATTTTATGCTGATCAGTGATCATTATTACCATTCGTGTACTGTAGATGTTGTTGATTCTTTTAGGGGCTTTGTGATATCTTGGTGAAGTACTCCCGTGTACTTGGGTGTATGTGGAGTTCTTCCAATACTTTGTGCCATTGTGAAGATTGTATTAATGTGTGTATTAGGATAGAGGCGGCCGTGGCTTTAAGTTAGAAACCATCCCGACATTTGCCTGGTGTAGAAATGGGAAACCACGGAAAACCACTTCTAGGATGGCTGAGAAAGGAATCAAACCCGCCTCTTCTCGGCTCTTCCTCTCGAAACTGAGTGTACCTCGTTCCAGCTCTCAAACCAGAATTACATTTCATGACAGAACCGGCAATCGAACAAGTGGCCTAAGAGGTGGCAGCTAAGAATGTTAGTCGCTACACCACGATGTGGTCTTGTTTTAAATGGTTTGACCACTATTCCTACAATCGGCTTTTACGGAGAATATAGAACACATCAATGTATAGACTCTATACCAAATTACATTTGATAGAGAAACCATGTGCTCTGAGCAGTGTTAATTGCACCCATTCGTATCCATTGTTAACAACAATTTGTTGATTGATTTAGGGGCTTTGCGACATCGTGGTCTTGTAGCCCCGTGTACTTGGGTGTGTGTGTGGAATTTGTCTGATAACTTTTATTATTGTGATGGCTGTATTTGTGTGTACAGTAAAACCAGCCATCAGCGGATCCGTTATTAAAAGGAGACTTGTCTTAAACGGAAATATTTGACGGTCCCATGAACTTAGGGGTGTTAAATTCCCTTCATTAAACGGAAACTTTGTTACGCCGACAACGGAAATCAAAATACACATTTTAACGGAAAGTGTCTAAGTTCCGGAATGCATTAGGAAACTTTCAGGCACCCTGTGTAAGTCTACCTTGCCTGCTGCAACAGTTGATTCTTTAGCTAACAAGGTATGTGCAAATAGGTCTTCTTTCTTTTGTTCTCCAACTTACACGTCAAATTGCACGCTAATTGAAAAGCCCGGCGCAAGAACCAGACAGCTCCACTTTTTCATCAATTTCGTTTTCTTGCTGTAAGGTGTAAGCTATCATAAAAAGAAGCTCTATCTGTCGGTGCAAGAAAGAACTGATATGGTGCGTAGTAGGAGTGTACCGGTAATAGGAGTTGTCGCATGAACCCAGACAGCTTCTGGAGTAGTCTGATATTTGCAGCGGCTATGGCTCAATGTTCGTCCACTCGGCGAGAGAGAATCTATTTGCCACAAGATTATCGTGCCCTGAGCTGACTTTGCGCGCTTTTGTTATAGCATTTCAGCCTGAGGGGCCTTAAGTGCTATGTCTGAAAACGGTATTTACCTGACAGAACTGTTATAGGGGTGTTGGGTGATTACCTGGTGTCTTTGTTGGTCAGGGTGCGACCTGGTGCCCGAGGACACCTTGAAATACTTAAATTGAAGAGAAAAATAAAAGGAAGGAGCTCAGATGGGCATTATTTTGAAGAGTGAAAATTCGTCTGTTAAAGGGCTATAGGAGCTATACTAAACGTCAGGTCAAGTCCTGAGGAAAATATCCCTCCGCGCATCGTCCCTCTCTGTCCCGTCTTGTGTTTCCTGCATGGAAACTCTAGATTGTCATCCCACAACCTACTACATACACTTAAAATAATTTGATTGCACCTTTACTAAACTTCTCTCCACTTTTATTACCTTTACCTTATTTTACTCTTCTCAGACCAGAACAACCAAGGAACCGCTTAGGTTTTGAGGTGATTAGAGGTATAAAAGGTTTACTCTATAATAATCCCGGGCCGTTTGTATCGGCTCCCGGTGGCTTGTCAATCACCCAACCTGTTCACTAGAGGGTTGGTGCTCTGGTACAGAATGCGAAAATTATTTATGTGCACGCACTGGTGACTGGAGATGCATGCGGGAGTCGAACCCAGCCTGACTTCAGAAATTTTGTTAATGAATTGTGTGATTCTCGCAACATTATAAATATTCGCGTTGAAGATATTTTCAAACTTATATGAGTAATGGGACGGGCGGAGCAGTATTATCCGAGACGACTCTGGCATGTGTGGAAATTAGAGCCGGGCAAATTAGCTTTAGTTCAGTTCGATATTGCAAGCTTCCGTATGGCCAAAACTGTCTCCCATCAAGGGCACTCAAAGTCAAATATCTCCACTGAGTGAGAATCTAAAGTCTCGATAATACCGGAATTCCTTATTCTCGGCGCTGTCGGCAGTGTCGATTTAATAGTGTTACGTTTTCGGGGTTCGTAAAAATACTGGTCAGGCTATAATGCACTAAATCTTTATTTACAATAGTGTTATTTACACTAGTTCACACTAAATCAAATTATTTACACAAATTAACACTAAAACAAATTAGGCTTACTTACTGGCACACACGCACACACAGAGTTTCACTTTACACAGCTATAAGTCACTATTTATGTACACTGATCTCTGCAAGTCAGCATCTCTGGCAGTCACTATTTATGTTATTTATTTCCACTGCACTGTCCACATTTATATCCACAGGTCGCTCGGCACACTCCTTCAGTGGAGACTCATCCAGGACTAACTGCTCGTCGCACATTACTGGTATATAACGAATCCAGCTCCTGGTCTCGAATGTACTCGGTGTTTCTCCTCCCAGTAGCGTCGAGTATGTCCTCGTGGTTGGTTTCCCGAACTCTTTAGCTCCCCCCAGTACTTTGTTCGGGACCTTCCTGTCGCATCCGGTAGTTTCCAGAAGCAGAACAGTCTGGAAGCCTTGCGTCAATAGTCTACTTGATTCGTAGCGCTATTGTATTGGTGGTGGCCTTGGGGAGGGGCTACCCTAATTAGCCTTGGCCTAATTGGCTGCCCAGCGTTCTCCATACATCCCGCCCACTTGACATGAGGAGAAAGGGGTGGCGGCCGACGGCAACTGCACGAATCGTTACACTGCCCCTCCTTAACACTGTTCCGTCTCGGAGCAGACACTTCCAACAGGGTGACGGTAGGAACAGCTCGGTCCTTCACGGCAACGTGAGTTGAAGAAGAAGTAACAGTCCACCGTTTTCCGAGGCTCCACGTCTATTCGGGGCCAGCAGCACACCAGAATCTCAATCCCTGTGCATCGAAAGACTTCCTCTAGCATGCTTCTTACAATCCTCCAGTCCAACCCATCTAGTCCACCGCCCAACTTGGGTACAGCTAATTTAGAAATGCTTCGCTCCAGTAGGCGCTCCCGCATAGCAAGTAGACTATCCCAGATGGCACGATAGGAGGGCTTCAGATGGGAAAGTTCTTTCGTCACCAGATAGAACAGCGATCGCTCGTTCCTGGTTAAGCACAACACGTCCCCGACACGAGGCTCTTGGCGCTGTAGCTCTTCAATCCCGCCGTATTTCCGCCGGAACACCTGGGCGATTCCCTGGCTCATCCTCAGGTCCTTAGCCACACAGTGAGCCAAGGCATACTCACTGGCGGTTTGGAATAAATCCTGTCGAATCTCGGTAGTGACGCCATAACGAACTTTTCGGCCAATACCACATTGAGCCATGAACTCTTCGAAGGATCGTTCTGCTTCTGGCAATGGACAGATACGGGCGTGTTGTACGTGCCCCTCGTCATGGTTGTCGCCCAGGAACGGTGCCAGCCGATTGAAATGGACCACTCGGGGTTTGCCATTTGGTCTCCTCCTGATACGATAGACGACGTCGTTGATCCTCTTCAGTACCTCATATGGTCCGTCCCAGGAGCGTTGTAGCTTCGTAGAGAACCCTCGCCGCCTTTTTGGGTCGAAAAGCCAGACTAGATCTCCTGCTTGCTATCCTACTGATTCGGCTCTTAGGTCGTAACGCTCCTTCATCCGGTCGCTGGCATTCTGGATGTTTGCGCGAACCCGGTCGTGAATGTCATCCATCCTTCGACGAAGGTCGGAGATGTAGTCTTCGCCAACAACGTCATCTTTTGGTTTGCAGCCGAACGTCAGGTCACATGGCAACCGCAGCTCTCGGCCAAACAGCACATTAGCTGGTGTTTGGCCTGTGGTTTCATGGATAGAAGAGCGGTATGCCAGTAGAAACAAGTGGAGAAACCTGTCCCAGTCCCGCTGGTGGTCGGATACAATCTTGGACAGGTACTTCTCTACTGTTCTGTTCATGCGCTCCACCATGCCGTTGGACTGTGGATGTAGGGCAGTTGTTCTCGTTTTCCGGATTCCGAGAATCTGGCACATTTCCTGAAACACCGACGACTCGAAATTTCACCCCTGGTCGGAATGCAATTCCGAAGATACAACAAATCGGTTCACCAGCTCCCTTACTAGCGTCTCGGCAACCACCACCGCCTCTTGATTGGGCAATGCATATGCCTCTACCCACTTGCTGAAGTAATATATTGCTACCAAGATGTATTTATTTCCACTCTCAGTCGTAGGGAAGGGGCCCGCTACATCGATGGCGATCCGTTCGAACGGTGCACCAACGTTGTACTGTCTCATCGCTGCTCCTCTCTTCTTCTGTGGCCCGTTCGCAGTGGCACAAACCACGCACTTTTTACACCATTCACGAACGTCGTCGGAGCAATTGAACTAGTAAAACCGCTCTCGGATTTTCTCTATGGTTTTTCGAACTCCAAGGTGCCCTCCGGACGTTCCATCATGCAGCAACTGCACAATCTCGGATACCCTGTTTCGTGAAACAATAAGCTGCAGTCTCTCCCGAGTCCCATTCTCATTCTCCAGTACCCTCTTTAGCACCCCGTTTTCAAAAATCACGGAATTCCACTGAGCCCAGTAGGCTTTTACAGAGCGCGAGAAGGGAGCTACCTCTTCCCAGGTCGGCCGTTCCTCAGACTTCTTCCAACGCAGTAGGTGTTTTAAGTCCGGATCGTTTTCTTGGTTCTTACGGATTTCCTCATCCTGCCAGTGGTCGTCAGTCACAGTACTTCTTCTTACCGCTGCAATTTCGTCTTCTATCCGACTGCAGTGCTTGCAGTCTTGCGCGCACGGTCTCCTAGACAGAGCATCAGCATTTCGGTGTTTAAGACCAGCCCTGTGTTCAGAGTCGAAGTCGTACTCCTCGAGCCTTTCGATCCACCTGGCTACCTGTCCCTCCGGGTTCTTGAAACTCAGAAGCCACGTAAGTGCTGCATGATCAGTCCGTAGAACGAACTTCCTCCCGTAGAGGTACTTGTGGAAATGCTCCACCGACTTCACTACAGCAAGCAATTCCCTTCTAGTCACGCAGTAGTTCCTCTCCGGTTTAGAAAGAACCTTGCTGAAGTAAGCTATCACTCTTTCCTGTCCACCTTGCAGTTGGGAGAGCACGCTACCGATGCCCACATTGCTAGCATCGGTGTCCAAAACGAACAGTCCTTCCGGTTGTGGGTAACTCAGGATAGGAGCATTGGTCAATACCTCCTTCAGTTGTTCGAAAGCCTGTTGACAGGTCGTGTCCCACACAAAACTCCGTCCTTCTTCGGTACGTCGAGTCAGAGGCTTCGCGATGTTAGCAAATCCTGGCACGAATCGACGGTAATAGGTGCATAGTCCGAGGAAACTCCTGACTTCGCGCATATCCCTCGGTATTGGCCTTTCCTTCACCGCGTTTATCTTCTCCGGATCATCAGCGACCCCCTCTCCGGAAACAACGTGGCCCAGGTAATTAACTTCTTTCCGAAAGAGGAAGCACTTCTTGGGGTTGAGCTTCAGGTTGGCTTGTTTTAGACGTAAGAACACCTGTTCCAGATTCTTTATGTGGTCTTCAAACGTCCTTCCGAGAACGATGATGTCATCCAAGTAGACCAAGCAGGTTTCCCAAGACAGCCCTTTCAAGACTCGCTCCATCAAACGTTCAAACGTAGCAGGGGCGTTACAGATTCCGAACGGCATAACTGTGAAGTTCCACAGCCCCGAACCAATCGTAAAGGTGGTCTTCTCCTTGTCTTTGGGGTCAAACTCGACCTGCCAGTAGCCACTCTTGAGGTCCAATGTGGAGAAGATCGTGCTCCCACCCAAGGTGTCCAGGGTGTCATCGATGCGTGGTAGAGGATAACTGTCCTTTTTCGTCACATTGTTCAGCTGGCGGTAGTCTACGCAAAACCGCGTGGATCCATCTTTCTTCTTCACCAGAACCACTGGCGAGCCCCAGGGGCTGCTTGAAGGTTCAATCACCCCATCGCGAGCCATATCACTTATTATTTGCTCGGCTTCCTCTCGCTTGGCTAGTGGCAATCTTCTGGGCGTCTGGCGAATAGGTCTTGAGTCACCCGTATCGATGCGATGTTGCACCACGTTCGTTCTTCCATTACCAGTCCCATCCTGGAAGGCATCCTTATGACGTTTGAGAAGTTCCCTTACCTCTCGGCTCTGCTCAGGATTTAGCTCTTGACACGCTGCCTCGATAAGACTGTCAAGCCACACTGAAGGTATACCGGATGAGGAGGCAGCTGTTCGCACTTGACGTACAACGGAGGACACAGACGAACAAATTCCCAGGCTCGTTCCTTCCCGAACTGTTATTGGGCGATCATGAAGGTTCATTACCCGCACAGGAATTCTGTATTTGTACAATTTGCACCGTTGAATTACCCCCATTTTCAAATATTCTATTTAATAATAATATAATAACAATAATATAGCTCTATGGCCAACATATAGAACAATCCAACATGGCTATCATCCGAAATATTTAGAATGTTCTCAATATCTTCGGATGTATTACAGCAATCAGTCTGAAATTTTGTGTGTTGATAGATGTTATTAACATAAGATCACCTACGGACCTTCCGATAACCTGATGAACACAAATCCAACGCGAACTTTAAATATTAACATGGCTCTTTCTCGTGACTTAATTACCCAAGAGCAATGGCACTTAGCACGGTAAATCGTCATATAAGGCTTATTATATTGGTGCCTATTTTAATTCAATTTCTATGAGATTTTCAAGATAGCGGCTATGCTAAATGTTAAAAACAAATTTATATTTCTCGTATCCTAAACAAGCGATAGATATGTTGGTTGGTATAATATTCATCTGCTGGCTTATAAATCTATAGCATATGTATTTAACAATCCAATATGGCATCCATACTGTACGATACATTTCTCCGGTTCTAAACATCTCCGAATCTATTTAAGCAATCAAACTGAAATGTTGTATGTCGTTAGAGAACTGTTAATTTAGGACAAATATGTGAATTTCCCAATACCTTAAAAAAGAACATCCTGGCGGCCAAGTGATTTTCAAAATATTGAAAATAACTTCTCTGGTGATATAATTACCCGAGTGCAATGAAACTCGGCACAGTGAATCTTTAATCAGAGCTTAGTGCAGAGGCATCTAATGATGCCCAATTGTTTTCGAAAATTCAAGATGTGTCAGTTCAAAATTTTAAAACCTTATCTTGTATTTCACGTATCTTATTCAGGCGATTGAATACATGATTCGTATGCTGGGCTATGATAACAATCCTTATCTAATGGCACTACATTCTGTAGCATACTTTTCGTAAATCATACAAGCCATGGATTTGCCTTTTCTAAAAAATAATTCCCGTGTTTCGATACAGAAATATGCCATATCGCGGGGGGAGTTATAACCGCCGATATTGAAAGCTACATTTTCTAGCACATTACTTCTGATGGTAATGGCGGTGGTGAAAACGTAAGTCGTGAACCTAAAGCAATTCACTATATCGCATGAAATATCCTTGTAATAGGCAGGAGAATTTTAATGGGAGAGACCAGTTGGATATATGAAATAGGCTACTTAGTTCTTTGCGTAACTACTTATTAAATTATCTCAACAGTAATGTGCTGTCAGCAAACTGCTAGTGCGTCCACTATGCGCGGACCAATCAGAGTTGATCAAATAGGGAAGAGGAGAGCAGGGGGTGGGGGGCATTGCTTCCCTCAAGTTTTAGGTGCTAGACAAAAAATTTAAGTACCCTTAAAAATAAAAGTAAAATAACTCGAAACTATTCTATAAATGATTGAATACTTCGTTAGGCGGAAAATCGGAAAAGCCATCTGTCCTTGCTTAGTCGTAATTTCTTTATTCTACCGAACAATGAGTTTGTTTCCCTCCCCTGTTTCCCGCCGTGAGCCCGTGACGCCAACAGAGTTCGAAAAGCAGTGATGCACGTAACGACAGAAGTTTGACATTTGGGGCTACGCTTGTTATGTGTTTACCCAGATCAGTGGAGCTCCAGCATTTCATCAGTTTCTGTCTAAACTTTGATTACTTGGTTTAAATTTATGAAGTTTACACTTTGTCACTGTGATGACCGTGAATCTGCTTGTCGTACCTGCTTCAAGCTGTTCTGCAGAGATAAGTTTTTCGGTGATGAGGGGGGTTAAAGTCTACCTACGATCTACGATGGGACAAATTAGACAGAATCATTGCTGTCTACTAGCCACCTACTCGGAAATGGTTGACATGCTAGACGACACGCGTCTTGCTCAATAGTTTGTAAACAAAGATCGACGGCAGTCAGTGTTCGGGTCTTTTGCTATACATTGAGATATGTTTTATGTTTTGTATTCATATTCTGATAGTACAGTATTTTGTATTTTAATTAGAAATAATTAATAAAAATCATCTGTGTTTCTTTAGGGTTTGGCCTAAATTACCGTGTTACTTCAATCTTTAAAGCCTTAAACGAAAAATCATTCCCTGGTAGTGTACCCGTTCGTCCTGGGGATGCGATGACCCATCTGCTATTACATCGCATTCCTGGATTTCCAGGACAGAGCGGAGTTAAATGAACACCTAGTCAAATAAGGAATGTGTCAGAACTTCAGTTGAAATATCTCAAAAGCAGAGGGTAACACGAGATAAAGTATCTCCAGGGTCGTTACGGGTTTAAATTTAATTTAAAAAATACAAATATAAATGGGCGCCATCAACTGAATCCCTAGCAAACCACATCCTTCCTGGTTAAGCCTTAATTAAGACAAGGAAAGAAAAAGGAAAATCACATCATCATCAGATCACAACTAAGATAAAAACAAATTTATTCAACTTTGATAGTCAGACAGACATATTAAACACTCATCCTACCTAAGAGCATGGTCGAATGCCAACGTTAAATTGTCATTGTCCAGAAAATCGAACCATCTCCATTCTACTCAAAGTGTATTTAATCCACATAAAATAGGAAAAATTTCTAAAGTTCTCCTGGGTTCTCAGGATCACCGTAGCACTATGTCTTTGCGTCACTGACATTCGTGATAACTGAGACCTAACTTCTCTTTAAATTAACGTCATGATTGTGGATGTAAAAATATTATTAATCTGTCTAAACACACATATTATAATCACATATTTTAAATATCACATAATTTATGGCTTGCATGGCATTATTCAAATGCTGAATATGTTAGTAAAATGCTCCTAAACATCGAATAAGTAATTTACACTATTTACACTGTCATTAATCATTGCTTATTTGTGAATCACAGAAAATCCACTATTCATTGGTTATAATTATCATCATCATCAAAATTAATTATTTAATTCATCAACACAAGTTGCAATTCTTCAAATCATTTCTCAAATAAATTTATTTAAATCCATTTAAATTTATTAATCATCAGCTTCTTTATTTAATTATCACCTTCCAATTCAGTTATTCATCATCTATTCAATCATCTATTAATTTATTTAAGTCAGCTTATTTATTCAATCTTTAATTCATCCATTTATTTAATTCATAGATCTATTCCAAAATTTAATTTATCAACTTATTTAAATTTTATTCATCTGGTTATTTAGATTTTTATTATTTCATCGAGTCATTCTGATTTTTATTTCATTGGGTCAGATCATTAATATGCTTAATTTTCAGATTATTATTTCATTAATTATTATTATCAGAAAATCTTGTATTATCAACATTATTTATTTGTTTAATTTCCTAACAAATTGTTTAATATGGTTTATAGAACGTTGTCTTACAGTTTTATCACTTCCAAGTTATATCTCGTATTCAATTATCATGCCAAAAAATATTATTGCCTTCACAAATTCACGTTGGATCTCACTATCCACAACTACATTATATATTTTCACTTTAACAAATATCACATTTGAATACCACAATTATTCCACGAACTCCATAAATATTCAGCGCACAGCATGAATCTCAAAAATAATGCTAGACTGGGTTCGACAACCTCATGTCTGCTTCAAAATACATTAGCAATATTGCAACTTCCACTTGGCAACTTCCACAAAATGCCTATCACAAACTTCACTTAATCACGTTGCATGATCTACAAAATACATAACTGGCTTCAAATTATCAACGCACACAATCTCCAATAACTGTAATTAATCTAATCACATCTAGACAACTTCTTAAACAATTAGGAAAAATATTACCTCTGTAATCGTAATCAAATTCAAGATCTGCTTTCAAATAGCATAAATTCTCTTAAAATTCTCATAATTCACTTCACAGAAAAACACCAATGTGCTATAATCTCTCACATCAAAATATGCAATACTGATCTGCCTTGAAATAAATCTGACCATTAATGATTCATCTTACAAGATTCAATTACTTTAAATCCTTCTCAAAGGTATCAAACTCAATCATAAAAATTATCAAAAGCTTCAACTGTATCAGCTGTTAAATTGAAAGTACTCTCAAATGAGTATAGTAACAAAATATTGGATTGGCAAACAAGAATTACAAAATGTAACCCTGCTGACATGTATTTTTTAATTTATTTAACAAAATTCGACTGATATGTGACTAGTAGTTCCTTGTTTGATCCTCTTACAATCTCAAGTACACTCAAGTACAGTCCCATGGTCTATCAGGTTTCAATCCATGACGAAGCATGGACGGAATCTGTCCTGTGCTTTCATGTATGGTGGAATTCAAGCATTGACTAATGATGGGTATCACTTCCATCCGTCTGTGGTGTTGTCTTGACACATATAAGCGACACATTTTACTAATTTCCGGCATAATTCTTTCGGCTGAATTTCCCTCTGGATACCGCACAGAATTAAATACATGGCTAATTCCTAAACGTTCCATCGCAGTAGAAAATTCCATACTGGTGAACTGTGATCCATGGTCACTCAACAATATTTCAGGTTTCCCCATACTTGGAATAACTGTTTTCTCTAATCTGTTGATCATGTACTTGGATGTAGCTTTCTGGATAGGACATAGAGATACGTATTTAGAAAATACGTCTACTGTCACCAAAACAAACTGGTTTCCTTTCGTCGAGCGCGGAATCGGACCGAAAATGTCCGTAGCGAAAAGTTCTCTCGGCTTGCTAGGTAAAATTGATCTAGGAACTTCCTTCATTAACGTAGATGAATATTTGCTTCGCTGACAACTGTCACAGGTCTTTATGACATCGCGGATCGTTTGTCCCATTTGTCTCCAAACGAAAGTTTCTTGGGCAAGAGCCAAAGTCTTGTCTACACCTACATGAGCTGCGGTTCGGTGTATCATCCAAATAACTGGTTTGACAAGCTTGGGTGGGATCACTACTCTAAGTTTAGTATGATCCTGATCGATATATTGGCAAATAACACCTCCCATAATGTGATATTTTCTAGCTTCTATCTCAGTTCTTCGAAAATCTGGATCAGCGTTGTCCATCCTGCGTGTTAAAAAACGGTAAATTCTTCGCAAAGGTGCATATCTCTTCTGAGTTTGCGCTAACATCTTCAACGTTTCTAGAGTTCCCTGATCCTCTTGAATTAGATTTATATGGTTGACAATCACCTCCTCACAAGGGTTTCTGCTCAACACATCCGCTAACAGATTTAATTTCCCAGGTCTATGCACAACAGTTGGGTTAAATTGTTGTAAGATCAGAGCCCATCTGGTGATGTGGTCACTTGCTAAGTCTGTCTTCATAATAAATTGGAGGGCTTTATGATCTGTGATCACCGTTATGTCATGTCCAAATAACACCTTCTTCCACGTCTTAAGAGCATGAACCACTGCTAATGCCTCTAACTCGGTTGCATAGTAATTCTTTTCACAATTCCTGAGCTTGCGACTGGTGAAAGCTAAATATCTGTGTTTGTTGGTATCGTCCAACTGATATAGGATCCCACTGATGCCTATTTTGGATGCGTCTGTCTCCACAAAAAATCTTCTAGCAAAGTCTGGGTATTCAAGTTTGACATTCTGGATCAACATGTTTTTAGCTGCTAAAAACGCTTGATTGCATCTATCGTCCCATTTCCATCGATTTCCCTTTCTTAGTAAATCCTGCAGAGGTGCCATCGTTTCAGTATATTCAGGACAATGTGTTGAAAAGAACTGACACATTCCTAAAAACTGCCGTACTTCTTTAAGCTTTCTTGGGGTTGGAAATTCTGAAATAGCCATGATCTTCTTTGGATTGGGCCTATAACCATCTCCATCGATTCTATGTCCAAGAAATTCGATTTCTTCATGAAAGAACTGACATTTGTTGAAATTCACCTTGAAGTTCGTCCTCCTTGGTGCATTCTTGGAATACACGGTACCTGAGATTATAATTTTCAATGCTTTTGCATGTTCTTTCCTTCCTCTTTGTCAAACACCAACAGTGATCTTTTGTTCTCTCTTAGGGGTTCAAGTCGCTTATATTTTGTATGAGTCTGTTCCAGATATATATTCTATGACCCACCTAGCGTCACATAGCAGCGAATATCTGAAGCTCCTCAATTCTTCCTGGTGCAAGAGGAATTCCTTCTCCATCTGGCTACCAGATTTTACTGCCATCGCCAGCTGTTATCTCCATGAGCAAGAGAGCTGCGTCTACTCTTTTACTCACCATGCTGCGCTGGTATCATCTGTTGTCAACTCTTTGAAGACCGGCTCAGCAAGAGATCAATTTTTTGTTTTAAAGTTGGCAATGTTTATATGTTCTCCTTTTGTCTCCTACCCCCCACTCTTTCCCCCTTTCTTGGTCCCTCCGTGCTCCGTTGAGCAGCTCTCACTTCTCAGTCTGCAGTTGACTCGGTCAGTCAAAGCTCCGCTCGAGCTAGCCTCCTCAAATCAAGAGGCACACACTCTTCTACGCCATGTTTGCTAAGTAGTCATCAACGGAAACTTCGACTTCAACATGAAATCAAGATAAGTACCATTTTAAAAGTTTTAACCACATCTTCATGGTTTTAACTTCCACGTGCTTTTAATTATAATTTATAGACAGTGTGAAATTATTTACTTTGGGGCAAAAATCATTCTTCGTGGGATTTGCCATGTTGAGCTTTTGCTTGTATAAGCCAACCTTACTAAAAAGAGCTTTTCTTAAGCTATTCAAATGAGAAATCCTCTCGCTACGTGGGATATTATCTAATACCCGCTGTCTATAATTATAAAGCTAGTTCCTCCGTTGGATTTTCTCAACCCCATTTTCTGCTAAGGTCGTTCTGGAACCTTCGAGATCTTGTACCCTATCTGCGAGTCTTGCCGTCAAGTATTGTTCACGCTCTTGTGAAAATGCTAGTTAAAATGAGGAATCTTCCTTAAATTACTGCAATAGCGAACTTTCTTCCCCCGTTGGAACATTCTATGGCGCATTTAATTGTAAATCACAACTTTTTCAAGAAATAGACTCTCACCTATATAGTGCAATCAGTTATTTCCATAATTGCAATAACTTTCTTTCTCATAAACTTCAGTGTTTCTATAGTGAACTTTGCATCCATCTTTATAGACTACAGTGATAACCAGTGCTTGCTCCACGTTTCTACCGCGTCGCGCTCGTCCGTTTACATTAAATACGGCCATGAACATTGATCCTATATCCCAATGATCTTTCCTCAACCTTCTACTAACAACCATTATTAATAAAATTGTAACTTTCTATAAGGCGTCACTCACGAAGTGCCCTTCCAACTTTGCTAGTTTAACATTAATTAAATTCTGCATAATTGCTTGTGTGATACAAGTTTTAAATCACATTGTTCCTTTCCTATAATCAGGGAAAACATTTCTTTAAACTCTTGAGCGAGTCATGTTCAGGTTTCACGAAATGGAAACTGTCCCATTTGGCGAGTGATTCCTGCTCAAACTTGGGAAGTCTAGAAATTTCCTTTTCACTTTCTTCAGGTTTCACAGTAAGTGACCTGCCCTCTTTGTATAATTCTCATATATTAATTCTGTATAAATATAAGAAGTTGTAGGAACTTCTATCTTATTTTTCATGTTGTTATTATTGTTATTTTCAAAGTTGTCACTTTCTCTAGGTCATTCTCTCAAGAATTTCTTAAGGTGCACTCTTTGTTCTCCAATTCACGTTCAAGCTTTAATTATTTCATTGCTCATTTGTTTAAATCTTATAAAGATTTTAGAAACATGTAAGGTTTGAAACCTTGTAAATTGTCAATTGCCTGGAGCAACCGTTTAATGTTGTTGGAGGTCTGCGACCCCAAATTGTTAACAAGATTGCAAAATATTTAATTGTCAAAAATATTAACTTCTTTAAATTGTTAAATAAATTAAATATTTGTTTTTGGATTCATCATTTCTCTGATACTACAGTTAGGCAGGATCCTGGCTTTCCTAGCTCTTCCTAGGTTTATGCCCTCGTTCATACTCAATAAAGCTTTTACTATCTGTCTGGCCAGACTATCACCCTTCCCTATAGTACTTTTATTCGTGCTTGGGAGGAAATACACTAAAGCTTTTCTCTGGCAAACTGCCCAAGTCTTAGCTGCGGTTCCCGTCAGCTTCGACCAAGCTCGTACCCACTTTAGGTATCCGAGCACGGATTTGCGGTGGCAACCACTTCTAAATGTATTGAAAGTCAAATTCATAACTTTTGTGGGACTCTCCTCCTATTTTTCTATCCTTTTTCTCCAATCCAAAATCTACTTCCTTCTCTTAATCATCTTCCCTTGGTGGGTGGGTTATTCCTCAGCTAATAAACTACCCAAAATTTGGTGCCGAAACCCGGGAGAGTCCATTTTTTATTTCTATTGTTTGTCAAGTGTCATTTGACAATACTTGGCAAATTATTAATATCTGCTTTGGATTTTTCAGCTATAATTACATCATGCAAAGCCTGTGAACGGGAAAGAGGCCGCTCCTGTCTCCTTTGGTGTGTCCTGTTCTTTATACCCATTTGCTACTGCCAGCTTGACAGCATCTCCAAGGTTCTACAGTTTCGTGAGTTGTATTTCAATTTATTCTCTTTATCATGGCTCCTACTGAAAAAGATGAAACTCTCATTGCTAGACGTTCTTCCTATAAAGGGCAACTCACTAGATTCAGAAATGTTATCAACAAGTTTAATCCCGCCGAGTGTGATTTAGACATCTTGACACATCGCCTTAAGTTGTACGAACGGTCTTATGATTATTATGATCAAATTCAAACCGAGATTGAATCCGCTTGCCCAGAACTTCAATCGGATCGGGACGAGGTCGAACCCTTGTACTTTGAAGGGATTGCAAAGGCCCACCAACTGATCCGCAATATCTCAGAACCGGACACTAGGGTCATCAATCCGGCCCAGTTCGCACCCGCTTCAGTTCACAAGAACAAACCGAAACCGTTACTTCCTAAGATAAGCCTACCGCACTTCTCAGGCAAGGAAGGTGAATGGTATTCTTTTTATGAACTTTACTGCTCCCTAATTCATGAAAATATCGAGATCCCCGATATTCATAAATTCTATTTCCTCCGTACGTCTTTGGAATCTGAGGCCTTAGCCTTGGTGGAGTCACTGCCTTTAAGCGCAGACAACTACCACATCGCCTTTAATCTCCTTAAAGAGAGATATGGCAATTTACGTTTGAGTGTAGCTCGCCACATACGTTGTCTCTTCAACCTACCAGCCGTCAAACCTAATGACGTCACCTCTTTAAGAGACCTCTTAGATTCTATACAGTTGAATGTCAGAGCATTATACCAACTCAAGCAGCCTGTCCAAACATGGGACACCATACTCATTCATCTGGCTACATCAAGATTCGATTTTTCAACTTTAAAGGCTTGGGAGATCGAACTCGCTCGCAAGGAAGAATTTTCCTTCGAACACTTAATCTCGTTTCTTAACAGCCGATGCCAAGTCCTTACAGCACTCGCATTTTAGTGCGAAAAGGTCGAAACGAATCACCAGTCTCACATTTTTGAGAAAAACCTTGCTTCTTCAAAGGGACATCAGCCCCCATCTGTCGAGAACAAGCAAACCCGTTCTTCTTTCAATCATGCAAGAGAAGATATCAGGCCGCTTAACAAATCGTTAAAATGCACGCTCTGTAAAAAGCTTCATACATTGTATTTGTGCAAATCCTTTAAAGAATTGTCTGTCGAAGATCGAAGGAAGTTTGTCTTGAATAGCAAACATTAGTTCAATTGCTTGTCACCTAAGCATTCTTCTTCGAACTGTACGTCATCAAATCTCTGTTTCCATTGTAAAAAAACGCATCATTCTTTATTGCACGTTCACGATAAATCGAGGTCATCAGTACCTGCCTCTTCAAGCTCCATGCAGAGCAGCTCCGAACAAACTAATGCTTCTTCCTGCATTTCTAATGCCGAAACTTCTTACAGTGCGCAAACCCTTTTGACCACTGTACAATTCGAAATCCAAGATAAATTTGGAAATTGGTTTAGAACCCGTGGTCTTCTCGATTCCGCTTCAACTCATAACTTTGTTTCGCAATCGTTGATTAAAAAACTAGGTCTTTCGTCATCGCCTACTTCTATTAATGTGACCGGCATTGACAATTTGAAAACTCAAGTCTTGCAGTCTTCAAAATTGAAAATCAGAGACGTTTGCCAAAGAAACACCAATCTTAATTTAAACTGTCTCATTCTTACCAGTATTGGTAAAGACACTCCAAGTCACTCTATTAATACCTCCGGATTAAAGATTCCTTCGCACTTAAGGTTAGCTGATCCTCAGTTTAATGCTCAAGGTCCCATTGATGTATTTTTCAGTGCCAATGTTTTTTGGAAGTGCCTTCGCAAACAAACACGTAAGTTATCTTCAACCGTGGTCGCCAGAGACACCGATTTTGGTTGGGTTATTACTGGTGAAATTCAGCATCCCAGTGTTCAAACCAAAGCGCAATGTCATTTCGTTACAGCTGACATAAATCCCATTTCTGAAAAAGAGAACGCTCATGTTTCAGATCTCAATATTTTTGAAAAACACTTGCCGAAACGATGTCTTATCGTGAACAACTACACTACCTCTGTAAGTTGTTTAAATGATTTTGCTTTCTTCCCGCACAAAATGGCAATTCAAGTTCGCCTTGCTTTGTGTTATTTCGTTTACCTTCTCATGTCATTTTTTATAGCAGGTAATTGCTTAAACTCTTTCTCAAAAACTATCTTCCCCTTGTGTGAAACCATGGCTATCAGTCTCCATCACTTTGCTGTAAGCCATGTTTCACTTTTTTCGTTATTTAGAAGGATGGCCACGGTCGGCTCCTCCCCCCTTCCTCACAATTGGAAGCCGCATTTGAAACCGCTTGAAAATCTAAATTCCCTAACATCTAGAATAACTATTCTTATGCATAACCTTATTCTCAATGTCCCAGCTTGTCTTCTTTGCTCGGAAGAATTAAGCTTTTTCCTGTCGAAAATTGTCGGATTCCGTGATCCTCAAAATCATGCAAAATTGATTTCCTACTCTATTTCATATATCTTTAAATTGCTTTTTCACGTCCAAGTTACGATTGACTGCATGCCGGCCAACCTGAATATCTGCTTTAAGTTACAGCTGATTCAACAAATGTTGTTTGTGTACTTTGAACTGCTTGTTTGTCAGACTTGTTTGTATACAAGCCCGATTAAGGTCAAGTCACTGTTTATTTCCTGTACGCTTGACAAAGTTCAAAGCATGTTTCTCTTATCTCAACTTTGGCTGATTGCCAACCATTGTCTAGTGAGCCGCTCCTGCAAGTACAGAAGCCGTTCACCTACTTCCCAAAATAAACTTGTTCCAGTTAAGGACTCTTTCAGCTATTTATATGCCTTATCTCCCTGTACTATGTGTGTCAAGGCCGCGCTTGCCTGTGTCTTTCATTTACTCATGCTCGTATTCTACAACTGCATCGATCCTTGTTTCAAAACTTCGTTGCGTATTTCTCACGCGCTCATGTATTTCACTTTGCTTACATATTTTGCGATCTTAATGTTCATTGATGAACAAACTTGTTTTTTCTCGTCGTCACATTCGATGTGTTTTTGTATTTATACTTGTCACGTCACGTTTCTCGCTGACTTAAGTATTTTTCTGAGTAACCCCTTTGATACTCATTGTAACTTAAGGTCATTGTTTATGGCTACTCGTTTGTTACCTATGGCGTTCTTGCTTTCTACTCGTATAGTTTCTTTGTTTATTTGGTATATTCTTGTCTTGAATAGATGTACTTGTTTCTATACGCTTTGTTTAAACTTTTTAATTCTTCTTTCTCATCGTATCGCAATCTTTACTAGTGCTTTATTTCCCTCAGCTTCTAGTTATTTTGTGATTGAAAGTGTTGATAATTCTCGCCTTTTAACTCCGCTTTCTAATGACCCTGATGACCTTCTTCCACTCACACCTGGTCACTGTCTTACACGCACTTCTCTCTCTGCCCATCCTCCCCTTCCTAATTCTTTCAGGGATTCTGATCTACCTATTGTTTGGCGTAAACTTGAAGCCCTCCGTAATTCTTTTTGGAAGAGGTGGAACTTGGAATATTTAACTTCCTTGCAAGGGAGACAGAAGTGGTTTCTTTCCAGTCCCGACATTAAAGTGGGAGACTTGGTCTTAGTTAGGGATGTTTCACCCCCCCCTAGTCTGGCCTTTTGGAAAAGTGACCGAGTGTTACCCTGGAAGAGATAGGAGAGTCAGGGTATTCAGAGTCTTGACCACTAATGGTCAGATCACAAGACTACTTCTCCGCAATTGCTTATTACTGTACTTGTTTTTCTTGTTCGCTGTTGGTGTCTGCCCCTCCCAGTATGGTGCATTCTTGGAATACACGGTACCTGAGATTATAATTTTCAATGCTTTTGCATGTTCTTTCCTTCCTCTTTGTCAAACACCAACAGTGATCTTTTGTTCTCTCTTAGGGGTTCATGTCGCTTATATTTTGTATGAGTCTGTTCCAGATATATATTCTATGACCCACCTAGCGTCACATAGCAGCGAATATCTGAAGCTCCTCAATTCTTCCTGGTGCAAGAGGAATTCCTTCTCCATCTGGCTACCAGATTTTACTGCCATCGCCAGCTGTTATCTCCATGAGCAAGAGAGCTGCGTCTACTCTTTTACTCACCATGCTGCGCTGGTATCATCTGTTGTCAACTCTTTGAAGACCGGCTCAGCAAGAGATCAATTTTTTGTTTTAAAGTTGGCAATGTTTATATGTTCTCCTTTTGTCTCCTACCCCCCACTCTTTCCCCCTTTCTTGGTCCCTCCGTGCTCCGTTGAGCAGCTCTCACTTCTCAGTCTGCAGTTGACTCGGTCAGTCAAAGCTCCGCTCGAGCTAGCCTCCTCAAATCAAGAGGCACACACTCTTCTACGCCATGTTTGCTAAGTAGTCATCAACGGAAACTTCGACTTCAACATGAAATCAAGATAAGTACCATTTTAAAAGTTTTAACCACATCTTCATGGTTTTAACTTCCACGTGCTTTTAATTATAATTTATAGACAGTGTGAAATTATTTACTTTGGGGCAAAAATCATTCTTCGTGGGATTTGCCATGTTGAGCTTTTGCTTGTATAAGCCAACCTTACTAAAAAAGAGCTTTTCTTAAGCTATTCAAATGAGAAATCCTCTCACTACGTGGGATATTATCTAATACCCGCTGTCTATAATTATAAAGCTAGTTCCTCCGTTGGATTTTCTCAACCCCATTTTCTGCTAAGGTCGTTCTGGAACCTTCGAGATCTTGTACTCTATCTGCGAGTCTTGCCGTCAAGTATTGTTCACGCACTTGTGAAAATGCTAGTTAAAATGAGGAATCTTCCTTAAATTACTGCAATAGCGAACTTTCTTCCCCCGTTGGAACATTCTATGGCGAATTTAATTGTAAATCACAACTTTTTCAAGAAATAGACTCTCACCTATATAGTGCAATCAGTTATTTCCATAATTGCAATAACTTTCTTTCTCATAAACTTCAGTGTTTCTATAGTGAACTTTGCATCCATCTTTATAGACTACAGTGATAACCAGTGCTTGCTCCACGTTTCTACCGCGTCGCGCTCGTCCGTTTACATTAAATACGGCCATGAACATTGATCCTATATCCCAATGATCTTCCCTCAACCTTCTACTAACAACCATTATTAATAAAATTGTAACTTTCTATGAGGCGTCACTCACGAAGTGCCCTTCCAACTTTGCTAGTTTAACATTAATTAAATTCTGCATAATTGCTTGTGTGATACAAGTTTTAAATCACATTGTTCCTTTCCGATAATCAGGGAAAACATTTCTTTAAACTCTTGAGCGAGTCATGTTCAGGTTTCACGAAATGGAAACTGTCCCATTTGGCGAGTGATTCCTGCTCAAACTTGGGAAGTCTAGAACTTTCCTTTTCACTTTCTTCAGGTTTCACAGTAAGTGACCTGCCCTCTTTGTATAATTCTCATATATTAATTCTGTATAAATATAAGAAGTTGTAGGAACTTCTATCTTATTTTTCATGTTGTTATTATTGTTATTTTCAAAGTTGTCACTTTCTCTAGGTCATTCTCTCAAGAATTTCTTAAGGTGCACTCTTTGTTCTCCAATTCACGTTCAAGCTTTAATTATTTCATTGCTCATTTGTTTAAATCTTATAAAGATTTTAGAAACATGTAAGGTTTGAAACCTTGTAAATTGTCAATTGCCTGGAGCAACCGTTTAATGTTGTTGGAGGTCTGCGACCCCAAATTGTTAACAAGATTGCAAAATATTTAATTGTCAAAAATATTAACTTCTTTAAATTGTTAAATAAATTAAATATTTGTTTTTGGATTCATCATTTCTCTGATACTACAGTTAGGCAGGATCCTGGCTTTCCTAGCTCTTCCTAGGTTTATGCCCTCGTTCATACTCAATAAAGCTTTTACTATCTGTCTGGCCAGACCATCACCCTTCCCTATAGTACTTTTATTCGTGCTTGGGAGGAAATACACTAAAGCTTTTCTCTGGCAAACTGCCCAAGTCTTAGCTGCGGTTCCCGTCAGCTTCGACCAAGCTCGTACCCACTTTAGGTATCCGAGCACGGATTTGCGGTGGCAACCGCTTCTAAATGTATTGAAAGTCAAATTCATAACTTTTGTGGGACTCTCCTCCTATTTTTCTATCCCTTTTCTCCAATCCAAAATCTACTTCCTTCTCTTAATCATCTTCCCTTGGTGGGTGGGTTATTCCTCAGCTAATAAACTACCCACTCCTGAGATCTTCAAAAAGCATTCGAAGGTGCCTGATATGCTCTTCCGCTGTCTCAGACGCTATAATCAGGTCATCAATATAGCTCACTACATGCTCCTTAACTGCATCTGATAAATTCTCATCTAGTGCTCGGATCATCACCGGACCACTATTCTTTACTCCAAAAGGTAACCTATTGAACACATATGTTTTATGATCAAATAAGAACCCTGTATACTGTTTGCAGTCTTCTGCTAGCTCTATATGATAATAAGAACTAGTCAGATCAATAGTAGAAAAGAAACTCTTTCCTCTAAATCTGCGCAACAATTCGCGAATAACAGGTGGCCTGTCGTGTTCAGGAAGAACTCTTTCATTAAGGGCTCTAGCATCTAGGCAAATCCTCAGCTTACCATTAGGTTTCTTGACAACCGCTAAAGGATTCAAATAAGCAGTCGGCATCTTCTTGATAATTCCATCTTTCTCCATATCGCTTATCATGGTACTGACTTCCTCCTTCCATTTATCCGGAATGGGATATAAATTCTTGTGGTATGGTTTGTCATCCATCAACTTGATGCTGTAGGTAAAATTTTCTATGAGTCCTGGTTTATCATTGAATATGTCCTCATATTCTGAAATTGCTTGATCAAACTGCTCCTTGATTTCTGGATTTATCTTACTCTTCGTGTTAGTTTTATCCTCTATAGACCTTTCAATGCTGCACACAATCTCGTCCAATATATTCTCTCTAAAGAATGTCATCTCGGATTGCTGATTTTCTATGACCCCTTCTTGAAAGATCATGCGCCTACTCTGCATATCTATGATCAGGCCACTCTCACTTAAAAATCCTCTCCTAGGATCATATCGAAATGTAGTTGACCCACAACTAGGAACATCTGTTCAAAATATCTGGTTCCAATCCCAACATCTAAAAGTACCTGACTTTTACATTTCATACTTTTGCCTGGGATCACCCCTTGAATTTTGCTAACAACAGTTGGCAACATCGTAATTTTTCCTGACAATTTCAATTCATCCAGGCAGCCTATGGATATCAAGCTCACCATAGCTCCCGTGTCCACTAATGTCTTTATTTCCTTTCCCATGACTTCCACACTGATAACTGGCAATTCATGTCTATTCCCTCGATGTACTACGTCTTCCTCTTCAATTAAATCCTCGTCCTTGACCTGATACGTTTCAACAATGATGATTGATTCCCAACGATTAGTATTCTGCTCTGAAATTAATTTGTCGTTTTTTTTACCTTCACCACTCGTGCTTGCTCGATTAACATCTCGAGTTATCTCTTCGGGTGGTGCACTAGGCTGTCTACTTTCTTGCCTTGATCTCCCATATTCTCGATTGTCTTGTCTTTCATTTGGATCATTTCTTCGGCTATCCTGCCTATCGTTCTGATTAGACTGTTGACCTTGGTTCCAGTTGTATCGACCTCGATATCTATTATTGTACCTATTCCTATTTTGGTATCTGGAATTCTGATCATAGTTCCTGTATCTACTGTTTCTTGCGTCCTGATCGTATGGCCTCTCATATGGTCCTCGATATCGATCATTCCCGCGAACGTTGTGAATATTACTTCTATTCCCTTCGTTCCTTCTGTTTCCCCAGGAATCTCTTCTATCAGTCTGTGCTGCGTTATCGACAACTACCGCATTCACTTCTTGCGTGTTTCGATTCTCGTTCCGTGCAGTTCTTGGTGTGATTTGAGCGCTCGGGTAGTCTAATCGGCGTAATATATCGTCGTAGTGCTCAAGTGTGTTCGCTCCAGATGCTATGAGTGATCGTTGTACCTCAATTGGCAACTGTCTTGCTATAGCTTGCAAAAGCTCTTCTTCTGGCAATGGAGGAATCAAAAACTGCAACTTAGCCAATTGCGAGGTAAAGTAATTAGCATAATGCGTTGGATGTGACGTAGAGTAACGCTTCGAATACATTTCTGCTCTTACGTTCAGCTGATCCTCTGCACTCCAAAATCTCCTTAAGAATGCTATGGCAAATTGTTCCATATTCGCAAAATTGCTCCTGAATGCGCGAAATCAAGTTAACGCAGGCCCATCTAAGGCGCGTTCGACTATCCTTAGTTCTCTTTCTTTGGCTACTCTATGTTCCGCCATATAATCGCGAATATCCCTCAGAAATTCGACTGGTGTGACTCCTGTGTTTCCTGAAAACTTCCTTGGCTTATCATCCAGATTTCTGATGATGGTCACTGGACCTGAGTATCGTTCACTCGTACCAAACGTACTCCTATTCGAATTCGGATTATCTTGAGGGGTTGAACTAGCACTTTCGAATGTTACATTCTGTTGCGTTTGACGGTCTTCTCCCACGCTAACCTCTTGACTGTTCATACTGCGGTCTATTGGTGTCTGATTCATCGATACCTCCCCCGTTGTAACATTTTGACTTGTGAAACTCTCTATTATAGATTCTAGTTTAGTCATTCTATCTTCTGTTCTTTTTTCTACGGTCTTGACCTGAGTTTCCAAATTATTTAACGACGTAACATTCTGCGTTCTGTTACTCTCTTCTAAATCGTTCTTTAATTTGTCTATCTTGTCTTCGCATGTAGTCTTTACTGACGCGACTTGTTCCTTTAACTGATCAACATCTGTCCTAAACTGAGTTGAATCTATCTTCATCGCTTCCTTATTCTCAGTAAATCTCACTTCCAAGTTCGCCATACCTGCGATTAATTTCTCATCCAACCCTGCACGTTTTTCTTTTGCTTCGGCATCGACCTCACTATACCGTTCTTCCACTATTGCACCGACTCTATTTTTAAATAAAGTTTTCATTAACCTTTTTGTCTATATCATCATCAATTTTCCTAATGTCTATCTGCAATTGGTTTTCTAAGGATTTTAAGTTAGGATTAACCTCTCCTAAGACTTCCTCTTTAACGGTCCCAATTACTGACTTTAAACCTTTGATTTCATTACCTAGATTCATTTCTAGACCTTTGATTTTAGTTTCGAAAGATACTTCGGTAGACCACTCTTGTATTTTGCCTACATCTGCCACTAAACCATCAATGTCGAATCTCAACTTCGATACATCCGATTTAATATCTTTCTGTATAGACATAACATCTGTTCTTAAATTAAGAATATTTTCTTCTTCTCTCATTTCTAAATCAATAATATTTTTCCTTAACATTTGCACATTTTCCTCTCCTTTCATTTCTACTGCTTTTATATCTAATTGTAAAGCCTTAAAGATTTCATCATTCTTTAATGTTAATCTATTCTCCAAACTAGTTAAATTGTTTTTCAACTCTGAGTTATTTTCTTCACTACGAGCTTGTAACCTAGTTTCTAACAATTTAAAACTATCCTTCAAGTTACCTTTAGTACTGGTCTGTAGTCTAGTTTCTAATGACTTCAACTCATCTTTACTATTTGACTGTAACCTAGTCTCTAATGACTTCAATCCATCTCTACTATTTGACTGTAATCTATCCTCCAATAATCTCAATTCATCTTTACTATTTGACTGTAGCCTAGTCTCTAATGACTTTAAATTATCTTTCAGATTCTCTTCATTACTAGTCTGTAAAGCTTCCACATTTTCTTTACATCTAGCTTCTAACCTAGCTTCTGAATTATTTATCGGCTCTTTAACTTCTGTTTCCATTTTAGAAATAGTTACTGCAATACTAGACAAGCCATTCTGTAACTCTCCTAACACCTTAGCTAAATCTTCCGGTAACATAATTATATTTTTCAATGAACGTTTTATTCAGAGACGTTAGACATCAACACATCACAATGTATCAATTCCTGCATTCACTTGGGTATAAGAAAAATTACTTATAACTAAACATGATATAACACTAATATGATTAACATGATCACTGGAATGGGCATACAAGTATATTGTCTGCCTAAGTTTAATAAATTTCATAACACCATTTAATGAAATTGAGATCAATCTCTCCGTAATCTAAATTTGATGTGATTCCATAGAATAAACAAAATCAAAGCCCCACGGATGGGTAAAGCCAATTCTCCCTCTCTCTCTCTCTGTACCCGTTCGTCCTGGGGATGCGATGACCCATCTGCTATTACATCGCATTCCTGGATTTCCAGGACAGAGCGGAGTTAAATGAACACCTAGTCAAATAAGGAATGTGTCGGAACTTCAGTTGAAATATCTCAAAAGCAGAGGGTAACACGAGATAAAGTATCTCCAGGGTCGTTACGGGTTTAAATTTCATTTAAAAAATACAAATATAAATGGGCGCCATCAACTGAATCCCTAGCAAACCACATCCTTCCTGGTTAAGCCTTAATTAAGACAAGGAAAGAAAAAGGAAAATCACATCATCATCAGATCACAACTAAGATAAAAACAAATTTATTCAACTTTGATAGTCAGACAGACATATTAAACACTTATCCTACCTAAGAGCATGGTCGAATGCCAACGTTAAATTGTCATTGTCCAGAAAATCGAACCATCTCCATTCTACTCAAAGTGTATTTAATCCACATAAAATAGGAAAAATTTCTAAAGTTCTCTTGGGTTCTCAGGATCACCGTAGCACTATGTCTTTGCGTCACTGACATTCGTGATAACTGAGACCTAACTTCTCTTTAAATTAACGTCATGATTGTGGATGTAAAAATATTATTAATCTGTCTAAACACACATATTATAATCACATATTTTAAATATCACATAATTTATGGCTTGCATGGCATTATTCAAATGCTGAATATGTTAGTAAAATGCTCCTAAACATCGAATAATTATTTTACACTATTTACACTGTCATTAATCATTGCTTATTTGTGAATCACAGAAAATCCACTATTCATTGGTTATAATTATCATCATCATCAAAATTAATTATTTAATTCATCAACACAAGTTGCAATTCTTCAAATCATTTCTCAAATAAATTTATTTAAATCCATTTAAATTTATTAATCATCAGCTTCTTTATTTAATTATCACCTTCCAATTCAGTTATTCATCATCTATTCAGTCATCTATTAATTTATTTAAGTCAGCTTATTTATTCAATCTTTAATTCATCCATTTATTTAATTCATAGATCTATTCCAAAATTTAATTTATCAACCTATTTAAATTTTATTCATCTGGTTATTTAGATTTTTATTATTTCATCGAGTCATTCTGATTTTTATTTCATTGGGTCAGATCATTAATATGCTTAATTTTCAGATTATTATTTCATTAATTATTATTATCAGAAAATCCTGTATTATCAACATTATCTATTTGTTTAATTTCCTAACAAATTGTTTAATATGGTTTATAGAACGTTGTCTTACAGTTTTATCACTTCCAAGTTATATCTCGTATTCAATTATCATGCCAAAAAATATTATTGCCTTCACAAATTCACGTTGGATCTCACTATCCACAACTACATTATATATTTTCACTTTAACAAATATCACATTTGAATACCACAATTATTCCACGAACTCCATAAATATTCAGCGCACAGCATGAATCTCAAAAATAATGCTAGACTGGGTTCGACAACCTCATGTCTGCTTCAAAATACATTAGCAATATTGCAACTTCCACTTGGCAACTTCCACAAAATGCCTATCACAAACTTCACTTAATCACGTTGCATGATCTACAAAATACATAACTGGCTTCAAATTATCAACGCACACAATCTCCAATAACTGTAATTAATCTAATCACATCTAGACAACTTCTTAAACAATTAGGAAAAATATTACCTCTGTAATCGTAATCAAATTCAAGATCTGCTTTCAAATAGCATAAATTCTCTTAAAATTCTCATAATTCACTTCACAGAAAAACACCAATGTGCTATAATCTCTCACATCAAAATATGCAACACTGATCTGCCTTGAAATAAATCTGACCATTAATGATTCATCTTACAAGATTCAATTACTTTAAATCCTTCTCAAAGGTATCAAACTCAATCATAAAAATTATCAAAAGCTTCAACTGTATCAGCTGTTAAATTGAAAGTACTCTCAAATGAGTATAGCAACAAAATATTGGATTGGCAAACAAGAATTACAAAATGTAACCCTGCTGACATGTATTTTTTAATTTATTTAACAAAATTCGACTGATATGTGACTAGTAGTTCCTTGTTTGATCCTCTTACAATCTCAAGTACACTCGGATGATAAAAATGAGTCCCTCAATGGCAAGTAAGATGAGTAACCACCACACGATCGTATAAATACGAAAGGCCTTGCCCCGTCGTCTAACGTGATAATGCCCTGAACGATGGGTAAAGATGTGTACCACCACGCAATCGTATAAATACGAAAGGCCCCATCTCGTCGTCTCATGAGTGAATGTACCAGATTGGAATCAACAAGTCTCTAGTTGTCACATAAAAGCGATATTCATTCACTTGAGTGAATAACATCTTAATATCTCCAAACAATCCAATGGAAAAATCCCTACTGATGAATAATACACACTCGCTAGTATGCAATGAACTGACGAAGTGATTTAAATAATCCAATTGCAGATCACGAGTTCGAAATACTCGTCACAAAAAAATAACTATCCAAGAAAACTATCCTTACTGGAAAATGTCTAAAAGACCAAACATCTGCTTAATAAAGCCAACCAATGGTTAGAATCTCGTATAATGGTGCCTGCCATATCATATGGTAACGCCATATTCTAGCAAAACTCGGACAAATAATGTCTAAGCCATGTCTAAATAATTGTATAACTCCTACTAGAAAAATATATACATGTATGCCCAGTGCTCATGAAAAATTCATATTATAAAGTCATAACTCTTACAGTACCTTCTCATATCAGCTGTTATTATATTTCAAAGATCGTCGATTATTCTTGTGTGTAATAAATTTCTCGAAAGATCGACGTGAATATCGTATCACCCACGCGATAACGATCGCCTTCATATCCCAAGTGAATCAGCTGTTAGATCTCCTCTTCTTCAGGAATCGAATCCATCGCTCCGTGGTGCCATCGCGTCTCTGTCTTCGTTTACTCCGACATGATGAACTGCATGTTATCCATAATGGATACTGTCCAAAACCTTACGTAAATGTTCATGAAAGCAGCGTACCCCATGTTCTTCTTCTAAGTTACGCCACTGTCCCATACAATGTTCGGTTTGCTTGTTAAAAGTTCAATCTCCACAGCGGTTAAGTCTCACTTGCAGAAAATAAATTTTATTTATGAGAGTGTATAAGTTTTTGAAGCACCCTGTAGCTGTGTTCGTACTCGATATTTTATGATAATTCATGAAAAAGGATTCTATTAATGCACATGCCAATGTTCATAAGTGCATATAATTGTAACAGTTCGTTTGCTTAAAAGCGTTAATGTTGTTTGGACCCCATGGTCGCTCTACATATTCCGTTATGAAATGCATAGTCGTAATGTAATTTGAATGTCTAAGTTCATAATTGCAGTATATTGTAATTATCTGCCTGCACAATTCTATTACTGAATACAAGTCCCAACTCAATGTTGTAACTGAATGTTGAAAAGAAGTTCAGCTTCGTTAATGTTGCCTGCGTATAAAAGTCGGAACTAGCCCGCTCGGATCTACTGCTTTGTTCCAGAATGAACTATGCTTAAAGCCGGCCTCGCCATGCCGCTTTGCTATACTGGTCTGCGTTATAAAATGCAGCTCAAAATAAAGTTCTCCAACTCGTATTACAATGCTGTTCTGAACACCGGCTTTTCTCCTCCGTCCACGGCCCGTACAGCCTGCCTCTTAACCGGTCTTCTCGCCGTCCGCCCTGCGTTGCTCGCCTTGTCCCAATGACCTACTTCCTGCTCTCTGCTGGGTTAAGTAATACTGTGGCCTTCGCTTTACGTAACAAATGCTGTTCACCGCTCGACTTCACCGTACGCTCTGCTCATGTGTACCACTTCAGCTCGCTGGCTGAACTCGACTGATGTCTCTAAACTGCAATGACCAGTTCCTGCCTGGCGCAGTCACGTGACGCTCTCCCCCACCATCTACTGTCGTGCGTCACAAAAATAATCTCGACCACCTTCATCTCGGCTATTAAGTTATACAATAACTTAAGGGATTATCTGTCTTTCTTCAAGTTATTATCAAATATAATGCTTGTTATCTCTTCTCTTCTGAGATGATTAAATATACTGTTCCATATAATGTTCTTAATAAAACTTTAAATTTCCTCCCATAATTCCATCTACCTGACTGGCAATGCCTTCTTGATCCTTGGCATTCTACGTCATTTTCTAATATTCTCCTCTACTCGATGTGAGCGCTATCTTTACAATTTTTCCCATAAATCTCAACTACGGCTCAATGTCAGCTGGCGTAGCCGATAGCCTCAACTGGGTATCGGGTACAGTAGGAAGGCGAGGAGTTTTACAACCCTTATTCTCGATATCTCGTTAACGGGAATAACAGTTCAGAAACCGTAATTCTCGATCTTCATTCTCGTCTATGAGCCCGATTGGAACTGAGGAGCTGTTTGCTCGACTCAGTTATGTGTTTTAACTAGTTGGTTTATGACTTAAAACACTCCAGGGATCAAGGGCTCTCTTTTGCACAGTTTGTCACTGAAATCGTCTACGTCTGAGTGAAGTTCTGAGGTAACAACCAAATCAACGTATGCTTCTTTTCGAGAGTTTCTTCCACTTAAGCGACTCTATCTCAGGTTCTAGTTGCTGTACACAGTTGGTTTAAGTATTAAAGTATTAAATAAATCAAGATCGTGCTATTGGCCACTAAAATCGGCTGAGCCTGAGTAAAAAGTTCTGAGGTAACATACAACTCAACTCTAACTGTGTACCCATACTTCCGCCAGCTGCAACCACGTAATACTAGCGCTCCGCCACAAACCTTAGCAGGCGACTGAGGAACAGGCAGAGCGAGTATTGTCAAAATTGCTGGAATATCTACGGACGAACAGAGAGCCCCGAATTCGTAGGAAAAAGTAAAAAGGAAGGTGTGAATGGCGACAAGTTAAAGTATTGCTGTGAAATTTAGAACGATTGTGGAAAAAAGATACTGGGGTGTTGTTAATTATGGGTCTTGGCAGGAAAACCAAACGTACTCGGCGAATATGTGAAAAACAACGATGCAAAACGAGCGAAAGTTGCAAACAATTCCTCAGACAGATGCTGATGTGATAACATGCGGTTCTTCAAATACGAACGGTTTCGAAGTGATATGCCTTGGCAATGTAATTGTTTATTACGCGCAATTTCGTGTTGCCTACAAGGCACAAACATAATGGAATGCAATCGGAAGAAATCAGAAACCCCTATCGACGTCAAATTTGAAGGTGAAAAGGTAAAGGAAGTAGGAGACTTCTGTTACTAAGGAAGCAAAATAACCAGTGAATGATGAAGCAAAGAGGATATACAATGTAGGTTGGCTCTGGCAAGAAAAGTATTTCTACAGGAAAGAAATCTCTTACATCAAATATCGATTTAGTTGTTAGAAATTACTTTGTGAATGCCTTTGTGTGAAGCGTGACACTCTATGGAAGTGAAACATGGACTGTTGGAGCAGCAGAAAGGAGGAGAATTGAAGCATTTGAAATGTGGTGTTACAGGAGAATGATGAAGATCAGTTGGGTAGATAAGAGTAACAAATGAATATATTTTAAGACGAGTGGGAGAGAGAAAGAGGTGTTTCTGGTGACTGCTAATGAAGAGAAGAGAGATTGGTAGGACACATACTAAGACACCCAGGAATAGTAAACTTAGTTATGAAAGGAAAGGTCAAGGTTAGAATATGTTAAATAGATTGCCTTGGATGAAGGATGTCGTAGCTATGTTGAGATAAATTGATTAGTTCAGGACAGGGAGACATGGATAGCTGCATCAAACCAGTCAAATGACTGAAGACTCAAACAACAACAACATGGAACAGAAGACAGTCACTATGAAATTCGATTGGCTGCCGTTGATAATATTATCAATAAGTGACGTGCACATAGGAATTTTATTACTGGTGACGGATCTCTTCGGCGAAATATTAATAGCCATACTGAATAAAAACGTTAAATGGTTGCTGATGGACAATATGCTGAACATATTGAACTTCATAGAATGTCACCTGTTTCCTGAGTGTCTCTTCAGAGTAAACCGTGAAAATAGAGACACAAATATTATGTTTTTGGAGAGACTATTCTTGCCTTTCTACACTGAAGAAAATGGAAATTGCAACACCCAGAAGGTGTGGTGCTACATTGCTGCAATTGAACATGCAGGACGAGTGTTCGGTTGTGATTCGATGATTACACCTTCAGGTCCCTCTAACCGCAAATTTGGACAACAATCAATACAGGATGTGCCCACCACGAACTGCAATACATTGATGAATTCGGCGAGGCATGGAGTCAATAAGGTCCTGGATCGCTTCCTGAGGAATTGTGGCCCATGATTGCTGCACTGCACGGGTCAGTTGTTCCAGAGTTGTGGGTGGCTGAGGACGCTTGGCCAGTTGTCGACCCATCATGTCCCACACATGCTCAATAGGACTGAGGTCCGGGGATCTGGCGGGCCATTCTAAGGTTGTGATGTCGTGGAGAGCTTCTCTGGAGATGCGTGCAGTGTGAACCCGGGCATTGTCCTGCTGAAACATCCCATTATCAATGTTCGCCATCATAGGGACAACCACTGGATTGAGTTCCCTATCAGCGTACTGTCGAGCAGTCATAGTGCCCTCAACAAGCACTAATTGTGATTTCACATTAAAGCCAATAGTCCCCAGACCATAATGCTTGGTGTTGGCCATGTGTGCCTCTCGACAATAAGGTCTGGGCGGCCCCTATCCCCGGTACGTCGGCGCACACGATTCCGGCGATCACTGCGGGCAAGACAGAAGCGCGATTCATCACTAAAGACGACCCTATGCCATTCGTCGACCCACGTTGATCGTTCTCGACACCAGGCCAGCCTTACATGTCGCTGTTGTGGGGTCAATGGAACACCTTCTGCTGGGACACGGGACCGTAAGCCAGCTGCACGCAGGCGATTACCAACTGTTTGTTGTGTAACGTGGGGTGCCACAGCTGCTCGAATTTGCGCTGCTGTTGCATGGGGTTCCATCCGAGCCATCTGAATGATGCGGCGATCCTCTCTCACAGTTGTCTGTCGCGCTGGGCCTGTGCCAGGTCTACGAGTGTGGGTACCTTTATTTGAACACTGCCGCCATACACGATGTACCATAGATGCCTGTCGGCCAACACGTGCAGCGACAGTCCTTAGCGATAATCCAGCCTCACACAGCCCAATTATCCGAGCCCTCTCAAACGGCGACAGTCGTTGATAGCGTGCTCTTCTCTGTCGTCGAGGCATGTTTGACGGGGAACACTTCACTGCACAGACTGCAAGTCAACTACGCTTCACCAGAGTCCGTATACTGGAGTTGATTCCTCCGCGACCAATCGCGTGGGGAGACCTGTAGCAACAATCCAATGGGTCTGAAACTTTGATCGTTTACATACCTACATGGCATCGTTCCATATCTTGAAAATCAACACAAACGATCAATGCCTTCATGGTGTTGCAATTTCCATTTTCTTCAGTGTATTTTCTGGAAACTTCGACAAAGGACATTACAGTGTCCTGAAGAAGAATAATAGCATTCCTACCAGTAGAACTGCAGTAAAGAAACCTAAGCGTGTTGAAGAAGTTCCTTTGAAAACTGAATTACAGAACATACCATCTAATGACGGTGAAAATTTTATTACTTTCCAAATACACAACTCTTGCAAAGATATTCATTCACTTTCTGGTCTATGCTCTACAGTTCTTATTTCTGAAGTTATTAGGCCCAAACGTAAGGCCACTTTGACAGGTTGTCGTGAAGTCAGTGCCAAAGTCAAGAGAGAGCGTGTTGACAAAAATGGTGTTCAAAAATTGAGGGTAGCTTTTCAGTGTGCTGTTTCAGATGTAATTCCAGATGTGAATCCTTTCTTTGAAGGTGGTCTTCAGGAAATGCATCACCTTTGCTCTGCGTTATAGCCTACTTAAAATCAGAGATGAATTCAGCAGGAGTCTTCACACTCTGTTGCTATGATGGAAATATCAAACTTCTAGCCTACATATTACTATAGCCTACTTGTTGAGGTTAAACAACTGTATATTGGTAGCAATGAAAACGCAATAAACTTCAAAGAGAATATTCACCAGTACAATATTGCAAGAACTGAGGTTACGTAATAATCATAATGTAACTGATATCTTCCAATTGCAATATCGACTGTTGCTGCCAAGCAGCATGGGTTGTCTAAATAATTGGAAGGAACGTCACCTTTTACTACACCTGAAATATCTTGATAAATAATTGTGCAAAGACGCCGTTTGTTGGCTTGAGACACTATGCGCGTTACGCACAATCGAACCCCAACTTACTTGATTCTGTCATCCGTGTTTCAAAATAATTGCGAATATTCATTTCACCAAGATCATTCTTATGTCCAAGATGTGTGCCGGCCGTAGTGAGCGGAGGAGCGAATCTTCTGTAGCACGCATGCACCCAGGAGTCGGATGGCCTGTCCCGCTGCAACATGCAAGCGCTCGGAGGCTGCCTGGCATTTTGTTTCAGGATGTGTTCTTAGAGGTTGTTTGTGCTCTCAGCACGATGATTCATATATTATGAGTCGGAGGCGAACTCATTTACAGATATTTTAACAGGTAGTTCTGTGAAGAACTAACCAGCTTACATTTCTTAAGATTTAAGATTCAATCCTTATTCCTGCAATTAGATCGATTTAGAATAATATATTTATCTACGGAATTCTGCTGGAAGCACTGCCATTATACGATTTGCTCAAAATACAGGGTGATTTTTACCACCGTGTACAAACTCTAGGGATTGGTCGGGGTGAGGATACGGAACAGAAAAGGTCTAATGAACGCATGTCCGGAAATGCATGGTTTGTTTGTTAGGAACCATTTATTCGATCATCCTTTGTCACAGAGACGGCGCGGCGGTCTAATGCACGCTTCACCATGCAGCCACAGTTACGGTATGTGTTGAAAATGGTTTCCATGTGCCTCCACGCATGCGTGTACGCGCCATAGCATGATCTGTCTCACACGTTAACATCGACCAGGCTGCATCCGAACAGTGTCAAAGGCAGCAAGAATACGCTGCTCCAGGGTCTCCACATCTGGAATGGGCTCTGCATGCACGCTACTTTAGAGATGGCTCCATAACCATAAATTGCACGGGTTGAGATGTGGTGAACGAGCAGGCCATGGAACTGGACCTCCTCGTCCGATCCATCGACCAGAGATGGCACGATTGAGATGCGTCCGGACGTTAACGGCAAAGAGGGCTGGAGCACCATCATGTAGCAGCCACATAACCCTGCGTATTGTTTTATGCAGCCCAACTAGCGTTGCTATCAGGAAGGTCGATATTTCTCTGCTTGCATCCCGTATGGTACTAATGCACTGCAAGCATGTCCTGCAAACGATACTGAACACTATTATTTTTCCCTCGATGTGACTTCAGAGTGATACGAGGGGAAAATAATAGTGTTGAGTATCGTTTGCGGAATAAGCTTGCAGTGCATTAGTACCATACGGGATGCAAGCAGAGAAATATCGACCTTCCTGACAACACGCGTTATTTAGGCTGCATAAAACAATATTATCAGGGGCAGCTGATTCACCCGGTAGCCTATACAGTATACAGTGTGCGTGTTGTTCAACATATGTCTTCAAATAGAGATTTAAACTGTTTATGTGAACAGATTCTACGATATTGAGTCCAGGGTTCAAATGATCTTAGAATGTTACTAGGCATTTGGTAGTCTCTGTAAATAAGCACACTTATGGCTGTTAAGGCACACATTGCACGTGGAAAATTTATGTGCAGGTCCGTAAATCAGTACGGCAGTTGCATGGAGTTACACATTGAAAATTATAAACGTGTATATAACTAGGTGTTTAATATCTTGACCTTACAGTCTTAAGTTTATTCCGTACACTTATTCAGAGACATTGAATCTGGGGTTCAAAAGATTTGACATTAATACACAGTTGGTAGACGTGGTGATTCTTACAATGAGCACTGCCTTATGTACTAAAGCATACATCGCACATACAAAACTTGGATGAAGTCCATTTGTAGGTATGGACGTTACATGCAGTTAAACATAGAACCTATCAGCACGCGTAGAATTTTGTTGGCAACACTGCCATGCACGGGTTGTTAAAAATTAATCTGAAATACTATGAGATACTAATCTGCCAATTTTGGAAGGTTTTTTAGTATGGACGTTGCATGCAGTTAAACATTGAACCTATCAGGGCACGTAGAATCATGTTGGCAGCACTGTGATATATGGGCCCCTGAAAATTAACCCGAAATAATATGGTCTATATGTGTGTCAATTTTGGAAAATTTCCCATGAATGACTTCAGAGATATTCAACTTAAAGTTCAAATTTCAACTGTAATTGATTAACATTAGGAGCACGGACATTATTTTCAAATATGGCCTTGAGATTTTCTGGTAGAGATCTTCATTCAAACCAAATTTGGTTTCGATAGCTGCAGCCGTTTAAGAGTTGATAGGGTGTGACACTCAAAAATAGGGAAGGACAGACATTCGATCTCATAAGTTTAATTTTTCATTATTTTACCAAAATGTGAAAAGTAGGCTAAATATCAAAAGTGACGGTACCGTAACTGTCTGTTCAAGTCACTAGCGTGAAGACATGCCAACAGAATGTGTCATAAAGAAAGAAGTGATGTAGGATTGTTGAAATTAATGCTGTGGAGCAGCACGGGTCTTCTAGTCTCAGTTATTTATATTGATATTGTTTAAGAAATCAACACGGTGGAATTCTCAGATATTAAATTGTTCTAATACAAAATTGTGGCATATTTTTCTTTTCGAATTTCCATAGATCTAGTTTGTTCTGTCTGCTTCTCACCATTTCTTGCAGTAAGGCAGAGGGAGGGGGAGGGCGGGGAACGGCATGTAGGATAGCCATATCCTACTGTCACCTCTTGTAACACCGTAGTAGACAATTTAAAAACACGATTATTTTTTGCCACATTAACAATGTTTCAGTATTCTCCTCATTGCACCAATTGCAGCACAAAGATTTATTTCATTTTAAAAAAGCTCACAAAAATGCTTCAAAACAGCATTTACCAAAAATAGCCTAATACAAATTTATGCTAGAAATTGCTCCAATGGGTGAAACATGCACTATCAAAATATGCAGATATTTGCACTTAGACTATAACTCCTCGTCAATCGTCGTATTCGCATGAAACATGAAATGACAAAGTCTCAATGAGATATCCTGGGTGATATGAATAAAACTGAGCATAAACTTCGAAGTATATACTTCGAGCATGGGCATCAGTTTTGAGGATATACTCTGTTATGAATAAAAGATCTTGAGTAATCTACTTCAATTTCCCCTCCTTTTGGGGTATATACTTCACTTGTGCCATGATGTTACTCTTGTTTCGTTGACGCGCACTTAGTCAGTCAACTCTTTTATGTGCCCTTTGATACGCAAACCAGTCGTCTGCTGTAGACTTGTCTTTTTGATTGATTGAAAGTTCCTGGTTAATTGAAATGTCTGTTAGTGGGGATGAATATGATGATATATCAAAAGTGTCCGATTTGGCATTTGTAAGGATTGTCTGTGACTATCCTTCAATATTTGACAAGTCTCAAACACCTAACTCGCGTAAGGCAAAAAGCGAAAGTTTAAAAGCTATAAAGATTCGCTACGCTGGAAACTTTGGCACATGTATCACAGGAAGTCAAATACTGAAGAAAATCAACAACATGAAATCCCGACTCAAAAAGAAGGTCGATTTGAAAAGGACGGGCAATAAGAAAATTGTTCTCAAGGATTGGGAACAACTTCTTTTCGAAGCCATTCAAGGGGATTCTAATCCGACGATACAGAAAATGCCAGGTGAGATACATATATACCTAATCTGTGTATATAATTTTAATTGATTTCGGGGCCGTGTAGATTGTACGATGACTCATTCAAGGTTGCGTAAGTTAAGAAATGTACGTGACAAACAAAACCTAAAATGCATCTGGCCTCCGAACGCTCTACATAGTACCCAGTAGGGCTAATTGCATTTCCAGTGAGAATACGTTGCCTACACCGGCTCTGATACTGAAGTGACACTTGCAATTTGTAAAAATGAGCGGAATTAATTGATTTAGAGATGGTTAAAATCGTTAATGGTGCCGGAATACATTTTTTTGTAGGTGCTGTATCAGCTGGAAGCTTGATGTCTAACCCCAGCGAAAACACTTCGTCAGGTTCAAGGCCACTACCAGTTTCTGAACGGCAATACCCACAAGTCGTCATAGAGCCATTAAAGAAACAAAAGGGGTCTTTCTTTCCTTTCGATTCAGAGAAAATTAGGGAGCTGTCTAACGTGCAACTGCAGCGACTAGTGCTCTTGGAACAACTTGCTGTGCTGCGTCTCAAAAAGCAAAAACTTATGCATGAGGTTAATACCGGTATTGAGGCAAATACTACTGTCATTGTTGGTGATGGTGCAGTTTGGCTGTATGTAATAGTGGAAGCTCATAGATAGGGCAAGTTATGTTTCATACTTTTCACCTTAGTTTATTATTAAATAAATATATAAATAATATTTTAATGGCCTATATTTATTTCAATAGAATGGATCCAAACTGTATAAGATATGGAATTATGAGTAGTGTTTCATTCGCTATAGCCTTAGTTTCCACTAGCGATATAATAAAAATATTATTTTTATTACAAACAAGTAAAAAGAGCATGTAATGTTTTACAATAACTCGTGGACTATTCGAGCAAATTCCAATCTTCTAGCAACTCCACGTCCACGAACATCATTATTGTCTTCCAGAACTTCATTGTTTTCAGGATCAGCATAGGCAACATCAAAGCCATCATCTTGCAGGTATTTTGCTATGTTATGCAAAACAAAGCAACTCAGTACAATCGACGGGATTTTTTCAATGGCTGTTCTGATTTTATGATGAAGGATCGGAAATCTTTGCTTTAATTGACCAAAGCACCTTTCAATTATTGTTCTCTCTTTGGTATGTAATTCGTTGTAAGAATGCTGCTCAGGAGTGTTAGGATTCCTGAATGGAGTCATAAGCCATGGAGCTATACCATACCCTTCATCTGCTAGGAGAAGTGCCCTGGAAGGATTTTCTTTGATGGTTTGAAATGTAGCAGAGTTCGTCCAAATTCTGGCATCATGAACTGATCCTGGCCAAGAACAATCCACGCTTGGAAACATCTCTTTGCTGTTACATGTGCCCTGAACATTCAGACTTGCAGTGTCTTTTCTATTTACATATTCATCTCCGTGAACTGAAGGTTTTAGGATGGGAATATGTGTACAGTCTAAAGCTCCTATTGCACAAGGGAATCTAAATTTATCCTGCCAATCAGCTTTGGCATCTTCTATTTCTTGTTCAGTGCTTGGAAATCGGATCCATAAATTTGCCTTCTCTACTATTCACATACGCAACAGTCTTAGATACAGTTGACTGATCGACACCTATGTCCTCACCAACACCAGACTGGAAACCGGGGTCACCAATGTAACACAGAAAAATTTTGAACTTTTCATTGTTTTTTTTTTTTTACAGCTTTTCCTCTTGTTTCCGTGTATTCACCCAAAAAGTAATCAGAAAGCCATAGAATAGTATCTATCTTAAACCGGTATAATGTTATACAGCCCCTCTCTGAAACCGTTATTCGTAATTTATACACTTTCCTAGCCCGCAAGTTATTTACATCTACAAACACAAACTCAGCTGAGCATGGTATTGGCCAGACTTCAGAAATTATGAGTACCGTATATACTTCAGATTTGTAGCATATACTTCTATTATTCATACCACATTGGCGTATATATTCACTAACTGAGTATTTACTCCCACCCTTGAGTATGTACTACTCAGTGAGTTTAGACTTCAACGTTTTATTCATACCATTCTGAGTATATACTCCAAAATTGTTGAGCATGAGCATAGACTCCGTTTTATTCATACCACCCCCTGTGCCGATAAAAATATGTATTTGCATATAATTCTCATTTTTAAACAGTACAGTACCGGTCGATAGTTTAAGACAACTGAAAACAATTCAACCAATTTCAAGTAGGTTCAATTTCAAGTACATGTCCTCGAACACTCCCAGCACTAAAAGCCATACGCTAAATTCAACCAATAACACCCAGTACCAAGACTTTTGCCTCAAGAGTTCTGAGCACATACATTTCCTATTAAATGTCATTGGGTTATAATCAGGGGACGGATTTTGATGACATTTCATCTTTTAAATGGTTCACCACGGACATTGCTAACTTATATACAAATCCTGTTCATGGGCCCCACTTTACTGAAATGCATATTTATAAAGTGTTTTTTTTTTTTGGTCATTTTTCTATGTACTTTATTTTTAGGTCATTTTCTCGCTTTTCGCATCATTATTATGTCATTTCATGGAATTCATTCGAATATTTTATATGTTTTGAGTAATTTTCTCACATTTTTAATGGTTTATGATGCATGGTTTGCGTATGGTACTGGATACTATCGGAACTGAAAGTGAGGATGAATACGAAGACATGAGAATCTTCACAACTTTGTTCAACCCTTATTTCTTGGAATATCCACAATCCAGCAGACACACTGCGCTTGCAAATAATCCGGAAGCGATGTTGAAATCGAGGGGGTAGGAAGACGGTCAACAGTAGGCCCAGTAATGCCAGTGTGGTTAAGAACCTCAGTGCAAACATACGTGTGCTAAGTGGATTTGTGTTATCGGCCGCGATTGTTATTTCGAGCATATTTAAAATGATCGACAATCGTCGTTTTTTTCCTGTGAGAATCTACGAATGGTCACAGTCATCTACTGTAACGCGGAGTGAAGTAAGCCTGTATAGCCTGTCATGTACTTTAAGTACACATTTATCTTATTACCTTTAATCCGATAATGAATTCGAGTACCTGACGGAGAAATTCTTTCTTTTTTGTTCTTCAGATTTTGCAGCCTTAAAGTTCCACATACCATGAAGTGTTATTTTCCTAGAAAAGAAAAACACAGAACTTGGAGTGCCAAACAATAGACTGAAATAATAACCAGTACTTGTGTGCAAATAATTGGTATTTGTCAAATAATAATTCAGTTATATTAGGTACTATTAAAATCATTTCAACATACAATGACGTAGTCTGTTTGCATCTTTTGTGTGATGAAATTATGTAAGTTTCATTCAGATTTTTAGGTAATTTCTTAAAGTTTTCGGGTCATTTTATGGGATTTTTGCAACCATTTTAAAGTTCATGTTTTAAACATATTTAGGTCATCAAAATCAACCCTTATTTCTTGTAATATCCACATTCTGGGAGACTCACTGCGATTGCAACTAATCCGGAAGCGATGTTGAAATCGAGGGGTAGGAAGACGGACAACAGTAGGCCCAGTAATGCCAGTCTAATTCATTTACGTTTACTTTTATGATGCTTTCAAAGTTCAAAAGCCACACAAAAAGTTCACCACTTTAAGGGATATAGCCTACAATAATGTGCGGTGTGCTCTAATTCGTTGCAGATATTACCTCAATTCTTCTTCTTGTTTCGTATAGGCAATCTAAGGACCACGACATTCAACTATTACATTTGGAGTGGACTTTGATGTTTGCCCAGTAGTTACGCATCCTCTGGCTGTGTTGTTCCCTCCTCTCCTGTGTTCAGAGGGCACCTGTCTTCTTTCTTGGCGGTTTGTCCTGGAACCTCAATTGCTGAAGCATCTTCCTGAGAGATGTCCAGTCGTTTAAGTCTTTTTCCGTCCCTCCAAGTTCTTGCATATCTTTGCTCACTTCCCACAACCTTGGTGGCTTGGTCTTCCGCTTTTGCCAGTAACCGAGGAGCTGGTTGGTCAACCATGTAAGATGCATCCTGTAGACGTGTCCATAAAATGCTAGACGTCGTTTCCTATCAACACCGTGATTCTTTCACAGTACGTGTAGAGTTCTTGATAAGGTCGCCTTCTGTATTCATTCCGTTCCTTAACAGGCCCCAATATAATCCTCATTATCTTTCTCTCCTGTACTTCGAGTTTGTCCGTGAGTCCCTTCCGGTTCAATACTAGACATTCCGAAGCATATAAGGCTTCACGACAAATAACTGTCTGGTTGTGTCTAATTTTAGTCTTTCGGGAAAGACACTTCTTATTATATGTGTTCTTGGTTGGTTGTCAACTTGTTAACTCGAGTTGATAATTCCCTTACTTCCGAGAGATTCGGTTCCAGCCATTCTCCTAGGCACTTAAATCTGTCAGTTTTCTTGATCTCTCCCTGGTCCAAATGCAGTGTATAATGTGCGTTCAAAAAGTAACGAGCCGGAGGCTGGAATGCGCAAACCGGTGACTACATCGGCTAATCGTGGCGTGTGTAACGAGGTGTGGTTCCGACCAGAGCGTGGGAGGTCACAGCCCGTCGCTAGAGGGCACGCGTGCACGTAACGTGACGATACAAAGCGAGCAGCAGCATACATCAATCGTCCAACGCTGCCAGTCGCATTGCAAACAGTGACATGGAGGCGTCAAACGAAGAGCAAAGAGGTGTTGTTCGGTTTCTGACAGCGGAAGGAGTAGGGGGAACGGACATTCATCGCCGAGTGTCACTAGTGTACGGCGAACACTGCATGTCCCTTGCAAGGGTCAAGGCTTGGCACAGGCACTTCAGGGAAGGACGGGTGTCGTTAGCCGATGATGCCCGGTCTGGGGCACCCCCCCCCCCCCCTGCATTACCGATGACAACGTTCAGCTGGTTGATGCACTCATTACCCATGACAGCCGAGTGGCAGTGAACGCCATAGCCGCCGTGGTCGCTCCACGACAATGCACGACCTCATACGGACAACACAGTCGCGGTACTTCTGCAGAAATTCAAATGGGAGGTTCTCGGCCACCCTCCATACAGTCCAGACCTCTCTCCCTGTGATTACGCTATGTTTGGTCCCCTGAAAAGGGCTCAGCGGTGCTAACGATTCACCTCGGACGCCGACGTCCAGCTGTACGTGCTGAACTGTTTCACATCGCAGCTCAGGTAATTTTATGAGACAGCCATTCACCGCCTCGTGTCACAGTGGGACAAGTGCCTCAACAGCCAGGGCCAATACTTCTAACATACAGGTACTGGTCTCTGTAATTATGCCTCGGGCTCGTTACTTTTTGAGCGCACCTTATACAAGGAGATTCACTGATGTTTGTAATGTACTGTGTTTTTTATAATGACACATGTAGTCCTATCTTAGCTGCTTGTTGAGTGAGAATATTAAGTTGTTTCACAGAAGTTTTTATTGAATGAGATAGAAGTGCTAGGTCGTCGGCAAATGCCAGGCAATCAACACTGAGCCCATTGCACTTGTGTCCCAAAGTGATACCACTTGGTACCCCCTGACTAGTTAGCTCCTTTCGCCACTCCCTTATCACCTTTTCCAGGGCACAGTTAAAGAGGAGAGGTGAGAGACCGTCTCCCTGTCTTACTTCTGACTTAATTTCAAAACTTTCAGAGAGGGCTCCTCTGAACTTCACTCGTGGCCTGGTGTTATTTAAAGTCTTCTCGTCCAGTCCTAGTTCTCGCAGGATCTTCATGAGAGTAGGTCTGTCAAACGAATCATATACCTTCTTAAAATCAACAAAAATGATGACATATTTCTTACTAGTCAATTTTGCTTGCCGTAGCACTGATTTCAGGTTGAGTATCTGTTCCGTACAAGAGCGTCCTTTTCTAAATCCTGCCTGGTATTCTCCTAGCCGAGGGTCTAGCTGGGGTTCAGCTCTGTTTAATAAGGCCTTAGAAAATATATTGTATGTCACAGGTACTAACGAGATTCCTCGAGAGTTCTTGATGTCGGTAAAGTCTCCTTTTTTATGTAGGGGATGAATCAAAGCAGAGTTCCAGTCACTAGGTAATGTTTCAGTCTCCCAAATGTCATGGAAGATGTATGTCAACTTGCCTATAGTCCTATTCCCAGCTTGTTTTCATAGTTACGCTACAATTGAGTCTTCTCCTGATGCTTTATTGGTTTTCAAGAACTTGACGATGTCTATCACTTCTTCTTTGTTTGGTGGTTGAGAGTTTGGTTGCCTGATGGTGTCTTGATAAGTGAAGAATGTGTCAGGTGATTCACATTTAAGGAGATTCTCGAAGTACTTAACCAGAAGGTGGCAATTGTCTATACCATTATAGGGTATCTGCCCATCCGGTCCTCTGAAGTGGAGGCTGGGAGGATTATACCGGCTGAGGCTCCGCTTAAAGCTTCTGTAGAAATATCTGGTGTTGTTCTTCTTGAAATTGTCATCCAACTGAGTCAATTGGTCCTTTGTGAACTGCCGATTTACTTGTCGGATGGTCCTGGCAGTTAACTTTCGTTGCTCTATGAACTTATCCCTGTTGGTTTGTGGCTTCTGTGGGTTCCACTTAAGCCTGTCTCTGTGCCACCGCTTCATCACAGGTAGTCGTCCACCAGGCATGCTTCTTCTGCTTCAGCAATGGCGCAATCTCCGTGGCAACTTTCACTAGGTTCTCCCTCACTTTATCCCAGGTTTTACATTCCAGGGTTTCAATTTTCTCCGTGAACTGGTTGCAATTTGAAAGTTTTTCTGAATCAAACATAGTAAGTTTGAGCGACTTCGTTTTTTTTTAGAAATCCGAGGTAGAAATCTTAGCTTGACCTTGGAGAGATAGTGGTCAGAGTCCAAATTTGCTCCTCTTAACATTCTAACATACTGGATCGCTCTATGGGACTTCTTTGAGATGGCAACATGGTCTATTTGGAATTCTTCCAAGAGACAGTTAGGTGATGTCCAGGTCTTTTGCTTCCTTGGTAGTCCCACAATGTCTCTGTACTTGCGTTGTTTCCCTAACTGGGCGTTGAAGTCACCGAGTAAGTTGATTGTATGACGCTCTGGGACCTTGCATATTATGATGTCCTCTAGTTCTTCCCTAAACTTGCCAGTATTTTCAGGGTTACGCTTATTGTCCTCATTGATGGGTGCATGAACATTTACTACAGTGTATAACTTGTTTGTGCACCGGAAGGTTAGTAAAGACACTCGACTATTGAGTGAGCTGAAGTCAAAAATTGAATCCAGTATCTTATGGCTTACAATAAAACCAGTTCCCAGGTGTGGTACGGTCTTCATTCTCCTACGTCCTACCTTTCAAAAAAAAAAAACGGTAGCCCTGGAAGTCAAAGACATGTTCATCAGTAGGCCTATATCTGGTTTCCTGTATTGCTGTGAGCAGTATCTTGTGATTAATCAAAGTGTCTGTTAAATGCTTCAGTTGGCCTATCTTAAGTTGCGAGTTGATGTTCAATGTGGCGAAGTAGTTCTGTTGGTTATGTCTGATCTTGTTGTTAGTGGTTCCAGGACGATCCGACCCGTCCTTAAAACATGTTCGTGTGGGCTCCCAAGACTCCAAAGGCCCACTAACACTGCTGACAGCGTAGGTGGATTTCATACCACCTGTGGAATTCCGTGCGTTTACTTTCCATGCCTTAATTGAAGATTGGTTAGTGGGATCAGAGGTTTAACCCCCTGATCAAGTTACTACCGAGGTTGTGAGCTCCAGTAGGTTTGAATTAGGGTTGTCTCCCGTAGATTGGTTGCCTTCCTAGGCTGAGACCAATTTATTCCATATTGGTTCTTCCGCCTTCCTTACCGTTGAGATGAAGCCAACCATCTTCATCCGCCTCAGAAGCCGTTGTCAAGTTTTCACCTGTACCATAGGCAGGGGCCCTTACAGGGTTCTAACAACCGGGCCAGTTGAACCCCGGTTTTTTAAATAATATATGAAGTATTCGATAAGCCTCACTTTAGCATAAAGAAAAAATTCACAGAAATGCTGTACCATATCTGTATCTATAAAATTGGAACTGTCACTCTGAGGATTTACTTATAACTGGGATGCACCCGGAACCGGGGCACAATTTAGGCTATATTTCAGACCTATATAAAGGAGGGTGACAGCGAGAAGGGGGATAAAAATATTCCTTTTCCTTTAATGTACTCGTACGATAGATATATCATATCAAAGATCTCTTTGAGTTGAAATTAGCAGAAATATTTAGCTTTAAATTTGATCTATTTTAAGGTCGGTAGATGTTGGTGATGCCGGCCCCGTGGTGTTGGGGTAGCGCGCATACCTCTCACCCGGAAGCCCCGGGTTCGATTCCCGGCTCCGTCAGGGAGGGCTGGAACGGGGTGCACTCAGCCTCGTGAGGACAATTGAGTAGCTGTCTAACACGAAAAGCAAGATTAACGGCCGAGGGGACCCGATGCGCTGATCACGCGTCACCTCAATATCTGCAGGCCTAATGGCTGGGCAGCGGTTGCTTGGTAGGCCTAGGCCCTTCACGGGCTGTAGTGCCAGGGGTTATTAGATGTTGGTGATATGTATTTAGTTCAGGAAATTATTTTCCGTTCTTACAACTTGAGAATAGCTTGACAGACTTCCCTGAAGCTTTGAGGACAGCTTTATGTTCATCTGGAGCAGAATTTGAGGGTCTAAATATTTATTTTCATCTAATTTAATCGTGCGATATAACATATCAACGTTGAAATTAGCAAATATATGTATATTTTACATTTTGTCCTATTTTATGGGGGTGATAAAGGTCTATAGCCCATAACATTCTTTTCCACTGTAGTAAGAGATTGAGAACGGTTAGCTAGATTTTCATGATGTCAATTTTAATCCATTATTTAACCTCACTTCCCTCACGGCGGTATCCTCATCTTGTCGTGATGTGGGGGCTTGCGAGCCCAAATGATCCTGCGAGGTATGCCGGCGGGAGCGTGAGCTCCTGGTAGGGCCTTTTGCCGGACAGGTCAAAGGTGATGGGTCAGACAAAGAGGAATACCCTGGTCCTCCAGGTTGGGGGTTGATCATGGGGATAACAACCCCATATCGGAAGAAATAGCCTGTTATGAAACTCCAATACAATAATAGCCGGCCTGATGATAATGATAAACGACCTATGCAAGGAAAAGGAAAATGTAAACGGAAACATGATATGTACATAGCAACCTGGAATGTGAGAATATTGAACAGACCTGGAGCGTTGAAGGGCCTTAAGGAAGAGATGGAGAAATATAGTATAGGGGTGGCAGCGATCCAAGAGATCAAATGGAGAGGAGATGGTATATTGAGAAGTGATAACCATACAATAATGTATAGTGGAGGCGACAGTGGAAGAATAGGTGGCACAGGTTTTCTCGTGGATAATAGATTTAAAAAAACAGCAGTACTGAATTTTAAGCCTGTAAATGAAAGGATATGTACTTTGAGAATGAAGGCACGATTCTTTAACATCACCTTTATATGTGTATATGCTCCCACAGAAGAGGATGAGGATGAGGTGAAAGACGCGTTCTACAGTCAGCTTGAACAGGAACTCGAGGGTATAGCAAGGCAAGATGTAAAAATCGTGTCAGGTGATTTCAATGCGAAGGTGGGAAAAGAAGAAGCATTTAGAGAGACGGTAGGAAAGGAAAGTCTGCATGAGGTATCAAATAATAATGGACAGAGACTCATCGACTTTGCCATGGGAAATGAAATGATTGTGAAAAGTACATGGCTTCAGAGAAAGAATATAAGGAAAGTAACGTGGTGCTCACCAGATGGAACCATATTCAACCAAATTGACCATGTGGTAATTGATAGAAGACACGCATCTGATATACTCGAAGTTGATAGTTGTAGAGGAGCGGATTGTGACTCTGACCATTTCATGGTAAGAGTAAAATATAGACAGCATATAGCAGTGTACAGATCTGGAAAGATGAGGAAAGACCCTAGAAGGTATAATGTCTTAAAACTAAAAGAAAAGGAAACTGCCGAACAATATGAAACACATTTACGGAAGAAGTTGGAGACTAAACAAAATTGGGATTTAGAGGGAGTAGAAGGAAAATGGAGTATAATGAGGGACGCACTATACGAAGCTGCAGAAGAAGTACTGGGGACAGAAGAAAGGATTAAAAGACAAATCTGGTTCGATGAAGAATGTAAAATAGCTAAGATGGAGAGGAATGCTGCAAGGAAGAAAATGATAAGTACACCAACGAGAAACAATACAGAAGAACATAAAAAGAAAAGGAAAGAGGCAGATAGAATTTGTAGAAGAAAGAAACGGGAATCAGGGAAGAAATGGATTGAAGAGCTAGAAGAAGAATACAATAATCAAGAAGTAAGAAAGTACTATAAACGAATACCGGAAGTGAAGAAGGGCTTTCAACCCCGTGCAGTTTTCTGCCGAGATAAAGGAGGAAATTTCATAGGAGGAGAAGAACAGATTTTATATCTATGGGCTGAATATTTCAGTGAGCTGCTCAATGCTACTGAAGAGATGGTATTGCTAGATCAGGAGGGTCAAGAGAATGACCAACCATGGTGCAAGGATAACACCCGTGCTGACGCTGGAGGAGGTTAGTTTGGCAATTAAAATCTTGAGGAATAACAAAGCCCCAGGAGGTGATAATATTTCAGCAGAGATGATTAAGTATAGTGGGGAACATTTGGCAAAGCTGGTACACCAGTTGATTGTGGAGATATGGGAGAAGGAGGTGATGCCAGAACAGTGGAAGACGGCCATTATTTGCCCAATCAATAAGCAGAATGATAAAGCAAAGTGTGAAAATTATCGTGGCATAGCACTGCTTGGTGTGGTCTATAAAATCATAGCCAAGGTAATGGCTATGAGACTTACACCTCTTGTTGAAGAGAGACTTGGAGAATACCCGTGTGGATTCCGACAGGGTAGATCGACGACGTACCATATCTTCACAATAAGGCAAATAATGGAAAAATGTTACGATTATAATGTGGATGTGCACCAACTATATGTGGATTTCAAACAGGTTTATGATAGTGTAAGACGGAAAACCTTGATGGACATGGGATTCCCACCCAAACTAATCAGATTGGTGCAAATGACTCTTACTGGCACAAAATGTCGAGTTAAAGTTGAAGGAAGACTCTCAAAAGTTTTTGAGGTAAACCAAGGCTTACGACAGGGAGACGTACTGTCCACGCTGCTGTTCAATATAGTACTAGAGAGAGTAATGAGGAAGATAGATATCAGCAATCCAGGAGGCACGCTGTTAAACCGTATGAGCCAAAATCTAGCGTATGCTGATGGTGTAGGTATGCTGTCACGAAGACAGAATGATCTTGAAGAAGGGATAGGACGGTTAGAAAAATAATCAGAAGAAGTAGGATTACGAGTGAACTACAACAGAACTCAATATTTATTATTATCTAGGAGAAATACTGTGGAGAAAGATAAATATATAAATTTATTTATAAACCTAAATGGGGTGAATTTTGAGAGGTCTGAAAGTTTCAAGTATTTGGGAGTACTGGTTACTGAAGATAATAGCACAGAGAAGAAATAAAAGCAAGAATTGCAGCCGGCAATAGAGCTTACTGGGCACTGATAAAAATCCTCAAAGCGCGCATCCTGAGTAGAAGATCAAAGGTGACTGTGTACCGAACAGTTATAAGACCAGTGGTTGTTGGATATCGGGATATCTTTTGTAAGTATGTTCCTTGATGTAACAACTATATTTTTTTGGTTAATGCTCTTTGTATGTATTCATTGGAAGTGTAGTATTCTCTGTAATCTATGATGGATGCATGTAGGCTATAATAAATGTTCTTTCACTTAAAACTGTTTAATTATGATAAAAATAATCTGAGAACGCCGGGTAGGCTTTAGAAACAACATATGGCGACCGTGACAGGAATATTGTGCTAAATTGTGGGTTGCATATTTGCGCAACATATATCGGGAAGTGTTTTATCCAGTTTGTGAACACGTCGTCATGGATACATTGAAAAAGAAACGATCGGTAGGGCGGGCGGCATTTACTTGCATGTATAACTACTTGGAAGAAAGAAGAAACTCAAGAGTGAATACAGAAAAGCAAGATGATGTGGAGGTTATGGCGGATCTGGACTTGCTACGCGAGAAATTTGAGGAGATGGCGCGTTTGGATGCAGAAATTTTGGGTTTGCTACTGCAAAATACGGCTACCAAATCACAGGATTTGGATACCGAGGTACAGACCGCTGATGAATACTCAGGCAAGTACAAAAGAATAAGTCTTTACTTGCAAAGTAGCCTAAATGCTGTTGATGATAGTATGTCTATTTCAAACATAACCAAGAGAAAATTTAAACTACCTGCTCTTGAGTTAAATAAATTTGCAGGGGAAATCAAGGACTGGTTAACTTTTGGGGTCAATTTAAGAAAATTAATGACGATTCTGACATAGATGATTTTGACAAATTTCAGTATTTGTTACAAGCTATGGAGCCAAACACTAGGGCTAGGGAAGTGGTGGAAAGTTTTCCCCCCGCAGGCAGTAACTATAGCAAGGCTATTGAATGCTTGAAAGCTAGGTTTGGTCGCGAAGACATTTTGGAAGAATTCTATGTCAGGGAATTGCTCAAACTGACTCTAGCGATGAATTCGAAACACAATCAAGTCATTCTTTCCTCCCTATATGATCAAATCGAGACCCAGTTAAGGGCTTTGGAAACTTTGGGAGTAGCTACAGATAAATATGCTGCAATGCTCTTTCCACTTGTTGAGTCATGTCTCACTGAAGAAGTTTTGAGAGCTTGGCAGAAAAGCTACAACACCAGTTCGGCTCAAACTGATGGTAAAACCAGACTGGATTGCCTCATGAATTTCTTGAAATGCGAGGTTGAAAATGAGGAGCAAATCTGTATGGCAGTCTAATGCTTCAAGATAGGAAACCACTCCAAGGGTAGCATGAAAACATTAGGAGCAGAATCAAACCGTCATAATACCGGTACTAATGTTCCAAAAGCAGCTGGCCTTGTCAATTTTAAGCCAAACAAAAAACTATGTTTTTCTTGTGAAGGTAATCACTCAAGCGATGCTTGTTTTAAGGCCCAGAAAATGGAGCTTGGTGACAAGAGGAACATTTTAAATAGAAGGAACTGTTGCTTTTCTTGTCTTAAGATTGACCACATTAGTAGGAAATGTAAAACGTTGTTGAATTGTATTATTTGTGAGGGAAAGCATGTCCCAGTTATGTGTCCCAGAAGTCACAGGCAGCAAACTCCAAAAGAAGGGGGAACGGTTGAGAATTCCCTATCAAATGTGAACTGTAGTCAGTTTTTTTTACAAACACTCATGGTGAGCATTAGAGGAGAGCAGGAAAAACAAGTCCGTGTCCTCATGGACCCAGGTTCGCAACGTTCCTACATTAGGAAGGACACTGCTCAGTGTATGGGATATGAGCCCATCGGTGAAGAGACACTGATCCATGGTTTGTTTGGGGGTAAGGTGATTAATCCAAAACCACATCTTTGTTACAAGGTTAGGTAAAAAGGTCTCGAGGGGCCCTATGCTTGTAATTTCGAAGCACTGGATGAAGAATACATTTGTTCTCGCATCCCTGTCATTGAGCCTGGACCATGGTTGACTGAAACCACTGAGAAAGGTATACAGCTCTTCGATGAAGATAAGCCAGTTGAAGTTTTGGTGGGAGCAGATATATATGGAAAACTTCTCACTGGCAAAAGGGAGATATTACAATTGAGACTTATCTGGGATGGATTGTCACAGGAAAGATAAAGGGGCCCAAATCTTCCAATTCTATGACAGCACTTTCAATGTTTAGGTAGTTAGTTATTGTTGTTTTAAGGGGCTGAACTACGAGGTCATCTGCCCCTACTTTCAATGTTTGTTTATACGGAATCTGTAAGCAAACTTTGGGAGCTGGATGCACTCGGTATTCAAGATCCAGGTGAAGGGAAGAATAGAGAAGAGAGGGAACACGCAACACATGATTACTTTATGGATACTGTTAGGACAAATGAAGAGGGACGCTATGAAGTGAGGTTGCCATGGATTGAAGGACACCCAACAGTTCCAAGAAATTTCAATTAGGGGAAAAGAAGAATGGAACAAACACACCATCTAGAAGCTGAAAGAAAGTGATTCCAAAGAAATATATGATGAAGTTCTGAAGGACTGGACACAAGAAGGAATCATTGAAGAAGTACTTGTGTCACAGTGGGATGAAGGGCACTATTTACCTCATCGACCCATTTTTTAAGAAAACAGTACAACGCGAGTTCGACCTGTTTTCGATGCTTCGTCTAGAGAGCGTGGCTCTCCATCGCTGAACCAGTGTTTAGAGAATGGCACTAATCTAATTTAAATTATACGTACATTACTTCTTCGTTTTAGGCTCCACCAAATTGGAGTAATAGCAGACAACAAGAAAGCATTCTTGCAAATCAGCTTATGTGAAGAGGACCGGGACTTCCTCAGGTTTTTGTGGGTTGACATTGAGGGAGAATTGAAAATATTCCACCATACACGTGTTGTGTTTGGAGTGACTAGCAGCCCGTTCTTGTTGGGTGCAGTGATCAATTTACATTTGAAACGTCTTGAACGTATGGGAGATAGGAGGTATTCTATAGCTACCTTCGAGAAGCTTAAAAAGAGTTTTTACGTGGATATCTGTGTAACCAGTTTACAATCTACTGATGACTTGCACCGTTTTGAAGAAGAAGCAATAAGCATACTGGCAGAAGCTAAATTTGACTTGGGAGGTTGGAAATGTTCAGATTCTAACCTAGAAAATAAGACAGCTACTCCGGTTTTAGGCCTTATTTGGGACAGAAAATTCTATACTCTAGCTGTGATTGGCTACAAGCCTATGGACATTAAGGCGATCACTCGAAGAACTATATTGTCAATAGCACAGAAAGTGTTTGATCCTCTTGGCTTCACGTGCCCTGTTTCGCTATGTCCAAAGCTTTTGTTACAGCCGTGTTGGGCCATGAAAGGGGGATGGGATGAAGAAGTTCCAGATAGTGTGAGAAATGCATTCTTATTATGGTTACAAGAACTTCCTGCACTTGAATATGTGAAGATACCACGCTGTGTCATGGGAGTTAGCGATAGGGTAATAAGGTGCTCGGTACATACCTTTTGTGATGCCAGTAAGCTTGTATATGCCGCAACAGAGTTCTTACGCTTGGAATACAATTCTTGTGTACATGTACAGCTGATACAGGCAAAGTCTAGAGTGTCACCGTTCAAAGGAATAACTATTCCAAGGCTAGATTTGTTAGCTGCAACATTTGAAGAACTACATCCAGATTTCTTCTTCTGGACTGACTCGACTACTGTCCTCACATGGATACAGCGGGAAGATCATTGTGGAGTCTTTGTATGGAACAGGGTTCAAGAGATCAAGAGTGTGACAGCGAAGGAAGCTTGGAGGCACGTACCAGGCAATATGAATCCTGCTGATCTTCCTAGTCGTGGATGCTCTGCTGAACAATTGCTGGAGTCTAAATGTTGGGAGGGGCCACCATGGCTGAAGCTGCCACAGGGAGAGTGGCCTTCAGAACCACCAGAACCGGATGAAGAAATGGTAAGGCTGGAGAGTAGGAAAGCTATGAGTTAGAGATGAGAAACTTTCTACTTTGTGCCCCTTTATGGATGTCGATGGAGTCATTCGATTGAAGACGAGGATCACCGAAAGAAGTAATTTGGAGTACTTCAGGATACCTGCAGTGTTACCTTCCAAGTATCCTGTAGTTGAGAAGCTAGTGCTCGGAGCACATGACAAATCTTGCCATGTATGAGTGCAAGGTCTCCTAAGCCATTTGAGGGAAAACTTCTGGATTCTCAAAGGAAGAAAAGCTATTCGAGCCATTTTGACTAGTTGCATTATCTGTCGGAGGTATGAGGCGAGAGGTATATCCGCAAATACACCAGCTCTGCCTGAACCACGAGTGCGGGATGCAGTTGCTTTCGAGACCACAGGTATCGATTTAGCAGGGCCTTTGTATTTAAGAGACAATCACAAAGTATGGATATATGTCTAATTACTTGTGCAGTGTACCGTACAGTTCACCTGGAGTTGACCTCATCGTTGTCCATGGATTCATTTCTACGAACTTTCAGAAGATTTATAGCTCGGCGGGGTAGACCTTCAATTGTATATACAGACAATGGTGGAAATTTTGTTGGGACAAACAACGCCTTCAGTCAGCTAGACTGGGACAAGATTTCAAAATATAGCACTGTTCATCAGATTGACTGGCGATTCAATCCTCCCACAGCAGCATGGTGGGGAGGATGGTGGGAGCGCCAGATAAGGCTCCTGAAGCAACTGCTAAGGAAAACTCTTGGTAAAGCTTCACTGACCTATGAGGAGTTGGAGACAGTCTTATGTGACTGCGAAGTCGTGATGAACTCTAGACCGCTGACATATGTGTCAGAAGATAGTACCGACTTAGCCCCTATCACACCCAATATGTTTCTGTTAGATACCAAAGAAATGGGTGTACCAGACTGTGATGTGATGGATTCAGACAACCTTAACAGACGGAGCAGAAATCGTCAGAGGTTGAGAGACAGCTTTCGCCAACGATTTAGGAATGAGTATCTAGGTCAGTTAGCCTTAGCTGCCCAAAAGAAGAGTCGCAAGTTGTTACTGGGAGAAGTTGTTCTTGTTGGAGCCGACAACCAGAAACGAATCGATTGGCCTTTAGCTGTGGTGGAACAGCTTATTCCAGGACGGGACGGAGAATTTCGCTTGGTGAAATTGAAGACAGCTTCAGGAGTCCTCTTCCGACCAGTTCAAAGACTATATCCTTTGGAAATCTGTGCAGAGGAGATTCAAACAGGCAATGAACTTGTCAAGAGTGGTGGAACTGAGACAACTGTCAAAAAGAGTGTGGAAGATAGTGAGGGGGTAGTTGGACTTGTGCAAACTAGATGTGGACGAAAAGTACAGCCGCCAGATAGATTCCAAAAGTGATTGTAATTTGTTTTGGCTGACTGATTGTTATTTTTTGTTAATATTGTTATTCATGTACTGTGTTCTGAATTGTTGTTTTACTTCGTGTCGTTGAGAATTTAGTCTTGACTCGACGGTGGGAGTATGTTGGATATCGGGATATCTTGTGTAAGTATGTTCCTTGATGTAATAACTATCTTCTTTTTTTTTTTGTTAATTTGTTAATGCTCTTTGTATGTATTCCTTGGGAGTGTAATATTATATGTAATCCATGATGGAAGCATGTAGGCTATAATAAATTTTCTTGCACTTAAAACTGTTTAATTATTATAAAAAGAATCTGAGAAAGCTGGGTAGGCTTTAGAAACAACAGTGGTAATGTACGGCTCGAAAACATGGACTATGACTGTGACAGAAGAGGAGCTTTTCAGAAGATGGGAAAGGAAAATACTGAGGAAGATTTATGGAGCAGTGAATGAGCAGGAAGATGGAGAATACGGAAAAACAAAGAATTGGAGGAACTATATGGTCATCCTGGTATAGTTTCGGAAGTAAAGAGTAATAAGCTAAGATGGCTGGGACATGTGGAGAGAATGGCAGGCGATAGAGTGGTTAAAAAGACCTATAGAGGAAATCCAGGTGGAAGAAGATGCAAGGGAAGACCTAGGAAACGATGGTTGGATGACGTGGAGGACGACTTACGCAAGATGGGAGTAAGAAGATGGAGGAAACGTACAGAAGATCGTCAGGATTGGGCAACGATTGTTGGAGAGGCCAAGGTCCTACATTGACTGTAGCGCCGCGGAGTAGTAGTAGTAGTAGTAGTAGTAGTAGTATTTAATCTCACTTGTGACTGAATGATCCGATCACTGTGAAAAATGTCACAGTTAACCATCAATATGACCTAAATCCACAAGTATAGGCTATAAAACTATTGTCACCTTTTTACGAATTAGATGGTGCGCATGTCTACTCCTCAGACATGAATATCTCTTGCCCATCATGGTATAATCATTTCTCTGTGAAACTTGGTAGAGTGTAATACTACTATAGCCTAAGCCTACAGCCACATAAACCATCATTTCATATATGGTGTGTACGTCTATTTTTATAGGCTACATGAATTCACCTAACTCGTCACTGAATGATCTGATCACAGTGACATCTCGTATAGTAAACCACAGTTATAACCTAAGACTACAGGTATATAAATCTATTGCTTCCTTTTCAAAACTGTAGATAGCGTTAATGTCAATTCTTGATATATGAACTCTTCAAGGAATAATAATATCACCCACGGTGTAGTCATGCTCGTAAATCGTGCATCACGGCCGCGAAGGCAGCTGCAGCAAGTCCGGAGATCGCAAGCGCTGACAGTGGCTATCCTGAGTGTGATTTCCCCGGAGTTTTCCACGCTCCCTCAAGGCAAATGAAGGGATAGCACCTAATTTCAAGTCCCGCGGATCCTACACCATTCCTGACTCTAACAGTGAACAAATGCGGACGCCATATAGGACTCAGGTATCAAATAACAGATGTGAAGGACCAGTATAATATACGAAAATTGGCTAGGTTATGCTAGTTCTTTACGGAAATACTTGTTTATCGATGCAGTTATCCTAAGCGTGGGCAGGACTGGAAGGATTATGTGAGATGACCTTGGTGTAGTGGTGGGCAGGAAAGGACGGGATTATGTGGGATGTCCTTCGTATAGCAGTGGCAGGACGGGGTGGTGGGGGATGTCCTTGGCGTACCCGTGGGCAGGACGAGAAAGCGAGGGATGTCCTTCGTGTTCGGGCGGGCAGGACGGGAAGGCGCGGGACGTACTTGGTGGAGCATTAAGAAGGACGAGACGGCGCGGGATGTCCTTGGTGGGGCATTAAGCAGGACGCAAAGGCGTGGGATGTCTTTCGTTTACCGGCGGGTAGGACGAGAAGGTGCGGGATGTCCTTGGCGTCCCGGTAGCAGGACGGTAAGGCGCGGGATGTCCTTCGTATACTGGCGGGTAGGTCGCGACGGCACGGGACGTACTTGGTGGAGCATTAAGCAGGACGAGACGGCACGGGACGTACTTCGTTGAGCATTAAGGAGGACGAGACGGTACGGGAGGTCCATGGTGGAGCATTAAGCAGGACGAGACGGCACGGGACGTCCATGGTGGAGCATTAAGCAGGACGAGACGGCACGGGACGTACTTGGTGGAACATAAAGCAGTACGAGGAGGCGCGGAATGTCCTTCGTGGAGCATTAAGCAGGACGAGACAGCACGGGATATCCTTGGTGGAGCATTAAGCAGGACGAGACGGCACGGGTTGACCTTGGTGTGACGGTAAGGAGGACCAGACGGCGCGGGACGTCGTTGGTGGAGTATTAAGCAGGACGCGATGGCGCGGGATGTGCTTGGTGAAGCATTAAGCAAGACGACACGGCGTGGGACGTCCTTCGTGGAGCATTAAGCAGGACGCGATGGCGCGGGATGTTCTTGGTGGAGCATTAAGCAGGACGAGACGGCGTGGGATGTTGTTGGTGGAACATTAAGCTGGACGAGACGGCGTGGGACGTTTTTGGTGGAGCATTAAGCAGGACGAGACGGCGCGGGATGTCCTTGGTGGAGCATTAAACAGGACGAGAGGGCGCGTTAAGTCCTTTGTGGAGCATTAAGCAGGAAGAGAAGGCGCGTGAAGTCCTTGGTGGAGCATTAAGTAGGACGGGACGCTGCGGGACGTCCTTGGTGGAGCATTAAGCAGGACGAAAGGTGCGGGATGTCCTTGGGGGAGCATTAAGCAGGACGAGACGGCACGGGATGTTCTTGGTGGAGCATTAAGCAGGATGAGACGGCACGGGATGACCTTGGTGTGACGGTAAGCAGGAGGAGACGGCGAGGGATGACCATGGTGTGACGGTAAGCAGGACGTGACTGCGCGGGACCTACTTGGTGGAGCATTAAGCAGGACGAGACTGCGAGGGATGACCATGGAGTGACGGTAAGCAGGACGAGACGGCACGGGATATCCTTAGTGGAGCATTAAGCAGGACGAGACGGCACGGGATATCCTTAGTGGAGCATTAAGCAGGACGAGACGGCACGGGATGTACTTGGTGAAGCATTAAGCAGTACGAAACGGCACGGGACGTACTTGGTGGAGCATTAAGCAGGACGAGATGAAGCGGGATGTCCTTGGTGGAGCACTAAGCAGGACGAGACGGCACGGGATGTACCTGGTGGAGCATTAAGCAGGACGAGACTGCGAGGGATGACCATGGAGTGACGGTAAGCAGGACGAGACGGCACGGGATATCCTTAGTGGAGCATTAAGCAGGACGAGACGGCACGGGATATCCTTAGTGGAGCATTAAGCAGGACAAGACGGCACAGGATGTACTTGGTGAAGCATTAAGCAGTACGAAACGGCACGGGACGTACTTGGTGGAGCATTAAGCAGGACGAGATGAAGCGGGATGTCCTTGGTGGAGCACTAAGCAGGACGAGACGGCATGGGATGTACTTGGTGGAGCATTAAGCAGTACGAGACGGCACGGGACGTACTTGGTGGAGCATTAAGCAGGACGAGATGAAGCGGGATGTCCTTGGTGGAGCACTAAGCAGGACGACCCGGCACGGGATGTGCTTGGTGAAGCATTAAGCAAGACGAGACGGCGCGGGACGTCTTTCGTGGAGCATTAAGCAAGACGCGATGGCGCGGGATGTTCTTGGTGGAGCATTAAGCAGGATGAGATGGCACGGGATGACCTTGGTGTGACGGTAAGCAGGGCGAGACGAAACGCTATGTCCTTGGTGGAGCATTAAGCAGGACGCGACGACACGGGATGTGCTTGGTGAAGCATTAAGCAAGACGAGACGGCGCGGGACGTCCTTCGTGGAGCATTAAGCAGGACGCGATGGCGCGGGATTTTCTTGGTGGAGCATTAAGCAGGACGAGACGGCGCGGGATGAAGTTGGTGGAACATTAAGCAGGACGAGACGGCGTGGGACGTTCTTGGTGGAGCATTAAGCACGACAAGAAGGCGCGGGATGAACATGGTGTGACAGTAAGCAGTACCTGACGGCGCCGGACGTACTTGGTGGAGCATGAAGCAGGACGCGACGGCATGGGACGTACTTGGTGGAGTATTAAGCAGGACGAGGTGGCACGGGAAGTCCTTGGTGGAGCATTAAGCAGGATGAGACGGCACGTTAGGTCCTTGGTGGAGCATTAAGTAGGACGAGACGCCGCGGGACGTCCTTGGTGGAGCATTAAAAAGGACGAGACGGCTCGGGATGTCCTTGGTGGAGCATGAAGCAGGACGAGACGGCACGGGATGTTCTTGGTGGAGCATTAAGCAGGACGAGACGGCACGGGAAGTCCTTGGTGGAGCATTCAGCAGGATGAGACGGCACGTTATGTCCTTGGTGGAGCATTAAGCAGGACCAGACGGCGCGGGACATCGTTGTTGGAGTATTAAGCAGGACGCGAAGGCGCGGGATGTCCTCGGTGAAGCATTAAGCAAGACGAGAGGGCGCGGGACGTCCTTCGTGGAGCATTAAGCAGGACGCGATGGCGCGGGATGTTCTTGATGGAGCATTAAGCAGGACGAGACGGCGCGGGATGTCCTTGGTGGATCATTAAGCAGGACGAGACGTTGTGGGATGTTGTTGGTGGAGCATTAAGCTGGACGTGACGGCGTGGGACGTTTTTGGTAGAGCATTAAGCAGGACGAGACGGCGCGGGACGTTTTGGTGGAGCATTAAGCAGACAAGACGGCGCGGGATGTCCTTGGTGGAGCATTAAGTAGGTCGAGACGGCGTGGGACATCCTTGGTGGAGCATTAAGCAGGACGAGACGGCGCGGGATGTCCTTGGTGGAGCATTAAGCAGGACGAGAAGGCACGGGATGTCCTTGGTGGAGCATTAAGCAGGACGAGAGGGCACGGGACGGCCTTGGTGGAGCATTAAGCAGGACGAGACAGCGTGGGATGTTGTTGGTTTGAGCATTAAGCTGGACGAGACGGCGTGGGATGTTCTTGGTGGAGCATTAAGCAGGATGAGACGGCGTGGGACGTTTTTGGTGGAGCATTAAGCAGACAAGACGGCGCAGGATGTCCTTGGTGGAGCATTAAGTAGGACGAGGTGGCGTGGGACATCCTTGGTGGAGCATTAAGCAGGACGAGACGGCACGGGAAATCCTTGGTGGAGCATCAAGCAGGACGAGACGGCACGGGATGTCCTAGGAGGAGCATTTAGCAGGATGAGATAGCGCAAGTGTTCCTTGGTGGAGCATTAAGCAGGACGAGACGGCGCGGGATGTCCTTGGTGGAGCATTAAGCAGGACGAGACGGCACGGGTAGACCTTGGTGTGGCGGTAAGCAGGACGTGACGACGAGGGATGACCATGGTGTAACGGTAAGCAGAACGCGACGGCGCGGGACGTACTTGGTGGAGCATTAAGCAGGACGAGACGGCGCGGGATGTCCTTGGTGGAGCATTAAGCAGGACGAGACGGCGTGGGATGTTCTTGGTGGAGCATTAAGCAGGATGAGACGGCGTGGGACGTTTTTGGTGGAGCATTAAGCAGACAAGACGGCGCTGGATGTCCTTGGTGGAGCATTAAGTAGGACGAGGTGGCGTGGGACATCCTTGGTGGAGCATTAAGCAGGACGAGACGGCACGGGAAATCCTTGGTGGAGCATCAAGCAGGACGAGACGGCACGGGATGTCCTAGGAGGAGCATTTAGCAGGATGAGATGGCGCAAGTGTTCCTTGGTGGAGCATTAAGCAGGACGAGACGGCGCGGGATGTCCTTGGTGGAGCATTAAGCAGGACGAGACGGCGTGGGACGTACTTGGTGGAGCATTAAGCAGGACGAGACGGCACGGGTAGACCTTGGTGTGGCGGTAAGCAGGACGTGACGGCGAGGGATGACCATGGTGTAACGGTAAGCAGAACGCGACGGCGTGGGACGTACTTGGTGGAGCATTAAACAGGACAAGACGGCTAGGGATGGCCATGGTCTGACGGTAAGCAGGACGAGACGGCACGGGACGTCCTTGGTGGAGCATTAAGCAGGACGAGACGGCACGGGACGTCATTGGTGGAGCATTAAGCAGGACGAGACGGCGTGGGATATCCCTGGGCGAGCATTAAGTCGGATGAGACGGCGCGGGATGTTTTTGCTGGATCATTAAGCAGGACTAGACCGCACGGGACGTCATTGGTGTGACGGTAAGCAGGACGGGACAGCGAGGGATGACCATGGTGTGACGGTAAGTAGGACGCGACGCCGCGGGATCTACTTCGTGAAGCATTAAGCAGGACGCGACGGCATGGGACGTACTTGGTGGAGCATTAAGCAGGACGAGACAGCGCGGGATGTCCTTGGTGGAGCATTAAGCAGGACGAGACGGCGCGGGATGTTCTTGGTGGAGCATTAATTAGGACGAGACAGCGCGGCATGTCCTGGGTGGAGCATTAAGCAGGACGAGACGGCGTGGGATGTCCTTGGTGTGACGCTAAGCAGGACGAGGCGGCGCGGGATTTACTTGGTGTGACGATAAGCAGGACGAAACGGCGCGTGATGTCCTTGGTGTAGCGGCGGGCACGTCGGGAAGGTGCGGGATATCCTTGGTATAGTCGTGGACAGGAAGGGACTGACTGTGTGGAATGCATATTATCGCTGCACCTACGAAATCCACTATACGAGAATATGCTCTGTACCATTTTATTTTGCAAGCCGACCACGCCCCACAGCCCTACTTGGATATAGGCTACATTCCAACTCCTCAATTCACTTATTTTAGTCTTTATAAGAACACTAGCAGTAGTGCCCGGCTTCGACCGGTGGATTTATTTGTTTTATGGATGATAATGAATTCTAATACAGAACTGGCACATGATACTTAAACTAACAGAAAAATAAATAAAAATATAACATTTTGTGGTGGTGGTGGTAATGGGTGTGATGAGTAGTACAGTATAATGGACGTAATATTCAGGTCATTTTCTCGTAATGATAATGATAATAATGAATAGGGAAACAGCTATTTACTTACAGTACTGCCACATGTAATTTACAAACGAATTGAAAAATATGATTAGAAAGTGGAGTAAGTGAAATAAAAGACACTGCATAAGGCCTATATATCATTGGCTGTTAGAAAAGTAGAGACCAAGAGTGTCGTCTTATGTAGCATAGTGCCGTATGTAAAATATCAGAGCACTTTGGAAAACTTCGGCTGTCCAGAACTCCTGAGGTAGCAATAGAGGCATTTATCACCACATAGCGCTCAATCATAAGGATCGGAATAAATGAAAGTAAATTTGAAAGCACCAACGCTTATTGCAGTTGACAACCTTAATGTACTGCACCAACACCATCGCACTTTTACAGGGGTATAATATTTTCATGATGATAACTGTTTTTAAGGGGGCTAAGAAATCTTTCTGCACGAATTACTCCCCGTGACTGCAATTTATAAGCAGCGAATGATGTAACTATTTTGCAATTCTGCACCAGAACACTGGTAGGGGTGACGTGATGCAGCCCGCATTGCCAGCCAACAATAGACTTATTAAAATATTCTTACACTTACACTCTTACGGATATGAATGTTTCTAGGGCAACCTCAGAGCACTTTGGAAAAATTCGGCTGTCCAGAACTCCTGAGGTAGCAATAGAGGCATTTACCACCACATAGCGCACATTTTAAATGTGGTTTTCAAGTTCCTTTTGTCTGTTATTCTAAATATAGGAAAAGGAGAGGGTTGTGCAAAATATCAAGTGGCCAGTGTTACCAGCACGGTTTCAAAGGGTAAGTGTGTAAAATTCGGTGCAATTAGGTGAAACGGTGTAGATTAGTGCTAAAGGGCCTAAATGCCGGGAATGGGGTATTTATTTATTTATCTATCGTATGGCTTTTAGTGCCGGGAGTGTCCGAGGACATGTTCGGCTCGCCTGAGTCTGTAGCTGCTTCCAGCGGATACCCTAAAGGGTGAGCTACAAGTTCCGTTCAATTTCAAGTAGTTCCAACTTTCGCCACCAGATATCAATGATACCTAGTGGTGAACGTTGGAACTTTGATAGAGCGTTCTGACGAAATCTAACCTAACAAATTTTGCTTTACACAAGTTTAGTCTGTGAAAGGATTTTTTACATGCCATAAATTTATGACATGGGACCGCCGGCTTTACTTCCCCTCCGAAGGAAGGCATACTGAAAGATTTTTAACGCTCTTAAAAAATCCGACGACTTCGGCCGGGTTTGAACCCGCTATCTTGGGCATAGCATTTCAGCATGCTACCGACTACATTTCAAGTAGACAGTGTTACTCGTCGGGTTCCAAAAGGTAAGTACATAGAGTTTGGTTGAGATCGGTGAAACCATGTAGATTTGTGCTAAAGGTCCTAAATGCAGAGAATGGAGTGGTCTGTCTGAAATTTCAAGCAGACAGTTTTACTTGTCGGGTTCCAAAGGGTTAGTATACACATTTTGGTTCAAATCGGTGAAACGGTGTAAATTTGTGCCAAAGGGCCTAAATGCAGGAAATGGAGTGGTCTGTCCAAAATTTAAAGTGGATAGTGTTACCCGCAGGGTTCCAAAGAGGAAGTATACACATTTTGGTTCAGATCGGTGAAACGGTGTAGATTTGTACCAAAGGGCCTACATGCAGGGAATGGAGTGGTCTGTCCAAAATTTCAAGAAGGCAGAGTTACTCGTTGGGTTCCAAACAGTATCAAATTTGGTTCAGATCGGTGAAACCATGTAGATTTGTGCTAAAGGGCCTAAATGCAGAGAATGGAATGGTCTGTCCGAAATTTCAAGCAGACAGTTTTACTTGTCGGGTTCCAAAGGGTAAGTATACACATTTTGGTTCAGATCGGTGAAACGGTGTAGATTTGTGCCAAAGGGTCTAAATGTAGGGAATGGAGTGGTCTGTCCGAAATTTAATGTGGACTGTGTTACCCGCAGGGTTCCAAAGGGGAAGTATACACATTTTGGTTCAGATCCGTGAAACGGTGTAGATTTGTGCCAAAGGGCCTAAATGCAGGGCGTTGAGTGGTTTGTCTGAAATTTCAAGCAGACTGTGTTACTTGTTGGTTCCAAACGGTAAGTATACAAATTTTGGTTCAGAACGGCGAAACGGTGTAGATTTGTATAAATAACAAACAGACGGACAGACAGACAAACAGACAGGCAAACATTGAGCTTTATATAGGCATAGTTGATATGAAGATGATCCTTAAGATAGTGTTTTGTGGGTCTCTGTATTCACACATGGCTGGGAGCGATGTCCCGTCTTATGGAAACGACTTCCAGTACGGTCTGAACCGTGGCAGCGAATGGTTCGCTGCGCTTTGCTTTCTTGTGAGTGACGTTTCATGTGTGCAACTCTCAAGTCAGTTCACGTACAGTAAAAATGGCAACCAACAGCATTAGGAGAAATAGGATAAAATGTGCTTTCCCCGACAAGACCAATAAACCAGGTCCAGCAGAAATACATGAGTGGATTCAGTACACCCTAAAACTCAACGTGGACCAACTAGATGCCACTCAACTTGACAATCTGGAAACTGCTGTTTTCATCAAGTTCACCAGCAAACTACTGATGGAGAAGGTCCTCAACAGTACCAATGGCAAATCTCAGATACGGAAATTTAATGGTTCTATTTGAGGTAAATATAACTTGTGCGGATATTGACAGCAAACTTGTCCGAATTATGAACCTTCCCACTGAACTGCCGAATGACCGGATAATGTCGTACTTTAGTAAGTACGGGAAGGCTCGTGAAATTAGAAACAAGAGATGGTCAGCTACCTACCTATTCAATATTTTGAGTGACATTCGGGCTATGCGGATTGAACTAAAAACTGCAATTCCACCCATTATTTCTATTGATGGCTACAAAGCGCAGGTGGTCTATGATAGACAACCTCGATCATGCTTCTATTGTAATGCCACTGACCACTTTCGACAGGAATGCCCAGTGAGGCGCGGCGAACCTGAAAACAAAACCGGCCCTAAGCTTCTCAGTGAAATTGTAGCCAACAAAGAAAGTGACATTGCCTCGCCTGCCTTATCGGCATCGAGTTCATCTACCGTTAGTATACCTCCCGCCGAACAACCTGCCCCACTTTATACGTCAGCTATGGCACAAGCTTAGATCATGAATCCAATAGATAGCTGAAGACGTCACATTGTTGAAACCAACATCTCAATCAGCTGACTAAAGGGAACTGCCGGGAACTGCGTATAGTTTAGAGCATTGAAATACTACACGTGATGCTAGAATTGGGCTATTCTATTCTATTCATTACCGTACTAAGCCAGAATGGTGTATTACTGTGCCGCGTATGGATGTAAGAAGACGTTCAGAAAAGGATCGGGCATTTCTTTCCATAGGTAAGTAAGTTAATTCACTGTAAAATAACCCTAAAATTCTGACTTCACTACTTGCATTTCTTTACTTTACCTCTTAACTCCGAAACCATGAAAGAAAAATAATTTAACAAGTAAATGCTGGAATTTATTACAGATTATTAAAAATTACCCTATCCTTTACTTCACCGATCAGGCCTAGGCCTGTAAAGCAAAATTAGGACCATCACAACATCAAGGAACCTTCCTTTTCGTAACTTAAAAAGTTTCCATTCATTCTTATCTTATGGTTTAGTCTCTTAAAAATCAATCAATAAATTTATCAATTATCAATGTGTGTCAGTTATTTTTCTATATCAGGCTTTTAATTTATTTTAGCTTCCCAGCGGATGATATCAGAAAGAAGCAATGGATTCATGCTTTAAGGAGAGAAAATTTCATTCCCAGCAAAGGTTCTCGAATATGCTCCAAACATTTTTCCACAGAATCTTTCGATACTGAAGCATTTGGTGTTGGTGCAAAACTGAAGCAAAATGCAGTACCTTCCATCTTCAATTTTCCACCCCACCTGATGCCAGCTCAGAGGAAGAGGAAATCTCCTGTCAAGAGGAAGCTTACGATGGAACCTGTTGCATCTACAAGTTCTGAGTAAGTAGCTTTTTTCCAGTTCATTTCATTGAAAATAAAATATAGGCCTATATAGTTTATATTCAGTAACATGACATCTGTAATCTATAACATTCCAATCTGAATATAATATTATATTATTATTATATTCAGATTGGAATGTTATACTGTAGATTACAGATGTCATGTTATATTATATTATTATTATGTTCAGATTGGAATGTTATACTGTAGATTACAGATATCATGTTACTTCTTTCATATATCACACATACCATGACAGACTTTTTACTTACCTTTTCATTTCTTTATTTTAGTGCCCTTTCGGAAGAGAATGAATCTCCACCAAAAAGGAGCAGAACTTTCAGAAAAAGTTATGTTGGCGATTATACTGCACAGATGGTTAAGTCCCCAACTAAAGCTACAGCTTTCATGAAGGCAGCCAAGGAGGCAGTTGACAAGGCAAAGAAAAAGCTTCGGATAGAATGGCAAAAATTAAACCGTGCTGCTCGTAAATTGGAGAGTGGTAAGGCTGTTATAAATCACCTTAAGGAGCAAATGATGGTGACTGATGATGCTGCCTACACTCTTGAGGTAAGGCAATAGTCATGTTAAGTAATGACAAGATTTTTTTTTCAATTATATTGCTTTATCTATGTTTTAAGCATTAGAAGTACTGGGATCTATGTTTTTGCATTAGAAATACTGACATAAGTTCTGTTTTAGTCAACTATTTCATAACTGTTAACAATACATGGACTATTGTCATTTCATTTGAGATCTAAAAGTAATATTTATTTGTAACTGTGACAACTAGAACATGGTTATGAAGAAAATTATTTGTCCACGATTGAAACCAATCAGAATACACATTTTTTTCAGAAATTTCTTTCTCCCGCTGCTGCTCAACTTCTGATGAAAACAAAGGATGGTGATACAAGAACTGCATATCCTCCTGAGTTACGCAACTTTGCCCTGACATTGAATTTCTATTCAGGTCGAGCATATAATTACCTCAGGGAAGTATTCCCTCATGGTTCACCACATCCGAGCACATTGCGTAAGTGGTACCAGTCAGTGGATGGTAAGCCAGGTTTTAGTACTGAGGCCAAGACAGCTCTCATTCTTAAAGGGAAGGAAATGACCATCAAAGGAAAGCCCTTAGTGTGTGCTCTGATGATGGATGAAATGTGCATCAAGAAGCATGTAGAGTTTAATGGTAAAAACTTTGTTGGGTATGTGAGTTGTGGCCATGAATTAGAAGAAGACCAGGATTTACCAATAGCCAGGGAAGCTTTAGTGTTTATGGTTGTTTCCCTGAATGGACACTGGAAGATTCCAGTGGGCTATTTCCTCATAAGCGGGCTAAGTGGTACAGAGAAGGCAAACTTAGTGACTGAATGCCTGAGTTTTTTAAATGATTTGAATGTTATAGTTGTGTCCTTAACTTTTGATGGTGCTACTTCGAATATTTCAATGGCTCGCTGTTTGGGAGCTTCTTTTGACGAAGAAAATATAGTGAACTGGTTCACGAATCCTTCTAATGGGTCTCGAGTGTTCATCTTATTAGATGCGTGCCACAGTATAAAATTGGTAAGAAATGCTTTTGGATGTAAAAAAAATGTTTACCAGGAATGGTAAAGTCATAGACTGGAGATATTTAGAAGAACTGGAGAAGCTGCAACACAGTGAAGGTCTTCATTTAGGGACGAAGCTTACGAAGAGGCATATCAACTGGCAAAAGGAACCCATGAAGGTGAAACTTGCCTCACAGTTGTTCAGTGAAAGTGTTGCATGTGCACTGACATATTGTGATAAGGACTTGAATCTGCCCCAGTTTGAAGGATGTGAGGAAACTGTGAAATTCATTAGAATTATGAATAATGTTTACGATATCCTACATAGCCGAAACCTGTGTGCCAAGGGGTGGAAGAGACCACTGACAGCGGATAACATTGAAGGTGTGAGAATTTATGTTCAGGGGGCTATTCAGTACATACTGTCACTCCAAGAGATGTATAGTGGCATCAACCTTGTAAAGTGCTCCAGAAAAATTGGTTTCAGTGGACTGGTCATTTGTTTGAAATCGGTGTTGTCAGTGTACGATTTCATACATGAGATGCCTCAAATCAAAATGAGTTTTCTCCTGACATATAAGTTGAGTCAAGATCATCTGGAAGTGTTCTTCAGTGCTGTAAGGAGTCATGGTGGCCATAACAATAACCCCACAGCGAGACAATTTGAAGCAGCATACAAACGGCTGTTGCTGCACATTCAGATAGGGACTACAACCAGTGCCAACTGCTCTGCTGTAGATCCAACTATCATACTCAACACTAGGGACTGCACTCAGATGACTGATATTTCTCTTGCAATCCCCAACAATTCAGATGTGGCATTTATTAGCCACGACCATGACTATATCCCAGATCCAACCAAACTAACGTTGTATGTTGAAGATGTAGTGAAATATATATCTGGTTTTGTTGTGAGAAGGTTGAAAAAGGTGATGAAATGTGACCCTTGTAAAGCAGTTCTTGATGCACCTCATTCTGATTCTGCTCTCCTGAATAGGATAAACAGAGGTGGCCTTTCAATCCCATCACACGATGTAGTTTATTTATGTAGAGAGGGTGAAAAGGTCTATAGATATTTCCAGGACAAGGTCACAAAACTAATGGACCCTTTTGTCAAGCTCGTGAATGCAGTTCTCAATAAAATTAAAGGAGAGGTGTTTGAGGAACTTCAGGAACATGTTATAAATTCTCCACCCCTGCAAAATCACATCCAACAGCTCAAGCAAGCTGTTCTGGTCGAGTACTTCAAAGTGAGGTTCAACCATGAGGCACGACTTCACACCGAGGACCTGTATAGTGTGAGGGTACGAAGCTTCTACACAAAAACAATTCTGTTCAAAAATCAGTAGGCCTAATTCAGAGTTGCATTTGTTATTAATTTACAAGAGGGGCTCCTGGATCTATGAGTATTACAGAACACGACAGCCTCTTTTAACACCAAATATGTAAATAATGCTAGTGCCCTACAAGAGAATGGGTAGTTCAGGATAATAGGAGGTGAAACATCTACATTGGTATACTTACTGTATGTTAATTCTGTGATTCTTTTACCACCAAATATGTAAATAATGCTAGTGCCCTACAAGAGAGCGGGTAGTTCAGGATAATAGAAGGTGAAACATCTACATTGGCATACTGTACGTTGATTCTATGATTCTTTTAATACCAAATATGTAAATAATGCTAGTGCCCTACAGGAGAATGGGCAATTCAGGATAATAGGAGGTGAAACATCTACATTGGTATACTGTATGTTGATTCTGTGATTCTTTTACCACCAAATATGTAAATAATGCTAGTGCCCTACAAGAGAATGGGTAATTCAGGATAATAGGAGGTGAAACATCTACATTGGTATACTGTATGTTGATTCTGTGATTCTTTTACCACCAAATATGTAAATAATGCTAGTGCCCTACAAGAGAATGGGTAGTTCAGGATAATAGGAGGTGAAACATCTACATTGGTGTACTTACTGTATGTTGATTCTGTGATTCTTTTACCACCAAATACGTAAATAATGCTAGTGCCCTACAAGAGAATGGGTAGTTCAGGATAATAGGAGGTGAAACATCTACATTGGTATACTTACTGTATGTTGATTCTGTGATTCTTTTACCACCAAATATGTAAATAATGCTAGTGCCCTACAAGAGAATGGGTAGTTCAGGATAATAGAAGGTGAAACATCTACATTGGTATACTGTACGTTGATTCTGTGATTGTCTGCCAGTGTTGGTATAAAATATTTATATATTGCTATCTACAATGAGAAATGTTCAGAATAACATCTGAGGAAAATCGTCTTTGTGGAAAGTACAGTTACTAATTATGCTTCGCTCATTCTTTATGGCTCATCAAGTTTGTTTCGTGGGCAGAGTGAATGCTGTGGGAAAGAACCAAGGACACATGGTTTTGACAGTCGATTTGATATGGAGAAAGACTCGCCCTTGCGCAGGTACAATGAGTGATTTCAATTAAGTGTGATCTTTTCATTGTACTGTCAAATTGACAATGATTCTTCACTTGTTTGTTGTCGATTACATATAGGGTAGACCTATGTTTTCATTGCTTTTAGATGAGTAGTTTTGTTTCAGCAACCTATAGCTTTAAGGCATGCTAAAAATCGTTTACATTTTGCATTGTGCTATTATTTTGAGGATATGTAGAAACGCCCTTGTTTGTTATTGCTAATGTTGGATTGTAAACCATTTTGCATGGGTGGGTTAAATGAATGGTGTGGCGAATGCACATATCTATTTCCTGTAGCCGCTCAGAATACGGGCTTCAACTGAAATATATCTACTTCTTTTTCGGAGATTTCTTTTTAAGACAGTATCTATTGAGGTATAAGTAAGCCCATATATTCCTGGCAGCATATGTCTGTATCGGACTACCCGTTTGAGTGGCAAAAAAATGGAGGTTTTGATAAATTTTGTCAGTTTTAAATGAAGAGTGTTTTTTGTTGTTGTGTCATTTTGGGAGGACTAACATAAAATCTGGATTGAATGTGGTCTAGTGCTTGTTCGATAGTACATCTCTTATAATTTCTCCCTTCACTTGTGTGTTCAGGTTATTTTCAGTTGTGTTGGCTATTTCTATTATTAGATGTGAGAAGAGCATAACACACATATACAATGCCCACTTTCCATATTTCAATAGGTTAACCAGGGAATGATGGTATATTGGCTTTCACGGCCAGTGAATTAAAATTCAGCAATTCTTCTAGGTTTGTGCCGTGTCTTGTGTGGGGTTTCGCCTTGGACACCAAGCTGGCTCATCGGCGGGCTCTTGGTGTCTCCGCCCGGACCCCCACAGGAGTGACGAACTGCGTGCCACCTCCCTTTATATTAGGTGCAACTGCACCACTTGACTGCGAGAACTAAAAGCTCAAGCAGCCTTAACCTCCCTATGAAGGATTCCGAAAAGGTGGTATATTGGCTTTCACAGCCATACTAATAACCTATATGGGTGCATTACGGTATACGCTATGACTTCAATTTCGTTGCTGAACTGTATAGTGTGAGGGTACGAAGCTTCTTCACAAAAACAATTGTTCAAAAATCAGTAGGCCTATTTCAGAGTTCAATTTCGTTGCTGAACTGTATAGTGTGAGGGTACGAAGCTTCTACACAAAAACAATTGTTCAAATATCAGTAGGCCTATTTCAGAGTTCAATTTTGTTGCTGAACTGTATAGTGTGAGGGTACGAAGCTTCTACACAAAAATGATTGTTGGAAAATCAGTAGGCCTATTTCAGAGGTGGATTTGTTACTAATTTAAAAGAGGACTCCTGGATGTACGAGTATTACGGAACACGACAGCCACATTTAACGTCAAGTATGTTACATCCTTCCTTACCTTTGCTACCTTCCGGTACGTAAAAAAACATGCGATGCTTTTCCCAATGTCGTATAAATTACGAGCCGACCCCGTGGTGTTGGGGTAGCACGCCTGCCTCTCACCCGGAGGCCCCGGGTTCGATTCCCGGCTCAGTCAGGGATGTTAAAACTGATGTGAGGGTTGGAACGGGGTGCACTCAGTCTCGTGAGGACAATTGAGTATCTGTCTGACGGTGAGGCAGCGCACCGATCACGAAAACCAAGATTAATGGCTGAGGGGACACGATGCACTGATCACACGTCACCCCAATATCTGCAGGCCAAATGGCTGGGCAGCGGTCGCTTCGTCGGCCTAGGCCCTTCATGGGCTGTATAGTGCCAGGGGTTGTTTTTTTTTGTATACATTATGAAAATGTGTGGTAAAACCCTCATTAAAAAGCATTTCCCCACCTACTCCTATCATCTTCCATTACGAGTTCCTCCGTTTACCCTTTAGTCAGCTTATCGAGATGTTGGTTTCACGTCACAGTACAGGCCTTCGATCATGTAAATGTAAGTGCTAGCTAGTATCGCACCTGCACTCACTTCCATGGCCCCCTATTTTAAATTTCAATGCCTGGCGAGTGTCATAGTGGGGTATTCCAGGAGGCCATGGTCAAATACAAGGTATTCTCTGCGTACCATGCGCTCTGTTCAGTACATAAAACTGGTGAAATCTCGACAGATATTTATGAATATTCATGTTCGAACATCAAATAGTTATAATTATCTTCAAACATAAACAGTCGTATGCAACTCGCCTATAATGTTAATTAAGAAACTCGTATGGAAATTATAAAACGAGCGTAGCGAGTTTTATAAACATACTCGTGTCTCAATTATTGCCATTATAGGCTCGTTGCATAATGTACTATTATGTCCCTATGCTGGATTAAATGTAGTGTGGACTACGCAATGCAGTCAATCATGTTCAGTGTCAAATTGCAGGTTATGCTACTGATGTGACGGTGTCGTCTTTGATAATAAATACGCTGAAGTATTTGTCATCTTATTAAATGTACAGTATGGACAGTGCGTTTGGTTGAGGAAAGTTTGAGATTCTTCTAGGATACATTGCAGCCCAAATTAGTCAATTCTTCGTAGAATTTCGAAGTTCTGGGTTACTTTGTTTCTATGATTCATGGAAACTGGAATTTAAAAGGAAACAGTTCATTGCTTGTAATGTTTTCCTTTGTAGCAAATAAAATGCATAGTTGTTAAAAAGCAATGCTTATTAAATCAATAGACTTCCTTATTTCCATTTGCCCATGTTTTGTTCACTTCCATAAAATACTGATGTGGAAAGTAACACTGAATAAGATCTAATAGTACGATAAAATGTTGTAAAGTAATGTACTAAAATTAGCCAAAATACATTTTTAATGATGAAAAGTAAATTAGGAAATTATGTAGTAATATATTGAACTTGTTTGGAGCTCTCGGGCGTACAATCAAAAATGACCAGCTGGTCAGAAATCAGTAGGCCTAATGCAGAGTTGGATTTGTTATTAATTATTTACAAGAGGGCGATCTTGGATGTATGAGTATTACGGAACACGACAGCCACTTTTTACACAAACACAATTCTGTTAAAAAATCAGTAGGCCTAATTCAGAGGTGGATTTGTTATTAATTATTTACAAGAGGGCGATCTTGGATGTATGAGTATTACGGAACACGACAGCCACTTTTTACACAAACACAATTCTGTTAAAAAATCAGTAGGCCTAATTCAGAGGTGGATTTGTTATTAATTATTTACAAGAGGGGATCCTCGATGTATGAGTATTACGGAACACGACAGCCACTTTTAACACCAAATATGTTACATTCTTAACCTTTGCTACCTTCCGGTACGTAAAGAAACATGCGATGCTTTTCCCAATGTCGTATAAATTACGAAAATGTGTGTTTAAACCCTCATTAAAAATCATTTCCCCACCTTCTCCTATCAACTTCCATTACGAGTTCCTCTGTTTTCCCTTTAATCAGCTGATCGAGATGTTGGTTTCAAGTCACAGTACAGGCGCAGTGTGGCAATGCGCACTCTATTGTATTTATGCTCGAAGGGCACAAGACACGATGAAAGTGTAGCCTCCTCACTCCACTGCCGTTTCGCCGCAACCAGCTGCCTCGGCTGTCCCATTGCCCGACACTAGTAAACAACAACAACATACTCCCGCATTAAAACAGGAGCTCCACGGGCAGCCAGCGTTGCCAGCTGCGCCTGCTACTAGTCAATACACCAATGGCAGTCTAGGTAGGGCGGTCACTTCTCTAGTTCCTACAACTGACCAGAAACCTGGTCACAGACATCTTGACCTCAGGAGACAGTGCTACCAGTATGCAACCCTCAAACCTGTCCATAGGTATTTGTGAACCACCAACCGCTGGTAAACGATGGTTGGATGAAATATAAGACGACCCCACCAGCCGCATGGATACAGAAGAGATAGGGTCACGGGACCCGGATATTATGGACACCAAGGAACTAATTCCTAAAGACAAGCTAACTTTGAAAACCACCTCCTAAGCTAAAACAACCCGGGCGTCAAAAGAGGGAACGCACAAGCTTTATGCGGGTGTCAGGGACCCCCGCCTAGAAGGCAGGAAGTCGGGCGACAGGCGATAAAGAGCTCCCCATCTCCATCTTGTATATTTGGGCAAGAAACATGTATATCTATCTGACAATGTTGTTGACATATACTCTTATGACACGCAATGTAAACTGCATTCAAACTGCTAGTAAACAGTCGCTCTTATGCAACCTTATTCGAGACCAAGATGTGGATAATGTTATGTTGCAAGAAGTGGCTACTGAAGACCTCAATACCATTCCTGGCCACTATAAAATAGTTAATGTCAATGAGCACAAACGTGGTACAGCCATCTATTTTAAAGACCATATACCATATGCGGATCCAGTCCTGTTAGTCAACTCACGCGGACTCAGTATCCGTATTCGAGATCTTTTGATTGTCAATGTATATGCTCCCTCTGGTTCGCAGGCCAGGATACGGCCGGCTCTTTTATACCACAGATATTAACCCCCTTCTTCATAATCATACAGGCAAAATAATCCTCGGTTTGGATTTTAACGCAGTGTTATCGCCCAGAGACCAAAGTGGCCAATTTCAGGGTTGCCCTGCGTTATCTGCGTTAATACAAGGGTTACGATTAAAAGATACATGGGAACTGAAGCCATCAGGGTCAGCCGGTTACACGCATTACTACCATAATGGTGCTTCTCGACTGGATAGAATATATGTAAGCGGGGAATTGAAAGAACACGTGGGGGAAAGAGATGTTTGCCCGGTGGAGTTTTCCAAACATTGTGCGTATCTGTGCAAGATCCACCAACTAGAATTGGGACCTCGCCGTGGGAGAGAATCATGGAGGTTAAATGATTCTATTTTGACACACTTGGACTTAAAAGACAGCTTTTCCACTGAATGGCATAACTGGAAACGACACATTCACCGGTATCAAGAAACTCTTGATTGGTGGTTGAAACCTAGAGCTGTTAGGTTATTGAAGACTTACAGTGCCAAGAGACGACGCCACATCCATCAGACGACAGATTTCTACTATAAATAATTACGACAGTTATACAATAGTTATATATTAGTTATTGTTGTTTTAAGGGGCGGAACTACGAGGTCATACAATGAAGACCCTACCAACCCTACTACATATCGCAGAATAAAGAAAATCAGATCGCAGCTCCTCACGCTGCAGCGCAAGGCAATGGAAGGACTCAAACTTCAAGCACAAGATCATCAAAATCTAGCTTCTGGCTTCAGAGGCACCCTCCGTTTATCATTTTATACGGACCTGCCGTAAAGGCCGTCAGAAATACATCAACCGCATTGCGACACCTGAGGGACAAATGGTGACTAGTCATACCTTAATCACAGAAACGGTAGAGAACTTCTTTCATTCCTTTTACACAGACGACTCCCCAGTCCTACTTCACTACCAGCATCCGTTCTTCGATGGTGTACGAGGAAGACTTTTGCACAGAGAACAAGAGTGCTTGACCCAAGACATCACCGCCGAAGAAATATATACCTCCATACTCCACAGTGCGCCGAACAAGAGTCCTGGTCCTGATGGCCTGGGGACCACCATTCGCGATGAACTTACAGCAGTATTGAATGATGCTTGTCGTCCAGGACGAAACATTGAAAAATGAAAATCCACAGCCTGCTTCCAGTCTCCGACCGGGTCAGGAATGGAATGAATGAAGCCCCCATCTAACGGCGAGGATATGAACTGTGCCGGCTGCCGAGGCCTGACGCACTCCTCTGGGGCAATGATTAAATGAATGACAGATGAAATGAAATGATAGTGGAGAGTGTTGCTGGAATGAAATTTTGACAGGGAAAACCGGAGTACCCGGAGAAAAACCCGTCTGCCTCCGTTCTGTCTAGCACAGATCTCACATGGAGTGACCGGGATTTGAACCACGGACCCAGCGGTGAGAGACCGGCGTGCTGCCGCCTAAGCCACGGAGGCTTAGGACGAAACATTGACACCCTTAAAGATGGCCTGGTGGTATTAGTCCCAAAAATTACACAACCAACACAGCTCAGTGACTTTCGCCCACTGTCGCTCTTAAACTTTGACTACAAGTTCTTCACGAAATGTATGGAAACGAGACTTCAGGGCTTTATGGAGGACGCCACATCGCGCTACCAATCGGGTGGGGGTACCAGGCAGGTGCATTATCAACTCTACATGTGCTATTCGTGATGTCATTAGTGAGTCACTGGTCAGCAATAAGAAGAAACTTTATTATCCCTGGATTTTGACCATGCCTTTGATAGGGTAAACCATACATACATCCTTGCGACCCTTCAAGCCATTGGCTTTGATATGCGGTTTATTGCCCTCGTAGATACAATTCTTCATGGAGGATCTTCAAAAGTGAACATAAATGGGTATTTCACACGACCACTCCTCATCCATTGTGGAGTCAGGCAAGGGTGTCCAATATCCATGCTTCTTTTTGTTCTCTCCCTGGAACCCCTTCTTTGTAATCTCCACACATCTTTCAATGGAACGGAGATCAGTATTTTTGCATATGCGGATGATGTCACTCTTGTGGTGGATCGAATCGTTGGCATGCAGCACTTGTTCACGGACCTTGATGTGTACGGGAGATATTCTGGTGCGTGGCTGAACCGACAAAAAACAAAGGCGATGTGGATTGGGAAATTGGACCGCACCCAAGGGGTTCTCTCGGCGTGGGTAACAATCTCCACAGAACTCAAAATATTGGGCATATATTTCTTTAATAGTGTGCGCAAAATGATTAAAAAGAACTGGGACGTTGCCCTACATTCTGGGCGTGGTGACTTGCAACAAGTGCGGTACCGCTCCTTCATCTTACACCAACGAACAATGTACGTGAATAAGTTCAGCTTAGGTAAAATATGGTATCTCAGTCAAATTCTTCCCATGCCAAAGATGGTGGGTACACGTATTATTTCCGCCGTGGGCTGGTTTATTTGGCAAGGAGCTCTGTTACGTCTTTCCCGCAGCACATTAACATTTCATAAATCCCAGCGAGGTCTGGGACTCATCGACGTTGCAAAGAAAGCTAGAACTGTATTCCTCAAACGAAATCTTCACCTGCTTACAGGCTTCGGGACCAATGAGTAATGTAACTTCCTACGGAGATGGTGTCGTCCCCATAACTGCTCGAACCCACCAGCTTATTATGATATCAATCATCATGCACCCCCTGTCCGGTATCAGAGAGTTGGATTAAGCTACGTGCCACAAGACTTCATCAGGTCTACAGATATCTCAACTAAAAAGCTGTATCGTTCTATCTTGGCACAACAGTATGTTGCCTCCATTATTATGCAATCCGCATTGATCGTCAACTGGAATCGAGTCTGGAGGAATGTCTCCAATCGCATTCTTCCCAACGCAGCGAAGGAAAGTTGATATAAAGTAATCCATGACCTTATACCAACAAATAGCAGACTCCATCGCATTCACATGGTGGAGACAGCCTTATGCACTTCATGTTCCCATCAGGATACACTCCTGCACCGATTTACACAGTGTGATCTGATTCGATCGACCTGGAACCGCTTCACCCGGGTCCTGCATAGCTTCATGAACTGTCCTACAACCTACATCACCCCTGAATGGGTGACCCGCCCCACATTTAGCCTGCAACCGCCTCAACTGAACAGTGCGGTATTGTTACTCCTCGGTTGCTATGTGCACTGTGTGCTGAAAACTTCGGGACCATATACAGAACTCGACATGCTGTCCGAGGTAGGTGAGTGTGTCCTCACGAGCCTTCGCTGTACTACAAGAGATCGCCGTCTGGAGGACTAGGCCCAGCAGCTCACCCGTATCATGTGAGTCATAAGTATTTTGTGTTTTGTGTTAGTGTAAAGTGCCCTCTTGTAATTGACGCTGACGATGAACATTCCACATTAAGTAGTATAACTGTGATAACTTCATTAATATCCATGATTGTTATTCATCTACCACCTCACAATCACCTGTGTACTGCGCCCGAATCTCACATTAGCCACCACCCATATCCGCTAAGATGGAAAAGGATTGTATGGACGTCGATACCCAGCCAGATACATCAACACTTCCCTACTGGGTGAATGACTAGGAAACCCTTGACGCATACAGTCATGCAATAACACTACTAATCAGTTACACATTTACTAGCAAATCAATATTCATAACAAGATGGTAGTACGAGAATCTCGAATCTCGAGCGTGAACGGTGAAGTTGAGACTAAGTGAGTTCTAGTAACTAACTGGCAGTATTGTCGCACGTCGATTGCGAAATGAAAAGATGATCAGTTTCTATAAAAATATAAACAGGCAAACCAAATAGTGCCTGAGATTTATTTACTAAAAATGTACAGACATATAACGTTCCCTATCACCAATAAATTGAATAAAAATGAAATTATAAATCTTTAAGCTGGTAGATAACCTTTCTACCCTTAAAATGCAATTTCGATAAGAATTGCGTTGCATGAACGTCAAATTCAAAATAAATATAGAATGGATGCATTTAACAGTCACCCAGTGACTCGTTCACAATGAGCAGTCTGATCTGAGATCAGCTGTTCTCCAAATAAATTATTTTTGCAATTCAAAACCCTACTAAATACACGGATTTGCTTCACACGTGAATATAAAATGAATAAAATATCAACTATAAGGATAATAACATATTTACATAAATGAAATTCCCGTGTCCCGCACGGTATTCAAAAATCTGAACTAGATCTGACGTGATCTGTCAATCTATAAGCGCTTCTGTCTCACAAACAATTATTTCCAACACTTGTTCACAAAATAATGAATTCTAGTATCACTTGAGTTTCTGTGAAGTTACTTTAACTATTTATAACAAACAGTTAAGTTAATTATAGTTCTAGATTGACATAGCAATGAATAATAATAACATCAAAGATCGAGACGGCACTACGAAATTACATAATTGAAGTCGTGGATTTGATAATAACGCTGACTGACATGATAAACACACGAATACAATCCGAATGTCAGTTACCTTTCCAACACACTGTAGTAATTAAGTAAAAATGTAGACTTTCACGACCGGCGTTGAAATAGGAATCTCCGTTTCGCGGGCTTATAGGTCGTGTTCCAAGGACATTTTGTCGTCCTGACGTTTCGCTGAATACTGCGTTCAGCATGTTCACAGGTTACATAAAGCGAGGTAAAACAAGTAAACAGAAGATATATAAATAGTCAACAACCCACACATAGAGGCTACCATAGCAACGGCGTACCACATAAAAGTAATGCATCAAGGACAGGGCTGCTCGTCTGTTGCATCTTCTCGTCTACGACGGTCAATAAGGGCAGGCTTGAGGGGATTAAGGACTGGAAGCCAAGCTCTGTTCACACGTTCTGCTTCCTCCTTAAGATTGAAGCTGTTAGTATGCTTCAGGATTTCAATGGCCTCCCTTTGTAGCCTGGCATGATAAGACACCGTGGTGGACAGAACTTCGGTGTCTCCATATCTTATATCGTGACCTGCAAGTAGCGAGTGTGCTGCTACAGTGGATTTATCTGTTTGTCCCAGCCGGCTGTGTCGTTCGTGCTCCTTGAGGCGAGTGGCAATACTTCTTTTCGTTGTTCCAATATATACTTGGCCACAATCACACGGGATTTTATAAACCCCTGCCGCGGTATGAGGATGTCGCTTATCTTTAGCGGACCTAAACATGTCCTTAATTTTTCGTGTAGGCCTGTATATGGTCTTTATATCATGGGACTCGAGTAGCCTCCCTATTCTGTCCGTGACCTTTTTTATATATGGAAGAAAAGCTCTAGCCAGGGGCTGCTTGTCTCCAATTACCCTTGTAGTTGGACGTCTCGGATGGAGTGCTCGCTGGATATCTTTCTGGCTGTACCCATTCGCGCATAAGGCCTCGTTGAGGTGTTCAATTTCTTGTTTTAGGCACTGCTTATCACAAATTCTTTTAGCGCGGTCAGCCAGTGTTTTTATAACTCCGTATTTCTGTCGTGGGTGGTGGTTGGACGTCTTATGTAGATATCGGTCAGTATGGGTCGGCTTACGGTAAACTGTATGTCCCAAAGTTAGATCAGCGGTCTTCGTTACCATAACGTCGAGAAACGCGATTTTCTGTTCATTTTCTAACTCCATGGTAAACTGAATGTTCGAGTTCTGGCTGTTAAGATGTTGTAAAAACAGATTTAATTGATCTTTACCATGGCCCCATATTACAAAGGTATCGTCCACGTATCGTAGCCACACTTTAGGTTTCAAAGGTGCGGTCTCTAGTGCTATTTGTTCAAATTGTTCCATGAAGAAATTCGCGATCACCGGACTAAGGGGACTGCCCATGGCGACGCCATCAATTTGTTCATAGAAATCACCCTTCCACAGGAAATAGCTAGCGGTGAGGCAGTGGCGGAATAAGGCGGTGATATCATCAGGAAAAATCCGTGCGATGTACTCCAGGGCTACCTTTATAGGTACTTTCGTGAAAAGAGAGACCACGTCAAAACTTACTAGTAAGTCACCAGCTTCTAGTTGAATAGTTTTCAATTTTTCAATGAAATGGCCGGAATCTTTGACGAACGACTGTGTACCGCCGATATGTGGTTGAAGTAAGGTAGCTAAATGTTTGGCAATGCTATAAGTTGGTGATCCAATAGCACTCACGATAGGACGAAGAGGAACATTATCTTTGTGTATTTTAGGTAAACCATAAAGTCTTGGTGGTAAAGCTTCACTTCTGGTGGTTACCTTCTTTACGTTTTCAGGTAGCGAAGATACCTTGATCAGGCCGTTTGTTTCACGAAGAATCCGGTTGGTAGGATCTCTCAGTAGTTTGCGGTAGGTACCCGGGTCTAAAAGTTCCAAAACCTTGGCAGTGTAGTCGTCCATGTCCAAGATAACCGTTGCGTTCCCTTTGTCTGCAGGAAGAATGATTATGCTCTCGTCCATGTTGAGAGTCTTTATAGCCTTTCTCTCCTGAGGTGTGAGGTTACTCTGCGGTGCCGGTGCCTTCTTGATTATACGTGAGGCTTCATAACGAATTTCATCTGCTTGTTCAGATGGTAGCTCACGGATTGCCGCTTCAATATTGGCGACAATGTCTTCCACGGGAATCGAAGGAGGGGTCACTGCGTAATTTCCTCCTTTCGCTAGTATAGAGATTTCCCACTCTGACAGGTGGCGATTGGTCAGGTTAACAATTGTCCGTGAGATGTCCAGCGTAGGCGCAGGTACCGGCGCGGGTTGGTCTCTCTGTAACCGCTCAAACTTTTTCTTCTGCCGGATGCTAGACTGTTCAAATGTTGAACGCATAGAGTAGAAGGTGATGCGATCTACATTTTCCCAGTCCTGATATGAGAGTGTGCTGCTGATGCGGTAGTGCAGCTGTAAGAGTGCCTGATCTGTAGTAGCGAGCCCCTTACGTGCAAAGCTTATGCGTTCACGTAATAGCGAACGTTCAGTTCGATCATATATTCTATGGGCTCTAGCTGAGGTTAGTGGTCTCTTCATTTTAATAAACTTGGGAATCATACCTGTGTCTCGGCGTTTCTTCTTCGATGCCGAGACACAGGTATGATTCCCAAGTTTATTAAAATGAAGAGACCACTAACCTCAGCTAGAGCCCATAGAATATATGATCGAACTGAACGTTCGCTATTACGTGAACGCATAAGCTTTGCACGTAAGGGGCTCGCTACTACAGATCAGGCACTCTTACAGCTGCACTACCGCATCAGCAGCACACTCTCATATCAGGACTGGGAAAATGTAGATCGCATCACCTTCTACTCTATGCGTTCAACATTTGAACAGTCTAGCATCCGGCAGAAGAAAAAGTTTGAGCGGTTACAGAGAGACCAACCCGCGCCGGTACCTGCGCCTACGCTGGACATCTCACGGACAATTGTTAACCTGACCAATCGCCACCTGTCAGAGTGGGAAATCTCTATACTAGCGAAAGGAGGAAATTACGCAGTGACCCCTCCTTCGATTCCCGTGGAAGACATTGTCGCCAATATTGAAGCGGCAATCCGTGAGCTACCATCTGAACAAGCAGATGAAATTCGTTATGAAGCCTCACGTATAATCAAGAAGGCACCGGCACCGCAGAGTAACCTCACACCTCAGGAGAGAAAGGCTATAAAGACTCTCAACATGGACGAGAGCATAATCATTCTTCCTGCAGACAAAGGGAACGCAACGGTTATCTTGGACATGGACGACTACACTGCCAAGGTTTTGGAACTTTTAGACCCGGGTACCTACCGCAAACTACTGAGAGATCCTACCAACCGGATTCTTCGTGAAACAAACGGCCTGATCAAGGTATCTTCGCTACCTGAAAACGTAAAGAAGGTAACCACCAGAAGTGAAGCTTTACCACCAAGACTTTATGGTTTACCTAAAATACACAAAGATAATGTTCCTCTTCGTCCTATCGTGAGTGCTATTGGATCACCAACTTATAGCATTGCCAAACATTTAGCTACCTTACTTCAACCACATATCGGCGGTACACAGTCGTTCGTCAAAGATTCCGGCCATTTCATTGAAAAATTGAAAACTATTCAACTAGAAGCTGGTGACTTACTAGTAAGTTTTGACGTGGTCTCTCTTTTCACGAAAGTACCTATAAAGGTAGCCCTGGAGTACATCGCACGGATTTTTCCTGATGATATCACCGCCTTATTCCGCCACTGCCTCACCGCTAGCTATTTCCTGTGGAAGGGTGATTTCTATGAACAAATTGATGGCGTCGCCATGGGCAGTCCCCTTAGTCCGGTGATCGCGAATTTCTTCATGGAACAATTTGAACAAATAGCACTAGAGACCGCACCTTTGAAACCTAAAGTGTGGCTACGATACGTGGACGATACCTTTGTAATATGGGGCCATGGTAAAGATCAATTAAATCTGTTTTTACAACATCTTAACAGCCAGAACTCGAACATTCAGTTTACCATGGAGTTAGAAAATGAACAGAAAATCGCGTTTCTCGACGTTATGGTAACGAAGACCGCTGATCTAACTTTGGGACATACAGTTTACCGTAAGCCGACCCATACTGACCGATATCTACATAAGACGTCCAACCACCACCCACGACAGAAATACGGAGTTATAAAAACACTGGCTGACCGCGCTAAAAGAATTTGTGATAAGCAGTGCCTAAAACAAGAAATTGAACACCTCAACGAGGCCTTATGCGCGAATGGGTACAGCCAGAAAGATATCCAGCGAGCACTCCATCCGAGACGTCCAACTACAAGGGTAATTGGAGACAAGCAGCCCCTGGCTAGAGCTTTTCTTCCATATATAAAAAAGGTCACGGACAGAATAGGGAGGCTACTCGAGTCCCATGATATAAAGACCATATACAGGCCTACACGAAAAATTAAGGACATGTTTAGGTCCGCTAAAGATAAGCGACATCCTCATACCGCGGCAGGGGTTTATAAAATCCCGTGTGATTGTGGCCAAGTATATATTGGAACAACGAAAAGAAGTATTGCCACTCGCCTCAAGGAGCACGAACGACACAGCCGGCTGGGACAAACAGATAAATCCACTGTAGCAGCACACTCGCTACTTGCAGGTCACGATATAAGATATGGAGACACCGAAGTTCTGTCCACCACGGTGTCTTATCATGCCAGGCTACAAAGGGAGGCCATTGAAATCCTGAAGCATACTAACAGCTTCAATCTTAAGGAGGAAGCAGAACGTGTGAACAGAGCTTGGCTTCCAGTCCTTAATCCCCTCAAGCCTGCCCTTATTGACCGTCGTAGACGAGAAGATGCAACAGACGAGCAGCCCTGTCCTTGATGCATTACTTTTATGTGGTACGCCGTTGCTATGGTAGCCTCTATGTGTGGGTTGTTGACTATTTATATATCTTCTGTTTACTTGTTTTACCTCGCTTTATGTAACCTGTGAACATGCTGAACGCAGTATTCAGCGAAACGTCAGGACGACAAAATGTCCTTGGAACACGACCTATAAGCCCGCGAAACGGAGATTCCTATTTCAACGCCGGTCGTGAAAGTCTACATTTTTACTTAATTCGCCTCTACGGGGAGGAAATATCACACTTAGTTCGTCGCTTTGAGAGGTTAAGGAAGAAAAAGTCGCAACTTCTGTCATCACTCGCGTTTCTTCTTCGATGCCGAGACACAGGTATGATTCCCAAGTTTATTAAAATGAAGAGACCACTAACCTCAGCTAGAGCCCATAGAATATATGATCGAACTGAACGTTCGCTATTACGTGAACGCATAAGCTTTGCACGTAAGGGGCTCGCTACTACAGATCAGGCACTCTTACAGCTGCACTACCGCATCAGCAGCACACTCTCATATCAGGACTGGGAAAATGTAGATCGCATCACCTTCTACTCTATGCGTTCAACATTTGAACAGTCTAGCATCCGGCAGAAGAAAAAGTTTGAGCGGTTACAGAGAGACCAACCCGCGCCGGTACCTGCGCCTACGCTGGACATCTCACGGACAATTGTTAACCTGACCAATCGCCACCTGTCAGAGTGGGAAATCTCTATACTAGCGAAAGGAGGAAATTACGCAGTGACCCCTCCTTCGATTCCCGTGGAAGACATTGTCGCCAATATTGAAGCGGCAATCCGTGAGCTACCATCTGAACAAGCAGATGAAATTCGTTATGAAGCCTCACGTATAATCAAGAAGGCACCGGCACCGCAGAGTAACCTCACACCTCAGGAGAGAAAGGCTATAAAGACTCTCAACATGGACGAGAGCATAATCATTCTTCCTGCAGACAAAGGGAACGCAACGGTTATCTTGGACATGGACGACTACACTGCCAAGGTTTTGGAACTTTTAGACCCGGGTACCTACCGCAAACTACTGAGAGATCCTACCAACCGGATTCTTCGTGAAACAAACGGCCTGATCAAGGTATCTTCGCTACCTGAAAACGTAAAGAAGGTAACCACCAGAAGTGAAGCTTTACCACCAAGACTTTATGGTTTACCTAAAATACACAAAGATAATGTTCCTCTTCGTCCTATCGTGAGTGCTATTGGATCACCAACTTATAGCATTGCCAAACATTTAGCTACCTTACTTCAACCACATATCGGCGGTACACAGTCGTTCGTCAAAGATTCCGGCCATTTCATTGAAAAATTGAAAACTATTCAACTAGAAGCTGGTGACTTACTAGTAAGTTTTGACGTGGTCTCTCTTTTCACGAAAGTACCTATAAAGGTAGCCCTGGAGTACATCGCACGGATTTTTCCTGATGATATCACCGCCTTATTCCGCCACTGCCTCACCGCTAGCTATTTCCTGTGGAAGGGTGATTTCTATGAACAAATTGATGGCGTCGCCATGGGCAGTCCCCTTAGTCCGGTGATCGCGAATTTCTTCATGGAACAATTTGAACAAATAGCACTAGAGACCGCACCTTTGAAACCTAAAGTGTGGCTACGATACGTGGACGATACCTTTGTAATATGGGGCCATGGTAAAGATCAATTAAATCTGTTTTTACAACATCTTAACAGCCAGAACTCGAACATTCAGTTTACCATGGAGTTAGAAAATGAACAGAAAATCGCGTTTCTCGACGTTATGGTAACGAAGACCGCTGATCTAACTTTGGGACATACAGTTTACCGTAAGCCGACCCATACTGACCGATATCTACATAAGACGTCCAACCACCACCCACGACAGAAATACGGAGTTATAAAAACACTGGCTGACCGCGCTAAAAGAATTTGTGATAAGCAGTGCCTAAAACAAGAAATTGAACACCTCAACGAGGCCTTATGCGCGAATGGGTACAGCCAGAAAGATATCCAGCGAGCACTCCATCCGAGACGTCCAACTACAAGGGTAATTGGAGACAAGCAGCCCCTGGCTAGAGCTTTTCTTCCATATATAAAAAAGGTCACGGACAGAATAGGGAGGCTACTCGAGTCCCATGATATAAAGACCATATACAGGCCTACACGAAAAATTAAGGACATGTTTAGGTCCGCTAAAGATAAGCGACATCCTCATACCGCGGCAGGGGTTTATAAAATCCCGTGTGATTGTGGCCAAGTATATATTGGAACAACGAAAAGAAGTATTGCCACTCGCCTCAAGGAGCACGAACGACACAGCCGGCTGGGACAAACAGATAAATCCACTGTAGCAGCACACTCGCTACTTGCAGGTCACGATATAAGATATGGAGACACCGAAGTTCTGTCCACCACGGTGTCTTATCATGCCAGGCTACAAAGGGAGGCCATTGAAATCCTGAAGCATACTAACAGCTTCAATCTTAAGGAGGAAGCAGAACGTGTGAACAGAGCTTGGCTTCCAGTCCTTAATCCCCTCAAGCCTGCCCTTATTGACCGTCGTAGACGAGAAGATGCAACAGACGAGCAGCCCTGTCCTTGATGCATTACTTTTATGTGGTACGCCGTTGCTATGGTAGCCTCTATGTGTGGGTTGTTGACTATTTATATATCTTCTGTTTACTTGTTTTACCTCGCTTTATGTAACCTGTGAACATACTGAACGCAGTATTCAGCGAAACGTCAGGACGACAAAATGTCCTTGGAACACGACCTATAAGCCCGCGAAACGGAGATTCCTATTTCAACGCCGGTCGTGAAAGTCTACATTTTTACTTAATTCGCCTCTACGGGGAGGAAATATCACACTTAGTTCGTCGCTTTGAGAGGTTAAGGAAGAAAAAGTCGCAACTTCTGTCATCACTCGCGTTTCTTCTTCGATGCCGAGACACAGGTATGATTCCCAAGTTTATTAAAATGAAGAGACCACTAACCTCAGCTAGAGCCCATAGAATATATGATCGAACTGAACGTTCGCTATTACGTGAACGCATAAGCTTTGCACGTAAGGGGCTCGCTACTACAGATCAGGCACTCTTACAGCTGCACTACCGCATCAGCAGCACACTCTCATATCAGGACTGGGAAAATGTAGATCGCATCACCTTCTACTCTATGCGTTCAACATTTGAACAGTCTAGCATCCGGCAGAAGAAAAAGTTTGAGCGGTTACAGAGAGACCAACCCGCGCCGGTACCTGCGCCTACGCTGGACATCTCACGGACAATTGTTAACCTGACCAATCGCCACCTGTCAGAGTGGGAAATCTCTATACTAGCGAAAGGAGGAAATTACGCAGTGACCCCTCCTTCGATTCCCGTGGAAGACATTGTCGCCAATATTGAAGCGGCAATCCGTGAGCTACCATCTGAACAAGCAGATGAAATTCGTTATGAAGCCTCACGTATAATCAAGAAGGCACCGGCACCGCAGAGTAACCTCACACCTCAGGAGAGAAAGGCTATAAAGACTCTCAACATGGACGAGAGCATAATCATTCTTCCTGCAGACAAAGGGAACGCAACGGTTATCTTGGACATGGACGACTACACTGCCAAGGTTTTGGAACTTTTAGACCCGGGTACCTACCGCAAACTACTGAGAGATCCTACCAACCGGATTCTTCGTGAAACAAACGGCCTGATCAAGGTATCTTCGCTACCTGAAAACGTAAAGAAGGTAACCACCAGAAGTGAAGCTTTACCACCAAGACTTTATGGTTTACCTAAAATACACAAAGATAATGTTCCTCTTCGTCCTATCGTGAGTGCTATTGGATCACCAACTTATAGCATTGCCAAACATTTAGCTACCTTACTTCAACCACATATCGGCGGTACACAGTCGTTCGTCAAAGATTCCGGCCATTTCATTGAAAAATTGAAAACTATTCAACTAGAAGCTGGTGACTTACTAGTAAGTTTTGACGTGGTCTCTCTTTTCACGAAAGTACCTATAAAGGTAGCCCTGGAGTACATCGCACGGATTTTTCCTGATGATATCACCGCCTTATTCCGCCACTGCCTCACCGCTAGCTATTTCCTGTGGAAGGGTGATTTCTATGAACAAATTGATGGCGTCGCCATGGGCAGTCCCCTTAGTCCGGTGATCGCGAATTTCTTCATGGAACAATTTGAACAAATAGCACTAGAGACCGCACCTTTGAAACCTAAAGTGTGGCTACGATACGTGGACGATACCTTTGTAATATGGGGCCATGGTAAAGATCAATTAAATCTGTTTTTACAACATCTTAACAGCCAGAACTCGAACATTCAGTTTACCATGGAGTTAGAAAATGAACAGAAAATCGCGTTTCTCGACGTTATGGTAACGAAGACCGCTGATCTAACTTTGGGACATACAGTTTACCGTAAGCCGACCCATACTGACCGATATCTACATAAGACGTCCAACCACCACCCACGACAGAAATACGGAGTTATAAAAACACTGGCTGACCGCGCTAAAAGAATTTGTGATAAGCAGTGCCTAAAACAAGAAATTGAACACCTCAACGAGGCCTTATGCGCGAATGGGTACAGCCAGAAAGATATCCAGCGAGCACTCCATCCGAGACGTCCAACTACAAGGGTAATTGGAGACAAGCAGCCCCTGGCTAGAGCTTTTCTTCCATATATAAAAAAAGGTCACGGACAGAATAGGGAGGCTACTCGAGTCCCATGATATAAAGACCATATACAGGCCTACACGAAAAATTAAGGACATGTTTAGGTCCGCTAAAGATAAGCGACATCCTCATACCGCGGCAGGGGTTTATAAAATCCCGTGTGATTGTGGCCAAGTATATATTGGAACAACGAAAAGAAGTATTGCCACTCGCCTCAAGGAGCACGAACGACACAGCCGGCTGGGACAAACAGATAAATCCACTGTAGCAGCACACTCGCTACTTGCAGGTCACGATATAAGATATGGAGACACCGAAGTTCTGTCCACCACGGTGTCTTATCATGCCAGGCTACAAAGGGAGGCCATTGAAATCCTGAAGCATACTAACAGCTTCAATCTTAAGGAGGAAGCAGAACGTGTGAACAGAGCTTGGCTTCCAGTCCTTAATCCCCTCAAGCCTGCCCTTATTGACCGTCGTAGACGAGAAGATGCAACAGACGAGCAGCCCTGTCCTTGATGCATTACTTTTATGTGGTACGCCGTTGCTATGGTAGCCTCTATGTGTGGGTTGTTGACTATTTATATATCTTCTGTTTACTTGTTTTACCTCGCTTTATGTAACCTGTGAACATGCTGAACGCAGTATTCAGCGAAACGTCAGGACGACAAAATGTCCTTGGAACACGACCTATAAGCCCGCGAAACGGAGATTCCTATTTCAACGCCGGTCGTGAAAGTCTACATTTTTACTTAATTCGCCTCTACGGGGAGGAAATATCACACTTAGTTCGTCGCTTTGAGAGGTTAAGGAAGAAAAAGTCGCAACTTCTGTCATCACTCGCGTTTCTTCTTCGATGCCGAGACACAGGTATGATTCCCAAGTTTATTAAAATGAAGAGACCACTAACCTCAGCTAGAGCCCATAGAATATATGATCGAACTGAACGTTCGCTATTACGTGAACGCATAAGCTTTGCACGTAAGGGGCTCGCTACTACAGATCAGGCACTCTTACAGCTGCACTACCGCATCAGCAGCACACTCTCATATCAGGACTGGGAAAATGTAGATCGCATCACCTTCTACTCTATGCGTTCAACATTTGAACAGTCTAGCATCCGGCAGAAGAAAAAGTTTGAGCGGTTACAGAGAGACCAACCCGCGCCGGTACCTGCGCCTACGCTGGACATCTCACGGACAATTGTTAACCTGACCAATCGCCACCTGTCAGAGTGGGAAATCTCTATACTAGCGAAAGGAGGAAATTACGCAGTGACCCCTCCTTCGATTCCCGTGGAAGACATTGTCGCCAATATTGAAGCGGCAATCCGTGAGCTACCATCTGAACAAGCAGATGAAATTCGTTATGAAGCCTCACGTATAATCAAGAAGGCACCGGCACCGCAGAGTAACCTCACACCTCAGGAGAGAAAGGCTATAAAGACTCTCAACATGGACGAGAGCATAATCATTCTTCCTGCAGACAAAGGGAACGCAACGGTTATCTTGGACATGGACGACTACACTGCCAAGGTTTTGGAACTTTTAGACCCGGGTACCTACCGCAAACTACTGAGAGATCCTACCAACCGGATTCTTCGTGAAACAAACGGCCTGATCAAGGTATCTTCGCTACCTGAAAACGTAAAGAAGGTAACCACCAGAAGTGAAGCTTTACCACCAAGACTTTATGGTTTACCTAAAATACACAAAGATAATGTTCCTCTTCGTCCTATCGTGAGTGCTATTGGATCACCAACTTATAGCATTGCCAAACATTTAGCTACCTTACTTCAACCACATATCGGCGGTACACAGTCGTTCGTCAAAGATTCCGGCCATTTCATTGAAAAATTGAAAACTATTCAACTAGAAGCTGGTGACTTACTAGTAAGTTTTGACGTGGTCTCTCTTTTCACGAAAGTACCTATAAAGGTAGCCCTGGAGTACATCGCACGGATTTTTCCTGATGATATCACCGCCTTATTCCGCCACTGCCTCACCGCTAGCTATTTCCTGTGGAAGGGTGATTTCTATGAACAAATTGATGGCGTCGCCATGGGCAGTCCCCTTAGTCCGGTGATCGCGAATTTCTTCATGGAACAATTTGAACAAATAGCACTAGAGACCGCACCTTTGAAACCTAAAGTGTGGCTACGATACGTGGACGATACCTTTGTAATATGGGGCCATGGTAAAGATCAATTAAATCTGTTTTTACAACATCTTAACAGCCAGAACTCGAACATTCAGTTTACCATGGAGTTAGAAAATGAACAGAAAATCGCGTTTCTCGACGTTATGGTAACGAAGACCGCTGATCTAACTTTGGGACATACAGTTTACCGTAAGCCGACCCATACTGACCGATATCTACATAAGACGTCCAACCACCACCCACGACAGAAATACGGAGTTATAAAAACACTGGCTGACCGCGCTAAAAGAATTTGTGATAAGCAGTGCCTAAAACAAGAAATTGAACACCTCAACGAGGCCTTATGCGCGAATGGGTACAGCCAGAAAGATATCCAGCGAGCACTCCATCCGAGACGTCCAACTACAAGGGTAATTGGAGACAAGCAGCCCCTGGCTAGAGCTTTTCTTCCATATATAAAAAAGGTCACGGACAGAATAGGGAGGCTACTCGAGTCCCATGATATAAAGACCATATACAGGCCTACACGAAAAATTAAGGACATGTTTAGGTCCGCTAAAGATAAGCGACATCCTCATACCGCGGCAGGGGTTTATAAAATCCCGTGTGATTGTGGCCAAGTATATATTGGAACAACGAAAAGAAGTATTGCCACTCGCCTCAAGGAGCACGAACGACACAGCCGGCTGGGACAAACAGATAAATCCACTGTAGCAGCACACTCGCTACTTGCAGGTCACGATATAAGATATGGAGACACCGAAGTTCTGTCCACCACGGTGTCTTATCATGCCAGGCTACAAAGGGAGGCCATTGAAATCCTGAAGCATACTAACAGCTTCAATCTTAAGGAGGAAGCAGAACGTGTGAACAGAGCTTGGCTTCCAGTCCTTAATCCCCTCAAGCCTGCCCTTATTGACCGTCGTAGACGAGAAGATGCAACAGACGAGCAGCCCTGTCCTTGATGCATTACTTTTATGTGGTACGCCGTTGCTATGGTAGCCTCTATGTGTGGGTTGTTGACTATTTATATATCTTCTGTTTACTTGTTTTACCTCGCTTTATGTAACCTGTGAACATGCTGAACGCAGTATTCAGCGAAACGTCAGGACGACAAAATGTCCTTGGAACACGACCTATAAGCCCGCGAAACGGAGATTCCTATTACACTGTAGTAATACTTTGCTCCAACGGCAATACTCATATTCCTTTCATGTACGTGAACAACACTTCGTATTAGCGTCAACTACGCTTCCCAAACATGACATACTTCCTTTCTCTCCTCTCAACAATGATCATTACATTAATACTGCACGGCATTCCTCAAATACAAACCCATCTTGCTACATACTTGTAGAAGAATCAGTGGTCCTACTAGGTAAACACTACCTGTGTCATACGGTTCATGACGCACTCCTAACCTCCTCATCTCTAAGTTAATTATCTTCGTGCTCTAAACATCATTAATATTCTTGTTCACAACTGTACATCTCGTATAACATTACACGAAAATTTCCTTAATACATTTCGTTTATAAACCTTTTCATCATACTGTATTTCCACGTTAACCGGTAGTCCACTCGTCTTTCCCAATTAATAACAATAAAACTTGTCTTTCCGCTTCTGGTAAACATTAATGAATCAACTATTCATATTTAAACTTGTTTCAATACATATTAGACTTCAGGTAGATCTCTAAGTCTCCTGGTCTATGATTTCGTTACAGCAAATTATTGCAAAATAATTGTTGCTAAGTATAGGCATCACTTGACTTCCATTGTCAACAATGTAATCCTATCTGACATTTATATCGGTTATAACAATTATCCATGATTTAATTAACGTCATATAATGTTGACATTCCACAAATGGAATTATTCTTGTACAATATTGTTATTTATAATAATTAAAAATTGTTGCAATTTAACTCTGTCATCTTAAAAAGTTATTAACAGTGGTATATCATTTTACATTAGTGCTTTCGTTGAATAACGATGTAACCTAGCAATATTGAGGTAAACAAATTGCTTATCACGCAAGTGTAACGATCGAAGAATTCCCTTGCATAAAACAGTTTTCGTTAAAAGTGAGTATGTTAAACGATCCTAAATAAATACTAAAACGAATTATCTACGTCCAAATACTAGTAAAATTACGTCTAAAACGACACACGTTGACGTAAATGAAAATTACAAAGAAATCTCTAAAATAGACAGAATAATAGCATGAGTTATGCTAATGAAAATCTACAAAATGAATTGGTCATCCTTGAAACACCTACAAATACTACAACAATCTACTGAGATAGTGGATCAGTCAATTCTGTACCTTTCCGATGATCTGCTTCTGAAATACCTCGTCCAATAGGTTCGATGTTTCTCCCCTGGGCTGGCGTGTGCTGGTCGCCTGTCTGAAGCGAGTAGGTGCTGAGTGCGTGGCGAACAACTGAGCGCGTTCCTCTCCTCCGTGCTGCAACCACCTGTCTCCCACGTCTCGCCGCATGGTCTTGATTCTTCTCGGCTTGTGGCCTAGAAACGGGAACCTGGAACATTGGCGTCTTCCGTTCATCTTCTTCAGATAGCATCTCGTCGTCGAAGTAGCTTTGAGCGTCTTTGGTTGACATCTCTAAGTTTGTGATGGACATTTGATGTAGAATTGACGGTAAATTCAGGATACTGCGAGTTGTTTGTGCAGTAGCGGTGACATCGATCCCTGGTCTATAAGATCTTCTCTAAATTTCCGTTCCATAGTGCAGACTAACCTCCTTCCATAGCTTAGTAGTTCATCGTAATCTTCTTAACAGTAGACGAATGCAAAGTTCCCCTCTGACTTGGGAATGTCATCTTGGTGAATATTAGTCAAATAAGTTTCAGAATATATTGTAGCAATAATGTTGTAGCTTGTTAGTGCAAAGCTTCTCGTTCTAGCGATGTGTGAAACTTATGTGCAATGATATCTTCTTGCGATGCGTTGCGTTTCAAAATTGCTTCTCTCATTAGTCAAATAATATTTTACTGTTTCACCGGCGTCTCCATATCTTCCTCGGCAGTCGTGCTGTCTCCTAACAGTCCAGTCGGATCTCCCGTCCGCACTTTCACTTACAATATATCTTGCTCGGAACACTTTCAATTACAGGTCCGGCCTCTTCAAGAATCTGAGTAGGAGTGAATCTCCCCTTCTGACAATCGCGCGCGTGGCAGTCTAGTCCAAGGTTTGTAGCCTCGCGTCGAGTCCTTTTATACTGAATTTCGCTAATATCTCCTCTCCTGTCCATAATTATATAATTCTGTTTTACCAAATTAATTTCGTTTACTCTTTTTGACCTGTAGAAATGCTAATCTCGCTTTATATAAGCAAATTTGATATAATCCCACAAAAATTATGTGATCCAATCTGATTGGCTGTTGGTTTATCATCAAAAAACCTACCTGTCTAGCCTCTTATCAGTGGGTCGTGTGCATAATTTTGTTGTTGTCAACGCGGCCAACCAAAACCGGTCTTGAGCATGCTAACTTGAAGCCACGGTCATATTCCAGCATCGAATGATCAGAGTCTCCCTTGGTTAATTTATCATTCACTGAAATATTCCCGATTTTGTATATTTCCAAATAATCCAAAATTCTCCAAAAAGTTTTCAAAATACTTTTATTCACTTCCTACAACATATCTGTGGATAAAATAAATTTCTATTTCCAAATTCCACTTCTTAAAATGAGAAGTTCACAAGTCGGTTCGATCCTCGTCTCAGTCAATGGCTGAAGCTGGGCTGAATTAGGGTTCAGTACCTTAAATACCTCAAGACAATAAACAATTTCCTTTAAAAAACTGGCCGAAAAGAACAATTTCACAGCTAATTTTGAGGACGCAGCAATGACTTGAAGAACTCTACTCCCTGAACTTAGTGTGTTCTGTCTGTTACCCACCAAATCGCATGGAGTAAAGTGAGGGTGTCCATATCAGTATCGTCCTTCATAACAAATAGTTTTTTGTTTTGTTTTGCCATATTTCAATAATCCCTCCATTGCATCAATTGCAAAGCATCACTTGTGTTAATTCATTCTTTAAAAACTCAAAAATGTTTTAAAACAGATTTACTAAAATAATGTAAAAATATGCTTAAGTATGCTCTAACGTACAATATATGCAGATATATGCCCTAAAAGCACGTCATAAATTGCGTAATGTCGCATGAAACACTTAGCCTAACTGAAGTTTCAATGAGATATGCCTTGTCGATGCAAATATGCATTTTTTTACAGTTCTTAAATCGAATCAATACAGGATCAGTCAACGTTTGTGGCAACTGAAAAAAAAACTGGCAACAATTAAGACTTTTGCCGCAAGAACTCGGAGCATATTAGTGCATCTCTTACTCCGAGGTAAAAATTGAAAAAACATAAAAAAAAAGTTCACCTCTTTTAGGAAAATAACGACTGTGTGTTTTTATTCGTTACAAATATTACCACAATAATTTGTTGGCAAATGTAGTGTAACTAGAGTCTTAATTCTGGAACAAAGAAGTATCCACAGAAATAAAAGATTTTTGCTGCAAGTACACAGTGTTCAAACCTGTGCTAAATTTGAAGGGCTTGTTCTGTAACAGCTGAGAGAGTAGTGGGCGTGCCAACGACGGCGGTCTTGTTCCTACGCATAGTTCCACTTGCTCTCTAGAGATGGATACAGCAGTAATTCCTAGGTACGAATAGCTGGCTCTGAACGAGGCTAAAGGTGGCAAGCCCATAATCAAAGATGCAAATCAGCTTTGTTCCTGTAGGTCTAGTACTGAAGGGGAAGTAGGATATACGAATATAGCCAAGCCGACGATTGAACCCGAAGCTTTGTACAAATAGCATTAGACACAAGTCATCGAGTACAAAAGAGGAAGCGAGTGACACGAATACAGGCACCATGAAGGCACACGAAATGGTACTACTAGCGTTACATAGTGGTCCATTACTGAAAGAAGTGGTGAGGCGTATTGCGAATGTAGCAGTACAACATGTGTGACTAGCAAATCAGTTAGGCTTAAAGAGATTCAGTTCAAGGAAAAATTCAAACAAGGAAAACCCCTCGTCAAGAAACAGGTGAGCTATATTGAAGAATTAATTTCGAATGGTTCCGGATATGTCATAGGAAAAGTCACCCGACAAACCTCCGTCGTATTGCCACCTTTTATCGTGAAACTTGAGGTAGGCAGTGTGTAGCCAGGCAACAATGTATATGGTTTACATAGGAAGGATTACTAAATGTATGTTTGCTATATGATATTTGAATTCTGTGTTGAGAATGATCAGAATCGCTAGCAGCTAATTTACCTGCTCTGCAGGTACCAGAGGACATGTAGCTGCTTCGGTGTGTTTTATAAATAATGAAATCAGATCTGTCGCAACAATGGGGAAACCCAACTCCGAAAACAATGTCAAGATAAAACAAGAAGTTCCGTGACGAACTAAAGAGCCTACTTTTCTTAAAATTTAAGATTCATGCCATTGATTAATCTAAATGGATCTATCTAGAATAATGACGAAATTAAGTTGGTAATATCGAAATTTCTAATTAGTTCGAAATACTGTATACCTGGCATAATGTAGCCTAATAGAGAACTACAGTTGGCTGCCCTGGTGACTGAGTATATTCTTAGTTCCATCTCTTAAGGTACAGAATACAAAATGGATAGCATGGACGTTCCATGCAATTAAACATTGCAACTAACAGCGCGCGTAAAATCATGTTGGCATCAATGACATACATGTGAAAATGAAAATCCACAGCCTGCTTCCAGTCTTCGACTGGGTCAGGAATGGAATGAATGAAGCCCCCATCTAGCGGCGAGGATATGAACTGTGCCGGCTGCCGAGGCCTGACGCACTCCGCTGGGGCAATGATTAAATGAATGACAGATGAAATGAAATGATAGTGGAGAGTGTTGCTGGAATGAAATGTTGACAGGGAAAACCGGAGTACCCGGAGAAAAACCCGTCTGCCTCCGTTTTGTCCAGCACAGATCTCACATGGAGTGACCGGGATTTGAACCACGGACCCAGCGGTGAGAGGCCGGCGTGCTGCCGCCTAAGCCACGGAGGCTTCCATCAATGACATACATGTATTGGTCAGAAATAATCTGAAATAATATGATCTACTGTTGTGTCAATTTAGAATGAAATCCATTAGTTAGTAGAGAAGTTACATGCATTTTAAAATTGGACCTATCAGCAGGCTTAGAATCATGTTGGCAGCACTGGCTCCAAATTAATCTAGAATTCCAGGTACTATACGTGTGCAAAGTTTAGAGCTATTGGCTTGCATACTTTCTGATATATTGATATTAGGGTAACAAAAATAGAGACAGTATTTATTAACAGTTGGCAGCCCTGGTTACACTAAGAATCGGCATAGTCATACCTGTTATGGTACACATAACACACACGAAATTTGGTTGAAATCCAAATGATAGTATAGAAGTTACGTGTATTTAAAGTTGGACCTCTCAGCAGGCTTAGAATCATGTTGGTAGCACTGACGTATATAAGTTACTCCAAATTAATATAGAATGTCAGGAACTATGCGTGTGCATAGTTTAAAGCTGTCTGCTTGCATACTTTCTGATATATTGGTATTTGGATAAAAACAATAGGGAGTGCATTTATTAACAGTTGGCAGCCCTGGTGGCTCTTAAGAATATGCTCATTCATATCTGTGTATGTACACATAGTACATACGAAATTTGGTTGAATTCCAATTGATAGTGTAGAAGTTATATTCATTTAAAAATTGGACCTATCAGCAAGCTTATAATCATTTTGGTAACACTGCCATGTATGGCCTCCTGGAAATTAAACTGCAATATTATTATCTATACGTGTGCCAATTTTGAAATAGCTCCCATTCATACCTTCCAAGATATCCAACATGGAGCTCAAATTTTAATCGCGATTTTTCAGCAGTTGGTAGCACCGACATCATTTTCAAATATGGCCGTGAGATATTCAGGTATAGATCTTTACTCCTACCAAATTTTGTTTCGATTGCTCCAGCCGTTTATGAGTTGATAGGGACACACACACACACACAGCCAGCCAGACAGACAGACAGGCTGAAGGACAGACAGACAGAAGGACAGACAGACAGACAGACACACATTTGCCCGATCTCATAAGTCTACTTTTTCCTCATTTTTGCAAAATGTGAAAAGTAGGCTAAAAATATAGGATAGGCAAACTTGTAGAAGAACTGTTCGGTAAAATAACTGTAGAAACATCTCTACTCCTTTCAAATTAACTGAGGTAATTTCATAACACACACATCGCAGTTTTCGTATAATACTTTGAGCAGACGCAAGAACTGAAATCGAAAAAACGTGCAGGCACCTCGTTGATGGGCAGGGTGGTGAAAGATATGACAAGTTTCTAAAGAAGTGCCTCACCGGACAAACACACCTCTGTCGCCTCCAGGACAGGAACATTCGCTGCTAACGGCATTTCGATTCTGTTCGACCTAAACACAAAATACAAATTTGTACAACTTATGAAGATACTGCAAACATGCATTAAGTACTCCTGTGTGTTACCAGCCGACCTACATAAATGTGCACGTTGATTCAGACGATGTCCACTTCGTGGCACAGCTGTCACACCCGAGGTGCGGGTACGATTCCCAGCTCTGCCAAGAAATTTAATTATCATCTGAGGCTAGAACGGGGTACATTCAACCTCGTGAGGCAGAAGTGAGAAGAAGTGGGTTCGATTCCCACCCCAGCCATCCTGGAAGATATTTCCCGTGGTTTTCATACTTCAACTCCAGGCAAATGCTGGGATGGTACCTAACATAAGGTCACGGCCACCTCCTTCCCATTCCTAGTCTCAATTACAAATGCATAGTACAGCCATAAAAATAACATAGGTTATCAGACAAATTCTTTGTACAAGGAAAGTTTGATGCATTTTAGTTGGTCAACACGATTGCACCCAAATGAGATGGGTTATTCCCTTATTCTGAAAAAAAAACTTGAGATTAATAAATACACTTGGATGATCAGTTTCGATCGTCAAGCGATCATCGTTAGATCCATTGAAAATATTTACAATATGTACACTTATTTAGTTGCAATATTAGTTGAGATAATTCAACTCATCAGTATTTGTTATTTATAGTCTATGTGTTGTTTTGTTAAAATACTGGAAGTGGTTATTGGCCTCCTAACTTGCTTGTTTAGAGTCGATATTGTACAGGCCCGGGGGGCTGTACCCCCTGAGAGCCACTCCCCATCATCTACTAAACACCACCCCAACTGGCAAAAATCATAAGACCAGAACATCACCTTTACACGGCAAGAGGCAACCACCCAGCTCGGGAGGTTAGCCAACCACTTGCAACACATTCATAAACATTAACACTACAACTAACTGGGGCAGCTACGTCAACGGAATGCTGACTAAGCAACGGCAGGACCTATAAGAAGAGAGGCCTTTTCGGAGCATTATCTGTCATACAGTGTGTGTCGCCGAAGGCCCTGCTCCAGCTACCATCATCAGGTGAGACTCAGCAAGTGTTCAGATATCCTTTACTTTGTAAACACCCATCCACAATCTTGTACACCTAACTTGTATCATCACTTACATTCCCCTGAAAGGGACTTACAATTTCACACTCACTGGCCAATAAACACATGGTCAGTAAATTACACTTGTCTTGATAATTACACGCCTCTTTACATCCTCATACCCTTCCTGACTCTCGTCACGATTGACCGTGAACATAGTAGCCAGTAATCGCTTGCTCAGGTTTCATTGTGCTTCCCGCACGCGACTGCATAGCAGCGAGCCGCTGACATAAGCACGTCTGTTATATCACTCACTCCGTCCAGCTCGCAGGCCGGCATATTAGCCTGCACTCAGAGGTTCATCCCCTAGTAGACTCTCGCATCTTTGCAGGAACACCCCCTAGTATTTGAACACCAAACAACACGCTACACTGGTAAACTCTCCCAGCTACGGGAAGCTGCCATCTTTTAGAAACAACCTACCAAATTAGCACAGTGACACTAATGTTTTATCCCTAAACAACCCCCCAACTAAGGGATCTAAAACATATTGGTGGAGGCGCTGCTACCACGCACAGTAAGGGTAGGACTCATACAACGAGCCCTCGTAGTAGAAACGACCCCTACCGCACGCAGCCAAGCGAGACTAATTTTTTTTCTCTCTCCTACATTACGTCCCACAATTTTTCTTTATCACACAGGGATTTGTATTATTACACCCACCCCCACCCTCCCCATAGTGCAAAATCAGTGGAAATTAAATGAACACAATCAGAAACCACACTGTGGACGCTAAAATCCCAACAGACAACGCAGACATAAAACTCGGAGTATTACATGGGATCGCGGGTCCGAATGCCCAGTAAAAATCGGACGCCGTGGAAAACAAATATCCAGAATCCCAATTAGACTGAAATTGGCCCCATACAAGTACATAAGCGGTTGAGCCAAACGATTTTAATAATAGGAGGGTTCTTTAACGCACATACAGGAACATAGATTCGCCCCAGGGTACTCGCTACAACAGCCTACCTCGGCATTGGCGACCCAGGAATTCCCAATAAGGGGGCGTACCGAAAATCCTAGGCCTCCACGGGGACCACAATAGACTTCCTAGACATGGATGACACATAGTTACACAAGGCGGAGGTCTTGCGGAAGACAATGCACACACAACATCGGTAAGCAAAAACGGGACAGATTAGCACACTGGCCCTCCCGGAACCCCAAACAATGACAACACTTGGACATTGGCAAAAGTCACGTTCCGGCAGCCGACATACGTAACATCAGAGACTTCCCGTACACAAGCACATGAAAACAAAACGCAAAACAAAAACACTGACTTGCGAATTCCAGAAGCATTGCAACACTGCTGTCGGCAGACACTATTGTTATAACGAAAGTGACCATGAAATGCAGACATGACCATAAAAACAAACCAATAATAATGGTATACATTGACACGGGATTCAGCGCTGTTACAATAGGCATAACATTTAGCAATGTACAGGCACGATAGGCCGGATCTATCATAGGGCCACAGAAGCTTGTTTACAAGTGCGATAACAGGTTACACGCGCCGGCAGACAATTAGCATCATGACACACGATAAGACGTATCCGATAAACGGCACGCGCGACAGCGCGCTGCAGCGGAACGTAAGCCTCAGTAACCACAGCCACGGGCACCTCCTGCCACACGCGACCACTAATCAGGGGCGAATACAGACGGGTGCTCTGAAGGAACAACCCCCCCCCCCAATAACTACTTCTCTTTTTACTTTTTAATCCCAAAACCATCATAGGCGATCAGGACATGACCAGTCACACTACGATCACTTGCTACATTAACATTACAAATGAGAGACCAGATTAGGCCGTGACGTCACAGCGTCACCGCACTTCACCATCACAAGGAGTGGATAGAAAGCAGATATTGACCAAATGGTGATGACAGCGTAAGCAGAAGGGCAGAAGCACCACACAGGAGCAGAGCTGGGGAAGGCGATGATGAGCCCTATCCCAGTTAACTCAATGACCCAGACTAAATAACAGACGAATTACATAAGGTCGAAGCGCCGATGACCTAGCACGGGCAAACGTCGGAGTCCCGGGAGCGTCTACCTTGCCCCCGGGACAAAGAAAAGTTACACCCACCATGTGCTACGGGCATCGAAGCCAGACCTGCAGGGGAGACTTTCTACGGCTGGTGGGAGAATTAGCCAGCTCCATACCGGACTCAGGAGATGACCCTAGGGACGACCAAATTACGACTAGACTCCTAGTTTAGCATGTAAGTAAGTAGAACTTCCATGGCGGGAAGTTAGTCTCCTACTCGCAGGAGTGAAGCAGGGTCTCAGGGTTCAGCGGGATCAACCCTAGATCCGACAAGTCCTTGCCCCGCGTAGCAAAGGTGAAGACAACCAAACAAATGAAGAATGAATTAACAAATAATCAATAATATATATGGAATGAATGCGGTCATTCGACCCGCGCCCACATAAATGGTTGACAACGGGTCACCAGAGATATTAAATGGTGACGCAGCGGGCAGCCAGAGATACTAAATAGGCATGCAGCGAGCTGTCTAAAGGGGTTCACGTGGGCCAACCCAACAATGCCAATATAGGCGAAGACGAGCCCGGACGCTAAAATTCCCGGATGTTATTATTACTGCCAATATAGGCGAAGAGGAGCCCGGACGCTAAAATTCCCGGATGATACTATTTTATCGGACGATTTTTCCCGAACGATGTCCAGTGACCACATAAATGGTAACGCAGCGGGCATCCAGAGATCTTAAATGAGGAGCACAGCGAGCCCTCACAGGGGTCCTAGTGGGCAGGCCCAACAATGATAACACAGGCAAGTACAACGGCGAGGCGGTTTGCTCTTTGGCACCGCAGTCGCCCGGGACTTTATTAATTACTAGTATTAAGCAATAATATAAATGTCGACAACTAGTATTAAGGGAGCGGAATCCGGAGGTTCTAGAGACAACCGGTGTTTCTAGAATACGTGCGGGTGGTGATCTGGGGAGGTAAAACTGCCCCGGGCGATCGCTCTGGTCAAAATTTTAGCATGTAAGACAGTTGCATTTGACACGCAACTTACAATTAAGCAAATTTTATAAGCGCTGTTGCTAAATAATAGCACAGCATATTTCGGCAATAGATTAAGGCAAAACCATTCGGCTTATAGATATCAATTTTGTTTTCATTTATCATAATTTAGACTAAACATTTCGGCACCTGGCGGCTAAAAACCATTGCCAGGGTAAGCCCGATAATACATTAAGATAAGTAAGATTAAGGCAAAATATTTCGGCGCCTGATGACAAACAAACCCGTCATCAGGGTAAGCCCGACAATACGTTAAGTTAGCTAAGATTAAGTTAGACTTAGTGGCGCCATAATTAATTTTTATAATATGCGCAGCGATGGAAATGCTACATGTATTAACACACTCTATTTTTTCAGGAAAGCAAGGAATGTACATGTTTCCAGATAAACGGCCATTAACTCATTTTTGTTTTGCAGATGACGAGGATTGCACACATGTCTATTGTAAATATATTTCCAACACCACATTACACTACCCATCTCTGACACACCAACACACTGATCTTCGTCGTTTTTCAGTCACACCTTTAAAGATGATGACGCCAGCAGGCAATGGCAATCAGCAGCCGTGAGATGCTGAAGGCTGTTGACCTGACTACACAACGCTCCAATAAAGAGCAATATGCGATGATCAGGGACGGCACGGCAGTAGGGAGGCTGAGGGGGTTTTGAACCAAATACCGTTATTTATGCAAATGAGGGGGGCGTGGCAAGGTCAATGACCTTGAGGTAGGTCATGCTCAATGACCTTGAGGTAGGTCATTGACCCCCAAGGTCGCCGGGACCCCGGAAGGTAAACAAACCTTGGAGGGTCCAGGAACCGGTTTGAGGGGGTGTGGGTGGAGGGGGAGGAGTGGGGGTGGGGAGGGGGAGTGGGGGTGGGGAGGGGGAGGGGGTGGTGGCGAGGTTGGGGGATGAGGGGAAGGATGGAAGAGGGTCTGCACGAGACCCTCCTCGACCCAGTCTCTCTCTTGGACTGAGCGCCTTCTCTGATATTATCCTGGGCTATATAGCTTTGCTTTGATCCCGACGAGATCCGAGTGTTGCCGAAGGTTTCCGAATCTTTGTCGGTGAATGAATCGTCAGAGAATTGAACGGTCAACTGATGTGTGTGTGTGTGTGACGTCACAGCAGATTACGGGATGTGAGGTAGGTCATGAACGGGAGTGTTTTGAAATGGAAAACATTAGTGTAACTGGTGTGTGTGTGACGTCACAGCAGATTACGGGATGTGAGGTAGGTCATGAACGGGAGTGTTTTGAATGGAAAACATGAATGGCGGTGGTTGTTTGGACCCTGACGTGGTAGGTTGGTTAGGTGTGAATGGGTCTGAGAGACAAACAAGATGGGGTTGAAAGCGCTCAATGGTAAACAAACATCAATGGTATCGGGAGTAGTGAATGGAATTGAGGGAGAGAGAGGGGGAATGAACTGGTTGTTGAATGTGCTCAATGGTAAACAAACGTCAATGAATCAGGAGTAGTATTTCCTGTAAATGGTAGGGTGGGGGTAGGATACAAATCGCATGGCATGTTGAGTCGGCCAGCTCGACATGAAATAAAAACAAGAAGGTGTACACCAGATCTGATTTATTAATCATTCTTCTTCCTCTTCATCTTCCTCTTCATCATCATCATCATCTTCTTCTTCCTCATCATCTCCTACTCTCTGACAGCCTTCCATCGCCGTCATTAATTGGGTGAAAAACTCCACCAACACTGGATCATTTCCAAAGCTATAAAAAAAAATGTATACAATAAAGAGTACAACAAAATTGTTTTATAACGCTTGTTTATCTAAATATTGGATTGTGAATTGCTGGGAGTGTGTGAGAGCAAGTACAGTTCACCTAAGTCTGCAGCAGATTCCAGCGGACACCTTAGGGTGAGCTACAAGTTCTGTTCAATTTTAAGTAGTTTCAAAATTTTGCTACTAGATATTAATGATACCTAGTGGTGAATGTTCGAACTTGAGTATGGGTTTCAGTGCTGACAGTGTTCACGAACATGTGTGACTCACTTGAGTATGTAGGCGCTGTGAATTGCTGGGAGTGTGTGAGAGCAAGTACAGTTCACCTAAGCCTGCAGCAGCTTCCAGCGGACGCCCTTAGGGTGAGCTACAAGTTCTGTTCAATTTTAAGTAGTTTCAAAATTTTGCTACTAGATATTAATGATACCTAGTGGTGAATGTTCGAACTTGAGTATGGGTTTCAGTGCTGGCAGTGTTCACGAACATGTGTGACTCACTTGAGTATGTAGCTGCTTCCAGCAAACACCATTAGAGTGAGCTACAAGTTCCAAGTTTTTTGCTACCAGATAATAATGCCATCTAGTGGTAAATGTTGGAACTTGTTTTGACAGAATCTAACCTGTCAATTTACCTTCACACAAGTTTAGTCTGTGGACGGATCTTTTACATGTCATAAAGTGAGAACATGTAACCACTGGCTTTACTCCCCCTCCAAAGGAAGACATACTAAAGGATTTTAACACACCTAAAAAAAATCTGACTTCCTTCCCAATCCTTTTTTTTATTCATCGCAATAACACGGGTTATCAGACAAATTCTACTCACACCCAAGTAAACATGGGTGTAGTGCTGAAATATCCGTTAAAAGATAAGGAATATGTGGTTATGACAGATGCTTCACATATAGGCATTGCTGGAGTATTATGTCAGAAAGATGATGAGGGTAATCTGTGCATTGTACTCCCCCTCCAAAGGAAGACATACTAAAGGATTTTAACACACCTAAAAAAATCTGACTTCCTTCCCAATCCTTTTTTTTTATTCATCGCAATAACACGGGTTATCAGACAAATTCTACTCACACCCAAGTAAACATGGGCTACAAAGGTGGTAACTACGCTCAGTATTTCTAATCATTTTGAAGGAAAAAAAACAGCGCTTGCTTCCAGTATTTGATCAGATCAGGAATGGAATGAATTAAACTCCATCTAGCGGCGAGAAAGATCTGTGTTGGCTGCCAAAGCCTGTCTCACTTTTAGAGTCAATGTTTAAATGAATGACAGATAAAAAGAGAAATGATAGTGGAGGATGTTGTCGGAAGAAAATTTTGACAGGGAAAACTGGTGTTTCCAGAGAAAAACCTGTCTGCTTTTGGTTTGCTCAGCACAGATCTAACATAAAGTGACTGGAATTGAACCACGCACCCACCCGTGAGAGACTGGCGTGCTGCTACATAAGGCTTTAGTAAATAAATATTACTTACATTAACAGATCCAGCGACAACTCCTCCTGGTTTTCTTCTTCTGCCATCTCCATCTTCTTGTCCCCAGACATTGTAGCGAATGATATGTTGTGAAAAGGAACGTCCTCCTTATATACTGTGTGTAGTTTCTGGTGAAAGGTGGATTAATTAGAAGTGTTTAAGGTACTTGTACAGGGTTATACAGTGTGGAGCTATTTCTGGTGAAAGGAAGGTCAGTAACGATTCCTGTATTAACGCAGGGTAATGCCGTATGGAGGTCATGTTTGTGTGAAAGGAACGGTAATCCAGAGACGTTTCCTGTATTCGGAGGGGTATAAATACTCGAGCAGAATCGAAATGATGGTAGAGTTAACCAGGAGCTTACAGCAGTCACATCAGATTGTAATTTGGATCCTTGTCTATCAGGTAATATTCAACATACTTAAGTATATAACTTTAAAGTATATCCTAGTGTATATATTTGACTATGTGCTACTGGGAGACTAACTCAGCTAGATAGTTTACAAAATAAGTGGTTGTACTGTACAGAAAAGAGGAGAATTGAAGCATTTGAAATGTGGTGTTACAGGAGAATGATGAAGATCAGATGGGTAGAGAGAGAGTAACAAATAAAGAGGTATTAAGACGAGTGGGAGAGGAGAGATGTTTCTGGCGTCTGCTAATGAAGAGAAGAGGTACATTGGTAGGACACATATTAAGACACCAGGAATAGCAAGCTAAGTTATGGAAGGAAGGTTCGAGGACAAAAACTGTAGGGGTAGACCAAGGATAGAATATGTTAAACAGATTGTGTCGGGTGTAGGGTGTCGGAGCTATGTAGAGATGAAACGATTAGCTCAGGACAGGGAGGCATGGAGAGCTGCATCAAACCAGTCAAAAGACTGAAGACTCAAACAACAACTGTACATTACAGTACTTGTAAATGATGAGATGGTATGTTTAAATCCACATGAAGATGTTTAGAATTTTAATAGTATAATGGCCTATTGACAAAGCTGGTTTAAAAGTCAGATGGTACGAATCAGACAAGCAATAATTACTTCATGTTTGAAACGAGCAGAATTCATAGCATGTAATAAGATTGGTTTTAACGTGACTTGCATTTTAAACCACTAGCTGTCTGGGATATATAAAATGAATGCAGCTCAATTATATATAAGTACTGTTATTATCCAATTAAATGATGTCGATTTCACTGCATTGCTCCGCGAGATAATGACCGTGCTCGAGGCGGTCACGGAATAGATAATGACCTCTTATGTAACATTAGCTCTGAGCCATGGATTCACTTTTATACTTTAGTTTCAAGTCAAGTAACCTATTTAGTTAAGGACATTTAAATCATCACCTCCCAACTAATGTAGGCCCCCACGCACTAGGGTGTATTGAACACATAAATTATTTAACCAACCTGCAACGACTTCACCCGGGAACAGATATAATATACAAACAACCCGACCCGGCTTCGCCCGTGAACAGTTATGTTATACCAGAAACCCAACCCGGCTTCGCCCGCGAACAGTTATATTATACCAAAAGCATGCACCGACTTCGCACGAGAACAGATAAATTATACATGCAATCTGCCCCGGCTTTGTCCGGGAACAGATAAATTATACAGACAATCCGCCCCGACTTCGCCCGGGAACAGTTGTAAACCGGCTTCGCCCGGCGGAATAGATAATGACCTCTTATGTAACATTAGCTCTGAGCCATGGATTCACTTTTATACTTTAGTTTCAAGTCAAGTAACCTATTTAGTTAAGGACATTTAAATCATCACCTCCCAACTAATGTAGGCCCCCACGCACTAGGGTGTATTGAACACATAAATTATTTAACCAACCTGCAACGGCTTCACCCGGGAACAGATATAATATACAAACAACCCGACCCGGCTTCGCCCGTGAACAGTTATGTTATACCAGAAACCCAACCCGGCTTCGCCCGCGAACAGTTATATTATACCAAAAGCATGCACCGACTTCGCACGAGAACAGATAAATTATACATGCAATCTGCCCCGGCTTTGTCCGGGAACAGATAAATTATACAGACAATCCGCCCCGGCTTCGCCCGGGAACAGTTGTAAACCGGCTTCGCCCGGGGAACAGTTAAATTACACAAGCAGTTTGCCCCGGCTTTGTCAGGGAACAGATAAATTATACAAACAATCTGACCCGGTTTCACCAAAGTACAGTCATGACCAGCACCTGACCATGTAGCACCTGGGTGTATAACTTGTTTGATAACCTGTGTTCTTGTAATGGAATGAGGAGAAGTAGGAAAATGGTGAACGCATGCTGCTGACAATTAAATTAGTGGCTAGCGATAATGGGTGTGTAGAAGGGTTTTGATAACTTTTGTGTGTATATACATATTTGCTAATGGCTTAGGTATACTAAAACACTATTATAGATATCAAATTCGATTTCAGAATGTCGGCAATAAAAAATGCGAATTCCATAGGGAAAGATGCTGGAGCAGAGACTAAACGACTACAGGATCTGCAGGTAAACGAGTCTTATTTGGTAACTGCTGTTCGTCGAGTCAAGACGAAATTTGGGGAACGTATTTTATGTGAACTGGAGGACTTTGTAGTATTTCTACCGTCGAGATTCAAGGAACTCAGCGAAGAAGATGTAGCCGATCTCAACAAAGGAACCATCTATTTAAAATACATGGGACTGGAAAACAAAAGATGTCTTGTTGAATTCATAGAAGAAAAAAATAAAATTTAAAATTAGTTTATGTAAAACGGAATTTGCAGGGAAAATAAACTTTGGTTCACTCTCTCTGCAAACCGTTCAGTTTTTTGTAATTGTTAAGTACTAAGGGACATCATGTCGTCACCGATACAAAGTTGGGAAGATGTGGATAGTTGTTTCAATAACAATATCTGTTCTACCAAAGTCAATAATGATGCAAACATTTTAAATCTCAATGAATATTTAAACACTAGTTACAACATTTTTCAAAACAAAATACAAGACTGTTTAAGAGAACATGTAGCGTTAAAGGTTAACGCTGAATTATTATGTGACTTTGCTATTTTGAAACAAGGTGTCGAATTTATTCAGCCGATCTATTTACACACCCACATGACTAAATTATACCGCACTGATAATATACACAGTTGGTATAGTAAAAACATTGTTGATAAACTCACAACACGCTTTGCCGAGTTTCAAGAATTAGAAAGCGGCAAATCGCTGGCAGCTATCAATCATCTTAAAATTAATGTATGCACCTTTGATCCCATAAATAGTGGGTCATCTCATGTTAATTTGCCTAAACAGTTGGAAAACCGTCACGCAGTTATCAATGTGGATAATAATGATGTTTTCTGTTTTGTGTGGTCTCTGGCTGCTGGGCTATGTTCTGCAAGTAAACATGTTCACAGAATGGGCAAATATCACCAGAAATTTATGGAATTAATGAGCAGTCTAAATTTAGCAGACATAGAATTCCCAATGGACCTCAACGCCATTTCTCGTTTTGAATCTAAAAATCTGCTTTACTCCATTAATGTATACGGAGTTGAAGGGGACAAAGTTATTGGGCCACTCTATGTGACAAAGGAAAAAAAAGAAAAGCATTTTAATTTATTGTACATTGAAGGGGAATTGTGCAACCATTATTGTTATATCAAAGATCTTTCCAGACTAGTTCGTTCACAAGTTACAAAGAGTAAAAATAGGGTATATATATGTGATCGCTGTTTGCAATATTTTACTAGCAATCAAAAGTTGACAGCCCATACTATTGATTGCATTACACAACCAGCTGTAAAAATTACATTCCCAGAAAAGGATAAAGCCAGTATGAAATTTCAAAATGTGTCTCGTCAAGAACCGCTTCCATTTACAGTATATGCAGATTTTGAATGTTTAACTACACCCATTGACACATGTAACCCGGATCCAGCACGCCCGTACACTCAACAAGTACAGCAACATGTGCCATTCAGTTGTGCTCTAAACGTGATTTGCTCATATGACCCTTCGCCTTCTTACTTCAAATCTTATCGCGATGCAAATGCTGCTGCTTGGTTTTTAAATGAATTGGACGCCTTGGCAGATCGGGTGTACAATATCCTGGAAAACCCAATTCCGCTTCAAATGTTGGATGCAGACGAGGTGGCTTTTGCAACAGCAAACACTTGCCACATTTGTCAAAAACCAATAGCAACTTGTGACACGCCGGTGAGGGACCATAATCGGTACACTGGCAAATTTAGAGGAGCGGCTCATAGTGCATGTAATTTGGCCTATAAAAGAGCACGCTATATTTCTTGTTTCTTGCACAACATGTCTCGGTATGACAGTCATCTAATTATTAAGGAATTTGTTAACCTTGAAAACCAAAAGTTTTCTTTAATTCCACAAAATCATGAAAATTTTATTTCGTTTACAAAATGGCGAAATGGAATTAGTATACGATTTTTAGATTCGTATAGATTCCTCGCATCATCATTGGATGCGCTGGTTCAAGGGCTTCACCCAAACAATTTGAATTCTGTACGTCAAAACTTTACTGGTGACGAACAATTTGAATTATGCATTCGAAAAGGGGTGTTTCCCTATAATCATGTAAACAATTGGGCATGTTTGCAGGAAACTGCACTCCCTTCAAAGGATAAATTTTACAATGACTTAACAAAAAGTCATATTTCTGAAGAAGACTATTTACACGCCCAAAAAGTATGGGACGTGTTCAAGATATCAACTTTGGGCGAGTATGCTGATTTATACCTCAAAATTGATACACTACTTTTGACAGACGTGTTTGAACACTTTCGCAAACTGTGTTTTGAAATCTACAATCTAGATCCAGCCCATTACTACACCCTTGCCGGATACAGTTGGGACTGTATGTTGAAGGTGACTGAAATAGAACTGGAACTATTAACTGACATCGACATGTTGCTCTTTTTTGAACGCGGGATACGTGGCGGGCTTGTATCGCTTGTGCAAAAGCATGCCAAAGCAAATAATCCATATATGGATACATACAAACCAAAGCAACCTACAACATACCTCACCTACCTGGATTGTAACAATTTATACGGATATGCTATGGAAAAACCGCTTCCGTATCAAAATTTTCGATGGCTGACTTCAGATGAAGTTTCAAATTTTAATTTACAGGACGCGTTGAGCAATAACACACGTGGCTATGTTCTAGAAGTTGACATATTATATCCCCGCGAGATACACAATGATCATTCTGATCTACCATTTTGTGTTGAAAAACTACAACCTCCCAGTTCACGTTCCAACAATAAAAAGTTGCTGGCAACGTTAAATCCGAAAAATCGCTACGTCATACACATCGAAAATTTAATGCAATGTTTGAAACACGGTTTGAAGCTACAAACCATTCACCGCATTATTTGTTTTGACCAGAAACCATGGTTACAACCGTACATGCAATTAAATACTCATTATCGGCAGCACGCCAAGACTACATTCGAGTCAAATTTTTATAAATTAATGAACAATGCATGCTACGGTAAATCTATGGAAAATATTAGAAAGCAAAGAACTATTCATTTGGTAAACCACTGGGATGGTCGATATGGCGCACGAAAATATATTGCTATGCCCAATTTCCATTCAGTACGAGTTATTGAAACTGATTTAGTAACCATTGAATTGTCAAAGACAGAAATCATGTATAACAAACCAATTTACTTAGGAATGGTAATACTTGACTATTCAAAATTTGTAATGTATCAATTTCATTATGAGTTTGCCAAACAAAAGTTTGGAGATGTAAAATTACTGTATATGGATACAGACAGTCTTATTTATCAAACCAATAAGACGGATATTTACTCTGTGATGAGAGAACATCCAAGTTACTTTGATACCTCAAACTATGAGGTTAACAATATGTTTGGCATAATTCCCATGAATAAAAAACACATTGGTCTATTTAAGGATGAGTGTGCTGGTGATGTTATGACGGAATTTGTGGCTTTGGCGCCGAAAATGTACGCATTTTCAACACAAAAGAATAAAGGTCAATGCAAAGCGAAGGGTGTTCTTCGTAGCGTCACACAATTCCTCAATGTTGAGGAATATCGATGTGTACTCTACACAAACACCTCTCGCTTGTACCAGCAAACACGCATTCTTTCAAAGAACCATAATATATTTACAGTAAATCAAAATAAAACATCGCTGTCTACATTTGACAATAAACGGTTGTGGGATGGTGTAAATAGCTTGCCTTTTGGACATTTCCACACCTTGTAAATAAGAACACACTTTAATTTTTCAATTCTTTTTTATTACAATTGTATGTTTTTACAAGAAGAAACCAAAACATCTTTTGTGAATGCTGTAATCTGGTGGACTGACTCTCAAATAAATACTTAACAATATTTGATTCATGGTTATTTCTTTGTCCTTTTCCTCGCTAATCCACCACCAATCATTAGCTTTGACTTCATAGCTCCTGCCACGATCAAGGCTGCAATCTTTTCACCAATGGAAGCAGTAGATGATGTCACGCGCTGCACAGCCTTTCTTAGAAGAATGTGGTCTGCAACTCGACGTACATCTGCATTCTTGTTGCTGTAAGCAATGTCATGATCTCTACACGCAGCATCCAATTTGTTGATTCCAGAATTACCTTGTGCTAGACGTTGGTTTAGTTTAGTCCCAGGTCCACAAAATTGATAGCCGGGAATATGCAGTTCAATGGGAAGTACATCAATGGCCTTGTTAACTAGACCATGACCAGCAAAGGTCCGGCATATCTTTTTCAATCGTTGTCTTACTTTTTGGTGCTGGCGATACGGCCGCTGCTGTCTCTTCTTCCTCGTCTTCATCGCAACCATGGAATGATGAAGCAAAGTCTTTACAGGATGGTATATTTGTATGGCCGTGGTACAATTTGATGAGCTGACACGTTCCACACTGTCTAATGGATGGCATTTTAGTAATAGACACTTGCTGGTGATGACTAAAGTCAGTGCATGGTTGTAGTTCACGCAGACCAGGATCTCTGCTCCATTCACTAGGTACACTGTGCCAAATATTTTTCACCGCGTTTGAAGCAACATAAAAAAGGAACGCCTTGGGCAAAGCGTTCAATTCCTCATCTGTGAAACTGTCAAGCTTCTTTTTACAGGCAAAAAACTTGACAATAGCTCGCTCTGTGGGGTTTGAGTCCAAACCTTCAATTGCTGCCATATTACTACACGTCCACACTGATCACTGGTATGTCTCACACTGAAGCTGACGTTACGACGCTTTGCACTCAACATGCAAGTTTTGACATGCTCTGCGAGCTAGCCAATCAAAAAGCTTCCAAACATTTTGAAGTGTTTTATTTTGTAGAGGTTCATCAGGCACGGACAGGTTGTACAGTGCAGGACATCCCAGATCATGAAGGTCAACAAGTTGACATGTTGAATTAACATACTGACGCAACCATTCCTTTTTTTCACTTCCCTTTACAAATACAAGGTCAGCACCAAACAAGTGAGCTTTCAGAACAAGTGATAGATGCTGGTAAGGAATGTCGCCTTCTTTCCAGACTAGTCCCAAATTGCGTTGCAACCACTCTGTTTGTCTTCTGTCCTCGTCTGACTGCAAATGCAATGGAAACGGCGGTTCAAAGACAAAACTGGTTACTCTTGGTGCCCACATGGTTGTGCAGTCAATAATTCCTACTTCTTTAAATACAAACTTGTTTCCGTTCACCTTGAAACCCTGCACGTCGACAATCAATGTTTTCGGCATGGCGACGGATATCAGACCTTCCACGACCGCTGCTTCTTAACAACTAACTGATTGGGTAGGAGCGGGAAAATAATATACACACAAAGAATCAATTACACAATTTTATTCATAAAGTTATCAGTACATCGCTTACAATTTTTTATCATAGGATTTGGACCATCCCAATCACAGTGAGAATCTCCTCGATGCATAAAGTGTCTACGACAAGGACGGCAGGCTGCAACATCCGCCGACATACGGAGGTGTAATGGTAGCTTATCCCAATTAAGGTCAATGTCGTGTGCACCGTACGCGGTCAGAAATCCAGCTGGTAAATAGGCAATCAGATGCTGCGGCATTTCACGAAGAAATTGTGCTTTATGGTAGGCGCGTATTGCTAAGCTCACCAGGGTGCGATAAATCTCAAATGCTGCATCAGCGTCTCGACTTGTTGAGCAACGATCGCATTTGCAGTCCATACAATCTACCCGCTCTCCAACATGACAAGATGAAGCTTTGGCAACGCCATCGTCCACATTATTTGTTTGATTAGCGATGGGCTTGTTGTTGTAGCCCCTGTCATGAATACCAAACGTAGACATGAATCCATCTGGTAAATAGTGAACCAGATGCGGCGGCATTCTAAGCACAGTATGATTCTTGTGATAGGCAGTTATAGCTTCACTCACTAGGGCGCGATAAATGGTAAACCTTGAATCTTCATCTGAGCCTGGCGAATCACTTTCACATTTGCAGACCCACCTCGCAGAGGGGGTTGTGACTTCATCGTAGCTTTCCATGACTGTGAAGGACAATGGAGGAAGACATGCTATTTATACTCTGGTCACCATATTGGACAGCGGTTGATAAAACACTTGCGCCTCGTGAACAATAAGGCAATAAGCTGTTGTTTTTTCTGGAATAACTGTCGATGTTTCAAATTCTAGTCTGATATCAATTGTTGTTTCCTTCATCGACTCCTCCAAATACGAACAGTCCATCACCACCAGAGGCGCCTTGGACTTGAAGTCTTGTGGTGATAATAGCGGACATGCCTCTTTCTGATAATAGGAAGACTGAAAGTTTACAAACATGTCATAGAGCTTACCATATTTGTTCTTGTTAAAGTTTAAATCCATTCCCTCATAGGGAAAGGTAACTCCGTTCAAAAAGAGTCGTATATTTCGTAATTGGATGTGGTCAAATTTTGATGCATCTTTATTCTGTTGATATTTGCGATCTGTTTGAAATCCAACCAGGACGTAGAGTGGCCGCTCTGTATACCGTGAGGTTTTTATAGACCAAGTATGTGTATCGGAGAGTGGTAATACCGGGTATTCATGCAGCTCCCAGCTTCTAAATTGAATGGGTAAAGCTGTATCCTTCTCCACAATCTTGAGCAGACTCAATTTTTTCTGATCTGATAGAGTAACGTGCGGTACTTTCCATAGAATTCGTTGCAGTAGAATTTTTGTATCTATTGGCGCTGTATCAGCTCCCTTTAGCGCATTATAATCACTCCTGTCTCGTACAAGAATCAGATCCTGTCTTGCGTTCACAACAATGCGCTTATGATCCTCTGCAAAGCCTAGTATTAATTTTAGAGGTAAATGTCCAGTAAATGTACCATCATCGTTAATCATCCAGTCGTTGGTTGAGTTGGGACACCAACCAGCCATACAAAAAGCTTTACTCTCTTCGCTTCCGTACGAGGGATAAAGTTTCATGACACTTGTTATGCCAACATTTCGAGTAGTATCCACTTCAATACCGTTGATCACGTAGCGAACCTCAGAAAACAAAAAGGCCAAAGCATTGTTGGCCAACTTTGACGTTGTTGGAATGGTACCATCCAATTTGGTGAGTTGCCCTTCAATCTGGATGTAACTTTCATGTGGAAGCGTGTAGATATCTTGTTGGTTAATAGTAATTCGAATCTCATCATTATTATTTAGTCCCTGAGTATACGGTTGGTAGGAATGGTGTTCAATTCTTACAATACCCTCCTGAACTTCGACAGGGTTTGTCACGTCTAGAATCGAATTCATGACGTAAGATGTAACCAAGTTGTTGTAGGATCTGCTTGTTGACACGTGTTAACCTGTACACGCGTTGAGCACAACTAACACCTGCTCTTGACAGCGTTGCCGCTTTATACACTTGTTTCATGCTGGCTTCAGATACAGTTTGTAGGTCACAGGTGTATGAGGGTCTAACCGGATGAGACGTTGGTTTCTATTCACCAGCCTTAATGTAATATTCCTGATGTTGGTCACACTCACAGGATGATAGAGCACCACCGACGGGTTTTCTCGGATGATATAACCACCAGGTGAAGTAACAATAAAATCATAAAGCGAATGCGAGGGATCTTGATTGGTGTAGACGTCTGTAATAATATTACACGTGACAGATACGTGATGATCTTCAATTATTTTCACCGGTTGGTCAGACTTGTGTATCACGTTCGGTACTAACACTTGTGGTGAATAGCCTAACAATGACCCAATCGAATCTGGTTGAGATTTAAAATCAATCCTAAAAGAAGAAAGAATACTGCAGCGATGTGTCACGTTGTTGGCTATGAGTTCAAACTTGCGTGTCCCGTCCAGAAATGCTTTTAGACTAAATTCTTTGGTGAGAGTTGTGTAGATGTGATCGTGAATATCATCTACGGTGTAGCTGCCAGACGGTAGAGTTAACACATAGTCATCGTAGTAGAACTTATCATTGACGTCTTCAATTATGTTGCAGATTCTATTATAGCCTTCAAACGAAACAAGTCCCAGCACGTAGGGTCGTCGTCCCAATTCAATAGGAGGATAAAAGTCAACAGTTACTTCCGCACCTTGTCCGTGCACTGTAAACGTTCTACTTTCTGTTGTCATAATGACCACGTCACCCGCCGTGCTCGGTCTTATATAGAAAAGTCAAACATAGACGACCGCACTGTTGCGTGTTAAAATTTTGCACTCGTTTCACATTATAGTGTATTGTTGCACTGCTTCCAAAATAGCGAACAAGCTCTGTCGGAGGAGGAAGGTTTCCAAAACTGTCAAAGTACCACACGGTTCGCCCATGCTTTATGTAGGCCACATAATGCGTTCCCGGTCCATGACTGTCATCCAAATTGACAACTGCACTTTCATGGCTCCGTGGTCGAGACGGTAGTTGGTTGCGCATAAACACGCCTCGAAAGTGGGAGATCTTAAGCTGTTTTGCATATCTTATAACTTCCTCATGCGTCATGGCTCGTCGTGGCAGTGCATCGATTAACCGTTTTTTGGCGACATGTAAATGCCGAGTCCTTTCTTGTAGGGTGCTAGCTTCATGTTCACACCTTTGCCGCGCAGTGCTATGGCCTCCATAGTTTTATTATGCCTTTCACTTTCCTTCAACTGTTGCTTCGCCTCCTCAACAGCTTTCACCGTTCGTGCTACCGCACTTGCTCCTCCAAGAAGTGAACCCAGGGCTGCTAGTCCAGCAAACAGTGCAGGTAAAAATCCACCACGTTTCGGCACAGGAATAACTCGGGCACGTTTTCTAAAACGTAGTTTACTTTTGGGATTCGCATGCAATCGTGCTGCTCGGAGTGCTTTCTTAATAGCCAACTCACTATTTGTTTCTCCGCGCGAAGCTTGACGTGCCGCATGAAGAATAGCTTTAAAGCCTCCCTTTCTGGACAACTTCTTCCTCTTCTTCACCGCATATCTCTGTTTCACCATCGCGACCAAAGAACAAGACAACCTCACACCGCAAAGTATAGAACACAACTAACGCTCCTCAGGAAGGGAACCTGTAGTTATTTATTCAATGGTGGCTGTATATTCAAGTTCTATATAGAGAGGAAAATCGTTCATCGTTTTCCCCGCCTCTTTTTCTTCAGACGAGAGTTTCAAGTGAAAGAATAATTTGTCTCCGGTTTTCACCGGTTGATCAATAAGTGGTTGAACACTACCGTTTAATCGTACCTCTAAATGTTTCAAATCTGGTGCATACTCAATTACACGAATGGCACCATCATACATTAAACGGTAATTGTCATACCCCGAACGTAGTATGTAGGCGAGGTTATTGGGATCTTTTACCGGTTGTTGGTTTACAATGTGAAGCAGAAATATAGAGGGTATTGATTTAATAAAAAGCGATAACCGTTGTTCCAAAAATCGTTTGGTCGTCACGTCGTGAGGTTGCACAGGATCAGCAACTTCGGCTATTCGTCTTCGCTTCATCTGTAGAGCGTTCTCCTTAATTTCCCACACCTTTTCCATTTCAGAGTTTAAAAACCGTTTTGTACAAACATCTTGATCATCTTCAGGATCGGCCACATGCACAAGGCGTGCATTATTTGCTGTATAGCCCTTTACAGTTAGGGTGGGCACAATACTGAGCACCTGTTTCACCTTGTTATCTACATAGTCCTTTCGAGCAGCGTCCGTGTTGTTTGTTGGAAGAGCCAGCTGAGTGATTCGACGTTGGTGTACGTCATAGTCCTTTGCTTCTGTTAACACCACAGCATTGATTAACACATAGGCTTTGGTGCACACATCTTGATCGTTCACAGGATCTGCAACGCCTGTAATACGTTTATTCTGAGCCTCATAATCTCCTTTGATACGTCGTAATCGATAATAATCTACATACTTTTTTGAACATGCGTCCGAGGGTAATACGGGTTCTGTTATATTGGTCAATCGCTTTCCATTAAAGTTGTAATTGCCATCTGTAGTGCGTGACAATACATTAGCATCGACATATCGTTTAGTAGCCGGATCTGTATCATGTTTTGGATCGTTTGTCAAAGCAAATCGTTCATTTGTTTTGAGAGTTCTTCCAAAGGCGTCCATGGTTACACTGGAACTGAAACACCCGTTTGCCTCATGTATATAGAGACCAGCTCTTCCCCTTTCACATTTAGTTGATATGCAGATTATTAAGCAACAACATTCACTTCCGGTGGGAGACTTGGTTTCACACCTCTTCTCAACATCGTCCGAACAACGTCATGGATCACTCTTCCCATCCTCCATTCGCTGTCTCATCGCCGGCCCGTCGGGATGTGGAAAAACCAATCTTCTGCTTACCCTCATCACCTCCTTAAACGGAGTGCGCTTTCAAAATATCTATATTTTTGCAAAATCGCTGTATCAACCGCTGTATGTGTTCTTGGAACAGGTCATGTCAGGTCTGCGCAACATGGGCTACTTCACATTCGCAGCACACGAAGATGTCATTTCTCCAGACAATGTTCGCCCCCATTCGCTTATGATTTTTGACGATGTGGCCACAGAACGACAGGGTATTATTCAGGCTTACTTTAGCATGGGACGTCATAAATATATTGATTGTTTTTATCTCGCTCAAACCTATTCGCGAATACCAAAACAATTGATTCGTGACAATGCCAACGTGATTGTTCTCTTCCGACAGGATGAGCGCAACATGCATCACGTCTACGATGATCACGTGAACCCAGACATGACCTTTCAAGCCTTTACACAGTTGTGTGCCAAGTGTTGGAACGCTCATCACCACAGTTGTCTTGTTATTGATAAGCAGAGCAACATCAACAATGGACGCTACCGCATGGGATTTGATCATTTCATTCGTATTTAAGTAGCTGCATTGCTTTTCTAAACATCATTAGTTCAGATGTCATGGCGACAACAGGGAGTCAATTAAAAAAGCACATAATCCGTGCGCGAAATAGCATTCGACAAAAGTTTCGCTATCTAAAACGTGCACATGCCGACAGTGAATTGTTTGTCGAAAAACATTTGAAATCACCTCTGGAAGCTGTGTTGAAAGGAACAACAAAGCCTAGTACACGCTCAAAAGAAACACAAACAATTGAAGAGGAGGAGGAAGAAGATGATGAAGAACCTGAGGATGTTTTTTCTCCATTGCTTCCGTCTTCTAGCTCCAAAGAATCACCGCTGCCCCAGTTTTTGAAAACATCAATAATTGCTGAAACACCCACTAGAGCCAAGGAAAAGCAGCCTACTCTTAAAGAAATATTGAATACGCCCGAACAATATGTGCGGTTAAAATCCATTTTACTACAAAATTATGGTGCGTTGGTTACCCCCTTCCTTGAAGATCTTTTTACTAAGAAAACTGATACTACCTATGGTGTTCGCTATGAAAACAATAGATTTCGAATTGGCGATTCAGCAATCAAGATAAGTGACAATGTTTTGATTGTTAAAACAGTTCGTAACAAATTGACGTCAGGGCTTTTAGAACTTTTATTTTCACGTACACCTTCTACCGAGGACTATGATAAAGAAGATCTTGAAAAGTATAAAGACATCTTGATGGCTACAAATGGTTTTAGACGTAATTATAAACGTTCTGAAGCAATAAATGCTAATAAGGGCTTCAAATATAAAACCATCATATCAAAATTGTTTCCCACCTATGCAAGTGTTCGCCGTGCAAATTCAGCGTCCGGTATCACGTTTAATACTTTGAAACCATTCATCGATTTCGCCTATTGGAACAATCCAAATAAGTTGGTTAAACGTCTGCAACTGTTGCGTGCATCGGAACAGGCCGGTCATACCGGACACGAGGCGGAAGTTTTAGAAATAGAAGAGGAGCTTCGTCATGCTGGCATTATTGTCTAATGAGTCAACGTGTTCACACACCCTCGCCTGTTAAGGCTGCCATTGCTCGCGAGTTGCATAGACCAGCTCGTCGTCTCTACCATCGTCGTCGTGTCATCACACGGGGCGTTGACGATCTTTGGCAAGCTGATCTGGTTGAAATGATTCCCTATGCCAAAGCTAACAACGGGGTCAACTATCTGCTCACCGTCATCGACGTTTATTCCAAAATGGCCTTTGTTGAACCTGTTCGAAATAAATCTGCACAACTGGTCACCGCTGCATTCAAGACCATCGTTCAGCGGTCAAGACGACAACCTCGTTTGCTTCAAACAGATCAAGGCAAAGAATTTTTCAACAAGACTTTTTCCGCTTATCTCAAATCGCTTGACATCCATCACTATTCCACTTTTAGCAATCTAAAGGCAAGTGTTGTAGAACGTTTCAACCGCACACTCAAGACGCGCATGTGGGAACAATTTACAGCAAGAGGATCCTATCGCTGGCTTGAACTTGTAGGCGACCTGGTGACACGTTACAACAACACTAAACATAGAACCATCAAAATGAAACCACGCCTTGTAACCAAGAACATTGCGCAATTGGATCGCATTCATCACAAAATCAAAACAGTAGATCCACGACGTCATCAATTACGTATTGGTGATTATGTGCGCATCAGTAAACATAAATCAATCTTCGCCAAAGGATACACACCAAACTGGAGCACAGAAATATTTCGTATTCGCAAGGTAAAACTTTCTAATCCAGTTGTTTATTTACTTGACGACCTCAACAAGCAGCCAATCCAAGGAGGATTCTACATGGAGGAACTGCAAAGGACGCAATATCCCAATCATTATCTTGTTGAAAAAATTGTACAAAAACGTGGCAATAAACTTTTTGTTAAGTGGCTAGGTTTTAATGCCACATATAATTCATGGATTAATAAATCAGATCTGGTGTACACCTTCTTGTTTTTATTTCATGTCGAGCTGGCCGACTCAACATGCCATGCGATTTGTATCCTACCCCCACCCTACCATTTACAGGAAATACTACTCCTGATTCATTGACGTTTGTTTACCATTGAGCACATTCAACAACCAGTTCATTCCCCCTCTCTCTCCCTCAATTCCATTCACTACTCCCGATACCATTGATGTTTGTTTACCATTGAGCGCTTTCAACCCCATCTTGTTTGTCTCTCAGACCCATTCACACCTAACCAACCTACCACGTCAGGGTCCAAACAACCACCGCCATTCATGTTTTCCATTCAAAACACTCCCGTTCATGACCTACCTCACATCCCGTAATCTGCTGTGACGTCACACACACACCAGTTACACTAATGTTTTCCATTTCAAAACACTCCCGTTCATGACCTACCTCACATCCCGTAATCTGCTGTGACATCACACACACACACACATCAGTTGACCGTTCAATTCTCTGACGATTCATTCACCGACAAAGATTCGGAAACCTTCGGCAACACTCGGATCTCGTCGGGATCAAAGCAAAGCTATATAGCCCAGGATAATATCAGAGAAGGCGCTCAGTCCAAGAGAGAGACTGGGTCGAGGAGGGTCTCGTGCAGACCCTCTTCCATCCTTCCCCTCATCCCCCAACCTCGCCACCACCCCCTCCCCCTCCCCACCCCCACTCCCCCTCCCCACCCCCACTCCTCCCCCTCCACCCACACCCCCTCAAACCGGTTCCTGGACCCTCCAAGGTTTGTTTACCTTCCGGGGTCCCGGCGACCTTGGGGGTCAATGACCTACCTCAAGGTCATTGAGCATGACCTACCTCAAGGTCATTGACCTTGCCACGCCCCCCTCATTTGCATAAATAACGGTATTTGGTTCAAAACCCCCTCAGCCTCCCTACTCACGGCCTTTGTAAGTGCCGTACCTCATCATCAAGATGGAACTCCTACTCACGGCAGGAAGACCAATAAAACACACAAGGAACGAATAGCGGACTAGCCACTAAACCGCACCAGGAACGGCCGAATAGGGAGCGGTAGTCAAGGCACGACGGTAAAGTGCGCACTAAGAATAATAGGTACAAAATAACTGGCCATTTAAAGGAGCTCCACAAGGTATAAATGTTAAGTAATAATCATAAGTTGTAAATTATTTTATATTTCCTCGTCATATCATGACGTCATATAATTAAAGGTTCCACAGGGTTAGCCAACATACATACACATAGAACACCAATATGGCAACCATTATTTTTACCATGTTCATCATTTTCACTATGTTCATGATTTTTACTCTGTGCGGTATTATTACCATATTCACTATGTTTAGTCATAAATTATCATATGCACATTGATTATGCTTTTGTTTCTTTCTACTAACGCCAAAACTTGTGAAGGTGTCCCGTTTTACCCCAACGCAATAAACTATTTTTTACATATTCCTTTAACTTATACCCTGGGACACCTATTTTTTCTATTTTCTTCCATCTTTTAAACTATATATCGCAGGGAGCAATTTTTTCCCCAACACAGCGCCGGACGGTACAACCACCCGTCCAGCCATGGGTTTTTTCCTCCCTGCACAATACCAACACATATATAGTGTCAAAATCACGCATTTTTTGTTGTTGTACTTTTTAATATTTCAAATGTCAACTTTTTAAATGAACTGTTTTAAATTATCATATGTATATCCCAAAACCTACCCCTCTGAGCACAAGCTGATCTCACATCACCACGACATCAACACACCTACATCTACACCAACACTGAAGAAAAGAAGAAGAGGTACAAGAAGAAACCAAAAACTATCCATCGTCACCCCCACTCCACGTTCCGTTCCCGTTCGCGGGGACGCGAACTAATTGAAGAAGAAGAAGACTTGTACAGGCCCGGGGGGCTGTACCCCCTGAGAGCCACCCCCCATCATCTACTAAAAACCACCCCAACTGGCAAACATCATAAGACCAGAACATCACCTTTACACGGCAAGAGGCGACCACCCAGCTCGGGAGGTTAGCCAACCACTTGCGACACATTCATAAACATTAACACTACAACTAACTGGGGCAGCTACGTCAACGGAATGCTGACTAAGCAACGGCAGGACCTATAAGAAGAGAGGCCTTTTCGGAGCATTATCTGTCATACAGTGTGTGTCGCCGAAGGCCCTGCTCCAGCTACCATCATCAGGTGAGACTCAGCAAGTGTTCAGATATCCTTTACTTTGTAAACACCCATCCACAATCTTGTACACCTAACTTGTATCATCACTTACATTCCCCTGAAAGGGACTTACAATTTCACACTCACTGGCCAATAAACACATGGTCAGTAAATTACACTTGTCTTGATAATTACACGCCTCTTTATATCCGCATACCCTTCCTGACTCTCGTCACGATTGACCGTGACCATAGTAGCCAGTAATCACTTGCTCAGGTTTCATTGTGCTTCCCGCACGCGACTGCATAGCAGCGAGCCGCTGACATAAGCACGTCTGTTATATCACTCACTCCGTCCAGCTGGCAGGCCGGCATATTAGCCTGCACTCAGAGGTTCATCCCCTAGTAGACTCTCGCATCTTTGCAGGAACACCCCCTAGTATTTGAACACCAAACAACACGCTACACTGGTAAGCTCTCCCAGCTACGGGAAGCTGCCATCTTTTAGAAACAACCTACCAAATTAGCACAGTGACACTAATGTTTTATCCCTAAACAACCCCCCAACTAAGGGATCTAAAACAATATGTCATTGTAGTTAAATGGTCAATTCAGATTGTACTGTACAGGCTACTTATCAGATTGAGTCTTGCGCAAGTCTCTGGGCATTTCCCCTCTCGCATTCCTAAGTTTCTGTGTTCGTCGTAAAAATGTGACAGTGTGTGGCCAAGTCTAGTCTCCCTAATGTGGTGTATGTTACTGTATTCAGGATAATCTTCAACTATTAAAGACCAGTGTTCATTCTCGCCTCGCATGCGCTAAAAAGCCATATAAGTGCTGCCCGGCCTGATGAGAATGTCCCGGCACCTTCAATACTGTCGTTAATGTGGGGAAATGTTATTGGATCAGGATCTACGATGTATATTTTTTCTTTAATAAACCGAGGCCGGGCGACAGCAAAGAATGCTATAGGCCTACTCTGAGTTACAAAAGATCAACGGTGAAAGCTGCCATCCGTTTGAAGGGTGAGGTGAGGAGTGGAGACGAGAGGGGTAACGGTCTCCATGGCAACAGCGAGCAGTGTTGCAATGTATGCTGACACAGCAGTGAGCACATGGTTTTACTCAGTGTTCTACTGAGTCTTCACTCGTTGGTCATTGGACCGCCAGCCAGGGGGGCTAACTTCCACAGTATTTGTGTCTGCCTGCAAGCCTCTTGGAATGTTATGAGTCATGCGCTCTACTGGACGAGTCCATGTTCACAGTTGTTTTGCGTTTGGTATAGCTATAATCGTTCAGAATTGAGTAGTTGATAGGATTTAATCATTTGAAGCTTGTATTAATATAATAATAATAATAATAATTTTAATGTTTTTCTGGAATTCGATTCCTCCATGATTGATAATAACGATGATTTCTCTATGATTAATATGATAATTAATAATGAAAATCCACAGCCTGTTTCCAGTCTCCGAACGGGTCAGAAATAGAATGAATGAAACCCCCATCTAGCGGCGAGGATAGGAACTGTGCCGGCTGCCGAGGCCTGTCGCACTCCTCTGGGGCAATGAGTAAATGAATGGCAGATGAAATGAAATGATAGTGGAGAGTGTTGCTGGAATGCAATTTTGACAGGGAAAACCGGAGTACCCGGAGAAAAACCTGTCTGCCTCCGTTTTGTCCAGCACAGATCTCACATGGAGCGACCGGGATTTGAACCACGGACCCAGCGGTGAGAGGCCGGCGTGCTGCCGCCTAAGCCACGGAGGCTAATATGATAATTAAGAATAATGATTTATAATAATTAATGGTGATTTATAATACTTAATGGTGATCAATAATAATTAACAATGATTAATAGGAATAATGATTAATGTGAGGAACAGTATAAATAATGATTAACAGTGAATAATGATGATTAATATCAATTAACGATGATTAATGTTGATTGATGTGGAATAATGAGGTTGATAATGCGATTCTGATAATTAATTTGATTGTGAAAGATAAGGAAGAATCCAAAATAGCTGATTTTAGATTAGAGTGCCAGTGATAATAATAATAACGATCATATGATTTTCTGACAACAATATGATTCTTGAGGTAATAAAAGCAATTGTTGAAGTAGCCTATGTAAAAATTGGATTACTGAAGCATATTGGAGGATAATAAGAATAATAATCAGTCGAATTATGAACGATATATAATTTTTGTGTGACGTCATGATGGTAAAATATTTTCACGGAACGGAAGGCTATTCCAATGGTAAATATGTATTGAACCCGCTGAGCTGAGGTTCATGTGATATTTTTCATGACAGCACATTTATGATGGGATGTACTACCTTTGAACACACCCAGAAAGTTACGAGAAGCTGAGAGCTTATACTATTCTCTTTGAAGTAGCGGAGAATCGCACTTTTGACTTTGGTGAAGTCTGCTAATTATTTATCTGAGGTCTTATTAATCAATTTTATCTTTCCAGGAGACTCAGAATATTCCATTTCGTCATTCAGTATTATTGAAACATTTTGGAGAATGTTTTTTCGCTTTAAGGTAAGGTAATATCATTGCAGATACGCAAATAGGAATGTAAGTAGTCGCTCAACGACTTAGTTTGACGACTTGCTTCCACGAGGAACGCAGTTCCTTGCACTACGTCTGGAGAATCCGCCCTGTGTAGGCGTGATATTATATCCGTCGCATTAGACGTGGCAAACAGTCCGCTTTTCAGCGTGGAAATCATTATCGGGTGCCATCGAGCACAAGTATTCTACGAATCGCTGTTATTGATGTGCAGTGATCAATACGTATTGTACAGTGAATTAATTGGCAAGTATTGTGAAATTAACGACATTACTGTAGCACCACATTTTTACACCCACGTGTTTGTGGAGGGTCGAGAGCCTGGTGCAAAATATACAGGTAAATGTGAAATTATTACTTTGGTGAAGTGTGATTATAAAAGTACATTATACACTGATTGCTACGGTGAATTTATCGATAATAAAACGACGCCCATTTCATGGATGCCACATGATAGAAAAAGTAGCGTCTGTACACGTGTAGAATCGCAGAACAGTGCATGGCCATTTATCATTTACATCTGCAAAGTGTAGAGGCTGTGTTACCAGTTATATTTTTAACCTGTGATATATATACGACGAACATTGTAATTTTCAAGTGAAAATAATGAACTACTACAAGTCTTATTCTACCGCCCACGTGGTAAACTTTTTCTACAACATGTTCGAGACCGAGACCATGGGCTAATACCATTATGGTATGAGGGAGATGTCTCGGATGGGACCAGCATGATGATGAAACTTCTAGAACATCACACGAGGAGGAAGGAACCGAGGATGCCTTTCCTAGGCATGTCCAGTCCATTCACGAGGTCAACTACAGGGACAGACCGAACCCTGGTCTTTGGGAGAGCCCAGATGGAAGTTCTGATGAGGACGATGCCAACCCTGAAAGCCAGAGGCGCTTTTGTTCAACCCTTGTTGTTGGACAGAGAGCTGAGTGTGAGCTCCTTCGTATCGTGAGTTTTGTACACCCTTCCTTGTTCTAGTTTCTGGTGGTATAGTTAGATTAGTGTAGTTTGTGAACCAACCGAACTTAGTGACAGCCATTTCATAGGTAGGGAATGTAATTAGTCTAATTAGATGTCATTTATTTGCAGTGATAGTGAGTCACCCTTGGGTCCGACATTTTGGTCAACCCTGGTGCAGCTTGATGAACGTCGTGGAACGTCAATTTCTATATATTGCTAAACGTGACTGTAGTCATTTTTAGGCTACTTTGTTTAACCCTATCTGGGGTGATTTTTCAAGTCTTTGCAGACTTTAGTTATGGCAATCTGATGCCAGAGTTATATTTCTTCAACTGCACTTTTTGCAGCCAGTTAATGTTACACCCCTGACTTCGTTAGAGTAGTCGTATCATTTGAGTAATCGACTGTAATTACCAGTTTTGTAACTGCATTATATTTCATTAGAGATGAGCTCTGATAGCCATCCAGGTCATGTGTAGACCTTATGAGTAAAAGGGACGTTTTGTCGTTGCCTAGCATCGAACCCTGTTCCCCAACGTATCATTAAGCAGATCCAGCAGAGAGTGGAATTTGCGCCACAATTATTATTTTGTTAGTGTCATGTGTTATGACACGTGTTTATTTGATGTTTGATACAAGTCAGAAATAGTGTATTCTATCTTCGAGAGCAGAGAGCTCCAGCAATTAGTGACATTGCTACCTTTTAAACGTCTTTGATGTGAAAGACAGATTTATATGATTGTATTCAGATTTATAGCGTGCTTTTTATGCACATATTCTCCGAGGTTTATAACCTATGATAAAGGTATTATTATGAGGCCAGTTTTACTGTTATTTACTTGCTTAAATTGCCAGCCTAGTTAGTGTGTTGTGTCATTCAGCGCAGGAATCTTGTAGCCTGCGGCGACACGAACAGGTTTTGTGAATTCTACCCAGCGCTCGACTGAGAGCGCATGCTTCTGTGTGAGACGGACTGATATTAACATAGGACAGAATGCTTTTAGCATTCACTTTCCCTTTCATTGCAGTTATAGCTCATGGAACCCAGTGTCCATTCTTGTATCTGATCATATGTTCTGTAGATTGTCATTTGTTAGTTAAACGCTGTTGCGTGTACCGTTGTTTTAATGAGTACAGTTATGTCAGGTTTCTATAGTACGTTGTAGGCTAGCCCCGCTAGGGAGGTTTTTCATGTATGATGGTATTGTGTGTACCATGTCCGGGATTGTCCCGTTGACCAGATGTTTAGGGAGGGTAACTGCTTGTGTCCAGGCCCATCCCAGAGTTATTGAACGCGAGCTGTGCGCCGCTGGTAACTTGTGTTATTGTGTGTCCGAGTTGTTATTGCTCGTTGATTGTATTCCGACTTTTGAGTCGAGGCTTTTGGCAGAGATGATCTCAGGGGAGACGCTCCGTGCCCAGGCTTGTCAGTATTATTCGCCATAAACCAACGATAACATAAACCGACATCTTAATAATAAAACGCATAATTTTGATAAAACAAAAGCTAACTAACGAATTCTTTCTACTTAACCTTGTTCTTTTGCATTTGGAACCTGCTGACATAGCCGTGCTAATGAAGGTATTTCCTGGAGGAAATGACTTGAGGACAGCTGACACTTTTTGTTGCGACCGAAGCTTGCTCGAACCTAGAGTTTGTAGCTGGTGGTGCGCAGGCCATATGATGTTAGACGTGGTCTTTACTAAGCAGTCGTCACCGTAATTACACACATTAGATGACTATGGCTTACAAAGAGTAAACCAAGGTGTAGGCAGGCATTTGAATAAAACTGTGGTCTCTTATTTATTTACTTATAATGTAAAAGTGTATGAATCCTCTATGTTACCCTATTGTGTGCTGATTAGCACTTAGTTCCTAAGAATGACTTAGATTTTTTTATATGGCTGTTCACTTAGCTTTGAATGTAATTGTTTGTTATCACGGACGTCACCGCCGTAAATTTTGTTATTAATTGATAGGACTTAGCTAGATGAATTAACGTTAAATGTAAATGTGGAAATGGTATCATCCTAACTTAGATTTGTTTTGCTACCCTGTTAAATGTAAATTCTGATATTAGCTTGATCTTGTAACTTGACCTAGGGATTTGCGTCGTACCATTTTCCTAGTGTTGCTGTTGTTGCTTTATTATTGTGAGACAGATCTTTCGCGAGGGTTTACTGTAACTTCTCAGGTAGGGACCTGCTCTTTATTTTTGATTATTTATTAGCTTGCGGATTAGCCGATAGAAACCCTCCGAACTAGGCTAGGGATATGTAAAATGTACAATAAATTTTCACGGTGTTTTACATAAGTCTGGATGTTTCTTTTCTCAGTCTAGTTTTTAAGGTGAACCTTTCCTTAGGCAGTCTATGACCTTCGTCACCATGTACCACGATCCCCGTGGACTACAGTTTCTCGTGCCGCTTTTGCCTATTTGGAAGTTCACCTGATCCTCACGGCAGTTAGGTCCGACGGACGAGATGTTAGGGAAGTCATTGCGGTTGTTGGCTATCCTGGCAGCTCCTCTGACGGGCTCAGTATGTATAATTTAGGGGAGAATTTGTGACGTGAGGAAATAGTTGAAAGCATCAATATAACAGGAAGAAATTAATGGAGTTTAAGAACTACTGGACGGAGAGTTGGTTCAGTCAACTGTTTGTATTTGAGTTGCATGTAGGTGGCATGGCTCAATAATGAAATGAAACTCCACAGCCTGCTTCCAGTCGACTGACCGGGTCAGGGAATGGAATGAATGAAGCCCCCATCTAGCAGCGAGGATATGAACTGTGCCGGCTGCTGAAAAATGTCGCACTCCCCTGGGGAAATGATGAAATGAGTGACAGATGAAATGAAATGATAGTGGAGAGTGTTGCTGGAATGAAATTGTGACAGGGAAAACCGGAGTACCCGGAGAAAAACCTGTCTGCCTCCGCTTTGTCCAGCACAAATCTCACATGGAGTGACCGGGATTTGAACCACGGTCCCAGCGGTGAGAGGCCAGCGTGTTGCCACCTAAGCCACAGAGGCTTCCATGGCTCAATAATATGAAGATAAAACATGATGTGGTAGCTTATGTAGCTACATGGTATTACGATGATAATGTCAGCGTTGACGGAATAATATTGTTCCCTATGACGAGCAATGAAAAAAAAAGAATTAAAAGAAGGTTTAGACACAGTGGTCGCCCCATGTTATATGAAGGAATGTTATTAATGAAAAGAAGGGTATGATATTATTTGATCGCCCCATTAGAAGCCAGTTAATGCCGTCGTCAGCAGAATTCACATAATGTGATTGCTATTTTTCACTCGCTGTTATTGAGGTTTGCTTGTAAAGCAAGTTTGAGATTTGTAAACTCATATCAGACTAGAAGAAGCCTTACTGAATACCATTACCGTAAAAGAAATACGAGGGCAGATCAAAGAGTAAGTTGCACTTCACAATTATGGCCATTTATTACACCACCTATACAACAGCAACACGTCTATAACGACAAACAATGTAAATTCGCTTTTCCACTCTTGAGAGTTGCAATCTATGGATTTACGATTTGCGATTGTCTCTTGTTTCCTTTGTCATTACTTCACTTGTCACATCTTGGTTAGACTAAATAAAAATCAGATTATAGTGTTCCCGTTACCCATTTCTATTAACCACAACATTTGGTGCCGAAAACACTCGAGATATCGCATGATATCAAGTGATTCTGAGGAATAATCTGGTTAGGCCTAACTACAGGAATTGAAGCCTTTCTTAAGTTTCAAATGATCTTGTCGACTTCATCGTTATGCTTTGGTCTACCGTTTTGCGTTACGGTTACGGCGTGTGTGACGTCATCATGTTGTTCAGTGCATATGCACCGAGTCTGAGTTTACTCCTGGGGTCTGGCGTTATGCGATACGGAGACGGCGAGTGCGTGACGTCATGCAGCAGAGTGCATCTCCCGCTCTCCATTCGCCGCGCGGGAAGCCTAAGTTAAAGGGTAATGGAGTCTGTTTCTGAGTTTTCTCCTGGAGTCTGGCATTATGCGATACGGAGGCGGCGAGTGCGTGACGTCATGCAGCAGAGTGCACCTCCCACTCTCCGTTCCCCGCGCGGGAAGACTAAGTTAATGGGTAATGGAGTCTGTTGAAAGAGTCCTGGGACTTCGAGCGAAGTGAGAGCCCTCCTGAACCTTTCTAACATGTGTAGCATGCGTCATTTGAAATGGTATAAAGGCTAGTCTCTCAGACTGACTGTATCTTTTTACTCTGCATTTACATTACGTAACCTCAAGACTGTGAGGGAAGACTTGCAATTAGACTATACTGGACGGAAGGTTTCCTATTTCGCAAACGGCTACAGATAAGTGTCAAAGCTACACATTTGTAAACTGAATAACTGTTGAATGACCCTAAGAACTTCATGTTTGTTTATGTATGTGTGTAATATCATCTAGTTTCGTTCGTGCATATTGTAGTGTCACCTGGTGCTAAACATAGATATTATAAAATCGGAGCGCAGGCCAGAGATACTATAAAACTGACCATAGTAATTAACACTCAATCTAAGCGTCGACACTAGCGATCCTAGTAGCACCTGACCGAACGTCATTCGATACTTCCGATAACAGATTAACAGCTCTTTGCCTTGCACATTTCCGTGAACGCACGTACAACATGAGCAATAACGATCAAACAGATGGCATTTTACACTGTCTAAGAAGACAGCGAACGAGACAGAGGGCAAATACAACACGCTTTGTTACGGAAATTAACAGTTTCACTGATAATACTTCAATCGAAGGCTGGGAGCACTACCGAGATAGACTACAAGAAACTCAGAACAAATTAACCACACTTGATGATTCTATACATGAGTTACTATCGACACTGAATACGATACTGATGTCAGTGATGTGAAGAATATATAGACTCAACGAAACGCGCTATCACAAGGTCATCGAGAACAATTACAAGTAAATTGCCAAATTCAGCCGCTAATTTAAGTATCTCTGAATCACTGCCAACTACACCTACTATTCCAATTCAGGTTTCACACTCAGTTCGACTCCCGCCAATCAAGCTAGAATCCTTCACTGGTGACATCACAACTTGGCCACGTTTTTTGGAAGCAATTCGAGTCATCCGTTGATAAAGACACTTCTTTTTGCGTGGGTACTTGGGAGCCGTGCTAAAGCGGCTAGTCGATGGAATCGCCGTAATAGCAGATACTGTACCCAATACCTAGTTGAGGCTATCGGCTACGCCAGTTGTGGTAGAACCGTAGTTGAGATTTGTGGTCAAGGAGAAAAGATAGCGCTCAGATCGAGTCAGAAGAGTTGCAGGAAATGACGTAGGAGGCTGAGGGAGAAGGAGCCACTACCCCTCAAACGTAAGGAATCACGGGAGAAATAATGGATGTTTATAAAGATTAATTAGAAATAAAGTCTTATCTAACCTCAGAAGAGAAGGAAATAACGAGAAATATTATTGATAACAACTTGAAGAAAGATGGATAACTCCTTAAGTTATGTTATGACTTTATAGCAGAAGATAGGGGTCGAGGTTAGATCTGTGACGTCAGACAGCGGAAGAAAGGAGGAAGTCACGTGCTAGGTCAAGGCGAGGTGGCCGCACGCAGTGACAAGAGCGAAGAGTGTCAATCAAGCAATACAGTCGAGTTGATTAAGTTGTGCGGTAACAGTAGGTGCACGCAACAAGTCGTGGAGCGATACAGTTTATAAGGCAGTGCAGTACGGCGAATTACATGCAGGAGAGAGTCGCTAAACGAAGCCGGCAATGTAATCTTAGGAGTTCGGTATTGGAGCACAGGCTGTCCGAAGGGCGAGTCAAGCAAGCCGTTAACTTTAGCCAAGAAGCCGGTGATCAGACACATGTTATTTTCAACATTGCATTCACATGCATGTGAAACAGCAACGCTTTTACAAGCTTATAACTTACCGAAGTAACACGCAGTATTCCACTAGGAATGAGAAACATTATTTCGGCTACATTCTCAATGAATAACCGCGTAGCGAAGCAGTATAATGAGGCCAGTGTTTAACCTCATGTTACACATGGACAGTGAAGCGGAACGTGTCGTACTGTGGGCGACATTTTGTTACGATGTGATAGTCAACGAGTTGAACATTATACTCTGACATTTTTCAAGTTTGAGATGTTGGGACTTGGATTTCAGCAGTCCAATTACAGTTACACATTTTTCTACGGATAGTCAGATGGACTTAACTTATTTCAGCGGTGTTACAGCATATTTTATAATGCATTTGAACCGGACATATTTAAGGCGACCATGGGGCCGTTCAAACATTACTGAATTTTGCAAGTAGTGTGAACTTATGCACTTTGTGAATTGTGGCACGTGCAGTATAAAAGTTACACGTCATGAACATTTATAAAATGTATTCACAAAGAACACAGATAAGTACACTTCTTGAAGTCACAATTTTCTACCAGTGTAATTCGATCATAGTGAAAACGAACATTATTTATGAATGTCGATCGAACTATTTACTGAACAGCGGCGTAACACATCCGCAGAGAGAATGGGGTACTCAGTGTTTTCGAACTTTTGTGGAGAATTTTGGACAATATCCATGATGGATACTCTTCATTACATCATGTCGTGCTAGGCGGATACGGAGACAGCGTTTTTCGTCGATCTTACGAGAAATCTGTGGCAAACACTTGGATTACCGACGATCTTTGAATTTTATTAACATCTGGAATATGAAGGTATTGTAAGAGTTATGGCATTACTCATATGATTTTTACATGAACACTGGGCACACTCGTATTTTTGATAGGAGTGTTATTATTACTTTATCGACATGGCTTGAATGTTTTACCACTCCGTTTGCTTAAATATGGTGTTACCATATGATATGGCAGGCATATTTATCCAACGTTCTCACCATTGATTGACTTTATTAAGCAAGGATTTGATCTTTATATTTTTCTGTGAGGATAGTATGTCTTGATTATGGATATTTTTAGCGAGTGTTTCGAACTCGTGATCTGAAATTGGATAGTTAGAATTTTTCGTCAGTTCATTGCATACTAGCGAGTATGTAGAGTTCATCAGCAGGGATTTTTTTCTTTTATTGGATTGTTTGGTGATATTAAATTTTATTCACTCAAGTGAATGCATATTGCTTTTATGTGACAAGTAGAATCTTGTTGATTCCAATCATTAGTCTACGAAGACGGGGTCTGTTATCTTGAGTAACTGTGTGGTGGCGTTCACCTAACCTGCCATTTTAGGGATTTTTCATCTTAGTCTACGAGGCGGGGCCTGTTACATTGCGTAGCTGTGTGGTGGTACTCACCTAACCTGCCAATTGAGGGTCTCATATTATCATCTGAGTGTAATTATGATCGTAAGAGCATTAAACAATAAACTACCAGTCACATATTAGTTGATTTTTGTTAAATAGGTTAAAAATAAATGTCAGCAGGGTTACACTTTGTAATTCTTGTTTTGCCAATCCAATAGTTTGCTGCAATACTCTTTTGAGAGTATATACATTTAACAGTTAATATTTTTGATACTCTTTGTGAGTGATTTCATACCTTTGAGAAGGCTTTCAAGTAATTGAGTCTTGTAAGACGAGTTATTTATTGTAAGAATTTATTTTGAGGCAGATCATTATCAGATATTTTTGATGTGAGTTAATATAACACATTGGTGTTTTTAAGTAAATCTTGAGGATCCTGACAGAGAGTTTATGCTGTGAATTAAACCAAATCTTGAATTGGATTACGATTACTAAGGTAATTTTCCTATTGTTTAAGAAGTTGTCTAGACATGACAATATTAATTACAGTTCTTGTAGATTATGTACGTTAACCATCTGAAGCCAGTTATATTTTTTGTGGATCATGCTACGTGATGATGTGAGGTATTTTTGATAGGAGTTTTTGAGGTTGCCAGTAGAAAGTTTGCAATATTGCCAATGATAGTTTTGAGGCAGACATGAGGTCGTTGAACCCAGTCTAGCGTATTTTTGAAATTCATGCTGTGTGCTGAATAATTATGGTGTTATGTGAAATAATTATGGTGTTCAAATGTGATATTTGACAACGTGGAATTAAATGGTGAAGTTTTGGATAGTGAGATCCAACGCGATTTTGTGAAGGCAACGTATTATTTTGGCATGATAATTAAGTATGAGGTATAGCTTGAAACTGGTAAAATTTTGAGACAACGTTCTATAACCAATATTAAACAATTTTTAGGAAATTAATTAAATAAATAATTTTTTGATAATCCAAAATTTTCTAATAATAATAATAATAATAATTTATGGAATTATAATCTGAAGTTTAAGCATATTAATGATCTGACCCGATGAATTAAATAAATTAATAGTTTATTAAACAGCTAATGAATTAAATAAATTAATAGTTGATTATACAGCCGATAAATTAAATAAATTAATAGTTGATTAAACAGCTGATAAATAAATGAATTAAAAGGTGATAATTAATTAAAGGAGCTGATAACAATAAAATTTAAATAAATTTAAATAAGAGATATGATTTAAATAAACTGATGAATTGCAACTTAAATTAATGAATTAAATAATTTAAATGGATGGATTGAGATAATTTAATTTAAATGAGATAATGAGATGAGAGTGTGTGGGTGAGTTACAAATGATTTAGTGAATTGATGAATATAATATTTATTTAAATGATCTGATGGTAATGAATTAATAATTCTGATTTGAGTATAACGAATAACGGAATGAGAGCTGATGTGAGAAACATTTAATTATTTTGACATGATAATTAATGATGGTGATGACAGATGAGTAGTGAAGTTTTTTTTTAAATTCACAACCGAGTAGTGGTTAGCGATGATGTAAATATGGTGTATAAATTAATTGTTAATTTTTAAGGAGTGATTGTTGAGATTTCCAACTTGGATTAATGCCATTTAAGCCATAAATGATTGAATAATTAAATATAAGTGTTTTATGATATTTTGTGTTGGACAGATTAACATTTCTTTACACCCACATTACTGATGTTACGTTAACGAAAGTTAGGTCTCAGGGATCACGAAATGTCACTGACGAAAAGAGATAGTGCTACGGTGGCCCTGAGAACTCAAGCGAACTTAAGTTATTTTTATTTTTCATGTGGATGAAAATTATTTAAGATAGTGCAGAGATGGTTCGATTTGTGAGGACTATAACATCATAAATTTTACATTCGACCATACTCTTAGGCAGGGTTTATGTTTCTTTTTCTGTCTGACTGATCAAGTTTAAATAAATTTCGTGTTTATCTTAGTTGTGATCTGATAGTGTTGTTGTTTGCCAATCCTTTCCTTTGTCTCAATTAAGGCTTAACCAGAAAGGACGTGGTTTGCTAGGGGTTCAGTTGATGGCGCCCATTTCTATTTGCTATTATGACTAAATTTAAGCCCGTAACAACCCTATAGATACTTTATCTCGTGTTACCCTCTGCTTTTGTGATATTTCAACTGAATTTCCGACACATTCTTTATTTTATTTCATGTTCATTTAACTCCACTCTGGCCTGGGATGCCAGGTATGCGATGTAATGGCAGATGGGTCATCGCATACCTCGGATGAACGGGTGCAGAGGAGGGAGATTTCCCTTTTCCCAATCGTGGGGCTTCGATTTTGTTTATTCCATGGGAACACATCAGATTGAGGTTACGAGGAGATTGATCTCTATTTCATTTTATGGTGTTATAAAATTTATTGAACTTGGTCAGACAATATACTTGTGTGCCCATTCCAGTGATCGTGTTAATCATATTAGTGTTATATCATGTTTAGTTATATGTCATTTTATTTCTCATACCTAAGTGTAGTTAGGAATTGATACATTGTGATGTTTTGCTATCCAACGTCTCTGAATTAAAACGTTTAGTTGCAAATTATAATTATGTCTGCTTACGATTTGGCTAAAGTGTTAAGAGGATTTGCAGAGTAGTATGTCCGGCATTGTGGCAAATATTACTAAAATGGAATCTGAAGTCAAAGGACAGATAAATTATTCAGAAGCTAGGTTACAAGCTAGATGTGAGGAAAATCTAAAGTAATTAGGAGAAAGATTGCAGTCCAGTAGTAAAGATGAATTAAGGTCATTAGAAGAAAGATTGCAGAGTAGTACTGAAACTAATTTGAAAGCTAGTGAGGCTAATTTAAAGGATAATTTTAAATTGTTAGAAACCAGATTACAAGCTCGTAGTGAGGAAAGTAACATAGAATTGAAAAACAATTTAACGAGTTTGGAAAAAAGATTAACGTTAAAGAATGATGAAATATTAAAGGCTTTAGAATCTGATATTAAGGCAGTAGAATCGAAAGGAGAGGAAAATTTATGCATGTTAAGTAAAAACATTCTAGAATTAGAAAACAAAGGTGAAGAAAATATTTTTTTATCTGAGGACAGATGTTATGTCTATTCAGAAAGATATTAAATCAGATATATCGAAATTAAGGTTCGACATAGATGGTTTAGTAACAGATGTAGGCAAAATATAAGAATGGTCTACCGAAGTATCTTTCGAATCCAAGATTAAAGGTTTAGAAACGAATTTAGGGAAGGAAATTAAAAGCTTGAGATCAGTAATTGGGACAGTTAAAGAGGAAGTCTTAGGAGAGGTTAATTCTAACTTGAAAACCTTAGAAAACCAATTGCAGGCGGACATTAAGAAAATTGATGATGACATAGATCAGAAAGTTAATGAAAATTTAGCATTGTTTGAAAATAGAGTCGGTGCAATAGTGGAAGAACTGTATAGTGAGGTCGATGCCGAAGCAAAAGAAAAACGTTCAGGGATGGAAGAGAAATTAATCGCAGGTATGGCGAATTTGGAAGCGAGGTTCACCGAGAGTAAAGAAACGATGAAAATAGATTCAGCTCAGTTCCGGACAGATGTAAATCAATTGAAGGAACAGGTCGCATCAGTTAAGACGACATGCGAAGAAATGATAGATAAATTAAAGAACGATTTAGAAGAGAGTAACAGAATGCAGACTGTTATTTCGTTAGACAATTTGGAAGCCAACTTCAAGGTAGTAGAAAAGCAAACGGAAGATAGAATGACTAAACTGGAGTCAATAATAAGTAATTTCACAAGTCAAGACGTAACAACGGGGGATGTATCGATGAATCAAACACCGATAGTTCGTAACATGAATAGTCAAGAGGTGAACGCAGGAGAGGATAGTCAAATTCAACAAAACGTTACTATTGAAAGGACTAGTTCAACCCCTGAAGATAATCCTAATCAGACTATAAACACTTCCAATACGAATGAACGATACTCAGGTCCAGTGACCATCATCAGAAACCTTGATGGCAAACCAAGAAAATTTTCTGGGAATACAGCAGTCACACCAGTCGAATTTTTGAGAGACATCCGAGACTACATGGCAAGGGTAGCTAAGAGAGCTAAGGGTAGTCGAACGCGCCTTACATGGGCCAGCTTTGACGTGGTTTCGGGCATTTAGAAGCAACTTTGCGAACCTGGAACAATTTGCCATAGCATTTTTACGACGATTCTGGAGTGGGGAGGATCAGTTAAACGTGAGAGCGGAAATGTACTCAAAACGATATTCTACGTGACATCCAACACATTATGCAAATTATTTTACATCTCAGTTAGCTAAATTGCAATTTATAATTCCTCCATTGCCAGAAGACGAATTGTTACAAGCAATAGCAAGGCGGTTGCCAGTAGAAGTCCAAAGATCACTCATAGCATCGGGAGCGAATACACTTGAACATTACGATGATATCCTACGCAGATTGGATTACACAAGCGCTCAAATGACACCTAGGAATTCGAGAAAAGAAAATCGGAACACGCAAGAAGTGAATGCGATAGTTGTCGATAATGCGGCACAGACAGATAGGAGAAATTCATGGGGGAATAGGAGAAACGAAGAGAACAGAGGAAATATTCATAACGTCCGTGGGAATGACAGACATCAAGGACCGTATGAAAGACCATATGAACGAGATCCACGAGATGGTAGATACAGGAACTACAACCAAAATTCCAGATATCAGAACCGGAACGGATACAATAACCGATATCGAGGCAGATATAATCAGAATCAGAACCAGCAGTCCAATCAAACCAACAGACAAGGCAATGATAACCGAAATGATCAGAATGAAAGACGACAAGAAAGTCAAGAGTACGGGAGAACAAGGCGAGAGGATAGACAACCTAGTGCACCGTCCGAAGAGTTGATTCGAGATATCGATAGGGCAGGCACGAGTGGTGTAGAAAAAAGAAAAACGACAAATTAACGCCAAATCAACATGCTAGTCTGGAACCCACCATCATAGTCGAAACATACCAGGTTTAAGATGAAGATTTGATCGAAGAAGAAGATCTAGTCCACCGAGGGAATCGACACGAAATAAGTTGTCGGAACTTTCAACGCAGCCAGCATTAGGAAGTATCATTACCCTTAGGAAGAGGATGGTTGCATAGCTATCGTGTACATAATATGTTGTATATAGAGAATGCCTGAAAGTTTTTTTCTCAAGATTGATAAAAAAAGGAGATGTACGCGAGAGGTGTACCCGATACCTAGTTGAGGCTATCGGCTACGCCAGTTGTGGTAGAACCGTAGTTGAGATTTGTGGTCAAGGAGAAAAGATAGCGCTCAGATCGAGTCAGAAGAGTTGCAGGAAATGACGTAGGAGGCTGAGGGAGAAGGAGCCACTACCCCTCAAACGTAAGGAATCACGGGAGAAATAATGGATGTTTATAAAGATTAATTAGAAATAAAGTCTTATCTAACCTCAGAAGAGAAGGAAATGACGAGAAATATTATTGACAACTTGAAGAAAGATGGATAACTCCTTAAGTTATGTTATGACTTTATAGCAGAAGATAGGGGTCGAGGTTAGATCTGTGACGTCAGACAGCGGAAGAAAGGAGGAAGTCACGTGCTAGGTCAAGGCGAGGTGGCCGCACGCAGTGACAAGAGCGAAGAGTATCAATCAAGCAATACAGTCGAGTTGATTAAGTTGTACGGTAACAGTAGCTGCACGCAACATGTCGTGGAGCGATACAGTTTATAAGGCAGTGCAGTACGGCGAATTACATGCAGGAGAGAGTCGCTAAGCGAAGCCGGCAATGTAATCTTAGGAGTTCGGTATTGGAGCACAGGCTGTCCGAAGGGCGAGTCAAGCAAGCCGTTAACTTTAGCCAGGAAGCCGGTGATCAGACACATGTTATTTTCAACATTGCATTCACATACATGAGAAACAGCAACGCTTTTACAAGCTTATAACTTACCGAAGTAACACGCAGTATTCCACTAGGAATGAGAAACATTATTTCGGCTACATTCTCAATGAATAACCGCGTAGCGAAACAGTATAATGAGGCCAGTGTTTAACCTCATGTTACACATGGACAGTGAAGCGGAACGTGTCGTGCTGTGGGCGACATTTTGTTACGATGTGATAGTCAACGAGTTGAACATTATACTCTGACATTTTTCAAGTTTGAGATGTTGGGACTTGGATTTCAGCAGTCCAATTACAGTTACACATTTTTCTACGGATAGTCAGATGGACTTAACTTATTTCAGCGGTGTTACAGCATATTTTATAATGCATTTGAACCGGACATATTTAAGGCGACCATGGGGCCGTTCAAACATTACTGAATTTTGCAAGTAGTGTGAACTTATGCACTTTGTGAATTGTGGCACGTGCAGTATAAAAGTTACATGTCATGAACATTTATCAAATTTATTCACAAAGAACACAGATACAGAGTGTCTGACAAATAAGTACACTTTTTGAAGTCACAATTTTCTACCAGTGTAATTCTATCATAGTGAAAACGAACATTATTTATGAATGTCGATCGAACTTTTTACTGAACAGTGGCATAACACATCCGAAGAGAGAATGGGGTACTCAGTGTTTTCGAACTTTTATGGAGAATTTTGGACAATATCCATGACGGATACTCTACATTTCATCATGTCGTGCTAGGCGGATACGGAGACGTGATGGCAGCTCAGAGCGATGGATTCGGTTCCTAACGCAGGGTATTACTACGACATCAAGTTCACTTGGATGGAGTCAGATGTTAGTTCAGTGATTAGTACAGCGTTTTTCGTCGATCTTGCGAGAAATCTGTGGCAAACACTTGGATTACCGACGATCATTGAATTTTATTAACATCTGGAATATGAAGGTATTGTAAGAGTTATGACATTACTGAAATGCTTTTTACATGAACAGTGGGCACACTCGTATTTTTGATAGGAGTGTTATTATTACTTTTTCGGCATGGCTTGAATGTTTTACCACCCCGTTTGCTTAAATATGGTGTTACCATATGTTATGGCATGCACATTTATCCAACGTTCTCACCATTGATTGACTTTATTAAGCAAGGATTTGATCTTTATATTTTTCTGTGAGGATAGTATTTCTTGATTGTGGATATTTTCAGCGAGTGTTTCGAACTCGTGATCTGCAATTCGATAGTTAAAATTTTTCTTCAGTTCATTGCATACTAGCGAATATGTAGAGTTCATCAGCAGGGTTTTTTTTCTTTTATTGGATTGTTTGGTGATATTAAATTTTATTCACTCAAGTGAATGCATATTGCTTTTATGTGACAATTAGAATCTTGTTGATTCCAATCATTAGTCTACGAAGACGGGGCCTGTTATCTTGAGTAACTGTGTGGTGGCATTCACCTAACCTGTCATTTTAGGGATTTTTTATCTTAGTCTACGAGGCGGGGCCTGTTACATTGCGTAGCTGTGTGGTGGTACTCACCTAACCTGCCAATTGAGGGTCTCATATTATCATCTGAGTGTAATTATGATCGTAAGAGCATTAAACAATAAACTACCAGTCACATACTAGTTGATTTTTGTTAAATAAGTTAAAAATAAATGTCAGCAGGGTTACACTTTGTAATTCTTGTTTTGCCAATCCAATAGTTTGTTGCAATACTCTTTTGAGAGTATATTCATTTAACAGTTAATATTTTTGATACTCTTTGTGAGTGATTTCATACCTTTGAGAAGGCTTTCAAGTAATTGAGTCTTATAAGACGAGTTATTTATTGTAAGAATTTATTTTGAGGCAGATCATTATCAGATATTTTTGATGTGAGTTAATATAACACATTGGTGTTTTTTTAAGTAAATCTTGAGGATCTTGACAGAGAGTTTATGCTGTGAATTAAACCAAATCTTGAATTGGATTACGATTACTAAGGTAATTTTCCTATTGTTTAAGAAGTTGTCTAGACATGACAATATTAATTACAGTTCTTGTAGATTATGTACGTTAACCATCTGAAGCCAGTTATATTTTTTGTGGATCATGCTACGTGATGATGTGAGGTATTTTTGATAGGAGTTTTTGAGGTTGCCAGTAGAAAGTTTGCAATATTGCCAATGATAGTTTTGAGGCAGACATGAGGTCGTTGAACCCAGTCTAGCGTATTTTTGAAATTCATGCTGTGTGCTGAATAATTATGGTGTTATGTGAAGTAATTATGGTGTTCAAATGTGATATTTGACAACGTGGAATTACACACATCAAAAAAAGTTTTGCATCACCTCGGTTCCCAGATCTCCGGCATATAGACGTTGACTGTGTATATTGTATCAAAGATACAGTCCCTTTGACTGTTCATAGATGTCACTAAAACTGCTCAAAGATGTAAACAACCATGCATGAGCAGGGCCTATTAGACGGAGGGGGTACGACAGCCGATCAGTTCCAGTCATTCCACCAGGACGAAGGTACGCTGCTCATGTTGTCTGTAGTTCTACCATGCCTAGAAGGTCAATACCGCAGTTCGATCGCGTCCGCATTGTTACTTTGTGTCAAGAAGGGCTCTCAACAAGGGAAGTTTCCAGGCGTCTCAGAGTGAACCAAAGCGATGTTGTTCGGACATGGAGGAGGTACAGAGATACAGGAACTGTCGATGACAGGCCTCGCTCAGGCCGCCCAAGGGCTACTACTGTAGTGGATGACCGCTACTTACGGATTGCCGCTCGGAGGAACCCTGACAGCAATGCCACCATGTTGAATAATGCGTTTCGTTCAGCCACAGGACGTCGTGTTTCAACTCAAACTGTGCGCAATAGGCTGCATGATGCGCAACTTCACTCCCGACGTCCATGGCGAGGTCCAGCTTTGCAACCCCGACACCATGCAGCGCGGTACAGATGGGCCCAACAACATGCTGAATGGACCCCACAGAATTGGCATCACGTTCTCTTCACCGATGAGTGTCGCATATGCCTTCAACCAGACAATCGTCGGAGACGTGTTTGGAGGCACCCTGGTCAGGCTGAACGTCTTAGACACACTGTCCAGCGAGTGCAGCAAGGTGGTGGTTCCCTGATGTTTTGGGGTGGCATTATGTGGGGCCGACGTACGCCACTGGTGGTCATGGAAGGCTCCGAAACGGCTTTACGATACCTGAATGACATCCTCCGACCCATAGTTCACCCATATCGGCAGAATATTGGAGAGGCATTTGTCTTCATGGACGACAATTCTCGACCTCATCGTGCACATCTTGTGAATGCGTTCCTTCAAGATAACGACATCGCTCGACTACAGTGGCCAGCATGTTCGCCAGACATGAACCCTATCGAACATGCCTGGGATATGTTGAAAAGGGCTGTTTATGGACGTCTTGACCCACCAACCACTCTGAGAGATTTACGCCGAATTGTCGTTGAGGAGTGGGACAATTTGGACCAACAGTGTCTTGATGAACTTGTGGATAGTATGCCACGACGAATACAGGCATGCATCAATGCAAGAGGACGTGCTACTGGGTATTAGAGGTAGTGGTGTGTACTGCAATCTGGACCACAAATGCTGAAAGTCTAGCTGTATGATGGTACAACATGCAATGTGTGGGTCTCATGAGCAATAAAACGAGCTGAAATGTTGTTTGTGTTGATCTCTATTCCCTTTGTATTTAAAGGTTCCGGAACTCTTGGAACCGAGGTGATGCAAAACTTTTTTTGATGTGTGTAAATGGTGAAGTTTTGGATAGTGAGATCCAACGCGATTTTGTGAAGGCAACGTATTATTTTGGCATGATAATTAAGTATGAGGTATAGCTTGGAACTGGTAAAATTTTGAGACAACGTTCTATAACCAATATTAAACAATTTTTAGGAAATTAATTAAATAAATAATTTTTTGATAATCCAAAATTTTCTAATAATAATAATAATAATAATAATTTATGGAATTATAATCTGAAGTTTAAGCATATTAATGATCGGACCCGATGAATTAAATAAATTAATAGTTTATTAAACAGCTAATGAATTAAATAAATTAATAGTTGATTAAACAGCCGATAAATTAAATAAATTAATAGTTGATTAAACAGCTGATAAATAAATGAATTAAAAGGTGATAATTAATTAAAGGAGCTGACAACAATAAAATTTAAATAAATTTAAATAAGAGATATGATTTAAATAAACTGATGAATTGCAACTTAAATTAATGAATTAAATAATTTAAATGGATGGATTGAGATAATTTAATTTAAATGAGATAATGAGATGAGAGTGTGTGGGTGAGTTACAAATGATTTAGTGAATTGATGAATATAATATTTATTTAAATGATCTGATGGTAATGAATTAATAATTCTGATTTGAGTATAACGAATAACGGAATGAGAGCTGATGTGAGAAACATTTAATTATTTTGACATGATAATTAATGATGGTGATGACAGATGAGTAGTGAAGTTTTTTTAAAATTCACAACCGAGTAGTGGTTAGCGATGATGTAAATATGGTGTATAAATTAATTGTTAATTTTTAAGGAGTGATTGTTGAGAATTCCAACTTGGATTAATGCCATTTAAGCCATAAATGATTGAATAATTAAATATAAGTGTTTTTATGATATTTTGTGTTGGACAGATTAACATTTCTTTACATCCACATTACTGATGTTACGTTAACAAAAGTTTGGTCTCAGGGATCACGAAATGTCAGTGACGAAAAGACATAGTGCTACGGTGGCCCTGAGAACTCAAGCGAACTTTAGTTATTTTTATATTTCATGTGGATGAAAATTATTTAAGATAGTGCAGAGATGGTTCGATTTGTGAGGACTATAACATCATAACTTTTACATTCGAACATACTCTTAGGCAGGGTTTATGTTTCTTTTTCTGTCTGACTGATCAAGTTTAAATAAATTTCGTTTTTATCTTAGTTGTGATCTGATGATGATGTTGTTTCCCAATCCTTTCCTTTGTCTCAATCAAGGTTTAACCAGAAAGGATGTGGTTTGCTAGGGGTTCAGTTGATGGCGCCCATTTCTATTTGCTATTATGACTAAATTTAAGCCCGTAACGATCCTAGAAATACTTTATCTCGTGTTACCCTCTGCTTTTGGGATATTTCAACTGAATTTCCGACACATTCCTTATTTTATTTCATGTTCATTTAACTCCACTCTGGCCTGGGATGCCAGGTATGCGATGTAATGGCACATGGGTCATCGCATACCTCGGATGAACGGGTGCAATACATACGAGGAAACAAAACGGATTCTACAAGCTCTTTATGGGGATAAAAACGGAATATTAAAGGCGCACTTAGACTACCTAGAGGACATCCGACCTATTCAGTTCGCTACTCCTGAAGCACTCTGACTCGTTCATCGATTGCCATCGACACATACAAGGTCTTCGTGCGCTGGGGGAAGACGTAAACGGCTACGGGAGAGTTCTTGCTCCAAAAATACTTAGAACGTTTCCCGCTGATATTTGTCGCCGTTGAATAATTCATACGAAGAGGGAAAATATCTCGGAAGGCGATATTCTCAAGCTCATGGAATTCATGGGAGAAGGAGTAGATTATGGTGACGCACAAGATTCGTGGATCTACATCTGCTTCGACTCATGTTCCCACAACAGTAGCAATGCACGTTGATTCAAATAATAAATAATCCAATAAGAAGGTTGTGCCGGAACCATTTAGTGTATTTTGCGAATCCCGCGGTCACTGGGCGCAAGAATGCAAGACAGTTTCTAACCTTAACGATATACTTACGAAACTGAGGAACCCGAACCGCTGCTTTCTTTGCCTAAACCGCGGTCACTCCGTGAAGAACTGCAACCGAAGGGGTAAGGCATTCTGTTCTTCCTGCAAAGCCTTGCATCACAGATCTGTCTGCAGTAGAAACTTGTCTACTAATGCAGCGGCAACCATTACGTCCGTTAACAAGATAGATTCTCTTCCATCCGACTTTACTTACCTGCAGACCGCACAAGTTTGGGTTACGAGTCCCAATGGGCAAACTAAACAGACGCGTTGCATACTGGATGCTGGAAGTCAATCCAGTTTTAACCTTGAGTCTCTAGTTAATGGACTGAAACTCGAGGTTATTGGCCGCCAAGACTTAACTATTGGCGCCTTTGAATCGTCTCGAACCAATCGGAGTGTACGTAACCTTGTTAAGTTTTCCATAAAAAGCATCTGGACAAACTCGGCTACATATATTTCTGCATTTGAGAGTATTCATGACTTTTCAGCTCCTCCGGTCGTTCCTGATGATGTTAATATGTTAGCACACACCCAAAAACTACAGTTGGCTGACCCAAAGAATGAATCAGAGCAACCTCTGCCCATCGAAATACTTATTGGAGGAGATAGTTATTGGAAAATAGTAAAGGACACCGTCACCAGTGCGCATTTCCACATCCGTGGTACTCAAACCAAATGTTTGGATGGGTATTGACTGGAAATCGATCAGGCATCACTTTGAATTCATCACTGGTAAACCATATTCATTCTGAACAGATACACTCACCTTTAGATGAGACACTCAGACAGTTCTGGGATATGGAAACAATGGGAATCAGGGAAAGTCAGGACAAATATATATTTCAGTTCCAAAAACTCGGCGATACTTAAGGAATTTCATGATTCTTACCGAATAGAAGGCCATCGGCGTGTGGTCTCTCTTCCTAAAAAAATATCGTCTTGCCCAATAACCATGCTAATGCGGTAAAACGATTCAACGCATTGGAAAAGATACTAGAGGCGAATGGACCTTTGAAGGAGACTTATTATTCACAGATTATATTATAAAACGCCATGTTGAACATGCTCCTTCTGAGACAATTGGTGATACGTTCTACTTGCCTCACCATTTAGCTAAGAAGTGTAAATGTGGGAAAACGAAATGGAGGATTATGTTTGATCACGGTGTTCTTAAGTTAACAGGCGGGAACACTGCCAGCGGGGCTGTGACGTCATGGGTCTTACTCCAGCAAACAGATGCTCAGTCCTGTTGGCGCGCTGTGATGTGGTCATTCTTTCAATGTTTCGAGGGTGACATTTCACAATATATAGCTTTTCCTGTTGCCCAGTGACAATTGTTAAATATACCCGTGCCACACGTGGTATATTTTCAATGCATATGCATTGCCACGAAGGTGCTGTGTACCAGGATGTAGGAGTAATTTTCAGGTTCGTGGAGTTGAAACCGCCTACGTGAACTGTTTCTCTTTTTCCAAGGAAGTAAACTTGAAAAATAGTTGGCTGGGAAGCATCCCGAGGAAGGACTGGACACCTTCGGAGAACAGTGTTGTGTGTATTAAATATTTTCAACCGGACTGCATTATTTTACAGAATGAATACTGTGATTCTAATGGACAGAAACAAGTGTATAAATACGATCATCCTAAGCTACAGTACAGCCGTCGAGTGTCCGGCTCTGACATTTCTCATGAGGGAGGGAGACAGCGTTGCCGGTTGTGTACCGTGAAATATTAAACAGCGTGGACTACACAAAATATTTCATATGTTTTTAATGAATTCTGACGAACCGCTGACCACATTACTAAAGTAATATAATTACACACAGTTAACCCGTAAGTGTGCACACACAAGACAATAAAACAACAAACCTGTACTAGCACAAAGAGCAACAGAAGAGGAGCCCTTGCAACATCGAGCTAAATTTAAAGACCAGCTTACCGGGAAAGTCGCTGATTGGTAGCCTACAGGTGACAACATTCTTTATGACAGTAAGCGACTTTGCCAACATAGGCGGAATTCCACTGCAATCGAAGAATTTAGGTTTTGTAACCGCAAAATCAGGAAAGGAGAATCAAAGTATGGAAACTCAAGGAAAATGAAGTCAAGGAAGAATTCCAGAAGATAATAAGGGAAAGGATGCCAACAGACAATCCTAAAACAGGGGAAGAGGAATGGAAGCAATTCAAAAACACAATGGTGGAAGCTGCAGTGGCAGTATGTGGAAGAACAAGCAACAGAAAGCGGTGTAAAGAGACACCATGGTGGAATGAGAGAGTAAAAGAAGCTGTGGGAAGGAAGAACAAGGCTTTCAGAGTGTGGTTCCAGGAAAGAACTGATCTGGCAACTGAAGATTATAAGATAAAGAAGAAAGAAGCAAACAAGATTGTCGCAGAGGAGAGGAAGAAGTGGATGGTGAAGTGGACAGAGATGATGGAGGAAGACAGCAGAGGAAATAAGAAAGTTCTTTATGGGATGGTCAAAAGTAAGAGAAGAGGTCTGCGAGAGGATGTGGTAATGATGGACAAAAACGGAAATGAGGTACACAACAAAGAGACACTCAAGACAGTGTGGAAAGAGTACTTTGAGGATTTGCTGAATCCAAATGGTCATAGGGAGGAAGACAATGTATTGGAAGATGGAGAAGACAACACAGGAATGGAAAAGGACCTGACTTGGAGAGAACTGGAAATGGCTATAGACAAGATGAAAGGAGGAAAGGCACCAGGTGTGGATGAAGTGAGTGTTGAAATGGTGAAGGCAGCTGGGGAGGTTGGGAAACAGTGGCTGTACCGTGTGATGAGGGTGATATGGAAGGAGAAAAAGACCCCAGAAGATTGGAAGAAAGGATTAATTGTCCCAATATTTAAGAAAGGAAGCAGAAAGGAGTGCAGAAATTACAGGGGAGTCACACTCACCTCACTGTGCCAAGATATATGAAAAGATATTAGAAAGTAGAATACGAGCCAAAGTGGAGAGAAAATTGAGAGAGGAACAGTATGGATTCAGACCTGGGAGTCAACAGTGGATCTTATATTTTCAGTGAGACAGCTCCAGGAACACCACTACGAATTTGGAGAGGATCTGTTGATGGCCTTCCTGGACATCGAAAAGGCCTATGATAGTGTGTGTAGGGAGAAGCTTTGGAAAGCAATGGAAAACATGGGAGTGGAAAAAGAGACTGTAGGCAGAGTGAAGGAGATGTATTGTGGAAGTGTGAGTTGTGTGAAAGTTGGAGGGGAAAGAACAGACTGATTCAGACAAATGAGTGGCCTGAAACAGGGTAGTGCGCTGTCACCCCTTCTCTTTATTGTGGTTATGGACGAGGTAATGACACGGATAGCAGGAAAGATAGGAGAAGATAAGATGAAAGCAATGGTGTTTGCAGATGATCTCATGGTCTGGGGAAACAAGGAGGAAGAAATTCAGGAGCAACTGAAGGCTTGGGAAGAAACAGTGGGAGAGTACGGATGGATCTTCAAAATCAGTAAATGTGAGATCCTGTTAACGACCAGGAAAAAGGACAGACCAATGAGTGGGATAACACTTGGAGGTGGACAGCTGAAGAAGCTGGAAAGTCTCAAGTACTTGGGAAGTATAGTGGAGGAAAATGGGAGAATTGACAAAGAGATTACGGAACGTGGCAGACAGGCAGAATCATTTCTGAGAAGCATTAGGAGCTTAGTGTGGAATAAAGATGTCCCACAAAAAAGCAAGGAAGTATTATACAGAAGCTGCTATATCCCGATACTGACCTATGCTTCAGAAACGTGGACAATGAAGAAAAGAGACATAAGCAGAATACAGGCAGGTGAAATGAAGTTCCTGCAAAGTAGGATCGGAGTAACAAGAAGAGACAGGGTGAGGAATGAAAAGGTCAGGGAAATGGTGAAAGAGGAGCCCTTGCAAGGTAGGATTGAGACATCAAGACTGAGGTGGTATGGACACTTAAAGAGAATGGATGAGAAGAAGATTCCCAAGAGGATACATGAGATGCAGATGCAGAAGAATCGACCAAGGGGAAGACCAAGAGATAAATGGCTGAAAGGAGTGGAGGAATGTGTCAAGAAGAGAGGCGAGGACTGGACCAGAGTGACAGCGGAGAGGTGGTGGGAAGAAAGAACTAAGTGGCGAGGCTTATGTTCCAAACAGACCCAGCCTGGGGCTGGAAACTGTACAAGATGATAATGATGAACCGCAAAATGTCGGAATAACAAAATGATGCATAAAATTGCAAATAGGGTGTGGGACTTCCACGTTACATAGTGAAGACGCTAGAGAAGAATTACACTGCTGGAAAGTTTCAAGCTTCTATTAACTGCTTCTCACTGCCATAGGTTGGCTATATTGTTCTCTTTACCCCTCTTCTCCCACCATCGCCAAACGTCAGAGCCGGACTGTAGTTAAAGGTTCTTGTCCTACTATATTTGAAGGTTTGCCGAAATACTTGACAAAGGAAAGTGAAATTAAGCGGAAACATCCAGAAGAGGGGAGAAGAGAAATCGAAGTGAGGAAGAAACATGCCCAAGAAAGTGCTGTTGCTGCTGCAGAATGGGACGATGTTGAGAGTTTATGCAATTCTCTGGAGAAACGATTAGCAGATAATAGCACTAAAGTGAAAGGGGACCCAGCTATTAATTTCAATATTTTTGACGATAGAGTGGTTATACAGGGTTATTCACCTAAGATGTTACACGGCAATAACATCTAAACCATTAATGATATCGGTATTCTGTTTTCAGTTTTGTGAATGGTGCTAAGGGGCTCATAAACCAACTTATACTATGTTTTCCTTTTACTGTGAATAGCTGAGATATTGGTACCAACTTTGGTTTTTAAATGGAACTATACTAGTTTTTGCATACAGGGTAACTGATTTTACTGAGACAAATTCAACGGTGTTATTATTTCCCAAATCGGACAAGTACTTTTTGAGAAATCAAGGATATGAAAATTGTGCTATGCCACGCCTTCTTTTGGTGACGTGATGTGCGGTTGGCTAGTACGTTGCTGTTGAGTGTGATTCACGGCCTATTGGTGCCCTTACCTAGCGTAGCCTCGGACACAGGCATAATCTGCTTCAAAACAGAATGAATATCCTGAAATCAGAATCGCAGTTATTATCGGAGTTTGGTTCTATGGGAAATGTAAATGACTGATCAAAAAATTGAGAAATGAAGTTTTATTTGTTGTCTAATAATTTCTTACGTCGCTATCTGTTTGGTATAATGGGACAAAGGAACAAATTCATTGGCACCCTCTCCAGTGAAGGAGAGAGGGAATATCCTCTCTTTTAAATTATAAATCAAGGCCATCACTCCACCGTGTTATTCAACTGAAGCATTCGGGCTGGCTCTCCAGTAAAGTCCATGATGCTTTTCAATTCAAAACATCAACATTGGTTTGAAAGATTAACTAGTTTAAAGAAAAATCAATTTTGTGGTTTCAAGTAGGCTATTAGTTATTAGTAAGAACGAGCTAAGGCACTAAACTTTTCCCGGGATCCAATATGTGACCTACCCTGACTGTTCTCTCAAATGTGAATTGAATATATCTATTATAACTTTAACTACTAGTAATTAATAGCATCGACAGTGTGGTAAAATCATCAATACTTTGGAATAATTATAACAAATACTAATTGTATTTGATTTCCCAGCATAGTCTTAACGCTCCCCTTTCCCTCCTCTTCCGATATTTGAAAGCATTTAACGCCTCTGAACATTGTCTACGTTGCATTTGCTTTTGAATTGCCATGACTTTTTCAGTCATTACTACATGATGCATAACACACTTTGAGAGTTTGTGGTGTTTGAAGCCATATTTTCAGTGTTGCCTTAGTAAACAAGAGTTTAGTGCTTTTCAGTCGGTCAACACGAATGTGTTGACCGACTGAAAAGCACTAAACTCTTGTACACTTTGAGAGCTTTACCCTCACCATTGGATAACAGGAAACGGGAAAGGAAGATATTAAAAATGGAGTAGCCTCTGCAAAGGGGGAGATGACCTCGCTGTTCCGTCCTTTAAAACAACAATAACTAACACGCCACTGCAGACTATGAAATAAGTTATATTGTTCTCCTCGTTACGATATTACGATGATGATGATGATGATGATGATGATGATAATGATGATAATTGTTGTTTTAAGGGGCCTAACATCAAGGTTATCAGCCTGGATGATAGCGAATATGACAATGAAATGAAAACCATAACGAAAATTAAGCTGGACAGAAAATACTTACTAAATGTGGTTGAGATTCAAAATACTCACAAACTGTAATTTAGAGACACGGGGAGCCAATTCACAAGAACAGGGCGGGAATCTTAAAATACAATAGGAACGATAATGAAAAGAAAAAGAAGGCTGATCCCTAGAAGAATGAGGGATCAGAAAAGATGAGAGAAGGGGAAATTAAGGCTGGAAAGTAAGAGACTCCCTAGGCCTCGGTTACCCTAATACCGTCGGGATCGGAAGAGAACAAGAGTTGACCTAGGGAGGCCGACAGGAAATATAACAGAGAGGAGCCCGGCACAATTAAGTGGAAGCAATGTCGGACTCAGCTGGGGTCCCGTGCTCGCCAACCCTCGTCCCACTAGATGTGAGCCCCTGGGGGGGTTACGATATTACATAAATAGCGCATCATTCATACTAAAACTCATTCAGTAAGCTGGTTGATATTGTTTCATTTAGGAATTTGTACATAGTGGTCAACAGCCCCATGCACTTGACAATTCTCTGTTAACCTGTGTCATTGTGAAGTCTGCAGTAGTGCGTGTTCCTGTAATGGTTGTTACGTTTAGGAAGGCCTTAGATTAGGAAAAATGCAGGCATATACCTGGAGTAGAATTGAGAAAGCACAAGGACCCACTTTTTGGCTGACTGGAGAGGGAATTGAATCCACCTCTTACCTCGTGAGGGTGAGTACATTCCTCAATCCTTAAACAATTCAATTATTTGTCAGAGATAGAAATCAAACCCAGAACCTTCGGAACCAGGGTCTCAATATGTACCCGGGTACAAGGAAGATAGTGCCATTTTTGAACGTATGCTCGAAATACAAAGAAATAATACAATGATGATTTTTTGTTGGCCTCAGTGGAGGCCGTGTGCCGGTCTTTCTAGTTGACGCCCGCGTCGAAATGAGAAATGAGATGAATGGATGAAAGTGGACAAGGCTGTGGAAGGAAGCGGCCGTTGTCTGTCAGAAGGTAACGTCCCAGCATTTGCTTGGTGTTGAAAATGGGGAAACCACGGAAAACCATTTCAAGGACGGCTGACGGTAGGGCTCCAACCCACTTGTCTACCGAAACAGCAGAGAGCTTGGTCCCATGACCTGACGGTGTGCTTTAGCGAGCGTAGCCACTGCTGTCGGTACAATGATGATGATGATGATGATGATGATGATGATGATAAGTTTTATTGGTCTTAACATCTAGGCTATCGGCCCCTAAATGATACAGATGTCTGGGTTGAACAAGTAAAACAAAATAATACAGTAATATGTGTTCAGTGTTGAGGTAATTCATAGACAGAGAATCAAAATGACAAAATTCAGTACATGAAAAAAATAATATTGCTTACAATTTCATATCATCTTACTTAACCATGAGCTCGAAATGCATAGCAATAATACAGAAGCCTGAATTGAACAGGAAAACCAAATAGTCAATAAGTGTCAGATCAGGTGTACGTGTGGCCAACTTATAATGCCTTCACGCCCAATTGACCGACCAGGAAATAGAGTTAGGTTATCAACACGCGAGTAGTGTGCAGGACACCCATCGTGTTCAAACCACACTCGGGAAGTTCTATAATTTCACTCAGACTCGAATGCAGTATCAGCTTCCTTTCTTAGCCTACCTATTTTCCCTTTTCGTGAAGAAACAGTATGTCTCAGTGACCGCTGCCAGCTGGATCGCGGTCTACAGTGCAGTGATTTACTTGATTTTCCATTCATCTGATGTAGCCACGCTTGAAAAGGCCACTCTTTTCCTGAAGAAGCATTAAAAGTTTCTATTAATAATTTTATTAATATAGCCATTGGTCACGTATTCTTTTCAGAATGGGTCAGGGAAGGGATTTTGGAAAGCAATCGGCCGTGGGCGTATTGAAAGGAACCGTCCCGGCATTTGCCTGGTGGTTAAAATGGGAAACCACGAAATCCGTTTTCAGGACGACCGAGTTGGGATTTGAACCCACGCTCTCCCGATGCCAGTGAGGTAGGAACTAGCACGTTAGCGCTCTCGGCTACGTAACTCTAATAAATACATGAATAAAACCATCTGTTTAAATACTTTTAAACTTGGACTATTCTGTACGTACTGTATTTGCAAAACATTACACTTTCCCATTTCGTGTTATCTGCTGGCACATTTAAAGCTCCCGAAGTATGTTACGCATCGTGAATTATTTATTCTACATGTTATAGCAAACCAAAAGCAATGTATGCCACCATCTGTTCTTTTGTCCCATTATACCAAACAATTAGTGACGTGAGATTGTATGAAATTATTGTACAATAATTGAAACTTCATTTTCCTATTCTTTTATCACTTATTTACATTTCAGAAGAACCAAACTCCGATAATAACGACTACGATTCTGATTTCAGGATATTCATTCTGATTTGAAGCAGATTATGCCTGTGTCCGAGGCTACGCTAGGTAAGGGCACCAATAGGCCGTGACTCACACTCAACAGCAACGTACTAGCCAACCGCACAACACGTCACCAAAAGAAGGCATGGCATAGCACAATTTTCATATCCTTGATTTCTCAAAATGTACTTGTCCGATTTGGGAAATAATAACACCATTCAATTTGTCTCAGTGAAGTCAGTTACCTGTATGCAAAAAAAAAGTATCGTTCCATTTTAAAAACCAAAGTTGGTACCAATATCTCAGCTATTCACAATAAAAGGAAAAAATAGTATAAGATGGTTTATGAGCCCCTTAGCACCATTCACAAAACTGAAAACAGAATACCGATATCTTTAATAGTTTAGATGTTATTGCCGTGTAACATCTTAGCTGAATAACCCTGTATGTATAATCAATTTTGAGTCTATGACTTTTGATTTTATATTAATGTGGATAATCATTTACTTGTTTCGGCTTCTATAACAATTTGCAATTGTCTTCTACAGAACTTTCTTCAGTGTTGGGAAGGGAAACAGCTGTGAAGAGTTGGAGAATACTGTTCAGTTTGTTGCAGTATCTTACTGAGAAGAGATTCCAAACCAGCTTGGATAATTACGTGGCCAATGTCTTAAAATTACTGGATGTCATTCTAGAAACTTCATCGGATAGTGGAGAAGAGGGAATTTCTCAGCAAGTTAATTTTTTATTCGAGCAATTCTCTCTTATATTTAAGAACAAAAAAGGTATTCTCCCAACATGATACTTTGCTCTTACATATTGTACATGCAATCCGCGAAGGTTATGATACTATCAGGCAGAACAAATTTCTATCCCTTCCTCATTCTAAACATTTACAAAGATTAACTTCTTCCCTTAATGTAGCTCCGGGTAATTTTAACGAAAACGTTCATTTCTTGAAAAAAGCCGCTGAAAAGTGTAATGATAAGTGGGTAATTTTGCAACTTGATGAAATATATGTTAAATAAGAAATTTCTTACAGGTCGGGAAACATAACTGGATTTGCTGAAAACCAAGAACAGCTAAGTGAAGCAAAAACTGTGCAAGTGTTCATGACAACTCGAGTTTTCTTCAAGCAGGCATTTTTAGTAACGATAATGTCAAACATTTTGTATTGTAAGAAAATAAAAACAGCTAGTCTAATTCGCTCTCATCATCACTATCATCATCTTCAGCTCCAGTTTCCCGGGTTTCTTCCTGCCAGAATATAGTTAGGAAGTATGTGAAGAGAATCTTTTAGTACACGTAAGCAGATTCCTTGTACTTTGTTATTGGTGACGCCAAGCTGTTTGAGGATGTCATTGGTCTGCTTGAAAGCTTCAGGAAGGGATGCAAATTTCTTTCCCCGTACTGTTACCTGTATGCTGTCAAGTGACATTCATTAGTGGTTGGACAAAACCGATGAGTAATAACATTTATGCTTGTTTGTTAAAGTACATAAACAGATATGATGTTCTCACTTAAATATATTCAACTAATTATTGTGTTTTGTAGAAGATACAAAAACCGGCTACTTGTAGTAAAATCATACATTAGTTTCCAGCATGCTCATTTTGTGTACCGCTCTGGGCTGACTTGTATCGCAGTCATTTGCTGTAATCGTCCGTAGTGACAGCGTAAAACGTCTCACGCAATTCATCGATCACTGAGGAAGGACTGTGGTGAAATCTGGAAGTTCATCCCAATTTCTTCTGTAAACAAAACCGATTTAATTACATGAATGCATCTATCTGCCGTATGACTAGCGTGCTGTCCGCCGGCCAGCTGAGACCTCTGACGTCACTCGCCGGTGGCAGGGTGGGGGTACCGGTCCCGCCTGTTAACTTAAGAACGCCGTGGTTTGATGCATCGTCTCGTCAAGAAGGTCCGTCCCTTAACAAGGCCCTCGAAATGGGGCCAAATTTACTGCCTGAGATACGTTCTCCTCAGAATCAGAAGCTACCCGATAGCCATCATTGGTGATATCGCTCAGGCATTCTTACAATTTGTACTCGATTCCAAAGATCAAGACTTGACCAGATTCTTCTGGTACGATGTGATTGACAAAGGCGAAGGGGTGTACGAAACAACAGATGAAGTCGTAATATACCGTTTTGCTCGCGTTCCCTTTGGTCTAACTTGCAGTCCACTTTTACTTTCAGTGACACTAAGGGAACTAACCAATATCCATGACTCTGCCTTCTCAAATGCTGCCGCCCTTATACCGTAGATTGTAGTACGTACATGGATGACTATGTAACCGGCGGTGAAACTGAGAACCATGTGATCAAACTTTATTATGAACTCACAGGACAGCTAAACACAATTCACATGCCAATGGCGAAATGGGCGACCAACTCTCAACAACTGAAGTGCATCTGGACGTCCGAAGGTCGGGAACTAGAGACCAATACGCAAGTATTAGGAGTGAAATGGTTCACTGAAACTGACACTTTCTACGTTGACGACCATGATATCACCGATAATCTCAAGCAGGAACCCGCTAGTAAAATATTACTCGTACAAACTACTTCCAGATTTAAAGACCCCTTGGGACTTTTAACACCGGTATCGATTATTGGGAAAATACTGTTCCAAAAAACCTGATGCAGAGGGATTTGATGGGATGACCTCTTACCACATGATACAAGCGTGCGTTGGCAAAATTGGATTTCGAGTCTATCACAGTTATCGCAGCTACACATTCCTCGATGGATCGGCATTTCCGAAAGGAGCAACAGTCAAATTCACATCTTCTACGATGCAAGTGAATGGGCCTATGGAGCAGTATGTTATGTCAGGGCCACTCAAGGGCATAGTGTTACCGTCCGTTTGGCTTGCAGCAAAAATCGACTCGCTCCTGTGAAAAGGGTCACGCTTTTGAGACTAGAACTGCTAGCTGCTCTGGTGGGAGCGCGACTTTTAAACTATTTCTGCAAAGCAACCGACTTGAGCTCTTCAGCAGCGACTTTATGGACAGATGCTAAAGTGACACTGGGTTGGATACAGAGTGACCCAAATCGCTGGAAGACATTTGTGTCCGACCGGGTAACTGAAATCCAATCTTACACTACTCCATCTCAATGGAGGTACTGTCCAGGGGGAGAAAACCCAGCAGATCATTTGTCGAGAGGAACTTCTCTCACAGCCCCTCCTACACATCAGTACTTCGCTCATCACAACATCACCTGGAAATTTATTGTTCCAAGGGCGGGTTGGTGGGGAGGACGGTGGGAGAGGATGGTAGGCACGACCAAGCGGTGTCTGCGAAAGGTACTGGGGAAAACATTAATCGACGGGGAAGCATTGAACACCACTTTGATAAATATCGAAGCCGCCATTAATTCAAGGCCCATCACCCAAGAAAAAAAATCACTAACGCCGGCCCACTTTCTGATTGGACAGCGCTTCACCACGATACCGACTGGACCTGCAAGTGCGGGGAATGAAGATCTGCCCAAAGTGCTGGCTGCGTAACAGAAGGTATCGGATGATTTTTGGAAACGCTGGACGAAGGAGTATCTCCTGGAATTGAGAAATGCCCATGAGGTTCATCGACCACGGGGAATAGTTCCTCAATTAAGGGTCGGTGACCTAGCACTTTTCCAGGAAGAAAAGACGCCGAGGCACATGTGGGCAAAGGCCCGCATTGAGGAGCTCCGGTTTGGTCGAGATGAAGTCGTCAGGACGGTGGTTCTTCGTCCCCTACCGGAGTCACAATAACCCGCCCCATTCAGCTGGCCATCCCCCTGTAGGTTGACCAGGGTGGCGAGGATGTGGAGAATTGAGACATTGCAACTCCTGAGAGTTGCAATCTATGGATTTACGATTGTCTTTTGTTTACTTTGTTATTACTTCACTTGTCACATCTTGGTTAGACTAAATAAAGATATGATTATAGTGTTCCCGTTACCAATTTCTATTAACCACAACAAAGGGTACGACGATGATTATCTCTACGAAATTTCCAAGTTCTATTTCAGTAATTTCTTGACAAAAATTAGCAGTTGCCTATTCTTGATAATAATTAAGTAACCATTCGTCAACCTTTTGGTTGATGATAGACACTGAACAGGTCAACAGAAATTTAAACAAAAAATGAATTATATGTGTAAAACGATTGATGGTCGAGAAAGTTCTTAAGACTCCGGTATTCGTTAGTGTTTTAGGGTTTGCAAATTTGGTGACATGCAACACATGTGCGCAATGTCATCGATATATGGGAAAAGCTCTGTTGGCAATTTCTGCAATATATTGTGTATTTTGATTATTTGAATACATATTTCTACGTATTTCTAACACTCGCAATGTTGTAAGCTATCTCAACTTCCTCAGCTTGTAACATTTTTATGAGGAGCAAACGTCACTGACAAAATCACATGAAACATTGCTCCATGAGTTTATATACTATTTAATTCGGCAGACAATTCGCCACATACGTTTATAATGTATAGTGCACTTCTTATTATTATTATGTCACATGCGAATTACGTAAGTTTGAATTTTTAGTATTATTATTAATTTGTTATTTTTCAATATCGTATTTCATATGCACCCTTAATCATTTCTACTTGGTAGAGATTTATATTTCGTATTATCAATCCATTTTAAATCTGTTGCGCTAGCACGAATGGTCAGGGAAATTGGACCTGAGTATTTCACAAGATAGGGAGAGAGAGAATTGAGACATCAATATAATTTTAATTAGCTAGGAGGAATCCAGATGCATGACAATTGCTTGCAAGTGTCCCAAGCAATCTCGAACACACGCAGTCGAAACACAGCATCCACGTGCCAGCTGTATCCGAGGAGCGACGCTATCTCTAACATCTGTAGCAGCAATTAAATCCAGATGCAGTGACAATCGCTTGCAGGTCTCCAACGCCATCTTGAACACATATAGTGGAAACACAGCCTCCACGTGCCAGCTGTATCCGAGGGGCGACGCTACCTCTACCAGCTGCAGCAGCAATTAAATCCAGATGCCGTGACGTCACGAACACATGGACGAGTGAACTAGGTCACGTGGCATCAACTGACCTATTGAAGGGAGGAGATGAACGTTTTTGAGTGTTAGGGAAGAGGATGCCCCATGATTGGATGAGAAGGAGCGGGAATTTCGAACTGAACGAACTACAGGATGGAAGGAGAAGATAGTTTATAAAAACGGATGCAGAGAAGATCCGGGATCACAATGCTTGACTTGATTTCTTTATCGCAAGTACATCGTCGCTAGGGTTCTCTGTGAGTCCATTGGTGAAATTTAACACTGGCTAAGTGTGAAAGACAATTCACGTCTTATTGCACCTATAGGGGTAGTCGTGTCTGTGGCTACTCTAAAAAAGTGATTTAAGAAATCAGATTCCGTCACGATCAGTATATCTGAGAACACATCATGTCTCTGATTTCTAAAATCTACATTCATTTAAAATCATCACGACAACGCAGAAGAGGATAACAGCATCTCTCCACCATGGAGAAACACGAGAGCGAACGACAATCAACACTGGTGAGCTCCATGATGAAATACTACACAAATTCTCTTTTTTTATGAATGTTAACGCCAAGTAAATGGCATCTTTTTGAAAAAACTTAATTGAAACTCACCTCCAATAGCAGTGGATTCAGTAAACGCATTCCTTTTTTCTAATTATTATCAACATTCTATTTTGTGTATTTTAATTTTAATTCAATGCAGGGCCTTTCCTGTCTCGTAGTTAGAAATAGCTATAAGCCTACCACTTTTCCCGAAGCAAATGTCAACTTGGTTAAAGACGGAGTCTTGCCACGAGCTGAGTGTAAGGAGATCTCAAGTTGCTCTGCTTTAGGTCAATATTTATATATTTTATTTGGTCTTCAACTTGGAGTTGTGACCATGGCACCCAACACAATAATTAATGATCAGCTGCAATATGGTAAGTGCTGAAGTTAGGTTTGCCGAGAGCAACCTGGCAGTTTGGTATCAGGTGACCAGACTTAGGTCAACCACTCAAAATACTATTAAATTTGGTGCCGTCAACGTCGGCCGAAAACCGGATAGCATTTGTGAAGGGAAGATTGTACTATTTCTGTGCGAATATTTTAGGGGGGTTTTGGTGTCAGTGTGAGGTGTCAGCATGTCGGAGGAAAAAGCGATGCAACTGTGAAGTGGGCATCAGTTAGATAAAGATATGGCGGAAGAAAATAAAGAGTGAGACCGTAGTCAGTCGGTAGGGGAGAATGTAAATGATAGTAGTAGGATGTCGGAGGTAAACCCTGGTACGAGTAAGGAGAGTGAAAGTCCTTCACATATGCAGAAGTTGTTTATGCTGATGTGAAATTGGATAAAACAGTATGGAGATAAGTAAAAATTAGAAGAAAAGTTGGATAGAAATGATCAGGAGTTAAGTAACAAAATTGGAGCTAACTTTCTGGAGATGAGAGAGGCCATAGATGAAAAGCTAGATAAAACAGAAGTGAAATGAAGAAGAAATTGGAGATGCTGCAGGAAAGTATTAAGGGGGTGGAACAGAATATTAGGGGTGAGATTAAGGGTGTGATGGTAGATAAGGCTAAGGAGATTATAGCAGAAGTAGACAGTAAATTGGGAAAAGTGTAGGACAAGCTGGAGAATAGAATCAGCACTCAGGCAGAAACTTTTAAGGAGATGGTGCAGGTGGAAACGAGGCAGGTTAGTGAACAGCTGGGGAATGATATCAAAAAGGTACAGGTGGAAATTAGTAGGAAAGTAGAGGACCTCCACCTACAGAATCTGGAAAGTATACAAGAAATACAGGAGAAACAGCGTAGATTAAGAGATAGAGTAGACACAAGGGAAGGAACGATTAAGGAAAACGTTGAACGTAGAGTGGAGGATGAGGAAAAGTTGGAAGCAGATAATAATATATCAGATATGAGTAACGAAGAAGGGAGGGCGCGGTAGACAGGGAAATCCTAAGCGGGCAGGAAGGAGCGTCAGAAACGGAAAGAAACGTTATAAGCAAATAACATTGGGAGAAGAAAATAACAGTAGATTCGAAAAGAAGCGTAAAGTTGACATGACAAAATGGATCAGTGTCGCAAATAGGGCAGGATATGCTGTAGGATGAGAAATTGAGGATTATATCACCTTAGAACAATGTCAGTATGAGGAAGTGAAAACTTCAGTGAACGAGAGAAAGGAGGAGCATGAGGTGCAGTGACGTACCGTAGTAGCGGGGGCAGGAGATGTAACAGAAGGGGAGACAGAAACCATTGTTATGAGGAGAGAAGAGAGCGTAACTAGGAAAACAGATAGAAGTGGAGGAGAGTGTGCGGAGGACGTAGATATGCCAGAAGGAGAAGTTATGTAAGTCAGGATTACCGCGTGTTACTTTTCCTAGGACCTAAACATTAAAAATGAGTTGCTACGTGAATTTATAGAAGAAGAAGTAATAGCTAAAACAGTAGATATAAGCCCTGTCTTAATTTACACGTGTCCCGGGCGTAGCCTGATATTTTAATCAACACAACAAGAGGTGTAGACTCATGCTTTAGCCTAAGTTGTTATAATCTAATGAAGGAGGCAGGAGGAGAATTTTTAAAAAAGAAATACCAATTAAAACTACTTGTAATAACAGCCGTGGGTAGGAAGTCGCAATTAATTACCAAGCAGGTTATCGTAGCTATACGAATTAACGATTAAATAGAAAACCAGATGTCTTGTCATTCAAAATTCAGTATATGAAACAATTTTATGGTCAGATTGGCTGACCAAAGTTCAAGGAAATTTATAATAACCTAGGATGTATTAAATTCAGGTGGGGTACGGAACAATTAATCATGAAGTTCGTTAATTAAAGTAAGAGGATGTTTCAACGTTAAAAGGAGGTGTTGATGGTAAGAAGTGTCGAGGAAACGGATCAGGCATCTGAGAATATAGAGGCTGGATCCTTTATTTTGTGGGCAGTGCATGGACGAACGGAGATCCAGAGGACTCGTTACGTCAGTCTGCGAATTTATGTGAGGTAGAGGAAGATGAAAGTTATCTTCTCTATGAAGTTTTATCGAGGAGTCATCGTGTTTTGTGGATAGCATTGGGGAAGCCAATTGCTATGTATACAGCCCCTTATTTTTTTGGAGGAAGGCAACCCAACAAACGCGTATATCATAGCCATCGTAAAAACATTAGTACCTGCTCCTGTATGGCCTTAATGCAACTTTACCATTGAGTTCATGCTTGCGAATATGGTAGAAATCATTAGCCGTAGTGTTATTTCAATTAACTCAACTATAATGCATGTTTTAAACGATCACAGCTCCGAATAACACCACATTACGTTAGGACAGGTGTCTACGGGGGCTACAAATAGACCCAATACGTACCAGCAATACGCTATGGGTATCGGTAGCTAAGGTGGCTAAGTCATGTATTACTGCTGATGCGTCGGGCAAGCTCCCGTCTAGCAGGTTCGATCCCCAGGCTGGTACATGTTTTACCTTAATGCCGTTTACAGTGGATGTACTATGGCCTCTTATGTACCTGTTCCAACGAGTGATTTTTTTATTTATCCTAAAAAGGTCCGTTTCTATCCGATGGTACGTAGCCAGGTTGGACGACGACACAATGATCTGTAAAACGAAAGCAAGGTTCCCTGCATATTCAGGGTAGCAAGTGTTCAAAATGTAGACCACCTTGGTTTAAAAGGAAAATCAGGCTCACTCAAGCCACCGCACGTGTCACGTCAAAACACTCTAACCTCGGGATGTAAACCATTCCTCATTCTTACGTCCGGCAAATATAAAACAGTATTAATTCATCCGCTAATGAGGAAAACCGTATCGTATTGAGTTAATTCGATTGTAAAAATGACTTTTCTTTCTATAGATATGGTAAGAGAAAAACTGAAATTATCAGAAACGAAAGCTAGGCCTACTAACTGAATGAGCGTCTGCTGAATGCATTTTCAGGTAGTATTATTTTTATACAAACAAAATAAAGTGTGTTGGCATGCATGTGGAATTGATTTTCAAATCTTTATCATCTACTCGGGACCAACCAAAGTCATCCTTGAAGTGGTTTTCCGTGGTATCTCACTTCTACTCCAGATAAAATGCTGGGAAGGTTCGAAATTTAAGACCACCTCCACCTCCTTAAAACTCCTACCTTCAGTTACAAATCCACAAACTACTACCAACACCGTAATAACCTAGGTAATTAGATAAATTTAAACACACTCAAGAACACACGAATGTGATGATCACGATGTCCAAGACCCTAAAGTTTGAAAAGAAACCACAAATATACACGCCACTGAAAACAGCAAAATGAAGTCTCTTGTGCATTGGCTCATAGCTCATGAACGATTAGTCATACTGACGCGGAATTTAAATTAAAGAAAACTTTGAACCTTCTTCTCCACCTTGTAACTAGTTGTTCTTTGAGGCAACTATTTTCCTAAAATTGGCTACGATGGTGAAAATAATCTTGCGAAACATATCACTGGGTAATTTCCAGCCAATGGTAGCTACTTAAAACTCTGATTTTTACCTTGAAAGCAGTGGATGAGGGTATATTAATCTTACTATACTAGTGTAAACACCTCACTGATTAGCCCACAAATGCCAATGATAGGCATTTTCAGTGTTAAGAGTGCTCGACAGTTGCTTCGAGAACAGCCCATAACCGTGAGAACATTACAATATTCCTAATTCTCACAGCTCTATAACGTAATGGCTCCGCTACCCACTATGCAGTGGGTGGCTAGGTGATGCGATCGAGATGGCTATGGGTTAAGCAAACACCTCCACTTTGGAAAGCCATCACAACAGAACAGAAGAAAAGAAAAAATGAATCTTAACATTGAACGTGAACATTAATATTTATAATGCCCGACGACTAAAATCGTATTCGAACCGGTAAGAACGTTTTAGATAAAGGAAGTCTATTGTCCAACCCAAAAGTTCTCACTATCTTCATAAATTAGAAAAATTCAACGTACTCTGCACAGGAATACATCGTAAGTGAATAAATGCGGTAATGTGACTTTGTAAGTGTCGCTTTATATTATATCCCCACTAAAATGAAGCACGAGCTGTCGTTCAAAAAACTTTGCCTTAGACTGGGTTCGAAGCATTACTCGGCTCGGTCTCGCATACCGTGTCAGATCTGACTTTAACCGCCTCAGCCACGGAGACAACGTACACATTGCGCGCTACACGGATACTAGTTAACTAGGCTGTTCCACCTCGAACGTTAGTATGCGTGTCAAAGTCTTCAATCATGGTTTATAGTGTTCATTTAACATTCTACTATTGCAGATCACGTGGCGTAACCTATTAATTCGATTGCATTACATGTATGTGTGTTCTTCAAGGAGCAATGAATCACATGTTCGTAGAATGGTCCTTAGTATTTGGCGCGGTACTGAATAAGGTCGTTTTTCCTTTGCTAGGCCCATGGCTCAGTTTACATTGCTGTCACAGAGGCAGTGCGCACAGCAATATCGACCATCAGGAGAATTGTAATGTTAGTTGGGTTTCATAAAACTTAATAATAAGAGGCTGGTGAACCACTCTGTATATATGTATTTTTAGTAGGTCTATGATTACTCCATCTTTACTAGTCACAGGCACTCAATACCTTTTATGCAGCAAGAAGCAGGAGATGTCCAACTTAAACTGATGGTCCAAAATGACATCATAAAGCATTTAGAAGCTCCAATGTCAGTTTTAATTACCATTCCTAAGGGAAGTGGCCCGTGCCAGGTGCAGCTTCCATGGGGGAGGAGCTCTGAACTGAGTAAGGGCTTTTCTGTACTCTGTGGAAGACGGATCTGGGCGGGGAAGTCCTCAACCCCAACACGGCGCGTCCCAATGGCTGATAGGGGCTCTTGTTGAGAGTGGTGCTTGCACCCGCGGATCAACTGAGGACATGATATAGTGGCAGCAAGATACAAGACCGATCTGTCGACCTTGCATCAGCAAACAGCTGCATCATACTATGGCATCCTTGGATGTTGGGATGTGATGTGGTTACTGCGCATTGAGGAAGGCAACGGGAAACCACCTCAATTATTTTTCCCCAGGATAATCTTCATGGCTGAAAACCCAATTACATTGGCCCTTAGTCCCGGGCAGATCTTAAGTGGTCAGAGGGTGCGAAGAATCTCCCGGTCAGCTCTGAAGATAGGACGTGGAATGTACGGAGTATGTTTGAAGCAGGGAAGATTCACAATACAATTCATGAGATGAAGAGGATGAATGTGTCCATAATGGGTATAAGTGAGATGAGATGGCCGGGGACAGGAGATTGTAATGTGGAGGATTGCATGGTATATTACAGTGGTAATAATGATGCCAGGCATTTGCATGGAGTGGGTTTTATAGTGGACAAAAGTTTGCAGTCTGCTGTTATCAGTTGTATACCATTCACCAGTAGAATAATGATGTTAAAGTTACGTGGTAAACCTTTCCACAATAATCTCATTCAAGTGTATGCCCCTACTAGTGACAAAAGCGATGAAGATGTTGAGGAATTCTATGCCCAAATTCAGACCGTCCTCAAATACACCAAAGAACATGATGTAACCCTTGTTATGGGAGATTTTAATGCAAAGGTTGGGAAAGGTTCTGAAGAACACATTGTGAGCCAGTGGGGTCTCGGACAAAGAAACAACAGAGGGGATCGTTTAGTGCAGTTTTGTAGAGAGGAGAACTTTGTCATTGCTAATACTTGGTTTAAGCTTCCTGCCAGGAGACTTTATACATGGAAAGCACCTGCTGATAGTCCAGACAACATAATAAGAAATCAAATTGATTTCATTCTAATTAAAAACAGATTTAGAAACAGCGTGATTTTTGCCAAAACCTATCCAGGAGCAGATGTTCCTTCTGACCACAATCCTCTCATTAGCAAAATTTGTGTCCGGCTTAACAAGATTCCGATAAAAACAACACAAAAGAAATATGATACTGATGCCCTTCGGGAAATAAATAAAAGGTCACAGGTGGCTGCTGCTCTTGCCACTGATCTTAAGACGTTGAATTCAAATGACATGCAGCCCTTGGAACTTTGGGACACTTTTAAAATCTCATTGAAGAGGATTGGAGATCATTTTCTTAAGAACAAGAGACAACATAAAAAAGGAAGGCATGGATGACGGAAGAAATATTGAATCTAATGAATAAACGAAGAGAAGTCAAAGGAAAAGATAATGAAGAATATTGGTTGATTCATAGATTGATAAAGAATAAGATCAGACAAGCCAAGGAAGCTTGGATGTCAGATAGGTGCAAAGAAATTGAAGAACTTAATAGTAAATATGATACTTTCCAGGTCCATAAGAAAATCAAAGAAGTTTCAGGTAGACACAGGAAAAGAAACACAGTCAACTTAGTTGATAGTCAAGGTAACACGGTATTTGAAGTTGAAGAAAAATTACAGGTTTGGGAGAACTATATACTAGAGCTTTTTAATGATGATCATCGTCCTTCCCGACCCGAAATTCCTTCAGTTGTTGGACCCATGATCACCATGGATGAAGTGAAATATGCGATTAGGATAGCGAAAAATGGTAAGGCTCCTGGTCAAGATGACATTCCAGTGGAATTATTGAAGATCTTGGATGATGATAGCATTGTGACGCTCACTAATTTATATAACAAGATATACAACACGGGCATATTACCAGAAGACTGGCTCTTGTCTACATTTATTGCTCTTCCGAAGAAACCGATGGCTAAGTTATGTAGTGACTTTAGGACAATCAGTCTTATGAGTCATGTGCTCAAGATATTTCTCAAAGTTATCCATAATCGCATAAACAGGAAATGCGAGATGAATATCAGTGACACGCAGTTTGGGTTCCGAAACGGTCTAGGAACTCGTGAGGCATTATTTGCGCTTCAAGTTCTTTTCCAGAGATGCCGTGAGGTAAATCAGGATGTATATGCATGTTTTCTGGACTATACAAAAGCCTTTGACCGTTATCAGCATGATAAGTTGTATAATGCACTCAAGAACTCAGGAATAGATGAGAAAGACATTCGGATCATCATTAATTTATACTGGGGTCAAAAGGCTAGTATCAGAATTGATGGACATATATCGATATCAGTGGAAATAATGCGTGGTGTGAGACAAGGATGCATTCTTTCACCGCTTCTTTATAATATATATGCAGAACAAATTTTCTCTGAGGCACTTGATGGCATTCAACAAGGCATTAAGGTCAATGGTAATTATATTAATAATATACGGTACGCAGATGATACTGTATTGATTGCAAATAGTTTCGAAGGACTTAAAGAGATTGTTACTATGGTGTATCAAAAGAGTAAACAATATGGCCTTGACCTCAACATTAAGAAAACAAAATATATGATAATATCGCGAAAACCAGCATTGTCACAAGTCCTTTTAGTCGATGGACATCAGATTGAGCGAGTCAAGAGTTTGGTTTATTTAGGACAGAATATCAATGAGAAATGGGATCCTTCGGTTGAAATAAGATGCCGTATAGAGAAGGCTAGATCCATCTTTATGACAATGAAACAAATTCTATACTGTCGAGATCTCAGTATGACGCTTAAGGAAAAATTTGTGAAGTGTTATGTTGTCTCCACCCTTCTTTATGGTGTTGAAGCTTGGACCTTGTCCGTAGCTACAGAAAAGAAGATTCGAGCTTTTGAAATGTGGATATACAGGCGGATTCTTAAAATCTCGTGGACAGAACATGTGAGTAATGCCGAGGTTCTTCAGCGTGTGAGCAGCCAACCTGAGCTGTTAAACACAATTAAGAAGAGGAAATTGGAATACTTGGGACACATGATGAGGAATCCAAAATACCGTCTGCTCCAAGTTATACTTCAGGGTAAAATTGAAGGTCAGCGTGGACCGAGAAGGAGACAAATAACTTGGATGGATAATTTAAGAACGTGGTTTGGGCTGTCTTCCACGGAACTCTTCAGGATTGCACAGGATAAGAAGGTGTTAGCCATGGTGGTAGCCAATGACCGTATCGGATAAGGTAGAAGAAGAAGAAGAAGAAGGGAAGTGGCAAATTATGAGGTTGTTAAGACACGCACATGGGTAACGAATGTATTTTGGTATAATTAAGTTAATACACACATTTTCTGATCAGTTAAAATTAATGACGAATATAGAGAGAAAGAAGATCCTCCATGGCAAAGTGGTTAGCACATTTTAAAGAGTTTAATTAACGCCATATTATGTAGTAGAGGTTTACGGAGTTCAAGTAATGGCAGATTATGTAGCAGAGTTTTACAGATTTCAATTGATGGCGTACTATGTAGTACAGTTGTAAAATAATGTATTTAAGGACAAATTATTTTCGCTCGACAGGCAGTCGCAGCAATTTCATGTAAAAAGAGTTTAGAGGAGAACCTCAGTGAAATATCGTTCATGCATTTTAAAGATTTCATGTAATAAGAATGTATTCACTCGAGTTTCAAGAGTCATTAAGAGAGAAGTTATTTTCAGTCGGTAGGGTGAAGGAGAAATTTCAAGACATCTTAGGTCCAACAAGTTCAAGGATGAGAAGAGTAACATGGTGGTTAATCTGGGAGAAGAAGTAACTCTGGTTAATCTGGGAGAAAAAGTAACTCTGGTTAATCTGGGAGAAAAAGTAACTCTGGTTAATTAGGGAGGAGAAGTAAAATCATATCTGTTCTTGAGAACAAGAAAGGAGGTAACATTACGGTACTTACAATATAAATAGTTTGCGTAAGTATATTACGTAACGAGCCGGGCAATGAATAAGATTGGGAGGGGGCAGACAGGGAAAAATGATAAGGATGAAGAATGAACTCTGTGCCTAAATCTTAATAAACCTAGGCCTAAGATGGGCAGTTCTGAGGAGTCCATGAAGCCCCAATTGACCTGCGGCGCTCTATGGCTTGTTAGCTTATGTGAGGCGGGGAATTGATTGTTCCTCAGAAGTTAAGACCGTTGTTCAAAATTATCATACATGATGTAGTACACAGATCTTAGGGTTTTGCCGGCTACGTAGCAATGTGAGTGGAAACTAGTCCACTAACTGCACAAGGCGGGTGACCTCAGTGCACAACAGAGATAAGGAATTTAAAGAGGTAGCTAGAAACTAGGTCAGGGTCGCTGAGTAAGCTGGTCTGGTCTATGGTATTTAAAGAGAGAGAGACTGGAGTGAGTGAGCGGGGTACGGCTTACGTAAGGAGATATGCGAGGCACGGGGTGAGTGCTCGTGGGATCTCATAAGCGCGAGACATGAATTTAAGGGGATTAAAGGGGGTCACACAGCACAGAAATATAAAGGGTTATATATACGAAGTACGTCCAGAAAGTAAGTTCCGTTTGGTAATAACATTAAATTGTGTACAGATACTGAAAAATTATTTATTGCACAAAATTCTACAACCCTTAAACTACTTTTCCACATAACTGCCGAAATGTTGCAGGCATTTGTCGTAGCGTGGCACGAGTTTTTGTATACCTTCTTCATAGACGTGTGCCGCCTGTGTCTTCAACTAGTTGTACGTTCCGCTGCAGCGCAGTTCCGCATATGCGCGGTAGACGCTCTGTATCAAGAAGAAGATGATGATGATGATAATTGTTGTTTTAAGGGGCCTAACATCTAGGTTATCGGCCCCTTCAAGAAGAAGAAACGAGCGCCATTTGGAGAGCGTTGTCAGCCATGTACGCGTTGTTGTGCATGTTTACTCGTACAATGTCGGTGTTGATTGAAAATCCCGCCGCTTGTGAAATCAGATTTGTGATTCGTTTTCTGAATGCTAGGAAAGTGAAACCAATTGAAATGTATCGGCAAATTTGCGAAGTGTATGGACAAAATGCGATGAGTGATTCAATGGTGAGAAGATGGTCCGACAGTTCAATGAAGGACGTAGTGAAGTGCACGATGAAGAACGAAGTGGGCGTCCATCTTTGGTTACAGAAGAACTGGTTCACGCGATTGATGACAAGATCCGGGAAAACCGCAGGTTTACAATTAGTGCTCTCACTATGGAATTTCCCCAAATCTCACGATCACTAATTCATGAAATTGTTACCGAAAAACTGAACTTTCGTAAACTTTGCCGACGTTGGGTACCAAAGATTCTTACGGAGCAACACAAAACAAAACGGATGGGTAGTGCACTTCAGTTTTTGACCCGTTACAATGAAGGCGGCGAAGAATTTCTGACACAGATAGTCACAGGAGATGAAACTTGGGTTTCTTACGACACCCCTGAAAGTAAGCGGCAATCAATGGAATGGAGGCACACTTCATCCCACGCAAAGGTTAAGCCGAAACAAATCTTGACACCTCGGAAAATGATGTGCACAGTGTTCTGGGACTGGAAAGGCATCTTACTCATTGATTTCTTACCTCGTGGTCAAACAATCAACGCAGATGCTTACTGCGAGACACTTAGGAAATTGCACCGCGCAATACAGAATAAGCGCCGAGGGTTGCTGTCAAAAGGTGTTGATTTTCTTCACGACAACGCACAACCACACACTACAAATGTGACGAAAAACCTCCTACAGGGATTTGGCTGGGAGGTGTTTGACCCCCTCCGTACAGCCCTGACCTCGCTCCTAGCGATTTTCATCTGTTCACACATCTCAAGTCTTTCCTTGGCGGTCAACATTTCAACAATGACGACGAGCTGAAAGAAGATGTTTCAAACTGGTTGAAGACACAGGCGGCAAACTTCTATGAAGAAGATATCCAAAAACTTGTGCCACGCTATGACAAATGCCTGCAAAAGTTCGGCAGTTACGTGGAAAATTAGTTTAAGAGGTGTAGAATGTTGTTCAATAAATATTTTTTCTGTATCTGTACACAATTTAATTTTATTACCAAACGGAACTTACTTTCTGGACGTGCCTCGTATATATATATATATATATATATATATATATAGGTTCGTGATTTTTTCTTTCAGCTAAATATATATTAGTAACAGGAAGAGGGTTTGTATAGGTGAGTCAAAGAGCACGTCGACCTACGTAATGATATAGTGTGCGTGTATTCTTGTGAAAATATCACAGATTGGAGCAGAACCAACAGGTTTGAGTTAGAGAAAAATCTGTTTCAAAAACCATACAACAATAATTGTGACAAGTGGTGTGTAAAAATACACAAATGGCAGTGGTGAGTTGAAATAAACATAACGTCACGGAGTGATAAGAGGTGATGATATTTGTAAATACACAGGGTGAAACACATGAATGTTGCTTTGTCCTAATACACATAGGATTGTGTGAGAGTTGGGCGGAAATAAACGCAGACATTGAAAACGCCGGTCTTGGTGCATATGATGCATTTCAAAAAAAAAAAACGACGAAGAGTGAAAAATTGTAGCCTATATATTGAGGGTGATTTATTGTATTGCCTAGGGAAGTAATTCACACATGTCTCTGGAAAATCACGCAGAATATAGTAGCCTACAGTCCGCGTGATAATCCAAGACAAATGTAAGATTTTTATGAAGGGCAAACGCCACTGACAAAATCACACGAAGCAATGCTCCATGAGTTTATATACTATTTAATTCGGCAGACAATTCGCCACATATGTTTATAATTTATAGTGTACTTATTATTAGTATTATTATTATGTCACATGCGTGATTACGTAAGTTTGAATTTATTATTATTATTATTAATTTGTTATTTTTCAATATCGCATTTCATATTCACCCTTAATTATTTCTACTGGAAAGAAATGTATATTTCCTATTATCAGTTCACTTTAAATCTGCTGCGCTAGCACAAATGATCAGGGAAATTGGACCTGAGTATTTCACAAGATAGGGAGAGAGAGAATTGAGACATCAGTATAATTTTAACGAGCTATGACTAAGGAGGAACCCAGATGCAGTAACAATCGCTTGCAGGTGTCCCACGCAATCTTGAACACATGTAGTGGAAACACAGCCTCCACGTGCCAGCTGTATCCAAGGGGCGACGCTATCTCTAACAGCTGCAGCAGCAATTACATCCTGATGCAGTGAAAATCGTTTGCAGGTGTCCCACGCAATCTCGAACACATGCAGTGGAAACACGGCCTCCACGTGCCAACTGTATACGAGGGGCGACGCTATCTCTAACATCTGCAGCAGCAATTAAATCCAGATGCAGTGAAAATCGTTTGCAGGTGTCCCAGGCAATCTCGAACACATGCAGTGGAAACACGGCCTCCACATGCCAACTGTATCCGAGGGGCGACACTATCTCTAACACCTGCAGCAGCAATAAAATCAAGATGCCGTGACGTCACGAACACATGGACGAGTGAACTAGGTCACGTGGCATCAACTGACCTATTGAAGGGAGGAGATGAACGTTCTTGAGTGGTAGGGAAGAGGATGTCCCATGATTGGATGAGAAGGAGCGGGATTTCGAACTGAACGAACTACAGGATGGAAGGAGAATATAGTTTATATAAACGGAAGCAGAGAGGATCCGGGACCACAATGCTTGACTTGATTTCTTTATCGCAAGTACATCGTCGCTAGGGTTCTCTGTGAGTCCATTAGTGAAATTTAACACTGGCTAAGTGTGAAAGACAATTCACGTCTTCACCTATAGGGGTAGTCGTGTCTGTGGCTATCTCTAAAAATGTGATTTAAGGAATCAGATTTCGTCACGGCCAGTATATCAGAGAACACATCATATATCTGATTTCTAAAATCTACATTCATTTCATATCATCACGACAACGCAGAAGAGGAGGACAGCATCTCACCACCATGGAGAAACACGAGAGTGAACGACAATCAACACTCGTGAGCTCCATTATGAAATACTACAAAAATTATCTTTTTTTAAATTAATGTTAATGCCAAGTAAATTCCATCTTTTTGAAATAACTTAATTGGAACTCACCTCCAGTAGCAGTGGATTCAGTAAACGCATTCCTTTTTTATTATTATTATCAACATTCCCTTTTCTCTATTTTAATTTTAATTTAATTCAATGCAGGGCCTTTCCTTTCTCGTAGTTAGAAATAGCTATAAGCCTACCACTTTTCCCGAAGCAAATGTCAACTTGGTTAAAGACGGAGTCTTGCCACGAGCTGAGTGTAAGGAGATCTCAAGTTGCTCTGCTTTAGGTCAAAGTTTATATCTTATATTTGTTCTTCAACTTGGAGTTGTGACTATGGTGCCCAACACAATAATTAATGAAGAGCTGCAATTTGGTAAGTGCTGAAGTTAGGTTTGCCGAGAGCAATCTGGCAGTTTGGTATCAGGTGATCAGACTTAGGTCCACCACTCAATATAAAATTACAAGCTGTTATCTCCCGTCATTTGGCGTCACGTTCAAGAGACTGCGCCCGGCTGGGTGTTTTGATGTCAGTAAATCCTCTAGTATCCATGAAAAATCCCCAGGTTGAAAGAAAGGTAATAAACCACTGTCGCTTGTGATGAATGAGTTGCTAGCTTTTCCGTCATAGCATTTCGATATAAGGACGATCATATCACTAGGCGTGATTGCAATTAAACCTTTTGCAGTTTAGCAACCCTTGTGTTGTGAATAGGCACTCTCTGATCTACTTGGCGAGACTGCTCATCCCTATATTTCACGCAGTCAACAATGAATCGCCAATTAACGTAATTCCTCTTAAATGCTGCAGGCATTGTTTCTTACCCATTTTCCTTTCTAGGCCAGTATATGAATGTTTTGTTCGCATCGGGAGACGCGTAAGCAATGTCGTAAAGCAAAATACGCGAAGTTGTAGTCTAATGAACACCGAATCGGACTTTCAAAACAGAAATCGACAGTCCAGTTTTCATTTTCATCAGAAAAAGTAATATTCGGATTTCTTCAGACACATTGGAAACGTTACAGTTTAGTAATAACGTGCGGAGTAAGGCAAAGACTGTTAAAACACGCATCATTGAACTGTAGCTCTGGAAACCTTGTATCGTTCAATAGCCTATGAAGTGTAATTACTTTCGAATTTTTAAATAATTTGATGGGATATTGCAAGTTCAGTCATGGAGGCTTATACTCTTATCTTCAGATACTGTTTACCCGTAAAAAATTGTTGTTGTTAATTAGTTTCGGGGGCTTCGGACATCCTGGTCATCAGGCCGTGTATTTGGGTGTTTGTTCAATTTGGCCAACATTATCGTGTTGGAAGCCACTTTTCAGTGTTGCTTTAGTAATCGAAATTAATGTTCCTTTCAGTCGGTCACCACGATTGTACCCTACCGTAATGGGTGTTTCCCTAAACCTGAAAAAATGTAGGCTACATGTAATTACTACATAAATTGACTTGGATGACCAGTTTCGATCGTTAAGTGATCATCATCAGATCCTTTACACTTAGGCTATGAGATCTATGTGTACATTTATGTGGGTGATGGCATTTACAATATGTATATTTATTCAGTTTCAGCAGATATTATAACCTTGCGTATCGTAATAAGATTTGTTAGTTATATGTGATCTTTTGTTAAGACATTATTATTGGTTATTGACCTTCAAATTTGGTTGTTTAGTGTGTTATCTATGATAGTCAGTGAATGGTCAGGTTGGAATTGAATATGAACATAGATTATTGTTTGAGCTACAGTATGTGGGTTCCATTCGCGTGCAATAATGAGATCAAATTCGTGAAGTTCAAATATATGAACGCGAATACATAAAACATCACCGATTTAAGTGATGTTTATTATAGAAATAAGGCATACAAATAGCATTCACAACAAACAACACAACAGGCAAGCATCTGCACAACAGTAATTTAAACAAACAAGACCTGTATTCTACAGTAAGTCGTGGGTATACTCGATCACGTGCCAAAACACAGGGTGTCAAGCAAATTACATTGGCCAAAGTGGTAGAAGAGAGGACACGAGATACAAAGAACACAACCGGGTGAGTTAGCCGTGGTCGTTACGGCGTGGCTGCAGGAAGTCGCTCACATCTGGGAGACGAGGAATTTCGAATTCCCGCGCCGGCAACCTTGAAGATGGTCTTCTATGCTTTTCCATCTTCCTTCCAGGCAAATGCCGGGGTTGGTCCCTAACTTATAGGCCACAGCCGCTACCTTCCAATTCCTCGTCCTCCCCAGACAACACTCCACACGCAACGGTATTTGCAGCTCACCCCATGGGTGTCCACATAGAAGCAGCTACGAACTCTGGCGAGCCAAACATGTCCTCGGACACTCCCGGCCATATGCTAAAAGAAAATTAAAACAATATAAAAATTATTAAAAAAGAAAGAACACAGAAATGCGATAAAATACGGCACACACTCACCGTATGCGAACATGTGTACGACGCAGAATATAGATTCACTAACATTGAAAGAGATTTACAGATAACGGTGTAGTCAGGCCAGATAAGGGGGCAAAAAGGGAAACATGTTACTGGATTAGGATGTACTTTGTACCAGATCATCAATAAACCAAGGGTGGCATTATCGGCAGTATTAAAGAATTCCACGACTTCTCTCAATATTCCGGGTGTGCTTATAGAGGCCTGTTAAGCTTACGCGTGGCGAGCATGAAAATTGGTCTTTAATAGTTGAAGATGTCTAGAATGCAGTAACATATACCATATTCAGGAAAATCTAAACTTAGCCAGTTACATTCCGAGACGAACATAGACAGGTAGTAATACGGGAAAGCCCAAGAAGGGGAAAGAGATAATGAGGTAGTAGCGTGCACAAGGAAATTCCGTCCAGTTCAGTGTAGCCAGTAGAAGTGTTAGCAGATGCACGAGAACGGAACCCACATCCCTCAAACAATAAGCTAAGTTCATATTCAATTCAGCATTAATTTCAATTTATCTAATGAAAATCCATAGCCTGGTTCCAGTCGACCGACCGGGTCAGGGAATGGAATGAATGAAGCCATCTTGCGGCGAGAATATGAACTGTGCCGGCTGCCGAAGCCTGTCGCACTCCTCCGTGGCAATGATTAAATGACAGATGAAATGAAATGATAGGGGAGAGAATTGCTGGATTGAAATTTGTGACAGGGAAAACTGGAGTACGCGGAGAAAAACCTATCTGCCTCCGCTTTGTCCAGCACAAATCTCACATGGAGTGACCGGGATTTGAACCACGGACCCAGCGGTGAGAGGTCGGCGTGCTGCCGCCTAAGCCACGGAGGCTTGTCAATTTGTCTAATAACCTGTGTTGTTGTCCTGACTGTATTAGTGTGTGTCGCTGGAATGGGATAGGTGGCCCGGAACTTGAATTGTGCCTGGAAGAAATGTGGAAAACCCCGGGAGGAAACCACACTCAGGATAGCCTCAGTCAGCACCAAGATTCGAACCGCTGATCTCCGGACTAAATGCAGCTCCCCATCGCGTTCGTATTGAGAGATTTAATACGCACAGCTACCAAGATCGCAAAGATGACCCAAGCCTCTAGAACAAACAACAACAATGCCGCATACTTCGATATTTGTACGCGCCAGGCGATGTGATTTGCAAAGGTCCTTATTTGATCTTAAATCTTTAGAATGACCGGCCGCGGTGGCCGAGAGCGCTAACGCGCTGCCTCGTACCTCGCTGGCATTGGGAGAGCGTGGGTTCGAATCACACTTCAGCCGTCCAGAATATGGTTTTCGTGGTTTCTCACTTTCACCACCAGGCAAATGCCGGAACGGCTCCTTTCAACAAGTCCACTGCCGACTTCCTTCCAAAATCCCTTCCCTGGTCCTTCCTTAATTAGATCAAGTAAGCGGTCGCCTGTGCGATCGGCCTGTCACCATCCCCAGTTGTATCTGCTATTAAAGTGTGTTCAGTTCCCAGAAACAGTGCTTGTGACGGTAGAGGAATGATCCCTCGCTGAGTCCATGAGTTAAGCCAAACTAGGAGGAAAAATATACTGCTCAAAAAAATTAAAGCACCACTTTTTTCAAAGGCCACCAAATTTTAAAATTTGACTGCACAATCTCGAAATCTCAGTATGGTGTTTGTCCTGACGCTTAACAAGCATATGCTTCAGCACAACTCCCCAACTTGAGTAGTTTCGGGGTAGCGCCCCGAAAAACAGCCCATTTTCGAAAACCGCAAATTGAAGTTTGCGAAAAACGCTGTAGGACTTGTCGCAGGTTGCCCAAGCAGTCGAAAATGAACGAGTCTTTCTCTTAAGGTTCCATCAACACGTTGAAATCGATAAATTTGACGTTCGAGTATTTCAACCCCCTTCATCATCCCCTAAACATGGACTACCATTGGGGGCGTCTAAGAAGGTACCGGGTGTGTTTAACCACCTGAAAACCTGCACACCGTCCTCAGTTGCTGATTGCAGTAAGTTGTTAAGGCCTCTGGCAATGTTCATCCCCCCTTACACCCTCAACTGGCATGGGACCAAACCACCCCCTCTCGATTCACCCCTAAGGAAGGTTCTAATCGAGATGTTTATCAGTGCTGTGAATGAGGGGGTCTTCCCCTAACGTTTCAAAAAAGGAACTGTGCCTGTGTCACCACCAGTTCCCCTGCTACCCCCATTTGTATGATTTTTCGAATCAGGCCCTTTTTAAGAGCTGAAATGAGGTCTTAATCGATGAAAGGGCTGTAAAGGTCCTTAGACGTAGTGGTGACACGAAATCAACCCCTTCCGATCGTTGATTGACATTCCATCCCCCAAAATTGAAATTGTTGCACCCTCAACCCTCCCTGTCTGGACGCGTAACGCGTCATGGCAGAGTTTTCAGAGTTGGATGAAAATGAAGCTTATGGCATGCAATCGAGCCCAAAACAGCAGGTTGCATGGAAATTCATCGGTAGGGTGGAAACGGGTCCAAAAATTTTCTAAAAAGTTAACAGCCTCTAGTAAGTACACCCATGCATAGGCAACCCACATCACGTAATTTTTCTCCCATTTCCAAACTTCGTAACCTATTGCCAATCAGGGGCAACCCGCAAGCTCGGACGTGATGTGGGTTGCATATGCATGGGCGTACTTACTATAGGTTGTTAACTTTTTTGAAAATTTTTGGACCCATTTCCCACCCTACCAATGAATTTCCATCCAACCTGCTGTTTTGGGCTCGATTGCATGCCATAAGCTTAATTTTCATCCAACTCTGAAAACTCTGCCATGACGCGTTACGCGTCCAGACAGGGAGGGTTGAGGGTGCAACAATTTCAATTTTGGGGGATGGAATGTCAATCAACGATCGGAAGGGGTTGATTTCGTGTCACCACTACGTCTAAGGACCTTTACAGCCCTTTCATCGATTAAGACCTCGTTTCAGCTCTTAAAAAGGGCCTGATTCGAAAAATCATACAAATGGGGGTAGCAGGGGAACTGGTGGTGACACAGGCACAGTTCCTTTTTTGAAACGTTAGGGGAAGACCCCCTCATTCTCAGCACTGATAAACATCTCGATTAGAACCTTCCTTAGGGGTGAATCGAGAGGGGGTGGTTTGGTCCCATGCCAGTTGAGGGTGTAAGGGGGGATGAACATTCCCGGAGGCCTTAACAACTTACTGCAATCAGCAACTGAGGACGGTGTGCAGGTTTTCAGGTGGTTAAACACACCCGGTACCTTCTTAGACGCCCCCAATGGTAGTCCATGTTTAGGTGATGATGAAGGGGGTTGAAATACTCGAACGTCAAATTTAACGATTCCAACGTGTTGGTGGAACCTTAAGAGAAAGACTCGTTCATTTTCGACTGCTTGGGAAACCTGCGACAAGTCCTACAGCGTTTTTCGCAAACTTCAATTTGCGGTTTTCGAAAATGGGCTGTTTTTCGGGGCGCTACCCCGAAACTACTCAAGTTGGGGAGTTGTTCTGAAGCATATGCTTGTTAAGCGTCAGGACAAACGTCATATTGAGATTTCGAGATTGTGCGGTCAAATTTTAAAATTTGGTGGCGTTTGAAAAAAGTGGTGCTTTAATTTTTTTTGAGCAGTATATAATAATAATTATTATTAATCTTAAACGAACAGACATGCATACACACCCTACCGTGTTGTATAATTTAGGGACTTGTAATAATGCTGTCGTGGATAATGAATAGTAAATAGTGTTATGAGTTCAATGACTCGTTTTAACGCCTTTCGTTTTGGAAATAGGGAGAGTCGGTCAAAACAGGGTACTTAACAAACAAAGTGGCATATCTCATGAACTTGTTGTACTAATGTGTTAAATTTTTAATGACTAGTTGTATAATATATCTACTTACAAATGGCAATGAAGAAAATAATTTTAAAAAAGCCTAACCGTAAATTGTTTATTTATATAAATGTTTGTCAATTACCCTCTATATCATAGTGATGTGATTGTGCTAGGAGATCACAAGGATTGTCTAGCAGCCAGAGTTGTTGCTTTCTTAGCACCACCCAGGGGTCACGTGTAGGGTACTTTCAGGTTAAACCTACGGACGTGAAGCAACGGCAAGTACTAGAATCCTACAGATTAATATAGAGAGTATTAGCAGATCTAAAAGTCAATATTTATCTAAGCTCTGTTTGGAGAATAATATTGATGTAATTGCCATCCAAGAAACCCATGCAAATGATGAATACCAACTCAAATCAAGAGGCAAAATACCAGGATATGACCTCCTTGGTGCAACTTACCATCTAGCTTATGGGATTGCCACGTATGTGCGAAACACTATTGAGAATGCCTACTTAATCTCATCTAATGCCATTAATGACATCCATGAAGTTGTAATAAAAATTGGAGACTTGCACGTTGTAAACATCTACAAACCTCCCGCAGTTCAGTGGCCATCTGAAGTCCTCCACCTACATCCTCATCCAGTTATTTACACAGGTGACTTCAACAGTCACCATGAGCAATGGAAATATAACTCCAATGATTCTAATGGAGAAGCTTTAGTTTCATGGGCAGAAGTACACAATTTTCATCTAATATTTGATGCCAAAGACAGATGCACATTTAGATCAGCTGCCTGGAGGCGGGAGTCCAATCCGGACCTGTGTTTTGTGTCTTCAAACGAGAACCTCAAACCACTAGCAACCACACGCAGAGTTCTACCTGATTTCCCACATAGTCAGCACCGCCCAGTTATTCAAGAAGTAGGCATACAAATCCCCCTGGTGAATTCCATTCCTCGTCCACGCTGGAACTTTCAGAAAGCTAACTGGTCTGAGTTCTCTATAAATCTTGATAAAGTCTTAGGGTGGATTCCTCCTTTAAATAACAACTATGGAAGATTTGTTGGAGCAGTATTAAGCATAGCAAAAAAGTTTATTCCCAGAGGATACCGGAAGGAATATATTCCTGGCTGGTCTGAAGTCAGTGAGAAACTGTACGAGGACTTCCTTTCTACTGGAGAACAAGAAATAGCAGATGACCTGCTGCATAGCCTTGATGCCACGCGTCGACAGAAATGGCTGGACACTGTCGAAAATCTAGACTTCAAACACTCTTACGTAATTTGGGAGGTGGAAATCGAACAACACGAAATAACAACTTAATAAAACCAAACAAAGTTGCTGCTCACATTGTCTCAATATCTAAGCCATCTATCTCCCGGCCTCATGCCATTCAAGTAAAACGAGAACTGCGAACCATGTTATCAGAATGCCCAGATAATAGCTCTTATTCTATACCTTTCAGCCCTGAAGAGATATCGTCAGCTCTAAAAGACATTAAATCAGGTAAAGCCCCAGGTCTTGATGGCATATACCCAGAATTCCTTCTGCACTGTGGTGAGTATGCTAAAAGATGGCTAGCCCAGTTTTTCACCAATATTTTACAAACAGGGTCCATTCCTCGACTAATGAAACAGACGAAGATCATTGGTATCTTGAAACCAGGTAAACCCAATAACGAAGCCCAAAGTTATCGTCCTATTTCTCTTCTGAGCATGATGTACAAACTACTTGAGAGGCTGCTGTATAACAGAATACATAATGAATTACATGAAAAGATTCCTGTTGAACAGGCTGGATTTCGTCCAAACCGAAGCTGTGTGGATCAAGTTCTTTCATTTACATCTTATATAGAGGCAGGATTCCAGAAACAGCAAAAGACCTCTGCTGTATTTATTGATTTATCCTCCGCCTATGATACTGTGTGGAGACAGGGCATTGTTAATAAGTTTCTCCGTGTCATACCCTGCAGAAGAACAGCAAGACTCCTGAACAACATGCTAACTGATAGACCTTTCCAGGTAACCATAGGGAATGCCGTTAGTGACCAGAAGACTCTTAACAACGGACTACCCCAAGGCTCAGTCCTAGCTCCGCTATTATTCAGTCTCTATATAGCAGATATGCCAGACACCCAGTCCAGGAAGTTCGGCTATGCTGATGATTGGGTGTTAGCAACTCAACACAAACAAATCGAGGCCACTGAAGAAATATTAACGAAGGACTTATGTGCAATGTTTCAATACTTCCGTAAATGGGGACTTCAACCGAACCCTAATAAAACTGAATCCACGTGCTTTCATCTGAGCAACATCCTAGCCAACCATGAACTAAACATATATTTTGATGGAAAACGTGTGATTCATAACAAATACCCAAAGTACCTTGGAGTGACACTTGACAGAACACTGTCATTTAAACAACATCTAACAAACACTGCAGCCAAATTGAGGTCAAGAAATAACATCCTACAAAAACTGTGTGGTACAACATGGGGTTCCACCGCGTCTACCCTCCGATCAACTGCCCTAGGTCTTGTATACTCAGCAGCAGAATATTGCAGCCCTGTTTGGCTAAACAGTAGTCACACGAAGCTAGTAGATGTTCAACTAAACCAAACTATGCGGATAATTACTGGTACAATCCAGTCCACACCAGTTTTCTGGCTACCTGTCCTGAGCCGTATTCCACCTCCAACGCTGAGAAGAAAGAATATCCTCCTGAGAGAATTTAACAAAATCTGCAACAACCAACAGCTGCCAATCCATGAGGACATACCTGCAATCCAAATCAATAGACTCCGCTCCAGACACCCTGCAATCAGAACAGCCAACAACCTGGCAGACCATAACTTCAATCTTCATGAAGCCTGGGCAGAAAATTGGTACACAAACACTCCACCAGAGCTACATAGTTTTCTCCATAGTAACAACAATCCATGGGAACTTGATCTGCTCCGTAGGACATGGTGTACACTGAACAGGATACGCACCAACCATGGGAGATGTGGTGATCTACTATACAAATGGGGAAAGATCACCTCTCCAGAGTGCACGTGTGGCTTCCAGTGTCAGACCATCAAGCATATAGTTGAAGAGTGCCCTCAGAACTTATATCCTGGAAACCACTTTGACTTTTTGTTTTCTACAGCAAATATGTTAAACTATGTAAATATTATGTCTGTAAATTTGTAAATTATGGTTATATTTTCTCTGTGTTCCAAAAAGTGATGTGTAATTGCCATACGATTAATAATAATAATAAAACCCTGTATATCAGACGAGTTGGATAAAACAGGGTACTAGATTATAGTGAACATTACAAAACAGAAATATATTTTACAAACATTGAAATTCACTTCCTGTGCAAAAATCACATTTATACGATTCATCATCTTTATCATCAATGCGGCACACTGTTCATGAGCCCATTCGCCACACTTATAACACTTGACCCAGTCTTCTTCAGACTTCGAATTAGAGAAAAGTTCATTACAATAAATGCAAGCTGCGTTTTTATTTTCTCCTTCCTCTTCTGACGAGGTGTTATAGCCTACTCCAGCACTTTTGTAACATTCTTCGATTTCTGCTTTTCGACATTTGTGACGTCAGAAGGCCTAAATCTGGGAGATTGTGACTCCATTTGAAGTTTCCTTCTGGGAGTCTTCCCCTTTTTCATAGATGAAGTTAATTCTTCCTTGTATGGGGAACTTGTCAGAATAGCTGTCTTTCCTCTTCGTCTATTGGCTATTCCTTCCTTTCCTTCAGCTCTCGGCACTGCCTTTATGTCTTTCTGAGAGACTTGGATAGCTTAAGTCCAAGGCTTAGGCCTAACTGACTGAGAAGACCCTGATGTGGATGGAACAGGTCTATCTGACTGGTAAGATTAGAGCAGATGATTTTCCGTTTGATGGCTCAGATAGAGATCCCGAAGACAGGATATCACCTTTCTCCAACTTAGTGGTACCCTGTTTTATCCAACAACACCATGTTGGGAGCAAGTGGAATTATACAGCACTTAAACCAGTCATTCATTTTGAAACACCCACAATTATGTACTGCAAAGAATGTTTAATTTATATCATCCTTACCTTACAGTCTTCAGAATAGGGTCTTGGATATACAAGCACACAATTTACAAGCGGATATTATAACAGAACACTGTAAAAATAAATTTTACCCCTGTGAGAACGCACGCTTGCACCCTACAGATTGCAACTGCTCTACGAATGGAGGTCATCAAGTGAGAAAGACCCAGGGGCGAATGCTGGTCATGAAAGTCAGGCTTGCTCTTCCATTCATGAATGTCGGTAGGGGTGGGACATGCATCGTTCTGGATGAATAAAATTTATAAAACCATTAATCGCTAAATCACATGAACATTTTAATTATCGGTTACATGAACATGCATTCAAAATCAGACATATTTTATAATTATTAAAAAATCATGACAAACCAGTGATTATATAATTTGAACAAGTAAACATCAAATTACGTACACAGAAAAATTGCAACTATTTGTTTGATCTACCTACTTGAAAACAAACTCTACTCTGCGGCTCTTCTTTTTTACTGTAATCTAATTTTTGCAAGCAATCCTATTTCTATCGACAACATAGCTAATGATGATAGTCTTTCCTGACCTTGAGTCGATCTGCAATATGTATTAATGCGTCTCAGTGTTGAAAAAGAACGTTATGCAGAGGAATTGTTGCTACTGGTTTGATGAGCTTGAAACTCTCTGACATAGGTACCCATGTAGAATTTATTAGTACCGGTATGCACAAACTGCATTAAGTCTGAAACACTTTTCTCTTTAAACTCAGAAGATGAATACATCACACTTAATTCAGTTTTTAAGCGAACAATGTTGAAAAATGACCAATAGGTCTTTTCTAGGACAGTAACATCACTGTCTGGAAACGTATTTCTGTGTTTCTCGCACAAATCGCAATCCAGCAGCGAGAAGAACACAAATTTATTTAAGCATTTAAAACGCTCTACTATTTGGACAAGTACACTGTCAATAATTTAAATAGCTCCTCAACTTTTTTGCCACAGTACTATATATCCAAACTATTTATTTGTAAAATATTGAACACAGTATCGAAGAATGAAAATATCATGGAGAACACTACCAGCAGAAATCTAGTGTTGAACTTAAGTAAGAAGAACAAACATCCTTGTGCTTTTAATGTAGTGTCTTCATCCTACTCGTCTGAAGTATCCTGTAGCCTACATGTTGAATGAATTTCACCAACATATCATAATACTATATCCATTCACAGTATTAATAAGACGTGAAGCAAAATTCCATCTCATTGGTGCTACTGTTGGCAACCTCTTCTGAACAAAATCTCGAAGAGCAGCTGTTCTCTTTGTAGACTTTGAAAAAATGCAGCAAGTCCTGACATTGTTTGGAAGAAAATTGTACATTCCTTGATTTTTGAAGAAGACTGCTGTGGTGTTGAAATTCAAAAGGTGGCTATAACAATGCACAAATGTCGCACATGGATACTGGTCTTGGACTATTTTATTGAGCCCATTCACATGACCGGCTAAGACAGCAGCACCGTCATATGTTTGAGCCACAATCTCTTCCTCACAACTGAACTGTTTTAAAATAGCACGGACTTGATTTAGGAGGGCTCCAGCTATGCGATCTTTACTAACGTCTGCAAAACCAAGAAACCTGCATCTACAAAACGGAGTAAAGTAGAGAGTTGTGACTTATTAATAACATCAGACGTTTCGCTAAAGATCCTCCTTTATTGTTCTCACAATTACTGAACTTATTTCAGCTATTAAATGATTTTGGATTGCAGACGACGCCCTTCTAAAAATGGTGGAGTCTTTCAGATGAGCTGCCAGAAGAGGATCACATTCACTTATAATTTGTACAATTGAATAGTCCTCCGAAAAAATGGATTTGATAACAGGCTGTCAATAATGCACGGTTCGGAACCAATTGCAGCACGTCAAATCATTCAGAATAGATGAACTGTAACTTACAGTACACTCGTCACTGTAGCTCTCAGACCAGAGCTTCCAAGGTCCAACTGCACATTACAAACGTGACAGCTTGTAGCCGGCCCTGGAGAGAAGAGACCTGTGCGCGCATACATTTCTCGCTGTACCGACAGCTTCGCTGAAGCTCTGAAGACACGAGCAAGCCTCGCTGTACTCACCAAGGTATATGCAACATGCGATTTGTATAACGCACATCTATTACAGATACGGTGCATATAGTAAATTTTTGAACTCGCCTGCTTTAGAAGAATATTGCGCTTGGGCAGCAAGCGTAGCATGCTCGGAGAAATCGCCCCTGAGAAAGAGGTTACTATGTTCACCGGAAGATGTCACCACATACCAGGCGAAGAAACTGAATGGTTACCCCAAATAATGATCTAAGCCACAACAAGAAGTTCCGTGACGAACTAAAGAGCCTACTTTTCTTAAAATTTAAGATTCATGCCAATGATTAATCTATATGGATCTATCAAGAATAATGACGAAATTAAGTTGCTAATATCGAAATTTCTAATTATTTCGAAATACTGTATACTTGGCATAATGTAGCCTAATAGAGCACTACAGTTGGCAGCCCTGGTGACTGAATATATTCTTAGTTCCATCTCTTAAGGTACAGAATACAAAATTTGGTTGAAGTCCAATGAATAGCATGGACGTTACATGCAGTTAAACATTGGATCTAACAGCACGCGTAAAATCATGTTGGCAACAATGTCATGCATGTATTGGTCAGAAATAATCTGAAATAATATGATCTATTGTTGTGCCAATTTTTTATGAAATCCATTAGCTAGTATAGAAAATACATGCATTTTAAAATTGGACCTATCAGCAGGCTTAGAAACATGTTGGCGGCACTGACGTATATTTGTTACTCCAAATTCATCTAGAATGCCAGGTACTATACGTGTGCAAAGTTTAGAGCTATTGGCTTGCTTACTTTCTGATATATTAATATTAGGGTAACAACAATAGAGACAGCACATATTAACAGTTGGCAGCCCTGGTTGCTCTTAAGAATACGCATAGTCATATCTGTTATGGTACACATAGCACACACGAAATTTGGTTGAAATCCAAATGATAGTATGGAAGTTACATGTATTTAAAGTTGGACCTGTCAGCAGGCTTAGAATCATGTTGGTAGCACTGACGTATATAAGTTACTCCAAATTAATATAGAATGTCAGGTACTATATGTGTGCATAGTTTAAAGCTGTCGGCTTGCATACTTTCTGATATATTGTTATTTGGATAAAATAAATTAAGAGCATTTATTAACAGTTGGCAGTCCTGGTGGGTCTTGAGAATACGCTCAGTCATATCTGGTTATGTACACATACAACATACGAAATTTGGTTGAATTCCAATTGATAGTGTAGAAGTTATATGCATTTAAAGATTGGACCTATCAGCAGGCTTATAATCATTTTGGCAACACTGCCATGTATGGCCACCTGGAAATTAAACTGCAATATTATTATCTATACGTGTGCCAATTTTGAAATAGCTCCCATTCATACATTCCAAAATATCCAACATGGAGCTCAAATTTCAATTGCGATTTATTAGCAGTTGGTAGCACTGACATCATTTTCAAATATGGCCGTGAGATATTCAGGTAAAGATCTTTACTCCTACCAAATTTTGTTTCGATTGCTGCAGCCGTTTAGGAGTTGATAGGGGGACACACACACACAGACAGACAGACAGACAGAAGGACAGACAGACAGACACACATTTGCCCGATCTCATAAGTCTACTTTTTCCTCATTTTTGCAAAATGTGAAAAGTAGGCTAAAAAATCACAAGTAGAGCTTTCAGTGGAATCATGATCTATCTGAATGCACTCACGGTTTCGTGAACGGAAAACAACATAAATGTATTTGAAAGGAGAGTTATTTATTTTTCAATGTTGGCATCCCGGCGAATACTGCATGGAGGAAAGAAAGGAAGGAGATGCCTTTGCTGCGCTGCCTAGCGCAGGCTGCTGAAGCCAAACGGCTCGCCCACTTTGGTTGCAAGAAAATGGCTGTCCCTATGCTTAAAGCCGTAAACCACTCCAACTAGTAATGGATTTTAGTGACATAAAACTGCAATGACAAGTGAAGATTTTTTCTTGGATAGGCAGAATACACTCTGTACATCTCGGTACTTGGCACAAATAAGCTGCGTTATCGTTTAAAAGCCAATTTAAATATAAATATGAGAGCACCTTTGCGAGGCTAGTTTTGTAAGGAAGACGCGGCAAAACGTAATAATACGCTGAAACACTGATTAAATTGAATACAGGTGTCTGAAGATGCGAGTTATACCAAAGACTTGGGAATTAATGATGCCGAACTAATTACGGTATTTACACCAAATTGAGTTTTATGTTCTTATTGGTGTTGAGACATTCATCCGTTCTTAGGCCTAATTTCGAGCACAGCCACTTTCACTCATTCGTTGTACACATTTTGATATTCAAGAATACGAACCTCAACATTAATAAACAGAACAATTAAAAAAGGACGCATATTTGCACAAAAATACGGTATAGCCTATACGTTTCGGTACCGTACGGTATTGTCTTTGTGTGTGTGTGTGTGTGTGGGGGGGGGGGGGGTAGAAAGTTGACTATTAGCCTCGAATTGATTAATTACGTAGGCCTACCGTAATTATTGACCGACAGCCGTTTGATAATTGGGGATTTCCAGAGGAATGTTTTTTTTTTGTTTTTTTTTTTGTTTTTTTTTGTAGGCCTACACATGCTGAGATTAGAATTGAAGAGTTTTTTTTAATGACTTATCACTACTGTTATTACGTTTCCAAAGTTGCATAACCGGAGCGCGATAAAAACCAGGGCCAAAATAAGGTTTAGCCATGCACAATGCCACATGCAAGTCACAGAACACCGAATACGAGTTAAGGTTACGCCCACTTTGGTTGCAACGCTTGGCTTCACTCATACGAGCTCAGGGCATCTCCTCTTATTCTTTCCTCCATGGAATACTGATCAATCTGTAAGGAAATGGTGGATGAACACAAGAAAGTTCTTAGCAGCAGTACTGAAAAACAATTAAACAAGGGTAGAAAACACAGAATTAGCATATCTGAATGGAAGGATATAGTCCGGTGGATTAAGGGAATATTGTGCAAATCGAGGTAATGGCGATTTTATTTCTTAGTTACGTAAAGGGGTCCATAAGGAACGTTTCCAGCCACGGAGGCATTCTGTACACCCCCTGGTTAATTTTTTACAGACCCCCAAACATGAGATGGGGGCGCGTACCCTTATTTTATGGGTTTGAAATTCGTAATTCATTAATTTTTTTGCAAAATTAATAAAATAAGTATCATTTCCGATGTTCTTGAGGGCAAGGAATTCCTTTTGGGGGTCATTTTCCTTGTTGGGGGCAGGGGGTGGTGTTACAGGGGACCCGTAAAACTAGGTTGATGCATATCATTTTCAAGGTATTTTGGGGCGAGGAATTCATTTCTGGGTTAGTTTTTGTTATAGGGGGTAAGGGGAGGGGACAATGAATCGGGGGGGGCGTAACTACGGGGGCGGTGCCCACCCACAATGATAGCAAACTGGTGATTATAACGATTCATTTCCAAGGGTTTCGGGGGTGTAGAATTCATTTCTGGGGTATCTTTTGTTCTAGGGGGTAGGGTTGGGGACTGTCAATATTGGGGGCGATTCTACAGGGGGCGGGGAGTCAAAAACCTTAAAACTTGGTTGATAAAAATCATTTTCAAGGTATTTTGGGGCGCAGAATTCATTTGTGGGTTTGGTTTTGTTATAGGAAGTATGGGGTGGGGCCAGTGAATCCCCCGGGGCGGGACCACGGGGGCGGTGCAGACAATGACAGAAAAGATCTGCTTATAACGACTCATTTCCAAAGTTTTTAGGGGTGTAGAATTCATTTCCGAGGTCATTGTGTATTTAGGTGATCGGGAGCGGTGGTTTAAAGGATGCTGTTGCAAAAATATTAGGCTAGACAGTGGTGTTGTTAATTATTATTTATTCTTTGGATAATTTGTTTAATCAAAATACCATACAGTAAAAATCAAAATTTCTGACGGTAACTTCATCTTCGAAAATACTGTGTACAATAATCGAAGTTACTGGTGCCCTGAAAAGAAGAGAAGTTGACAAAATTTCGTATTTCTTGAAAGAACAAGAGAAGGTTTCAGTAATAGTTAAGAACCTTACCAATACGTCACGCCTCGCAACCACGACATTTGCAAAGGGAAGTGCAAGGAAGACCTACTTTTGCACAACCGCACCGAGTTGTACTGCAGGATTCGCGCAAGGACTTCATCTTCGAAGAAACGACAGCTTGTCTCGGTTAAAGAAGATCGTAGCCTATTTTCAAGACTGTGCCTAGCATGTCAGACTCGTCAGGGCAATCTAGAAGTCTTTTTCAGCCACGAAAATCACACTTATCCTTCAGCACACTCTGAAAATGGTGAACTTTGATTTGGAAAGAAAGCAGACCTCTTGCCATGCTTGGTACCTGACGAAGAAAATCCAGCGCAGCAGTGCCTCGACTTCGACATTGTGGTGATTAATGGTGCCGCCGCAGTCAATTACATCCTTCCAAATCCTGGAAGCACCTTCGCCGTTTATGGGAGGAAGTTCCTTTCTTACATGAACAGTCCTGCGTATTCGAAAGCGCGAAGGATTGACGTAGTGTTCGACGAATGAGTCAGTACACCATAGAAGTCTGTTTTACGAATGAAAAGAGGACAGGGCGTTGGCCAAAAAAATGGAGCCAACAAAACAAGTTCCGAAAAAATAGTCAGACTTTTTGAGATGCGATGCGAATAAACAAGAGTTGTTCGCGTATCTTGCTAACTACATCAGCATGACAGCATTTTCCCGAAAAGTTGTCGTCACGATTTAAGAAAAAGTTATTTTCAATGTCCAAAACGATTTATCAGGATTGATGCCTTGCAATCACGAAGAAGCTGACAGCAGAATGCTTCTACATGCCGCAAACGGCGCAAGACAAGAATGCAGTAGAATCTTGATCAGAACAGTGGACACCGACGTCGTCGTGTTGGCTACTGCCTTGCTGGATAACCTCCATGGATGTGAGCAGCTGTGCGTTGGATTAGGCACGATTGCTGGACATCCGTGCTATTGCGATCACATAGGACCGGTGAAGTGTGCGATACGAGGTCGTCCCTCAGGAGAAAGGGAAAGCGATGTTTCTGGGCAGCCTGGAAAGCTTTTCCAGAAGCCAACAAAGTTTTCAAATCCATGTCTCAACCCCTCACTCCAGCAGAAGTACAGAAATTTGTACCTGCACTGGCAGTGGCGTTTTCTCCAATACCACGGGGTAAGCACCGCTTACCTACATATTCTCATAAGAATAAAGTATATAATATCACTTTCTAACGCGCAAGCATCTGCAAAAACGCCACTTTGAATGACGTTCCTCGTTCTCTACCGCAGTTCTCCACGATCAGCCAGTACTACTTTGGAGAGAAAGAAGAAAAAAAGGAAGATTGTAGTTTTACGTGACCGTGAATCTTGTGATTATAAGCCACGGGACCTCCTTTTTACGTGGAATCCGAACCACAGGACATGGCATTTCACTTCGAAAATCTCGGAGAGAAAGAAGAAAGAGTGCGGCTGGTCGCTATGACAACGGCTTGTTTACCTCCAGGAGCCTTCTGTCCCGGAACACTGCTATGGCCGATGGAGTGGTACACCAACAACGCCAGGTCGTCCTTGATTGGCTAAGACAGGGGGTGTGGCGTTCCATAGCCTCAGGGCTGTCGTCGAGACAAGTCAAAGCGGGTAGCAAGGTCTGCTTCGATTCAGTCGGCTTACCCTAGCGAGCCTGGACACCAGCACTGCTTAAAATTATTTGGCGCGCCTCTCCAGTCCCCACCCACTCCTTGCCCACCCTCCATCTGACCATCAGACCCGACCTTTGCTGGGCGCGGTAGTTAAAATTCTTCTTCGTCCGGTTAACTCACAACTCTATGTTTTTGAGTGCAATTAGCAAAATTTAGTATACCGTAACTACTGTTGATATTATTGTGTTGGAGTGTACAGTGCGTTGGAATCTTCAGAGTGACCCATCAACCCGAAAAGTTGCTCTGATTATCATTCAAATTATATTCAAAGAGTAGGTGTAAAGGATACATAATTTTAAATGTATGTACATCCGTATAATTTGAATAATATTTTAAAGACCTATTACAGTATTTAAAAAAATATTTGGTTATTACGGTAGGTAGGGTCTATCAAGTTCTCATTTGTACAAAATTAATTAATGCCACTATTTACTGTACCTTGGCGGATCATTTGTAGCGAAGTTCAATTCTTCTCTCCCTCTTAGTGAATTCATCAATTACATGGTCGTGAAAATCAGTGTTCCCCTGAAGGCTGCACAATAACACCTTTTCAATGGAAAGAAGCGCGAGATGTGAAAGTCCTTCTTGATGCATTGAGTTTCGGGTGAAGGTTTTTATACGTTTCATGGTAGAAAACATTCTTTCCACTGATGCACTAGACGCCGGAATTGTTAGTACTAGTTTAACAAGTAGTTCCGTGAAGAACTATACAGCCTATTTTCATATATCCTACTTATGTTAATTGCCACTATCAACACACACAATTTCTGTTTGATTGCTGTAATAGCTTCGTAGATATTAAGAACCGACTAAATATTTCGGATGGTCGCCATGTTGGATTTTATATATGTAGGTCCTAGAGTTATGTACTGTTACATGCAGACTATTGTGAACGTGTAGTATTCAAATTTCAATCGCATAATTAGGACACAAGAAAAAACAAGGAGATTTTAAAATTTTCACAGCTGCCATCTTGAGGTTATGGAAACAATTGAAATAAATTAGATGCCAGTGGATTAACATTCGTATAAGGATTTACTGTACCAAGTTTCACTGCACTCGGATGGTTAAATTGCGAGAAACGTCCATGTGAATATTTATAATTCGCGTCACCGCCATGTTGGATTTGTGATCACCAGGTTATTTAAAGTCCTATAGGTGAACGTAAGTTCATAGCCCCTATGAACATTAAAAAATGCAGTTTGATTGCTAAAATAGATTCGTAGATATTCAGTATCGTCTAAATATTTCGGATGTTCGCCATGTTGGATTGTTAAATGTATAGGCCATAGAGTCATGTACCATTAAAGGAAAATTATTGCGTAGGTTCATTATTCAAACTTTCACTTCGATCGCATGACTACATCACAAGAAATAAAAACTTAATTTTAAAATTCGCACTGCCGCCAACTTGAGGTTATGTAAACAATTGAACTAAATTAGATACCAGAGGATTACAATGTGTATAAATATTTCCTGTACCTGGTTTCAGTGCGCTTGGAACATTCAATCGCGAGAAATGTCTATTTCAAATTTCAAATTCGCTTGGCCGCCATGTTCGTTTTGTAGTCAACCGGTTTTTGAAAGTCTTATAGATGGACTTCCAGTAGTGCCCTTTATCTCCGTACAAAAGTTTAGGGAGATACCGCTAATAGTTTCAGAGATATAGAATGCCGGTGAAATATTTCGCACATCCGCCATCTTGTGATTATGTAAACAATTGAACGAAGTTAGATGTCGGTGCATTACAATGTATATAAACATATACTGTACCAAGTTTCATTGTGTTTGGTTGGTCAAATCACGAGAAACGTCTATTTAAAAGTCGCAAATTCGCTTGGCCTCCATGTTGGTTTTGTAGTTACCAGGTTTTCAAAGGTCACATAAGTGAACTTATAGTAGTTCCCTCTATCACCATAGAAAATGTCAGGGTAATATCGGTAATAGTTTCGGAGATATTGAATGCTGGTGAAATATTTCGCATAGCCGCCATGTTGGATTGGTGAGTCGTAACAAAATTTGAAGGGCACGGTCAAGGTCGCCGGGAATAGTGCTATGAACTTTCCGAGTTTCATTGAAATCGCTCCTGCCGTTTAGATTTTATTAGGGGGGGGGGACACACACACGAATCACACACACACACGCGCACACACACACGGACAAAAGGTGATCTCATAAGCCTATTTTTTTCAAAATTGAAAATAGGCTAAAAAAGAAGGAAGCTTTTAGTTTTACGTGACCATTAATCATGCGATCATGAGCCACGGGACCTCCTTTTTACGTGGAATCCGAACCACAGGACATGGAATTTCACTTCGAAATCTCACATGCATTGACCGGGAATCGAACCCGGTCCACCTTGGTGAGAGGCCAACAGCTTGACCGCTGCGCCACCACGCCCCCCTTAGTACTGGTTTGCACAGGTTATAGGCCTACGCCCCAATTAAGTCATTCAAACTAATGAAGCCGTGAAAGCCTACATCAGTACAATTTGAGTGATATTTGCAAATAAATATTAACTGAACATGCAATCCAATGACATAAGAATATCTATTAGTCTACTAATAGCATGTTTATTATTTTAATGTTCACTTAGGTCTCATAGTCTAATAGAAAATAATAATGTTATTGGTTTTACGTCCCTGTTAACTACTGAGGCTTTTAGAGACGCCGGGATGCCGGAATTTTGACCCGAAGGGAATCTTTAACGTGCCAGTAAATATACTACACGGCTCCCTCGCATTTGCGCACCCTCAAATGCCGACTGACTGCGACGGCATTCGATCCTGCTATCTTAAGCTCAGCAAGCTAGAACGTTACCGCTGAGCCACACATAATAGAAAATTTACGGGTAATAACCTAAAAGTTTAGCTCCTTAGGCCAAGAAATGTGAACAACAAAAACAAAAAATTGCCACACTGTTCAATCGTCAAATGATACAAAACAAGAGAAGCTCGCCAACCCTATTGATGAATAATTTTCTCCGCAATTAATGTACGTGGATTGGCATGCCTAAAGTTGAAAAGGGAAAAATGAGCTGTGCTGTATTACAATTCTTTCTATTTTTATTTTTTTAAATGTGAAAGACTAATAATTATGTGTGTAGAGTAATTGTTGCTACTTCAGATATCAACCTCAACATTGACAAGGGTATAGCTGGAACCGGGTGCTGAAGTTGCTTTATGGTTTAAGCCTATATTTTGAGTCTTCTTCACAGCTTACCCTCGAAAAAATTCCACGCCACGCCACTGTGCACTGGAGAAGTACGTCATGATCCTTTACCAGTAACTTCGATTTGTGTACATAGTATTTTCGAAGAAGAAGTTATCGTCAGAAATTTTGATTTTACGGCATGGTATTTTGATTAAACAAGTTATCTAAAGAATAAATAATACTCAACAACACTACTGTCAAGCCTAATATTTTTGCATCAGCATCCTTTAAACCACCGCTCTTGATCACCTAAATACAAAATGTCCTCGGAAATGAATTCTACACCCCTAAAAACTTTGAAAATGAGTCATTATAAGCAGATGTTTGCTGTCATTGTCTGCACCGCCCCCGTAGTGCCACCCCGGGGGATTCACTGGCCCCACTCCATACCTCCTATAACAAAACCAAACCCAAAAATGAATTCTGCGCCCCAAAATACCTTGAAAATGATATGCATCAACCAAGTTTTACGGTTTTTGACCCCCGCCCCCTGTAGCACCGCCCCCAATATTGACAGGCCCCTACCGTACCTCCTAGAACAATAACTACCCCATAAATGAATTTTACACCCCCGAAAACCTTGGAAATGAATCGTTATAAGCACCAGTTTGCTATCATTGTGTACACCGCCCCCGTAGTTCCGCCCCCAACAACTCACTGCCCCCATCCCTTACCCCCTAGAACAAAACCTAACCCAGAAAGGAATTCTACGCCCAAAATTACCTTGAAAATGATATACATCAACCAAGTTTTACGGGTTTTGTATCCCCTCCCACTGTAGCGCTGCCCCCTGCCCCCGACAAGAAAAATGACCCCAAAAATGAATTCCTTGCCCTCCAAAACATCGGAAATGTTACTAATTTTATAAATGTTGCCCATAAAGAATTAATTAGGAATTATTAACCCATAACATAAGGGTAGGCGCCCCATCACATGTTTGGGGGGCTGTAAAAAAATAACTAGGGGGTGTACAGAATGCCTCCGTGGCTGAAAACGTTCCTTATGGACCCCTTAACGTAACTAAAAAATCAAATCTCTTTTACCTCGATTTGCACAATTGGTTGAACATATGGCGTTAAACCACCGGACTAATAATAGAAAGAAAGCATTGAGGAATGAGGGGAGCCCTAAAAGAGCACAAAAGGACTTTTCTTACCAGGAAATTGCTTATCACAACAGGTGAGTGGAAGAGTGATCTAACCTTAAAATATACTGTAAGTTGTTTACATAGTTATATCTATGTTCATAACCATCAGCAATGTTAAGTGACGTATTTCAGTAAAGCGTATTTAATTAAAGTTGTATTCAGTGCACAGGAATGATGATTTGAGATATCAAAGTAATTAAAAAATATTATTTTTAGGTTCACTTGCGTGATACTTTGAACCTACAAAAGAAGCTACCAACTACAACCTCTTCCCACAGGTCTATGTCAACTGTATAATGAAGGTATTGCTAAAAAGAAAGTAAAGAAGAGGGATTTTTCGTGCAAGTTCATCTCACACCAATACCGCGAGTTCTATCAGAATCTGAAAGAAACGGAGTGAGAGTGACATAACAACTTGTTTATATCTAAAGCAATGCCCAATATGTATTATATTTTTCATTCATTGTTGCATTTATATTGTAGTTTTCACTTCATTGTAGCATTTATATTGTAATTATAGCTTAGATCACTTTTCCACTGTTTACAGATAGATCTCTATTCCACTAAATTCTGCATTCTTATGTTTGTATCTATGAAAACTGTATTATTTTTCCTAACGTGTGACATACATATGTTTTTATATTACATAGGCAATTGAAAAATGAATGACTTACTGACAAGATTGAATTAAAAATATAAATAAATGTTTTATTTAGTTTCCCAATAATTTTCTATTTGTGGGTTAGATCTTTACTCGGGGTAACCATTCAACTATAGAACCCCGTTTCACCAGACTACCCTGTTTTATCAGACTGTCCCCTACTGACATGCATTTAAACACGCTCGTAAGTCTACTGACTTTTGCCTGGTATTCGATCCTGCAACTTTAGTCAAAGAAGGAAGAGTCTTGTAGGCGACCTGGATGTGAGTGTAATGTGTCCGATAGCCTGTGTTATTGTGGTGTCAGAATTATCGCGAGTGTTTTAATTGAGGCTAGGATTGCGAAGGAGTTTGTCGTTTTACGTGACCGTTAATCTCGCAATCATGAGCCACGGGAACTCTGTTTTACGTGGAATCCGAACCACTGGACATAGCATTTCACTTCGAAAATCTCACATGCATTGACCGGGAATTGAACCCAGTCTGCTGTGGTGAGAGGCAAGCAGCTTGGCCGCTGCGCCACTAACCCCTATGAAGGATTGGGAAGGAGGCAACCGTGGGTAATATCTCATTATTTGCCTGGCGTAGAGGTGGGAAACTACGAACATCCTTTTCTAGGATATAACTTAATTCTTCTCAGGTTTGCCTCTCAAGGCGTTGCAACCCTCAGGCCGGATTTAATTTATTGGCGGAGTTGGAATCGAACCCAGGGCCTTTGAGACTGGAGTCTGAGTATGTGCCCGCAGACCAGAGAAGGTGCCGGGTTGCGATTCTCACTTCTTTGCAAAACAGTTGGTACCCCTTGCACTAAGTTGAGCCGATACAACTGGCACGTCACTAGCACTTAGCCCAGTAGATACAGTATATACAGATGTTTTAGCACTGCACTGTATGCCCTTGTAGCGTCATTATGCAAGACCTCTGTGATCTAGACCTATAGCAGTAGTGATCACGGAAGCTTCCATGACGCCTGGCTCGGGGCATGGACTTGGGACTTGCCCCAGGGACTTGGACATCGTGGTCATTTCAGCCCAAAGTAGACAAAGTAGGCCTACTTGGGTGTGAATAGAATTTATCTGATAACCTGTATTATTGTGGTGTTTGGAGTAGTGTGTGTATTTATAATTGAGGCTAGGATTGGGAAGGAGGAGGCCGTGGCATTATGTTTGGAACCACCCCGGTGTTTGCCTGGAGTGGAAGTAGGAAACCACACCTAGGATGGCTGAGGTGGGAATCAAACCCACCTCTTTTCAGTTCTGCGACTGGCTACGTGGCTCAGCGGTAACGTTCTCACCTGCTGTGTCCAAGGTTGCAGGATCGAATCCTGACGCAGTCAGCGCAAATGCGAGGGAGCCGTGTCAGTACCTATAGATTTAGTGGCACGTTCAAGATCCCTTTCGGGGAAAAATTCCGGCACCCCTGCGTCTTTAAAAGCCGTAGTGGTTAAAATGGATGCTAAAAAAAATAACATTATTCTCAGTTCTGCCTCACGAGGCTAAGTAGATCGTAATACGATGGCAGTGAAAATGGTCGTCGCTTCTACCACCCTACCGATCAGCTGATCACTTTGTCATGGTCGCTGCATGATGGCCTGTACATTACGATGGCAGTGACTCAGGGGACGGGTGAAAAGTAAGGAGCTTCTGCGATTTTGAGTGGGGTTTTGTTAGGTTGAACAGGCGACTAACAGGAGCCATCAGCCTACAGTCATTTATTGCAGGCCCAGGTGCAAACCACTTGCAAGCATTGTAAGCAATACCAGGCTCGTGGAGAGCGACCACGGGCCCTAGGACAAGATCTTCCGGGCCCTCAATTTTTATTCAACCTGTGACATAATTTTGAAATTACGGTATTAAGATTTCAAATCCCCCCCCAAACAGAAGTTCCGTAGAATTTAGCTTGCCTAACCAAATATTAATTTACTTTGTTTTTAGTTATTCAGACACTCACCTTATTTTCTCTCTGTGCATGTGTTCGGTACATTCTGGATGTAAGGCAGCTGAAATGACTGAAACTCCACGAGCACAGGCAGTTATCAGTTGCCATTCTGACACATAAAATATTACATACCAAGACCCCGTTATATCTCTACAATGCTTTTACACCAATGCATTCTGTTCATAATCAAGAAAATAGATACCGTACACAAAATTAACACTCCAGATTCCTATACACCGAAACATGAAGTTCAATAAATCTTTTGTTTGCACCGCCTCACGCCTCTTCAACACCTTGGATTTATATAAGTTCGTCAACATTGCAAGCACTGCAGCTCTCAAAAGACGTCTTTCATCCTGCTTCTTGGAGCAGTATATCTCTCACATCTGATTACTGCATTATGTTAAAATACTATTTACTATTTATTAGTTCAATTATAACATCAGAACAATAATTGACAACCTACCTACGTTAATGTATTTCCTTGTACTGTATACAGTGTTTGTTTTTCAGGCTGATACCGTGTCTGTATGCACTCTATTGTATATAATTTTTCCATGATTATTATTGCTATTATTATTGTATTATTACTGTCTTTTTTACTATCCATGTTAGACTATTATTATTTAAATGTGATTTCTTACTGGACCAAGAAGCCCATAGGGGATCAAATGATCGACGACCAAGGGTGAATGGAATGAAACTCGTTTTGGAGAGACCTGATGAGCAATATGGGAGTGCAGTTTTCACTAAACTGGGAAACAACATTCTCTCTGTTGATATGACCTGTGTAGATCACATAGAAATTCTGACAGTTGAAATACAATCCTGTACTATTACATCTGTCTACAAACCACCAAATACAAATTCACAGAAACCTGTAACTTCCATTCCCAAGCAACAAACCTAGTCGTAGGCGACTTAAATTGCCAAAGTATATCATGGGGATACAAAAAGACAGACTTAAGTGGTCAAAAACTAGAAGAATGGGCCGAATGCATGGGTCTTAAATTGATACATGACCCAAAGCTACCCCAGTCCTTTAATAGTGGTCGGTGGAAAAGAGGTTACAATCCGGACAACATTTTTGTCGCCGATCATATAGCTTATCAAACCAGGAAGCACATTGCAGAACCTTTCCCAAGAACTCAACACCGGGCTCTTATATGTGTAGTACAAGCAATTGTCAAACCTGAACAAGTCCCATTTAAAAGACAGTTCAACTTCAAGAAAGCTCAGTGGAATAGCTTTTCTCAAAATCTAGATCAGTGGTTCTTAACTGGTGGTCCGCGGACCACGGGTGGTCCGCGAGTGCCTCGGGAGTGGTCCGCGGGAGAAAAGGGTCCACCAGCTCTTATACAAAAGTGGCCAATAAATGGGCATTTCGAAAACGATGTGCGTTAAACGAGAATCGTCCGAATGTATTCGCGGCGATGACTATCAGGTTTTGAATTGAAATATCTTTAAAATAAGTGTTATTGAGGAAGGGTTACAACTGATAAGGTGTAATGGGTGGGGGTGGCAGGGTGGAGGGGCAGGGGGGAGGGAGGAAGGGTGGTCCGTACATGATTCAATTTCACGCAGAGTGGTCCGCAGACTTCTACGGGTTCAGAACCACTGTTCTAGATGATGAGGTGACGAAGATCAAGCCTGACCCAGAGAAATAGGCTACATAGGTTTTGTTGAATTAGTAAAGTCTATCTCCCGTAAACACGTCCCAAGGGGCTGCAGAACAATGTATATTCATGGACTCGATAAGGGCTCAAAATCCCTCCTTAACAAATATGAACAACTCTATCAAAAGGACCCATTCGCAGAGGAAACAATACAAACTGGAGAACACCTTCTCCAAGCCATATCGAAATCAAGAACAGAAAAATGGCGTAACCTTCTCGAAAGCTTGGACATGAAGCTCACAAGTCGTCAAGCTTGGAAATTATTGAAGAATCTCAATGTTGATCCTACAGTTCCAACCAAGGAATCGGATCAAGACACCGCTGACCAAATAGCCTATCAACTACTGCGGAATGGAAAAGCCTCAAGAAGATCCAAAGAAACAAAAATCCAACGATATGAACAGGAGAACAATCATCTTGGTACACGATTCAGAGCGGAAGAATTAAGAACTGCTATTCAACAGATGAAACACAACAAGGCTGCAGTATTGGATGATGTAAGACCTGAGCAAATAAAACATTTTGGGCCCTTAACTATCGAATGGATCCTACAACTGATAAACACCTGTGTGACTAAAATGATAATCCCGAAGTTATGGCGTAAAGCAAAAGTTGTGGCCTTGTTCAAGCCAGGTAAAGAACAAAATGAACCCAAGAATTTCAGACCTGTATCACTTCTCTGTCATCTCTGTAAGGCCCTGGAGAGAATAATTTTGAACCGAATTTCTGATTTTGTTGACAGAGAGATCATTAAGGAACAATCAGGTTTTAGAGCAGGAAGTCGTGTACTGGTCAAATACAGAACTTAACCCAGTATATTGAGGATGAAAGGAAACAGATTACTGGAGTTGCTTTTGTGGACCTCACAGCTGCTTAATACTGTAAACCACAAGCGATTGACAAAGAAACTGTACTCAACAACTAGAGACTTCCAACTAACACAGTTTATTCAGGGCTTGTTGCAGAATCGACGATATTTTGTCACCCTGAAGAATAAGAAAAGCCGATGGAGGAACCAAAAGAATGGCCTCCCACAGGGAAGTGTGCTAGCTCCGTTATTATATAATAATTATCTACACTAACGACCAGCCACATAACATTGGAACCAGAGCATTCATCTACGCAGATGACACTGCTGTTGCTGCTCAAGAATCAACGTTTGAAGAAGTAGAGTTAAAGCTGGCATGTGCTCTTGAAGACTTATCCATCTACTACAATGATAACTACTTGAAACACATCGCAGAGAAAACCCAAATATGCGCGTTTCACCTGCGCAATAGGGAGGCGAGAAGGCAGCTGAACGTCACCTGGAATGGTCACAATCTAAAACATTGTGTTCATCCTAAATACTTAGGAGTAAAGCTGGATCGCTCGCTAACCTACAGTATAAACAGCATTGCATGGACACCAAACGGAAGGTATGCACCAGGAACAATATCATTCGGAAGCTCACAAACACCAGATGGGGAGCGCAGCGTAGTGTCCTGCGTACAACTGCCCTTGCTCTGAGTTTCTCTGCTGCAGAATATGCTGCTCCAGTCAGGAGGAACTCTGCTCATGCCAACCAAGTAGATGATGCCCTCCATGAGACAGGCCGTATTGTGACAGGCAGTCTACGCCCAACTTATGTCGATAAGATCTTCTATGTGTTTTGGACTCGGATAAATAAATAATTTGAATTGTGAATGTAAGTGAGACGTTTTATTTTTATGAGCCCTAATCTTATTGTATGTAGGGCGCTACTGTAAAGGAGCTCTTAAGCTCTAAGTGTAGCCGTGGAAATCAATCAATCAATCAATCAATCAATCTCTCTCTCTCTCTCTCTCTCTCTCTCTCACACACACACACACTCATTGGTCGTTCTTACTTCAAGGTGTTGATCACTGTGCATTACAAATTGCATGTTCGTATACTCCTTTCAGAAATGTATGAAGTATAGAGTCGATTTTTTCTAAAATTGAACTAGAAACTCTGCGCTTCACAAAGAGCTCTTGAATTTTAGCACGTTATAAACTAAATGCACAACTCAAGCAACTTTGCCTTTTCTCCGGAAGAATAACTAATAAATAAATAAATAAAAAAATAAATGGTTATTTATAGAATTAATTGTATGTTCTCTTTGTAATGTTTTGGATACTATTCACTGGCTGTGTTAGGCCACGGCCACTTCCTTCCAAATCCTTGCCCATTCGCCTTCATCCATTCCATCTCTCATCCCGACGCGCAGGTCGCCCACGGGCGTCGACTAGAAAGACCTGCACTCGGCCTCTCAGGAGGTCATACGAAAAAAAAAAAAAAAAAAAAAAAAAAAAAAAAAAACCTGGCTGTGTTTACACCGAACAGAGGCATATCAGAAAAATTCATGATAGTTCAGACATTAAATTAAAGAAAGCTGTCTAGTGTCAACCACCTCGAGCCCCTCAAAAAATCCGAGCCCCTGAGCTACAGCCCCGCTTGCCCCTCTCTCTCACTCCCTCTCGTCGGGCCTGAGCAATACCACCAACAAATGAAAACCTAATTTCTCGTAACCGAGTTAATTTTAGCGACGTTGGTTGTTACTCCGCAACATTCGTGCATCAAAGTGGTGTTTAGTAGACCAAGTGTGGTATGTGGTTCTGTCTTTTCCAGATGTCCTTTCTGCTCCAGCACATTACAATTATTGCAAGAACTGCCAGTGTTAATGTGCCCCCATATTGGCGTATTACCTATACCTAATACGTATTAGCCTAAGGTATGTTTACATATGCCTGGGTCCCGGGGCGTAGCCGTGCTCGTGAAATAGTGCACCACAGCCGCGAAGGCAGCTGCAGCAAGTTCGAAGATCGAAGGTTAGAATCCTGGCGCTGACAGCGGCTATCCTGAGTATGTTTTTTTCCCAGGGGTTTCCACATTCCCTCCAGGAAAATGCCAGGACGGTACCTTTCTTCAAGTCCCGGGGCACACGCCTCATCCCTGACCCCAATACAGTTACACACACTACTGCGGTCATCACATCAATACAGGTTATCAGACATGTTCAACACACAGTCAACTACAGGGAGTTGATGACCAAGATGTCAAGAGCCCCTAAACTGAATTAACAACATCTGTTTGGGAGTTGTGATGATTCAACATCATCATTGGCTCTCTAATAATTGATGTGTTCTCTCTCCACTCCTTTAGGCTATGCTTGAATAAAAATAAACCATGCATTTTATGGTAGGCTTCCCTTTTTTCATCCAGTTTAATTTCAAATAAATTAGACAGGGTGACCGTGCATTTTGTGTTAGGCACCCCCTTTTCCTTCCTGTTTAATTTTAATTAAATTAGACAGGGTGGCTCTCGAGGATTCGGGGATTGGTGGTCACATTACGAAGACAGTTGACATTTTTATAATGTCGTATGATCTTCGCAGTATTTTTCGAAGTAATCGATCAATATTTAATTGACCTAAGACTAAATAAGGTGCTATAACCTTGAGAGAGCTTTTAATGTCAAATCTGTAGACAATATTAAAGGATAGTGTATCTTTTTAAATCTGACTGGGAGCGTGGCGCAGCGGTAACGTTCACGCCTGCCGATCCCAAGTTTGCAGGATCGAATCCTGGCGCAGTCAGTTGGCACTTGAGGGTGATTATATGCGAGGGACCTGTGTCAGTTTTAATCATCAATGTTTGTTGAAATTGTAAATGGTTCGTGGGGGCTTTTAACTTATCTTTATTTGATACTAGCCATACCCGGCATGCGTTGCAATGCCAATCAAAGACAGAAAGGAAGATAATATTGTTATTGGTTTTACGTCCCTTTTAACAACTGCGGCTTTTAGAGACGCCGGGGTGACGGAATTTTGACCCGAACAGGATCTTTAACGTGCCAGTAAATCTACTGACACTGCCCCCTCGAATTTGCGCACCCTCAAATGCCAACTGGCTGTGCCAGGATTCGATCCTGCAACCTTGGTTACAGCTGGCGAGAACGTTACCGCTGAACCACGCAGCCAGCCCAAGAAAGAAAGAAAGAAAGAAAGAAAGAATTAAAAGAAGTGTTTGAATTGTAATTTCGTTTACTGAAGTGCCATTGGATAAACAATATTCTTTGTTTTTCTGTTTGGTGCGTATACCTAGGTATAGACTATAAATAAATCCGAAGGCTTTCCGACGCGTGAGCACGCCACGTACAGCTGATCATGTGAGCATTTGTTGAAACTACTCATGCGCCACCTAATGTCAAATGAATTTACTTATTCAGAAACAATGGTGGGAGTGTGCACAACAACTCACCAAAGTTTCATTACAATTGGTGGAATTGCATACGAACGCTTACGGGACTCTCCTGAAATGATTCGCTGGCCAACACTCATTTGTTGAAAGTACTCGTATGCTACCTACTATCAAATGGTTTTTCTTATTCAGAAACATTTGTGGCAGTGTGCCCTACAATTCACCTACATTTCATCGCAATCGGATGAATGGCATTAGAACACATACAGGACTTTGTTGAAACGATTCGCGCATCGTCACTCATTAGTTAAATCTACTCGTGCGCTACCTACTGAGAAATGGATTTACTAAGCCAGAAACTTTCCTTGGAGTGTACACAATAACTCACCCAAGATTCATCGCAATTGGATGAATGATATATGAACGCATACGGGACTTTGTTGAAACGATTCGCGCTCCGTCGGTAATTTGTTGAATCTGCATACATAATGTAAAAACCTTTCTTGGAGTGTGCACAACAATTCACTAAAGTTTAATCACAATCGGATGAATGGCATATGGACGCATACAGGGCTTTGTTGAAACGATTCGCCCGCCGTCACTCATTTGTCGAATCTACTCGTGTGCTACTTATTGTAAAATGGATTTACTAAGCCAGAAACCTTCCCTGGAGTACACACAACTACTCACCCAAGTTTCATCGCAATCGGTGATGGTATATGAACGCATAAGGGACTTGATACGATTCGCGTGCCATGACCGTATTCGAACCAGCAGCCAAGCGTGAGTTCAGTTTTAAGAACCCGTGATCAAAAACCGTGGCGTGAACTGTATTGGAATAGACAGAAATCACACGGTGGGCTTCTGGCATCACCTCGCGATGAATCAGCAAGCCATTCTCACACCTTGCATTGCGTTGTGAAAAGTATACAGATTGTGCAATTGGGTTACTGTGGGATTTAAGGGTTCCTGTTAAGTCCGTCGCCCATTTGTGTCGCATAAATAATTTGTAGCTAGACACCTTCCTTGGAGTGCACAAAAAAAACTCACCCAAGTTTCATCGCAATCGGATGAATGGTATATGAACGCATAGGGGACGTACATACAGACAAACTATCACGTAACATTGATTTTTATATAGATAGATAGAAATTATGGTTGATACTATACGGTTTTACCACTTTCTACCGTACTCTCCTCTGTCGGAAAACTTTAGCCTAACCTGTGAATGTACATAGACTGGCCAAAATAAAAGTTATACTTGTGGTCGAGCAAGGTCTCGTGCCAGTATGGAGTCATTAACTAATTTTACGCAGTTGTGTTAAAATTAACACTAAATACTTTAATTAATTGAAGAGCTCCCTGGAATAACGTTGGAAGCGCCACATTTTGTCAAAGCGATGTTTGAATTCCTTTGTTTTACATTTACATTGTGTAGATTAGCATATATGTGTATTTAAACAGCCATTGTCCCTTGGATGTTTCCACAGTTCTCAACATTTTATTAGGTGGCGCTTACAACATTATTCCAGGGAGCTCTTCAATCACTGTTAATCTGTTGAAGCTTGATTGTCGGTGTATGACGTACCTAATGGCTTGACTTCGAATTTATCTTCTAATGAACGCTTCTAAAAGCCGCAGTAGTTAAAAGGGACGTAACCCCACAATATTATCATCTAAAGAACGAGAAGCAAAGAGTTAATTTATAAAGTTCCGGACCAGATTTATGGCGCAGTTATGTTCACGTTCTCTTTCTACAGTGGGCACAGCAATATCAATAAATATGCCTGACAACAGTGCGGCCGCTATATTCCGCCCAACTACTTCATCAACTGATTGAAGAAGTGTGTTTCACAGAGTGTTTCAGCCTGCGATTTTGCTTTTCGAACTTTTTGTGATGGTTTTCATGCTACTGCAAATTTTCATTCGAAGATTTTACTATGTCAAATTACCTAAGGGACAAAAGAAGCAGAGAACGTGCGAATTAAAAAAAAAACATTGAATCTTAGGGCCTATATAATATTTCTATTACATATTTAAAAGAAAGCTTGTAGTTAAACGTGACCGTTAATCGCGAGACCATGAGCCACGGGACCTCCTTTTTACGTGGAATCCGAACCACAGGACATGGCATTTCACTTCGAAAATCTCACATGCATTATTACATATTTAATACAAGACGAAAATGAAAAAAAAATGACTCCAGAAGACCGTATTTAATAACCAAATCCAAGTTCTGTGCTAGGTTGTGAGCTTGCTTATTCGTATTGCATGATATCATAAATGTAAAACTGTATGTTTCAAGACCGTAGTACACAAGAAAACGTGGTCATTAATATTAAGAGAAAATATAAATAGAAGGTAGGCCTATACACCTATTTCCACGGTAGGGTACACCTAAATTACACACTGTATGTACATATGAAAACAAATATTTTATTTGCAGTAGATGACTGCGCTAGATTACATGTTATTCGATGGCAGAGAACGCTGAATGGAAATACATATCTGAGACATGCACGCGCTGACGCCTGACCCATTGCAAATATCTAGCCGGTACCATCTCCCACCACGGTCCCTACGGCCAACTCTCTCCGCTGAATGAAAATCTTGATAATGTCTTGATAATACCAGAATTACTTACTCTCAGCGTTGTCAGCTGTGTAGAGTTCAAGTAAAAACCCTGGCTCACTCAAGCCGGTGCACGTGTCAAAGCAGCACAGCTTAAGTCTAAGCCCCCTGTTACTCCATAATGTGAGCCATTAATCATTCACACGTTCGATGAATATAATAGTACATTATGCAACGAGCCTGTAATGGCAATAATTAAGACACGAGTATGTTTATAAAACGAGCGTATGCGAGTTCTATAATTTCCATACGAGTGTCTTAATTACCATTATAGGCGAGTTGCATACGACTGTTTATGTTCGACGATAATTATTATAACTATTTTATGTTCGAAGATAAATATTCATAAATATCTGTCGAGATTTCGCCACTTTTATGTACTGAACAGAGCGCATGGAACGCAGAGAATGCCATGTATTTGACCATGGTCTCCTAGATCACCCCACTATGACACTAGGCAACGCAGTGAAATTTAAATTAGAAGGCCTTGGAACTCAGCGCGGGTGCGATGCTAACCTTATCTAATTGGTCAAACAACTGTTTCTTGAGCTGTGATTGGTGGGAGAAACTGTTTCATAATGAAAAATAGTGTTATAATGACCATCATTTTGATACAGTTTTCTGACATATAATAGTCAGGGTCGAACATAAAACAGTATTATTTGACGCACAATATTGATATTGAGTTCATGATATTGTTAATATGACGTCTCTAACTAAAGCTATGGTAGTAGAATGAAGATTGAAGTAAAAGAGTACCGTATTAGGAAATAAAGCTAGTGATAGAACGACCGCATGCTGGATGAGTTTTCATGTAGGATCATTTAAATAAACAAAATAAAATGTGCTGGCATTCTTGTTGAATTGATTTTTGAATCGTTATCCTGTAGGCTACTTGAGACCAGTATGAGCAGATTAAATCAACGGAATGTACGATTTCCCTATAACTTGTGCTGTTGTAGCCTCATACAACACGCCATAGTACATTATAACCAGGTCGTGCTGGCCAAACGAGAATGTCGATAATGATTGTTCTCGTTTTCACGTTACCGGGAACAGCAGTTCCGAACCGTTATTACCGTTCTTCGCTCCCGCCTGCGAGACCGATCAGAACTTGGGAGCTCTTTGCGCGACTCTAGTCTGCACGCTCCTGAAAACGGTTAAGCTATTGGCAACTCCAGCTATCTGATATGACATCTAGCGGTAAAAATGAGAAACTTACCAAGTAGGGTACATTTGTCACGTGGTGACTGTTTGTATATGGTTTCTTGTATTCGTAAGCAGATCGAGGTAAATTCTTCGTGTCTTTATACATAAGTAATAAGTTTTACTCGTTGATGGAGTGTAAAATGAGTAAAAGCAAAGTATATTGCTCAGTTTACGGCTGTAAGTCGATGCATAGGAGGGCTGCGGATATAAGTTTTCATCTCTTTCCAAAAGATGTAAATAGCAATAGCCGAAAGGTGACGATACCAAATAAATACGGGCAACAGGAGCGGGTTGGACCACTCACCACTACACTCACTGACGACAGGACGGGTTGTTCACTGTTACGCCGAGCCAAGCCTACACCAGCTGAGTACAGCCAAGCTTCATCAGTCAGGTATCCTTCCTCCTCCCTAGTTCATTTCCAATTACCCTACCAACCGCCATCACCTCGCGCTGCGATATCCAAGCCTCCACTACAAGTCATATAGGCCTAATTTGACTTCGCAGGATAAATATCTACTCTGCGAGAAGCTGCTACCAGTCCGATATTCAACACCAAACCCACCAGCTAACCATCCAAATCAAACAATTCCTGTGTCCCCCGAGCTTTAATACAAGTTAAACTCATCCCTTCGCCCTACCAAGCAGCAAATAATTTCTACAGTCTATGGTACAGTGAGCAAACTCAAATATAGCTTTTAAACGTAACAGCGCCATGACTCGAACTGCTCAAAAACAAATACCAGCAGACAACCGATGCTTGGTAATATGCAATTGACACATAAAATCCAGTGGAACACACAAATTAGATCACGTGTATCGCACAGTTATACATATATACAACCAAAAATAACACTGTCGTTATTTTATGGACGACATTTACTGATTATAACCGAAAAATAAAAAGTGTTCCATATCAAACGTATGTTATTGAGTATTTTTACCCTACTTATCCAGACGACCGCAGCGCCCCAAGTGTTAGTTTGAGTTGCCAATCTGTCTGTTAGGTAGTCAGCCCGAAGGCTGGTTGGATCCTCAAAACGTACCGCCGTTACGTTATGTGAGTAGATACCCACAAAAACCCAAGGCAGCGCTATTTTGAGGCGTTCTAGGCAAGAAGAGGAGTGAGGTAGTTTGCCATTGCTTTCCTCACTGAGTCAGAACAGTAGTCACAACCCTATGAGTAGAACCTTTCACAGCATTCACAGGCACTGACTGTGCCCCGAATGCCATTACTAAGCACCACCCATACCTCAGTAGCTTCCATATAATCACAGCCATGAGTGAGACTGAGACATCGGTGAAAAGCCAATACGGTATGGCTAAAGTTATTGGGCTATTCTGGGCAATAAAGTGAGGAATTGTAATGAATCTAAGTTCACATTAGCTCGTTTCAATCCGTTAAATTAAGTAATACACCTGTTGGGACATGGCCAAAAGTTATCAAGAGCGAGCTTATTCTCTTTTTGACCGATTGTACGTACTCACAAACATGCAGTGGCGTACGCAGGATTTCTGTCTGGGGTGGGGGTCATCAACTCAGTACGGTAGTTGTGTACAGTATTAAAATAATACGGTATTTCGATTATTATTCATAAAAGGCAATAATTAAAAACCACTCTCTTTGCATGAAAACTATTTCAATTATATTTTCCAGCACAATAAGAACATTCAAAAAATATTAAAAGAATATGGAAAACAGTAGACTAACTAAACAAAAGTTTGGTGTTAACAAAGACTAACTAAATATTAAAACTGAAATGATGAAGAGGTATCAACATGTTCATACGTGACTGCTTATAATATTGATATTATGTGAGAGAAAAAATAATGTTTTGCTTTCCATGTTCTTACTGCCACTACTATTGACTCTCAAAATATGCATATCTTTGATAGGAGTAAATTGCAGAAACTCATGTATCGAACTATCTTTAAGGGAACTGACACATATAGTGGCACATTTATGCACATTTAAAGTAGCCCGAAGCGACGTGAAAAAAGTTACCGATCGCACACGTTAACATAGAAACTGATCCATGGCTGACTCCAACGCTGGAGGAGTCTCGCTGCAAATCGAGTGTAGGGCATTTACAAAGTGAAGAACGTGACCACATTTAAAATATATGCAGGAGTAATGAAGCCTCATTAGCGGCAGTGTAAAATATTTACCAGGTGATAGATAAGGATTCAAGTAAACAAATGTCCCCCCACCCCCGTCGGTACGCCACTATAAACATGGACATGGGAACTGTTTCTTTGGCAATTGCTTCCAGAAATCCTCAGGGTGTCGCCTTCTGTGGCTTAGGAATGCCCTCTCCCAAAGATCCTGAGTTCGATTCCCAACTCTGCCAAGAAATTTGATTCTGGTCTGACATCTGGAAAGGAGTACACTGAGACTCGTGAGGATAACTACTGAGGAGAGGAGAATTCGATATCCCTTTCAGTGTTTTCCCACTTGTATACCAGGCAAACGCCAGGATTGTAACTAACCAAAGGCCACGGCCGTTTCCTTCCCAATCCTAACCCACTTCCCCGTTTTAAACACTAAGACACGCTCCTGAAAACTGTTAAGCTATATGGCTAAAGTTATTAGGTTATTCTGGGCAATAAAATGAGGAAATGTAATGAATCTAAGTTGACATTAGCTCGTTTCAATCCGTTAAATTAAGTAATACACCTGCTGGGACATGGCTAAAACAGTTATCAATATTGGGCTTATTCTTTGTTTGAGTGATAACTACTGAGGAGAGGGGAATTCGATTCCCATTTTGTTGTTTTCCCACTTATATACCAGGCAAACGCCAGGATTGTACCCAACCAAAGGCCACGGCCGTTTCCTTCCCAATCCTAACCCACTCCCCCGTCTTAGACCCCAACACAGGTTATCAGACAGAATCCACAGACACAACAAATTTTGAGGGGGATTCACAATTTCTAATCTGATAAGGTGGATCTAACTGGCAATAGGGTCTTGCGCGCGTAAACTTGGCACTCTGAGGGCTGGAACGGGGCAAACTCAGCCTCGTGAGGCAATACTGAGAAGAGGAGAGTTCGATTCCCATCTCAGATATCTTGGAAGAGGTTTTCATTGGTTTCTCCACTTCTACTCCAGGAAAATGCCGGGATGGTTCCTAACGTAGGGCCACGGCCGCCTCCTTCCCAATCCTTACCTTAATTACAAATACACACACTAATACAGACACCACAATTACACAGATTTTCAGATCATTTATTTATTTACTTATTTGTGTACACCCAAGTACACAGTACTAAATGACTAGGATGTACAAGCCCCTGAAATGAAAAAATGAAAAAAAAAACGGTAAGTAGTTAGTTTTATTTTTTGTATTCATTTTCACTAAAATCCAATTCATTAGGGGGCGGATGATCTAGATGTTTTTCCCCTTAAAACATTCATCGTCATCATTATGTGGTGATGGTCATGACTGTACATTCAGACGATCTTAAACTTTTTCATGAAACTCATTTCTTGTGGCGTTTAGTATGCATTGGGAAATACAGGCTGATGACTGTAGAAGAGCAATTGGACGGAAAGTACAAGCGAATAGTATGTGTTACACTAGAGCTCGACGTGCATACCTTGCTGGCACGCTATATATCACGCCCGTATTTCAACTCATGCAATGTAGCCTTATCTAGGAATGGTCTAAGTGAAGTACGATCACAGATATTTTCTTTGGGGTCTAATCAAGATCGTGAGTTCACGGTCGCAAGGATCCTATGTGGGTGTTGTATAGGTACTGTTGATCCGAGTTCGCATGGGTTGCCAAACACACTTCAATATATTCTCTGAAATAGATTCTTGACACAACTTCCAATGCAGTGTTAAAATTGAAAATCTCAAAATTTATCCTGAAGGAGTTCATTCTCCAAACCACCCAATGGGCTCACAAGTGGAACGGAACCCATGCTGAATATTGCTTTCACACACCTGTGCTGGGTTCCTCTATTTCATCTTACTTGTTAACCTCCTTTGGTTATCTCTTGTTCTCTTCCGATCCAGATGGTTAGCCTATCAGGGGATCGGAAACCTAGCCTCTACTAGCCCTTTTATTTATTTCCTAATTATCTTATTGTTGTTGATTCATTTAGGGGCTTTGCCAATCGTGGTCATGTATCCCTGTGTACTTGGGTGTGTACGTAATCTACCTAATAACCCGTGTAATTGTGATGGTTGTAGTAGTGTGTGTGTTTGTAATTGGTGCTAGGACTTGGCTGGAGGTGGCCGTGGCCTTAATTTGGGTACCATCTCGGCATTTGCTTGGAGTAGAAGTGGGAAACCACGATAAACCACTTCTAGGATGACTGAGGGGAGGGGGGGGGATCGAACCCGGTTCTCTGCGGTGAACTCCACGAGGTGGACTGATGAACTCATTAAACGAGGGGTCAGATCTCTTCCTTTTCTTTTTTACTTCTGCCCCATTTGAGTGCGGGTTTTCCCTGTCCATCGTAGGAGAAAGGGTAACAATCTGGGTAACATTTGGGAAGTCCAAAATCTCCGAGCCTCACGGGAGGTGGCGTACTCTATGATTCGTTCGTCCATTTGCCGGTCAGTAGCTTCGGAAAAGTTCATACGGTTCCGGATGCAACCGACCGCATACGATGACGTAATATATAACTACTATTAGCTCTATGAACGAAGGGGGTGTGTCACTGTTGAGCAGAGGGGAATGTTTCTTCGGAGAGACTTGAGGATTTAGCACGCAACCCGCGAACACTGCACACTGACTAACTCTGCCCTACATAAGCACATTGCTAGACATAGGCCTATATGAGAAAGATATACATGAGATCAAATTTCACTCTCTGAATGCTCCAATATGATAAGGCGGTGCAGCACTGCATCCTTAACTACAAACCGGAATGATCAATGTAGCAACGTGATTGTAAGCTGGGTTATCTTTTAGATGCGTATTTTACAGTAGTTTCAGCTAGCAATTGGATTAAGTCTATTGAGAAGGCCATGGTTAATGTAGGGACGCCCAATTCAAGCAACAAAGGGGATTGCCGATTACCTCTCTTCCATTGACGATTCAAGTCTGCAGAACACTCATCTCAACAGCGAAAATGAGAGATGTAGAGAGAGTGAACAAGCACGTCATAAGTAGTACATTACAGACTTACAGTTAAAATGAGGAATAGCAATCTTCAATGTCACCCTGCCCCATACTGAGAATATGAGGTGTACTCATAAAGAAGTATTGAATATACAATCCTAGTTAGCTGTCGGAAAGGAAACTGAAAAGAAAGATAGAAAGGAAAAACGGGCCAAATGCGTGGAGAAAATATAGTAAGTGTTTGATATTGTAGTTATTATGCAAAGTTATTTGAAACTGAAGAAATTTGAATGCTTAATGTCATTATTTTAAAGAGTAGGGTAAAATCTAAATCACCTGAGCCGCTTCGCGTTGTATAGGTGTAATCGTAGTAGACACACGGCTTGGGTTGAGTCTCAGTTTTGTCATAGAGGACTCAAATCCTAGGATGAAGGTTGGAACAGAGTGAACTCAAGTTTGAGGGGACAAATGAGAAGATAGATTGGATCGAATTCCACTCTCATCCTTTGAAAAATGGTTTAGACGGATTCCCACTTCTACTCCAGGTGAATGCTAGGATGGAATTAGGACCAAGGCCACGGCCTTCTTCCTAATCCTAGCGTGAATTACAAGTGGACTTAATATCACAGAATATGATACAGATTACGCACACACTCAAGAATCCCCTAAATGAAACAACAATTAAGTTATGTGCATTCAGTTGGCCTGCATGAGAATTGGGTCTGTTAAAATAACTGTTTCACGTGGATATTGGACTTAAAGACTTGGAAACAAAATCTTGACTTGGCTGGCCGGATACAATTCATTGGCTGTCACCACGGAGGCCCGGATTCGATTCCCGGCTCTGCCAAGAAATGAAATTCTGGTCTGAGGGCTGGAAAGGGGAACGCTCAGCATCGTCAGGCAAAACTGAGAAGAGGCGGGTTCGATTTCTACCTCAGCTATCCTGGAATTGGTTTTCCATGGTTTACCACTTCTACTTCAGGCAAATGATGAGATAGTGCGTGTATTTGCAATTAAGGTTGAGATTGGGAGTGATATGACCGTGGCCTCAGGTTAGGAACCATCCCGGCATTTGCCTCGAGTAGAAGTGGAGTTACCACGGAAAGCCACCTCTAAGATGTGAAACCCACCTCATCTCAGTTTTACTTCACGAGGCTGAGTGTATCCCGTTCCTGCCCTTAGACTAGAATTAATTTTCTTGGGAGAGCAGGGAATCGAAACCGGACTTCAAGAGTGACAGCCAAGAACGCTAAGCACTCTACCACGATGTTGTCAATACACGGTGTATGTATACTGTACTGTATATATAAGGATACTGCAATTGCAGTCTAATAGTTTCACTGTGCAGTGCTAGCAAGGCGTTTACGTGATAAGCACATTACTATAACGTACAGTTACCGAAAGTTAGCTCTGCATTTTCCCCATCTCATTCCCCCGGTATACTACTGCAGCGTAAAACATTTGCCACGCTGAGCGTGTCTGTGTCTGTGAGAACCTACTGACACACGCGTCAATGTTCTCGGATAGGGAAGTATTCGGTACGCTCTCCACACTGCTCTACACCCTTCTCCTACCACTGAGCTCTCAAGGTCAAGTGCATAGCTAAGCGCCGGTTACTGTTCGAATGGGGCTTTTGTATATGCTTACTAAGATATTTATTTTGCGGGCAGAATCGAGGAAGCCTGAGCGGCCCGACCCGATTAGCGCCTGTTGAAGCGGGTGAACAGAAACAGAGCTCAGCCCTCTGGCCGGGTGGCTGATCGGGTAGAGGGGCGTGCTCCTCCTGTGCAGGACGTCAGGAAGGGCATCTCACCGTAAAAACATCTGCCACATTGAAGACATACTGTATCTCACCCGAACGCGTAGAAACGGGCATATAAGGGGTAGAAGGGAGGAAACAACGTAGATCTGGAAGAGACACTGAACATAGCAGACTACTGTACTTGCCGCCTTTGGTCCTGGTTGAACGCATGTCTGTAGAGGGCGCTGAGCATTCCAAAAGCAGCCAGGAACAACAGCAACTCCCGGTAGATGAGCTTGTAGAGGCTACCCCTCCACATAAAGAGCAGGCGGGTAAAGCCGCCGCTTGTGGACGATGCCACCTCATATTGGTAACTCACAGTCATGCTTGACCACTAGCACTCACTGTACTCACTCAATCGGCGCACTGCAATAGTGAATGTCAGTGTGCCGGAGATCGTTACCATTGATTCCCTAACTAGTGTCCTGCAAGGGAATGCATTTCCCTAACGTCAGAAGAGTGTATACCGTACTAATACAGCACTGCTATACCATGAAATATTCACTCGATTAATGCAATAGATACACTCAACTCAGGACACCCAGCAGAGGAATGCCAAACTTGAAATATTCCTCAATCATAATGAGCTAATCTGACAATAATATGATCTCCACAGTATTTCTGGTTAAACATAGGACACGACTCGTCTCGGTTTTGGCTCGCGGCACGACTGCGAGCGAAGAGCTAGGCAGGCTGGCAGGCAGTTGTGTAACAGAGAGAGCAAGAAGGTACACTCAATATAGCTAAGGTCAGGGCAGCCCGAGTCATCCCTTCAGCTAGATGGCGCGGCACTGCTCCAAGTTAACAGTGGCGGCTGGTGGTTATTCATCCTAAGTCTGGGTGAGAGGAGAGGGGAGGGGTAGGGGGTCATAGATCAATCGTGAATATCATAACGGATTCCAAAAGATTATTGATTTATATTTATTTACAGTATACTCTTGATTATCCGGGCTAATGACCGGGGTGAATGGCACGGATAATCGGAAAACACGGATAATCCAAAAGCTTGTGTTTATTGTAAGAAGAATGCCTTCTATAATTTTTAAAGTATACAGTACCATAGAAAGTAGGCTATAATACATTTATAAAGAAAACTCACTCACATTATTGTGCTGTCTTTAATGGTTCATCTGCTTCCTTACCTCGAGACGTATTTTGCGTGCGACAATAATGTCACCATATTTAAACCACCTTTGTTACCTACCATATAATCCAACTGTAGAGCCATCTTACAGTATGACAACAGCTGTTGAACATTTAAGCAGATCTCTCAGTGGAATGCAGACAGCACTTGCCTTCCAGCAACCTTGAAATAAGCCTGCCCCCACCTCTTTACGGAACTTATACAGTGAGTCCGGGAATGTTCTCCGCAGCGCCTACATGCGTCTGCGAGAGCTAGCTACAGAAGTTACGTTGGCAGCACGGCTGTCGCTTGCATCATATTAGCCTTTCACGAAATGATTGCCGGCGGTCGAGATGGGAACTATTCTTTGTTTACTTGTGTCACACGTCAGCCTGCTTCGTTGACAGGTACAGTTGCGCGAGTAGGATATGACTCAGCTCAAGTAGCCTCTGTCATCGTTTAACTGTCTGTGGTGACATGAGCTCCTAAGACGCGCAATGCTGCTTGACTTATGTGCAGAATGCATTCTGTCATCGCTGTGTTCCCTAATAACAAGCAAACAGTATACTTTGTACTCACCACAGCCATTCATAACAGATGCTGGAAGTGCTGATGACACATACGCTCGCTAACTGCAATACACACTGACGATTTCGACAGGCTACAGCCCACACGTGTGGGATTCACCCTGTCAAGGACACCGTGCTACCAACTAAACCGATGAGGCAACCACTCACAGCTGCACGTAACCACTGCGGAGAACATTCTCGGGCGCCCTGTACTTCGCTATTACAATACAAGGAGTCGTCGACCTGTCACAAAGTACCGTACTAAAAATAACTTACCCTCACCGGGACTACACTGCAAAAATATGTATGAAAAATATATTCAAACGTATTCAGTTTACAGTACAGTATGAATTACAGAGAATTCCTATAATCTATACTGTATTCTCAATTAGTTTTAATTAGGCAAAAACGTGCACGGTTAATCCACAAACCGGATAATCAAAAGTATACTGTATTTATTTATTTATTTATTTATTTTCAGTTGCTGAAAGGCATACTGGCTAGGTGGGATTCAATTTGGTGGAAACCAGGTAAACAGTCTGGCTTATGCTAATGACCTGGTTGTAATAGCAGACTCCATCGATAGCTTGCAATGTAACATGTTAGAGCTTGAACAGAAATGTTGGGAATATGGCATGAAAATCAGCATTTCAAAAACGAAGGTGAAATCGGTAAAGCAGAAACACAAGAAAATAGAATACCAGATAAGAGAAACTAACTTGGAGCAGGCGGACAATTTAAGTACTTGGGCTATGTAATCTCGCAGGATGGTGGTATGGGGAAAGAGATAGAGTCGAGGGGCAGGAAAGCCAATGCAGTGAGCTCTCAGTTGCAATCTCCAGGGTGGGATAGATGTAGCTCCCTAGTTTTAAATGTCCATAAGTTTTATAATTGTTGGTATTTATTAACAAAAATTGTTCTTTTTTGTAATGGTATCACTGAGAATACCCTGACTTGTAGTAACATTATCATCCATTGAACGACGAGATGGCAGGACGGTTGACTGTAAAAGAGTGCGCCCAGGTTGCTTCGCGGTTTGAAGTGTGGCGATCTGTAGCCCTTGTTCAGCGATGATGGCGAGGTGTTCATTGTCCTCATGGCACACTTGATGCTAAAACCATTAGGAATTGTCACAGCAAGCTAATGACAACTGGGTCAGTTGTGGATAAACCAAAAAGTGGACGACCTTCGGTAGTGCGATCTCCAGAAAATGTAGCGGCAGTGAGGGAGTTATTCACTCGCAATCCTGGTAAAGCAACACGCCAGGCAGCTCGTGAGAGTGGAATTCACAGGCATACTGTGCGTGTTTTCTTAAAGAAGGACCTTGTCTGGAGACCTGGAAACCCCGTTATGTTCAGAAGTTATCGTTGGAGGATTGTCACAGCCGAATTGACTATGGGGAAATTATGCTGTCATGGCATAGCAATTGGCTACGACGGCGAGGACCACATGGATGGCCTGCTAGAAGTCTCTACCTTACCCCTTGTGACTTCTTTCACTGGGGTTGGGCCAAAGAAGAAGTGTACCAAACAAACCCACGCACTATGGACGAATTAGAGGAGAGAAACCGAGTTGTCCTCGGAAATGTACCTCAGGATTTCCTGCAGAAGTCAATTGATGACATTCCTGCACGTTTATGTCGTTTGGTTGACAACGCAGGAGCATATGTGGAATTATAGTGTGGTACACACACTCTCATGGTCCTGAGAACCGACCACAACTTGCTCCGTGTGAAAATATCCTTTAACAAAAAACTTATGGATATTTAAAACTAGGGAGCTATATCCATCCCACCATGTACAGTATTCTGCAGCAAAGAAGTGATGCATTCATTTCTTTCTTGCAGAATACGGCAAAACTCTCCCTAGATCGCTCAGTATTTAGACTGACCTTGCTATATGGAAGTGAGAGCTGGCTAGATTCAGGATAGCTGATCCATAAGCTAGAGGTTACTGATACGAGGGTAGCACGGATGATTGCAGGGACAAATAGATGGGAGCAATGGCAAGAAGGTACTCGCAATGAAGAGATAAAAGCTAAGTTAGAAATAAATACGCTACTAAAAATGACCCGACTCAGATGGTGAAGTCATGTGAAGAGAATGGGGGAAGAGAGATTACCTAAGGGATTAATGAGTTTGGCTGCAGAGGGTAAGAGAAGCAGAGGTAGACCTAGAAGGTGATGGTTAGATTCAGTGTTGAACGATTTTTAAGTGAGAGATGTAGAAGCGGAGGAGGCCGCAGTGTTAAACGCTAATAGGGGACCATGGAGGTGACTTATTCGCAAACAGAGGCTTGCAGACTGGACGCTGAAAGGCAAGACAGTCTCAAATGAAAATGTATGTAAGTTATGTAATGTCATTTTCCTGAAATGTGAAACTGTGTTCATTATCAGTGCATTTATTCTAAACTGAACCGTAGTTTTATTAAAATTTACCACAATGAAGCCATAGCTGCAATTAGATAGGCTATATCTAAATGTCAATCGAAGAAAGCAACAGTAACTTAGAGTGAGAAAGAATAAGAGGTATCGCGCAGTGGAGGATCGGCTCGGCTGTGACCCGGAGTAGCTCAAGTATTCTCGCTCCCCCACCACTTCAAACCTTGCTGCATCCTCAACTGCTTGAGCCGTGCAACAGCCACATGGCGCCCTTCACTTTTCCAGTGTACAATACAGTAGAATTTGATTTCTTGATGTACTAAAGGACAAAACTATCAGTTCGCATGCAAGTAAAGTGAGCAAAAAACATAGGCCTACAAAATGAGTAATATTTAGTTTTTCTTAAACTGAGAACAATCTAGTCGTGCAATCTTATCACCGACCGCCACTTATCGTAAAGGCTCATAATTCTTCTCTACTCGATTGGCTGCGTGGCACAGCAGTAACATTCTCGCCTGCTGTATCTAAGGTTGCAGGATCGAATCCTGGCACAGTCAGTGCACAAATGTGAGGGAACCGTGTTGGTAGATTTACTGGCATGGGCAAAAATTCCAACACTCCAACATTTCTAAAAGCCGCAGATAAAAGGCACGTAAAACCAATACGAAGGTTATTATTAATATTATTATTTTATTTTCTGAGGTCCGGTTCGTTCCCCAGCTCTGTCAAGAAATTTAATTCTGGTCTGAGGGTTGGAACGGGGTGAGTTTTAACTATCAGTGGTGGCTGGTGATAAGGTTGCACAACGATATCGAGTAGATATCTGAATGTTAAAGCTCACAATCCTGAGTGCACTCCATTCTAACCCTACCTTGGCAGAGCCGAGGGTCGAACCCATACCTTAGAAATGACAGCCAAGAATGATAGACACTATGCCACGAGGTGCACTTAAACTTTGTATCCTCAAATGTCACTGACTTTTGTTATACTTTGTTCTTGCTTGTTCATTTAGGGGCTTTGCGACATCGTGGTCATGTAGCCCTGTTTATTTGGTGCGAGTGTGTGGTATCTGTCTGATAACATGTGTCATTGTGATGGATGTAGTAATGTGTGTATATGTAACTGAGTCTACGATTGGAAAGGAGGCAGTCGTGGCCTTCAGTTAGGAACTATCTCAGCATTTGCCTGGAGTAGTAGTGGGGAAATCACGGAAAACCACTTCTAAGATGACTGAGATGAGAATCGAACCACGCCTCTTCTCAGTTCTGCCTCACGAGGCTTACTGCACCCCACTCCAGCATAATTGAATTTCTTGGCAGAGCTAGGGATTGTATCCAGACCTCAGAGGTGACAGCCAAGAATGCTAGCCACTGTGCCATGAGCTGGACTTATACTTTGTATAAGCTGTGGTCAGACGTATACTTCACACTGCTATAGTTTCCCCAAAATCCGAAACCGTGAGTGACATTGCGTCACGTAGGGGGGACGGGCATGTGGTTAACAGGTCACAGGGGCACATTGTTACATGTTAGTTTTAAAATCAGCCGTTTGGCTGCAGCAGGTAACGAGCAGCTGCTTAAGCGTAGGACCCCTCTCTGCAGATGCTGTGGAGACGTCATGGAAACCGTTGTTTGTATTCGAAGGGAGATATGAAGGTTTGCGTGATTTTTAATGTGAAAAGTAAAATTATCGTGTCTTCCTTTGTGTTGAAGGTTAAGTAGCCTACCTGCATGTCTCTGAGAATTTATTATGTTATCTTACGAAAGAAATGCTTGTGAATGTAGTTAGCCACCGAAGTATTGACCTGGAATACAAAATGTCAACCGGCGAGGCAAGTTGTTACAGTAGGCAGGAGTTACTGTGTGACAACATGCCCCGTGGCTTCTCAATATTATTTATATGCTAATTATTAACTTATTTGCTAGTTTATTATTATTATGATTATTATTCCTCTATCGTTTGGACTAATTATTATGTGTGTGTCTACTAGGAAGCATGGTGCGAACGGAAAACAGAGGAAATACACTAGACACACTTCAAGTAGCATCGCTTGATGTTTTACCTCGAAGGAGGTCTATCAGGGAGGCTGCTGACGCTCTTAGGATAAACTTCACGACTCTCTACCGCTATATAAAGAGCCCCGGTGGTGAAGCGGTTTGGTTGCCCTCAGCGTTTTGTAGATCTAATCAAGGCTCTCCATGATGGGATGACAGGTCAGTTTTGCCATCAGAATTAGATGTCCGATGAATTTCCTATTACCCATGGAATGAAGCAAGGATGTGTACTGGTTCCAACGCTGTTCGCGCTGTACTTGGCTGCAATGCTTTATGATTCACCCACAAACATCCCAGGTGTGGAGGTCAAATATCGTTTTGATGGAGGCCTTTTCAACCTAACTCGTCTCCGCTCCTTGAGGAAAACACAGGTTACTAATGTTACTAATATGTTGTACGCAGATGATGCTGCGGCACCAACTCTCACACCAGAAGAGCTGCAAGAGTCAGTTAATTGTTACAAAAGTGCATGTGATCGCTTTGGTCTTACCATAAATGTCAATAAGACTAAAGTCTTGGCACAATCTTCACCAGGCACACCTCTTCCTCAGTTCAATATCTTCATCTCAAATTTGCCATTAGAGCAGGTAGACCACTTCTCGTACCTGGGCAGTACCATTTCTGTGAGCTGTACCTGTGAGCAGGATGTGGATAAGAGAATTGGCGCAGCCCATGCAGCATATGGATGATTAGCGCACCGGGTCTTCATGAATAAAGATCTGTCCATGAGTACAGAGCTTATGGTGTACGAAGCAGTAGTCATTTCTACATTGTTGTATGGCTGTGAAACGTGGACCCTTTACCGACGTGATCTTAGGAAGCTTGAGCGCTTCCACCTACAAAAACTTCGATCAATCCTGAGGATTAAATGGGAAGACCGCATTACCAATATTGCTGTTCTTGAAAAGGCTCAAATCAACAGCATAGAATCATCCATAATAGGTCACCAATTTAGATGGAATGGTCATGTCCATCGGATGGATGATGTGAGATTACCGCGTCAAATGCTATATGGTGAGTTATGCTATGGCACCAGACCTCATGGTGGTCCTAAGAGGCTCTACAAGGACCAATTTAAGCAGACCCTGAAATTGACAGGTCTTGATTCACAAACCTGGGACATGCTGGCTGAAGACCGCTCAACTTGGCGCCATACCATCTCGGATACTGTAAAAACGTTTGAAAGGGGTCAACGCACACATGAAGAGGCCAAGCGTCAAGCTAGGAAACTTCGAGCAGCCCAACCACGTCCTCCTCCAGCAATACTATGTGACTTGTGTGGACGCTTGTTCTATGCCAGGATTGGACTCTTTAGTCACCGTAAGCACATCCACAAACTGGACTGATGGAAGAAGATCTATACTCGAGTAGTGGAGTAAGGCGGTTTCTGCCCCCCCCCCCCACCGCCCCCCACTACTCCCAATGCGAGCCGATAACTCCCGAACCCGTGGTCGGAGATTCACGAATGAGGTGTCGTTGGACTCGGGCTGACGGGGGCTTTGCTATGGACCACTCATTTCAACCCCTAAATAAAACCTACCCCTACTAGGGGGTGAAATTGTAATTTTTAGTGAAAGTCTCTTTTCAAATGCGACATGTATAAGGTGCGCTGCTAAAATGAACTAAAACGTTGTTGCTCATATAGCGCATGCGCTTTGTTGGATGCCGCTATGGATCAACATTTTTGTTTTTGTTTTTTACGCATGCGCACTTGGGATTTTTGTAAGAGGGTGAGCTCTTTGAAAAAATGATTGATAAGAAGGGGTTTTGGTGGTGAGGAGAGAACCAGATAGTCGCCTACTTTCCTACGAAGTTTGCCGATAACTTTCGAACGCAAGGTCGGATTTGGACGTGTGACGTGTCAAATCGCTTGTCTCGAAGCCCTATATATGTTATTAATAGGTTAAAGTTTTGAGAATGAGGGAAACAGGCTTTTGGGGGTAAAACCATGATTTTAGACTTTTTCCGATATCTCACGAATGCATGGTCGGATTTGGTCCTATGACGTGTCAAATGGCTTGTCTCGAAACCCTCTTTATTTTGGTAATAGGTTAAAGTTTTTGAGAATGAGGGAAGCAGAATTTTTTGGGGTAAAACCGTGATTTTAAACTTTTTGCTATATCTCGCGAACCAATCATGCTAGAGGCGTGTACGAGGGGTCCAAGGACTCGGGCTGACGTCCTCTTTGCTATGGACCACTCGTTATATTTAAAAAAATGGAAACTCGATTTTGGGGTAAACAAGTGTGTTTTGTGATTTTTGCTGATTTCTCACGAACCCATAACGCTAGAGACGTGTACGAGGTGTCCTAGGACTCGGGCTAACGCCCCCTTTCAAATGTGGTAGATATTTTTCCAAAAATAATTCACAAAGGGCCTAACGCCATACATGTTGAAAAAACTTTTTTTTCTTTACCTGTTTATAATGTTCATGATGCGTGGTGGTTGTGAACAACGATACTGCTGGGTGGGTATGTGTTTCAACGAACCTGTCGCTAACCACAATGACCATGCTCAATAGATCAATCGCTATTTCGACAGGTCGGTTTATGACAGAGCGAGGGTGCGTTTTTTCTGATACTTTATTCCCGAAGATGATCTTAAACGTGTAAACGATGATGAGAGCTTGGTTCTACGTTGGTCGACGCGAGTAGAGAAAACAAACTTGCCGAGGAGCAGGAGGTGAATGTCATTTGAGCTTATTGGAAGGCGCTGATCTGACTTGACAACAAGTGCAATGGAAAATTACAAAGACGCTTGAAGGTGAAATAATCTGACCATCGTGGAGGCAGGGAAGTGCGAAATGCATGTGAACACATGTGAAACCACAGTGACATTCTGTTTTGCTTCGTACGTGACAAAATGCAAGTTCATGTGAAATTTAACCTGGCACAGGTGTTCGCCTGGGACGTTAGCTGTCCACGTGCGCGATAACTGATAACAAGTTACATCCTGTTTGCTTCGTACGTGACAAAATGCAAGTTGACGTGAAATTTGATCTGCCACAGGTGTTCACCTTGGACGTTAGCTGTCCACGTGCACGATAACAGAATGTTCAAAGCGTGGGAATCGCTGAATCAGTAAAAAGTATGATGCAACTTGTGGGAATGATGTCACAACCAATAGATAGGCAAGAAATGCGAACAGCAGTGGTGGGAGGTGAAGGAAGGGAGAGGGGGAGGGGTAATGTATAAGAGAACACAGGTGGAAAGAGAAAGAAATATGTGGAGCTGAGGACTGTACACATAGAGCTATAGGTGGTGTACAACATGTGTGAATAAATAAAAAGTACACAGGTTCATACAACATGTAATTTATTGATCCAAGAATTAAACGTAGAGTTAAACCCTAACCATTTGACATACAGTTTATTTCCTTTTTGTTTCAACACTTTTTCCACAAGATAATGCTTAGGAAATGCTGTTTTCTGAAGTTCATGGAGATAAAATCTACCTTTTATGGGTTGATGGTTGAGGTCCTCGAGTAAATAGGTGACTGGACTGTCCAAGTTGACTCGACGAATTCGATATAGTTCAGTCCCCCACTGTGGCGTGTAGCCCTTATTGAAGGCAGACTTAAATTTGCTCACACGAACAAAATCCCCAATGTTCAGTCGGTGACGTTTAGGATCGGCTGTTTTTATGGGGTTAAACAGTTTATCCAATCACTGAATATTTTTAGTCACGAGGCGTGGCTCGGTCCCATTCGTTCTATGTTTGCTGTCATTGTAACGTGATACTAGCTCAGGTAACATGTCCAACCAGCGATAACTGCCCTGAGCGGTAAACGCTTTCCACATATGGGTTTTCAATGTTCGGTTGAATCGCTCGACCACACTGGCTTTGAGATTGCTGTACGTGGTGTAATGGTGAGTTAAATTAAATTAATTGGTATTCTGCCCGAAGGCAGGTCCGAGCCTCCGAAGAGGCTACCCCCAGCCGGAGTTTACTTGAGGTAGGGTGGCCAGGGCCTTTCCGCTCCTCCTTATGTTGGCCAACAGCGCGCAGTGCCTAGAACCGGCATACCATCCAGGTTCTGACTGCGCCCAATGTTGCTTAACTGCGGAGTTCTCATGGGATCCGGTGTTTCAACACGGCTAGGCCGTTGGCCAATGGTGAATATCCTTAGATTTGAGAAAACTGGAGAAATCCTTGTTGAAAAATTATTTCCCCTGGTCGGTTTGTAGCAACTGAGGTTGACGTTTGGAGTGTTGAATAATATGTTGAAAGGCCTTGGTAACTAGTGGACCAGACTTGCGACGCACAGGTTCAACAAAGGCCATTTTGGAATAGACATCAATGACGGTCAACATATAGCGTACACCGTCGTTAACGCCAGAATAGGGTATCATTTCAACCAAGTCAGCCTGCCAAAGTTCATCCACACCTCGTGAAATCACCTTGAGTCGTGGATAGTGACGCCTAGCTGGGCGATGCAACTCGTGAGCAATACCCATTTTAATGGGTGAGGGCTTAAACAATAATTTTGGCATTTCGAAGTTCTTGTTCAATTTCTTGAATTTCCCAATCGTGACCGGTATGGCCAGCTTGACGTGAGGCATGCAACAACTGGAGCCGCTGGACGAGCTTATTGGGATTGTGCCAGTAGGTAACATCCACAAAGGGTTTTAATGGTTTAAATGTCACTCCCGAAGCGGATGCTTTACGATGAGTACTTTGACTTGTGGGAAACATTTTTTCAATGATGGTTTTATATTTTTGTGATATATTGGATTTCACTTGTTGAGCGGGATCATACTGTCTTTTGTGGGCATGGGTGTCCAATAAAATGGATTTATATTTGTCAAGATCCTCTGACATATAATCATGGGAAGAGGGGGTCCGAGAAAAGAGCAGCTTTAACAGTCCTGGGGTTAATTTATAGATGATGTTTTTAATGACAGCTTTAGTACGAACATATTTAATGGATGAATCGCCAATTTTAAAACTATCATCCTCATAGCGAACACCATACGTGGTATCTGTGTTTCCAATAAATAGATCGGTGAAATAGGGTTCCAATGTTGATCAATAATATTTTATTAAAATGGTTTTCAGTTGAGCTTTATGTTGAGGAGTGGCCAAGAGTTGTGAAAACGGAGACGCTCTGGAAGGGCAAGGTGTTTCGACCATGGCCAAGGATTTCTTTTTTCTCAAAAACTCTGCAAGGGGTGCGGCCTTTTTTTTTTTTTTTTTTGAGGCGTAAACACTTGTTCCTCCTCATCTTCAACTTCGCTAACACTAGTCAAAGCTTCCTGTTCCTGTTCCTCTTCCTCAGGGTCCTCGTGCAGCGTCTGAGTGGCTTGTGAAACGGTGGGTAGCGTTTCTGATCGCTTGAAAGAGGGTTTCAACATGGCTTTTAGCGGAGGTGCTAAATGTTGTTGAATAAACAAAGCATGATCGGCACGCAATCGTTTCAATTGACGAAACTTTTGGCGAATAGTATTTTTTGCTCTAATAATATGCTTTTTCAATTGACTCTCTGCTAACGCCATGGTGTATTGACAAATGACTTGACAGGGAATGAGACAGGGCCTTAAATAGCAATACAATGATCAAACCCTAAGCGATACCGTCCTTGGTTGAGTTACTTTGTTTGTCAATCACTAAACAGGCATGACGTTGAGTGTTCCAGCACTTGGCACACAATTCTGTAAACATTTGAAAGGTCATATCCGGATTCACATGTTCATTATAAATGTGACGACTGTTCCTCTCGTCCTGAGGAAATAAATCAATGACATTGGCATTGTCACGAATCAACTGTTTGGACATTTTAGAATACGTTTGTCCAAGATAGAAGCAATCGATATGTTTGTGACGACCCATGCTGAAATAGCTTTGAATGATACCTTGACGATCATCGAAAATCATGAGTGAATCAGGCTTTACCTCATCCGGTGAAATCACATTTTCTTGCATGGAAAATGTGAAATAACCCATATTCTCTTTTTGTAATCCAGACATGACTTGATCCAGAAACACGTAGAAGGGTTGGTAGAGAGATTTTGCAAAAATATAAATATTTTGAAAAGGTAGACCATTGGGCGCTGTGATGAGCGTTAGCGAAAGATTGGTCTTTCCACAGCCGGAAGGCCCCACAATGATGCAGCGAATGGATGATCGAAACAGTGAACCATGGCGTTGTTCACGTGATGTGGGACAGAGATGGGAAACCATGCCCCCCATGGGGAATGACTCTTGCTGCTTAATAATCTTCATTTCAACTAAGGCTTAACCAAGCTAGCAGGCTGTCTATATACAGGACACCGAGCCTTATCATAAAAACAGTAGACTGGTACTACAGGTTGACGATGGATGTCTTTGGACGTGCGTTGATGACCAAAGCTAGGTCTATCCCCATACACGATCCTAAACAAGAAACAGATCCTGCTAATAAGCACTATGTGGATAGGTCAGTAGTGCCACGCACAAAACAGGGAGATTATGACTTTAAGGGAAAGCGGTTAACCCATGTAAAACATTCTCAAGTGTCTACAGACGTTACTACAAAAAGTATGTGGATAATGTACAGTACCCCAGGGGTATGCACCCCTTGGAGACCATCCCCCCATCATCTATTTAAATCTCCTAACTGGCAATCCTTGTAAGTCCAGACCAACATCTACTAACACCGCAAGGACAGCTAGCCATTCTGGAAAGCTGGCCCAATCCTTGCATCACTACCACAAAACAGCGACACACAATTAACTAGGACATCTATTCAGCACAATGCTGACAGCACAGCGCCGAAGAATATAAAAGGGCGTCTTAAGGAGGTCAAGCTCTCAATTATCAGTCTTACAGTGTGGCGGCCCGAGGCTATGCTGGTATCATCAGGTGAGTGAGTCAGCAGGTGTTCAGAATCCTATAACTTTGTAACCTTACCCCCAATTTGTATAGACAAGTTTGTACACGTTGTAACATCACTACATCCCTTAAAAGGGACTCATAATTCCATTATTACTGACCAATAAACACTTGGTCAGTACAACACACCTGTATTACTATTTTACACGCCTCTTCACGACCTAAAGTCCATCCTGAATCCTCCGTCACTATTAGACGTGACTTACAGTAGCCAGATACTTGCTAGTGCAAGCATCATTGTATTCCCGTACCGGCCTGACTGCCAGGAGCGGCACGCGCCATATAGCTGACGCGTGCAAGTCGATTATCTAACCAGCCAGCTGGACGACCAGCACGTTGGCCTGTACGCTAAGTCCATCCCCTAAAATACACCTAGATCTTTTATAAGAGCAACCCCTAGCACCCTAACACTAAACAACACTCTACACTGGTCAGCTTGCCCGACTACGGGAAGCTACCCCCTTTTTGGCACTTCTTTATAAATTAACACAATAACTCTTCCGTTTTAGATCCAACCACCCCCCAATAAGGGATCTAAAACAGATGGTGGAAGCGCCTCTACTACGCACAGTAAAATAGGACTCAACCAACGAGCCCTCGTAGTAGAAACGACCCCTTCCGTACCGCATACAGCCAAGCGAGACTGAAAATTCTTTTTTTGACCTCATATTGCGTCACACATTTTTTATTATATTATATAGGAGCTGGTATTATTACACCAACCCCCATCCACCCCATAGTGCAAAGTCAGTGGAAATTAAATGTCCACATTTAAAACTACACTAAGAGACTTTGCGCACCATTTGTCGGCTAGTACGACTGCACTCCTGCCGAGGCTAAAAATTAAGAACAGTGACTTAATAACTGACCAGACTGCAGTACAACTTCTCAGGGACCTTGAATTCAAAACATCACAGATCCGTGCTCAACACCCTACCGCCGCAGCACAAGTTATACATTTTACACGATCCCAGGCCAGTGAACAAACACAAGAGTCACCAGTATCCAGCGCTAGTGAAGTAGATTGCCTGCCAACACTCCATCCCCTATTGTTGCAGCAACTGCAAATCACAGAGCAGAAAGCAAGTAATCTGCTCGAGCGCATTACAGAGCTACTAGAGACAGACACTATCAAGTCCAATAATCATACGACCGAAGCAGTTCTTGACATCCACACTATTTTGGAAACAGTAAAACAGGATTTAGACAGGACCGTACACATAGTCAAATCCACACAGTACGACAACACACCATCCATCAGCACAGACATATCAGGTGACGAGCCACCTGGTAACATAACACAGGTGTCGTACACGGGAAGCGAGGCTAATTCCCCTCTAAATAGCCCAAACACCTCGGCACACGATAGCGGTGCGAACGGCACAGACAGACCAGAATCACTACACAGCCAACGAGACACAGCCGAGAACGAAATGAACAGACACACTGAGTACCCCATGATCCACCCCACAAAGTTCACGGGGGAAGGCCAGGATCCCGAGGAATACCTCAAGGCCTTCAATAGAACGGCCCGGATCAATGGTTGGAGCGAGGAAGTTAGGAAACGGCTCCTTCCTGCTTACCTCACAAAGGCGGCCATGACATGGTATGAACTCCATGAGGACACACTAGAAGCTGCCACATGGGAGGAAACCGCTTTAATGTTGAAGAGCGAATTCCAGCTCATACCAGACGATGACGATCTCTACGACCAAATCAGACAGAGGTCACAGGGACCCAAAGAAAGCGCCCAGGCATACATCAATGTAAAATTGATAATGTGCGACAAGTACAATGCAGCCATGACAAATAAACAGAAAGTCAAGCTGTTAATGCAGGGCCTCAGACCAGCCATAGTGGAAAAGCTGTGTATAATGAACAACCCCACGGTCCAAAATATGTTAAACAACATAAAGACCATAGAGGAGGGGAGAAAGATCACAGAAAAGGCTACAGAAAAAGCCGTGGATCTGCACTTCCAAACACAAAAAGACGACACCAATAATAAAATGGACGAATTGGTGGACAGAATGGAGAAACTGACCATAGCTGCCATCCAAGCAGGCGGGAGACCGCTAAGGGATGAGCACGCAGACACACAAGAACACTATTATACTGAGAGGGACAGGGGGTACACAGAGAGGAGACGCTACGGGAGGGAGGAAATTACTACCCTCCACAGCGGCCAACAACACCTCCCCCACAGGATAGGCCACACTACCCTCCTCGGTATTCACCAGTATCATACACGGACACAGAGCCGACATACCCCTCACGGCGTTCACCATCCCCGTACACACAGGAGTACTACCCTGAGGAGTACGACCACGACATCCCCCGACGAAACAGCCCGCCACCAAATAGACAGTCCTACGCTGCCCCACAATACAGGGCAGACAGGGAGTACCGGGAAAACTCGCCCCCACGCAGGCAGGGCTATGCAGCCCCGCAGTACAGGGGAAATGGGGAATATCGGGAGAACCCGCCCCCGCGCAGGCAAAGCTATACATCCCCACAGTACAGGGGAAATGGGGACAGGCGAGGAAACCCAACCCCGACCAGACAGGGGTATGCAGCTGCCCAGTACAGGGAACAAGGGAATCGACGGGAAAACCCGCCCCCGCAGCAGCAGATATACACCCCACACTGGCGGAAACAGGAGAACAGACCCCCGGGCAATAACAGACAGGGAAGAAAACCCACAAGGGGACGGGACAATGTAGATAAACACACAAAGGGCCCGGAACACTACCCCCTCCCCGACGAATACCCAAGGGAGTTCAGGGAGGAGACACCCCGCAGGACAGACAGGGGGGAAATACTCCCCACGCCTAGCCACACACCGCAGGCGGGGAGCTGGCGCAGCCACCCCGAGGGAGGGCGCACATACATTACGGGCAGGCGTACACCTACGTTCCAAAAAAACGCCTAGACGGGGAGGTTCGGCTAGCGGGTGAAGCAGCTGAGGTTCCTCCCCCAACACAACACAAGAAAGGCCCTTCCCCCAAGCAAACTCGCAAGAGTAAGGGGAAGAAGCAGCCAGACAAAGCTAAGGCTGACGATCCGCCCCCGGACCGTTTCCAAACACACCCCGTGCAAGGAGACGGCAACTGTCTGTTTAGGGCCATGAGCTTCCTAATCCGGAATACCGAGGATTATCATGGGGACTACAGACAGAAAACGGTCAAACATATCCTGGCCAACTGGAAAGAGTACCGAGACTTTGTGTCGGACGAGCGGGAAAACCCATTCCAGACCGGGGCGGATTACAGAAAATACATGGGTAAGGACGGCACTTATGCCAGTGCCGTAAAGGTGACCGCTCTCGGCAAGGTGCTGCAAGCCAACATCCATGTATACACTGATGTGCACTCGCCTCCGCTATTTTCCATTGCGGGATTCGATAGGGACCTGCATGTACTTTTTACAGGAAACCCTAAGGCGGGACATTATACGCCCCTCATAATTACACACAAACAGCCCGAGAACACACCCACACCCTCCAAACAGAAAACCCTACCCCCTACACCACAATGCAGGATGGGAAGTGAACACACACAGGCGCAGGACGCGAGCTCGCTCGGCACTGGGAAGCCAGCAACAGGAGTCGAACTCGCGACCGCCTGGAACAAAAAACGGGGTAACAAGGGCAAGCTCAGGGTCACATTCGCAGACACACCTTCCCAAGAGGAAGGAAACAACAGTACGCCTACACAAAAGCTGGGAACGGTCAATGCATTAAACATTCGCCAGCAGACTTCTATTTCCACAGCGCGAGCGATTAAGAGAGCTGGCAATGTACTTGCTGAGCGCACTTTGCTGACCGAGCCAAAGTACTCGGGACAGGAAGTCAGCCGAGAGGCGAAGCGTGCCAGGTACGATAAGCGGCCCACTCCATACCTTCCCAGTACACATGTCACTCCGGTAACAACAACAACAACAACTACATACATCCTACACAATACATCGGTGCAGGGCGGTGGATTTCAGGTATCGGCCCTCACGATACACGCCACCATAAATGGCCACAGAGTGCAGGCCCTAATTGACACCGGGGCAGCCGTAAGTTGTGTTAATAGGAGGCACGTTACCGAAGCCCAAATACACGATGTCACGGGTGACATCCGGCTGGTAGCGGCCAATGCTCAGACGCTAGAAAACGCGGGGGTGGCAAACATACATCTTAGGATAGACCATTTTGCCACAACGCACCCCATGTTCGTTATCGAACACCTTTCTGCGTCAGTCATAATTGGCATGGATTTTCTCGCTAGATATGAGGCTAGCATAAATTTCGCTAGTGGTCAGATGCTTTTAAAGCACGACCAGAGGCTCACCACACATCCCATGATATACACCAGGAACAAAGATGGGATTCGAGCGGAGCGAGAAAATCACGAGCACCAGGCCTCTGTACTGCATACTATCAGCCAACACACAGACACACACACAGATAAGGCGGCCAACCAAAACCACAGGCAGGACCTGACTCCGGAGCAAGATGAAAGGCTCACGGAGCTCCTGGAGGCCAACAGGGATATTTTTGCCCATTCAATGAAGGATCTTGCTGTGACAGACCTCATTGAACACCATGTCACACTCACTAGTGACCGGCCAGTACACCAGCCTCCCTTCAGAGTGAGCCAGAAGGAGAGACACGCCATCGACGCTCAGATCTCAGAGATGCTCGAGGCAGGGGTCATCGTTCCCGTTATTTCAAACTATAGCTCGCCAGTTCTGCTGACCAAAAAACGGGACGGATCTCACCGATTTTGTACTGACTACAGGAGGCTCAATAAGTTAGTCGAAAATGATAGTTATCCACTACCAAGGGCGGACACCTATTTGGACGCCCTTGGTGGAGCTAGCTGGTTCAGTTCGATGGATTGCTATAATGGATTCTATTCAATCCCCGTCTATGGACCAGATAGGCACAAGCTGGCGTTCGTTACAGAGAACGGGCTATATACCTACACAAGGTTACCCATGGGCCTCCGTAACGCCAGCCAAACCTTCCAAAAGCTGGTGGATAAGACATTTTCAGGGCTTAAGTGGCGTTCCGTATTAGTGTACGTGGATGATATAACCGTTTTCTCCAATACCTTCGACGAACATATCGTACATTTGGTGGAGGCTTTCGCAAGGATCAGAGAAGCTAAACTAAGGCTTAAACCTGCGAAATGTCAATTTGCCAGACAGCAAATTAACATATTGGGCCATATTGTCAACAGGGAGGGCATTATTCCCGACCCAGCTAAGACTGACGCAATAACGGGTATCCCAATGCCGACAAATTTGAAACAATTGCGCAGTTTTATTGGTTTGGCATCGTATTACCGCAAGTATATCTACAGGTTTGCACACATCGCCCATCCCCTAACCGAGCTCACACGTGAAAAAACGCCCTTCAGCATCAAGCAGGAGCACATAGATGCCTTCAACACATTGAAGCAACTATTGACCTCACCACCATTACTGCAACACTTCCACAGTGATAGGCCCACATTTTTACACGTGGATGCCAGCCTGTATGGGCTGGGGGCGGCCCTATTGCAGGAAGACGCAGAAGGGCGCATACGGCCCGTCGCTTACGCTAGCAGGAAACTAACGGCCGTTGAAACTAGATACTCTGCCACAGAGCGGGAGTGAACTATTTCAGGGTATACCTCTATGGTATCAAGTTCACGGTAGTGACTGACCACGCGAGCTTGCTTTTTTGGGACAAATTTAAAAACCCAAATTCGCGGCCTAACAGGTTTATATTCCGCCTGTATGAATATGACTTCGTGGTCAAACACAAGAAAGGCACTACACACCTAGACGCAGATGGGTTGTCTAGGCTGCCAGTAGCCGATCCCCCGGATGACAGTAAGGACCACGACTGGGACGATATGCCCACCTTTGCCCTGACGGTGATTAACATCAAACAGGAGCAAGAAAGTGATCCGTACTTGAAACAGATTCTATTGGCACTAGAAAACTTGGATAAAGTGGACTCCAAGACAGCACGGCTGTCTAGGCGATTTTTCCTAGACAAAGACGGGGTACTGAAATTTAAGCCCACGGCCATGCACGATAACGCACCTATAGCGGTTCCGGAATCATTGAGAGAAAATATCATGATCGGACACCACAATAGCCCACTGGCAGGGGCACATTTAGGTACGCATAAAACATACCTTAGAATCCGTGACAAGTACTATTGGGTAAACATGAAGGCTGACATAGATACCTTTGTAAAGACATGTCACACTTGCCAACGATTCAAAACAAGACCTGGCAAGCCTCATGGACTACTCAACCCAATTCCCGTGGGAGAGTTATTTCACAGAGTCGGGATAGATGTGAAAGGCCCCATTACGACAAGTCAGAAAGGTAATAAATATATCCTGGTGGCCACCGAGTATCTCACACGATACATGATTACAAAGGCTGTTCCCAAAGCAGACACGAACAGCATAGCCGAATTCCTATTTGATATAGTTACACGATACGGCCTATTCCAAACCTTATTATCCGACAGAGGTACTATTTTCACCTCGAGAGTGCTCCAACAGTTTCTGGAGATACTCAGGATTAAGGCATACACCACCACGAGTTTTTCCCCGCAAACCAACGGACTCACGGAGAGTATGAACAAAATACTCGGAATAGCGCTGGCCAAATTTACAGAGGACGCAGGAACAGACTGGGATGAATACCTGCAAGCCATTACTTTTAGTTATAATACCTCTATATCCACGGCTACGAAACACTCTCCACACTTCCTACTGCACGGATACACACCCAGAAGTCCCATAGACAATATATGTATCCCACAGGACGCCTACACGGACAATGCTGCCCGGCTAGAGCACTTACAGATAGCGCGAATGAACGCTAGAAAGAACATAGCCGCGGCGCAAAAGAAACAGAAAGAGCGATACGATCGGCATAGGAAGACCGTGGAATACACACCCGGGCAATTGGTTATGGTTTCCAATTCCGCCCACAAGAAAAACGTGTCCGAGTTCCTCCTGCCACGCTGGTCAGGTCCCTTCAAAGTCTGCAGGAAGGTATCTGACCTAAATTATATAGTGAGCGTGCGCCATGGGAGAAAACTCATAAAAGACACTATTCACGCTCGCCGTATGAAGGCATATCATACACGCAAAGCTCCCACACCTACACGCACAGGAGGGAACACTACCAAACGAAAAGGAAGTAATCCCACTGGCAGACGTGGAAAGAAGGCCAAGAAATAGCCTTCAGACCTCACTGACCGCACCGGGATACGATCCTAACACTCACCAGAACTGTCCCGGAGGCACAGCCTAGAATGGCGCCAGAAACAATTACTCTGGGTAAAAGACGGTCTCAAAACCCGCAACCTTCTGAATACCAGGAACATAAGGTCGGGTAGCTATCCAATTACAGGATAGAAAAATAGGAAGCTAACATAGATTGGGACAGTTCCACTAACAATGTCATAAATGAAAAACAACAAAATCGCCTCCGGCACATAGTCACCAAACACGCGACTAGCGGCCCGGACACACTCGTGTATAACGACATTTTGAACAATGGACAGGGACCTGCATGTACTTTTTACACGGATGTAGTTATTGAAAGGTTCTTTCACAGTGCGGAAAGCACTACTCACAGTCACAGAGAGCAAGCCGATTAGACACACACGTGCCGGACACAAAGCATTATCAAAACAAGTAACAAGCGAGCGTGCACGACATTGTAATTCAATACTGACACACTCAGCGATAACACAAGTCTCATGGGTAACCTGCACGCTTACAGACAGCAATATGCCAGCAGCTCTCAAAGCAGAACACACGGCATCATTTAAGCCGAGTCCAAACACCTCATAACTCACAAATTACACTACGAGGAGAATTCAAAAACATACAAACTCTTCACAGGTATGCGTACTTTCATTTGCGCATTGCAAATACACGGGGAATGTGCCATAATATATACGGCACAAATAGCGGCATACCAAGTCTTTACAGCACCTCGGGTCCGAACCCATGATCACACACCACACTCGTACCAAAAACTAACTAGCCAACGGTATTTTTGGTACGAGAAACACAAGCAAAAACCACACTGAGGACACCTCAATCCCTGAAACACAACGCAGACATAGAACACAGAGAATGACATAAGATCACGGGTTCAAATCCCAGCGAAAATCGGACACCAGGAAAACAGCTATCCAGGCTTCCAATCACACCAAAATTGGCCCATACAACTACAGAACCAGATAATACCACATTTCCTTCGGCCAAAAGCCAGGCATAGAATTTCAGTGACACCTGACAGGGAAAATAGATTTCCCAGACACAAGTATAGAAATTTCGTAAGACAAAGGTCTTACGGAATAGTGGCCACACAACAGTACCAGCTAAATAGGACAAATTGACACATTGGACCGTCCGGAATCTAGAACGGTGACAACACTCACATACTGGCGAAAAATCACGTACGCAGACAAATGTAAACACAACATGACGAAAATACTGACTTGCAGATCTCGTCATACTGCAATACTGCTAGTGACAGACACGATTGTTGTATCGGCAGTGACCGTGAAATTACAAACGCAAAACAATCATAACACCATACATTTTTTAACACTGCAAAAACATTTAGCAATGGACAAGACGTGACAGATCGGAACTTATCTTGGGCCCATAGGAGCACGTTCTCAAAGACGTTGACAGGCCACGGGCACCTCCTGCCCACACACGCGATACACATTACGACTTAGCCTGTAACAGACCAACCGTCCGCGTGGTGTAGCGGAACATAGGCACACACACACGCGCTCACCAATTAGAAGCGAACACAGACAGGGGCTCTGAGAAAACAAGACCTCCCCCCCTAATAACTTCCTTTCGCGATTATATTCCTAAAATAAATCATTCCAGGCGATTAGGACATGGCCAGTCGCACTACGACCACTGGCCACATTCACACTACAAATGGCAGACCAGATTAGGTCGTGACGCTTTACTATCCCAAGGAGCGGATAGAAAGCAGACATGGACCAAGGGAGGATGACAGAAGCACAGGCTACCATCGTACCACCTTACTCCCTTCCAATAACCTTCCCACGTCCAACACGACCAACGCAGACACATGAAAACGATCAAAACAGCTACACTACATTACAAAGCATACAAAGGGGTTGATAGACTTCATGCGTCTAAAGAGAAGGCTTACTACGCCTTGGATCACGGTGCTACCTCCTGAGTATTAGGGGTGGGTCGGCAAACATCAAATAAGCATAATGCGCATCTCCAAATGAGATATGAGGCCACAGTTATATATATTAACCATTTTTGTTAATTAAATACTCCCGCATGACAGGAATATATTAGTATTATGCCTCACCCTACACCTATCCGTACATGAGTGCAGATGCCTTATATCCAGATACATGCATGAGTATCCCATCCATTTACCAGGGTTATCACTATCAAACCTGCATGGCATTTTTATATTTTTGCAATCCCGGGAATTACCTCCCCAGTCAACTCATTGTAAGAGCAATCCTAGTAGCATTACCGGCTCACGGCCACCATTTATTTGAGCCCAAAGATGCACAACCTCTTCCTACCATGCTTTCAGCCCACTCTACAAATAACTACCCCCAGATCCTAATAACAGGGTACCTGACATCATAGACCCTACTAACACCTCCATGAAGGGTTAACAGAGCATTATCGCTGGACAGCCGACGTAGCAGCAGTAGACCTGAAGTAGTCTATGTACTTAGAAGCTCTACAACCCCACAACACTTGAAATATTTTACATTTTACATTTTTAAATTATTTACACAGGTTACGCCCATTTTTTTTTATTTAAAGGTAAAGGAATCTGAAACACTCTGATTGGTGATAGCGGCACAAGCTGAAGGCCAAAGGCACCACACTTTGAGAGCGGGTAGGGCGATGTTGAGCCTACCCTAGTTCACTTAACGACTAGACTAAACAGACGAACCACGTAAGGTTGAGGCACTCGCGGCCTGGCCGGGCAAGCTCTGGAATCCTAGGTGCACCTAAACTGCCCCTGGGAGGAAGGGATGCTACACCCACTCTGTGCCACGGTCAGCGACGCCAAGACCTGCAGGGAAGTCTTTCTGAGGATGGTGGGAGAAATAGCTCACTCCGCGCTGGACTCAGGGGATGACCCTAGAGACGACCCCATTATGACTAGACTTCTAGCTAAAATTAAGTAAGTAGGGCTTCTACAGCGGGAAGCAAGACTCCTGTGCGCTGGAGTGAAATATTACTGCGAAAAGCATACTACTGCGGCCGATAAAGGCGAAGAGAAATATTACTGCGAAAAGCATACTACTGCGGCCGATAAAGGCGAAGAGAAATATTATTGCGAAAAGCATACTACTGCGGCCGATAAAGGCGAAGAGAAATATTACTGCGAAAAGCAGACTACGATTGCCAATGAAGGCGAAGATAACATTATGCCATTGGACAATGTCCAATGCCCACATAAATGGCGACGCAGCGGGCAGTCAGAGGGCATTAAATAGACATGCAACGAGCTGTCTACAGGGGTTACAGTGGGCAGACCCAACTATGACAACATATGGACAACAATGGCAACGAGCAGGATGGTACAGCAGGCGAAACGTTTTGCTTTGTGGCAACGTAAGCCGCCTGTGACTAGGTTAATACTAGTTCATAATCACCTAGAATAGACGTCGACAACTAGAATTAAGGGGGCGGAATCCGGCGATTCTAGAGACAACCGGTGTTTCTAGGACTCGTGCGGGTGGTGATCTGGGGAGGGTAAAACCTGCCCCGGGCGATCGCCCTGGTCGAAATTTTAGCTGTAAGACGGTTGCATTTGACACGCAAACTAGGATTAAGCAAATTTACTGACCGCTGTTGCCAGGTAATGGCACAGCACATTTCGGCAATAGAATAAGGCCATCCATTCGGCTTAATAGTAGTAGCCATTTTTTTATTTTTAATCATAATTAAGGTAGATAATGTTAAGATTAAGCCGATCGGCACCCGGTAACCACAATTCCGCTACCGGGGTAAGACCGACAACACATTAAGATAACACATAATAATACAATAGATTAAGATAGAATATCTCGGCACCCGGTAACTAACATTTCGCTACCGGGATAAGCCCGATAACATAGTACGATAAATGGTGTTAGGATAATACATTAGGTTAGACAACACTAGATTAAGGCGATATTTGGAGCCACTTTTCATATCTATAGTCTATAAGTAGACATAAGGTTAGTGGCAGACAGGAGTACACTAGCACGTTGGTAGACAGGAGTAAAACAATTTCATATGGACAGGGATATTAATCTTATATTTGCTTGATTTACAGCCATAAGTATGGACATTATTTTTATCAGCGTAGAGAGTGGCGCCAATATGGGCACTCTCTAGATTTCTTATGGATATATCATTGCTACTGTTATGCTTATATATATATACCATGTTACATTCTCTTGCATCCCGCTAGGTATCGGTCCAGCGCCGACAACCGACCACTGGGTACCGGCAGCCGCTACCAGGTAGCAACCCTGGGTTGAGCACCAGGCTCATGATACCATGTTTTACAGGCCGCATAACAAGGATGAACACCCCATATATACACATACATGTCATTAATTTATTTTCTTTACCAACAGGTGGCGACATTTTATATAGCCCTCTGTAAATATTTTGCCCACGCCCATACACGCCTTGACAACCCCCACTCACACACACAATTTCCTCCCCTCTACACACATCTTGCTTACAGGTAATAAATCCGCACCACGGGGGAGATATGCCTGTGGGATATACCCTACCGCAGGTCGGATCAACATTTAGTAAACATCTCACCTAAGATGAGAGGTGACATACGGCCACACAACGCGGACTCCTTATGTACAGGACGGGTTGTGTCGCCATGATAGCCGCGCCCACCCACAGGGGGCAAAGCTATTAGCATAAATTGTAGTTAGAAAGGATAACAATGAGGTACCATATGAACTAGAATTATAAGAAATTTAGCGCGCTTAAGTTAGTCCATAAGATAATTGTAATTGATAAATGTAAGATTATAACTTAATGCGCCCACGGGCAATTATTCTCCTACAAATGTACAAAGAATACTCCGCACCCCCACATTGTCTGCGGAGGTGACAAATGATATTCATACACCTTAATATATGCACATCTCAAAATCACATTAAACAGTATACTATTTTTTAAGATTAAATGTACACAATGTCTGTGATTTGTTTTCTTTCATTTTTCTTTCTTTTAACTTCCCCATTTGTCAGGGTGTTCCGTTTTATCCCAAACCAATAAATGCCTTTTGAATATTTCCCTTAAATTATACCCTGGAACACCCATTTTTTCTATTTTCTTCTACCTTTCTTATTGCAGGGAGCACTTTTTCCCTAAGATAGGGCGGACGACGCAATCATCCGTTCGGCCCTGGGTTTTTTTCCTCCCTGCACAACAATGTACCATCAGCACCATGTATTTTTTTTTCCATCAAACTTCCAAAATGCCAATGTCGATTTCTGTTGCAATATTTTTATGCCAATGTCAATGTTATGTATATATGTATATCCCATAACCCTCCCCTCTGAACACGAGCTGATCTCACGCACACACATCAACACGACATCACCACACGACGACGACGACGACGACGACGAGGAAGACATCTACAGAAGATACGAGGGGACTTCAAAAACAACCACATCGACTACATCTATAACATCAACATCCCAACCCCAAGTTCCGTTCCCGTTCGCGGGGACGCGAACTAAATAGGGGAAGAGGCTTGTACAGTACCCCCAGGGGTATGCACCCCTTGGAGACCATCCCCCCATCATCTATTTAAATCTCCTAACTGGCAATCCTTGTAAGTCCAGACCAACATCTACTAACACCGCAAGGACAGCTAGCCATTCTGGAAAGCTGGCCCAATCCTTGCATCACTACCACAAAACAGCGACACACAATTAACTAGGACATCTATTCAGCACAATGCTGACAGCACAGCGCCGAAGAATATAAAAGGGCGTCTTAAGGAGGTCAAGCTCTCAATTATCAGTCTTACAGTGTGGCGGCCCGAGGCTATGCTGGTATCATCAGGTGAGTGAGTCAGCAGGTGTTCAGAATCCTATAACTTTGTAACCTTACCCCCAATTTGTATAGACAAGTTTGTACACGTTGTAACATCACTACATCCCTTAAAAGGGACTCATAATTCCATTATTACTGACCAATAAACACTTGGTCAGTACAACACACCTGTATTACTATTTTACACGCCTCTTCACGACCTAAAGTCCATCCTGAATCCTCCGTCACTATTAGACGTGACTTACAGTAGCCAGATACTTGCTAGTGCAAGCATCATTGTATTCCCGTACCGGCCTGACTGCCAGGAGCGGCACGCGCCATATAGCTGACGCGTGCAAGTCGATTATCTAACCAGCCAGCTGGACGATCAGCACGTTGGCCTGTACGCTAAGTCCATCCCCTAAAATACACCTAGATCTTTTATAAGAGCAACCCCTAGCACCCTAACACTAAACAACACTCTACACTGGTCAGCTTGCCCGACTACGGGAAGCTACCCCCTTTTTGGCACTTCTTTATAAATTAACACAATAACTCTTCCGTTTTAGATCCAACCACCCCCCAATAAGGGATCTAAAACAATAACAAAGTGTATGAGTTTTATGACAAAGTGCCCCAGCTTACAGTGAATGGCTATAGCGCTAATCACCATCGGATTATTCACGTGGAAGTCCCGCAAGACGAAGACGATGTCTGTACCAAGCGTTACGCGACCTATGAAATGAAAAGTCTTTATAAATTTATCCCATCTGTATTTTTAGTGTATCTGACAAATGGAAAACCTGTGAATGACAGAAACCATTTACCGCTAGTCCATGATCAGCACTTGACCTATGTGCTTGCTTCGGGTTTAAGCCACTATCGATTGCATTATGATGGAACCATTCACATCAAATACGCCATACCTGATGAGAACCATTTACAAATACAGATAAATGGTTAGAGAATGTTGGTCCATAACCATGAAATGGTCAATGCAGGTGACGAATTATCCTTTCATCTCATGTTGACATGGGATGAAAAGCAAGCGGGAAAAACCATAAACCATTTCCCACTTTATGTGGAATTGGAATATACAGCCATGAAATAAAAATCTGACGTTAGTTGTGACTTAAACTTTATGGTAAAAGGTTGTTGGTCATTATCACCATGGCGAAACAAAGGTATGTGGTGAGAAAGACTAAAAAAAGACCCTGTCCTTGGCAGAGCCTGGGCTTAAGACATTCGTGGACAAGCCTTTGCGAAAGAAAAAAAGAAAAAATAATATATTGACCATAAGGAAAGCCCTTCGAGCAGCACAGAGACGTGTTATTCCAAAATGTCGGCGACAAGGTTCAAAACAAGGGCGAGTGATTCCCGTCCCCAAACGAGCGGGATTTTTACCTGCATTATTTGCCGGTTTGGCTGCTCTGGGTTCACTTTTGGGCGGAGCCAGTGCAGTGGCAAAAACCTTTAAAGCCGCGCATCAGGGCAAACAACAACTCAAAGAAAGTCAGCGACACAATGAAACGATGGAAGCGATTGCTATGGGGGCTAGAAATGCCAATTTAAAGCCAGCCTTTTATCAAAAAGGATTTGGGATTTCACCATTTCGAAATATTAAAAAAAAACTCAGCCATAGCGAGACATGCCCTGACGCATCAACAAGTGGAAAGCTATGCTAAACAACTAAAGCTTTCTCATTTTCGAGGTATGTTTATGAGAAACCAATTACCCCCAAGACCCTGGAAACAGGAATGCGCTGTTGTCAATTTGGATGATCACCGAGGACCAGGAACGCATTATGTAGCTTATGTCAAAGAGGGATCCACTGTATGGTACTTTGACAGTTTTGGGAATTTGCCTCCGCCCATGGAACTAGTGATCTATTTTGGAAACAGGATCAAGATATATTATAATGTGAAACGTGAGCAAACGTTTAACAGCCAACAGTGTGGACGTTTGTGTTTAATTTGTTTATATAAGACGCAGCACAAGCTAAAACGCCACCAGTATGTCGGCAGAAAGTAAAACGTTTACACTGCATGGACGTGGACCTGAAGTCAGCCTAGACTTTTACGCGCCTATCGAATTGAGTGAAAACCCTATGGTTTAGGACTTGTTTCTCTTGAAACGTACAATCGAATACACAACATACGAGAAAATGTGAACAACAAGTTTTACTATGATGATTCTGTGCTCACCCTGAACTCTGGCGGATACACGATCGATGATATTTATGAACACATTTATGTGGTGTTGATCAATGAATATGGTTTAAAGTCATTTCTCGACGGAACGCACAAGTTTGAACTTGTAGGAAATACCAACACTCATCGCTGCAGTATTTTCTCCACATTCAACATTGAATTTAAAACACGCCCCGATTCCATTGGCCCATTACTAGGATTTAAACCACGTGTGTTGGAGCCCAACAAGAAACATGATTCGGACCATGAAGTGAAATTCATTGAGGACCATCATGTGTCGGTGACGTGTAATATTATTATCCAAGTGTATACCAATCAAGAACCATCGCATTTGCTTTATGACTTTATTGTGACATCGCCCAATGGGTATATTTTCGTGAAAACCCTCCAGTAGTGCTTTTTCATTCTGTGGCTGTCGATAGTATTAGTAATATAACATTAAGACTGATCAATAGAGATCAACAACTCATTGATCTAGATTCTACCACACCAGTGACTTACAAGTTGGTACTAAAGCCACTATGAAGTTTGTGTATAAAGCAACAACACCGTCTAGGAATGGTGTTAGTTGTTTGCCACGTGAATACACGTTAACATCTCAAGACAAGCAGATTTTACAGCATTTGGGTTTCCACGTTAACCCCCATGATGAATTCTATCCTCGAGATAGCGAACCGCATCGAGGAGCAACCAGAAGTGGTAAGAATTGATCTCCATTCCTATCAAGCTCAAACACCTGGACTCAATAACAATGATGAAATTCAATTTGTTATCAACAACCAAGATATTTACACCCTACCGCATGAAAGTGTCATTCAGATTGAAGGTAGACTCACCAAAGCCGATGGCTCTACACCCACCACATCCAAGTTGGCCAACCATGGATTGGCCTTTCTGTTTTCTGAAGTGCGGTATGTCGTTAACGATATCGTGGTGGATAGCACTCGAAATGAGGGCATTTCCAGTGTCATGAAACTATACCCCTTTTATAGTGAGGAAGAAGGTAAAACACTTTGCATGGCAGGTTGGTGTCCTGACTCGGCCAATGACTGGATGGTACACACCGATGGGACATTTACTGGATATTTACCTCTTAAACTGATTTTAGACTTTGCCGAAGATCACCAGCGCATTGTGGTCAACGCAAGGCAAGTGCTTTGTTTGGTGAGAGACAGGAGTGATAATAATGCACTCAAGGGAGCTGAAAATGCCCCCATAGAATCAAAAATTCAACCACAACGCTTGCTATGGAATGTGCCCCATGTGACCCTTGAAGATAGTAAAAAACTGGACATACTCAAAATGGTAAAGAGAGATATGCCTCTACCCATGGAATTTAGAAGCTGGGCACTCCATGAGTATCCGCTATTGCCCACCACCAACACACACAGTTGGTCTGTAAAAACAGCTCGCTATACAGAGAGACCTCTCTACCTGATCGTGGGATTTCAAACGAATCGCAAGTATCAACAAACCAAAGATGCCACGCAATTTGATCACCTGCAATTGAGAAATGCATGTCTTTTCCTCAACGGAGCTGTGTTTCCCTATGAAGGACTGGATTTTTCAAAAAATAAGTTTGGCCCCCTGTACGACTTGTTTTCTAAATTTCGATGGTCGTATTATCAAAAAGAGAACGGCCCCATGCTACTACCCCAAGAGTTTAAGGCAAGAGCACCACTGATTGTCTTTGACTGTTCTTACCTGGAAGAGTCTGTCAAGCCATCCTATATCGACATTCGACTAGATTTTGAAACGCATGACAATATACCAGCCAATACCACGGCCTACTGTTTGATTATTCATCACAAACAAGTCAACTATTATCCACTATCCAACCAAGTGACGAGTGTATAAATAACAGGTCAACCCACGTCAAGCCGCTCAGTCATGTCTTGCTGTAAAGCCTCAAGAGACGTCACATCCATGAATTTAAACTTTGAGGAACAACGTTTCAAGACTTTTGCAACATGGCCAGTGCCTTTCATAAACCCTCAAGCCTTGGCGGCCGCTGGATTCTACAATTTAAAAACAAGAGATGAAGTGAAATGTGCCTTTTGTCCCATCATCATAGACCAATGGTAGGAGGGCGATGAACCCATGCAGGAACATCAGCGGTGGTCACCCGCCTGCCCCTACCTGTGTAGAATGGAAGTGGGAAATATACCCTGTCATTCAAGCTATCCCTCACTTGTGTCTCTGGGTGATGAAAAAAGAACAAGTTACGATACGTGTGGACCGTATAGTGTTCATGGTGCTTCGGTGAGCAGCTCACCATCAAAAACGCCTAGTTTAGAGACATTGGGACATCATCGGTGTTATGGACGTTACAAACACAAGAGACTATATTGTTGTATCAGTTGGTATCGTCCTTATCCCAAAATGACAAAAGCCTGTAAGACGTGTTATGATAATAAAATGATGTAATTCTTAAATTCTTATTTTTTCATGTCCCCCTGCCCTACCCTAACCTCAATTTGAAACTAGCATGGCAGGTAAGTCCATGTCATGATCACACCTTAGTCATTGATCGTCAGTCAGTCGTCAGTTGAACTTGGTCCAGGCAAGCGTCAACATGTTGCGCACACTCATTGTGGATTGCCAAGGGTTTAAAATTGGTGACAACAAATTTATATTTAAACAAGTGGCCATTATCGATTGTACCACGTTTTGGATATCGCAAGCTACGCATTTGCTATTTAAACCACCCCATGCTTTTGATTTGTTGTGTGAAAAAGACCGTAAACAAACCCAGTGGATTGAAAATCATAGGCAACTAGACTGGAATCAGGGAACCATTTCCTATAAATATTTGGACGTGGTCATGAAAGCACACTTGTCCTCGGCCAATGTGGTATTTGTGAAAGGTTATGAAAAACGTCAATGGTTGCAACCATTTTTGGCGTCTTACTGCCAATGTATCGACCTCATGGAGTTGGGTTGCCCCTCCCTGCAATCGCTTATGGATACTTGTTCCTGTGGCAACATTACCCATACAGCCCTATCGCATGCGTGGCATCTCTTTCATTGGTTAACCACCCATGCCTGCTGGGAGTTGTTGAACAAAATTTTAACTCAAGATTTACCTGTGAATGACGCCAGTGAGATTTCTACAAGCGACGTGTAAACATCTACAGCACGTGATACTATGGAGAAAGGCAATGCTACGGACAAAGCCATTGGCAAGATCTTTGTGTGCAAAAAGAAACTAGACAGTTTTATCAAAGAGGAACTCTTGGCGCTGCCCAAGTCGTTCATTTATTATGTGGCCGCCAACGCGGTCAAAGAAATCTGGCAACATGTACCAAAATCATGGACTCAAGACCCTGTGTTGAGTGAATTGCAACCCTGTACGGATTACGATCACCATAAGCAAGTGGCCATGGCAAAAATACCGTCTATGCGTCAGTGTGCGACTTGCCAGCTAGTGAAACTGTATCACGGTCACAAAAGTCCATGTAAAGACTTTGTTGAATTATTCCACGAGTGTCATGGCGAGAAAAAGCAACAACAACAACAAACACAAACATCGTCCACAGAGGAGGAGGAAGACCAAACCTTTTTACCATCGATGGAAAAGGATATGCCAGACCTGTACTGGCAATGGCGTCATTGTCAAAGTGATTCAATCCATCTTCAATTCGAAATCCATCTTCCAGGTTATCGTTTTTGCGGCCCTGGAACTCATCTTGAAAAACGTTTGCAGCGTGGTGATGTACCCATTAATCTTTTGGATCAAGCATGCAAGGAACATGACCTTTCTTATCGCCAGAGTCATCCTGGTTTAAGACATGCGGCAGATAAATTGTTATTGAAGAAAGCTAAAAAACGTTTCACATCCAGTAATGCCTCAGTGGGTGAAAGGATGGCAGCCCTGATTGTCGTGAGTGCTATGAAAGGAAAGTTGATGATGCATGGACATGATCATTAAGGAATTGAGGAGTGAGAAATTGGGATTTGTTTGTATTCTATATTTCTTTTGTCAATTCACTATAACTATGAAATAAAAACAAAGGTTTACCAGAGCACGATGTTTTTATTTTTTTATTTTTTGAAATCATGATGTTGATGACTGATTTTTCATTTTTACATTTTACACATGATGAATTCACACACTGCCATTTGTCATTTTGCAATTTACAGTTTTTAAAAATGTTCGTTTTAAGTTTTGCGTTTTTGATGATATGGATTTTTCCATTTTTGTTGATGACACTTTTTAAACAATGTCCGTTTGAAGTTTTTTGAATTTTCAAATTTCACATATGGCCATTTCCAGTTTTTTAAAATGTCCATTTTAAGTTTTGCGTTTTTGGTGATATGGAAACCTGGATTTTCCATTTTGCTGTTTTGACATTTTTCCATTTGGTGTATGTTGAAAGTTGAGATTTGACAATGATGTTGATGCAAGTGCATGAACATGGCGATGCTGCAGTAAGTTTATGGGACTGTGGAAACGTCGAGGTCTACGACTACTGCAGGTAAGACTGTTTTTACAAAAATAATGTCTATTGTCTGCCACTTTTCAAAGAAAACAAAACTATTGAAAACAAAATGAGCATATAAGTGACCATTTACCCCCTCCCCACCCACTCTACCTCACCGTGTTTGCTCTGGTCAACCATACACACCAGCTTTTACTCTACTCATACATTCACACCTGTCTTTGGGAACAAACACAACCACTTTATTTATTCCCAAAAGCACATTCTCGACATGCACACTCATCCCAAAAGAACTTTTTTAGTTTAACATTTATAATTTACATTACAAAAATTAAATACTAGTTACTAAAGTTACTAAAAATAGTATTACTCATTAAATATTTACAAAAAACTACAACTTTGTACAGCTTTAAAAGAATCAAACTATTTAGCCGTCATTTTTTTTTAAATAAGGTTGCATAGAACTTTTTTTAAAGAGCAAAAGGTCCAAGTGGGTTGCCACTATTTACAAAATCTACTATTTACAATGGCAGAAACCAATATTTACAAAATACTAAATCTACAAGTTACATAAAGCTATGTCCCATAAACGATTAAACAGTGAAATCACACCTCCTCCTCCTTGCGATCATAACCCCAGGGCAGGCTGGTGAGCAGATCATCAGCCCACACACGTTTGTTATCCATGGAGGCGAGGGTGCGTTTTCTCTGTTCCACAAGATACAAATGATGGTTGCTGGATTGTATCCTGCAATGTGTATGAGACATAGCTTTGCCAGTGCGTAAAACCGCTAGATAGTCATCAACACGTAGCGATTTTACCACTGCCCTACCTACACCTGTTGCTCTTTTGGCTTCCTTACAATCTAGTGTGCGGTAAGCATACATTTTTGAAGCTAAACCTACGAATTCCGTCATAATGGAATCACCGCATTCATCATTTAAAACGCCCATTATATTTTTGTTTTTTATGGGCAGCTGAAACACGTTGCCAGCGCTATAGCAAGAGGTGTCGAACCAGTCACTATGCTGCCTCATGACGTCATAGTGGTTGCAGTGGCGAATGTGGTAAATGAATGAGTCCGTGTCCATATACAAAAGAGAGACGTCCTCAAAATGGCGTTTGGCAAACTCATAGTGGAATCGATACATGACCAATTTAGAAAAGTCTAAAATGACTTGGCCCAAGTAAATGGGTTTATCCATGGTCACGCTGGTCTTACTCATTTCAATAGTAGCCAAATCCTCATCGATAATTTTGATCGATTTGAAATTTGGCTTGAAAATGTACCGCCGGGCACCCCACTGCCCCTCCCAGACATTCACTAATTTAATGTCACGGTATTTGCGGACATTCTCCATGGACTTGCCATAGATGCAGTTGTTCATTAATTTAAAAAAAAATTCAAACTGCTGTGTTGCCATTTGTCGGTGCTCTGTGTTGAGTCGCATGTATGGCTCAAGCCATGCTTTTTTAGCAAAAGAAAAACCCCCGAGGATTTTCTTCAACACCAAGCCTTGGGCGAGGCATTGCACCAACATTTGGATATGTAGCACATACCGATTTTTGTTGTAAAGTGTGCCCATGAGTTTTTCAATTTTCACTTTACTGTCAGGGGGAACCATTTGCTCAAGGCAGAATGGGAAATCAGCATGTTCATCATACAAGGATGAGGGATATTCAATATCCACTTCTAGCACTTATCCACGGCCTGTTTCTTAGCTAGTCTTGATCCCATCAAATTCTGACACTTGTTTGTCTGTCAGCCAAGCAAACTTCCCATATGGCAAAGGCTGACTCATGGCGTAACCGTACAAATTATTCACGTCATAGTACATTAAGTACGATTCTGGTTTGTCTGGTGAATAATCAGGCATGTAGACATTGTTCGCTTCGGCATGGCGTTGGTTAAGCGACACAAAGCCGCCACGAATGCCCTTTTCAAAAAATAGAACCATGTCTACATCAGTGAGTAAATCCAATTCCACTTGAGTGTATTTTAAAGCGTCATCGAACGAGAGTCCAGGACTCGTATAATAGTGAGCCGGGTCAAGACCGTAAATGTGTTGACACAACTCACGGAATTTTTGAAACACATCGGTGAGCAGCAATACATCCAGTTTTAGGTAATGCAAAGCATATTCACTTAGCGTCTTAATGCCAAACACTCGCCAAACTTGACATGCATGTGCATAGTCTTCATCGGAAACGGTACTGCGTGTTATTTTCGAGTAAAATTTCTCTTGTGGTGGGAGTTTTCTTTGCTTTAACACATCCCAGCTGTTGCAGAAATCATACGGGAATATACCTTTCCAAATGCACAATTGAAATTGCTCAGGATCATTAAAATGCATTCTAGTATTTTTTAATTCCTCCTCATTCAAGCCATTCACAAGGCTGTCTAGTGAGGATGTCATAAACTTAAACGAATCCAAAAATCGAATGCTAAAGTTGCCCAACCCCCATGTCAGGGCTGTAAAACTCTAATGGTTTTGAGGAATAATGGTAAACGAGCCCTTGTTGACATGGCCCAATTCACGAATCAAAAACTGAATGTCATAATTCGCCAGATTGTGGAAAAAGACACTAATGAAACGAGGAGCTGGAAAGTTCAAGTTGCATTTACTATGCGCAGCTCCACGAAACTCCCCCGTAAAGTGCGAGTGATCACGAACGGTGTCTTCAGCACTGATCAGTGGCGTTTCGCAAATATGGCATGTCGTGGCATGCTCATACTGCTGCTGATGTTCTGGAGATAGGCTCATGGGTACTGGGTGGTCCAGTAATTCCTGTACACCATGAGTCAACTTGACAAGTTCATCCAAGATCCATTTGGCACAATCTGGCCCCTCACGGTATTTGTAAACGGATTGTGTGGGGTCATAGGCACACACCACATTAAATCCTATGGCAAAGGGTTCATGTTTTTGAATGGGTGTGGTTGAGCTCATGGTGGGATCTGGTTCACATCCCGCCATGGGTGTGGTGAGAGCTTCAAAATCTGCGTATACCACATAGGGAACAGTGCCACGCTTATGAATGTCCTTGAACTTTAACACAGCCTTGTCTCCTTGTGGCAATATCAATCTCACCGCTTCCTGAGTAACACAATCTACCCTATGACGTTCCAAAAGCGTAGGGGTTTTAAAATATTGCAAGCAACGGTCACAAATATGCTTTTTACCATGTGCTTTGCACATTTGACTGCTTAGCAATCTACTCAGGCTTTTAATGAGGCAATAGTGATTCACCTCTCCTACAGATAAATATAAAAGATGAATGTGATGTCGTTTCGGTTCTTTTGTGGCATAGAGAGGACCCACAATCTCATCACCATCAAGGCCATACACCATAAACGAAAAGTCCTGGTTGTCTTGTTCAAACCTATGGATCTCGGTTAAGTTCATAGGGAACGATACTCGAGTTAAATTTAAAGTTTGTTTCAGTTCATCAAACTTGGCCTTGTACTTTCCTGGTCGACAACCATTATGTTGTACCGGCTGCAAATAGGCAGCCACAGACCACAGAAAGCAATCATTGCCATGGTTCTCAATATTTACCACTGCATTTTTCGAACCTATTGCTGGTGGTGTTTTAATATAGCTAGACCCAGCATTTAACGGGTTGAAATGACAAATGTTGATTTGTGTATGGTGAATTTTGTCTAAGGCAAGGCCACTCGGTCCTTGTTGCAGTTTATCAAATTTTGATAGCAAGGCATTCACCACATGGCTTTGATACCACTCGTTCAGATTATCGGCTATCAAAAGCTCTTGCATTTTACTGCAAATATAGAATGTCTCTTTATGCTCTACGTCCTTCTTTTTATATATGAAATCGCACACAAGTTCTGTATTCACCTTTAAAGCCGTATGCAACCTTTGCGCTGTACAAATTTCAATTTTTAAAATTTCAAAACAAGATTCTAAAAATTCTTTGGGAATCAAACTTTTTCTAACATTGACCACACGACCAGAGAACACACGCGATTTGAAACAAGTGTTTAGGGGATCCCAAGTTAACGTATCCACAGCAGTAAAAGACATTATTTTGAAAGAACACTCTCACCTGTGTTTTCAGCTGTAGACTGCTGGACAATGGCCCCAAACACACACGTTCCTGGTTATCAACAGAGGTCAAGCGTTTTCCAACACTCTAAAAAGAAATAAAATAAACCACCATAAGTATATCCATTCCATATAGTTTATGCATTTCATAAACAAAACAAAATCAAACAGGTTATATATAAAAAAACAAATCTCACCTTGACATGTAATGCTTTGCTTTATTCCCGTCTCGTGGGCTAGTGTGGAAATAGTTTCCTTTTCTAGCTGTCTGTCTTTCTCTCTTTTTCAATCTCTTTCCCACAGACACACGACAGGTAGGCTATACACGTTATCTGCAAACAAATAAATAAACATTTAATTATAACTTTAACAATCAATAAATAATTGCATGTAAATATATATAAATCAATAAATATATAATTGAATGAATAACCACCTACCTCACGACAAGGTTAAGTATTTTCCACCAACACCAAAACTGTTAAACAAGACCAAGTGTTTCACGCAATGCAGTGTGTTCAAAGGTAGTTACCTAAGTGAGAGTGGAAATGATAACGACATGTCTTTATATATGTTACGTTGCATGTATAATCATTTTTCCCCACGCTATGAACATTCTCTTATCGTGCACGTGGACATCTAACGTCCAAGGTGAACACCTGTGGCAGATCAAATTTCACATGAACTTGCATTTTGTCACGTACGAAGCAAACAGGATGTAACTTGTTTAGCGTACATGTGGTTTCACACGTGTGTGCATGCATTTCGCACTCCCCTGCCACCACGGTTGTCAGATTATTTCACTTTCAAATGTCTTTGTCATTTTCCATTGCACCTGTTGTCAAGTCAGATCAGCGCCTTCCAATAAGCTCAAATGACATTCACCTCCTGCTCCTCGGCAAGTTTGTTTTCTCTACTCGCTTCGACCAACATAGAACCATGTTCTCATCATCGTTTACACGTTTAAGATCATCTTCGGGGGTAAAGTATCAGAAAAAAACGCACCCTCGCTCAGTCATAAACCGATCTGTCGAAATAGCGATTGATCTATTGAGCATGGTCATTGTGGTTAGCGACAGGTTCGTTGAAACACATACCCACCCAGCAGTATCGTCGTTCTCAACCACCACGCATCATGAACATTATAAACAGGTAAAGAAAAAAAGTTTTTTCAACATGTATGGCGTTAGGCCCTTTGTGAATTATTTTTGGAAAAAATATCTACCACATTTGAAAGGGGGCGTTAGCCCGAGTCCTAGGACACCTCGTACACGACTCTAGCATGATTGGTTCGCGAGATATAGCAAAAAGTTTAAAATCACGGTTTTACCCCAAAAAATTATGTTTCCCTCATTCTCAAAAACTTAAACCTATTACCAAAATAAAGAGGGTTTCGAGACAAGCCATTTGACACGTCATAGGACCAAATCCGACCATGCATTCGTGAGATATCGGTAAAAGTCTAAAATCATGGTTTTACCCCCAAAAAGCCTGTTTTCCTCATTCTAAAAACTTTAACCTATTAATAACATATATAGGGCTTCAAGACAAGCGATTTGACACGTCACACGTCCAAATCCGACCTTGCGTTCGAGAGAAATCGGCAAACTTCGTAGGAAAGTAGGCGACTATCTGGTTCTCTCCTCACCACCAAAACCCCTTCTTATCAATCATTTTTTTCAAAGAGCTCGCCCTCTTACAAAAATCCCAAGTGCGCATGCGTAAAAAACAAAAACAAAAATGTTGATCCATAGCGGCATCCAACAAAGCGCATGCGGTATATGAGCAACAACGTTTTAGTTCATTTTAGCAGCGCACCTTATACATGTCGCATTTGAAAAGAGACTTTCACTAAAAATTACAATTTTACCCCCTAGTAGGGGTAGGTTTTATTTAGGGGTTGAAATGAGTGGTCCATAGCAAAGCCCCCGTCAGCCCGAGTCCAACGACACCTCATTCGTGAATCTCCGACCACGGGTTCGGGAGTTATCGGCTCGCATTGGGAGTGAGGGGGGGGGGGCAGAAATCGCCTTACTCCACTACTTACTCGGATTCGAGTTAAAGCCGATGACGATAAAGAGGAAAGAGAAAAAGAGGGAGACCAACAATTACAAATTACAAATGGGATAGCCCTTCACCAAACCGCGTCACATTTTCGATGCAGAGGAATTTGAATTAGCTGAATACTGTAAACACTCGTGTGAAAGTAATAATAATAATAATGATGATAATTGTTGTATTAAGGGGCCTAAAAAAAGAGTTCCATGATAATTCAAGTATAGTGTACGAAAAGTTCAAGTTTGGATGTAAAGATGTGTGGAACATTGATGAAACTGGTGTCACTACAGTCCAGCAGCCAGGTAAGATCCTCGCTGAACGAGGGTCTAAACAGGTGGGATCACTAACTTCAGGTGAACGGGGATTCTTAATGACAATGGTAACAGAAGTCTCCTACTTCCTTTAGCTTTTCACCCTGCCAATTTGACACCCATAGGGGTTTCTGATTTCTTTCAAATTAAAAATACAATAATGTAGTTACAACTATTTCGCATTTTACTATGAAGTGGATTGTAACAATCTGAAAATTGTAATAACATGCCCCCTACTTGTGTGCTTCATCTCTGTCGTATCTCCTTGGTCAACCCTTGATTTTCTCTCGACCGCAGGGATATGAGGGCAGTATTTAATTTTCCCACCGTTCATGGTCCTTCACTTTCTCTTCTTCAAGAGGTCGGAACTATTCATGTATTCCTTCTTTAATGATACTTGTATGTTACGTGATGACATATTTAAATCTCCAGTACATTTTGTGGTTTTTCTTTCTATTTCAAGTGTGGAATTGAGACGATTTCAATTGTGTATATTTTCTCCTTTTCAATAATGTCATTCATTTTGCATAAAACGTGTAAGGAATTAATAGCCATAATTGTAGATGTATTTTTAGAAATCCATTGACTACTGCATTGTTTCTTGGGGAGAATTTATGCAAACTCCTTGGTTGACATTTGTCGCAAAAACGACAAAATCATTAAGTATTCCTATTCTTGCATAGCCTATCGAGTCAAAGATGACGTTTTTACAGACCTCTGTCAAACTACAGGCCTACCACACATACGCCTAGTCTACTTACCTGAGACCACCTTATGGTGTCAAGGGTCCAAGTTCGATTCCCGGCTGAGCCAAGAAATTAATTCTGGCCTGAGGGCTGGAACAGGGTACACTCAGCCTCGTGCGACAAAACTGAGAAGAGGTGGGTTCGAGTCCCACCTTAGCCATCTTGGAAGTGGTTTTCCATGGCTTCCCATTTCTAATCCAGGCAATTGCCGGGATGGTTCCTAACTTGAGGTCACGGCCGTCTCCTTCCCAATCCCCACCTGAATTACAAATACAAACACTTATACAGCCATTACAATAAGACAGGTTATCAGACAAATCTCACACAAGCACAAGTAAACGGGGCTAAATGACCACAATGTCACAATGCCCCTCAATATTTCAAGAACAACTCAACTCCCCTGAAATGCTTCTGAAAGCATTTCTATTTCTGATGGTGAATGACATTTCAATGCAGTCTCCTCAAGGTTGCCTTTAACGTCAAAAGCTGAAAAGACAGTTCAGAAAAATTAAGCAAAACAAATCCATTGCATTATTCCCTAAAATTTTGTTTAATTTCGTTGACTTTCTCAATTAATATTTATTTATTTTTTGATGAATATCCTCCCAGCTCGGCTTCACCCACGGACTCTGCGAGGGATTATTCCTCGAACGTCGCAAGGACAGTGTCTGGCAGCTGAACACAATTTGTCAGCAGATACAACTAGGGATGGTGACAGGCCGATCGCCCAGGTGACCGCGAACTTGGGTCTAATTAAGGAAGGGATTTTGAAAAGGCATTTACCTGGTGGTGAAAATGGAAAACCACAAAAACCATTTTCAGGACGGCCGAGGTGAGATTGGAACCCACGCTCTCCCTATGCCAGCGAGGCACGAGCTAGTGCGTTAGATCTCTGAGCCACCGTGGTTGGTTCTCTGTTTTTTGCTGGGTTGCATGATAAACCCGTATTTACAAATGCACCGTTCAGATTATTTACTCTGTCTGCAGAGTAACAGTGAATATCACATGTATTTGAAGCTTCAAAGGTTGATATTCCATGGTGCTGTAGTAAAGAAAAATGCCCGAAATCCTGAGTAACCAACACTTAAAAAAACTCCTTGCGTCCCGAAGACTAAAGTTCTATTTAACACAAGAAATTGACTTGTTGTTAAGTCGTTTTAGGGTCTTGGTACATATTGGTCATCAGCCTCATGTGTGCAGTGTAGTGCGTAGTAGTGTGTGTGGCTGTAGGGATAGGTGCATCGTGATTTGAAATTAGGTACTATCCCGGCATTTAGGTCTACCTGGAGAACGTGTAGAAAATTCCGGGGAATGTTTTGATATTTCTGTCCTTTCTCCTTCTTCTCCTTCTTCTTCTTCTGCTTTTTTGTGGGGCTTGGTTGGGGATTAGAAGGAAGAGGGATTATTTTATTAAGCTCAGACGTTCTGAGTTGCTCAGTCAGTCTCAGTTGGAAGGGGGATAAATGTATGGGATTCTTTTGTTATTCATTCAGAAAATATGGTGTAATACAGGCTAAATTCCACCATATTATGGATTTTGAAGGTTGATTGAGTAAATTGCTGGGAGAGCTGGGAGAAAGGATTAAAAGACTGCAACTGGTTAAATATAGGAAGATAGGGTTCAACAAGGAGTAACCTGTACACAATGCAAAATTATGCTCATAATCTAGCATTTATTAAAGAGAGACGCTGAATATTTTGACAATTAAATGTAGCATGCAATAAATAGTATTGATCATTCGAATAAGTACTAAAAATGAGATATGCTTGAAACCTCAATAGAAATTTCAAAAGAAGCTTTGTAAGCTTGATAAACTGAAATTCAATGCAGTCATGAAAAGTTCACAAGCACTTTGACAAGCTTAAACAGAGATCAAATATAATGTATGCTCTGTAAAACAGAGGCCCTTTGGAAGAACATATTATATCACACAAAAATATTGTGACGAAAAGACAGGTAATTAACAATTAGATAACTCAATTGAGATACCAGAAAAAAAATTAAATAACTTTTGAATAATTTATTGTTCATGTGCTACCTAAATTTTACTCAATCAAAATAAGTATTGAAAACTTATGTTGCTCATGTTGGTTGCGTATTTGAAGATCGTAGAAACCAAGATTCGTAACTTGTACCTTAGCCACTGCCGGCTACTTAATTAAAATACGGTAATTGTGACCCAGCGTAATAAAAGCACTTGAAACACTTCAAGAATATCACATTTTTCCACTCATTAGCTGAAGATGCAGATGCAGCACATTGGTCATTAGAATGAGGATGATATGTGTTGACATAATGACCAAACCAGGGTCATCTTTCTAAGAAGGAAACTTCCAAGAGCTAAGACGTACATGGCCACCTGACCATGCTGACGAAGTTAAGTGCTGGAGGTGAACATTGAAGAAGTGGCGTTAAGCCACGATGAAAGGTACCGCCCACAGGATGATAGCGATGCACTGAGTAACACGTGATGAGAAGACGGTCCGAAGCAGAGCTTCAAAGAAGAGATGCAAGACAAGGTAGCCATGTACATCTTAGCTTGTGGAAACTCAAGGGACACTGGGACTGAAATTTTCAAATTCTATATAAACTGAGGTACAGCTTTGAAATTTTATATGGTTATGAATAGTCATATTATAAACTACTGTGGGAAACGTGAGCATTGTAAGTTGATTAGTTCTCCAGATATTAATTATTTTGTACATTTATTGTGCTAATTATTCAAGATTTATAAAGGTCAGCCGCGTTAAAAAAAAAGCAAGATATTGTAACTTTTAGGTAATATTCTATTGCACTATAACAATTGGAAGAAACCGACGGATCCGATTTTGAATTGCATTAATGAGTGTCAAGAAATTAATTTTATTTCATATCCAAGTTTTTTTCTACAAACAATCGTATTTTTTCCATTTTGAAAACTTTTTGCAGCCATACCAAAAGTGCAATCTAAAAAACGATCCGCAGGTTTATAGTCATTGCAATGAAGATAATAAATTCCCATTTTGAAAGCAATATCATAAGATTTATGACGCGAGTAACATTTTGAATGCCTGAAAAAGTGAATCCGAGATAACAGCAATTTTCTAAAATGATGCACAATTTACAAGGTTTCAGCTTACCAATGACATTAGGATTGTCCTACAGCCTAGGTGACACCCTCCTTCCTCTGTTTTGCAGCCTCCTCCTTCATTTCTGTCAGTTTCACCTTCCTTCGACAAGCCTTTCGCTTCTCCAATTATGACCGCGGACTTAAATACTATCTGCAACTGTCGCATCTTTCAAGTGTTGGTGCTCTGACACGAGATACTGAAGTTAGTCTTAATCCTGATTTCAACTCTGTTGTTGCACTACACCCCATGTTGAATTCTGCTACAGAATTACTAACAGCAATTTCAAGTATCTTCCGTGAAATAAAAATCTCTTTTGGGCACTTCCTCCAGATAACAGAATGCAGAGACTCATTCTGATTTTCAGTAGCACCACGGATGCATCTGGATAGTAGCTCATATGATGCCAAGCTTTGATAAACAGGCATAATCTTGAAAACTAAGGGTTCTTAAAGTTCTACAGCCATTTTGTCATGACTCTGTGGTGTTTTACCAGCTGCGATACTTCGATTGTAGAACCACCAAGACTCAGAACCTTCAGGACACTTACTGTGCTGGGGCGTTTAAAGGACACACCGTGCATTTTAAAGCTACGCCAGGGCTTTAAAAATGGCGGAATTCGGATAAAAGCACTGCTATATGATCCGCAGGGGATAAGGGTGTATTAATATGGAAAAAAACGAAAATCGACATTTTCCACAAATTTCACTAAAATTTCAGTCCCAGTGTCCCTTAAGTTACTTCTCAGAAGAATGACCCTGGTTTGGTCCACGTCCCTCAAAGCTGCGTGCGCATCGACCTTCTACAACCTTCCAGCCGGAAGTTATTTAAGGACTGGCATGCTGTTCACATCCACGAATGTGCATCGGGATGTTTGTATTTTTTTGCTTTTCCCATATGGGTGAGAAATTTGTCATTTAGGCTAGCTTCTATTTCTAATGTTTATTTTTGCCAAAATATTGTATTGTGCTTGCCTTTTATTTATTGGTGTGTGATAATAATTTCTGGTGCATTATCTTAAATAGCCTTTTAGTATGTTATCAGGTATTGTTAACCATTCAATTCCTCTTTGGTGACACATCATGATCACAATCTCTTCCTCTCTTCCTCTTGTACTGCTTGACCTCGCTTGGGTCAGCTGTCACTACTTGTCAACACGGCCAACCAGCTGCCATGTCTTAGAGCTGATATCTGCACGCACAGTGGCCAGGTCAACAAGCTGCCTTGTTGCCTGTCAACATTGTATTTCGCTTCAGCAGTGTATGGAGATGGTCGCCTGGATTTACTGGGCAAACTTTGAACACTTAAGCCAATAAAGTTGGGTTTCTTTAAAGATCAAACATCTAAAGCGCTATGAATTAACTGAACCGTCTGAATTTATTTTATTGAGCTGACTCTAAACTTCAATGATGCAATTTCTTTGACAAGTGTGTCACCATACGAGTCAATCTTCAAATCTATGGAGAACTTCATCTCACCAGAAAGTTAAGTGTGTGATTTCTTAACCTTTTATGAACAGCATTTTGAACATTCATAAAACTGTTTTTCATAAATTAATACAAGATGGAGACATTTTTGTGAACTTTTTATATATTATTATTATTTTACCCCCCTGCTTCAGTGTGTATCTATTAATGATTTCGGTGCTAACTTGTATTTGGTGCTAATGTGCCATTTCACCCCTCCAGTAAATAGCCTCTTCACAATCGTTGCTTGGAGTTGCTGTTCATTGACTCTCCTATACTGCAGGGGTTCTCAAAGTGGGGGGGGGGGGGGGCGCAGAGAATGATAAAGGGGGGCGCTGGCTTGGATTGAAATATTTATATTTCATATTCTGTAACAAATATTACTATCCTCATATTCATGAACCTATCATAGGCAGGTAGCTCCTAAGACCATCCAAGAATAATAAACTCGTACCTTTGCTGTCTTATTTCACAAGAACTGACCAGTAGATCCTGTTGAGGTTGACTAAAAATGTCATTTTGTTATCTATGGAAGTTAGCAACCCGCTGCTCTTTTGTTTTTAAAAATAAAATCTGCTGCGATAAAGTAGTTACGTGAAAAATAAGTGTAAGTTATGTCTGTTTTATTTATTCAATCGAACAATACAATCTAATAGAATATAATAGAAGTTATCTAAAAATATAAAAGAAAAGATTATTTCAACAGGTCATGGGCTTCAGACACGCTCATTGAGCTAAGAGGATCGTGAAAATCAAGAAATAAGAATTAGGAAGACCAGCGTCCCAGCAAACGATGACTGAAGAAGATAGTGTGGGTGAGCATAAAGGTTTTACCATTCTAAAAAATGCAGAAAACTATATTTTATGGGAGCTAGATTTAACAACGCTGCTCCAATCCAGGTATCTCCTATCTTTCCTGAAAGGAACTGCTACAAAACCAGATACGGATAAGGCAATGGACTTGGAACAATGGGAGGCCAAGGATGCCAAAGTTAGGTACTACATTCTCAAGACAATAGATTACTCTTTGAAACCTCTAGTGCTAACTTGTGAAACATCAAAATCGATGTTCGATCTCCTAACAAAAATATACAAGAGAGACACCGAACAACAGAAGTATCAGCTATTGTCATCTTTCTGCGGATACAAGTATGATAACAACAAAACCCTCATGCAAAATATATCTGAAGTAAGAAACCTAGTGGCAAGACTCAGGAGTCTAAAAGAAGACATTAGTGAACAGATGGTAATCACCAAAATAATTACCAATCTGCCAGGCCAATACAGATATTTTAATACAGTGTGGGAGGCCACACCCGCTGCTGAGAGAACCCTGGAAAATCTCATTTCAAGACTTATTATACAAGAAGAATCAAATACAACTGAAGAACTCAAAGTAGCTTTCATGACTGAAAAGAAATCCAACAATACAAGTCAAGTGAAATGCTACAAGTGCAAAAAGATTGGACATAAAGCTAACAACTGCCCTCCTAACAGGCAAGACCAGGGAAGGCCAAAACAGAGGGTTAGAAAATCATCCACATTGGAATTGCCACAGACAGAAGCTGCGTAGAAAAAGGGTTCAAAATAGAGAACAGGAGCTATACGTGGTTGAAAAACAATGCCATACAACAGAAGACAAATCTGGAGAAGAGTTTCTTGAAGAGTTTGTTGTGGATAGTGGATGCACGAGCCATATGACCAAACAAGATGTGCTGCTTACCAACAGGAGAACAACTCAGCCTCAAAATATAAAAGTTACAAAGAAAGGTGGGACCATGGTCACTGAACTTGAAGGAGACATTGAAACCAGAGATATCAGTAGTGGAAATGAATCGGTTCAAAACCCACCGCCACCGCTCCACCGCTGGAATACTAAAATGGTGATATCTCGCGAACCAATCAGGCTAGAGACTTGTACGAGGTGTCATTGAACTCGGGCTAACACCCCCTTTCCATTGGATAACATATTTCCACCCCAAAATAAAACCTACCCCTACTATGGGGTGAAATTGCAATTTTTTAGAAAATCTCGCTTTCCAAGTGCAACATGTGAGAGTTTGAATGCCAATATGGAATTAAACGTTGTTCTACATAAAGTGCATGTGTTCGGTGGATAACCACTATGAATTAACATGCTTGTTTTTTGTTTTTAACGCATGCCCACTCATAGCTTTTGTAAGAGGGCGGGCTTTTTAAAGATGGTGGCTGTAGTGTAACCTAACCTAACCCAACCCACGAGGGGTGATCAAATCGTTTTCCAAGTGGTGCATGTCGATAGGCAAACTGATAAACAAAGAGGGTCTTGTCAGGCCTTGAGGCGAGAGCCCCTGTTATTGTTGACGAGCCCCTGTTGTCGGGTCCCTGTGGATGGGGCATTGTTAACGGGTCATTGTTGACGAGTCATTGTTGACGGGTCCATGTTGATGAGTCTCTGTGGACGGGTCATTTTAGACGATTCCTTGTTGGCAGGTCCTTGTGGACGAGTCCTTGTGGACAAGTCCTTGTTGACAGGTCCTTGTGGACAAGTCCTGGTGGACGAGTCCTGGTGGACGAGTCCTTGTTGACAGGTCATTGTTGACGAGTCCTTGTGGACAGGTCCTTGTGGACGAGTCCTTGTGGATGAGTCCCTTTGGACTGATCCCTTTGGACCGGTCCCTTTGGCCTGGTTCCTACGGACTAGCCCATGAATTTATTTAAATTATGTCAAAGGGCCTAACTACATTTTGCGTGTAAAGCAGTGTGTTGAACTGACGTTGTTCACTAATCCCCCACTACTATAATGTAATAACGATATGAAAGGAAAGTGATGAAATACATGTGAACATACAAGGGATCTAACTTGGTGGATGGATGTGTTCTAACGAGTCATTTGTAGTTGAAAGAGAATAATACATGTTCTTAAAATGTTAAAACTGTGGAGATGGTACGTGCAGTAAGACGTCTTGTGATTTCCTGTGTCATATTACAGACATGGCAGAGAGCGCGCAGATCTGTTGCTATGATTAACGCTGCAGTAATTTGAAACCGCAAGTGTTCATGAAGACAATGGGTGATGATCATGCAAAGTTAGCAGTTATTGGATATTACACAGGTGTTCCTTCCGGTGTCATGTTGCTGACATGGCAGAGAGCGCACACTGCTGTTGCTATGACTGACGCTGCAGTAATTTGAAACCCCAGGTATTGATCAAGACAATGGGTGATGATCATGCAAAGTCAGCAGTAATTGGATACCACACAGGTGTTCATAGTGTACTTTGGACTCTCAGCTGTATTGGGAAAGGAATTGCAATGATCTGCAAAAAACTGCTGACACGAGCGATGAGAGTTTATATAAGAGAGGTGTCATATATTTCCCTACAGTCAGTCTTTATTACTCGCTTTGAGTGAACAGTGCTCTATTACTGCTCAAGAGTTGTAAAAAAAAGTCTTTTTGGTAGAAAATCATTAATTTATTTTGCAAGGTAAGTACTTATTATTAATGGATTGTAGTCTTTTATTACTAATTGATGTTGAAGTTATTGATTGGAATGTATTTAATGATTGATTGATTGATTTGTTTACAGATAATTGGGTACCTGTAGATTACTAGATTCCTACAATCTGTTCATTCAGTGGCAGCAGTTGATAAATTATAAAAAGGTAAGTGCCCCTCTAATAACTTTTAAACAGTTAGAGTGATATTTTCCAATGTTCACCACTACATGTCAGTGACAATGGTATATTTGGTATTGAAAGTTGGAACTACTTGACCGTGGTGTGTAAAGCTAATTTTGTAGGTTAGATTTTGATTACCGCTCTATTAAGTCCGAATGTTCGTTGCTAGGTGTCAGTGACATAGAGAATATTTAAAAGACTTAACCTCAGTTCACCTAACATAACCTAACTTTACCTAACTTAACCTTGTCACGTGACAGGTTTTACAAGTTTAGACTTGTTTTAAGACTGGCTATGACGTCACACTTAGCTAACTTAACTGGCGATCGCTGGTTTCTATCACGTGACATGTTCTACAAGTTTAGACTTGTTTTAAGACTGGCTATGACGTCACACTTAGCTAACTTAACTGGCGATCGCTGGTTTCTATCACGTGACATGTTCTACAAGTTTAGACTTGTTTTAAGACTGGCTATGACGTCACACTTAGCTCACTTAACTGGTGATCGCTGGTTTCTATCACGTGACATGTTCTACAAGTTTAGACTTGCTTTAAGACTGTCTATGACGTCACACCTAGCTCACTTAACTGGCGACCGCTGGTTTCTATCACGTGACATGTTCTACAAATTTAGACTTGCTTTAAGACTGGCTATGACGTCACACCAAGCTCACTTAAATGGCGACCGCTGGTTACTATCACGTGACATGTTCTACAAGTTTAGACTTGTTTTAAGACTGACTATGACGTCACACTTAGCTCACTTAACTGGCGACCGCTGGTTTCTACCACTCTATCAAGTTCCAATGTTCACCGCTAAGTGTCAGTGACAGTGGTATATAGTAACCCTCAGTTAGAACTACATGAAGTTAGACTTGCTAGGAGTTCACAGACGATCGATTTAAATACCCTGCTATAACCATTGACTGGAATGTAATTAAACTATTTATATTGTACTTTGTTTTATCATTTATTAACATTTATGATTTCTTTCTTTTATAGGTAATTTCGAAAGTGATCATAATGTTCAAGTGTGGTGACTGTAAGAAACAGTTCTCAAGACCTGACAGCCTTCAATGACACGCAAATGTTAAACATGACATTAAAATGTTTGTGTGCAGTCATTGTTCTACCACATTTAACAGACAAGATAATCTTGCACGTCATGTAAATTTAATGCATGTTAGTTCAGCACCATTTTCGTGTTCAGTTTGCGAACTTGGTTTTTCTGCTGTAAAGCGATATCAATCCCACATGGTTGAAGTGCATGGTGAACAACAAGAATTAAAAACTGTAAAACCAACAACTAGCACGGAACCTTTAAACGAATGTGATGCTCAAAAGCGTAAACGTTCTCAAGATTGTGAAAATAGTTGTGCAACAAAAATAAAGAAGAATGGTGAACCTTCGATAACACATTGTGATGTATGTAATATTGATATACCTTCTTCAATCATTCAAGGACATTTACGCAGTATTCATCATAAAAATAACGCTTGCCATGAAAGAAATTCTGGAAATGTTCAACAAATTGGTAGTGCATTAAAAAGTCGAATTGCTAGTTATAGACTTTATAGTAAAGAAAAACTCAAAGTATTGAATCATTTTAAAAAAATGTTCAACCTACTGTGTTTGGCTTGGTATGTAATATTTTATTAGAGCATAAAACAATTTAAATGAATTTTGAACTTTTTTGGACTCTATGTAAAAACTGGGAGCGAAGGTGAAATTACGGATATCAAATCCTTCAATACAAAAAACATAATTGTTAGTGAATCAACTAATATTAGTGATATATATCAAAATATTTCAAGTGCTATCATTGTGAAGAGTGAAGAGTTCCAGGAAAGGGAGTCAGGCTGGGCGTTGGTTGAAGTACTTTATTTGGAAACCAACCTGAATAAATATAACCCCCTTCGAGCATCATCATACATTGATTTGCCAGAATGGATCAAACGAAAGAAAGCTTGTGTAAACATTATGAATAGTGACCATGCATGTTTTGCGTGGGCTGTAACCTCAGCTCTCCATCCAGCAGTAAGGGATGTGGAGAGAATATCATCATATCCTCACTGTTCTTCAGTGTTAGATTTAAAAGAAATAGAATTTCCTATGGCAATAAAAGACATTCAACGTTTTGAAGAACTGAACAATGTAAGTATTAATGTTTATGGAATTGAAAATAAGAGTATAGAAGGTCCTCTATATTATACTCAGAAAAAAAGAATGCTCATGTAAATTTACTGTACGTAACTGAAGGTGAAAATGCCCACTATTGCTGGATAAAACATTTAAGTAGACTTGTCAGTAGTCAGGTTTCAAAACACAATGGTAAAAAGTGGTTGTGTGATGGCTGTTTGCTACATTTCCAAAAAGAGGACCAACTAATTCAACATCAAAAATGGGGATGTAATCATGTTTGTACGGTATTACCGACTCCTAAAAATAACATTCTAATATTTAAGGATTATGAGAAACAGCTTCGAGTACCATTTGTTATATATGCTGACTTCGAGGCTTTGCTAAAACCATTTAATACATGTTCATCGAATCCAGCCCAACCTTTCACCAACACTACTCACATTCATGAACCTTTTAGCTTTGCATATTATATTAAATGTAGTTATGATAACTCTTTAAATAAGTTTGAGCTCTATAGAGGACCTGATGCACCTAAAGTTTTTATGGAAAGGCTTGAGAAAGATGCCATCCGTATATCCTCTATTTTAAATACGATCATTCCAATGGAGCCACTAACTTCATCAGAGCAAATGAATTTTGAAACTGAAACTAATTGTTTTATATGTGGTGAATGTTTATATACAGACAGGGTTCGCGATCATGACCATTTAACAGGAAAATATCGTGGTGCTGCTCACCAAGAATGTAATTTAAATTATAGAGTAAGTAAATTCATTCCGGTCATTCTACATAACGGTAGCAAATACGATAACCACTTTATCGTTAAAGAATTTGGAGCTTCAGACGTGAAAATTGATGTGATTGCAAATAATAAGGAACAATACATATCGTTCGCAAAATACATCAAAACTAGCAATAAAAAAAACATTAAACTGCGATTTTTAGATTCATTCCGCTTTATGCCGAGTAGACTTGATAAGTTGGCTAGTAATTTAAAATCAGATCAGTTTCATGAAATTCAACGTGTCTTTCCTAAAGAAGATGATTTTAATTTGATTCGTCAAAAGGGTATATTCCCTTATGAATATATTAACTGTGTGGAACGTCTTGAGGAGTGTTCTTTACCGCCGAAAGATGCATTTTACAGTTCCTTAAACACAAATCATATTAGTGATCAGGAAAATTTACATGCACAACGTGTATGGACACAGTTCCACATTCAAACTTTAGGAGAATTTTCAGACATATATTTGAAGACAGATGTGTTATTATTAGCAGATGTTTTTGAAAATTTTCGGAATGTTTGTATGAAAACTTATGACCTTGATCCTTGTCAGTATTTCACTGCTCTTGGGTTAAGTTTCAGTTCAATGTTGAAAAAAACGAAAGTAAATTTAGAATTAATGACTGATATAGACATGATCAATTTTATAAATTCATCAATTCGAGGTGGATTAAGCCAATGTAGTGGACGCTACTCTAAAGCGAATAATAAATACATGCCTAGCTACAACCCTTGTGAAGAGACAAATTATATTGTCTAACTCGATGCAAATAAACAATATGTTTGGGCTATGAGTCAATATCTACCACTGAAAGATTTTCGCTGGCTGACACAACCTGAAATTGATGTCTTACATGTTGACACTCTTAATGATAACGATGATAAAGGATATATTTTAGAGGTAAATCTTGAGTACCCTAAAGAGTTACATGATGATCATACTGATTTACCATTTTGTCCTGAGAATATGAAATCTCCATACATCACATCACGAACAAAAATGTTAATTGCTAATGTAAATGATAAAGGTAAATATGTAATACATTATCAAAACTTGAAACAGTGTCTACAGCATGGATTGAAATTAACTAAAATTCATCGCGTATTGCAATTTCATCAGTCAGCATGGCTCAAACCGTATATTGATCTAAACAATAATTTAAGAACACAGTCAACAAACGCGTTTGAAAAAGATTTTTATAAACTCATGAATAATAGTGTTTTTGGAAAGACTATGGAGAATGTTGATAAACGAGTTGATGTAAAGCTGATAACAAAGTGGGAGAATGATAGTAAAATAAGAAAGCCTATCTTTCATAGCTGTTCAATTATTCATGAGGATTTAGTTGTAATACAAATGAATCGTCTTAAAGTAACTTACAACAAACCCATATATGTGGGTTACACCATTCTGGAATTGTCAAAAACACTTATGTATGAATTTCACTATGATTATGTAAAGAAAAACTATCTTGATAATGCTAAATTACTCTACACAGACACAGATTCTTTTATTTATGAGTTTAAAACTGATGATTTTTATGAGGATATCAAAACTGAGCTAAATAGGTTTGATACAAGTGACTACCCCGAGGATAATATTTACCATTTACCTCTAGTAAACAAAAAGGTTCTTGGGAAATTTAAGGATGAATGTGCTGGTGTTATTATAGACACCTTTGTAGGCACAAAATCTAAATCATACAGCTATATGACAATTGATGATGTAGTAGTAAAAAAATTAAAAGGAGTGAAAAAGAATGTTGTTAGTAAAGAGTTAGATATACGTGATTATAAAAACTGTATAGTTAGTAACCCACCTGTATTATATAGTAAAATGTGAGTATTTAGAAGTAAAAATCATCAGCTACATACCAATTTGTTGAACAAAGTTGCTTTAAGTAATGAAGACAACAAACGATTCATTATACCCAACACATTTGATACTCTTGCTTGGGGAAACAGTCGCATTGACGACTATTACTTTACTTAAGTCTAATGATCACTATATTGTAATATTTGTAGTGTGTTTTATATTGTAATATTTTTTGTAAAAACTGTAAGTAGAATGTATAATGTTAGGCTACAGTAGTTTAGTAAAAATAAGATAAGTAATACATTTTAGTGCAAAATGTTTGCTTTTGTATATTACGAAAAAGATTTTAAAAAATTTACAGAATGTGTGAACTAAACAAGGGGAATGTAAAAAATGTAAAGTGGAAATTGTAAATATCCATGTGTGAAAAAGTGAAATGGCTATCGCCATTTTAAAATTAAAAAGTCATTGTGATTTGGTATACCTTGTTTTTTATTTCACAACAACAAAAACTGTACAGAATGTGTAAACTAAACAAGGGAATGTAAAAAAATGAAAAGTGGAAATTGTAAATATTCATGTGTGAAAAAAAAATGAAATGGCTATCACCATTTTTAAAAATTAAAAGATATAGTGATTTGGTGAACCTTATTTATATTTCACCAAAAAATGTACAGAATGTGTGAACTAAACAAGGGGAATGTAAAAATGTAAAGTGGAAATTGTAAATATTCATGTGTGAAAAAATGAAAATGAAGAAATGGCTATCACCATTTTTAGAATTAAAAGATATAGTGATCTGGTGAACCTTATTTTTATTTCACAACAAAAAAATGTACAGAATGTGTGAACTAAACAAGGGGAATGTAAAAAAGGGAAAGTGGAAATTGTAAATATTCATGTAAGAAAAAATGAAAATGAAGAAATGGCTATCACAATTTTTAAAATTAAAAGACATTGTAATCTTGTAAACCTTGTTTTTATTTCACAACAAATAGAGCTTTACAAAAATAGAATACAAAGAAATACCAATTCCTCAATCGTTTTCAATGTTCATGTCCACTCATCATTAACTTTCCTTATATAGCACTAATCACAATGAGGGCTGCCAACCTCTCTCCCACTGAGACATCACAGGATGTCAAACGTTGTTTAGCTTTTCAACGATACTTTATCCGCTACACGTCTTAATGCAGGATGACTGTGGTTATAAGAAAGGTGCATGCTCGATCCAAAGGATTAATAGGTATATCACCACGCTGCAAAGGTTCTTTAAGATAAGTTCCAGGACCACACAAATAATAACCAGGTAGGTAGATTTCGAAAGTCAAGTATTGAATTACTTTTTCAATGACGCCATTGCCAGTACAGGTCTGGCACATCCTTTTCCATCGATGGTAAAAAGGTTTGATGTTCCTCCTCCTCTGTGGATGATGTTGTTTTTGTTGCTTCTTACTCTCCATCACACACGTGGTATGAGGAAATAAAGTCTTTACACTGACTCTTATGACCGTGATACAGTTTGACCAGCTGGCAAGTAGCACACTGTCGCATAGAGGGTATTTTTGCCATAGCCACTTGCTTATGGTGATCATAATCCGTACATGGTTGCAATTCACTTAACACAGGGTCTTGAGTCCATGATTTTGGAACATGTTGCCAGATTTCTTTCACGGCATTTGCTGCGACGTAATAAATGAATGATTTTGCAAGAGCCAATAATTCTTCTTTGGTAAAACTGTCTAGTTTCTTTTTGCACACAAAGAACTTTCCAATCGCTTTATCGGTAGCACACCCCTTCTCCATGGTATCACGTTGATGTTTACACGTCGCTTGTAGAAATCTCACTGGTGGCATCCACAGGTAAACCTTCAGTTTTAATTTTATTTAAAAACTCCCAGCAGGCATTGGTGGTTAGCCAACGAAACAATTGCCACACCTGTGCCAGAGCTTTATAGGTAATGTTGTCACAGGGGTAGCGGTCCATGAGTGTTTGCGGCGAGGGACAGCCCATGTCCATTAAATCGATACATTGACAGTAAGAAGCCAAAAATGGTTGTAGCCATTAACGTTTTTCACTACCTTTCACAAATACTACATGGGCAGAAGACAAGTGGGCTTTCATGACCATGTCCAGGTGCTTATATGAAATGGTTCCTTGCTTCCAGTCTAGTTGCATATGAGTTTCAATCCACTGGGTTTGTTTACGGTCTTTATCACACAACAAATCAAACGCATAAGGTGGTTTAAACACCAAATGGGTAGCTTGCGATATCGAAAAAGTGGAACAATCGATAATGGCCACTTCTTTAAATATAAATTTGTTATCTCCAATTTTAAACCCTTGACAGTCGACAATTCGTGTACGCAACATGTTCACTCTTGTCTGGATCAAGTCCAACTGACCACAGACTGACAATTGTTCAGTAAGGTGTACTCATGTCATTTACTTACATTCCATTCTAGTAAAAGAAAATAAAAACATCGAGTAGTCACTATAGAGGTTAGGATATGACAGGGGGCATAGGAAATAATAATATAACAACAACAACCAATTTTTTATTACATTATTTTATTAACATAACAAGTTTTACATTCTTTTTTTCATTCTAGGATAGAGGCGGTACCATCTCATACAACAAAAAAGTCTTTTGTGTTTATAGTGTCCATAACACCGATGATATTCTAATGTCTCTAAACTGGGTGTTTTTGACTGTGAGCTGCTCACTGAAGCACTGTTGACACCATAAAGTCCACACGTATCATAACTTTTTTTTATCACTCAGAGGCATGAGTGAGGGGTAACTTGAATGACAGGGTATATTACCCACCTCCATTCTGCACAGGAAGGGGCAGGCAGGTGACCAGCGCTGATGTTCCTGTATGGGTTCATCGCTCTCTTGCCATTGGTCTAAGATGATGGGACAAAACACACATTTCACTTCATCTCTTGTTTTTAATTAGTAGAATCCAGCGGCCGCTAAGGCTTGAGGGTTTATAAAAGGCACCAGCCACGTCGCAAAGGTCTTGAAACGTTGTTCCTCAGATTTTAAATTCATGGATGTAACTTCTCTTGAGGCTTGAATGCAAGACATGACTGAGCGGTTTGATGTGGGTTGACCTGCTATTTATACACTTGTCACTTGGTTGGACAGTGGATAATAGTTGACTTGTTTGTGATGAATAATCAAACAGTAGGCCGTGGTATTGGCTGGTACATTGTCATGCGTTTCAAAATCTAGTCGAATGTCAATATTGGATCTTTTGACAGACTCTTCCAAGTAGGAACAGTCAAAGACAATCAGTGGCGCCCTTGTCTTAAAAGCTTGGGGTGACAACATTGGACAATTCTCTTTTTGATAATACGACCATCTAAATTTAGAAAACAAGTTGTACAGGGGGCCAAACTTATTTTTTGAAAAATCTAAATCCAGCCCTTCATAGGGAAACACAGCACAGTTGAGGAAAAGACGTGCATTTCTCAATTGCAGGTGATCAAATTGCGTGACATCTTTGGTTTGTTGATACTTGCGATTCGTTTGAAAACCCACAATCATGTAGAGAGGTCTCTCTGTATAGCGGGCTGTTTTTATAGACCAACTGTGTGTGTTGGTGGTGGGCAATAACGGGTACTCATGGAGTGCCCAGCTTCTAAATTCCATGGGTAGAGGTATATCTCTCTTTACCATCTTGAGTATGTCCAGTTTTTTGCTATCGTTAAGGGTCACATGAGGCACTTTCCATAGATAGCGTTGTAGTTGAATTTTTGATTCATTGGGGGCATTGTCGGCTCCCTTGAGTGCATTATTATCACTCCTGTCTCTCACCAGATAAAGCACTTGCCTTGCATTGACCACAATGCGCTGGTGATCTTTAGCAAAGCCTAAAATCAGTTTAAGAGGTAAATATCCAGTAAAGGTGCCACCGGTGTGTACCATCCAGTCATTGATCGAGTCAGGGCAACAACCCGCCATGCAAAGTGTTTTAGCCTTTTCATCACTATAAGAGGGATACAGTTTCATGACACTGGAAATACCCACATTTCGAGTGCTATCCACCACGATATCGTTAATCACATAACGCACTTCAGAAAACAGGAAGGCGAAAGCATGGTTGGCTAACTTGGATGTGGTGGGTGTAGAGCCATCGGCTTTGGTGAGCCGACATTCAATCTGAATAACACTTTCATGCGGTAGAGTGTAAATATCTTGGTTGTTGATAACAAATTGAATTTCATCATTTTTATTGAGTCCAGGTGTTTGAGCTTGATAAGAATGGAGATCAATTCTTACCACTCCTGGTTGCTCCTCGATGTGGAACGCTACCTCTAGGATAGAATTCATCGCGGGGGTTGACGTGGTAACCCAAATGCTGTAAAATCTGCTTGTTCTGAGATGTTAACGTGTATTCACGTGGTAAACAACTAACACCATTCCTAGACGGTGCTGTTGCTTTATTTACAAACTTCATAGTGGCTTTAGCACTAACTTGTAAGTCACTGGTGTGGTAGAATCTAGATCAATGAGTTGTTGCTCTCTATTGATCAGTCTTAATGTTATATTTCTAATACCATCAACAGCACCACTGGAGGGTTTTCACGAATAATATAGCCATTGGGCGATGTTACAATAAAGTCATAAAGCGAATGCGACGGTTCTTGATTGGTGTACACTTGACTAATAATATTACACGTCACCGACACATGATGGTCCTCAATGAATTTCACTTCATGGTCTGATTCATGTTTTTTGTTGGGCTCCAACACGCGTGGTTTAAATCCTAGTAATGGACCAATGGAATCGGGGTGTGTTTTAAAGTCAATTTTGAATGTAGATAAAATACTGCAGCGATGAGTGTTGGTATTTCCTACAAGTTCAAACTTGCGCGTTCCATCGAGAAATGACTTTAAACCATATTCATTGATCAACACCACATAAATGTGTTCATAAATGTCATCTATTGTGTATCCACCAGAGTTCAGGGTGAGCACAGAATCATCATAGTAAAACTTGTTGTTCACATTTTCACGTATGTTGTATATTCGATTGTACATTTCAAGTGAAACAAGTCCTAAACCATAGGGTTTTTCACTCATTTCGATAGGTGAGTAAAAGTCTAGGCTCACTTCTGGTCCACGTCCATGCAGTGTAAACATCTTACTTTCCACCGACATACTGTTGACGTTTTTGCTTATGTTGCGTCTTATATAAGAAAATTAAACATAAACGTCCACACTGTTGGCTGTTAAACGTTTGCTCACGTTTCACATTATAATATATCTTGATCCTGTTTCCAAAATAGACAACTAGTTCCATGGGCGGGGGCAAATTCCCAAAACTGTCAAAGTACCATACAGTGGATCCCTCTTTGACATAAGTTACATAATGTGTTCCAGGTCCTCGGTGATCATCCAAATAGACAACAGCACATTCAAGTTTCCATGGTCGTGAGGGTAATTGGTTTCACATAAACACGCCTTGAAAATGAGAAAGCTTCAGTTGTTTAGCATAGCTTTCCACTTGTTGATGTGTCAGGGCATGTCTTGCTATGGCTGAGGTTAAAGATGTTTATTTTTATTTTGAAAAGTTGAAATTCCAAATCCTTGTTGATAAAAGGCTGGCTTCAAATTGACATTTCTAGACCCCATAGCAATGGCTTCCATCGTTTCATTGTGTCGCTGACTTTCTTTGAGTTGTTGCTGGCCCTGTTGCGCGGCTTTAATAGTTTTTGCCACTGCACTGGTGCCGCCTAAAAGTGAACCTAGAGCAGCCAGACCAGTGAATAATGCAGGTAAAATCCCGCTCGTTTGGGGACGGGAATCACTCGCCCTTGTTTTGAACCCTGTCGCTGACGTTTTGGAATAACATGTCTCTGTGCTGCTCGAAGAGCTTTCCTTATGGTCAACAGATTATTTTTTCTTTATTTCTTTCGCAGGGGCTTGTCCACGAATGTCTTAAGCCCAGGGTTTGCCAAGGACAGGGTCATATTTTTAGTCTTTCTCTCCACATATCTTTGTTTCACCATGATGATGATGACCAACAACCTTTCACAAGAAAGTTTATGTCACAACTAACGTCAGATTGTTATTTCATGGCTGTATATTCCAATTCTACATAAAGTGGGAAATCGTTTATGGTTTTTCCAGCTTGCTTTTCATTCCATGTCAACATGAGATGAAAGGATAATTCGTCTCCTGCATTGACCATTTCATGGTTATGGACCAACATCCTATGACCATTTATCTCTCATCAGGTATGGCATATTTGATGTGAATGGTTCCATCATAGTGTAGTCGATAGTGGCTTAAACCCGAAGCAAGCACATAGGCCAAGTCCTGGTCATGAACTAGCGGTATATGGTTTCTCTCATTCACACGTTTTACATTTGTCAGATGCACTAAAATTACAAATGGGATAAATTTATAAAGGAAGCCTCCGTGGCTTAGGCGGCAGCACGCCGGCCTCTCACCGCTGGGTCCGTGGTTCAAATCCCGGTCACTCCATGTGAGATCTGTGCTGGAAAAAACGGAGGCAGACAGGTTTTTCTCCGGGTACTCCGGTTTTCCCTGTCAAAATTTCATTCCAGCAACACTCTCCACTATCATTTCATTTCATCTGTCATTCATGTAATCATTGCCCCAGAGGAGTGCGTCGGGCCTCGGCAGCCGGCACAGTTCATATCCTCGCCGCTAGATGGGGGCTTCATTCATTCCATTCCTGCCCGGTCGGAGACTGGAAGCAGGCTGTGGATTTTCATAAATTTATAAAGCCTTTTCATTTCATAGGTCACGTATCGCTTGGTACAGACATCATCATCTTCTTGTGGGTCTTCCACGTGAATAATGCGGTGATGATTAGCGCTATAGCCATCCACCGTAAGCTGAGGCACTTTATCATAAAACTCATACACCTTGTTATCCACATACTTTTTTGTAGTAACGTCTGTAGACACTTGAGGATGTTTTACATGGGTTAACCGCTTTCCTTTAAAGTCATAATCTCCTTGTTTTGTGTGTGGCACTACTGACCTATCCACATAGTGCTTATTAGCAGGATCTGTTTCTTGTTTAGGATCATGTATGGGAACAGACCTAGCTTTGACCATCAACGCACGTCCAAAGACATCCATTGTCAATCTGTAGTACGAGTCTACTGTTTCTATGACAAGGCTCGGTGCGATGTATATAGACAGCCTGCTAGCCTCTCTAAGCCTTAGTTGAAATGAAGCTAATTAAGCAGCAAGAGTCATTTCCCGTGAGGGACATGGTTTCCCATCTCCGCCCCACATCACGTGAACAACGCCATGGTTCACTGTTTCCATCTTCCATTCGCTGCATCATTGTGGGACCTTCCGGCTGTGGAAAGACCAATCTTTTGCTGACACTTATTACAGCGCCCAATGGTCTGTGTTTTCAAAATATTTATATTTTCGCAAAATCTCTCTACCAACCCCTCTACGTGTTTCTGGATCAAGTCATGTCTGGATTACAAAATGAGAATATGGGGTATTTTACATTTTCCATGCAAGAAAATGTTATTTCACCGGATGAGGTAAAGCCTGATTCACTCATGATTTTCGATGATGTATCCACTGAACGACAAGGCATCATTCAAAGCTATTTCAGCATGGGTCGTCACAAACATATCGATTGCTTCTATCTTGGACCAACGTATTCTAAAATGTCCAAACAGTTGATTCGTGACAATGCCAATGTCATTGTTTTATTTCGCCAGGACGAGAGGAACAGTCGTCACATTTATAATGAACATGTGAATCCGGATATGACCTTTCAAATGTTTACAGAATTGTGTGGCAAGTGCTGGAACACACAACGTCATGCCTGTTTAGTGATTGACAAACAAAGTGAACTCAACCAAGGGCGGTATCGCTTAGGGTTTGATCATTTTATTGCTATTTAAGGCACTGTATCATTCCCTCTCAAGTCATTTGTCAATACACCATGGCGTTAACAGAGAGTGAATTGAAAAAGCATATTATTAGAGCAAAAAATACTATTCGCCAAAAATTCCGTCAATTGAAACGATCACGTGCGGATCATGCTTTGTTTATTCAACAACATTTAGCCCCTCCGCTAAAAGCTATGTTGAAACCCTCTTTCAAGCCATCTGAAACGCTACCCACCGTTTCACAAGCCACTCAGACACACCACGAGGACCCTGAGGAAGAGGAAGAGGAACAGGAAGATTTAACTAGTGTTAGCGAAGTTGAGGATGAGGAGGAACAAGTGTTTACGCCTCAAAAAAGGCATCACCCCTTGCAGAGTTTTTACGAAAAAAGAAATCCTTGGTCATGGTCGAAACACCTTGCCCTTCCAGATCGTCTCCATTTTCACAACTCTTGGCCACCCCTCAACATAAAGCTCAACTGAAAAACACTTTAATAAAATATTATGGATCAACACTGGAACCCTATTTCACCAATCTATTTATTGGAAACACAGATACCACATATGGTGTTCGCTATGAGGATGATAGTTTTAAAATTGGTGATTCATCGATTAAATTTAGTCGTACTAAAGCTGTCATTAAAAAGATCAACTATAAATTAACACCAGGACTGTTAAAGCTACTATTCTCTCGGACTCGCTCATCCCAAGATTATACGCTAGAGGACCATGATAAATATAAATCCATTTTATTGGACACCCATGCCCACAAAAGACAGTACGATCCCACTCAACAAGTGAATGCCAATATATCTCAAAAATATAAAACCATCATTGCAAAAATGTTCCCCACAAGTCAAAGTGGTCGTCGTAAAGTGTCCGCTTCAGGGGTGACATTTAAGCCATTAAAACCCCTTGTGGATGTTACCTACTGGCACAATCCCAATAAACTCGTCCAGTGACTACAGCTGTTGCATGCTTCACGTCAAGCCGGCCATGCTGGTCACGATTGGGAAATTCAAGAAATTGAGGAAGAACTTCGAAATGCCAAAATTATTGTTTAAACCCTCACCCATTAAAATGGGTATTGCTCACGAGTTGCATCGTCCAGCTAGACGTCACTATCAGCGACTCAAGGTGATTTCACAGGGTGTGGATGAACTTTGGCAAGCAGACTTGGTTGAAATGATTCCCTATGTTAGCGTTAACGATGGTGTACGCTATATGTTGACGGTCATTGATGTTTATTCCAAAATGGCGTTTGTTGAACCTGTACGACGCAAGTCTGGTCCACTACTCACCAAGGCCTTTCAACATATTATTCAACGATCCAAACGTCAACCTCAGCTGCTACAAACCGATCAGGGAAAATAAATTTTCAACAAGGATTTCTCCAGTTTTCTCAAATCTAAGGATATTCACCACTACACCACATACAGCAATCTCAAGGCCAGCGTGGTCAAGCGGTTCAACCGAACATTGAAAAGCCATATGTGGAAAGCGTTTACCGCTCAGGGCACTTGTCGCTGGTTGGACTTGTTACCTGAGCTAGTGTCACGTTACAATGACACCAAACACAGAACCATTGGGACCAAGCCACGACTTGTGACCAAAAATATTCCACAACTGGATAAAGTGTTTAACCCCATAAAAACAGCAGACCCTAAACATCATCGCCTTAACATCGGGGACCATGTTCGTGTGAGCAAATTCAAGTCCGTCTTTGACAAGGGCTACACACCAAATTGGGGGGACTGAACTATTTCGAATTCGTCAAGTCAACCTGAACAGTCCAGTCACCTATTCACTCGATGACCTCAACCATCAACCCATAAAAGGCAGGTTTTATCTCCAAGAACTCCAAAATACAGCGTTTCCTAAACATTACCTTGTGGAAAAAGTGTTGAAACAAAAAGGAAATAAACTATATGTAAAATGGTTGGGATTTAGCTCAGCCTTTAATTCTTGGATTAATAAATTACATGTTGTGTGAACCTGTGTGCCTTGTATTTATTTATTCACTCATGTTGACTTAACCTACAGTCCTATGTGTGTACAGTCCTCAGCTCCACATGTATTATGAGCAATACATATTTCATTCTCTCTTCACCTGTGTTCTCTCTTACACCGACTCTCCCCCTCTCCTCCCCTTCACATCCCACCTCTGTCAAAACAGGTTGTGACTTGTTAGCTCTTATCGTGCGCGTGTACAGGTGAACACCTGGGTGTTAGGTCATATTACACATGAACTTGCCTTTTCTCACGTATGAACCAAAACAGGATGTGACTTGTTTCACAAGGAGGATGCTAATAATGACATCTCACACGTGTTCACATGTATTTCATCACTTTCCTTTCATATCGTTAACACATTATAATAGTGGGGGATTAGTGAACAACGTCAGTTAAACACACTGCTTTACACGCAAAATGTAGTTAGGCCCTTTGACATAATTTAAATAAATTCATGGGCTAGTCCGTAGGAACCAGGCCAAAGGGACCGGTCCAAAGGGATCAGTCCAAAGGGATCAGTCCAAAGGGACTCGTCCACAAGGACTCGTCCACAAGGACCTGTCCACAAGGACTCGTCAACAATGACCTGTCAACAAGGACTCGTCCACAAGGACCTGTCAACAAGGACTTGTCCACAAGGACTCGTCCACAAGGACCCGGCAACAATGACCCCGCCAACAATGACCCATCAACAATAACCCATCCGCAGGGATCCGCTCCCCCACCCTCCTACAAAAGCCATGAGTGGGCATGCGTAAAAAACAAGCATGTTAATTCATAGTGGCTTTCCACCGAACACATGTCTCTTGTGTAGAACAACGTTTCATTCCATATTGGCATTCAAACTCTCGCATGTTGCAATTGGAAAACGAGATTCTCTAAAAAAAATCACCCTCTAGTAGGGGTAGGTTTTAGTTTGGGGTAGAGATATGTTGTCTATTGGAAAGGGGGTGACAGCCCGAGTTCAATGACACCTCATTCGTCAAAATCCGATCATGCGTTCGAGAGATATCGCGTTGCCGCCATCTTGTGAGGTGGGGAGGTGGAGGTGGCGCTAGAACTCTCACAAAACCACTACTGATATCATATTTCAGATTGTCTCATATGTGCCTGAGCTGAGTAGAAATCTACTGTCAGTGAACTGTGTCACAAATGGAGGTGGAACAGTTCTGTTTAAAGGCAACCAAGTTAAAGTATTTGACAAGAATGAAAATGTCTTAATGACAGGCAGTAAAAATGAAGTAGTTCTGTTCGTGATAGACATGAAAAACAACTTGGAAGCTCACGTGACAAAGAAAGAAGAAACAAATACCGCCATGATGTGGCTTCGGAAGATGGGCCATATAAGTACAAGATATCTGAAGAAACTGCCAGAACTCAACCAAGGACTACCAAGCAGCCTGTCCAAATAGGAAGAAATCAAGTGTGATGTGTGCACAGAAGCTAAACAAAACAAGTAAGAGTTCCTTTGAATACTGTGAGAGCTAGAGCTATATGCCCATTGGAGATAATACATAGTGATGTATGTGGAAAGCTTGATCCACCAACATGCAATGGCAAACATTATTTTATGACAGTGCTAGATGACTACACTCATTTTCTGGAAGTGTACCTTCTAGAGACAAAGGATGAAGCTGAAGAATATCTTCAGGAATACATCACTACAGCTCAAGCTAAATTCAACATGAAAGTACACAAACTGAGGATTGACAATGGTGGTGAGTACAACAGTGATTTCTTCAAACAATGGTGCAAGAAAAATGGAACAGTGCTGGATAATACAGTTCCTCACACTCCAGAACTGAACGGGAAAGCGGAGTGCACGAACAGGACCCTGCTTAGTAAACTCAGAGCTATGCTACTTGATGTCCAACTAGAAAATGATATGTGGGGGCATGCCGTCCAATCAGCAGCATATCTCCTCAACAGGAGTCCATCCTCCACCTGTGAGAAGACACCAGCAGGACTATGGTATGGCAGGAAACCAGTTCTGTCAGGAATGTTCATCTTCGGGCAAGAAGTGTACTCAAAAGTAGTACGAACGAACATGAAACTCAACAGTAGAAGCAACAAAGGAATATTTGTGGGATGCACAACAAATGGTTACAAGATATTCAACAAAACAACCAAGAAAATCTACACTTCCCATGACATAATACCTGTCTATGAGCCTGAGAAGAGAACAGCCCCAGCATCAGTTGTCACTGTGGAAGATTTTGATGAGGATATAAAGGAAGATGAAATAAATAATCAAAAACAAGAAGGCAACGAATCAGAAGAAAGTGAAGATTCTAGTAGTGAAGAAGAAGAAGATGATGGGGAAGAAGAAAAAGAGGATCAACAACCATGCCAAGAAAATGAACAAAACCAAAGAGAAAATGTATGTCACGAAAACCAAAGAGTGGATGAAGAACAAGGAAGACCAAGAAGAGGATTATTATATGGGCTCTGAAGATGACGGAAAAAGCTCTACTAACGTATGAAGACTGCATGGAAAGCGCTGAAAAAAACAGTGGGAAAAAGCCATCCAAGAAGAGAAAGAATGTCTTAAAAAGAATAATACATGGACAATGGCTCCAGAAAAATATGCCAAAGGCAACAAAATAATAACTAGCTGAAGGGTATTTAAACTAAAAGAAGATGTAAGATATCGTGCTAGAGTTGTAGCTAAGGGATGTCAGCAAAAAAAGAATTCTCTAGACTTAAGTGACACATATTCATCAGTTGTGAGAATTCAGTCCCTCAGAGTTCTACTCGGTATAGCAGCTATAAGAAAATATGTGATCAAGATATTTGACATAAAGTCAGCTTTCCTGTATGGAAGCAACAAGAAGAAAGAAGAAGAAGAAATATTCATGAGACCACCACAGGGGTTTAATCATCCAGGCATGGTGTGTGCACTCAACAAAGCACTTTATGGACTCAGACAAGCGCCCCGTCAGTGGTACAGAAAAGTAAGTGATTTCCTAAAGACTGAACATCTGAAACAAACAAAATCTGACAGATGTGTCTTTACTAACTTGAAGAAGACCATATTCATTGCCCTTCATGTGGACGACGGATTGATATGGGCCAAACAGAAGAAGAAGTGGAAAAACTGCTGAAAAGACTGAAGGAAACTTTCGAAACTGTTGTGTGTGACCGTCCAAAACAATATTTAGGCATGAGCATAGAGATTAAGCAAGATGGAATCTCACTGTCTCAGAAGAACTACTCTGAAGAGATAAATTTATTTATTTATTTATTTATTTATTTATTTACATAGGTCCCAATGAGCCTGAGCTCGTGTTAGGGACAATCAAGTAACATAGTTACAGCATGGCATATATATAATTTTTGCAACATTATATTGTTTAGTTTAATAGTAACTTAATTGCTAGTGACTAACATTACCGAGATGATTCGGTATGATACATTGCATTGCTTAAGGCTATTGGATATGGGCTATCCATTCCCTAATAGGAAGTCTTTTGTTTTCCTCTTAAATGTTTTTATAGAGAAACTTTCCCTTATGCCTAATGGTAGCGAGTTGTATTCCTTTATTATAGAGGACATGATTCCTTTAGTTCCAAATTTAATGGATTGGGAATGGCTGGTGAATATTCGATTTACTCCTCTTGTTGCATAAAGATGAATGTCATTTGCATGGGTAAAATGGATGTGTGTATCAATTTGTTTTCTAATTTGTATACAAATACTGTTGCTGACATAGCTATTATTTTTGCAGTGGCATAATTTTAGTTCTTGAGAATAATTCATTTGAGGGTGTGAGCCAAGGAAATCCAAAGATAGATTTTATAGCACGTTTCTGGAGTATCTCAAGTTCTTTTATCAGCTCCTTCTTACAATACCCCCATATGAAAGTCATGTACATTAGATGTGATTGTAACAGAGCAAAGTATATATTTTTCAATTGTTGGCTAGTAAGACAGCTATATATTAATCTGTTTTACATTTTCTACATGATTTTCCCAGGTTAGTGTACTATCTAGTGTGATACCTAAGTATGTTGCCGATTTAACCCTTTCTATTTCTTTGTTGGCTATGTTGACTATGTTTGTGGTCTCAATCTTGTATGATGGTTTATGGAAGAATAAATATTTTGTTTTAGTGATATTGATAACCATTTTGTGTGCTCTCAACCAATCCACCAGCTTATTGAGATCATAATTAATATTTAGCATAATTTCCTGTTCAGATGTTCCCAGATAGAGTATAAAAATATCATCTGCAAATAGTTTAAGCTTGCCTTTCAATTCTAATAATACTATATCAATAATAATGATAATGGAGTAAAATCAAAGTGCAGGTCATTCACTGAAACAAATGTTATATATCCCAATGACTTATTAAATAAGGAAACATGGTCAGAAATGTATAAACTAGAAAATGTAAATGATAAATTTAATGCATTTAACAGTACCCTAAAACACTATTTTGAAACAGCATTCCCCTTTAGACAAAGAACTGTTCAAAATAACAAAACTAGCAATTGGATAACAACAGGGATTAGAAATTCATGTCAAAGAAAGAAATTTCTACACAAATTATATAAACAATACCACACAACACCTGAATTCAATTTATACTACAAAAAATACACTAGCATATTAAATAAGGTAATAAGACTAGCAAAGAAAATGCATAATGATAATTTTATTTCCCAAAAATCTAATAAAAACAGGGCTATGTGGTCCGTGATAAAGAAAGAAACTGGAAAATCTGCTAAAATACAAAGCAACATTACACTGACCAGAAATAATAAAGTGATTAATAATCCAGAGGAAATAGCAAACACTTTTAATGACTATTTTCTGGAAATTCCACAAAAAATATTAAATAAATCACAGGTAAATACACTAAATTCTAATAATAAAATAAATATATGTACCGGGTAGTGATTATTTATTTATAAATCATGTCACAAGTGAAGAGGTAAGAATAGTTATAAAAGAGCTAAAAAATAAATTTTGTGCTGGCATTGATGGCATCCCTGATGCAATTTTAAAGAAATGTGCAGAAAATATAATAAATCCACTTACACACTTAATAAACAGTTCAATTCTCTCAGGAACTTACCCCGATATTTTGAAGTTATCAAAAGTAATTCCAGTGCACAAAAACGGTTCAAAAGATGAATTAGATAACTATCGTCCTATTACCTTACCAACTGGTATTGCAAGAATTGTGGAAAAAATCATGTATAAGAGACTGATAAGTTTTATAGAAAAAAATAAAATATTATCAAAATCACAACATGGATTCAGAAAGGAAAAATCTACACAGACAGCAATCTATGAATGTATTAATAGTATACTGAAATTAATTGACAATAAGGAACATGTAACTGGCCTATTCTTGGATTTATCGAAAGCATTTGATGTTGTTGACCATAAAATCCTCCTTACAAAACTAAATCAATATGGTATTAGAGGTCTAGCTAATAAATGGATAGAGTCTTACTTAACAAGGCATAAAAAAATAGTAAGCTTGAGACACAAGGATGATGGAATCAATTACTTAATGAAACATTGTCCAATGAGGGAATTATTAAATTTGGAGTACCCCAGGGATCGGTTTTGGGCCCACTACTCTTTCTTCTATATATCAATGATATAACACAGAACGTTCATTCACATAAGGAAATTTTGTTTGCGGACGATACAACACTCGTAATAAAAGGTGAAACTAAACAGGTCATATAGCAGTCTGCTGACTACGTTACAGGAGAGTTAACCAAATGGTCACAAGATAATCGCCAGATAATCAACTATAAAAAAAACAGTATGTCTAAATTTCCACACTATACAGAATAGGAATCCTGCGAAGCATAGGCATAACACAAGACAAAACCAAAACATTCATATTTCACACACACACACAAGCATATATCAAAAAGGAACTTATCACACAGGAGTTAAATTTACAATAAACTTCCCTAGTATATAACACTTGCCCCTAAAATAAAAACCTTTGATAGAATGTTGAAAGCTTATCTGCAGGGCCATTGTTTTTACTCTGTAGTTGAATATCTTAGTGTATAGAAACGATGAAATCTATAATTATATTTTACTTTTCTATTTTTATTGTAATACCTAGCTGTAAGTTGTTGTATTTATAGAATTAAGTTTTCATATGATGATAATAGAATAATGTGTAAATAGTTGTCCAATAAGATTGTATCTCTTAAATCTGTTATTATAATAAGTTATAAATAGTTATACGGTAGTATTAGTATTACTGTATATAGCCTACCTATTAGTACTTTTATTTTATAGATGTAAACTCTGGCGTGTCCTATATCAAAAATGTATTGTATACATGTATTTGATCAAATGGAAATAATAACACTATCTATCTATCATTAATATAGGCCAAGAAAAGAATTGGTCCTAAGACAGAACCTTGAGGTACTCCTGTGTCAATTCTCATTTGAGATCCTTTTACATTATCGATTGCAACATATTGTTTTCTGTTTGTGAGGTAGTTCTTGAACCAATCATGTGCCACTCCTCTGATGCCTGCAGATTCTAGTTTATTAAGGAGAATCTTATGGTTAACCAGATCGAAGGCTTTTTGAAGGTCAATTAGTACACCAGCAGCTAGTTTGTTTTCATCTAATGCCTTTTCTACATCAGTTACTACCTCAAATTTAGCACTATCAGCTCCTCTATTTGGAATAAACCCATATTGGCAGTTTGCAAAGTAATCATTTTTCATAAAGAAATTCATAAGTCTTCTGTAATTTGATGGGTGGGTTTTGTCTCCTTTTTTGTAGATCGGGACCTCCCTAAAGACTTTACAGGCATAGGGGAATATACCAGTCATCAGTGAAAGATTTATTATTTTGACAAGATATGGTGTAAGGCCCTCAAGGCACAATTGTAGCATAACATTAGTAGTGTTGTCCTCGCTTATATTGTTTTTGTGTTTTAGGGAGTTTATAATTGATTGTATTTCATTAGCATCAGTAGGTAACATAAAGATTGTCTTAGAGCTAGTAGTATTTTTATAGCTTGTAATGTCCGAGGTAGAACCGTCTCCTTGATTTTCCCATATACTGTGAGCAATATGACATAATATTTATTAATTTCATCACATATATTTTCCTTTTTTTCGATATTTGTGCTGTCGACTATAAGTTTGACAATTTCATTTTTCCCTTTCTTTGGCCTACTTAACATCTCATTAACAACACTCCACACTTCCCTCTGATTATTTGCATTTTGAATTTTTTGGTCAAGTAGTTTCTTTGTAGGTTTCTCTTAAGTTTTGTAACTTGGTTGCTAATAATTTTATATTCTTCTAAAATTTCTGCAGATGGTTTTGTAACTTTGGTTTTTGTATATATCTTATCTTTCCTGTGTATTAGTGCTAAAAGATCTTGTGTGATCCAGGGTTTTATTGCTGGGGCACTTGGCTCCTTACTCGTATATTTCATAGTACAAGCTTCTATTCCTTTATTAATAAAATCACGTAATTTATTGTAGTAGTCCTTGATGTTAGTTTCATTGCATACAAATTCTTGAGTTATTAAATATTTATTAAGTTTTCTGTAGTTTATTTTATCCTTTTCTATTGGCCTATCATCACATATTGAGTTCCTGTTTATCTTTTTGTTTCTCATTTCACTGATTAGTAAATGGTGATCACTCAAATCATTCGTAAAATTTGTAAGAGTTTTCCAAATGTCCAAATTATAGATGTAAGTAAATTAGACAGGAAGTTCCACACTCGACATGGCCTACACTTAAATAGGTTAGGAAAAGAGTATCTTAGTGATGAAATCTGCAAAATTGTAAATTCAAATGGTAAGAATAGTTCAACAGTAATATCTTTAGAGTGGAAGCAGGGAAACTTGTAAATGAAGCCAAACGTAAGGTTTGGCATTCAGATCTTTCGAGGTCAAATTTAACTGAGTGGAACAATGGTATTTCGGATTTGTCTAGCAACAATAATAATAACAATTATGATAATAATAATAATAATAATAATGTAAATAAATCACCAACACAAGCTTGCAAAAGTAACAAATTTAAAATTTACCACCAGAATGTTCAGTCTCTCTATAATAAAATTGATTACATAAATCTAATGCTTAAAAATGAACTTAATGACATCTCAGTACTATGTATTCCAGAACATTGGCTGAAAGAGGAACAACTCGAATTAATTCAATTCCCAGGGTTTAAACAAGCTAGTAAATACTCTAGAACTAATATTAGCCATGGTGGTACTTGTATCTTCTTAAGAAAGAATTTAGATCATGAACAGTTAACAGCTTATGATTATCTAATTATGGAACAGGATTTTGAATTCTCTGCCGTAAAAATACAGCAGTTTAAGTTAATAATTGTATGCGTATACCGTTCTCCGTCAGGAATGTTTCCTTTATTTATAGATAAATTAGGATTGTTACTCAATAACATGAGCGATCTAAATTACGATATACTAATTTGTGGGGATGTAAATGTGGATGTCTTAAAATTTGATAGAAATTGTGAATTATTAACACAGTTACTAATTTTCCTATTGACTTGTAACCTACAGTAAATACCCCAACAAGAATAACAAAATTTAGTAAAACCACTCCTGATCAATTTTTTTAAATACAGATAAATATCACCATTCAATAGAAGTCTATTGTCCAGGTTTTAGTGACCACCATGGACAAATACTGAGGTTTGAAGTACCCGAAACAATCAATAATAATGATAATGGAGTAAAATCAAAGTGCAGGTCATTCACTGAAACAAATGTTACATATTTCAATGACTTATTAAATAAGGAAATAGTTATTGTATTACTGTATATACCTATCAGTATTTTTATTTTATAGATGTAAATTCTGACGTGTCCTATATCAAAAATGAATTGTATGCATGTATTTGATCAAATGGAAATAATAAAACTATCTATCTATCAATATTATAGACATTACATATTTTGTCACAGTCGTTCACCAATACATGATCAATTAGAGTAGAGCTAGTTTGTGTTACACGAGTTGGATATTTTGTATTACATAAGACTAGACCGTATGATTTGACTAGGTTAATATAACTACTAGTATATCTGTCCCCAAATAATAGATCGATATTCATATCACCTAGTATTATAACAGGATTCGTTGAGTAAGAACTAATAATTACTTCGAGATCAGTTAGAAAGTGTGGAATGTTGCTTTTATGAGGGTTATAAGCAGTGATTATATTCTATTCTTGATGGCCTTTTCTCACAGTAATATAAAGTATGCTGTGAGTGGAATTTATTTCCTTTACAAGGGTACTGCTATATTTGTTTGAAATATACAAAGATACTCTCCCTCCAGTTTGCTTTCTAACTACGGTATGTGATATGCAACATATTTCTTAATGTTGAAAAACATTTTTGTTTGTTCTGTTAACCAATTTCCTGAGATTGCTAGGACATCTACCCCTTTGATTCTGTCTAAAATTATTTGGATATCATCGAACTTGTCTTTTTATAGATAGATAGATTTTATTAATTCCATTTGATCAAATACATGTAAACAATACATTTTTGATATAGGACACGTCAGAATTTACATTTATAAAATAAAAGTAGTAATAGGTATATAATACTAATACTATAACTATTTATAACTTATTATAATAACAGATCTTAAGAGATACAATCTTATTGGACAACTATTTACACCTAACTCTATTATCATAATATGAAAACTTAATTCTATAAATACAACAACTTACAGCTAGGTATTACAATTAAAATAGAAAAGTAAAATATAATTATAGATTTCATCACTCCTATACACCAAGATATTCAACTACAGAGTAAAAACAATGACACTGCAGATAAGCTTTCAACATTCTATCAAAGGTTTTTATTTTTGGGGCAAGTTTTATATACTGGGGTAGTTTATTGTATTATTTAACTCCTGTGTGAAAAGTTCCTTTTTGATATATGTTCGTGTGTGTGTGTGTGTGTGTGTGTGTGAAATATGAATGTTTTGATTTTGTCTTGTGTTATGCCTATGAACATCATTGTTTGTTTTAAGAAAAACATTCTTATTCATTAAATTCTTTAAAAAAACATAATACTTTCAAAGATATATATGCAGGGCAGTGGGAGAATGTTTAAATTTTTAAACAGAGGTCTACATGATTCTCGAGTGTTTACATTTGCCATGATTCTAATCGCCCTCTTTTGTATCCTGAACGTGCTTAGTACATCTGGCGACATACCCCAAAATATGACCCCATAATTATCTTAAGTATGAATGGAAATAAGCAAAATAAGTATTGCTTAATGTGTACATGCTAGTGCAGGTTTTCAAAATACGTAACGCAAAGCACATCGAGTTCAGTTTAGTATTCAGATATTGTATATGTTTATTCCATTTCAAGTCATGTTGTATCCATAGTCCTAAAAACTTTGTTTCTGATTTATTTTCTATTTGATGACCATTTAATGCTATATTGGGCTTCGCAGGATTCCTATTCTGTATAGTGTGGAAATTTAGACATACTGTTTTTTATAGTTTATTGTGAGGCGATTATATTGTGACCATTTGGTTAACTCTCCTGTAACGGGGTCAGCAGACTGCTGTATGACCTGTTTAGTTTCACCTTTTATTACGAGTGTTGTATCGTCCGCAAACAAAATTTCCTTATGTGAATGAACGTTCTGTGTTTTATCATTGAAATATAGAAGAAAGAGTAGTGGGCCCAAAACCGATCCCTTGGGTACTCCAAATTTAATAATTCCCTCATTGGACAATGTTTCATTAAGTAATTTGGTTCCATCATCCTTGTGTCTCAAGCTTACTATTTGTTTACACCATGTTAAGTAAGACTCTATCCATTTATTAGCTAGACCTCTAATACCATATTGATTTAGTTTTGTGAGGAAGATTTTATGGTCAACAACATCAAATGCTTTCGATAAATCCAAGAATACGCCAGTTACATGTTCCTTATTGTCAATTAATTTCAGTATACTATTAATACATTCATAAATTGCTGTCTGTGTAGATTTTTCCTTTCTGAATCCATGTTGTGAGTTTGATAATATTTTATTTCTTTCTATAAAACTTATCAGTCTCTTATACATGATTTTTTCCACAATTTTTGCAATACCAGTTGGTAAAGTAATAGGACGATAGTTATCTAATTTATCTTTTGAACCGTTTTTGTGCACTGGAATTACTTTTGATAACTTCAAAATATCCGGGTAAGTTCCTGAGAGAATTGAACTGTTTAGTGTGTAAGAGGATTTATTATATTTTCTGCACATTTCTTTTAAATTGCATCAGGGATGCCATCAATGCCAGCACTGAATTTATTCTTTAGCTCTTTTATAACTATTCTTACCTCTTCACTTGTGACATGATTTATAAATAAATAATCACTACCCGGTACATATATTTATTTTATTATTAGAATTTAGTGTATTTACCCGTGATTTATTTAATAATTTTTGTGGAATTTCCAGAAAATAGTCATTAAAAGTGTTTGCTATATCCTCTGGATTATTAATCACTTTATTATTTCTGGTAAGTGTAATGTTGCTTTGTATTTTAGCAGATTTTCCAGTTTCTTTCTTTATCACGGACCACATAGCCCTGTTTTTATTAGATTTTTGGGAAATAAAATTATCATTATGCATTTTCTTTGCTAGTCTTATTACCTTATTTAATATTCTAGTGTATTTTTTGTAGTATAAATTGAATTCAGGTGTTGTGTGGTATTGTTTATATAATTTGTGTAGAAATTTCTTTCTTTGACATGAATTTCTAATCCCTGTTGTTATCCAATTGCTAGTTTTGTTATTTTGAACAGTTCTTTGTCTAAAGGGGAATGCTGTTTCAAAATAGTGTTTTAGGGTACTGTTAAATGCATTAAATTTATCATTTACATTTTCTAGTTTATACATTTCTGACCATGTTTCCTTATTTAATAAGTCATTGGGATATATAACATTTGTTTCAGTGAATGACCTGCACTTTGATTTTACTCCATTATCATTATTATTGATTGTTTCGGGTACTTCAAAACTCAGTATTTGTCCATGGTGGTCACTAAAACCTGGACAATAGACTTCTATTGAATGGTGATATTTATCTGTAATTAAAAAAATTTGATCGGGAGTGGTTTTACTAAATTTTGTTATTCTTGTTGGGGTATTCACTGTAGGTTTCAGTCCATAAGAAATTAATAACTGTGTTAATAATTCACAATTTCTATCAAATTTTAAGAAATCCACATTTACATCCCCACAAATTAGTATATCGTAATTTAGATCGCTCATGTTATTGAGTAACAATCCTAATTTATCTATAAATAAAGGAAACATTCCTGACGGAGAACGGTATACGCATACAATTATTAACTTAAACTGCTGTATTTTTACGGCAGAGAATTCAAAATCCTGTTCCATAATTAGATAATCATAAGCTGTTAACTGTTCATGATCTAAATTATTTCTTAAGAAGATACAGGTACCACTATGGCTAATATTAGATCTAGAGTATTTACTAGCTTGTATAAACCCTGGGAATTGAATTAATTCGAGTTGTTCCTCTTTCAGCCAATGTTCTGAAATACATAGTGCTGAGATGTCTTTAAGTTCATTTTTAAGCATTAGATTTATGTAATCAATTTTATTATAGAGAGACTGAACATTCTGGTGGTAAATTTTAAATTTGTTACTTTTGCAAGCTTGTGTTGGTGATTTATTTACATTATTATTATTATTATTATTATTATTATTATCATAATTGTTATTATTATTGTTGCTAGACAAATCCGAAATACCATTGTTCCACTCAGTTAAATTTGACATCGAAAGATCTGAATGCCAAACCTCACGTTTGGCTTCATTTACAAGTTTCCCTGTTTCCACTCTAAAGATATTACTGTTGAACTATTCTTACCATTTGAATTTACAATTTTGCAGATTTCATCACTAAGATACTCTTTTCCTAACCTATTTAAGTGTAGGCCATGTCGAGTGTGGAACTTCCTGTCTAATTTACTTACATCTATAATTTGGACATTTGGAAAACTCTTACAAATTTTACGAATTTTTCCATTTGTAGCCTCTATTTTTACATTTACACATGATTTGGGAATTAAATCGTATCTCTGCGGAATGTTTACAATAATGACATTTGTGTTTTGCATGGATGGCAATGTACCCTTTAAATCTTTGATTACCTTTTTACTCTCATTTCTATGGACGTCGTTTGCTCCAGCGATGATTACTGCATAGTCCTTTGAAGTGAGGGTCGCACACTCTCCTACAATCCCGCTCGTGACCGCTGCAATTTGTGCTCCTTGCTTTACTGTCGAAGTGACCTGCATTTCTCCGCTCCTCTCCAATACGGTTGCTGCTACATCTCGCCCGTGGCTATCCGCAAATATCCGCATCTTCCTGGATTTTGTCTTTATCACTTTCTTCTTTTCTTCTTGAAGAAAGTCGTCATTTTCTTCGACGAGCGCTCCAAATGCTATGTGCAATTATGTGTACGCATTTTAGTGTACTGGTATCAGTTATTATCTGTTGACTGTCCTTAATTTTATAATAATCGCTAAGTTACTCTCGGTTAACTCTAGTGTATTATTATTTGCATTACCTAAAAAATTTAATTTCTGTAATTCTAGTTCCTATCTTACTATTACATGGATTTTAGTTTGAGAGGGCGAGTTCATCCAATATTTCAGCACTTGATATCAGCTTTGAGGGACCATTTTGATTTTTCCGAATGTATATTTTGCAGTCTCTGACCCAAGTTGCAAAGATTTTTCCCTGTTGTCTCAATTCACGGCACTTTTTGGCGATGGTTTCATTTCTTGGGGTCAGGTGTTCATTGATATATATATTACCACCATCACTGTAACCAATTTCACTCGTCTTCAGGGTCTTTTTTTTTTGTCTTCTGCTACTGAGGATCTCTTCCTTCTTCCACCTATTATTTAATTTCACAATTATCGTTTGAGGCCCAGGCTTTGTTGACGGGAGGCGGTGAGCTGCGTCAATGTTTGCCCTGGTGATTTCGACTCCTGACGCCTTGCCAATGTCCAAGATTTTGTGAAATACATCCTCCTCTCTTTCAGTGGGTATTCCATATACTATCAAGTTGTTCTTTCGCCGGTACTGTTTTAGTTCCTCCAATTCGTTGATAGCTCTAGATGCTGCCATTTCTGCGTCCTTGACGGTTTTTCTCTCTTTCTTCAGAGTTTCAATTTCCCGGTGGAGTTCATCATACTTTCCTGATAAGAAAGTTGCTAGTTTTTTACCTCGTGGTTTTCTTCTCCCATCGCCGATAGGCTTCAAGCTAGGAAACTCCAAACCCAGGTCAACAACAATAGTGAAGAAAAAAGACAACATCTGCTTTAAAAGAAGAGTTTGCTTATAGAGAGGCCGTTGGCTGCTTACTGTATTTGTCTACCAAGACCAGACCTGACATCAGTTTTTCTGTCAATCATGCAAGTAGGCATACCACTGATCTTTCTCAAGAAGATGTCATAAATGTAAAAAGAACAATAAGACACTCAAAAGGCACTGCCACAAAAGGGATTAAGTATTTTGCAAAAGAAGCAGATCTACTGAAAATTGAAGCATTCTGCGACTCAGACCTGGGAGGAAATCAAGACAGAAAGAGCACAACAGGATTTGTAATAAAATATGCAAATGGACCTATTGCCTGGTGCTCCAAGAAACAGACTACAGTGGCACTATCATCGGCTGAAGCTGAGTATGTGGCTGCAGCAAAATGTGTAGCACAGCTGAAGCATATCACCACATTTGTTCATGAACTGCTCAACAGAAAGCCAACAGTGACTATGTTCATAGACAATATGAGTGCCATTAATATGATCAAGCCTGGGCAGCTCACTCTAAACAGCAATCACATTGACATAAAATATCATTTTGTCAGTGATGAGTTGAGCAAAGGATGGTTCAAGATAAAGAATGTCTAAACAGAAAATCAACAAGCAGATATCTTTACCAAGGCCCTCAACAGCGTGAAATATCAACAATTCCGAGATCAGCTTGTCATGTAAAGCAAGAAACATCAAGACTGCTACTTTTATATTACTTTATTGACTTCATTTACCATTATTTAGTGCCAAATAAGTATGTTTAAACAAAATCTCCTTTTTACAGGGGGTATGTTGAGGTTGGCTAAAAATGTCATTTTGTGATCTATGGAAGTTAGCAACCCGCTGCTCTTTTGTTTAAAAAAATAAAATCTGCTGCGGTAAAGTCGTTACGTGAAAAATAAGTGTAAGTTATGTCTGTTTTATTTATTCAATCGAACAATACAATCTAATAGAATATAATAGAAGTTATCTAAAAATATAAAAGAAAAGATTACTTCAACAGATCCTGCCAGCAGGAATTCTGAGAAAAGGTGGCGAGTAACATTTCCCACTTGCCACTCGCAGTGACATCTCCTTACCAAACACTTAATGACAATAAGCCGCTTGACAATGTGACCGCCACTTCCTTTCAAGAACGGATTCTTCTATTTCTGCCGTTGCCGATTCGAATTCAGCTAGGCCTTTCCAGTCAGTTCAAAGACAGTGAGTGAACAGGTGAATTCTAGTGCGTCGTTAGCCAACTTTACAATAATCTGATACGAGTGACGCCATCACCCATGGATAAGTGGCTTATTAGAAGTGGTACACAAAGTGAAAGTGCGTAAATATCAAGACGATTATCTGACATTAGGCTTTACCAGCATTCTTTCGAATAATAATCAGGAACAACCTCAATGCGTTCTTTGTTTGGAGATTTTAGCAAACGACAATTTGAAGCCTGTGAAACTTAAGAGAGACTTGCAGACTAAACATCCAGACTGTGTAAGTAAACCTTTAGCATTTTTTAAGTGCCATGAGCAACAATTAAAGGAAATGTTAGATTCCTAGAAAAGCATGCAACAGGTCCTAAGAAAGCGCTAAGAGCATCCTTGGAGGTATCCTATTTAATTGCAAAATCCAAATCACCACATATTATTGGTGAGAAATTACTTCTTCCTGCAGCCATGAAAATGTGCGCGATCATGCATGGAGAAAAGTTCGGCGAGTGTTTGAAGTCGATACCGCTCTCAAATGATACAGCAACTCGTCGTATTGATGTAATAGCCTCTGACATTAAAAAAAACAATTGCTACCACGTCTACATGATAGCCCAAAATTGGCCCTGCAACTTGATGACAGTACTGATATCATAAACAGTGCCCAGCTTCTTGTTTTTGTACGCCACTGTCATGAAAATGAAATGCACGAGGATTTTCCATTTTGTAAAGCTCTGGAAGGGCGCACTACAAGCGAAGATATTCTTTCTCTTGTGAATTCCTTTTTTATTGACAACAATCTCTCACGGACAAATTGTGTTGGTATAGGCTATGTACTGATTGGGCGTCGGCATTTACTGGAACTAAAAAGGGTTTCAGAGCAAGAGTGAGTGCTGTTACAAATTCTGTAAAATTCACACATTTCATGATACACAGAGAGGCATTGGCTTCAAAAGTACTACAACCGGATTAGGGCGCCGCAAAGGAATTAGGATATTTGACCCTGGTTGGCATACGGCTCAGCGGTTTGGGACCCATATCAAGTAGGGTTCATCAATGATCTGGTGATGGTACAAATAAAGGCCGCTAGGTTTGTGCTCAATGATTTTAATCCTAGAATAGTCTAACTCGAATGGTAGAAATACTAGGTTGGGAATCTCTGGAAGATAGGACGAAATCCAGACTATACGCTATGTTTAACACGTACACTAATCGGCCAGCACGTGGAGAACTAAGCAACGTCTGGGTAATCCCACCTACCTGAGCTGGGCAGATAATCCGCATAAAGTTAAGGGTCGACCGCCGTGTACAAATTATGGGAAATATTCTTTCATTAATCCTGGTACAGTATTGATAATTGGAACTCACTTCCTGCCGCAGTCTAAGAGCCTTTTCCCAAACATACGAGTATTGATGTGTTTAAGAGAAGACTGAAAGTTTGTGTAAATACTCCGATGTAATTACTATAGTTCCCAAATCGTGACTTGTGTACATTAAGTGTGGTTGATATTAGTGTTGGTAATGTTCTGTAAGCGTACAAGTGCCACCGGGGAATTGCCCCCAGTTGCAAATAAAATAAATAAATACATAAATAAAAAAATATTTTTTGTGTGTAAGATATTATAGGGATAAATTTAGATGTTTTGATTTAGGTAGTGAGCAGGCTTATATTAGTAACTATCAAAGGGCTATTCTGCGATTGTGTTGATGTATAGGCCAGTATTGAGTTAGTGTGTGGTACTGTTTGCAATATAATTTTACTAATCTGAGTGTTTACATGCTTATTATCTGCCACCGGAGCAATAACCCCACTCGCAATAAATTTTCATATGATTCTCCAAACCTCGAGCTACCTCCTATGGTAGGCCTATCTGAGTGCGTATTGAGACTCCGGTTCAAAGGTCCTGGGTTCTATTTTCCGGCTCTGCCAAGAAATTTAATTCTGGTCTGAGGGTTGTATCGGTACTTATGAGTACTTGTGAGGAAAAACTGAGAAGAGATGGGTTCGATTCCCACCTCAGCTGTCCCAGTAGTGATTTTTTTCGTATTTTCCCACCTTTACTCAAGACAAATGCCGGGATGATTCCAAACTTCAGGCAACGGCCTCCACCTTCCAGTCACAATTACACACGCTACTACAGACTCCACAATAACACAGGTTATCATAAACATTTCACACACACAAGTACACGGTACTAATGACCACGATGCCCAAGCCCCTGAATGAAATTACAACAGCAAATATTATACCTATATAACACTAAACAACTAATAGGTACTTAAAATCATAATCTGCATTGACTTATTTTCTACAATTTTATGAAATTGGCCCTTGAAAGCTTCTGTTATGACAGTAAGTCCTTTTCGGAGGCTCATTTATGCAAAATAACAATCTACATATAGTAGGCATACCGTTTCTGTGAGATTCTAGATAATATGTAGCCTAGTAGTCACTTGTTTATTAGCGTTATCCTTTGTCTATTAAAACTAAATGTGCTACTGATATTTGTTGCAGGGCCCCTTCGTGCACATCGCCAGTATCGTAGCCACGTTGCTCTCAAAGTTGGTGACGTCCTTCCAGGGAATATACGAGAATGAGTCTCGGAGCTGCGATATGCTGGCAGCAGCATGTGCTGTTGGTGTGGCCAGCTGCTTTGCTGTAGGGGGTGAGTTTCCGCTACAAACTGCTTTTGAGTAGGGAAAATAGGCCGAAGCTGGGCCAGGGGCTAATGCGCAAGATGGCCGCCCTGCGCAACTATTCCATGCTAGTCTTATGGAAGGTGAGGTATAGCTACCACAGTGGGCAAGATGGCCACCACGCACTACGAGCTCCGGATTTCGGTTACCCTGAGCCAATACGATGACGTTATCAATATCACGTACGAGGGTAAAAAGGATAGGGAGGAGAGGGGAGTCATTTAAATGATAGTCACCTAGTGCATGGGGCTATGATGATTACCATGATGGGTTAATGAGGAGAAAGTCACCTCGTACACTTCTACCATTGAGCTTAGTAAGTCAACTATTTTTCGCCTCTCTCTCTCTCTCACATGGTTGGATATGTTTTAAACACATATCCTATATAGTTCTCAAATACCACTCACTCACTCACTCACCAATTCATCACGAAATCTCAGAAACCACCGAACGGATTTGAATGAAATTTGGTATACAGCTTCCTCTAGCGCCGTAGGTGCTTGCTAAGAAAGGTTTTCAAAAAATTCACTCGGGATCATGGTCAAACTGCGAAAACCGCGATTTCTACGATATATTTGTCAAATACCACTCACACATTCATCACGAAATCTCAGAAACCACCGAACCGATTTGAATGAAATTTGGTATGCAGCTTCCTCAAGGGCCGTAGGTGTTCGCTAAGAAAGGTTTTCAAAAAATTCACTCGGGATAATGGTCAAACCGCGAAAATTGCGATTTCTACTATATATTTGCCAAATAACACTCACACATTCATCTCGAAATCTCAGAAACCACAGAACGGATTGGAATGAAATTTGGTATGCAGCTTCCTCAAGGACCGTAGGTGCTCGCTAAGAAAGGTTTTCAAAAAATTCACTCGGGATCTTGGACAAACCGCAAAACCGCGATTTCTACTATATATTTGTCAAATACCAATCACTCATTCATCACGAAATCTCAGGGAAAAGAAACGAACGGATTTGAATGAAATTTGGTATGCAGCTACATCAAGGCCGTAGGTGCTCGCTAAGAAACGTTTTCAAAAAATTCTCTCGGGATCATGGTCCAACCGCGAAAACCGCAATTTCTAATATATATTTGTCAAATACCACTCACTCATTCATCACGAAATCTCAGAAACCACCGAACGGATTGGAATGAAATTTGGTATGCAGCTTCCTCAAGGACCGTAGGTGCTCGCTAAGAAAGGTTTTCAAAATTTTCACTCGGGGTCATGGTCAAACCGCGAAAACCGCGATTAGCCTATATGAACAGCTTCAATAATGCCTAGACCTACTGTATTGTTGCCAGGCAATGCGGGTTGCATCACGTCGCCCCTACCTTAACACATTATATATTTGTCAAATACCATTCACTCACTCACTCACTCACACATGCATCACGAAATCCCAGAAACCATCGAACGGAGTTGAAAGAAATTTGGTATGCAGCTTCCCCAAAGGCCGTAAGTGCTCGCTAAGAATGGTTTTCAAAAAAATCACTCGGGATCATGGTCAAACCGCGAAAACCTCGATTTCTACTATATATTTGTCAAATACCATTACCTTCATCACGAAATCTCAAAAACCACCGAACGGATTTGAATGAAATTTGGTATGCAGCTTCCTCATAGACCGTAGGTACTCGCTAAGAAAGGTTTTCAAAAAATTTACTCGGTATCATGGTCAAACCGCGAAAATCGCGATTTCTACAATATATTTGTCAAATACCACTCACACATTCATCACGAAATCTCAGAAACCACCGAACGGATTGGAATGAAATTTGGTATGCAGTAGGTGCTTGCTAAGAAAGGTTTTCAAAAATTTCACTTGGGATCATGGTCAAACCGCGAAAAACGCGATTTCTACTATATATTTGTCAAATACCACTCACACATTCACCACGAAATCTCAGAAACCACCGAACGCATTGGAATAAAATTTGGTATGCCGCTCCCTCAAGGGCAGTAGGTGCTCGCTAAGAAAGGTTTTCAAAAATTTCACTTGGGATCATGGTCAAACAGCGAAAAAAAGATTTCTACTATATATTTGTCAAATACCACTCACACATTCACCACGAAATCTCAGAAACCACCGAACGCATTGGAATGAAATTTGGTATGCCGCTCCGTCAAGGGCAGTAGGTGCTCGCTAAGAAAGGTTTTCAAAAAATTCACTCGGGATCATGGTCAAACCATGAAAATCGTGGTTTCTACTATATATTTGTCAAATACCATAACCCATTCATCACGAAATCTCAGAAACCACCGAACGGATTTGAATAACATTTGGTATGCTGCTTCTTCAAGGGCCGTAGGTGTTCGCTAAAAAAGGTTTTCAAAAAATTCACTCGGGATCATGACAAACAGCAAAATCGCGATTTCTACTGTATATTTGTCAAATACCACTCACTCATTCATCTCGAAATCTCAAAAACCACAGAACGGATTGGAATGAAATTTGGTATGCAGCTTCCTCAAGGGCCGTAGGTACTCGCTAAGAATGGTTTTCAAAAAATTCACTCGGGATCATGACAAACCGCAAAATCGCGATTTCTACTGTATATTTGTCTAATACCACTCACTCATTCATCTCGAAATCTCAAAAACCACTGAACGGATTGGAATGAAAATTGGTATGCAGCTTCCTCAAGGACCGTCGGTGCTCGCTAAGATAGGTTTTCAAATTTTTCCCTCGGGGTCATGGTCAAACCGCGGAAACCGCGATTATATGAACAGCTTCAACAATGCCTAAGTCTACTGTATTGTTGCCAGGTAATGCGGGCTGCATCACGTCGCCCCTACATTAACGTATTATTTATCTACTATATATTTGTCAAATACCACTCACTCACACACTCACTCACTCATGCATCACGAAATCTCAGAAACCACCGAACGGATTTGAATGAAATTTGGTATGCAGCTTCCTCTATGGCCGTAGGTGCTCGCTAAGAAAGGTTTCAAGAAATTCAATCGCGATCATGGTCAAACCGCGAAAACCTCGATTTCTACTAAATATTTGTCAAACACCACACGCACATTCATCACGAAATCTCAGAAACCACTGAACGGATTTGAATGAAATTTAATATGCAGCTTCCTCTAGGGCCCTAGGTGCTCGCTATGAAAGGTTTTCAAAACATCAGTCGGGATCATGGTCAAACCGCGAAAAGCGCGATTTCTACTATATATTTATCAAATACCACTCACTCATTCATCACGGAATCTCAGAAACCACCGAACGGATTTGAATGAAATTTGGTATGCTGCTTCTTCAAGGGCCGTAGGTGTTCGCTAAGAAAGGTTTTCAAAAAATTCACTCGGGATCATGACATACCGCAAAATCGCGATTTCTACTGTATATTTGTCAAATACCACTCACTTATTCATCTCGAAATCTCAGAAACCACAGAACTGATTGGAATGAAACTTGGTATGCAGCTTCCTCAAGGACCGTAGGTACTCGCTAAGAAAGGTTTTCAAAATTTTAACTCGGAGTCATGGTCAAACCGCCAAAACGGCGATTATATGAACAGCTTCAATAATGCCTAAATCTACTGGTTTGTTGCCAGGTAATGCGGGCTGCATCACGTCACCCCTCCCTTAACGTATTATATATCTACTATATACTCGTATTTGTCAAATACCATTCACTCACTCACTCACTCACTCACTCACTCACTCAAGCATCACGAAATCTCAGAAACCACGAAATCTCAGAAACCACCGAACGGATCTGAATGAAATTTGGTATGCAGCTTCCTCAAGGGACGTAGGTGCTCGCTAAGACAGGTTTTCAAAAAATTCACTCGCGATCACGGTCAAACCGCAAAACCGCGATTTCTAATATATATTTGTCAAATACCAATCACACATTCAACACGAAATCTCAGAAATCACAGAACCGATTTGAATGAAATTTGGTAACCAGCTTCCTCAAAGGCCGTAGGAGCTCGCTAAGAACGGTTTTCAAAAAATACACTCGGGATAATGGTCAAACAGCGAAAATCGCGATTTCTACTATATATTTGCCAAATAACACTCACTCATTCATCTTGAAATCTCAGAAACCACAGAACGGATTGGAATGAAATTTGGTATGCAGCTTCCTCAGAGGCCGTAGGTGCTCGCTAAGAAACGTTTTTAAAAAATTCTCTCGGGATCATGGTCCAACGGCGAAAACCGCAATTTCTAATATATATTTGTCAAATACCACTCCCTCATTCATCACGAAATCTCAGAAACCACCGAACGGATTGGAATGAAATTTGGTATGCAGCTTCCTCAAGGACCGTAGGTGCTCGCTAAGAAAGGCTTTCAAAATTTTCACTCGGGGTCAAGGTCAAACCGCGAAAACCGCGATTAGCCTATATGAACAGCTTCAATAATGCCTAAGTCTACTGTATTGTTGCCAGGCAATGCGGGTTGCATCATGTCGCCCCTACCTTAACACATTATATATTATTCTCAAATACCATTCACTCACTCACTCACTCACACATACATCACGAAATCTCAGAAACCACCGAACGGATTTGAATGAAATTTGGTATGCCGCTTCCTCAAGGGCCGTAGGTGCTCGCTAATAAAGGTTTTCAAAAAATTCACTCGGGATCATGGTCAAACCGCAAAACCACGATTTCTAATATATATTTGTCAAATACCAATCACACATTCAACACAAAATCTCAGAAACCACCGAACGGATTTGAATGAAGTTCGGTATGCAGCATCCTCATAGGCCGTAGGTGCTCGCTAAGAACGGTTTTCAAAAAATTCACTCGGGATCATGGTCAAACCTCGAAAACCGCGATTTCTACTATATATTCGTCAAATACAACTTACTCATTCATCACGAAATCTCAGAAACCACCGAACGGATTGGAATGAAATTTGGTATGCAGCTCCCTCAAGGACCGTAGGTGCTCCCTAAGAAAGGTTTTCAAATTTTTCCCTCGGGGTCATGGTCAAACCGCGAAACCCGCGATTATATGAACAGCTTCAATAATGCCTAAGTCTACTGTATTGTTGCCAGGTAATGCGGGCTGCATCACGTCGCCCCTACCTTAACGTATTATATATCTACTATATATTTGTCAAATACCACTCACTCACTCACTCATGCATCACGAAATCTCAGAAACCACCGAACGGATTTGAATGAAATTTGGTATGCAGCTTCCTCTATGGCCGTAGGTGCTCGCTACGATAGGTTTCAAGAAATTCAATCGGGATCATGGTCAAAACGCGAAAAACCTCGATTTCTACTAAATATTTGTCAAATACCACACGCGTATTCATCACGAAATCTCAGAAACCACCGAAGGGATTTGTATGAAATTTGTTATGCAGCTTCCTCAAGGGCCCTAGGTGCTCGCTAAGAAAGGTTTTCAAAACATCACTCGGGAACATGGTCAAACCGCGAAAACCTCGATTTCTACTATATATTTGTCAAATACCACTCACTCATTCATCACGAGAAGCCTCCGTGGCTCAGGCGGCAGCACGCCGGCCTCTCACCGCTGGGCCCGTGGTTCAAATCCCGGTCACTCCATGTGAGATTTGTGCTGGACAAAACGGAGGCAGACAGGTTTTTCTCCGGGTACTCCGGTTTTCCCTGTCAATTTCATTCCAGCAACACTCTCCACTATCATTTCATTTCATCTGTCATTCATGTAATCATTGCCCCAGAGGAGTGCGTCAGGCCTCGGCAGCCGGCACAGTTCATATCCTCGCCGCTAGATTGGGGGCTTCATTCATTCCATTCCTGACCCGGTCGGAGACTGGAAGCAGGCTGTGGATTTTCATTTTTTTTCATTCATCACGAAATCTCAGAAACCACCGAACGGATTTGGATGAAATTTGGTATGCTGCTTCTTCAAGGGCCGTAGGTGTTCGCTAAGAAAGGTTTTCAAAAATTCACTCTGGATCATGACAAACCGCAAAATCGCGATTTCTACTGTATATTTGTCCAATAACACTCACTCATTCATCTCAAAATCTCAGAAACCAGAGAACGGATTGGAATGAAATTTGGTATGCAGCTTCCTCAAGGGCCGTAGGGGCTCGCTAAGAACGGTTTTCAAAAAATTCACTCGGGATCATGGTCAAACGGCGAAAACCGCTATTTCTACTATATATTTGTCAAATACCAATCACTCACTCATCACGAAATCTCAGCAACCACCGATCGGATTTGAATGAAATTTGGTATGCTGCTTCCTCAAGTGCCTGAAGTGCTCACTAAGAACGGTTTTCAAAAAATTCACTCGGGATCATGGTCAAACCTCGAAAAACGCGATTTCTACTATATATTTGTCAAATACCACTCACTTATTCATCACGAAATCTCAGAAACCACCAAATAGATTGGAATGAAATTTGGTATGCAGCTCCCTCAAGGACCGTCGGTGCTCCCTAAGAAAGGTTTTCAAATTTTTCCCTCGGGGTCATGGTCAAACCGCGAAAACCGCGATTTTATGAACAGCGTCAACAATGCCTAAGTCTACTGTATTGTTGCCAGGTAATGCGGGCTGCATCACGTCGCCCCTACCTTAACGTATTGTATATCTACTATATATTTGTCAAATACCACTCACTCACTCACTCATGCATCACGAAATCTCACAAACCACCGAACGGATTTGAATGAAATTTAGTATGCAGCTTCCTCTATGGCCGTAGGTGCTGGCTAAGCAAGTTTCAAGAAATTCACTCGGGATCATGGTCAAGCCTTGAAAACCTCGATTTCTACTAAATATTTGGCAAATACCACACGCACATTCATCACGAAATCTCTGAAACCACTGAACGGATTTGAATGAAATTTGATATGCAGCTTCCTCTAGGGCCGTAGGTGCTCGCTAAGCAAGTTTTCAAGAAATTCACTCGGGATCATGGTCAAGCCTTGAAAACCTTGATTTCTACTAAATATTTGTCAAATACCACTCACACATTCATCACGAAATCTCAGAAACCACCGAACGGATTTGGATGAAATTTGGTATGCAGCTTCTTCTAGGGCCGTAGGTGCTCGCTAAGAAAAGTTTTGAAAAAATTCACTCGGGATCATGGTCAAACCGCGAAAAGCGCGATTTCAACTATATATTTGTCAAATACCATAACCCATTCATCACGAAATCTCAGAAACCACTGAACGGATTTGAATGAAATTTGGTATGCAGGTTCTTCAAGGGCCATAGGTGTTCGCTAAAAAAGGTTTTTAAAAAATTCACTCGGGATCTTGGTCAAACCGCGAAAATCGCGATTTCTACTATATATTTGTCAAATACCACTCACTCATTCATCTCGAAATCTCAGAAACCACAGAACGGATTGGAATGAAATTTGGTATGCAGCTTCCTCAAGGGCCGTAGGTGCTCGCTAAGAATCTTTTTCAAAAAATTCACTCAGGATCTTGGTCAAACCGCGAAAATCGCGATTTCTACTATATATTTGTCAAATACCACTCACGCTTTCATCTCGAAATCTCAGAAACCACAGAACGGATTATAATGAAATTTGGTATGCAGCTTCTTCTAGGGCCGTAGGTGCTCGCTAAGCAAGGTTCTCAAGAAATTCACTCGGGATCATGGTCAAACCGCGAAAACCTCGATTTCTACTATATATATTTGTCAAATACCACTCATTCATCAGGAAATCTCAGAAACCACCGTCGGATTGGAATAAAATTTGGTATGCAGCTTCCCCAAGGGCCGTAGGTGATTGCTAAGAAGGGTTTTCAAAACATTCCCTCGGGATCATGGTCAAACCGCGAAAAGCGCGATTTCTTATATATATTTGTCAAATACCACTCACTCATTCATCATGAAATCTCAGAAACCACCGATCGGACTTGAATGAAATTTGGTATGCAGCTTCCTCAAGGGCCGTAGGTGCTCGATAAGGAAGTTTTTGAAAAATTTCACTCGGGATCATGGTCAAACCGCAAAAACCGCGATTTTCTACTATATATTTGTCAAATACCACTCACTCACACACTCACTCACTCATGCATCACGAAATCTCAGAAACCACCGAACGGATTTGAATGAAATTTGGTATGCAGCTTCCTCTATGGCCGTAGGTGCTCGCTAAGAAAGGTTTCAAGAAATTCAATCGCGATCATGGTCAAACCGCGAAAACCTCGATTTCTACTAAATATTTGTCAAACACCACACGCACATTCATCACGAAATCTCAGAAACCACTGAACGGATTTGAATGAAATTTAATATGCAGTTTCCTCTAGGGCCGTAGGTGCTCGCTAAGCAAAATTTTCAAGAAATTCACTCGGGATCATGGTCAAAACTTGAAAACCTCGATTTCTACTAAATATTTGTCAAATAGCTCTCACAAATTCATCGCGAAATCTCAGAAACCACCGAACGGATGTGTATGAAATTTGGTATGCAGCTTCCTCAAGGGCCCTAGGTGCTCGCTAAGAAGGGTTTTCAAAACATCAGTCGGGATCATGGTCAAACCGCGAAAAGCGCGATTTCTACTATATATTTGTCAAATACCACTCACTCATTCATCACGGAATCTCACAAACCACCGAACGGATTTGAATGAAATTTGGTATGCTGCTTCTTCAAGGGCCGTAGGTGTTCGCTAAGAAAGGTTTTCAAAAAATTCACTCGGGATCATGACAAACCGCAAAATCGCGATTTCTACTGTATATTTGTCAAATACCACTCACTCATTCATCTCGAAATCTCAGAAACCACAGAACTGATTGGAATGAAATTTGGTATGCAGCTTCCTCAAGGACCGTAGGTACTCGCTAAGAAAAGTTTTCAAAATTTTAACTCGGAGTCATGGTCAAACCGCCAAAACGGCGATTATATGAACAGCTTCAATAATACCTAAATCCACTGGTTTGTTGCCAGGTAATGCGGGCTGCATCACGTCACCCCTACCTAAACGTATTATATATCTACTATATATTTGTCAAATACCAGTCACTCACTCACTCACTCTCTCACTCACTCAAGCATCACGAAATCTCAGAAACCACCGAACGGATTTGAATGAAATTTGGTATGCAGCTTCCTCAAGGGCCGTAGGTGCTCGCTAAGACAGGTTTTCAAAAAATTCACTCGCGATCATGGTCAAACCGCAAAACCGCGATTTCTAATATATATTTGTCAAATACCAATCACACATTCAACACGAAATCTCAGAAATCACTGAACCGATTTGAATGAAATTTGGTAACCAGCTTCCTCAAAGGCCGTAGGAGCTCACTAAGAACGGTTTTCAAAAAATACACTCGGGATAATGGTCAAACAGCGAAAATCGCGATATCTACTATATATTTGTCAAATAACACTCACTCATTCATCTTGAAATCACAGAAACCACAGAACGGATTGGAATGAAATTTGGTATGCAGCTTCCTCAGAGGCCGTAGGTGCTCGCTAAGAAACGTTTTCAAAACATTCTCTCGGGATCATGGTCCAACGGCGAAAACCGCAATTTCTAATATATATTTGTCAAATACCACTCCCTCATTCATCACGAAATCTCAGAAACCACCGAACGGATTGGAATGAAATTTGGTATGCAGCTTCCTCAAGGACCGTAGGTGCTCGCTAAGAAAGGCTTTCAAAATTTTCACTCGGGGTCAAGTTCAAACCGCGAAAACCGCGATTAGCCTATATGAACAGCTTCAATAATGCCTAAGTCTACTGTATTGTTGCAGGCAATGCGGGTTGCATCATGTCGCCCCTACCTTAACACATTATATATTATTCTCAAATACCATTCACTCACTCACTCACTCACACATGCATCACGAAATCTCAGGACCACCGAACGGATTTGAATGAAATTTGGTATGCAGCTTCCTCAAGGGCCGTAGGTGCTCGCTAATAAAGGTTTTCAAAAAATTCACTCGGGATCATGGTCAAACCGCAAAACCGCGATTTCTAATATATATTTGTCAAATACCAATCACACATTCAACACGAAATCTCAGAAACAACCGAACGGATTTGAATGAAGTTCGGTATGCAGCATCCTCATAGGCCGTAGGTGCTCGCTAAGAACGGTTTTCAAAAAATTCACTCGGGATCATGGTCAAACCTCGAAAACCGCGATTTCTACTATATATTCGTCAAATACAACTTACTCATTCATCACGAAATCTCAGAAACCACCGAACGGATTGGAATGAAATTTGGTATGCAGCTCCCTCAAGGACCGTAGGTGCTCCCTAAGAAAGGTTTTCAAATTTTTCCCTCGGGGTCATGGTCAAACCGCGAAACTCGCGATTATATGAACAGCTTCAATAATGCCTAAGTCTACTCTATTGTTGCCAGGTAATGCGGGCTGCATCACGTCGCCCCTACCTTAACGTATTATATATCTACTATATATTTGTCAAATACCACTCACTCACTCACTCACTCATGCATCACGAAATCTCAGAAACCACCGAACGGATTTGAATGAAATTTGGTATGCAGCTTCCTCTATGGCCGTAGGTGCTCGCTACGATAGGTTTCAAGAAATTCAATCGGGATCATGGTCAAAACGCGAAAACCTCGATTTCTACTAAATATTTTTCAAATACCACACGCACATTCATCACGAAATCTCAGAAACCACCGAAGGGATTTGTATGAAATTTGTTATGCAGCTTCCTCAAGGGCCCTAGGTGCTCGCTAAGAAAGGTTTTCAAAACATCACTCGGGAACATGGTCAAACCGCGAAAACCTCGATTTCTACTATATATTTGTCAAATACCACTCACTCATTCATCACGAAATCTCAGAAACCACCGAACGGATTTGGATGAAATTTGGTATGCTGCTTCTTCAAGGGCCGTAGGTGTTCGCTAAGAAAGGTTTTCAAAAATTCACTCTGGATCATGACAAACCGCAAAATCGCGATTTCTACTGTATATTTGTCCAATAACACTCACTCATTCATCTCAAAATCTCAGAAACCAGAGAACGGATTGGAATGAAATTTGGTATGCAGCTTCCTCAAGGGCCGTAGGGGCTCGCTAAGAACGGTTTTCAAAAAATTCACTCGGGATCATGGTCAAACGGCGAAAACCGCGATTTCTACTATATATTTGTCAAATACCAATCAGTCACTCATCACGAAATCTCAGCAACCACCGAACGGATTTGACTGAAATTTGGTATGCAGCTTCCTCAAGTGCCTTAGGTGCTCCCTAGAACGGTTTTCAAAAAATTCACTCGGGATCATGGTCAAACCACGAAAAACGCGATTTCTACTATATATTTGTCAAATACCACTCACTCATTCATCACGAAATCTCAGAAACCACTGAATAGATAGGAATGAAATTTGGTATGCAGCTCTCTCAAGGACCGTCGGTGCTCCCTAAGAAAGGTTTTCAAATTTTTCCCTCGGGGTCATGGTCAAACCGCGAAAACCGCGATTATATGAACAGCTTCAACAATGCCTAAGTCTACTGTATTGTTGCCAGGTAATGCGGGCTGCATCACGTCGCCCCTACCTTAACGTATTGTATATCTACTATATATTTGTCAAATACCACTCACTCACTCACTCACTCACTCATGCATCACGAAATCTCACAAACCACCGAACGGATTTGAATGAAATTTAGTATGCAGCTTCCTCTATGGCCGTAGGTGCTGGCTAAGAAAGGTTTCAAGAAATTTAATCGGGATCATGGTCAAACCGCGAAAACCACGATTTCTACTAAATATTTGTCAAATACCACACGCACATTCATCACGAAATCTCAGAAACCACTGAACGGATTTGAATGAAATTTGATATGCAGCTTCCTCTAGGGCCGTAGGTGCTCGCTAAGCAAGTTTTCAAGAAATTCACTCGGGATCATGGTCAAACCTTGAAAACCTCGTTTTCTACTAAATATTTGTCAAATACCACTCACACATTCATCACGAAATCTCAGAAACCACCGAACGGATTTGTATGAAATTTGTTATGCAGCTTCCTCAAGGGCCCTAGGTGCTCGCTAACAACGGTTTTCAAAAAAATTACTCGGGATATTAGTCAAACCACGAAAATCGCGATTTCTACTATATATTTGTCAAATACCATAACCCATTCATCACGAAATCTCAGAAACCACCGTCGGATTGGAATGAAATTTGGTATGCAGCTTCCCCAAGGGCCTTAGGAGCTTGCTAAGAAGGGTTTTCAAAAAATTCCCTCGGGATCATGGTCAAACCGCGCAAAGCGCGATTTCTATTATATATTTGTCAAATACCACTCACTCATTCATAATGAAATCTCAGAAACCACCGATCGGACTTGAATAAAATTTGGTATGCAGGTTCCTCAAGGGCCGTAGGTGCTTGCTAAGGAAGTTTTTGAAAAATTTCACTCGGGATCATGGTCAAACCGCGAAAACCGCGATTTCTACTATATATTTATCAAATACCACTCACTCATTCATCACGAAATCTCAGATACCATCGAACGGATTTGAATGAAATTTGGTATGCAGCTTCCTCAAGGACCGTAGGTGCTCGCTAAGAACGGTTTAAAAAAATTCACTCGTGTTCATGGTCAAACCATGAAAACCGCGATTATATGAACAGCTTCAATAATGCCTAAGTCTACCGTATTGTTGCCAGGTAATGCGGGCTGCATCACGTCGCCCCTACCAGAGTTCTCGTGATTTGCTGGCAGTGAGCTGTGTGGCAATGCTCCGTGTGTTCTTTACCGTCATAACGTGCACGTCATTGTTGTCTGCGCTCCCGACCTTTACCCATTCTCTCTGTTCAAACAGTACTTCTCTGTAATTTCTGTTTTTACTTTGTACTTTCACCATCACTTCATAATCATTTTAGCTTATAGTTGAAGAATGTTGGATTGATGGGGCTGAGTGAAGTGAAATGGAAAGGTAAAGGAAGGAAGAAATTGAGGAAAGGATATACATTATACTGGAGTGGTGGCCAAGAGGCAAAAAATGGCGTGGGACTGATAACCTCGAAACAACTGGAGGAGTATGTTGAAGTGGTCGAGTGTGTGAGTGACAGAATAATGAAAATTAGAATGAAGATGAAAAATGACGTGATGGACTTCATACAAGTGTTTGCACCACAGACTGGAAACAGAGAAGAAGATATTGAAGTATTCCTGGAGGATGTAGAAAGAGTAATTTCAGATGTAGAAGTGGTGATCATGGGAGATATGAATGCACAAGTCGGAAACGAGTGACAAGGAAAGGAAGAAATCATTGGACCATATGGATATGGGAAAAAGAACCGGGAAGGAGAGGAACTTGTAAACTTTTGTGAAAGGAATGGACTGATAGTGGGTAATTCATGGTTTCGTAAGAAAAACAGCAGGAAAATTACGAGATATGGTTGGGGCGATAGAAGAACAAAATCAGTAATTGACTACTTTCTGGTGGAAAGGACTAATCGCAGAAAGCTGATAGATGTGACATCACTACCAGGAGAAGCATTTGATGGGGACCATAGAGCTGTGGTGGCAAAATTTAGATGGGAAAAATTGGAAAACCTAAAGGAGATCAGAGAAAGTAAAATAAAAGTATGGAAATTGAAAGACAAAACTGTACAGGAAGATTTTCAGAAGAGATTGAAGCAACAAATCCCAGTTACTGAAGTGGAAAACATAGAGGAGGAATGGTCCCACTTTAAAAAGGCATTTGTTGGTGCAACAGAGAGTGCTTGTGGTAGGACGTCAACAAGAGTGAAAGAGAAGGAGACACCGTGGTGGAATGAGGAAGTGAGGAAAGCAGTGAAGGAAAAGAAGTCTGCATGGAAAGAATGGAACCGAGATCAAACAGAAGAGAGAAAAAGGAACTATCACGACAGCAAACGGAGGTGTAAGAAAGTGGTAGGAGAAGAAAAGAAGAAAAGTTGGGGAGAATTTACACGAAGAATGGAAACAGATGTAAGTGGCAGTAAAAGGATGATATATGGGCTTCTAAGAAGTAAGAGGAAAGAAAGAGTTACTACAAAGCTAGTGAGAAAGGAAGATGGAGAGTTGTTAACACATCCAGAAGAGATAAAGGGACGATGGAAGGTGTATTTCGATAAGCTATTGAATGTGAACAATTGTACTGGTGAGATGGAAGTGACACAACCTGACGACTCTATAACAGAAGATGATATAACAATGCTAGAGGTGGAATTAGCAGTACAGAAAATGAAGATGGGAAAAGCAACAGGGATGGATGAAATCTGTGTAGAAATGATAAAGGCTGCTGGACCTGTTGGTATGCAATGGTTGTATCGACGGCTAAAGTGTGTGTGGAAACGGAAATGTGTACCAGAAGACTGGGAGAAAGGGCTAATAATACCAGTGTTTAAGAAGGGGGACAAGAAGGTGTGTGATAACTATAGAGGGATCCCCCTCATATCACAGATAGTAAAAATACTGGCAAGGATATTAGAAAGAAGAATGAGAAGAAAGTTGGAAGGAGAGTTGCAAGAGGAACAGTATGGCTTCAGGAGTGGAAGATCCACAGTGGACCCAATCTTTAGCTTGAGGCAGGTGATGGAAAAGAACTGGGAATATGGAGAGGATTTGATCATGACTTTCATAGATCTAGAAAAGGCATATGATAGTGTCCCCAGAGAGAAGGTATGGGAAACCATGGTTAAGAAGAGACTGGGAAGAGAAATGTTGGAAATGGTGCAAGCAATGTACAACAACTGTGTTAGCAGGGTACTGACCCCAGTTGGAAAGACAGATTGGTTTAGGAACAAGACTGGACTAAGACATGGGGGTGTGCTGTCACCTCTCTTGTTCATAATGGTGATGGATGAAATTGTAAAGGAAACAAAGGAAGCATATGGACATAAAGAAATGAAGTTACTGTTATTTGCAGATGATATTGTGGTCTGGGGAAGGAACACCGAAGAAGTGCAAAAACAACTAGATGCACTGAACGAAATTATTCAGAAGTACGGCCTGAAAATCAGTATAGAGAAAAGCAAGACCATGGTGATGACAAGAGGGGAAAAACAGGGAAAGGGCACTGTGAAAATTGGAAGTCAGAGTTTGGAAATTGTGGACACGTTCAAATACCTAGGAAGTGAATTGATGCAAACTGGTAGGTTGGACATGGAGATTGGCAGGAGAGTACAGCAGAGCAATGCATTCTATCAAAGTGTAAGAAAACTTGTTTGGGATAAGGAAGTACCAAGGAAAAGCAAGGAGGTAATGTATAAAGTGTACTATGTTCCCATATTAACTTATGCAGCCGAGACTTGGACCCTGACAAGCAGGCAAGAGAGTAGAATCCAAGCCAGTGAAATGAAATTCCTAAGAAGCATGATAGGAAAGACAGAGTGAGGAATGAAGATGTTAGGAAGGAAGTTGGGATGGGAAAACTAAATGAGAGAATTGAGAAGAATAAACTAAGGTGGTTTGGTCATGTAAAGAGGATGGAGGAAAATAGAATACCAAGACAGATGCTGGAGGCAAAGTGCAAGGGTAAGAGAGCAAGAGGAAGGCCTAGAACAAGGTGGTTTGATTCAGTGAAGAACAGCATAAGAAAAAGAAATCTGGACTGGGACAAGATCGTGGAAGAAGAATGGTGGAAGGAAAGAGGAAAGTGGAGAAGTGCCATAAATACCTCTACCCGGCAGGAGCTGGATAAGGGGAAATGATGATGATGATGATGATGATGATGATGGTTTGGTCATGTAAAGAGGATGGAGGAAAATAGAATATCAAGACAGATGCTGGAGGCAAAGTGCAAGGGTAAGAGAGCAAGAGGAAGACCTAGAACAAGGTGGATTGATTCAGTGAAGAACAGCATAAGAAAAAGAAATCTGGACTGGGACAAGATCGTGGAAGAAGAATGGTGGAAGGAAAGAGGAAAGTGAAGAAGTGCCATAAATACCTCGACCCGGCTGGAGCTGGATAAGGGGAAATGATGATGATGATGATGATGATGATGAGTTGAAGTAACTGTCGAGTTCATTTCTGTTTGTAGCCTACTTCGTACTTTCATCATCACTTCATAATCATCATATTGCAGTGCATTTCTGTTTGTACTTCGTACTTTCACCATCACTTCATAATCATCATATTGCATTATATATTAGCCGTTATTTGAAGTAACTGTAGAGTTCCTTTGTTTGTTGGATTTGGTTCGGCGTTTTTCATCATTTCTTGGTAGTACATAGTTAGTTATAATGAAAAGTGGATTTTGGCAAAAGAAAATTACCTCTACCAACGTTAATTTTTTTAAGTTAGGCTAGGTCTATTCCATTTATCAGGTTTTTAAGTAGAGATTTTTTTTTACGTTAGGTGTATTCCATTTATTTATTACTCAAGGGAGGTTCTTCTTATTATTATTATTATTATTTTTGTATTTGCTGTTCATTGATTGTTTTCACGATGGCTGCAGTAGAAATGATAGAGGTAGATGGCACCCAAGTTCCCCACCAAGTCTATAAAATTCCCGGAGATGGTGCCTGTCGCTTCTCTGCTCTATCTTACGCAATGTATGGCAACATATCGCATGCACGTACAGTGCGTGCTAACATTGTCAGACACGCCTCGAACAACTGGGAAAGACTACAGGTGTATTCTATGACACGAGATTGCCAGCCTTACATAAACAAGGCTGAGTATGTATCTGTTATGTCTATGCCTTACGCATACGGTACATCATTCGAATTGCAAGTAGCGGCAGAGATTTATCCTTTGCAATTCCAGGTCTGCTGTAATTGTGTACTCCGAACTGGAAATACGTATGGTTCTGCAGCTTCTGTTAAAAGGTTTAGGTTTACGGGAGAGTTCACGCAGGGACATTTTGATGTTTACGAGCCATTCACGCCTACAATTTTACAATGTGAATACCCGCTTCTCATTCAGCCTTCTGCATTAACATCTTCTCCTTCTACCGCGAAAATCCTTCTCGAGTCAGTGCCTCAAACTAAATCAAATAGAGGTTCAAAACGTAGAAAACGACTTACTAACAACATCCGTAAAAAAACAGCAATTAAATAAAGCTGTAAACAAATACGCGAAAGAACAACCTGAAGTAAACCTTACGGCATTTAAGAAGTATGTTGAAAGCAATAAGAAAGTCAATAGGGATGCAGTGGCCAAATATAAAAAGAGCCACCCAAAAATAAATAGGGATGCAGTGGCCAAATATACAAAGAGCCACCCAGAAGTAAATAGGGATGCAGTGGCCAAATATACAAAGAGTCACCCAGAAGTAAATAGGGATGCAGAGGAGACAGAGAGACTACTTTGGATTCGCATCAATCAGAAAAGGTTGAGAATTGAGGAATATGTGCACCTGATGGATGCAATGAGTAAAGCATGCAGTAAATAGGGAACTAGGCTGCAGGTTAAAGCTCTGCATAAATTTGTGATTGAAGCCACCATATTTACAGGTGTTGGCCAAGGCGAAACTGTCTTCATACCCCGCATTCCTCTAATCCCATCAGACTACCATTTTCAATTCAAACGTCTGCAGTTTCCTTTGAAAGTCTGCTACGCCATGACAATTAACAAGGCTCAGGGGCAGAGTTTAAAAGTAGCAGGTGTGGATCTGAGAAGTGACTGTTTCGCACAGGGTCAATTGTACGTGGCATGCTCCAGAGTCCGTTCTTCTGGTGGCTTAGTCATTCTGCAGCCTGAGAGAAAGACCAGAAATGTAGTTTACCGAGAAGTGCTTAGGCGTTAAAAACACTCTCGATAGACATGGCAGTAGGCTAGGGGACCTGCCTTAAATCAAACCTCCCCGTCGGATATTGCACCCGATTTTCAATTTCAACGCTCCATGTCACTACAGGAAAAATCTATATAACTAATGTTATAACGGGATTACAAATGTTATTGCGTGCGAAGCCGCGGGTAACTTCATATAGGTAAGAAACGGGTCATACTGTATCTCGAGATTTCCGAAAGATAACCCGCATCCTACAACCCATATCCCGCTCCTAATCCAATCGTTAACCTACGGCAATCCTGTCGATTGTTTGCGGATGATTGTGTAATATATCGAAAGATACATGACTCTCAAGACATCGCAGTACTTCAAGATGACCTGAACCTGGTCTATACGTGGGCGATTGAAAATAAAATGAAAATAAATACAAGAAAATGTAGTCTCTTAAAAATAGGGAAAGTGCGAAGGCAAGATTTTCAATATAACATTGGCTCGGAGATACTTGTAGAAGAAGATTCTTGCAAATATGTGGGCGTTCACGTAAGGAATGATATGAAATGGAGTAGTCATGTAGGATGTGTAGTTTCTAAAGCTTACAAATCCCTGTACTTTGTAAAGAGGGAATTAAAAGGAAGTAGTACCTCTGCAAAGGAATTAGGATATTTGTCACTTGTAAGACCTATTCTGGAATACGCCTCGGCGGTTTGGGATCCATATAAAGTAGGGTTCATCAATGAGTTGGAAATGGTACAAAGAAAGGCCGCTATATTTGTGCTCAGTGACTTTAATCCCAGGAGCAGTGTGAACCGTATGTTAAAGAAACGTGGGTGGGAATCACTTGAGGCTAGGAGGATGAAATCTATACTATGCGCTATGTACAACACGTATACAAATCAACCAGCATGGGGTGAGCTTAGCAAACGTATTGGAAAACCCACTTACATGGGTAGGAGCGATCATCCTTTCAAAGTTAAGGGCCGACCACAGCGAACAAATTATGGTAAATATTATTTTGTAAACCGTGCCATTGATAACTGGAACTCTCTACCTGCCGCAGTCTTAGAGCCTTTCCCCAAACATATAGGTGTGTTTAAGAAAAGACTGACAATTTGTGTAAATACTCCAGTTTAATTGTTATTGAATTGTTATGTATAATTATTTATTTGATATGTATATCCAATTTGCCACCGGGGGACACACCCCCAATAGCAAATAAATGAATGAACAAAATGAAAATGAAAATATACCTCCAGAAATCTACCAAGGACTTGTCGAATCCATGCCACACCGAATCACCGCTGTATTGCGTTCCATAGATGGACCATCACACTAGTATATTGGTCTGTCAGTGCATAAGCTGTACTAATTCAATAAGCATTAATAAATGTTTGCATCTTTTCAGTCGATTCCTGAACCCAGGAATTGTTGTTCTCATGGTTGCGACAGTATCATTCCCTGAAGGCTTGGGTCAGTACATGGCTGCAGATCTTAAATCCCATGATCAGGTGGGTGAACGTATTCCTACTCCATAACATTCCACATGTACAGGGAGTCCGGGAATGTTCTCCGCAGTGGCTACGTGCAACTGCGAGTGGTTGCGTCATCAGTTTAGTTGGCAGCAGAGTGTCCTTGATAGGGTGAAGGCGACATGTGTGGGCTGTCGAATTCGTCAGTGCGTATAGTTAGATTATTGGAAGAGTGCAACAGTATGTTATGAATGGCTGTAGTGAGTACAAAGTTTACTGTTTGTTTGTTATGATACAAGCGACAGCCGTGCTGCCAACGTAACTGGTGACGTAATCTCTCGCAGCAGCTTATAGGCACTGCGGAGAACATTCCCGGACTCCCTGTATTAGATAGCTTTTAAAATCCAATGACATCTTAAAGAGCATGCTAACTCTCCTTTTACTAATTTTACTATTATAGAATGACTGAGCATTTAACAAATGAATGCTTCAAACTGGCAGCTTAAGAAAATGCACCTGGTTTGTTAATCTAATAATAGGTATTGTGTCAATGGCACCATCATAATTTCTTATGGAACTATAAAAAATTTAAATTATAGCTGATAGCTACAACAGATGTTGTGGGAAAGCCGAAAGCACAGAACAGGAAAGCCTGGATAACTAATGAAATCATTGAGAAGATAGACACAAGAAGAAAGTTTAAGAACTCTGCGACTGAAGAAGGACAACAACTATACAGGAAATTGAGAAACGAAATAAATCGAGAGGCGAAGGCAGCCAGAGAAAAATTTCTGGAATTACAATGCATGGAAGTAGAAGAACTAGTAAAGAATCACAAATTTGAGACAGCGTTTAAAGTAGCCAAAAGGTTCTTCGGGGACAAGAGGATTAGGTGCAATGTACTGAAGACAGATGATGGAGAACTGGTGTATGAAGATTCTGAAATTGGCTCAAAATGGAAAGAATACATTGAGAATTTATATGGAGGAAAACATACACCTTGTGAAATACTAGAAAATGAAAAGCTAGTAGATAAAGAAGAAGAGGGAGATGAAATACTCCAGGATGAATTTAATCAATCAATGGAAAGGCTGAAAAACGGAAAGGCATCCGGGGTTGATGATATACCAGCAGAGCTGATAAAAGCCACTGGAGACAATGTGAAGAAAGCCCTATTTGATCTGATTTGTGAAATGTATAACACGGGACATATCCCATCGGACTTTAGGAAATGTGTCATAGTGCCCATTCCAAAGAAATCATCTGTTAATAGATGTGACCAATATCGCCCATTAAGCCTTGTAACCCATGCTTCTAAAATACTCACCAGCATTATCTTGAAAAACATTGAAGGAAAGGTAGAGTTGGCGTTGACAGAAGATCAATTTGGATTCAGGAAGGGTAGAGGGACTCAAGAAGCAATCCTAGCTTTAAAAATGATTATAGAGAAACGACTAAGGAAATATCTTGATACATTCATTGCTTTCGTAGACCTGGAGAAGGCATTTGATAAGGTTGAGTGGAATAGACTATTCATGGTGTTGAAAGAACTGGGTGTTAAGTACAAGGACAGGAGGACAATTTGGAAATTGTACGAAGACGAGATAGCCGTTATACGATGTGGAGATTCCACAACAGAGGCCAACATTAAGCAAGGAGTTCGGCAAGGTTGTTCGCTCTCACCAATTCTTTTTAATGCATACATCCAAAAAGCAATAGATGAAGTAAATGATAATTTGCCAATGACTGGAGGTCTCAAGAATCAAGGAGAAAGAATTACCATGCTTCGCTTTGCGGATGATATCGCAGTCCTGGCAGACAACGAAGATGATCTGAATTATGCAATAGCAGAAATGGAATCCACCTTTAACAAATATAACATGAAGATGAACAAAATGAAAACCAAAGTTCTTCTCTGTAGCCGGCAGTATGAACCTCCTCTTTGTACTTTAAATGAAGAACAGCTGACAAATGTACAGGGGTTCACTTACCTTGGTAGCAAAATAACAGCAGATGGAAGAAGTAGAAGAGAAATAGTCAGCCACATCAACCAGGCCAAAATAGCATTCAACAAGAAAGGAAAGCTCTTTACATGCATAAACATTAGTATGAGCCTCAGGAAACGTCTTGTGAAGATATATGTGTGGAGTGTACTGTTGTATGGTAGTGAAACCTGGACTCTTAGCTTGGCTGATAAGAAACGAATAGTAGCCTTTGAAATGTGGTGCTACAGGAAAATACTAAAATTTCCATGGGTGGACAAAATCAGTAATGAAGAAACGCTGACGAGGATTCGAGAGAAGCCATGTTTATGAAATATGCTTACTCACCGAAGAGACAATTGGATTGGACATATCTTGAGGCATGAAAGTCTTCTGCACACAATACTGGAGGGCAATGTGGAAGGAAAGAACTGTAGAGGTAGACCACGGCTGGGATACATAAAACAAATCATTCACGACAAAGGTTGTGATAATTACTTGGACATGAAGAGACTAGCCACAGACTGGAGTTCATGGAAAGCTGCTACAAACCAATCTTCGGATTAAACACCACAGAAGAAGCTACAAGAACCATTGCCTATTGATTGTTCAAAAATATGGAATTGCAGTGGCTAGCCTTCTTCTTCTCCCCCTCCCCTAATCACCCCCAGTGTAATGTTGTTAAATTTCATCTTTGTAGGAGGCAGATCTTATAGTCTTTAGCTGTGTGTATTCAATTGAAAATAGTACATTATGCAACGAGCCCATAATGGCAATAATTAAGACACGAGTATGTTTATAAAACGAGCGTCTGCGAGTTTTATAATTTCCATACGATTGTCTTAATTACCATTATAGGCGAGTTGCATACGACTGTTTATGTTCGACGATAATTCATCATCATCATCTTCATTTCCCCTTTTCCAGTTGACACTGGGTGGGGGCAAATAGGGTTCCTCTCCACTTTGTTCTGTCGTTCCACCATTCCTTTTCCGACACAGTGTTCCAATCCAGGTTCCGTTTTCTAATACTATTCTCCACCGAGTCCATCCAACGCATTCTTGGTCTTCCGCGTCCTCACTTCCCTGTCATCCGTCGTTCCAGTGCTCGTCATGGTAGCCTTACTTCATTCATCCGTTTGACATGTCCAAACCATCTCAATCTGTTTTGCTCCAGTTTGTCATTTAGTTTCTGTACTCCCAGTTCTTTCCGTATACCTTAATTTCTCACTCAGTCCCTCCCCGTTTTCCGGACCATACTTCTCAGCAATCTCATCTCAGCTGCTTGTACTCTGCTCTCATCCCTCTTAGACATTGTCCAAGTTTCTGCTGCATATGTCATCATAGGAACATAATATGCTTTGTACATAACTTCTTTAGCCATATTATAACTATTTTATGTTCGAACATAAATATTCATAAATATTTGTGGAGATTTCGCCAGTTTCATGTACTGAACAGAGCGCATGGGACACAGAGAATACCTTTTATTTGACCATGGTCTCCTCGATTACCCCACTATGACACTAGGCCACGCAGTGAAATTTAAATTAGAAGGCCTTGGAACTCAGCGCAGGTGCGATGCTATCCTTACCTAATTGGTCAAACAACTGTTTCTTGAGCTCTGATTGGTGGGAGAAACTGTCCCATAATGAAAACTTGTACTATAATGAGCCTCATTATAGTACTGTTTTCTGACATATAATCTTTACATTTCGACATCGTCGAACATAAATGATTATTGCTGGTGTACCCGTAATGGTAACACCATTGGATCTGTGATGGTCCCAATTTGTGACCAGAACGAAATAATTTTATATATTTTATTATTATTATTATTATTATTATTATTATCAATATTTTTTAAGTTTACATTTTACCTTTTATTAGTTATTATGTTAACTAATATATTTATATCTATTATTATGCGGTAATGTAGAATATTATGGCAATTGAAAGGATTTGGAGCGATACACATTATATTTGAAATTAGTTTGACGCTTGACTGAATATTATTTCTGAAGAAAATTCGAACAAGAGAAAAAGAGGGTGTTCACAGAAGGCGGCTTCTTGGAAATGACATAAATAGACACTTATGTCTGTCACATCAAGTATTCTACCAATATACAAATCATACTAAGAAAAGATTCTAAGAAGACTTACCACTAACAATGCTGGGCCGATGAATGAGTCCTTTGCAACTTTATACTAAAGGTGGGCTAGACCTCCCGAGAAATGCTACAAAGAAGTATTGTCATTGTTGATATGTGAAAGGCCTGCTTATATCGCCTAGCGACTTCTGAAGAGGGGTCAGACACGTGCTTTACCTGGGAACGTTATATATATGACGGCCGCCCAAATGGATTATTATTATTGAATTGCTGGAGGAGAGGGAAGGATGCTGAGTGGAGCAGAGGAATTTGTAGCGAGATGGAGTCTATAACGCAGTTCTAAACTAGACAGTTGACTATTAAGCATGTGAATTTGATAAGACATTCTGTCTCATCAAACTGTGACATGGTTGTGTACGAGGCTATTGTCACAGGGATGATTTTTGGAATTTATTCCATCATCCACATATAAATTAATTACTTTGAGGATGATCAGGGCCATCTGGAACTCTCTACGCAACAATCCAACTACAAAGATCTTCAATGCGGTGAGCGATGTAAACAGTTATACTCCAGTCAAATCAGAAGGCTATCATGCTTATTAAATTCAATATATTCTATTCAAGTAACTCAGTATACTCCAATTTCCAATCAAGAACCATAATACAAGTAAATTCAGTAGATGCTTTAATTTAAATTTATTATTATTATTATTATTATCTTTAGTATTTTATATTTTTTTTGCACTTGTTGTTTTTATATATTAAATTCATTTTAAATTCAAATATTTGACAAGAGTTTAGTGCTTTTCAGTCGGTCAACACGAATGTACCCAAAAGAGATGGGTTATGCCCTAATCCTGAAATAAATTACATGAGATTAATAAAACACTAGGATGACCAGTTTCGATCGTCAAGCGATCATCATCAGATCCAATACACTTAGGCTATAAAATCTATGTTTGATATACAGGTGAAAATATTTACAATATGTACAATTATTTAGTTGCAGTATTGGTACTGCAACTGTCAGTGTATGCTAAATGCAGTATATATATTAGGTGAAATGCTAAATGGTGATAGCTATCCGGAGATTGTACTTTAGAGAGATTATATGGTTGTAAACTATGGTTAAACTATAAAATTTTAGGCTAACTACTTATCTGATTGTCTTCCGTACTACAGCTATTCGCAGTTTTCGTGCTCACTTGAACTCGCTGTGCGGTCGACTGCGGTGGTTATCTTAACGACTGGTTTTTCCCTGCCTTCCCCCCCCTGTCCCTACGTGCTGTGGGGAGTGATCGCGATGTGTTTATGTGAGGTGTTGCCAACCTAGATAAGATGTATGTTATTGAATGAGGTGGATCTACAACTATTAAAGACCGTGGATTAGTCCTCGCCACGCGTGGAGCATAACCCATTCGAACTAAGCGTTGACGGTCTTATGAGGACGTCCCGGCACCTTTAATACTGCCTCTAATATGGGCCTTGGTTTATTGCAGAAGAAAAGTACATCGTACACCTGATCCAGATAACATTTACCTATTAAAAAACCCCTAATTTCCCCCCTTTTTTTTTATCTAGCTTGGCTGTGTCGCTAAATTGTGTTTTGTTTCCGACAGGGTGTGTTTTTTAGTAGCGTGAAGAGGGGTGAGCTCTCCATGAACGTGTGTTCATTTAGATTGTTGGGATTGTTTCGTTTGGCTAGGTGTATCTCGATTGCTTCCTTTATGTCAAGAGCTCTGCCTTTCGATTCGTGATGGATTATTTTAAGGTCCGACTCTATGTTGGTAAAGCTATGCCCTGCGTCACACATATGTTCGCACACGGCTGAATGTGTTCCGCATCTTATCGCATTTCTATGTTCATTATAACGTGTGTCTACTCGCCTTCCACTCTGCCCGATGTAATTAGCTTGACAATCGGTGTCTTGGCACGTTATAGAATATACCCCTGACCTTGAATACGGGTCACGTTTATTTAGATTACTATTTAGGAGGTGCCTAGCGGTTGTGTTTTTCGTCGTGAAAGCTATCTTTATGCCTTGCTTTTTGAATAGGTTAGTGATTTTATATGTATTCGCATTCACATAGTTGAAACGCGCAAATTTTTTCTCATTACTGTCCGGTTTGGGAATCGTTTTATCTTTATTTTTATGTTTGGCTATAATTTGATTTATTTTGCTTGGCGAGAAGTTGTTTTCCTTTGCTATTTGCATAATAGTTCTTATTTCCTTATTATAGTTGTCTTTTGACATGGGTATGTTTAAAGCCCTGTGCACCATTGAATTGAAACCCGCTAGTTTGTGCGTACTGGGGTGATTAGACTGATTGTCGATTGCATGCGAGGTTTGTGTTGCTTTCCGGAATATGGAATATGAAAGGTCGTTGTCTTTACGTTCAATAGTTATATCGAGATAATTTATTTTCCGGTCTATTTCGGATTCCTTAGTGAATTTGATAGAATGGTGAAGGCTATTAATGGATTGGAGAATTGTTTCTTCGCTTGTTAGTTCAGTATCGTAGATGCAAATTACATCATCTACGTATCTTTTCCATATTACTATTCCCTTTGTTGAAGTATTTTCTAAGAACGCATTTTCTAGTGCATTGATGAAGATGTCAGCGATTAACCCACTTAGTGGCGATCCCATTGCTAGGCCTTCTCTCTGTGTGTATATTTTATTGTCGAATTGAAACACGTTTTGGGTGAGAACGACCCTCAGTAATCTCACAATCTCTTCAATTTCTTTTACCGAATTGTTGGATTTTAAGTTGTTTTCGATAGTGTTGATTGCTTCAATAATCGGAATATTGGTGTAAATGTTAGTTACGTCGAAGGATACTAGCCTGAAGCTAGGTTTCATTTGTAGGGTGTTCAATGCTGTTACTAGTTCTGTTGTGTTCTTTACAGAGTTGTTTTTGTCGTTGGAAAGACGGCATTTTAAGATTTTTAGTAACTCTTTGCTGATTTTGTAATTAGGGGCATTCCTACAATTGACTATTGGTCTCATTGGGCATTCCTTTTTGTGTATTTTTGGTTGTCCCCTCAATGACGGTATTTTCGGGTTCATGTTTATTAGTTTTGATTTTTCGGCTTTGGTCAGTATGTATTCTGTTTCTTTTAGCGCACTTTTTATTTGTTTTTGGAATTTGTTGGTGGGGTCTTTTGTTAATTCCTTGATTTCGTTGTTGTTTAGGAATTCGACTGTTTTTTCAATGTATTCTGTTTTGTTCAAAATTACTGTAGTGTTTCCCTTATCTGCTTTTGTGATGATTAAGTCATGTTCTTTTATTTTTTGTTTCAACGACTTTATTTCTTTGATTTGTTTGTTGTTTTGAATGTTATTGCTATCGCCCTCTCGTTTGAGGATTTTTTTGGCTTCGTTGGTGGCGAGATTTTTGGTTAATTCCCTGTCTTCTGCTGGGAGCTTGTGACTGGCTATCTCAATATCTGTGATTAACTGTTTTATATTGTGGTTCGTGAGTGCGTCTGTGCAGTTGTATTTCAAACCTTTGTCTAACATATTCATTTCACCTTGAGAAAAGGTTACGTTCGTTCTGTTGTTTACTCTGCTGTGGAAATTGAATTCATTGTTATTCGTGTGTTGTTCGTTAGATTGATGGTTCTGTGTTTCTCCTAGTTTTCTTAATTTATTTTCTAGCGTTTCATGCTTCCTCGTTGCTCTGATTTTGATGGTGTCATGTAGGTGTTCGGTGAAGCTGTCCCATTGGGCTGCGTGCCAGAAATTACTTAGTTGCAATTGAATGTCGTATAATTGTTGGTTAATTTTTTGCTTTCTTATGTATGCAAATCTTAATTCGTTTTTTATCCAAAGCGCTTTGGCTTGTTTAGTTGAAATGATCGAGGCTGGTGTGTTCGGTACGGTTTTAATTGGTACGTATTTAGGGGTGAGGTTTAGTTCTATACATTTTTTGTTGAACCAAATTGACTTGTCTAAATTCATGAGTTTAAGCCTGAGTGATTTGAATTTCTTGGCTTCACGATTTGCCTGACTAGCCGTGAACATTGCGGTGTTTGAAGCCATATTTTCAGTGTTGCCTTAGTAAACAAGAGTTTAGTGCTTTTCAGTCGGTCAACACGAATGTACCCAAAAGAGATGGGTTATGCCCTAATCCTGAAATAAATTACATGAGATTAATAAAACACTAGGATGACCAGTTTCGATCGTCAAGCGATCATCATCAGATCCAATACACTTAGGCTATAAAATCTATGTTTGAAATACAGGTGAAAATATTTACAATATGTACAATTATTTAGTTGCAGTATTGGTACTGCAACTGTCAGTGTATGCTAAATGCAGTATATATATTAGGTGAAATGCTAAATGGTGATAGCTATCCGGAGATTGTACTTTAGAGAGATTATATGGTTGTAAACTATGGTTAAACTATAAAATTTTAGGCTAACTACTTATCTGATTGTCTTCCGTACTACAGCTATTCGCAGTTTTCGTGCTCACTTGAACTCGCTGTGCGGTCGACTGCGGTGGTTATCTTAACGACTGGTTTTTCCCTGCCTTCCCCCCCTGTCCCTACGTGCTGTGGGGAGTGATCGCGATGTGTTTATGTGAGGTGTTGCCAACCTAGATAAGATGTATGTTATTGAATGAGGTGGATCTACAACTATTAAAGACCGTGGATTAGTCCTCGCCACGCGTGGAGCATAACCCATTCGAACTAAGCGTTGACGGTCTTATGAGGACGTCCCGGCACCTTTAATACTGCCTCTAATATGGGCCTTGGTTTATTGCAGAAGAAAAGTACATCGTACACCTGATCCAGATAACATTTACCTATTAAAAAACCCCTAATTTCCCCCCTTTTTTATCTAGCTTGGCTGTGTCGCTAAATTGTGTTTTGTTTCCGACAGGGTGTGTTTTTTAGTAGCGTGAAGAGGGGTGAGCTCTCCATGAACGTGTGTTCATTTAGCTTGTTGGGATTGTTTCGTTTGGCTAGGTGTATCTCGATTGCTTCCTTTATGTCAAGAGCTCTGCCTTTCGATTCGTGATGGATTATTTTAAGGTCCGACTCTATGTTGGTAAAGCTATGCCCTGCGTCACACATATGTTCGCACACGGCTGAATGTGTTCCGTATCTTATCGCATTTCTATGTTCATTATAACGTGTGTCTACTCGCCTTCCACTCTGCCCGATGTAATTAGCTTAGCGACACAGCCAAGCTAGATAAAAAAAGGGGGGAAATTAGGGGGTTTTTAATAGGTAAATGTTATCTGGATCAGGTGTACGATGTACTTTTCTTCTGCAATAAACCAAGGCCCATATTAGAGGCAGTATTAAAGGTGCCGGGACGTCCTCATAAGATCGTCAACGCTTAGTTCGAATGGGTTATGCTCCACGCGTGGCGAGGACTAATCCACGGTCTTTAATAGTTGTAGATCCACCTCATTCAATAACATACATCTTATCTAGGTTGGCAACACCTCACATAAACACATCGCGATCACTCCCCACAGCACGTAGGGACAGGGGGGGGGGGGAAGGCAGGGAAAAACCAGTCGTTAAGATAACCACCGCAGTCGACCGCACAGCGAGTTCAAGTGAGCACGAAAACTGCGAATAGCTGTAGTACGGAAGACAATCAGATAAGTAGTTAGCCTAAAATTTTATAGTTTAACCATAGTTTACAACCATATAATCTCTCTAAAGTACAATCTCCGGATAGCTATCACCATTTAGCATTTCACCTAATATATATACTGCATTTAGCATACACTGACAGTTGCAGTACCAATACTGCAACTAAATAATTGTACATATTGTAAATATTTTCACCTGTATTTCAAACATAGATTTTATAGCCTAAGTGTATTGGATCTGATGATGATCGCTTGACGATCGAAACTGGTCATCCTAGTGTTTTATTAATCTCATGTAATTTATTTCAGGATTAGGGCATAACCCATCTCTTTTGGGTACATTCGTGTTGACCGACTGAAAAGCACTAAACTCTTGTTTACTAAGGCAACACTGAAAATATGGCTTCAAACACCACAATGTTCACGGCTAGTCAGGCAAATCGTGAAGCCAAGAAATTCAAATCACTCAGGCTTAAACTCATGAATTTAGACAAGTCAATTTGGTTCAACAAAAAATGTATAGAACTAAACCTCACCCCTAAATACGTACCAATTAAAACCGTACCGAACACACCAGCCTCGATCATTTCAACTAAACAAGCCAAAGCGCTTTGGATAAAAAACGAATTAAGATTTGCATACATAAGAAAGCAAAAAATTAACCAACAATTATACGACATTCAATTGCAACTAAGTAATTTCTGGCACGCAGCCCAATGGGACAGCTTCACCGAACACCTACATGACACCATCAAAATCAGAGCAACGAGGAAGCATGAAACGCTAGAAAATAAATTAAGAAAACTAGGAGAAACACAGAACCATCAATCTAACGAACAACACACGAATAACAATGAATTCAATTTCCACAGCAGAGTAAACAACAGAACGAACGTAACCTTTTCTCAAGGTGAAATGAATATGTTAGACAAAGGTTTGAAATACAACTGCACAGACGCACACACGAACCACAATATAAAACAGTTAATCACAGATATTGAGATAGCCAGTCACAAGCTCCCAGCAGAAGACAGGGAATTAACCAAAAATCTCGCCACCAACGAAGCCAAAAAAATCCTCAAACGAGAGGGCGATAGCAATAACATTCAAAACAACAAACAATTCAAAGAAATAAAGTCGTTGAAACAAAAAATAAAAGAACATGACTTAATCATCACAAAAGCAGATAAGGGAAACACTACAGTAATTTTGAACAAAACAGAATACATTGAAAAAACAGTCGAATTCCTAAACAACAACGAAATCAAGGAATTAACAAAAGACCCCACCAACAAATTCCAAAAACAAATAAAAAGTGCGCTAAAAGAAACAGAATACATACTGACCAAAGCCGAAAAATCAAAACTAATAAACATGAACCCGAAAATACCGTCATTGAGGGGACAACCAAAAATACACAAAAAGGAATGCCCAATGAGACCAATAGTCAATTGTAGGAATGCCCCTAATTACAAAATCAGCAAAGAGTTACTAAAAATCTTAAAATGCCGTCTTTCCAACGACAAAAACAACTCTGTAAAGAACACAACAGAACTAGTAACAGCATTGAACACCCTACAAATGAAACCTAGCTTCAGGCTAGGATCCTTCGACGTAACTAACATGTACACCAATATTCCGATTATTGAAGCAATCAACACTATCGAAAACAACTTAAAATCCAACAATTCGGTAAAAGAAATTGAAGAGATTGTGAGATTACTGAGGGTCGTTCTCACCCAAAACGTGTTTCAATTCGACAATAAAATATACACACAGAGAGAAGGCCTAGCAATGGGATCGCCACTAAGTGGGTTAATCGCTGACATCTTCATCAATGCACTAGAAAATGCGTTCTTAGAAAATACTTCAACAAAGGGAATAGTAATATGGAAAAGATACGTAGATGATGTAATTTGCATCTACGATACTGAACTAACAAGCGAAGAAACAATTCTCCAATCCATTAATAGCCTTCACCATTCTATCAAATTCACTAAGGAATCCGAAATAGACCGGAAAATAAATTATCTCGATATAACTATTGAACGTAAAGACAACGACCTTTCATATTCCATATTCCGGAAAGCAACACAAACCTCGCATGCAATCGACAATCAGTCTAATCACCCCAGTACGCACAAACTAGCGGGTTTCAATTCAATGGTGCACAGGGCTTTAAACATACCCATGTCAAAAGACAACTATAATAAGGAAATAAGAACTATTATGCAAATAGCAAAGGAAAACAACTTCTCGCCAAGCAAAATAAATCAAATTATAGCCAAACATAAAAATAAAGATAAAACGATTCCCAAACCGGACAGTAATGAGAAAAAATTTGCGCGTTTCAACTATGTGAATGCGAATACATATAAAATCACTAACCTATTCAAAAAGCAAGGCATAAAGATAGCTTTCACGACGAAAAACACAACCGCTAGGCACCTCCTAAATAGTAATCTAAATAAACGTGACCCGTATTCAAGGTCAGGGGTATATTCTATAACGTGCCAAGACACCGATTGTCAAGCTAATTACATCGGGCTGAGTGGAAGGCGAGTAGACACACGTTATAATGAACATAGAAATGCGATAAGATACGGAACACATTCAGCCGTGTGCGAACATATGTGTGACGCAGGGCATAGCTTTACCAACATAGAGTCGGACCTTAAAATAATCCATCACGAATCGAAAGGCAGAGCTCTTGACATAAAGGAAGCAATCGAGATACACCTAGCCAAACGAAACAATCCCAACAATCTAAATGAACACACGTTCATGGAGAGCTCACCCCTCTTCACGCTACTAAAAAACACACCCTGTCGGAAACAAAACACAATTTAGCGACACAGCCAAGCTAGATAAAAAAGGGGGGAAATTAGGGTTTTTTTAATAGGTAAATGTTATCTGGATCAGGTGTACGATGTACTTTTCTTCTGCAATAAACCAAGGCCCATATTAGAGGCAGTATTAAAGGTGCCGGGACGTCCTCATAAGACCGTCAACGCTTAGTTCGAATGGGTTATGCTCCACGCGTGGCGAGGACTAATCCACGGTCTTTAATAGTTGTAGATCCACCTCATTCAATAACATACATCTTATCTAGGTTGGCAACACCTCACATAAACACATCGCGATCACTCCCCACAGCACGTAGGGACAGGGGGGGAAGGCAGGGAAAAACCAGTCGTTAAGATAACCACCGCAGTCGACCGCACAGCGAGTTCAAGTGAGCACGAAAACTGCGAATAGCTGTAGTACGGAAGACAATCAGATAAGTAGTTAGCCTGAAATTTTATAGTTTAACCATAGTTTACAACCATATAATCTCTCTAAAGTACAATCTCCGGATAGCTATCACCATTTAGCATTTCACCTAATATATATACTGCATTTAGCATACACTGACAGTTGCAGTACCAATACTGCAACTAAATAATTGTACATATTGTAAATATTTTCACCTGTATTTCAAACATAGATTTTATAGCCTAAGTGTATTGGATCTGATGATGATCGCTTGACGATCGAAACTGGTCATCCTAGTGTTTTATTAATCTCATGTAATTTATTTCAGGATTAGGGCATAACCCATCTCTTTTGGGTACATTCGTGTTGACCGACTGAAAAGCACTAAACTCTTGTTTACTAAGGCAACACTGAAAATATGGCTTCAAACACCACAATGTTCACGGCTAGTCAGGCAAATCGTGAAGCCAAGAAATTCAAATCACTCAGGCTTAAACTCATGAATTTAGACAAGTCAATTTGGTTCAACAAAAAATGTATAGAACTAAACCTCACCCCTAAATACGTACCAATTAAAACCGTACCGAACACACCAGCCTCGATCATTTCAACTAAACAAGCCAAAGCGCTTTGGATAAAAAACGAATTAAGATTTGCATACATAAGAAAGCAAAAAATTAACCAACAATTATACGACATTCAATTGCAACTAAGTAATTTCTGGCACGCAGCCCAATGGGACAGCTTCACCGAACACCTACATGACACCATCAAAATCAGAGCAACGAGGAAGCATGAAACGCTAGAAAATAAATTAAGAAAACTAGGAGAAACACAGAACCATCAATCTAACGAACAACACACGAATAACAATGAATTCAATTTCCACAGCAGAGTAAACAACAGAACGAACGTAACCTTTTCTCAAGGTGAAATGAATATGTTAGACAAAGGTTTGAAATACAACTGCACAGACGCACACACGAACCACAATATAAAACAGTTAATCACAGATATTGAGATAGCCAGTCACAAGCTCCCAGCAGAAGACAGGGAATTAACCAAAAATCTCGCCACCAACGAAGCCAAAAAAATCCTCAAACGAGAGGGCGATAGCAATAACATTCAAAACAACAAACAAATCAAAGAAATAAAGTCGTTGAAACAAAAAATAAAAGAACATGACTTAATCATCACAAAAGCAGATAAGGGAAACACTACAGTAATTTTGAACAAAACAGAATACATTGAAAAAACAGTCGAATTCCTAAACAACAACGAAATCAAGGAATTAACAAAAGACCCCACCAACAAATTCCAAAAACAAATAAAAAGTGCGCTAAAAGAAACAGAATACATACTGACCAAAGCCGAAAAATCAAAACTAATAAACATGAACCCGAAAATACCGTCATTGAGGGGACAACCAAAAATACACAAAAAGGAATGCCCAATGAGACCAATAGTCAATTGTAGGAATGCCCCTAATTACAAAATCAGCAAAGAGTTACTAAAAATCTTAAAATGCCGTCTTTCCAACGACAAAAACAACTCTGTAAAGAACACAACAGAACTAGTAACAGCATTGAACACCCTACAAATGAAACCTAGCTTCAGGCTAGTATCCTTCGACGTAACTAACATGTACACCAATATTCCGATTATTGAAGCAATCAACACTATCGAAAACAACTTAAAATCCAACAATTCGGTAAAAGAAATTGAAGAGATTGTGAGATTACTGAGGGTCGTTCTCACCCAAAACGTGTTTCAATTCGACAATAAAATATACACACAGAGAGAAGGCCTAGCAATGGGATCGCCACTAAGTGGGTTAATCGCTGACATCTTCATCAATGCACTAGAAAATGCGTTCTTAGAAAATACTTCAACAAAGGGAATAGTAATATGGAAAAGATACGTAGATGATGTAATTTGCATCTACGATACCGAACTAACAAGCGAAGAAACAATTCTCCAATCCATTAATAGCCTTCACCATTCTATCAAATTCACTAAGGAATCCGAAATAGACCGGAAAATAAATTATCTCGATATAACTATTGAACGTAAAGACAACGACCTTTCATATTCCATATTCCGGAAAGCAACACAAACCTCGCATGCAATCGACAATCAGTCTAATCACCCCAATACGCACAAACTAGCGGGTTTCAATTCAATGGTGCACAGGGCTTTAAACATACCCATGTCAAAAGACAACTATAATAAGGAAATAAGAACTATTATGCAAATAGCAAAGGAAAACAACTTCTCGCCAAGCAAAATAAATCAAATTATAGCCAAACATAAAAATAAAGATAAAACGATTCCCAAACCGGACAGTAATGAGAAAAAATTTGCGCGTTTCAACTATGTGAATGCGAATACATATAAAATCACTAACCTATTCAAAAAGCAAGGCATAAAGATAGCTTTCACGACGAAAAACACAACCGCTAGGCACCTCCTAAATAGTAATCTAAATAAACGTGACCCGTATTCAAGGTCAGGGGTATATTCTATAACGTGCCAAGACACCGATTGTCAAGCTAATTACATCGGGCAGAGTGGAAGGCGAGTAGACACACGTTATAATGAACATAGAAAAACGCGATAAGATACGGAACACATTCAGCCGTGTGCGAACATATGTGTGACGCAGGGCATAGCTTTACCAACATAGAGTCGGACCTTAAAATAATCCATCACGAATCGAAAGGCAGAGCTCTTGACATAAAGGAAGCAATCGAGATACACCTAGCCAAACGAAACAATCCCAACAATCTAAATGAACACACGTTCATGGAGAGCTCACCCCTCTTCACGCTACTAAAAAACACACCCTGTCGGAAACAAAACACAATTTAGCGACACAGCCAAGCTAGATAAAAAAAGGGGGGAAATTAGGGGGTTTTTAATAGGTAAATGTTATCTGGATCAGGTGTACGATGTACTTTTCTTCTGCAATAAACCAAGGCCCATATTAGAGGCAGTATTAAAGGTGCCGGGACGTCCTCATAAGACCGTCAACGCTTAGTTCGAATGGGTTATGCTCCACGCGTGGCGAGGACTAATCCACGGTCTTTAATAGTTGTAGATCCACCTCATTCAATAACATACATCTTATCTAGGTTGGCAACACCTCACATAAACACATCGCGATCACTCCCCACAGCACGTAGGGACAGGGGGGGGGGGGAAGGCAGGGAAAAACCAGTCGTTAAGATAACCACCGCAGTCGACCGCACAGCGAGTTCAAGTGAGCACGAAAACTGCGAATAGCTGTAGTACGGAAGACAATCAGATAAGTAGTTAGCCTAAAATTTTATAGTTTAACCATAGTTTACAACCATATAATCTCTCTAAAGTACAATCTCCGGATAGCTATCACCATTTAGCATTTCACCTAATATATATACTGCATTTAGCATACACTGACAGTTGCAGTACCAATACTGCAACTAAATAATTGTACATATTGTAAATATTTTCACCTGTATTTCAAACATAGATTTTATAGCCTAAGTGTATTGGATCTGATGATGATCGCTTGACGATCGAAACTGGTCATCCTAGTGTTTTATTAATCTCATGTAATTTATTTCAGGATTAGGGCATAACCCATCTCTTTTGGGTACATTCGTGTTGACCGACTGAAAAGCACTAAACTCTTGTTTACTAAGGCAACACTGAAAATATGGCTTCAAACACCACAATGTTCAAATATTTGACTGGTTTCCTTTAGTAGCTAGAAATTACTATAAGGCAACACCATACTCCTGAACTAATCATCGTAAGGTTAGATTACGTAAGTTTCACTACGGCTGGAGATAGGAATTTCGATGCTCTACATCTATTTAACCGAGGTTTAATATATTATTTTGATCATGATATATAAATGATCTGGCGCCCTGGCAATACATATGATACTACACATTATGTACTTTTTTTAGTGAAGCTGACAACAATACAGATACACTATTAGATTAATACACAATTAAATGTTTCATTTTGATCACCCAAAAGTGGGCGACTATTTAAATAATAACCTTTTTTGTTAACATTTTTCTTATTAAGTTCTTTAAACCATTACAAATAACGCCCAACTAGCGGAGCGCTTTTCTTGTTATTAATAGAACCCTAAGTTCACTAAACCATTACAAATGGCTGCCTCAACGAGGGACATTAAGTTCTAAACCATTACAAATGGCCCCCAACTATGTGGCACGGAAACCTAACGATATTTACGGAAGGAGTGAGTGTTAATTCAGTGCAAATTGTCAGTGATTTGGGGGGAATGTGAAGTGAATTAGTGTATTATTAGTGATTGATTTTGGGGGAAAGTGAGGTGAATTTTGGAACGGTAAACTTTATACGGTGTACTTCGAGATGGCGGATGAGGAACAAAGGAAATTGAGGAGTAGGGGTAAAGGCGAGAAAGCTAATTATACGAAAGTTGATAGTGGTACTGAGGCTGAGAGCGTAGAGGATTATAACAAGATATCGGAGGTAAATCTTGAGAGTAATCCTGAGAAAAATCTCGAGGTTAACCCTGAGACGAATATAGAGGTACATCCTGAAATAAATCCTGAGACTAGTGGAGGGAAGGAGAAACAAAAGCCTTTGGATATTTCGGAAAACAAATTAGATGAGATCATGGGAATGTTTCGGGAGATAAGTAAGCAAAATCAGGAGATAAGTAAGCAAAATCAGGAGATGAGTAGGGAGATGAGAGAGGAAATAAGTAAGCAAAATCAGGAGATGAGTAGGGAGATGAGAGAGGAGATAAGTAAGCAAAATCAGGAGATAAGTAAGCAAAATCAGGAGATGAGTAGGGAGATGAGAGAGGAAATAAGTAAGCAAAATCAGGAGATGAGTAGGGAGATGAGAGAGGAAATAAGTATGCAAAATCAGGAGAGGAGTATGGAGATAAGAGAAGCGATATGTAAAGATAATAAAGCAATAAATCAGAAGCTAAATAAGATGGAAAAGGTGAATGTGGATTTAAATAAGAAGTATGAGAGGATTAAGGAGAATATGTCAGAATTCAAAGAAATAATAAGAAAGGAATTGCAAAGTGAGTTAAAGAAAACCATAGCTGAAGTTAGGATAGAAGTAGAGGAAAAGTTTGAAGTTATAGGCAAGAAAGTCGAAGAGATTAATCAAGAGGTAAGGGAAAGAGTAGAAGACGTGAAGGTAGAGATTATGGAACGTAGCAAGAAAGAAGAGATGAAGATTAAAGATAAGATAGGAATAGAAGTAGGTAAAATAAAGAAAGTGATAAGCACTCAAGAAATAAAAATGCAGAAAATTATAGAGGAACAAAATAGGCAGACAAGGGAAGAAGTCAGAGCCTATATAAAGGAAGTCAATATGAAGTTACCAGAAATAGAGAAGCGTGCGTTAAGGCACAGTCAGAAATACATAATTATTGAACAAGGAAAGCAGAAAGCTGAGATAAGTAATTCAAAGCATAGGAAGAAAAAGCACAAGCAGAGCGCGATGGTGGAAGAAATGATGGAGAGAGATAGTGTAGAAGACGAAAGAAGGACGGATATAGAAGAAAGCAGAAGCAAAAAGCAACAATTACAAAGGTCGTTAAGCTATAGTAGTGGAGAAATGAAGGAAAGGCATGAAATTAGTAAGTCCAGAAGTAAAATGAAAGGGGAGAAAATGAAGTTGTTAGAGGAAATAGAGAATATAATGAAAGAGAGTGAGAAAGATTATGAAGTGCAGTGGCGTACCATAGAAGATAGAATAGGGGAAGTAATAGGGGCAAAGGCGAAGTACAGTGTTACTATTGATAAATATAATACGGGGGAGGAAGAAACTGTTGTTATGAGGAGAGAAGAGAGCGTAACTATAAATAAATATAGAAGCAAAGAAGACGGTGATAAGAATTTTAAAATGCCAGATAGAGTAGTTATGTGAGTCGGTATTACTATTTTGAGCGAACCGTATGACCTAAATATCCGTAATGATTTATTAAGTGAATTTATGGAGGTATCTAAAGAACCTACCGTTATAAATTTTAACTCAGTGTTAAAATTACAAGTGTTAGGGGCGTGTATCGATACACTTTTTGACAGTGGCTGTCAGGTTTCTTGCATCAGTGCAGCATTTTATAATAATAGGAAGGAAAATGGTATTAAAATTGAAGAAATTCCAATTAGAACTACTATTGTGTTAACTGCGATGGGAAAGATATTCCACATAATTTCTAAACAAGTGGTTGCAGAAATTTTAAAAGAAAGTAAGATTGGAACACAAGTATGTTTTTTGATTCCAAATCTGATATATTCACTAATTATGGGTTCGGACAGGATGTCGCAACATTCTGCACTGCTATGTTATAAGGAGGGTAGTGTTAAATTCAGATGAATGGGTGGAGATATGATCATGTCATTTAATAATTGAAGTAAGTTATATGGTGGTTCTAAGAATAGATGTACGCTTGAGGAGGTATTAATGACTAAAGGAGTCGATATTTGTAGTGAGGTGGTGATTGGTGAGATTGTAGGGGTATCTCTTGAGAGGGAACCTTGTTTTTTTTACATTTTTAGGCAGTATGATGACGAAGGATTATCTAGAGGATTCCTTGCGTGAGGCTGCATTACAGAGTGCGTTAGAGTGTGATCGTGTGGATCGATTGTTGATCGTGTGGATCGAGTGTTGAAGGTGTTGTAAGAGAATTAGTATATATTTGAGAACCGTATTGGATTAGCTAATTGCTACGAACATTCATTATATGTACATGATCATAGTATTTTTGTAGGTCATAGCTACCCCGTGTCTTACAAATTTCAAAAAAAGCTGTGAGTAGGCAGATTGAGAGCATGTTGCAAGATAAAATTATAGAACCCTATATTAATTAGCCCATACATTAATTCGTTAAGGGTAGTTCCCAAATCAGAAAGGAAAGTAAAGCTATATTGTGATGCCCGTAATTTAAGTAGGCTGATTGAAAGCATGTTGCAAGATACAATTATAGAACCCTATATTAGCCCATATATATATATATTAATTCGTTAAGGGTAGTTCCCAAGTCAGAAAGGAAAATAAAGCTATATTTTGATGCCCGTAATTTAATTAGGCAGATTTTGTGAACAGTTAATATTTCAGTAGTTAGGATAGTAATGCAAGGATTTAAAGGAAAGTCAATTTTTGTACTGGAGAAATGAAATTTTACCGGTCATACGGATTCCGCGAAAGAAGTGTAATTTTGAGAAATAAGGTGAATATCTACGGATGATAAAGAGGTGTAATCTTGAGTAGAAAGAAGTGTAATTTTGAGAAATAATGTGAACAACTACGGGTGATAAAGAGGTGTAATCTTGAATAGAAAGAAGTGTAATTTTGAGAAATAAAGTAAGTGAATACGGATTTAGCGAAAGAATGGTAATCTGAAGTATAAAGAAGTGCAATTTTGAGATATAAAGTAAGTGAATACGGATTCCGCGATAAAGAGGTGTAATCCTGAATAGAAAGAAGTATAGTTTTGAGAAATAATGTGAATAATTACGGGTGATAGAGAGGTCTAATCTTGAATAGAAAGAAGTATAATTTTGAGAAATAATGTGAACAACTACGGGTGATAAAGAGGTGTAATCTTGAATAGAAAGAAGTATAATTTTGAGAAATAAGGTGAGTATCGACAGGTGATTAAGATGTGTAATCTTGAATAGAATGGAGTGTAATTGTGAGAAATAAGATCAGTAATTACGGTTAAAAAGGTAAAAAGCTGGATCAATTTGAGGTCGGTGACAAAGTCTTGTTGCGTGTTCCAAGGCAATCCAGTATTCTTCAGAAAGTTATAATGAAGTTCTTCCTTATTTTTGAAGGCCCCTATACTGTGCAGAAGAGGATAGGTAAATCCGCATATGTACTAGAAGACGCAGGAAAACGATTATATGGCACTTACAATGTGAGATCCTTAAGGAAATATGTGTCATGAGTAATAGAAGTGAAGTTGATGGTAAGTAAGGAAAGTCGCTGAATAATAAGTGAATGATTGTGGTCTGAACGAGCAGGTAATGGCGAGGATTTGCATCAACCTATGATATTGTGTGTCTTGAAGAGCACAGAGGAAATATAAAGCGTATTTAGTCGGCTATAAGCTTGTGTATTTGAGTGTGATATATATACATATGTGGGGTAATTTAGCGCACTGCATTTGCACTGAACGATGTTGCCTTAGGTAATACAAGCTAATAAAGTTTCATTTTTTTATAATATGCCTGTGTTACTAGATACATATAATTCCTGAGAGACTGGAGTAGATCTGGTGATTCGCATCACATACCAAGTGTTGTGAAGTGATAAAGTGAATTAATCAGTTGGCAGTCCCACCAACTAGCCATAGTGTATTCAGTTCGACACCAGGCTGAAAATTGAATTCTACGTCCTCAAGATATAAAGCAAAGGTGTATGCCACCCAAATATACATAAGTGCAACGATGACTTATGTCCAAAACAAGAATATAAAAGTGAAGGGTATTTTGATGTACATTGTTTACAGGTCGCTTTAAATATGTAAAGAAGAAAGAAAAAGACATTATGAACAGTGAATGACTGAAATGATGAGATTTAAAAATATATATACATAAAACTTGAAGGGTATAATTTTTTTGATGTTGGTAATTGCTTTGAAGGGTATAATAATGTCGATGTTTGTAATTTCTTTGTAGGGTATAATATTTTATATTTGTACAAGTGTTGAAGAGAAGTATGGTGATATGATTGTTGACATATACCATAATTCTCTGGGGCGAATATGTGATGGTCCCAATTTGTGACCAGAACGAAATAATTTTATATATTTTATTATTATTATTATTATTATTATTATTATTATCAATATTTTTTAAGTTTACATTTTACCTTTTATTAGTTATTATGTTAACTAATATATTTATATCTATTATTATGCGGTAATGTAGAATATTATGGCAATTGAAAGGATTTGGAGCGATACACATTATATTTGAAATTAGTTTGACGCTTGACCGAATATTATTTCTGAAGAAAATTCGAACAAGAGAAAAAGAGGGTGTTCACAGAAGGCGGCTTCTTGGAAATGACATAAATAGACACTTATGTCTGTCACATCAAGTATTCTACCAATATACAAATCATACTAAGAAAAGATTCTTAGAAGACTTACCACTAACAATGCTGGGCCGATGAATGAGTCCTTTGCAACTTTATACTAAAGGTGGGCTAGACCTCCCGAGAAATGCTACAAAGAAGTATTGTCATTGTTGATATGTGAAAGGCCTGCTTATATCGCCTAGCGACTTCTGAAGAGGGGTCAGACACGTGCTTTACCTGGGAACGTTATATATATGACGGCCGCCCAAATGGATTATTATTATTGAATTGCTGGAGGAGAGGGAAGGATGCTGAGTGGAGCAGAGGAATTTGTAGCGAGATGGAGTCTATAACGCAGTTCTAAACTAGACAGTTGACTATTAAGCATGTGAATTTGATAAGACATTCTGTCTCATCAAACTGTGACATGGTTGTGTACGAGGCTATTGTCACAGGGATGATTTTTGGAATTTATTCCGTCATCCACATATAAATTAATTACTTTGAGGATGATCAGGGCCATCTGGAACTCTCTACGCAACAATCCAACTACAAAGATCTTCAATGCGGTGAGCGATGTAAACAGTTATACTCCAGTCAAATCAGAAGGCTATCATGCTTATTAAATTCAATATATTCTATTCAAGTAACTCAGTATACTCCAATTTCCAATCAAGAACCATAATACAAGTAAATTCAGTAGATGCTTTAATTTAAATTTATTATTATTATTATTATGTTTAGTTTTTTTTTTTTTTTGCACTTGTTGTTTTTATATATTAAATTCATTTTAAATTCAAATATTTGACTGGTTTCCTTTAGTAGCTAGAAATTACTATAAGGCAACACCATACTCCTGAACTAATTATCGTAAGGTTAGATTACGTAAGTTTCACTACGGCTGGAGATAGGAATTTCGATGCTCTACATCTATTTAACCGAGGTTTAATATATTATTTTGATCATGATATATAAATGATCTGGCGCCCTGGAAATACATATGATACTACACATTATGTACTTTTTTTAGTGTAGCTGACAACAATACAGATACACTATTAGATTAATACACAATTAAATGTTTCATTTTGATCACCCAAAAGTGGGCGACTATTTAAATAATAACCTTTTTTATTAACATTTTTCTTATAACATTAACCATATTAATAACGCCTTTCTTATTAGCAAGATTCAGTGCTCACTAAACCATTACAGATCGACCAATTAAAGGTCTCCATTTTCAGAGAGAATTCTGAGTGAGTTCAGAATTAGTAAAGGTTGGGCTTTAAAGTATGTGGGATGGAACATGATAAGAGAAAAGACAAAAACAAAGAAAGAGAGAGAGCAAGTAGCTTTAACATAAATATATATTCAATGTAATAAACAACGTTATAATTTTCTTTACAAGATTGCGTTTAGCAATAAACACGGTTAGTGCCTTAAACATAACTAAATTAAAGTTACAAAACTTAATCATGGGTAAATGCCTGAAAACAAGAATTAAGTTGCTTTTGCAAAAAGGAGAATTAGTGACGCGACTTTGGGCTGGCTGACAGAGAGCAAATCCTGTCATACCGGGAAAGAAAAAAAGGGGAAACTAAAGAAGTTATCCAAAAAGACATGACCTATTAAGGGGGCCAGTAGCTGACAGGGTCTCAGTCCTGCAGTACCCTATAAGAATTGTAATATTGGAGCAGTTGCCAAGATGCAACAGAATAACTGGCAAATGAAATGATGTAATGGCAGAAACAGAATATGTGAACTGCATACAAGATTTACTGAGAAGGTGAAATGGCAGATACAGGTCTGCTTTAGAATAAACATAACAAAGCATTAAATACATGATACATCTTAGTACTTAACTTTGAAATATAGTGCTGACGACAATCCACATTTGCGTAGCACAAAGAAGACATAGGTTATGTCTAGTTCGAGATTGCGTGCACAAAAGTACTTAACTTGAAAGGGTGTGGTTAACATCCCACACGTGTGCATAGAACACTTGAGAAAGTTCATTTCCAGTTGTGGTTTCTTTCACAAAAGTATTTGACGGAGCTGAAGCACTCGCAGAATAGTAAGGTAGACCTTAGCTATTAGAAAGATGAAATGACAATATTCACTTAAGTCGGAATAGATTTCCTTAGTACACGAAGATGTATACTTGAGTTCGTGTTGCAGGAACACGTTAAAGTTCAATCCAAGTTGGATTATTTTAAACATGTCTTGATGACATGGCGAAGGTTAAATTAACACTTCATGATGCAGAATTACGATGCGAAGTTTTACAATCATGAAGTTTATCGTCCGGTGCTCAAGACGGGTGGTTGGCGCAATACCAACGGAGAAATCACATCGAAGATGGGTCAGTCTGCAGCTTAAATAGCAGACAGCACAGGAGTCGAGAAACATCGATGTCCGGCCATTGGCGTGTCCCAAACATGTGGCCAGGAAAAGCGTGCTGATTGGCAGAGAGCGGCCATGTCATGGAGACGGCCAATGGGCGCGTAGCAAACTGAGGTCAGCTGGACAGTCCATGATACCATGAGGTATGGAAAAGTGACCTAATTAACTCTTGGAAAAATGTCTTAAAGGCGAGATATAAATTGTAACACAACAGGTGAGTATGAAAATAATTTTAAATATAATTGAATTAAACAAGAAAGTGAAATAAAGGATATTTTGTCACTAACACGTGGTGACGAAAAATGAGGTTATGAAATCAAATACTAGTCTGACTTTTGCCATAACAAAAACCTACAAAAATTAACCAGTTAATCATTCGCAAATGCGAACAATTACGAATGAAAGAAAAAAAAAATATTGCTCATCTCAAATGCAAAATATTCGGTTTCATCATATGATTAATTCTTGGTGACAAATAAGGTTATTCAGTCCTTTTTATTCTTCATTTATAAAACACGGCCTAATAGCTAAAACCCGCAAATAATATTTAAACGGTCATAAAAAATACAAATTCGAATACTTACTTCAATTTTCCTATATTTATTTCAGGAACATTTCTCTCTGTGTCACACAGTTCGAACTTGCCGTCAGCAACATGTGAAGCATGTTTGGAATTGAAGGTAAAATACGTACCGTCAACCTAATCATACTGAAAAGTGCCAAATTTGCTGTAAAAGTCACTCATTTCCCTTTTTCAACAGAGAAAGTTCTATTTTGTTGTTAAAGGAAGTTGCAAACGATTAAATATAATACATTGTTGTCGATATGCCGAACGTGATTTGAAAGCATCTGGAATTGGCAACATAATGGATAGATTGATAATGCTGGTTATAATGCTTCAAGCTCACTGGACAAAAGCATGCTTTGTATTGAGCTGCCTTCTGTGGTCTCGGAGTACATATCAAGACTGGATTCAGAGGTCCTGGAATTGATTACTGGCTCTGCCGAAAATTAAATTTTGATCTGAGGGTTGGAGTGGGGAACACTCAGCCTCATGAGGAAAAGCTGAGAAGAAGTGGTCTAATTAGAGGAATAAGGATTGAATCTTAAATTTGAAGAAAAGTAGGCTCTTTAGTTTCCCACAGAACTGTATGTTCTACTTGAGATCTATCAGTGTAGACTCTTAACCAATTTTTCTCAAGATTATCAAGATTTTGAAATATTTAGAAGCCATTTATCAGTGTTGCCTAAGTAATCTACTATTAGAAGGTTTTCAGGCGGTCAACACGAGTGTACCCAATTAGATTTGGTGGGGAGTTACAATTAATTTCCCAGAGCCTGAAATAAATACATAAATTTTTTATACACTTAATAAAACACTTCTCGCCCAATTGGGGTTTTTAATTGGATGACTAGTTTCATTCGTCAAGCGAACATCAGATCCTGCTCACTTAGGCGTTACTTAAGTCCAGCAGATAGGCCTATGTATGTAACACCTGTTTACAACACTAAGCTACACAAGTTTTATTAATTAAATTTTGTAACAAGTTGGATTTTTGACCAGTTGTTTGTTTTATTCCGGTAGAGTCTATTACACTTCTCTAAATGTTGCATTTTGTTGTTGTCAGTAGGCCTATTTTTATGTGTAAAAATGTGAAATCCCATTTGAATCGTTAACTTCTATCATAGCGAGCTTTTGAATTGATTGCGTTCTAGACTGTGAAGTGAAGTGTGTTCCGAAACCCTGTGCACCTATACCGTACATTTGTAATTCCAGAGTTGCGAGCATAGCATCAATTCTTATGCTAGCTTCTGTATATTTGCTACTACTGTATTTTCTTTCTTCCAGGTATCAGGGTTATTCACAAATTTTACATGGACTAAGAGAGACTTGACTATAGAAGAAGCTGAGATAGTTGGACACTGGGCAGCTGCGCACACAGGAGTATTCGTGAGCCTGGCAGGTTTCACCATATTTCATGTAAGTACCAAAGTGTTAAGTAATATTTTAGGATTCTCTGACTGTCTTAAAAATGTACCCTAGTTCCTATGAAATGTTTGTGTCAGGAAATCAATTGGGTTCTGGCTCAGATCTACTGTAGATTGAGGGTGAGCCTATCAGTGATAATATGAGGTGCTAATGTCTTACGACCCGGTCAGTGCTGTCATGGTAATTTGCTTCTTGGCTATACACCCTCTTGTTGGAATATTGCCCTAGTAGTGGTGTGTAACAGCCAATTGGAAGAGACTTTTGACTAAAGTTGTGTCAGTTTTAAACAGCGTATTGTTGTCTGAATGGAGAATATGACTTGTAGGTATCAGTAAAGTGCAAAGGAATGAGTAAACCAACTGTTCCTGGAATTCATAAAACCTAAGCGTCTCTGTATTAAACACTTCACATTTAAATACCGGTACATTTTATTTTCCAAATCGATTAAAGTTTACTGGTATAATGTTCACTCTTAAAAGATTCCTTCCAAATATAAATAAGAATATCATCACCACATGTTTATGTGCATACACCTAAAATGCAATGAGAACGAAAACTACATTTCTGCTTGTCATACAAAACCTGAATAAGGGAATACTAGCATTACTGGGAAGCAGAACGTGAAAGTGGATGGCTTCCCCATATTATTATAATTTCTAAAGGTTGAATTGTAATTTGCTGGCCAATTCCAACCAAGACCAACCACAAGGTCTGAGCATGGTAGTTCCTATCTCAACCCCTATGTGATGCTCAGAAATTCTTAAGCCTTTTACCATATGAAATGTCTATCATTTATATTTTAAAATGTTACTAATGTGTGAGATGGACTGTTCTCTTGCATATATGGCTCCTCAATAAAAAAAGATACGAGCCTTACAGTAGTCGCATATGATGTGTAACATCTGACATGTTATCCTACTCGTATACTACACAGCTTGGACATTCTTAAAATGTTAATTTACACTTCATTTTCATACTGGTAACTATGATGAATGTATAGATTGAATTGGAGATATGCTACTGTCACATTTGTGGCGCAGCAGTCATGCTGTTAGTCTCTCACCAAGGTAGACCGGGTTTGATTCCCGGTCAATACATGTGAGATTTTCGAATTGAAATGCCATGTCCTGTGGTTCGCATTCCACGTAAAGGGGAGGTACCGTGGATCATGATCGTGAGATTAACGGACACGCAAAACTACAAGCTTCCTTTCTTCCTTTTACATTAATAATTCATAATAACAAAGTGACACACAACGTCGACAGTACTCTCAAATACTGTGAGCACATTCCTCAGTAACTATAACATTCATTATTCTCAAGGCTCTCATACATTTCGTCGTAAACAATCAAAACATGGCTTCCTACAATCATGAAATGACCTAGTCTCACATATGATGTAAATACAGCTTTTATTCCACTCATATAACAACATTCTGTTATGCATTTAATACTTGACTACTCACCCACAGCTTGACAATAATGCCGCTTACTTAAATGTAATTTGTCGTCTTTGTCCTACCCCATGAGATATTCAACCTTGAACATGAAGCTTCATAAACTGCTCAATGACAAATGAAAGTCGGTGAAACATTTGCCACTGTGAGCGTCAAACCAGTGCCTGCTAAATGCACTGCCAACTGTATTGCCATAACATTCTCGCGCTACAGAGCACACACTGCCTTGTTTCCAATACACATATTTTCAATTGTACATCCAGCTGGCAATGCGTCTTCACTTCCGTCTGATCCACTTCCGTTCGATCCACTTCCGCCCGATTCACTTCCGTCCCATTTTTCTGGCAGTGCGTCTTCACTTCCGTCCGATCCACTTCCGTTTGATCCACTTCCGCCCGATTCACTTCCGTCCCCAATTTTCAAAATCACTCCCACAAAACTATCCAGCAACCGAGCGGAAAGATGTTACACATCAAAAAGCATGTGGTACCATATGCCTCCATGATAGCACTGATTAATATTTTTGTACTTTGTACATGAACTCCCAAGTGTATAAAGTAATGTGTGATATTCTTGCATTGTGCAGTTTGCTTTCTCCATCATTGGCTCAACTATACCAGTTCCATCAGGAAGCTTCATTCCCGTCTTCAAAATTGGCGCCGCTCTAGGACGGATCAGTTAATGCATGTGTGGTTCCCTCGAGGAGTTCGCTATGGAGGATCAGTGACACCTATTATACCAGGTTCATGTTCTCTTTCTCTTTTACATATTGCATAGCATTAACATCACTTTATTAAACAGCTTTACCCAGTAGTGACTTCCAAATTACAAATATTTCACTTTGACATCAATCAGAATTGTTACAGAAAGTTATTTTCAAGATTAGTGCACATCTATACTAATATAATAAAGCTGAAGAGTTTATGTGTTTTTGTGTTTAAACGTGCTAATCTCAGGAACTACAAGTCCGATTCGAAAAATTCTTTTTTTATATGATAGCCAGATTCAAGAGGAATAGTTTAGGCTATGTAGTATTAGGCTACACATCTCAGGTAACCTTAAAGATTGATTTTTGTTCAGTTAGTCGGTAGAACAAGCGCTCCCGAACTGGTCTATCCGCATGCGCTGGCGTTATGGTTAGTGATACGTACACCGTTTCACCGCTCTGAACCAAAATTTGTATACTTACCCTTTGGAACCCTGCGAGTAACAATGTCTACGTGAAATTTATGACAGACCAGTCCATTCCCTGCATTTAAGCCCTTTGGCACAAATCTACACCTTTTCACCGATCTGAACCAAAATTTGTATACGTACCCTTCGGAACCCTGCGAGTAACACTGTTTACATGAAATTTCGGACGGACCAATCCATTCCCTGCATTTAGGCCCTTTGGCACAAATCTACACCGTTTCACCGATCTGAACCAAAATGTGTATACTTACCCTTTGGAACCCTGCGAGTAACACTGCCTACATGAAATTTATGACACACCATTCCATTCTCTGCATTTAGGCCCTTTGTCACAAATCTACACCTTTTCACCAATCTGAACCAAAATTTGTATAATTACTCTTTGGATACACTTTGTATTGGACGGTAACAGTAAAGAGAAAAAACTAATCTAAATGAAATAATTTTTGAAAACAGTAACATCCTCTATGAAACACTGAGTAATTATAGAACGAAATATAAACCATCCTAGATATAGGCTACAATGGTTGATTTGTTTTCCAATATACCATACCCCCCCCCCCTCCCCCCCCCCCCCCCCTCCCTCACATTATTTCTGATGCACAGAAGATCATAGTTAGCTTGCCCCACTCCTTTAGTCACCCCTCACTTCCCCTACTGCGTACGGTCTCGCGGGCCGCTTACGCTGCTACATGCCAGGTCAGTGTAGCACAGCCCAAGGATCATGAAAGTATAAGCACAGCCCCCAGATAGCACAGCACGGCTAGGTGTGACTCTTGCCGCAAATTAAGTAAGTGTTACAAGTAGGTCAGGATATTTTTCCAATTTTTCGAGGGTTATAGATATTTTCTTTCTCATAGCAATATTTCTTTCCAGTTGCTAATGGAAACCCTTCAGCAAGTTAGGTGACAACAACAAGAACTGAACTGTGTATACCTCAAGATGGTCTTTTAAACCTTAAGGGTTTTTGCAACGAGTGCCGACCATAATTATAAAACTTTTTAAGGAAACTTTTAATGTGTTCAGTGTATATGTGTTTTGAGCGTTTTATGTCAATATTTTACTTGTTACATATGATTTTACCAAGTGTTTTAAAAATGCTGATAATACGATATAAGGCTGATGATGACTCCAATATATGTAGGCGATGAAACATGTACCATTAGGAGAGTGTGACATTTGATTATTTCATGAAGTTTTAAATATATTGTATTGACGAGGCGGAACTGATAAACTTTTGTTTGGTATATTAAGTCAATATTAAGTCAAAAAGAAAAAAATGTTGTATGCATTGAAGTCATGATGATGATGATAAATTGTTGTTTTAAGGGACCTAACATCTAGGTTATCGGCCCCTGACGCATTGAAGTCAGTGAAGGGTGTTGAACGGCAACAGCACATCCATGTTGTATCACTCGCCACACTGCAGCTTGTCAGATAAGCTTTGACGTCAACTAGTATTTGTTCCCAATTAGATTAGGTGGGAAACTTCAAAATATACTGTATCCATAAAAATTTACACATGATTAATTAATTGCACTGATTATACTGAGGGTGTTTACAGTGATATGTAGGGCTCGGATTTTTAGATAAATAAATATTTTTTATGTAAATACATATTTTAAGCTTTTTTCTATAAATACATACATTCCTGCTTTTCACTTACATTAGCACATGAAAAGACATAATATTTACATTTTTAAAATCAGTATGCTAGATCTTTCAGTTTATTGCATTTTTGTTCTGTGTTACTTCTGTGTTACCTGTGAGCTATCTAATCTTCATGCAGAGTGTATGCCAGCTTGCAACTGTGTTATTCCTCACTTGTCGCCCCGTGCCACTCACTGTGGAAGCCGGGGATTTCCTTATCCTTAGCCATATTGCACCACCTCCCCTCCCCAGCTACCTGGAACCAGTGTCACCACATGCAGTTCATTTCTGGCACTGTGAAGTGTAAGACAGTGCTACGATGCCTAAAGTAAAAACAACTACAAGTTACCGTCTGCAGCAGTATGTTGCAGAATTTAAAGATAATTATACCTCTGATAGGTGTGTCCTGTTCTGCCAACCATGTGGGAAAGCAATCATGGCGGAACAGCGATCTCAAGTTACATAACACCTCAAGGGCAAGAAACATATTGCCGCAGTTTCGCACCTTCAGAAGAAGTGTTTCGCGATAATCGTCAGTCATTTGTTATGGACAACCTGAAGATGTATCTCGTTGTGTATTGTAATGCTTCAGCAGTCAGTGAGAAAACATAAATAGGATTCATGAGTACTGCATATTGTTTATATTCACATTAATAAACTAAATTATAATTAAATATATTTACTTTTTTGTCGCATATTTCAGGTATTTTTAAAACATAAAAAATAAATATTTTCTCGATTTTTAACACCTAAAAATCCGAGCCCTAGTGATATAATTTGATCATCAAGAAAACATTAGCAATGACATTATATTTATTTTAGTTATAGATTCTATAACTTGAAACACTCTTCACACAGCAAAGCTCAGCTATCCTGACCTTTGTAAGAACAATATTGGCTTTCATGGGCAATATGAAAGCTAATATGTCATCTTTTGGTACCTTTATAGGGAAGAGAGCTTGTCGTTCCTGCAGCAAAGTAGCACAACGATGTGCTACAAATATGGGACGTAGTGCAACTTGCGTTACCCCAGCGGTGGTCTGGGCAGCGTGTACAAAGAGCCTGCTGACGAGCCTGACTTGGTGATATATAATTATATATATAAGGAAACCAAGGAATTCCGTGAAGAACTAAACAGCCTATCTTCATAAATTCTACTGGTCTCTTCTATTTAGAATTCTCCCAGCTATTAAGAGCATTTTTCATGTAAGGTACTGAACTCGAAGTCAGCCCAGCTTAAGACTTTGACTGAGCCGAGGTTCGAACCGACTTGTGAACCATGGGAGAGAAAAATTGGAAATTTGGAATTAAAACAATTTAATATTTATGTATGCATTTTGGGAAGTGAATGATGCATAATGAAACTATTTTGGAAAATTTTGGAGCATTTTATGGAATTATTATTTGGAAATATTCTGGTGAATGAGATTTTAACTAAGGAAGAGTCAGATCATTCGAGGCTGGAAATTGAACAAGGCTTCATGTTAGCAAGCAGAAAACTAGTTTTGGTTGGTCAAGGCGACAATAACAAATTATGCACACGACCCGCTGATAAGAGGTTAGATCCTGGAGCTTCTATCACGATATTTCAACAGCCAATCAGATTGAGGCACATAAATTTTGTGGGAATCGCTTTTATATAAATTTGGTTTATATAAAGCGATATGAACACTTCTACAGGTGTAGAATACAATATGGAATTTATTTGGTTAAATAGAAGTATAAATTATTGGCTAGGAGAGAAACTATGAATATATTTATATTAAAATGCATCCGTGCGAGGCTAACAGAGCAGGCTAGTTTTGGCACGCGCGCCATCGCAGAGAGGGAAGCCAGGACTCTTACTCAGCGTCTTGAACCGAGCGGACGTTTTCAGTCACGCGTCCAGCAGAGCATTACCATGATAAAGAAGTACGGACGACAGACGAAGTAGGACCGTTTGGAGATCAACCATTCGCCGAGGAAGAAATACGAGAAACCGGTGAAATATATATGCACTAGCTACAGATGAGAAAAGCATTTATTCAGTGTCACAACCATTAGAAGAAGACTTCGCTACAATAGCACTATTCTTCAGCGAAGCGATATACAGCAGCATTGCTTACTACAGCTATATTATTGCAGCATTCAACATTCTACAGTACAATATCACAGTCAAGATGACCGTAATAAACCTGAGTCAGGGAGGACAAATTTATTCAACTATTATTGAGAAGATTATAATGAGCAACTAAACTAATGGAAGGAGGTTAGTCTATGCCATGGATTGAAGATTCAGAGTGATCTAGAAGACCGGGAATCGATAAATCTACAACTGCTTAACAACATGCAGTACTCTGAGATGACTTCCAATACTACAAGCAAGATGTCCATTACCACCAGAAAGAGATATCATCCCAGGACATTCAGATCTACATTGATGATGACGATCTGCTACACGAGAAGAAGAAGAAGGTGGACGCATGCAGTCGTTTGGACCAAGAGATCCAGATACCAGGTCGCTGACCGTGAAAAGAGAAGACTTGCCGTTAGCCGAGAAGGACGAGCTGTCTCGCAGGTGTTCGCAGCACGATCCAGGCCAGGGAGCGATCATATGGTTGGCACACGCTTAGCAGGAACCCGTTTCCAACGCAGACGATTCGCACCAGCAGTTCGAGCAGAACATCGAGCACATCTAATGAAGGTATTCACGACACCAGAAGCCATCAGAAAGGTAGAAAAACTGAATGCTCTAAGATCTGTAGTTTTGCAGTAGTATTTGTTGTTATTGAGGGGTGACCAACTTCATGTAGATATTCTTATCTTTTTCCTATGTTTATTGTAGCTAAATTTTAGAGATTCATTGAAATTCTTTGATACGTCTACGTGTGTCGTTTCAGACGTAATTTCATTCATTTTTGACCTTACATACTTCGTTTCTTATATATTTTTTGAAGGAATCGTTTTTAACATGCTTACATTCGAACGATACTCGTTTTATAAGGGAATGCTTCGATAGTAACATATTCCATTGGAAATACTTTCCAATAGTAAGAACATTTTGAACGTTAAGATTGCTATTGATAGTTACAAATGCGTAACAGCGACAGAATACATTTGTATAATTATATTGCATTATTATAAAGGAAAGCATTATTGTAAAATGCTGTAACAATGTTTAACAAACATTATTATGTCAGAATATGACTGAAACACTTATTTATAACAATATGGAAGTTATAAAATTCCAATTGCGGAATACAATTTATTTGACATTGATATAGTCATGGACTAATGTTATTATGAAAGTACACTATAAAATAGGATCATGTTAGTGACAATTGAGGTCAAATGATGCCTATAGTTATTAACAATTTCATTGGAAACATTGTTAAACTAAAATGTCAGCAGACCAGGAGATTTGTTAGCCTAGCTGAGGTCTTGTATGTATTAAAACAAGCTTAAATATGAATAATTTCATTCATTTAAATGTACACCAGATGCGTGAGGATATGTATTTATATTTATTAACTAGTAAAGACGAGCGAACTACGAGTTAGTATTGTTTATATTTGGTAACGTGGAAAAAGCAGTCTATTATGGAACTAAGTGAACGAAAAGCGCTATTGAAAGAAATAAGACATACTATGTGAGGTGAATTGTAGTGAACAAACATGTAATTGTTGTTAAAAATGCACGAAGTTAAATAATTTAGAGGAGAGATGTGGTTAGGAGTGCACTCTGAACGGTAGTATACAATTGCGTATTTACCTAGTAAAGTCACTGATTCTTCTACAAGTTTGTAGCAAGATGGGTTTCTTAATGAAGTAATGACGTGCGGAGTGATGAAGATTGTTGGTAATGATGAAAAGAAAGAAGTATGTTATGTTTGGAGCGTAGCAGACGCTATTTATGAATATTGTTCACCGTATTACGAGAGAAGGAAACGTATTGCCATGTGGAGAAACGAATTGTTTCAGTATGTGTAAAACGCACTGACATAAGGGTTAGTATTTGTATTGTTCATGACAGAGAGTATCAGTATAATATCCACGAAGTATATTTTGAGGTTTTTAAGTAGTTTCGCATCGCTCTTTATTTCATTGTATTTTATTCATTGACACGACATATTCTAAGCTATATTTAACTTCAGTGTTCAATATACAAGCTTTACAAGTTACCAGAGATACCTGAAAATTTATTGTTGTGTGAAACATTGTTCATAGAACTGTTTTTTTAAAACAGAGACACTAGAGGACTGTCAGATCGCGACTGATAGTGCGAATAGTATTTACCGTGTTAAACATAGAAAGGTGTATATAATGTAATTTCAACTATATTTAATTAATATTATTATTATCTTATATATTCACATTTTACGCACGTAAGTGTATAATATAGGGTTTTTACATTGTTAACGTAATTTTTGATGCTTGAACAGCTGATGCTGATCAGACTGCTTCAGTGACAGAGTCACAGGGTGATTATTAAATGCGTAAACATTTTATTAATTTCTTAAATAATTACATTTTTGTAATGACATTGTTTATGAACATTTGTAGCGCAGATAGAAGGACTATCTGACGTGTGATTTATTTTATTTTAACTTGCTTTATTTTTATTGCTGATAGGGGGTTTATTTTTGTAATTTTTAGTAATAAATCCCAGGCACTATTTTTTATTTGCCTGTTCGTTTTTTATAAATTTTTCATTTTGCGATCGACATGCGATAATACTGCGAATTAGTTACTAGAATTCACGAAGTCTCAACTTTCACCGTTCACGCCCGAGATCCGAGATTCTCGTCCTACCATCATGTTATGGGTATTTTATTTCTAGTAAATGTGTAACTAACCAGTAGTGTTGTTGCATGGCCGGTATGTATCGAGGGTTTCCTAGTCATTATCCTAGTAGGGTAGTGTTGGTTTATCTGGCTGGGTTTCGACCTCCCTACAATCCTTTTCCATTTCAGCGGATATAGGCTATGACTATGCGGAATTCGGGTGCAGTACTAAATAGCTTTTAGTACGTGACCAACGTTGTGATAAAGTATAGAGCAAGAAGATCAAAATCAAAACTTAATATCCATATGCTTTAGTCATTATAGACTAGAAACATAAAGAAGACATACCGTAATCGTCTTACTATGGTACAAGTGCATGCCCTGTCTTAAAACAAAGCCTTCATTGTTCGTCAAGATAACTCACTTCAACACACGTCCTGCACTGGAAAATGTGTGTCCAAAGTTACACGATGAGGCTTTTTGTGCATCATACGAATCTTCTCTGCAATCGCCTAAATAATACCGTGTGCGATAATTTTTAAATAATTAGGTATTAAAATTTCCAACTTGATTCCACATTTAGTTTTTGAAAACAATTAAACATTATTAGATATCTCTATACTAAGTTCAGAATAAAGATTTGCTGTGCCAAGGTTCATTGCACTCGGGTAATTAAGCATTTGAAAATCACTTGGCTGCCATCTTGTTTTTGTGTTTCTCAGGATTTGGAAAGTCCTGACTTAACAGTCCTCTAACACCATATAAAATGTCAGTTCGATTGCTTAAATAGCTTCGCAGATATTGAGAATTGGTTAAATATGTGGCATGGATTGTTTTATGCACACATATATATATATATATGCTATAGAATTATATGTCAGCAGATGAATATTATAATCGTGGCTCATTGTATCAGCCTAACTTTCTATTGCTTGTAGGGCATAAGAAAAAAATGTAATTTTAAATATTTTGCACAGCCACCATTTTTAGGTTCTAATAAAATTGAATTAAATTAGATGCCCGTATATTAAGCCTTGTATGAAGATTTACCATGCTAAATTTCACTGCGCCAGGATAAAGACGCGAGAAAATGGAATTTAAGTATTTTAACTTTGATGGCCGCCAGGTTGGATTTGTGCTCATCAGGTTGTTGAAAGTCCCATAGGTGAACTTATGTTAATAGCCTCTATCAACCCACAAAATTTAAGTTTGATTGCTGTACCGGTAATAGATTCAAAGATAATGAGAACCTTCTAAATATTTCGGATGATCGCCATGTTGGATTGTTCTATATGCAGGCCATAGTTATGCACCATTAGATGTAGAATATTGTGTAGGTTCATTATTCCCGAACTCAAGCGACGGTGCTGCCTTTATCTGGAATTAGCGTAAGGGTGATGGAACTTAGCCTCCAATAATAAAAAAGCCTGCCCAATAGCCTCTAGGAGCTATCCGCCCTGCAGATGCTATGTTTGCCGCTAGAGGCGCTGCATTCCCCCCTACATGATCAGTTCAGTTGGCGGTATTTATACACATTGTGTACGCATTAATCAAGTTATGCCACTGAAATAAGGCCATTGTATACTGTTGCGTGCCGTTTTGTAAACAAGACAGAAATAATGTTCCTGGAACTACTGTCGACCAAAGTATTACGTGCACTCGAGTTTGAAGGTTGTTTGTGAAGTAACCAATAGACCTACATAAAATACAATAACATCATCATTTTCGTCGTTCTATTTAACGTTAGGTCATGTAGGTTTGGAATTTTTAATTTATATTTTAATATTTTTATCGCAGTTGGAACACAAAAAGTGCACGTTTTTAAGCGTGTTTCAACCATGCGTCACATTTAAGAATTATTATCTCAAAAACCCGTCATCAGATCGAATCCAAATTTTAACACAATATACATTGGAATGTTGTACAACTGGTTTATTAATTTCAAAATTGTGTGTGTCCACGAACCAAAGTTGTTATCATTTTCGTAGGGTAACTTTTTCTCGGCTCAGGGTGGTTGGAAAATGTAGTTCTTGGTTGCATTGTAATCCTTATACATCGAAAAGTTATGCTGGATGACTGTGAAATACGTAAATTAATTCACTTATTTTATATCGGTTTGTATTTCTACGGGGAAATAACACATGTTTCACCAGTTAGCCGCTCAGGGAACAGCTGTACAGCGTTGCCGAAATGGTGCCCACACGCATCATGGCGCGTCTCGCTCGGAAGTGATTGGCTCCATCTCAGCAACGCTGTACAGCTTTTCCGGGAGCGGCTAAATGGTGAACCATGTGTTATTTCCTCGTACAAATACAAACCGATATAAAATAAGTGAATTAATTTACGTATTTCACAGTCATACAGCATAATTTTTGATGTATAACGATTACAACGCAACCAAGAACTACATTTTCCAACCACCCCGAACCGAGAAAAAGTTACCTTACAACAATGATAACAACTTTGTTTCTTGGACACACAAAATTGTGAAATTAATAAACCAGTTATACAACATTCCAATGTATATCGTGCTAAAATTTGGATTCGATCTGATGACGGGTTTTTGAGATAATAATTCTTAAATGTGACGCATGGGTGAAACACGCTTAAAAACGTGCACTTTTTGTGTTCCAACTGCGATAAAAAATATTAAAATATAAATTTAAAAATCCAAACCTACATGAACTAACGTAAAATAGAACGACGAAAATGTTGATAGTATTGGATTGTATGTAGGTCTATTGGTTACTTCACAAACAACCTTCAAACTCGAGTACGCATAATACTTTGGTCGACAGTAGTCCTCATTAATTTCCTTGTCGAGAGCCAACTAGGAAATTATGGGTTAAAGCAATCAGCAGAAAAGATGTGTAGCCTACGCTGAACTTGCGACTGAAAATTAGGTGATCTTGTATTATTACTCCAGTTTTGATGATGATGATGATGATGATGATGATGATGATGATAATCTCCTGACCACCTCCTCATGTAGTGGCTAGCATTTTTGGTGGTCGCCCCCAGAGATCCATGTTCGAATCCAGTCTCTCTCTGAGGGCTGGAACGGGGTGCACTCAGCTTCATGAGAAGAGGTGGGTTAGATTCCCATCTCATCCTTCCTGGAAAAGGTTTTCCGTGGTTTCCCACTTCTATTCCAGGTAAAGGCCGGAATGGTTCCTTACTTAAGGTCACCTTCCAAATCATCACCGGAATTGCAAATGCACATGCCGCAGTGACACAGGGTAGCAGACACTGGGCTAAATGACCAAATTTTTATGACTAGAGCTGCAATGGCCTACCGTATATTGGAGGGTACTTGGTACTGCCCCCGTAATTTGAATTATATTGAGACCACGATGGCTGTATTGGAAAATGTGAAGAAAGTTATGGCTGTCATAGTTGTGACGTGGATATTCATGACGTAGGCACGGATGACGCAGACTTCATGCAAGTAGGCTGCTTGAGCTGAGATTCTTGGTGACGTCATGATTTTGTTCGAGAAAGATCTGAGATTTACGACGCAGTCGCAGGAAACATGGAATTGTGCTGAGGAAGAAGTTACGCGATTGGAGGAGAGACTCGAACCAATGAACGATAGTTAGGAGGGAGACGGAGATTACTGAAACTACTATATTTTAGTTACTTTTGGCATGCAGAATTGTGGAAAACTATTTTCAGTTATGGCATTGATTTGGAATTTTGAAGAAATTATTTTTGAGTTTTTGAAATTTGAAAATCCGTCAAGTATTGCCAAAGTGAGAACTTCTAGCTATGACGGAGAAACAAGCTATGGAAGGGATGGATACGCCCCTTAAGAAGTTGATAAAAGGTCTTGCACAGCAGAGAGGAGCTCTCATATCTCATGTGTCTGATACCGCATATATATTGCTGATGTTATAGTCGTTTTCGAGTGATAAAGTGAAACAAGTCGTCTTTAGCGTGTGGTAAAGCCAACCGCATCGAACGAGCTTCGAGCGTGCCGCAGTTCCATTTTACGGTATTTGAAAACTAGGCGAAGTTGAAACGCAGTCATTTTCAAGTCTACAAGTTAACATATCAAGAGTTGACTAATGCCTTTAAGCTAATTCGATTGTGCAGTACTATATTAAAGTGTGTAGAAAGGTTGAACATTTTCAAGAATATAATTCGAAAGATATTGGCATTTTAAGACGGCAGACAAAAGTGATTTTCTCGCCGCCTGAGAAGCACTTTTAATATATCACATTGTACGCTACGGCTGACACTGGTATTGCAACCGTGCTACTACATATTGCTTTTGATAATATAACGCTGCATTCTAACATGGAACAATATAATATGGCAATTCTTTCAACTATTATAACGGAAGTGGAGATGGAAGACTAAGGACTTTAATGCAATTGGGACATATATCGATGGAGTGAATTAACAGCATAGAACTTCGCTAATCGTCTTTCTACAAAAGCGAGCATGTAGTGAACATCCAACTACACTCATGCATCGTAGTCCAACGCTGAATTATTTCAAATGGCAGTGGAAACATATTCATACTCCACAAATATGAATATTTCTACGGAAATAACTGCAATAAACTTCATGGCGAATTACTACCAGAACTTCAGGAACTATCAAGAGAGGCCAGGGTGGACCCGGCTCACACAGAAGAGTTTTGCCAGAAGGATGTCTATCGTATACACGGAGCAGTGCAATTTCCGGAGGAGGAAGCAGTTCGATTCTCCGAGGGCGCTGATTCCAGGTTCGAGGACGGAGCACATCTTTTTGGTGAAATGGAACCATCACCAGTCTTCTTTGGAAGATTTTCCTCTGGAACTTCAATCAACAGATAAGGTAGTCGTGAACGTTTCTTGTTTTATTTGAGCCATTTAGCGATGTCTGAGCAACCATTTTTCCCATATTTTTGTCATATATATATATTTATGCCCCATTTTTTGCCTGATATTTCTGTACTCAGTACACTTCGATGATTTATGCCTTTTTCTACGATTTATTAAGACATTGTTATGTCATTGGCAGATTTAAATATTTTTGGATCAGTTGAGACTGATAATTTAATATTCTTTCAGTAATTTGCATATTTTTGGAGTCACGATTTGACTGTAATGTAAATGAATTTCTATGGCAGATTTGAATTCAGACAGCGTGTCACTTTATTAAAGTAATTCTATTCAGTAAATTACTTTGACCAATTTTCTGTCATCCTCAAGAAAGAAGAATAATTAAAAGATTTTAGAGCGTTAAAATCTATTCCTGTATCGACGATCTTGGAAATACTAGTCGTTTTATGAACATGATTGCAACATAGACATTTATCATCAGTTATCGTCATTACCATTGCATTACAGACAATTTTATGAAATATGAACATTGATTACGATTTATTGAATACACTATAGTAATGAACATTTGATAGGAATTTTTCTCAATACTAGATTGGAACAATAATGTTTGCATTCCAAAGTCTAATTGTATTCTATTCGACTATTTTGCAGTTTAGATGAACTTTGTTTGAAGATAGTATTTTTATACTACGATACTTAGGAGATATTAATCTCAATTTTGATAGACAAGAAAGGCGTGTATAATCGTATTTGCTATTAAATTTATTTGTGATTGGCAAATTTTTACTTCATATCGATTCATGAATGAAACCCACGAAGGTTAAATAAAATAACAGTTTTGAAACAATTAATGAATATAAGAATTTTTGAAGTGGAACTATGGATGTATAATCGTTAGTTCAGTGGTCATGTAAAAGTCGCTGATGAATAATGCCCTTGAATAATTGAAGGAGGTTCCCACAGTAATATTAATGATGTTGATGAGATTACAAGTGGAGGTTTTGTGTATGGATTATGGAAGATTTTTATGCCATATATATTGAAATATATGATGAATTCTGGGCCTATTTTATGCAATTTTGTGCGTTTGAAGCGAAGTATTTTTCCGCTGAGTTTATTGTCCAGGTCCTTTGAAAATTAATCATGTGAAATTACTGTTAAAATTAACAAGAGTGTTAAATAATTTGAGATAACGATTTTGAATGGAGGTTACCGTCACTAATAATAATAATTATTAAAACTTATTAAACCTGGATTTATAACACTTAAATATAACTAACCTTCATTGGTCGATTATGTTAACCTGATTTGAGTAATTATCAACCGGATAAACGTGTGGTTTAATGTATTTCTAAAATAAATAAATATAAATATTGTAAATAAATTATGTAATTATCTTTAATAATAATTGGAAATGAAAGGAATTAAGAGAGGCGTGTATAGATTTTTGAATTGTCATTTGACAATATTATAAACAATTTGTAATTGTTATAAACAATTAATGAGCATTTGTTATAAACATTAAGAGTTTTGTTAATATACTCTAAAGAACGCTAATTATACATGTGGATTATACCATTAAACAAGTTTTGGGATTATTAGAGTAATCCAGTAACATGTGAATGAAGCATTTAAAAGATTTGCGTGTTAACATTTGAGTTGAGTTGAGGACATTTAAAGCGTTTGAAAAGGAGCTAAGCTCTGAGGTTACGAGCATATGCTAGCATTAGCCGCACAGGTGGGCCCGTTTGACGACGTGGGCATCCGACTTGTTGAAGGGTGGATCGCAGCTGGCCTGACAACTGTATGTTAGAGGCCAAGGCCGATTACATAACAGGCTTGCAGTTATATATAAAGTGTGATGTTTATGAAAGAGGAAAACAATTGCTACGTGTCTTGTCCCAATTCCCTCATCCATTCCAAGTGTATTACTATTATTACGTTCTTTATAAGCAAGTGAAAGATAAAATTTTGTATGTAACGTCTACCAGTCCTACAGGAGGACATGATTATATTGACAATGGCTTCTGATTGCCACGTGTATTTTGTTGAGTTTTTGTTAAAGTCATTCCCTTTATGTGAAATAAATTATTGTACAGTTTAAAGTTTCTTGTCTTCGTTTTGGTTCATTTTAAATATCATGGTGGAGGTTATTGTGTGGGCATACTTTAAGTGATCCAGTTGGCAACCCATTCCCGAGATTAATTTGAAGAGGTAAGTAAAGGTAAGTATGAACCGCCGTATATTTTGGTGTGTTCCACAATAATTTCTTGTTAACTGCTGTGCTCTAATCTCGGTAGTATCTGTCAGTGCCATTTTCATTGATGTAGCTGTGCCGGTGCGTTTGATTTTTGGCAATCCGATTGAGGGGGCGGATATCTGACAGCCTACAATCCGGATTTACGGGGACAGTAGGATTGGCGCCGCAATTTCGTGGGGCTCGATCAGCTCGATCAGCTCGATTGGCACGATCGACTGAATAACATTGGATTACCAAGTTATCGATGTCAATGGGATTGTGAAGACTCAAATAAAGAGGTTGATTCTTTGTTAGATGTCTTGGCCAATTGTAGAATTTGAGAGTGTGATTATATAGGGATTAAATGTTGTGTTGTATTAGGAAAATTACACTCAGAAAAGATCAGATCTTATACAACTTGAGAGAGGTTAAATAGGCTGGAAACTTAGAAAAATCGCCTATGATCTGGAATCTTATTTTATTTGACCGGCTTATGACAAATGTTTCGTCATATTAAAGATAAAATTAAACTATTTGGATTGTAAATGTAAATTATTTGTAATAGGATATTTTAAAATGAACCAAAGAAATTTGAACATGTGCTTGAGTTTATTTCAACATGAAGTGTCTACGAAGGTTAATTATAAGGTAATTATAAGTTAGATTTAAGACAGAAAATTGCTCAAATTTATATATGGTGAAAGATGTTGCTCAGATGTTGTTATTTTGCTCTGTTTGATGTATGTCCCTAAAGCAGTCTATTTTTGAATAATATTGAAATGGCAGATGAGAGTTTGAGAATGATGTTGGAGGAGATGTCTGCTAATTTGAAAGCTAGCATGAATAGCAGTATGAAGCAGATGATGGAGGAGAATTCTAGTAATATGTCTGCTAATTTGAAAGATAGTATGAACGAAAGCATGAAGGAGATGGAAGCTAGGAATGCTAGTCGAACAAAGCAGATGCTAGATGAAAATCTGAAAGTTCTTCAGACTAGTTCTGCAAACTTAGAAATTGATATGTCGCGTTTACAGATCAGTACCCAGGGAATCGAGAATGCTGTAAGTGACATTCATAAAGATGTTTCTAAGGTACAGAAAGATCTTACTATGTTGAATCTTGATGTTGCTAATGTCCGGGGTGATATTTCATGTGCTAGAGCTGAAGTAATTGTTGTTAGGAACGATGTTGCTACTGTACAAGATAAAGTAGAAGAGGTTCAAAGAGGGATTCATAATGTTCGAACCGATGTGTCAAATGTTCAAGTAGACATTAATAACATTCATTCAGATGTAAATGAGATGCAAAGCGATATAACTAAGATACAGGTAGAAGTTAACACTGTTTTTGTAGACATTGCTAAAGTTCAAACTGATGTCAATAAAGTTAGAGAAGAAATTGAAACTTCAAAAACACTTTGTACTCGTAACATTAGTGCATTAACAACTAGGTTAATTGACGAGTCAGTTAGGACAACAGCTTCTTTAGCAGGTTTAAAGTATGATGTAGAGGTCATGAGAACCCAAGTATTAGATCATAATCGTTTACTTAAAGAAGATATCGAAGTAGATATTGCGGAAATGTTAACTGCAAATGTAACGGTGTGGAAAGATGAATGGAATAGGTCAAGTGGGGAACATGTAACTCAGATTCAGGAACGAATTGAAAGAAAACTTGCCAGTACACAAGTAGACATCAATAATGAGGTAGTGCAAATTAGGAAGGACTTGAGTATATGGATGGACTCGCTATCCGAAAAACAGGTAGAGGATAGAACGCAAATAGGTCAGGACGTGCAAACATTAAAGGAACAAATTCATAAGGTTGTCTCTGATGTTAATGAAACCACGAGCAAACTTCAGAATTTGAAACTAGGAGAAGCCAGCATGATGGAAACCTATAAAGAAGAGTTGATCAGGAAAGTCATCACGGAATTCACGGATAAGGATCCAGAAGGCTTGACTGGTGAAGATGATAGGAATTACGTCAGAAGATGTAACCTCGCTACAGAAGAGAGAGATATTAGTCCTGAGGAACGTATATCCAGATTCCGAGAAGAAGATGAGGATAGGAATATTGAACCTGAATGGAGATATCGAGATAGTGGGAAGAATTACATGGATTCATATCCGAGAAATGTGACAGTCATCCGGAACTTCGAGGACAAACCTCAAAAATTTAGCAATACTGATAGTCTAACACCGATAGAATATATCCGGAACCTGAAAGACTATTTCATTGAAGCTCACATTCCCAGAGAAAGAGAGATGAGGATAGTGGAGAGATTTCTAGCTGGAGGACCCCTTGAATGGTTCAGAGCATTTCGCTATACGTTCAGTAATTTTGACGAATTTGCAGAGGCACTGATAAAACGATTCTGGTCCATCGAAGCGCAGAATTCATTAAGAGCTGAGGTATACTCAAGGAAGTATTCAGGTACTCTTCCAACACGGTACGCTGATTTCTTCACGAGCCAATTATCACGCTTGAGATTTTTGCAACCCCCATTGTCAACAGAGCAGTTGATAGATGCGATTTCTCGTATGCTGCCTGTGGAGGTGAGAAGACTCATCATATCGTCAAACATCAGGGATTTGACCAGTATGGACGAGCTATTGAGAAGGCTTGACTACACGAGTCCAATGCCAAATGTGGTACAAAAAGGTCAGAGGCACGAATTCAAAGACATCAATACTGTCTATATGGATCAAGTTCAGCAAACTGACAAGCCTGATGAAGAAAAAAATGAAAATGTAGGTCCTCACAGGAACCATCACTTTCGCAACAACAGATCGCAAGGTTACCGTCCATATCAGCAAAGAAGAGGCTGGAATAATAATAGAGGAAATTATAACAATGGAAGAGGTAGATACTACAATAACCAGGGCTACAATAGGAATTACAATAGAAATTACCAGAATCAAAATCAGAATTCTCAAGGTCAGGTTATGACACCCGACAAATATCAGGAAAGAGAGAAAGAAAGTCAGCAGTATCTTAAGGAATTACGAGAGAAGGAAGCTGAAAACCAAAAGAAAAGACAGGATGTAGTGATCGATCCTGGTCCTTCTACAAGCCAGCAGAACTTTGAGATTGGTAACACACACAAAAAAACGCCGATTTCTCAACGACAGTGAGAAACCATGAATACATTGCCACACCAAACCTAATTACCATTAACGAAATTTATGAAGTTACTGATGAGGATTTATTAGAAGAGAGGGGAATCGTCAAAGAGGAGAGACCATGTGCCTTACCTATTATTTCTGTACTGATAGATGGCCAACAGTACAAAGCTCTTATGGATACCGGCGCAATTATCTCTATCATTTCTGATGAATGCTATCAAAGTCTGTTAAAAGGAGAAAACATGACAGTTTTACCTGTTTCTACCGTCAAAGTGAGAGGAATTTTCCAAGACAAGGCAGTGAAATGCAAGATCCAAGTGTTGTTGAACTTTGAAATTAATGGAAGGAACTATGAACAGATCTTTATTGTGGTGAGCAAGATCCATTTCGATATTGTGCTAGGAATCGATTTTATATCGAAAGTTGGAGCCATTATTGACATGAAGAATAGGATTATTAGCTTTAATGATGGGTACATGATCACAGAAGAGATAGAAGAACAGGACGTGAAAAACAGTCTGGAGATAGACCTTAGGGAAGAAATTTTAAATACTATTATCAATGAAGTGGAGAATCTAACAGAAATACCCAGTAGAAAAACTGAAGGATTTGAAGAAATTCAGGGGGAATTTGAGGATTTGATAAAGGAATTCCAAGATATTTTTGATGAAAAGCCTGGATTGATTAAAGACTATAAGTACAAGATAAGGCTGACCGATGAAACCCCTTACCAAAAGAGAATATACCCCATACCTGAGAAATACTATCAAGAAGTACGAGGGTTGATCAGAAAAATGGAGGTAGACGGGATTATTAAAAAACAGGCGTCGTCTTACATAAACCCCATCACTGTAGTAAAGAAAAGTAATGGTCAGATACGTCTTTGTCTCGATGCTCGGACCATCAACTTGAAGATTCTTCCAGAAAATGACCGACCACCTAAGATCAGAGATCTGCTTCGAAAGTTCAAAGGGAGAGCATGTTTCAGTGTTCTTGACTTGACATCTTCGTTTTACCAAGTTCAACTAGAAGAAGAGAGTATGCAGTACTCTGGATTCTTATTTGACCAGACGTCATGGGTCTTTGTGAGAATGCCTTTTGGAATGGTCAACAGTGGACCAGCACTTATTCGAGCACTTGATAGTAAGCTCACTGACGAAGTAAAGGAAAATGTAATCTGCTACATCGACGATTTAATTGTATCTTCACCCAATGCCGCAGAACATTTAGTGCATTTAAGAAAGTTGTTTGAAAATTTAAGGGAGGCCAATATCAAGGTAAATTTTGGAAAATGTCAATTCTTGAAGAAGGAAATCAACTACTTGGGGCATACGATTGATAAAGATGGATATCATCCAAACATGCAGAAAGTAGATGCGATCACAAGATTCCCAAAGCCAACTAAGGTGAAACAAGTCAGAGAATTTGTAGGCGCATGCCAATTTATCAGCAGTCACTGTCCGAGATACTCTGAAATTATGGCTCCTCTGTATGACTTACTCAAGAAGAATAACAGATGGAAATGGAGTACCGCAGCAGACGAGGCTTTTGAGAAAGCAAAGGAGATGCTCAGAAACAACGTTAAACTGGAGTACCCAGACTTTGAGAAGGTGTTCTATATTGAGTCTGATGCATCAAGAATAGGCATTAGTGCAGTCTTATACCAAAAAGACGAGGCAGGCAACAAGCACTACATTGCGTTCACTAGTCGAAAGTTAAGGAAACACGAGGAAAACTACTTTACGACAGAACTAGAAGCGTTAGCTTTTGTAACAGCTTTGCAAGCCTGGAAAAAAATGTTGCTGGGACACAAGGTTATCATTATTACAGATCACAAAGCACTTCAGTTTATGCTGCAAACTGACATGTCTAGTGATAGATTGACACGTTGGGCTTTGTTCACCCAACAGTTTAACGCCACTATCGTCCATCAGCCTGGGAAAGATAACTTACTGGCTGATGCTTTATCACGTAACCCTATTAAAAATGTGCAGATACACCATGTACAATTGGAGCAGCAAGATCAAGAGACCGTTAGGAGGTTAGCCCGAATCGGTGTGTCACAGAAGAGACACGCTCCAATCAGGAAAATGTACAGGTTCCTTAAGGGTTACATGGACAATACTGATGTTGACTATGCAGCTACACAGAGAGAATCACGACACTTTGTCTTGAGTGGAGACATCGTATGTAAGTATGCTGACTCTGCGCATACAAAGCTCCGAATAGTCGTGCCACCTAAACTTGTTGTCAATTTAGTGTGGGTAGCTCATCACGCAACTGGACATACAGGTTTAGATAAAACTCTTGACACTCTTAAAGAGAGGTTTATTTGGAATAGCATGCGTTCCAGCATTGCTAATGTCATTCGTTCATGTGATAAATGTCAAAGAGCAAAGTATGCTTCCGCTCTATTAAAGGGAAAACCTAAGGCTATGATTCCTTCTAAACCAAATGAACTCATGGCGACGGACATATTTGGTCCTTGTCCGAAGGGATATCAGGGTAATCAGTATCTGTTGGTTACCGTGGATGTCTTCTCGAAATTTGTAACGATGAGTCCCATGCAAAAAGCTAACACGAGGAATGTTGTAAGCAGACTGGAACATGCTGTATTACCAAAAGCTGGTAAACCAGAATATCTACTGTCGGATCATGGAGCTCAGTTTACATCCTTAGAATTTGCTGCAGATATGGAAAGGCTTGGTATTAAGCACTTATTTTCAAGCGTGCGCTATCCGGAATCGAATTCTTCAGAAAGATATATGGCTGAATTTTCGAAATTTTGTCGAATTTTCTGTCCGAATGATCACTCTGGTTGGGTGAGATTTGTACCCCTTATTGAGGAATGTCTGAATTCTACAGTGCAGGAGGGCACAGGAGAAGTGCCAATGAGACTTCATCTAGGAAGAAACCCAGAAAGGCCGTGGGATAATCTTTTTAACCACATTCCTAGAGATCCCGACCTAGGAAGGCAGCAGAGAATTGACAGAGCGAAGGAACAACTCCAGAAAGCAGCAGAAAAACGATTGAAAAGAGTAGCTGGAAAACGTTTTGGTGCGCCCTTAGAAATTGGAAATCTAGTATTACTACGCAGACCTGTCAAGGCTGATGTGAGTAAGAAGATCTATCCCAAGTTTGGAATAGTATTCATGGGTCCGTTCAGAATTACGAATGCTTATGGCAACAACTGTTATGAACTCTACGATGATGAGAATAATGATGTTTATGGCAAGTTCAATGCTGGAAACTTGAAGAAATACTATCCAAGAGTAAGCCAATAATAATTCAATTTCGTGTTCAAGTGAATTGAGATATTTATAACACAGAGTTTAAAAACAATTTGCAACTGTTTTAAAACGTGGTGAAGGGAGAATGCCCCCGTAATTTGAATTATATTGAGACCACGATGGCTGTATTGGAAAATGTGAAGAAAGTTATGGCTGTCATAGTTGTGACGTGGATATTCATGACGTAGGCACGGATGACGCAGACTTCATGCAAGTAGGCTGCTTGAGCTGAGATTCTTGGTGACGTCATGATTTTGTTCGAGAAAGATCTGAGATTTACGACGCAGTCGCAGGAAACATGGAATTGTGCTGAGGAAGAAGTTACGCGATTGGAGGAGAGACTCGAACCAATGAACGATAGTTAGGAGGGAGACGGAGATTACTGAAACTACTATATTTTAGTTACTTTTGGCATGCAGAATTGTGGAAAACTATTTTCAGTTATGGCATTGATTTGGAATTTTGAAGAAATTATTTTTGAGTTTTTGAAATTTGAAAATCCGTCAAGTATTGCCAAAGTGAGAACTTCTAGCTATGACGGAGAAACAAGCTATGGAAGGGATGGATACGCCCCTTAAGAAGTTGATAAAAGGTCTTGCACAGCAGAGAGGAGCTCTCATATCTCATGTGTCTGATACCGCATATATATTGCTGATGTTATAGTCGTTTTCGAGTGATAAAGTGAAACAAGTCGTCTTTAGCGTGTGGTAAAGCCAACCGCATCGAACGAGCTTCGAGCGTGCCGCAGTTCCATTTTACGGTATTTGAAAACTAGGCGAAGTTGAAACGCAGTCATTTTCAAGTCTACAAGTTAACATATCAAGAGTTGACTAATGCCTTTAAGCTAATTCGATTGTGCAGTACTATATTAAAGTGTGTAGAAAGGTTGAACATTTTCAAGAATATAATTCGAAAGATATTGGCATTTTAAGACGGCAGACAAAAGTGATTTTCTCGCCGCCTGAGAAGCACTTTTAATATATCACATTGTACGCTACGGCTGACACTGGTATTGCAACCGTGCTACTACATATTGCTTTTGATAATATAACGCTGCATTCTAACATGGAACAATATAATATGGCAATTCTTTCAACTATTATAACGGAAGTGGAGATGGAAGACTAAGGACTTTAATGCAATTGGGACATATATCGATGGAGTGAATTAACAGCATGGAACTTCGCTAATCGTCTTTCTACAAAAGCGAGCATGTAGTGAACATCCAACTACACTCATGCATCGTAGTCCAACGCTGAATTATTTCAAATGGCAGTGGAAACATATTCATACTCCACAAATATGAATATTTCTACGGAAATAACTGCAATAAACTTCATGGCGAATTACTACCAGAACTTCAGGAACTATCAAGAGAGGCCAGGGTGGACCCGGCTCACACAGAAGAGTTTTGCCAGAAGGATGTCTATCGTATACACGGAGCAGTGCAATTTCCGGAGGAGGAAGCAGTTCGATTCTCCGAGGGCGCTGATTCCAGGTTCGAGGACGGAGCACATCTTTTTGGTGAAATGGAACCATCACCAGTCTTCTTTGGAAGATTTTCCTCTGGAACTTCAATCAACAGATAAGGTAGTCGTGAACGTTTCTTGTTTTATTTGAGCCATTTAGCGATGTCTGAGCAACCATTTTCCCCATATTTTTGTCATATATATATATATTTATGCCCCATTTTCTTGCCTGATATTTCTGTACTCAGTACACTTCGATGATTTATGCCTTTTTCTACGATTTATTAAGACATTGTTATGTCATTGGCAGATTTAAATATATTTGGATCAGTTGAGACTGATAATTTAATATTCTTTCAGTAATTTGCATATTTTTGGAGTCACGATTTGACTGTAATGTAAATGAATTTCTATGGCAGATTTGAATTCAGACAGCGTGTCACTTTATTAAAGTAATTCTATTCAGTAAATTACTTTGACCAATTTTCTGTCATCCTCAAGAAAGAAGAATAATTAAAAGATTTTAGAGCGTTAAAATCTATTCCTGTATCGACGATCTTGGAAATACTAGTCGTTTTATGAACATGATTGCAACATAGACATTTATCATCAGTTATCGTCATTACCATTGCATTACAGACAATTTTATGAAATATGAACATTGATTACGATTTATTGAATACACTATAGTAATGAACATTTGATAGGAATTTTTCTCAATACTAGATTGGAACAATAATGTTTGCATTCCAAAGTCTAATTGTATTCTATTCGACTATTTTGCAGTTTAGATGAACTTTGTTTGAAGATAGTATTTTTATACTACGATACTTAGGAGATATTAATCTCAATTTTGATAGACAAGAAAGGCGTGTATAATCGTATTTGCTATTAAATTTATTTGTGATTGGCAAATTTTTACTTCATATCGATTCATGAATGAAACCCACGAAGGTTAAATAAAATAACAGTTTTGAAACAATTAATGAATATAAGAATTTTTGAAGTGGAACTATGGATGTATAATCGTTAGTTCAGTGGTCATGTAAAAGTCGCTGATGAATAATGCCCTTGAATAATTGAAGGAGGTTCCCACAGTAATATTAATGATGTTGATGAGATTACAAGTGGAGGTTTTGTGTATGGATTATGGAAGATTTTTATGCCATATATATTGAAATATATGATGAATTCTGGGCCTATTTTATGCAATTTTGTGCGTTTGAAGCGAAGTATTTTTCCGCTGAGTTTATTGTCCAGGTCCTTTGAAAATTAATCATGTGAAATTACTGTTAAAATTAACAAGAGTGTTAAATAATTTGAGATAACGATTTTGAATGGAGGTTACCGTCACTAATAATAATTATTATTAAAACTTATTAAACCTGGATTTATAACACTTAAATATAACTAACCTTCATTGGTCGATTATGTTAACCTGATTTGAGTAATTATCAACCGGATAAACGTGTGGTTTAATGTATTTCTAAAATAAATAAATATAAATATTGTAAATAAATTATGTAATTATCTTTAATAATAATTGGAAATGAAAGGAATTAAGAGAGGCGTGTATAGATTTTTGAATTGTCATTTGACAATATTATAAACAATTTATAACTGTTATAAACAATTAATGAGCATTTGTTATAAACATTAAGAGTTTTGTTAATATACTCTAAAGAACGCTAATTATACATGTGGATTATACCATTAAACAAGTTTTGGGATTATTAGAGTAATCCAGTAACATGTGAATGAAGCATTTAAAAGATTTGCGTGTTAACATTTGAGTTGAGTTGAGGACATTTAAAGCGTTTGAAAAGGAGCTAAGCTCTGAGGTTACGAGCATATGCTAGCATTAGCCGCACAGGTGGGCCCGTTTGACGACGTGGGCATCCGACTTGTTGAAGGGTGGATCGCAGCTGGCCTGACAACTGTATGTTAGAGGCCAAGGCCGATTACATAACAGGCTTGCAGTTATAAATAAAGTGTGATGTTTATGAAAGAGGAAAACAATATCTACGTGTCTTGTCCCAATTCCCTCATCCATTCCAAGTGTATTACTATTATTACGTTCTTTATAAGCAAGTGAAAGATAAAATTTTGTATGTAACGTCTACCAGTCCTACAGGAGGACATGATTATATTGACAATGGCTTCTGATTGCCACGTGTATTTTGTTGAGTTTTTGTTAAAGTCATTCCCTTTATGTGAAATAAATTATTGTACAGTTTAAAGTTTCTTGTCTTCGTTTTGGTTCATTTTAAATATCATGGTGGAGGTTATTGTGTGGGCATACTTTAAGTGATCCAGTTGGCAACCCATTCCCGAGATTAATTTGAAGAGGTAAGTAAAGGTAAGTATGAACCCCCGTATATTTTGGTGTGTTCCACAATAATTTCTTGTTAACTGCTGTGCTCTAAGCTCGGTAGTATCTGTCGGTGCCATTTTCATTGATGTAGCTGTGCCGGTGCGTTTGATTTTTGGCAATCCGATTGAGGGGGCGGATATCTGACAGCCTACTATCCGGATTTACGGGGACAGTACGAGCTGTCGAGTCCACCTCGTTGCGTAGTGGCTAGCATTCTTGGCTGTCACTCCCGAGGCCCGGGTTCGATTCCTGGTTCTGAGGGCAGGTACACTCAGCCTCATGGGGCAAACCCGAGAAGAGGCAGGTACGATTCCTACCTCAGCTATTTTGGAAGTGTTTTTCCGTGGTTTCCCACTTCTACTCCAGTCTACTACTACCCAAATTTTACCTCAATTACAAATACACACACTTACAGACATTACAGTGACACAGGTTATCAGACAAATTCTACACACCCAAGAACACGGGGATACATGACCATGATATTGCAACAAACGAGCTAAAGAAACAACAACGAGCTGAAGACCATAGCCTGCCTACCTATATCATGTTAAGAGTGCTTGATAAAATTAGTAGTATCCAGAGTTAGTTAGTTATTGTTGTTTTAAGGGGCTGAACAGAGAGGTCAACTGCCCCTCGGTATCCAGAGTCCATCTCCAGTAATGTCACTAATAAAATTCAAAGACAGAGATGGTCTCCAGTATCGTAAGCCAGGTTTTGTTTTGTTGGAAGAAGTAACGGATGAAATTATGTAGGTTACGCTGGGCAGTCCAAGATTAGCACAAACATAAACTAGAATACTGTTGCCACATGTTGCTACAGTGTGGAGTAAGTGATCATCCTGAGGAACTGAGCAGGATAAAACTGCAAAAGTTTCTGTGCTCCTCTGTCACTAACTACTCCAAGGACATGGGACACTCCTTGAGAAGAAAAACAAATTATGAGAAGAAAGAATCACAAAAAATAAGAAAAGTAGTTCCTTTTCACTGAAACTCTATGGTACGCTGGTAAAAATATTCAGTGCAACCATGTAGATACCAGACAGTTGGGCATGCTATCTAATATGGGAAATCCACAGTTGAAACTAACTCCTACTACTAAAATCGCTTCTACTCAACAATGTGTGCTCATGTACTATAAATATAGTGTCTAGGTACATTTTTGCTGGTTTTAGCTTGCGATGGCAATGCTATTACATGTTAATGTTAGGTGGTCACTCAGCGCTGCAGTGGTGTACGCCATTGCCCCATTGCTCCTTCAATTCTGTGAAGCTCAGGTATTCTAAGTGTTCAATCATGTGCCTATTAAAAATTTAAAATATGTGCACTGCTAGGAGAACAGTGTTGATGCTGAGAATGCCAGGATTGAGTAGGCTGTATATTGTTGGAGGCTAAGGATGGAAACATAAACAAACAGATGTTATAACATGTGATTCGAGTTGATGGGTGTGCTTTTCTTTCGTTTTTTTTTCAGTTCTTTTCATAATAATTGAGGCTAAAAGATGACTTATATAATTGCTGAGTTCCGCTGTGCTCTTCAAATTCAACAATTGCCATAGCAATGCATTACTTTCAAATCAAGAAAGCTTTTCAGACGAAATGGAGTCGATAACCTTGCGTCGCAAAGCCGATTTTGAAGTATATGATCGTAAGTGGCTGGCATTTTAAAAAGGAGAATTAATTATTAATAAATACTAATGAATTTCTTACACTATCCAGTACCCTACATTCTCCCCTGCACTATAAACTAGGCGACTTAGGAAGGTCGATTTGATAGCTGTTCTTCCCATCTGGCAAACATTACTTTTAGTGGACGCTTTATCGAAAGCCTACATGTGGTTGTCTTTCTTTAACTTGCCCCATTGCTCCTTCAATTCTGTGAAGCTCAGGTATTCTAAGTGTTCAATCATGTGCCTATTAAAAATTTAAAATATCTTTAAAGTCAACTTGTACAGACTTTGATTTATCGACTACAGCAGTATTAGGCTATATCTTCCAAATTTAAATGTATTAGCTGTTGTGGTGAGTGGCAATTTTGTCAACACGGGCAAATGGAGCTTCCGTCTCACAGCTGACGTTGGCAGATCGCCAGTCCTCATACACGCTAAGTGGGTTGATGAACTCCCAGCTGTTACTCCTAACAGACGGTAGGGTCATCAGCACACGCAAGGGAGGCTATATTTTTTCTGTGGCTGATTCAGTATTAAATTGTATTTTGTTTTAACCTGTCATTTTAATTATTCATAACATTAGAACCTTATGGACCCTGTAAACTTTATGAGAGGCATGTTCTATAAACCAATAGTGACCGATCATGACCCCGCAGTTTTCTCGTGTAATGTCATCTCTTCCAAAGGGCCATGTGTGTGCATAATAATACACACATCAAAAAAAGTTTTGCATCACCTCGGTTCCAAGAGTTCCGGAACCTTTAAATACAAAGGGAATAGAGATCAACACAAACAACATTTCAGCTCGTTTTATTGCTCATGAGACCCACACATTGCATGTTGTACCATCATACAGCTAGACTTTCAGCATTTGTGGTCCAGATTGCAGTACACACCACTACCTCTAATACCCAGTAGCACGTCCTCTTGCATTGATGCATGCCTGTATTCGTCGTGGCATACTATCCACAAGTTCATCAAGACACTGTTGGTCCAAATTGTCCCACTCCTCAACGACAATTCGGCGTAAATCTCTCAGAGTGGTTGGTGGGTCAAGACGTCCATAAACAGCCCTTTTCAACATATCCCAGGCATGTTCGATAGGGTTCATGTCTGGCGAACATGCTGGCCACTGTAGTCGAGCGATGTCGTTATCTTGAAGGAACGCATTCACAAGATGTGCACGATGAGGTCGAGAATTGTCGTCCATGAAGACAAATGCCTCTCCAATATTCTGCCGATATGGGTGCACTATGGGTCGGAGGATGTCATTCAGGTATCGTAAAGCCGTTTCGGAGCCTTCCATGACCACCAGTGGCGTACGTCGGCCCCACATAATGCCACCCCAAAACATCAGGGAACCACCACCTTGCTGCACTCGCTGGACAGTGTGTCTAAGACGTTCAGCCTGACCAGGGTGCCTCCAAACACGTCTCCGACGATTGTCTGGTTGAAGGCATATGCGACACTCATCGGTGAAGAGAACGTGATGCCAATTCTGTGGGGTCCATTCAGCATGTTGTTGGGCCCATCTGTACCGCGCTGCATGGTGTCGGGGTTGCAAAGCTGGACCTCGCCATGGACGTCGGGAGTGAAGTTGCGCATCATGCAGCCTATTGCGCACAGTTTGAGTTGAAACACGACGTCCTGTGGCTGAACGAAACGCATTATTCAACATGGTGGCATTGCTGTCAGGGTTCCTCCGAGCGGCAATCCGTAAGTAGCGGTCATCCACTACAGTAGTAGCCCTTGGGCGGCCTGAGCGAGGCCTGTCATCGACAGTTCCTGTATCTCTGTACCTCCTCCATGTCCGAACAACATCGCTTTGGTTCACTCTGAGACGCCTGGAAACTTCCCTTGTTGAGAGCCCTTCTTGACACAAAGTAACAATGCGGACGCGATCGAACTGCGGTATTGACCTTCTAGGCATGGTAGAACTACAGACAACATGAGCAGCGTACCTTCGTCCTGGTGGAATGACTGGAACTGATCGGCTGTCGTACCCCCTCCGTCTAATAGGCCCAGCTCATGCATGGTTGTTTACATCTTTGAGCAGTTTTAGTGACATCTATGAACAGTCAAAGGGACTGTATCTTTGATACAATATACACAGTCAACGTCTATATGCCGGAGATCTGGGAACCGAGGTGATGCAAAACTTTTTTTGATGTGTGTATTATTCAAGCCCAAAGCCTGAATCCTCGTAGAAGTCTCGCAGCTCCTGTAATCGCGACATAATAAATTCATTGTTCGTAAAAACACAAAATCCCTACCTGGGATATCAAGATTCAATCTCAGCAAATACGCCCCATAGGACACGTACCCTGAAAAGTAATAGCAACGGCACTGGATATCACATCCCCGCCAGCTCTCATGTAGAATCACACCGTAGCACACACACATAATATAGCTTGTCAAAAAGACTCAACTGGTACCACAGATCAGAACTGAAGCAATAAAACATCAAATACGGTGAGGTAGAAATCCTCCCGTGCAACTACTGTTGCTTATATTACAAAGGACAAAATCACTGCATTTGCATAACCATCGTAAATATCAGAATTCCCAAACCAGACCTGACATTAATATTATAAGGTCCCACTTGTCACCGCTTATCTAACGTTTCCGTGATAATTAACCTCTTAAGTACTGGGCTTTCAAGTATACAACAACTTGAAAAACTTGTACTCTAATAATAACAAATCAAACATCAGCAAGTGCCAATAGAATATTAAATACAAAAAAAAAATCAGCAAAATGGTCACGTACCGCTATTTAAAATATTATGCCGGCAGAATCTACATATTCGCACACAAAACAAAGTCATTTACAAAATATACAATTTTCCAGTTATACGCGATTTTTTTAACCCATCAAAATGAATTAATTCAAATTTTTACTCAACACATCTGCATCTAGTCCGGATGCCATGGAAATGACCTCATCATCATCCCATCTTATGGACCTAGCCTTCCATCGATACACCTCTTAAAGACGTTGCTGATGATACCATGTTCCTTCTGTCGTCGGTCGTCATCTTGATGCTGAATGAAAGTGTGTAATGGTTAATATCAAAAATATATAACTGCTTATTTGTGCTACTATATTCACACAAGAGTCCTATAGCAGTATCGCAGACTTGCCCTGACTTCGTGGTGTAAGAACCACTTAAGTACTCACTAAAATTGCAATATGTTGCTCGGCACACAACTTACTAAGTTTTAGTCACAAACACGAGTAAAAGTTAGAGTCCTAATCGCTCTACAGACCGGCATGGCTTCGCCGTCAGCTTCGTAAAATCAAGTGTCGTTTAATGTTGCTCGGCTCCCAGTATTCATTCAATCACTCAAATCTTTAGGAGAGGGGAGATTCACTCCTCAATAAATCGATAAAATTGTCCTATCACGTTTGAACACATATCAAAAGTCTTGTAAAAATTCGCACATTACAGCCATACTATTGCGGAGAATATTGCATCGTAGGATCTATTAATTCACTGTTGCGTGGGTACCTCTAGATTCGCGCCACGCTAAGCATTCGCCTTTCATTGGTCACAAGTTCAAATCCTTTTTAAGCATTATGTTCATGGTCACACCTCTTCGTGACGTCAATCAGCGCGAAGACCCCGTGCGCATTCAACCTTCGCTGTCCTACACCAGGAAACTTCTTACCGGCGTGCGTTCAAGCTATGACGACTTACCTCAGTTTCCTTGTTCGCAAGGTGCGAGCCAAAAATAGATTGTCCAGACTTCTTGTCTGCAGGGTTGTGACATATCTCAGCTCTCTGAGCATCACGGCCTTCATCAAGCTAGCCAGAACTTCCTTCAAATAACAAAGTTATGCCCAATGAAAAGAATAATATGAACACTGAAATGTTAGCATAGGATTTTAGGGTACATTCACCCCATAAAAGGTGAAATTTAACTTAGAAGAAGTAGATTTCACTTCCATACAGCACCTCTTTTCTGCGAGAGTAAGTCCCTCTTCAAATCGTAGACCTTATACGCCCCTGCTATCAGCCTAGTACTCAGCTACCTTTCACTAATGAGTTACCTCAATGTCTCGTCGCCTCAAGCGTGTCTGGTATTTCCGCTCTCTCATTCCACTTAGACGTCATTAGCAGTAGACTACCTGCTTTCCTACTCATATGTAAACAACACAATGTTTACGTTCTTCACAACGAGTACTCACCGATGCTAGCCAAGTGTACTTGTGCATGATACTATGTCCGTGCAATTCGCTCCAATGACATTATTCCTTCTCGGCTCCCAAGGTTCCTGTTTATAATAAATCTTCATGTTACAAATGTTGTACACGGCCTGAGCTCCGGTACTCACTTCTTCTACTCGATAAGCATTGTTCCCCAGATTTCTGATTATTTTGAATGGTCCCAGATAATTAACACAGAACTTGTGGAATATCTTGTTCGATGGATTAGATAGCGGTGGTTTCTTTATGAGGACGAACTCTGACTCGTTCAGTTCCCGGTGGAATCTCTTTCCTCTTACCCTTCTTAGCCGTCTGTCAGCCTGTGCTCTCATGTGTACTACAGTATTTTGAATCCTTAAGTCGTGTGTTGGCATAGGATCACGTGGACAGGAGACAATGTTGTCCCACGATCTCTCAGGCACTCTATTATGGTGGAGAACCAAAGGAATTTCTCCCGTTGACTCATGTCTTGTGTAATTGATACACGTCTCAACATCCTTAATACGATCCACCCACTTATAGTGTTCATTGGGAATCAAGACCCTAAAGAATGACGAAATATTTCTCATCACAAGTTCACTCGGATTTGCAGCTGGGTTGCGAATCGATGAAAAGATATGTTTTACTCCAAGATTAATTAATCCTTGTTTAAATTCATTGCTGGTGAAGTAACTCCCGTGATCTGACAAAATAAACTCAGGTTTTCCCATGGTCGGAATCACTTTATTTTTAAGGCGGCTAAGAACCTGTTTCGAAGTGGTCTTTTGTATGGGACACAAAACCACAAATTTCGAAAATACATCTAAGCACACCAATAGATGTCGGCATCCTCTTCTTCCTTTCGTTATTGGCCCATAGGTGACAATCGCCATCAGCTCGCATGGTTTAAGTGGTAGCAAAGGTTTCGGGTACTGCTTCATTAGGTAATTGTTAGGTTTTGTGCGCTGACAAGTATCGCACGTCTTGATTACCTCACAAATAGTGGTTCTCATACGAGGCCAGGTAAATGCCTCTGCTATAGTTGCTTCAACTTTATCGATTCCAATATGTCCCAAGGTTTCATGTGTATGCCATGTTAATCCACGCTGTAAAGACGCTGGTACCAAAATTCGTAGTTTAGAATGTTCCTCATCAATAAGTTTGTGGCTCCATGACGGATTTCACAAGTCCTTATGTGGTACACGGCTCCTATTTCAACAGAAATGGTGATATTCCACCCCGTGTAGTGCCAGTCCACCGCGACGATAATGTTCTGTACTCCTCAAGGATTAGTACAATTACGACCAACTTAGCACAGATTGTAAGTGCCGAAACGCTGTGATCTTAAATGCTTGCCTCGACCTTCGAACACACAAGTTCATAACGAGCCTCTGCCGAGCGACTTGAGCAGTAAGTTCCCATTCTGCCAGGTAGAAAAGCACGAACTAATATAGCCAGTCATACATGGCCATAGGGCCCTTTTGCATAACTCCAAAATATAAAAATAAGAATGCCAGTGCATTTTATATTCACAGGTTTCAAGATTCGTATTCTAGCGCTCCCGTTGTCCACAAAGCCGTACCATGCTCTTCGTTACTTGCGATGCGTCCCGCACACGATAGATAAATCCACCTCACGCATGGCTGCGATACATTTCCCTAGAACACAAAATTCTCTCTGTCCACATATGAGTCTCGACAACTCACCGCTGCACTGAGGCAGTCACGTGGTTATTCCGCGCACGCGCTCTGGCGTTAATCAGTCACCTGTTGCGTGATGTAACCGCTGGTCAATGAACCAGCAACGTGGACACATATATCGCTTGCGTGACGTAACCGCAGGTCGGTTGCATAAAAAGCTGCCATATCCATACACGCGTCAACCTAACATGGCCTCTTGGTGTTGGGCACACTATCTACCCCTCTGGTCTTCATCATTCTCCTGTAACACCACATTTCGAACGCTTCAATTCACCTCTTTTCTGCTGCACCAATAGTCCAAGTTTCACTTCCATAGAGCGCCACGCTCCAGACAAAGGCTTTCAAAAATGACTTCCTAATACCTAAATCTATATTCGAAGTCAACAGTTTCCTTTTTTGTAGAAATGCTTTCCTTGCCTGAGCGAACCTACTTTTTATATCCTCTTTGCTTCGTCCATCACTGGTTATTTTGCTTCCCAAGTAACAGAAGTCTCCTACTTCCTTCAGCTTTTCACCTGCCAATTTGATGTCCATAGAGGTTTCTGATTTATTTCGGCTGCATTCCAGTATTTTTGTTTTACATTTATTCATTTTCATCATGAATTCTTTTCTCAAGACGGAGTCCATACAATTCAAAAACTCATTCAAATCCTCAGGCGTGTCGGCCAAGATGACTATGTCATCGGCAAATCTCGGAGTTGAAATTATTTCTCCTTGAATCTTCACTCCCATTTAAAATTTTTCTCCAATTTCCTTCATTGCTTGTTCAATGTAAAGATTGAAAAGTATGGGTGATAAGTTGCAGCCTTGCCTTACACCTATCTGAGTACCAGCTTCTCTCTCATGTCTTTCAGCTCGAATGACTACTGTCTGGTTTCTGTATAGATTGTATATCACCCTCCTATCTCTGTACTTTATTCCAATCGATTTCAGAATGTCAAACAATTTAGTCCAATCAACGTTATCAAAAGCCTTTTCTAAGTCTGCAAATGCCATGAACGTTCTCTTATCTTTCCTTATTCTACCTTCCAAAATCATCCTAAGACTTAGTACAGCTTCCCTTGTTCCTAAATTTCTCCTGAAACCAAACTGGTCTTCAGCCAACTCTGTTTCTATCTGTCTTTCCATCCTCTTGTAAATTATTCTAGGCAGGATCTTTGAAGCATGAGTAATCAAGCTGACTGTACGATAATCTTTACATCTGTCAGCTCCCACTTTCTTTGGTATAGGGATGATAGCATTCTTCTTGAAATCAGGGGGTGCCTCACCTGTCTCATAAATCCTACACACCAAGTGAAATAACCTGATCAGACCTTCATCTCCTATGCAGCGTAGCAACTCAATTGGTATATTATCTATGCCTGGTGCATTGTTCCTGCTTAAGTCCTCCAATGCTCTGTCAAATTCTGATCTTAATATTAAATCTCCTTTTGTATCCTCATCAATTTCCTCCTCCCTTTCCATTTCATGATTCTCAATCTCCTTTCCCTTATACAAACACTCTATGTAAGCTTTTCATCTCACAATCTTTTCTTCCCTATCTGTTAGAGGCTTTCCATTTGTGTCCTTAATATTACAGCACTTAGTCTTATTTTCCCCAAAAGTATTCTTAATCCTACAATATGCTGTGTCTACTTTTCCTAATTTCAGACAATTTTCTATACCTGCACATTTCTCTTTCAACCATTCTTCTTTCGCTTCCTTGCACTTCTTGTTAACCTCATTTCTCAGACGTCTGAATTCTGCTTTCCCCTTTTCATCTCTTACATTCTTGTGTTTCCACCTTTCATCCATCAATTCTAGTATATCCTGAGTAATCCACGGTTTTCTACCTATTCTTTCTTTCCTACCAATGTTTTCTTCTGCGGATTTTGTTATTTCATTCTTCAAAAGTCCCCATTTACCTGCAATTGAAGTTTGTTTAGGGTTTTTCATTAGTCCTTCCTCTATACTCTTCTTGAATCTTTCGTTTACATCCTTCACTTTCAGTCTGTCTATTGCCCACCTTTTTGGCTTTTGACTTTTCTTCAGCTTTAATCTGCATTTCATAACAACCAGATTGTGGTCAGAGTTTATGTCAGCACCAGGATATGTTTTACAATCCAAAATCTGGTTTCGAAACCTCTGCTTGACCATAATGAATTCAATTTGGTAACACCCTGTATCTCCTGGTCTCATCCATGTGTATATTCTTCTATTATGGTTATTGAATAAGGTGTTAGCTATGACCAACTCATGCTCAGTGCAGAATTCCATCAGCCTGCTTCCTCGATCATTCCTTTCACCTAATCCGAAATTTCCTACTATCTTCCCTTCTCTCCCTTTTCCTACCACAGCATTCCAATCTCCCATTACTATAACATTTTCATCACCCTTGATATACCTCAGAATTTCATCTATTTCTTCGTAGACGTTTTCAACATTTTCATCATCAGCTTGACTGGTAGGCATATAGACTTGTACCACTGTGGTGCACGTAGGTTTAGTATTGATTTTTGCTACAATAATCCGTTCACTATATTGCTCATAATATTCCACCCACTGTCCAAGATTCCTAATCAATATGAGACCAAACCCTGCTTGACCATTGTTTGATTTATTGCTAATGACCCTATAGTCTCCTGACCAAAAGTCCTGTTCTTCCTGCCAGCGCATTTCACTAATCCCAACCAAATCCAACCTCAACCTATCCATTTCCCTTCCTAAGTTTTCTAACCTTCCACTTCCTAGCAGACTTATAACATTCCACGCTCCGATCCGTAGAATGTCTGATTTCCTCTTTGTCACTTCTGTGATGTTAACCCCCTCTCGAGTAGTCCCCACCCAGAGATCCGAACGGGGGACTAGTTTACCTCCGGATTAAAATTTTACAAGGGAGGAGGCCATCATCACATATAATTGTGCATAGAGAGGTGCATATCCTCGGGAATAGCATTACGGCTGTAGTTTCCCGTTGCTTTCAGCCGTGCAGCAGAACGCAGTGTAGCCATTAGTTGTCTTATATTATCAATATCTTAACCGTCTACAAGACCAGTAAAGAATTGATTTATCCTGATTTGATTTATCCCTTTCAGAATAAGTAATAGAGCAATTCTACTAACAAAAATACTAACCTTCTACTAACAATTAAAACCAAAATTCTTCTAACAAAAATACTAAAGTTCCACCAACAACAAAATACTACCACTAAAACTGTCCGTCACCAGGCACACTCGCATGCACCCTCACACATCACAGTCTAATGAAACAATGAACTATATCTAATAAACAATGCAACTGCCACCAGACACACACATACAGTCTAATAGAACAGAGACATATATCTAATAAACAAACTAACTACATACTTACAACTAAAACTAACTACATACTTACTGTACATTCTAGAACAGGAAATGGAAAATAAAAATAAGAGTAAGGGAAACAAAAGACAGGGGGAAAGCAAATTCCCTCAACCTTCAAAGAATGAGAATTAAGGGACTTGGAAGAAAGGAGAATCAGGAAAGGCAGATATGAAAGGTAAAGAGGAGAGGGACCGCCCCAAATGCAATGGAAGACGGATATGATATTAAATGACATGAAAAGAAGAAATGGAAAACAAAAGGAGAATAAGGCAAATAAAGGACAGGTGGATTAGAACCAATCAAATCGAACATAAGATTCTTGAACTAAATTCCTTTCTTCGCAGCCTCTGATAAAGCTACATACTCAGCCTCTGTCGATGAGGTAGCAACTGTTTGCGAGCTTCCCATGATATGGCAGCATTAGCAAGCTTGAAAAGATAAGTATAATATACTGATCAGTGGTAATATTAAGTAAGTGATATTATGACTTACTATCACTATCTGAGAGCCGGCCCCAAGGTAGCGCGCCTGCCTCTCACCCGTGTTCGATTCCCGGCTCCGTAGGGATTTTAGAAACTGATGTGAGGGCTGGAACGGGGTGCACTCAGCCTCGTGAGGACAATTGAGTAGCTGTCTGACAGTGAGGCAGCGCCCCGGTCACGAAACCAAGATTAACGGCCGAGGGGATCCAACACGCTGACCACGTGTCACCCCAATATCTGCAGGCCAAATGGCTGAGCAGCCGTCGCTTGGTAGGCATAGACCCTTCATGGGCTGTAGTGCCACGGGGTTAGGGGGTTATCACTATCTGAGGAAAACCTGGCATCTGCAATACTCTAATCTGCAAACCCTACCAAATCTAAACCAGTACTCAATTACATAAATGAACCTATTAGCTGCTGATAAGGTTTATCGTCCACATTTTTGGCTTTAGACAATTTCATATTTACATCCAGAGGAGTACATCAGTCTTATTGAGCTGATTCTTTATGAACTGTCTGAGAAATTTTGAGTACCGGTACTTCTCGGGGGGGAAATGAGTATGGTTTTCGTGGTTTACCACTGTCACCACCAGGCAAATGCCGGGACGGTTCATTTCAATAGGTCCATTGCCAATTTCCTTCCATGCCCCATCCTGAAAATAAAATAAATGTCCATTGGCTGCATTAATAAAAAAATAAAAATAAAATTGAGTATACTGTTATCTCCATCCCTTTCTATTTTCATACCAAGAATCTGAGCAGCAGGTCCAAGATCTTTCATCTTGAAATTTTGTTTGAAGACATCTTTCAGTATGCACACTTCCTGTGGATTACTGTGGAACACAAAGAAATCATCAACATAAAGAGCAACAAGAATTGCAGTATTGCCGATACATGCCTCATTATGACTGTGCATGAGCCTTTTTTGTGCCACACATGTGAAGCCTGCTTTAGTCCTTTTGAGCAAACAAACCTGCTCTTCCTTTCTCTTCACCTGGAAGCTCTCTGGCTGATACATAAATATTTTCTCCTGTAAATCTCCATTGAGAAACATTCTGAGTGTGCCATGCCGCAGAACTGGTGAGAATGCCTCAATCAAGTCTTTGCCAAATTGCTGTGTAAAGCCCTTTGCAACCAATCTTGCTTTATATTTGACGTCACCACCATTCATATTACGCTTAGCTTTGAACACCCACGTATTCTGTACAATGTTTTTACCTTCTGGCTTAGGAACTAAAACCCAGGCCTTATTAACCATTCTGAGTAGAATTGGGAAACCAGGGAAACCACTTCCAGGATGGCTGACGTAGTTTTGCCTCACGAGGCTGAGAACGAGTGTAATTCAGACTGTAATCAGGATAATTTCTTGGTCTTCTTTCTCGCTGCGATGGATTGTTTTGATGATCAGGCTCAACTTCCACTTGTTCATCATGCTGTGGAGTTGGATCTGGAACATCCCTATCACATGCGGTCAATAGTGGTTTACTGACCTCAGTGGTTAGGGGTATTGTTATTGTATCCCCCAATACCACTGGAGGATCTGTTAGAGCAGATAAAGACATCTCGTCAAAAATCGCATCTCTGGCTGTGATTAATTCATGGGTTACTGGATGCAGGAGCCAGTACGCTTCTCTCTCATCCGAGTATCCAACGAACACCATTCTCTCAGTTATGGGATCAAGTTTTATTCTCAGCTGATCTGGATCATGAGGGTAGGCATTACAAACAAACACTTTTCTTCTGGTATTGAATTTGGTGTTTTCAACGCAGGAGACCTGTTGACAAGATATTCAGCTGTATTGACAGCTTCTGGCCACATCCGTTTGTCACAAGCTGCACCTTATATCGTGCAGAGTGCTTGCTCATTCCGAGTCCTGTTCATGCTTTCTGCAGTTCTGTTTTGCTCTGGTGTGTACTGAACCCTTATTTAGAAGAGCCTAGTTATGTCATGAGAAGAGATTCGAACCAGCCCACGGGCTGTTTTACAAGTTTCAATTTAAAGGAGCAGGGTATACTTCCCACATAACAAGTCGTAATTTACGATGCAGACAAGCTCAACAGAAGCACTGGGAGTTGATATTTACTTGTTTTATACGTGAAAAGAGGAAATGTTTGAGCTCTGTAATATTTAGCATTTGCATTTAGCATGTGTTACGTAAATTTGGATTGACAGTGTCTACCTTGTCTATCCTGACGCTACGCTACTGCTAACTAGTAGCACTACCGTAACAAATTATTTAATGAGGAGATCTGAGTTTCTATAAAAATGGACAGGCAAACTAAAAAGTGCCTGCACAGTTTATTAATAAAGGACAAACAAAATAAACACTGTCCAACACACCTTAAATTTACACATAAATAAAAATAGCGAAAATCGATGTTTAAATTAAAATAAAATAAAATAAAATACGAGGCACGTCCAGAAAGTAAGATCCGTTTGGTAATAAAATTAAATTGTGTACAGATACAGAAAAAATATTTATTGCACAACATTCTACACCTCTTAAACTACTTTTCCACATAACTGCCGAACTTTTGCAGGCATTTGTCATAGCGTGGCACAAGTTTTTGGATACCTTCTTCATAGAAGTATGCCGCCGACCCGTAAACGAGAGTGAAGACTCCCCTTAAGATATCCTACTGTTTGGCCATCACTGTTAGGCAAATTGCGTATGTGGTCAGGAGAACTCCTAAACATACGCAGTTCTCCTGGTAAGCACGCAATTTGCCTAACAGTAGTGACCAAACAGTAGGATATCTTAAGGGGAGTCTTCACTCTCGTTTACGGGTCGGCGGCAAACTTCTATGAAGAGGTATCCAAAAACTTGTGCCACGCTATGACAAATGCCTGCAAAAGTTCGGCAGTTATGTGGAAAAGTAGTTTAAGAGGTGTAGAATGTTGTGCAATAAATATTTTTTCTGTATCTGTACACAATTTAATTTAATTACCAAACGGAGCTTACTTTCTGGACGTGCCTCGTAGCTTCGCCTAGAAGCTCCTTCTATTGTGAATTTCGGAAAATAAAATTCCTAGTTTATCTTTCAAAGGTAAAAATAATTACACATTATAGACGACTCATCTATTAAAATCTTGATAAATATTAAGTACTTTTTTAACATACTGTACTTCAGATATTACGAAAGTTCCGCAGAATAAAGCTTCCTATTTACAATATCTCTCCCTATATGATACATATGCATTGTTAAATGATGCTGTATGCGTTCTACAACTTAATAAATTTATTAAACATTTTAATATAATGATTGTTATTATTATTATTATTTACATTGTTGCGCAATTTGTTAAATATCTACACGATATTCTTTCACAGATCCTACTACAACTTCTTCTACTCCTTATTCTTTAAAAGATTCACAATATCCACATTTTCGTTATCGTTGTTTAAGTTTGTCATAATCATGTGAACATAGGTAACGAGCAGTGAAGCTAATTACTGTCCCTACATTTCAAATCCATTAATAAAAATCGATAATAAATTAAATATAATACAGACTACCTTCGTGGTTTCTCTAAAATACCTGAATATTATAATATTTTTTTACCCAACATCATGTTTATACACATCGCTATTTATTTCATCGCTATGACTGACAACACTAGTCATATTTATCAATACAGATCGCATTTTTACTTATCGCACATTTACTTACATATTCAGACTTCCTATTGAACAAGTTTCCACTGTTGCGTTTCAAACTACGCATAAACACACTTTACAAAGCTTTCTGCACTTCTCATAATTGCACGGAATTCCTTCAATAAAAACCATTTCTCTCCACCTTCGGTGCAGGAAAATCAGTAAATCTACTAATTAAACACTACCTGTGTAATAATTTTCAGTTAACTACTCCTCAATTAATTACTCTACTTACATTTATTTGTGCTCGCAAATATACATTAACTTGTTAAATTTCGTCGCTTCAATTATCTGTATACAATTCCACTTTACATATTCTTTTCATTGCGATTCATTATACATTTTAGCGATATTACCATTTCATTATTTGTTACACATATTAAACCACGTTACGATGAACATGAATATTTTAAGGTATTTGTCTGTATATATGTGTAGTGGCTACGCTGGCTAACGCGCAGCATTAGGTCATGGGGCCAAGCTCTCTGCTGACTCGGTAGACGCGTGGGTTCGAGCCCCACCGTCGGCCGTCCTTGAAATGGTTTTCCGTGGTTTCCCATTTTCAACACCAGGCAAATGCTGGGACGGAACCTTCTGACAGGCCACGGCCGCTTCCTACCACATCCTAGCCCAGTTTCATTCACCATCATTCATTTCATCTCTCATTAACTCCTCTCATGAGGTTGGCGTCAGGAAGGGCATCCGGCCGTAAAAACCATCGCCACAAAGACTTCCATCGCATCTCATCCCCGACCCCGTTGGAAAACGGGAATAATAAGGGGTAGACATACAATACATTTGTCTGTATATATGCATTAAATAAATAGAAATATTATCTATATCCTCCCCACTCTTGTTATATTGATTGAATATTTATTCATTTCAAATATTTTAAATACTTATTGTATTTTACGTCGTTATATTTCGTTACATCATTTCTCTTGTTACATTTTTTGCTAGTTTAGCGTATTCAATATTTCCATTTCACAAACGAGCTGACATTACTCTTTAAACTGCTGCGTATTTCCAACAATACGATGCTTTCATCTCTATGATAATAAATACTCGTAGTATTTCAATGCGTTCAGATGTATACAAACATTCTGAAGTATTATAACATTTCAAACCATATATGAAGCAAGTAAAACATTTTTGAAGCATATAAAACAATCTTGAAGCATTCCAGATTCGTTAAATAAAGTTAACGGTGTATTCTCAAGTATTCAAAAATTACTCTGAAGTATAACTTACTTGTTATAATGTCAAATTCACATACGATCGAACCAACTACTCTTTATCGAAACGCGGTGAAAATATCATTGAAATAACGTCAAAATCGACAAACGACGACGTATAAATATACTAAGATAAATTTATGTATATAAAACTCTAAAATAGACGTTCAAGCACCATAAACATGAAAATATAATTGGTCACAAACTAGTTCAAATACTGGACTGGTCAATTCAGGATATCCAAATTATTACAACAAACTACGAAATATGATCAGATCGCTCAAATACCTTCTGCAACGGAGCCTCGGTCAGCTGGCTCGCATTCCACACATCAGATATTGTTTGGCGGCTCGAAACAGCTCCCATCTGGTCTTCTCTGGACCCCTGGTATTTGGACGGGAACACTCTCGCACGCTTCCGGGCTGAGATTGCCTCTGATGAACAACTTCAAACGGCTCCTCCCTTGACGGTCTGTGGCGATTTGGTAATTTGTAGCAATCATACTGTGAGGTTTCTTTGATAACATTAGATCCTCAAATAGTTGCAGTTGTAATCGTGACTGTCGTGGACTGCGAATGGTATTACAGTGCCACGCTTTCATGCGCGTCTTCATCGTAGCTTAAGTCAATTCTGACATCCACATACTGATGCAAGTTATTTCCCCTTCATTAACTTAGCAAATCATGACCATTGCTGTAGTATTATTCATGATGAACCTTCCTCGTCGACTCGGCTTCATTAACATGTCGAAATGTATGACGATAACTTTGATAATATTTTCTTTGTAGATTGCAGTAATGTTCACGTAGCTAATCTTTCGTTGTACTTTTCCTGAGTTACCGATATCTGTAGACTTTCAATAATTTGCATATATTGACAAATTCATTTCGCTGATAATTTCAGTAATCATTTGTAGTTCTCAAAATATAATATTCCTTTGTTGAAGTATATACTAGCAAAGACTTCTCTCTGTTTGACCAGTAGAGACAACGCTCCTTCCGTCAACCTGATTTTACTATATCGCGTTCAATTAGCAGCTCGCAGAAGTATGTCTGTTCTGTATCAGACCTCGGAATGGAATAATCATCAAGAGGACGCTTCACTCCTCTCCTGGCATTATAAAATGGCGTCATTGGGCACGAATGATAAAAGATTGCATCATATCTAGTTAATATCGTATTCAGCTTTCAACATAAAAATCCAATTATTCCTCAATGTTTTATTTTCAATTTCAATAATATTTCTGTAGACTAATTATATATAATTACATTCCATAGTAATTAATAATTGGCATCACGACTTCGTCTAATATTGCGATTGCTTGACCCATAATCGTGTGACCTCTATAGTTCTTGCTTCAGAAAAAGCATGACGTGTGCCTATCTCCCCTCTCCTTGAGTTAGCCAAGAGTCAAATGAAGGACGCACGTGCGGGGCCTCGCGCCTGGTCACGTGACTCCAAACAGGTTCTGAAATCTCAAAGTCTTCAATAAAACTAGCCTTGATGACACTTTTCAGGTCGCCTAAAAACTCATTTATCCAATGCTAAATATTACAGAGCTCAAACATTTCCTCTTTTCACGTATAAAACAAGTAAATATCAACTCCCAGTTATATTATTATTCATTGTAATGTTGTTTTTCTTCCAAGTTCTTAAGACATAATAGTAATTTTCATGATTTAAAAGATTCAGCGCTTGCATCCTGCGTACGAACAACGAGGCAGATAGACACTTCGAGGATGTCTCCCTTGCCTTCTTATTAAAGCGTGCAAGATCGTGCGCGCCGCCATCCTCTCCATACTGCCTGCCGTGAACATAGTAGACATGTCTTTTCTTTGGCGGTGTGGTGAATGTTTCAAGATCCTGTATTTACTGTGCCTTAGTTTCTAGTTATTTTAACCATGGAAAGTGATGAGCTATTAGTTGACATGAACAGTGTAACTTTTGATTCTGTAAGATTTCTTCATAGTAACACTATCATCATTAACATTTGAACAAAAGTTGAAACTAAAATTTAAAATAAACCGCCCTCAGTTGGATTTGTCCCAAAAAGATGGCAAAGTTGCAAGAAAATTAAAAAGTAGTTGTCATTCGAAATATAGATGGTTATGTGGTTCTCAGCACACAAAGTACCGACAGGGGTGGCTACGTTCGCTAAAGTGCAGCGTTAGGTCATGAGGCCAAGCTCTCTGATGACTCAGTAGATGCGTGGGTTCGAGCCCCACCGTCGGCCGTCCTTGAAATGGTTTTCCGTGGTTTCTCCCATTTTCAACACTAGGCAAATGCTGGGACGGTACCTTCTGACAGGCCATGGCCGCTTCCTTCCATATCCTTGCCCAGTTTCATCCATCTTCAACCATTCCATCTCTCATCCCGGCATGCAGGTCGCCCACGGGCGTCGACTAGAAATACCTGCACTCGGCCTCTCAGGAGGCCACACGACAAAGAAACACACACAGTCACATCATTGTTATTACTGTTTGATGTTTGGGGGCGAAGAACCATGGACCCGTACGGGCATCACAATAATAAAAAAAATTGAGGCAAAACTCTAAAACATTCAGGGACCAGGAAACACATTAATAATGCAGAGATGTTTCACATGCTAGCAAGAAACAGAATTGAGCATTGTTTAGTGGAAACAACGCGATTAGCAGCTGTGAAATATAATGAAATGTAACTCAAAATAGGCGAATAGTGGGTCACCTAATAGATGGTGTGCCATCTCGGGCGGCAAGAACTTGCCTTTAGAGGCCACATAGAAGACCACGAATCTCTTAATAAGGGCAATTATTTAGAAACCCTCGATTTGCTGGCAATAGAAGAATCATTTATGAAAGAAGGCAGCTCTGTTTTTGAAGGTACGTCTCCAGACATCCAAAATGATTTAATGTAATCTGTCACTAATGCAGTAAGGGAAAGGATTGCAGAAGAGCTTTCGTCATGTGAATTTGTGACCATTCAGGCAGTTGAGACTACTGACGTGTCCTTCAAAGGACTCAAAAAGTGTAATTGTGCGATATGTCTGTAACTCGAGAGTTCAGAAATATTTGTAGGTTTCTTCGATGTATCATTAGATATAAGTGCACAGGGTTCAGCAATACCCACATAATTTTCGATCTGGAAGAATATAAAGTAGATAAGAAAATAGTCCGCCCCTTAAAATCTCAATAACTAACTAGACTTATGCTGGAGTTACTGTCATGTCGGGTAGCAACAATGGTCTTCAAGCAATTTTCAGACAGCATTGTCCCATGGCATTATTTGTACATTGTTACGCTCATCCATTAAACTTAGTTCTTTTACATGGGGCCAAGAGAATAGGTAGTATGTAAGATTTAAGTTAAAACTTTAAACATTTTCTTTAAAATGGGTTACAGGAGTTTCTTTTTATTTGTGTCAACCCAATTATTTTCTGCACGCTACGCTACTGGTCTGTTAAACCGTTCACCCCTGGGATTCCAATAATCTCATCCTACCATACTTTATTGTAGGATTTGTATGTAACTAGGTAGTAATACTATCGTAATTTTTAGTAACCTGTGTATCGAGGAATTCCTAGCTGTCTGCCTGGCAGGGAATTGTTGGTTTATCTGGCTGGGTATCAACGTCCATTGCGATCCCTTCCATCCTTAGGATAATAGGTGGTGGCTACGTGAATTTCGGGTACAGTACCTTACTGTTAGCTGATGCATCAAGCATCATTCTGTTTAAAAATCTCATCCTGAGCTTTATTACAGTATTCTCCACCATTGCCAGAGCATATGACCTTGATTTTTCTTTCACACTCAATTTCAACGGAAGTAACAAACTGTTCCAAGATTTCTCCTACCTCACTTTTCCTTTTTAGTACAAAGACAAAAACCTTCCTTGTATGGTCATCGATAAAGGTGAGAAAATATCTGGCTCCTCCCAAGTATTCCTCAGGCAACGGTCCACACAAGTCACTGTGCAGCAGGTCCAGTGGTTCTTGGCACTATGCTTGGAGGTGTTGAAAGGCTGTCGAGCTCGTTTCCCTTCTGTATATGGAACACAGACCTGCTTTTCACCCGAAAAAACAATACAAGTTGTCAAACCATTTTTTTAAACAAGTTCATCCCTATGTGATTGAAATGGCCTATCTTTTGTGCCACAATTCTCTAGAATTAGACTATTTTGTACAAACATTTTAGAAGCACTTCAACAAGACACTGCTGATGCATTTGCACTTACAGAACCTGAGTTTTTTAAGAGACACAGTCCATTTGACTCTTCAATCAACAATTGCACATCACCTGTAACTTGTCAGTCATTCATCATAAACCATAACATGACCATTTTCAGGGTGTCTACTGTAAGGATGAAGTAAAAATTAGTTACTTTTTAGGTACTGTCCCTGGAATTCGATTTATGACGATGGAGAGACCCATGAAAAATTTTAACATTGAGTTTGGAAAATTAACGAGGCCTGGAAAGTGGTCATGAATCCAGTTTAGCAGCAAGAATTAGTGAAGAAAAGGTGTTGCCAAATGAAAAATTAGATGGTTGGATGTACGGCGATCAGATATGAGGAGCGATCGGATTGGACGCCTGAGAAGGTAGACTATCCGCGATACGAATATAGGTGTCCATGGGAGAAGTCGTGTCGCTAGGCCGAGGTCACGTGATAAATGCAGCCAATGGAAGTCTTGAAAACCCATATTTTATTTGAGCAAAAATGATATTTTGGCCATTTATATCATTTTTGGGACTCTGAAATAACTACATTATTTAATTGGTGAATTACCATGTTAAAATCTATGTAAAGATTTGCGTCAGTTCAATGGTAATTCGACACAAGCCATGTTCACACGCGAAAAGGTGTTTGCCACGCTAAAATTTGAGGGAGGAAGGAGAAGACGCGACCATAGTGAGGTGACTCTGGTAATGACTTGCGGGACGAACGGACGTGTCGAATGTGTGCTTCGTGAAAGACCGAGACCCGTTGAGCAATATTGAAAATTATAAGAAACGAGTGAAAAATTGTGGTAAACGCAAGTAAGTACATGCATAGGTAACGTGTGTGAGTTACAAAAGAATTGAGAGATTTTCAAGTGATAAAAACCTGTTTCGTGAATGTGACTGATAGCCGAGTGGGACCTGACCCGAGGTCCGTAGTTCATTCGTCATAGCGTGATGTTTCATGCCGAGTGCTTCGGTGAATCAACATGAAGACTTCACAAAGTAAGATGAAAAGTTCATTTATATTATCAGTTCAGTAGTTGCTAGATGTTTGGAGCGTGCCTGTAGGACCATTCTCATTGTGATTATTCACTGTTTTACCATCTACGTTAACATGTTTATTTGGAATCTACATTGAAGCTTTCATGTGTGGACAGTCTCATTGGAAGTTAATGCTTATTGGGATTGCAGATCTTTTCTGCCAGTATGCATTTTAGAACATCGACGTATTTTCGATTAGGGTTAATGCCAGTTCTGATCTTTCGGATTGTTGATAATCAGAAATTTTAGCTGATGACTTATTTTCACGTTTTCAATTCATGGAAGGATTTTCACGACGACAGATAACATCGATGTTGATTACGATTTTTTTTGAAAGTTTGATCTTCGTCAAGGATTAAGGATTTTTATGGAGGACATTGTCATGAAGTTAGGATTGAATCCTATTTAAGGATTATTTTTATTTTAGGATTTTCATATTTAGGAGTTTTCCTATTTTCAATTTTTACTGGAGATCGAAATTATTTTCATTCGATAGGATCTAAGGATTTTGGATAATCCCATTTTTAGGATTAAGGATTTTCATATAATCCCAGGATTAGGATCCTGAATTTTGTAATTTATTTATTTTGAATCGGATTTGTGTATCCTCTGATATTAAATGTTCTTTGGATTTTTATTTTCAACTTTGAGGTTGAATTTTATTTCCATTAGTTGGATTTTTGACAATGTTAGTTGCGAATCAGCTGTTGATTTTCTTTAAGGAATCCTTATCATTGTCGATAGTCGTTGAAGACTAATAGTCAGTATTACGCTTTCATTGGAGTTGAGACCGATAAACAGGAATTATTCCTAGTTGAGGAATAACATATTTTGATGTCATTAAAGCAAATATTGTAAGGATTTAAGGATGAAAGCTTGTTATAGCTAGTTGTTTACATTGTAAAGAAAGCATTGATGCTTTAGTTCAGGAGCAATTATGTTATTTTATTATAACGACACCTATTATCTTATATGGAACCTGAGAGCATCATGTTAGGAGATTGTTGGAAGGCAGTTATTATTATTATTATTATTATTATTATGAGGTTGTGTTAGGACAAACATGAAACTTGATTTTAGTCAGTTCATGGAGGCGAGGGCTAGGGCCTTATGACGTCTTGTCCTATTATTGTGGGTGCGACAGCGTGTCAGTGATGAATTACTCCCGTGTTGTGAACGGAGTATTGAAAGCCACGGAGAAATATGGCAACATAGCGATGTATCCAGTATCAGGTTGTTGCTCTGATGACTTTTGGGGATTCCGCTTGTTAAATGTAAGAATATTGGAAAGATATTGCTTCGTATTTAAGGGAGGCCACTATTGAAATGAAGAAGCCTGGAACAAGGCTGTATTATTGAGAAGGAATGAATTGAGTTGTGGCTAGGAGCTTGGGATATTTGTATGCGCTTTTAATGGCGGGGTCGAGCGATCAGCTGCGTAGTCCCGTTACGAGTATAGTATGTGTCATAAGCGAGGTTCCATGGTGTCTTATGAGAGGTTTATTGTTTATTAGTATTTTTATTATTGAAGTGAAGACTAGTTAGGAGTGAATTACACCTTAGTCTGGGCTTAGTTGACTGGCCTTGACCCTATTGTAACGAAAGAACACATGTTTATAACAAACTGTTAGTGGAAGATCGCAGAATTATTATTGAGCTGTTGGAGCTCAGTTAAATAATGGTATTTCAACAATGACTTTTTAGCAAAGTAGGTTAACGGTTGTATATAGTCGAAATTATTATTTTCAGTATTTTATTAATTAATATTTAGATTAATTTGATTTATTAGGAGATTAACGACAGGATTCAGGAGTCGAACATGCATAGAGTTCAACGTTGCAGTTGTAATGACGACAGGCCATCGTCATTAGAGTCATTTTCATCGATTCACTCTATTAATATTTTTATTTCCGTCGATCCTGAATTCCTGGGCTTAGTAGGTTAATATCGATTCTTGTTAATTTATTTCGTATATGCAGGTATACATATCTGTGTTACTATACTTTATTTATTGACGTTATAAAGTCAATCGTGTCGTCTTTTCATTTGTGTTGTTACTAATATATTTGTAGTGACTGGAGGGTGGATTTTTATCAATAGATGCAAGCACGTGTTTACGATTGCTTGCAATGTTTTTTTTATAAGAACTTGCCGTTATGATTTATCGCACTGGGGGTTTTGAAGTAAATATTATGGTCAAGATAATGAAGCAATGCCTATTTACCCAATCCACATTCCTATGTGACCCGAGATTTGTAGAGCTCTCTAGCTCTCCTTTTGATTAGGTGCTTTCGGTCCCTGGGAGGACAGACCATAGTATTTATTTATTTATTTATGGGTTCATCCTTATATGTTCCTAGTTTTCAGTGTGTGATATGCTAGCTGTAACGGTAAGTATTTTCAGCCGGGGTGCTGCTGTTTACAACAATCCATAGTCATCCTGAGGATTCTGGCTGTCACACCTCTGGTAAATCGGGCACAGTACCTTTTAGTAAATTTTAGTTACCTTAGAATTCAAGATACATCTGCGGTCTGCAAGCATAGGCGCTCATCAGGCGGTGAAGAAAAACAACAATGAACTATTTTTAAAGAGGTAAATAAAATGTACATGATGTTATAAAAAATTAAAAAAATAATAAATATTTACTAGATATTTATTATCAAATGAGTTGTTTCAGCTAATATGTCGTCTTGTGCACAATGTGTTGTTATATTTATTTATTTATTTATTTATTTATCGTATGGCTTTTAGTGCCGGGAGTGTCCAACGACATGTTCGGCTCGCCCGAGGCTGTAACTGCTTCAAACGGACACCCCAAGGGTGAGCTACAAGTACCGTTCAATTTCAAGTAGTTCCAACTTTCGCTACCAGATGTCAATGATACCTAGTGGTGAACGTTGGAACTTTGGTAGCGCGTTACAACAAAATCTAACCTAGAAATTTAGCTCCACACAAGTTTAGTCTGTGGAAGGATCTTTTACATGCCATAAATCTATGACATGGGACCGCCGGCTTTACTTCCCCTCCGAAGGAAGGCATACTGAAGGATTTTAACGCTCTTAAAAAAACCGACGACTTCGGCCGGGTTTGAACCCGCTATCTTTGGCACAGCAGTTGAGTATGCTGCCACCGAAGCCGATGTTATTATAATTACGGTACCAAGAGATTGCTCTGCTCTTGACCATTTGGCGAGATTTCCTTCGTCCCCGCGGTAGGTCACGAAGAAATTTATGCGATGTTACGCGATCGTCACCGAATTCTGTCTTCGCAGTCAAATACGGAGACATATCGAGATGTTACACTATCGGCGCTGGCCTCAGCCGTTTGACGAGATTCCCGTAGTTTTCACGATAGAACACGGAGAAAAATCGCGATTTAGATAATCAGTGTCACTTTTAGTCATTCGACGAGATTTCCATTGTCCTTGAGGTCAAGCACAAGAAAATATAGCATTATTACGCAATCGGCACCACTTGCTGTCCGTTTGACAAGAATCCAGTTGTCGTAGTCATTGAATGCGGAGAAATATCGCGATGTATCCCAATCGCTGCCGGTCTAGGCCGTTTTACGTTGTCCTCGAGATATTATGCAACCGTCGCCGCACTCGACCGTTCAACGATTGTCTGCCTGTCTATCTGTCCTAACAGAATGGCGGAGGCAGGCTCAAGGTTGGGCATGGTTAAAATTCACGAGTAGTTATGAAGATATCGTTTGGTCGGCGCCGTGATTCCCTTTGTCCCTATGCTGTGGTTGGGAGTTCATCAGTTCAGGGTGGATCACGAGGAGGAATTAGTATCACGATGCTACGTAGGCTGTCATTTTTACGTGGGTTGATCCACTTCTTGCTACCCGCACGCTTTTAAGTATGCAGTCATGGGAAAAGTGGCAAGTAGGATTCCCTTAGTCCTCGTGGTCACAAGTTCACGATAGGGGACGGGTTTTATAATTTTACGCAACTGCCGTCGATCTCGGTCCGTTTGACGAGATTCCCGCAGACAAGTCGTGCGGTCAGCCGGCCGTCTTGAGGATGCGATTTTGGAGGATGAACGTTCGAAGAAGGTACGGTATCGCATATTACGAATTATTCTGAGAGGATTGTACGAATAATACGACAAGAGGGTACGTTTTCGTTCGACTGAGAATCACGAATTATACAAGTTATCGAAATAATCGGTTAGATTATAAATATCCGATGGAACCAAAGTTCGAAGGAAAAATCGACATATAACGGAATTTCGAATAAACCATACTGGATGTCGCAAATTTACTAGACAAATTTTTAAAATAAGTTATATGTATTTCGAAGATTTTTCGCAATTTTTTTCGAAACGGTAACATTTCGCGAGATTGCGACATTAAATTATTTCGCTTTATTTCTGGACTTCAATTTGACACAGTCTCCAAATAACAGAAATGAGAGATTTCTTTTTAGTTTCGGAAGTATTCGCGAATAAACGTCTCGCGAAAAGTCAGGTTTCCTAATACAGTAACACAGAAAAATATTTCACACGAAACTTAAGTCTTCTTGACGCCGAAAATATACGTTGGACCCCTCCCCGTCGGCGTCGCCCTTCCCCGCCACCGCGTGCCGTTTTAATTATCCATAAGAATGTTTTTCCATACAATAATTATGGAAACACGTACTAACAAAGGCGTTATCTGATGTTCTTTCTCTTCAGAATATTTGGAGCTATCCAGCAATCCATGACGAATAAGACGAGGTGTCAACTTGTAAATGTTCCTCGTAAGTCTTTATTTGATTTTTATTTTTGATCCGGTTAGATGACTTGATAAACATTTAGATTCTTGGCATTCAAATCTCTAAAACGTACATCATTCGTTTCAGGACCAAAACAATAGTAATGAATATTTTATAATCGATGCCGCCGACCGTCAGCTAACCATCATCTAAGAAGCCCTGAATTGACTGTCTTCAATTCTCTACTAGCTATCTAATTGGCAGAGGCGTAGCGCTATAATACGCCGATACGCCGGGCGTTCCCTGATTTAAAAATTAGAATGTGTATTCATCAAAGAGTAAAATATAACATCGTTTTTAATTTATATAAATGCGGCGATAGCATATTACATGGCGCTTAGTTATTTTATTTCCGCACCCACCATATAACTAGTCTTAGCCCAGCCGCGGTCCACTGCTGTGCTTTGCTTTTCTTGTACGCCAGAACTTCTTGGCGTCAAGAGCTATGTACCACCCCGGCCAGGCCACGGATCAGCGCATGCGCGAGTTCATTCTTGCTTCTCGGAAGGAAAGTGCTTCCGTACGCCGGCGTTTGGCTGGCGTAAACCACAGATTACGTACTACACCGATGGTGCCAAATAAATCCTATCTGGTTGACACCCACTGGCGTAAACTTTGTATGATCAGATGATCACTGTTCTGTTAACTCAATGGCCCAATCGCTGCGCTAGTGCTAGTTCGAACTGTAAAGTGTAGTTAATTTTAATTGTGCGTGAGTGTGTTTAATGCTGCCAATATGACTGAAGTAAGTTCACAGGACTCGAATATTATTAATTTTCTAAAGGCAACTCCTTTGAGCACTTTATCATATGAACAGCGATGTGAATTAAAAACAAAAAGACCAAAGCCAAATTTATCAATTAAAGAAGCTGGTAAAAATCGCACACGGAGTTTTCAGTTTTCTTGATATGACAGGTTATCCTGGCTAACTGGGCCGAAAGATACTGAATGGTGCAACAGAAGGAATTTCGGACCTGAATAATTCAATTAACAGAGCTGTAAAACACAAGTCTTCAAAATACCAGTTGTTACATTGTGAAGCATACCATCTGCTAGGTAAAACTCGCATTGAGCATGCATTTTCTGAAGTTGCTCGACTACAAGCAGTAAAACATAATGAGATCGTGTCTTCAAACAGGCAGTATGCGCGACGACTCATTCAATCTGTAGTATTTCTCAGTACACAAGAACTAGCCTTCCGAGGGCATAGAGAAGATGAAAGTTTTATTAACAAGGGTAATTATTTGCAATTGTTGAATCTGCTCGCTCAAAATGAATCGATAGTTAGATACCATTTACAGTCATCATCATTATTAAAAGGAACATCTCCAGACATTCAAAATGACTTGATGGAAGTTAAAACAATTGCATTAAATGAAAAAATCAAATCAGAAATAAATGAATCCCCCCTTTCTATCCATACAAGCGGATGAGACATTAGACGTGTCATGTAAGAGCCAGATGAGCATAATATTTAGATATTGTGTGGATGATAGAATAGAGGAGAGATTCGTCGGCTTTTATGACGTTTCCAAGAATAAAACAGCTGCGGGATTGTCAGAAATCGTGCACAAAGTTTTACTTGACTGGGAAGTAAATGGAGAAAAAGGCGTAAGCCAGACATACGATGGCGCAGCTGTAATGGCAGGCAGATAAGGAGGAGTTCAAAAGCTAATGAAACAGTTTTGCCCATATGCTCTTTTCGTCCATTGTTACGCCCACCAATGAAATTTGGTACTCCTGTATGGCTCAAAAACAATAAATCAGGTTCGTTTGTTTGTCTGTACCTTGACTGCTTTTCACAGTTTTTTCAGCAAATCTTCTAAAAGGACAGTTTTGTTGACCAAAAGAGGATTTAAGCTTCCACGAGCAAGCAATACGAGATGGAATTTTCATTCGAGGGCAGTTTTCACCATTATTAAACATTTCCAAGAATTGTAATGTATTTTGATGAAATTATTTATGATGAAAATAGTGAATGGGATGACGATTCTGTGAACTGTGCCATTGGTCTCAAATAACATATGGATGACCCAATCTTTGTATATTACCTATGTGTATTCGAAGCTTGTTTCTTTTACACTGATCATATTTTCAAATTGTTACAATCATCGACAGTGAGTATTGTAACTTGCCATAATGAGAAAGCGGCTGTCGTCAAAAGCATAGAAAACTTAAGAAATGAAGATCTCACTGACATACGCGTTCAAAAAAAGCATCCAGATGAATGAAAACGTAATGTATGATGGCAATCAAAAGAACACTTTGAGAGTGCTGTCTTTTGGAATAGTAGATTCACTAACAGCTCAAATGAAAAGTAGATTTGAAGATCGCACTCATCTAAATTTCATAGAGTTAGTACAAGAAAATGAAGTTTAAAAATACCCCGAAACATTCCCCCAGAGCAAATTAGATTTTTTGGTAAAACAGTATCCATTCTTTAATGTTAACCAATTACTATAAATGAACTTCACATTGTTTATCCAGATCAGACAAAGCATTTAGCTCTAAAAGATCTTTTAAAATATTTTGTTACGAACGGTCTTGACTCCATCTATCAGGAAGTAACTAAACTACTACGCTTTGTACTGACTATTCCAACTACTACAGCTATCGGTGGCGTAGTTGGTGGCATGCTGAGCTTCTATGCCCAAGATAGCGGGTTCAAACCCGGCCGAAGCCGTCGGATTTTTAAGAGCGTTAAAAATCCCTCAGTATGCCTTCGTTCGGAAGGGAAGTAAAGCCGGCGGTCGCATGTCATAGATTTATGGCATGTTAAAGAACCTTCCACTAATTACACCTGTGTGAAGCTAAATTGGATAGGTTAAGAATGTAAACAACGCTCTTAGGTTTCTACGTTCGTTGCCAAGAGCCGACTGCGGTGGCGTCGAGTAGCTAAGTTCTGAACTTGGCCTAGTAGTCGTTGACGGTGGCGCTTGGCGACAAAAGTAGGAACTATTTGAAAAATTCTAAGTTGCAGTCTGTACTTAAATAAAAAACAGATAACACACACTAATACAGTCATCACAATTAACACCGGTTATCAGACAGATTCTACACACACCCAAAGTACACGGGGCTACATGATCGCGTTGTCGCAGCCCCTAAACTTAAGAACCAACCAACCAACAAACTACTACAGCTAGTAGTAAACGCAGCATGAGCACGCTGAAAAGAATTAAAACCTACCTTAGAAATTCTATGAGCAATAGTCGCTTGTCGTGTATAATTCGTTGGCTATTGAAAAAAAAAAGTGAGCTTTCATCAGAGCCCGCATTTCTTGAACACATCATAGACGTTTTCGCAGAAAATAAGAAAAGACGAATGGAGCTTAAGTACAAGACTGTGTGAGGTATGTGACAGTATCTTTCATGTTAGCTTTTTGATTTGTTCCTTAGTTTAACTGTCGTTTAAAACTTTGGCGTCCCCAGCTCAAAAGTTCACGCTACGCCACTGCTAATTGGACTGTTATTCATAAACAGCAGTCGCTTCACTACAGCATGTTGTTAAGTATCTAGATAGGGAACACCATAATATTTGTTGTCCTACCTCAAACAACAAGTGTCCATCGACACTAGGCAAATTCTGGATGTTTTCACAAGCCCATACTATGTACGCAAGAGTCTCCATAGAATGGTTACATGTATTTTAGAGTTAGAAGACACTTTGAACAATTAAGTGATTGTGCATAAACAATATTTTAATGTGTCCAAAGGCACAAATTAAACAAGGACTGAATGACTGAAAATGCGAGGAGCATTACATGCTTTATTTAAGGTTGTTGTCGAATTTTAATTAGTGTATTTTTCAAGCTCGTAGTTTTTAATATGTTGTGGTTTTGTAATTGATGATGTGTGTTTAATGTTGATTTATTGGGGATTTCGAGTGTGTTTTATGATGTTTGTAGTACCAAAAGAGGGCTGAGGAAGGAGACAGAGGGTCTCCGAAACATGTACCCATAGAGTTTTCTATTAAGTAAAGTATTGATTCGGCGGGAAATTCAGGTTTTACTTATTGTATTAATGACTCTCTAGACAGTGGAGTGCAAGTTGACGTGGTAATTATAGATTTTGCGAAGGCATTTGATGTCGTCCCACATGTCAAATTAGTGGCAACGACGATTGATAAGAGTAATTTTATGGATTCAAGAGTTCTTGACTGGTATTCTCGGAGGACATTTTTATAATGTCAGGTGTCCCTCATAGTAGTGTGATTGGTCTGGAACCAGGAGATAGTCAGCCATTCCTACGACCTTCCATCACTGGGGCGTTGGGTACCACCTGGCAGTCGAAAGTGGAACTTCGCTAACTTTCATTACTCAGCTTCCCCAGAATAATGATCTTGGTGAAATTAATAATCACAATTATTTTTATACATGACAGAATCAAATAAATTGGGGCTCAATGGATATTGCGTAACATGCATAGTTTCTCAAACCAACAAACTTCATCGTAGCACAATAGCTTGTGAATATATTTCAGTTTTAGTAAAAGGTGAAATTTCTTCCCAATTATTTTAATATACAGTATAAGATTTGATATTTTCAGGAATTTTGTATCTAAAATAGATTTTGGGAGTATTTAACTAACTCTGAAAGGAACCACTTACAAAAATCAAAACGTTTAAGGACTTGACTCTTACTTGGATACCAAATGAATAGAGAGATTCCTTGCAAAATATGAGAATATATTGAAAGATTAGTTAGTTCACTTGCCACTTACCTTGCAGGATCACTAGGATATATGGAAAGTGCCGCAGTCGTCATCAGATTATCCTTGTATACTTGACTTTTCCTCTTTCTGCTATGCTGCATAATTGGCATTCGAAATGAACATACTGTAACGGCTACCTTCGTTGTTGGATATCGCTCTACAAGTTGGGCGATCATTTATAACGTTTCTACAGATATTACACTCAAGATTCCTTAAAACCACCTCATCGTTCTTATTTAGCATTGGCCTGTCTAGACAGACGACATACACTTTATTAATTTAGATTTACTGGGCGCCAGTTATCGTAAAGATAACACATTAAAATTTTATTTAGCCACGGCCGCTCCCTTCCTTGAGCCAAGATCTATCATCGGAGCGTACGGCAATAAACTTGCTCTATGAGATACTCTTTGCATTCCAACTATCCTATATATTCAACTCCCAATGAACAATACATTTTAACTAATACTGGTTTATTTACAACAAAATTATTAATAACATTTGATCTGAGGTTTCGAGCTGTGTACAATATGTATTTATTTAATAATTATTTATTTATTTAATAATTATCAGATACAACCATGAAAAGGTCATTTTACACTAATATTTTAACAATTTCAAATAATATTAACAAAAACAACAACAACAATAACAGGTAACAATTGGCAGTGATGGCAGAAAGGATAAATCTCGGAAAGGACGCAGGGAGTGATTGGGGAAGTGAGTGATTAGGAGGGCGAGGGGTTAGGAAAAGAGGGTGAAAGGGATCTTCTAATGTTATGTTTGAATGTTCGATAGGGAGAGAATATGTCAGTGTTTGGAAGGGAGTTGCTAAGGGTAGGTAGACGGTGGAAAATAGAGCGCTTCTGTACTTCAAGACGTGGGCGAGGTACGTGGTGTAAATGGTTCTGGCGTGTTGAACGGGAGGGAACATGAAGTGGGAAGTAGCTTAAGAGCATGTTACATTTTGTGTAACAATTCATAATTTTATGTAAGAAACACAGGTCAGTAAATTGTAGACGGCTTCTCAGGTCGAGTACATTGAGCTGGTTTAGAATATCGGATTTGGCGAAGTGCCTTAGTGAAGGATTGCGAGCTTTGACTACTGATATGAAGAAATTAAAGACACTGTTCAATTTAGAAATATTGGTTATAGCCGAAGTAGACCAGATTGGAGAAGAGAAATCTAGGATAGGGAGAACATATGTGGTGAAGTATAATTTAAGTGCAGTGAGGTCTTTAATTTCTGTGAATCTGTATAGAATGCCGAGACTGCGCATTGCGCGAGATTTGTTATGGTCAATGTGGGGAGAGAATGTCAGTTTATCGTCGTGAATAATACCTAAATCTCTCACCTGAGAAACCATATCCAATTTATTTCCACATATTTTATAGTTCGCCTGATTTCCAGATTTCAGTAGTGAGAAAGACACATTGAAGCACTTTTTTGGATTTGGGGATAACTTCCATTTGTTGAACCAATCAGTACATGTATTCATTGCTTCCTGGAGGTCAGCGTGGTCGTCAGAATTGGAAATTTTTCTGAATATCTTGAGATCATCAGCGTATAGAAGAAGGGAACACGGAGAATTTTGCACACATGTGTTTATATCGTCCATATACAGCACGAAGAGAAGGGGTCCCAGGATACTGCCCTGAGTTACTCCTGATAAGACTGGGAGCCAGGACGATACAGACCCTGGAAGCACTACCCGTTGTTGCCTATTGGACAGGAAGCTTTGTATTAGGGATAGGAAGGATCCATGTACGATGTATCGTGAAGCAAGCTTGTGGAGGAGAAGGAAATGGTTCACGGAATCAAATGCTTTGGCCAGGTCGACGTAGATTACATCTAGCTGAGATTTTTGATCTATTGCAGAAATTATGTGATGGTTCAGAACAGTCATATTTGTTAAACATGATTTTCCAGGGACGAAGCCATGTTGTTCTTCTGAGAGGTGTGGTTTGGTGAAAGTGAGGAGACGGCAATGTATTATTCTTTCGAAGACTGAAGAGAGTATAGGGACGATAGATATAGGTCTGTATGAGGAAATTTCATGCTTGCTGCCTGATTTAAAGACAGGTGTGACATCAGCTCTTTTTCATGAGTCAGGAAAAGTGCCGGAAGTCATGCACCAGTTGAGTATCATGGATAAGGGGATGCTGAGAGATGCAGAAGTGTTTTTCAGGAATATAGGGCTTATGTCTGATGGTCCGGTAGATCTGTTTGCGGGCAGACTTTTTAAAATATTTTGGATTTCATCGGGGGTCGTTGAAATTTGAGACAGTGAATCAGAACAGACGCTAGTAAGTTGAGGGGGACTGGGGATTGGCACGGGAACTGAAAAGGTTGAATGGAAATATTCATTGAAATGTGTGGACCTCATTTCAAATGGGATTTCTTCATTATGGAGGTTTAGGTTAAGTGGAATTCTTGGAGTCTTTCTACGGGATGATATAAGTGTCCAGAACTTCTTTGGGTTATTCTTGAGATTTCCTATTATGGAAGAAATGTAGCGGTTGTAATCTTCTGTCATATGAACTCTTGAAATTTTCCGTAGGTGAATAAATACATTGCGTGTATGAGGATTAGGAACTGATTTCCACAGTGACCACGCTCGAGTTTTATTTTGGAGAAGGAGTTTGGTGTTTTGACTTAGCCAGTGCGGGTATTTGTTGGATTTGGGTACGGAGAAAGGAACGTGTTGTTTAATGGCGAGTAAAGTAAATCCTCAAAGAAGGCCACTGCGCTGTTTACGTCTCTCTCAGCTGTTAGCAGGCACCAGGGTAGAGATGATAAATCCTGATTGACAGCTTGCCAGTCGACCTTTCTCCAAAGAGGGAAAGCTTTCTTATCGGTGGTGGGGCTATTTTTATGTCTGCTGGCTGGGACGGGGAGAGTGGCTTCTATTGAGCTATGGTCGGTGTTCAGGATATTTCTTCCAACGGTCACAGTGACATTGCGCAGGGTTGAAAATATGAGGTCCAGTGTTTCGGATTTCCTTGTTGAGTGTAGATTGAACTGTTTCAGATGTAGACCGTTTATAAAATTTGATAAAATGAAAGTATCTATTTGGGGAGAGTGTATGGTACCATTGTCTATTGATGTCCAGGAGATATGGGAGTTAAAATCGCCTAGCAACACTATTTCATTTTCTTGATTGACGGCAAGAACAGCAGAGTTGAAACATTCTTCTAAGGTGCCAATTTTGCTGGAAGGTGGGCGGTAGAAGCAACCTACGAGTAAATTCTTCCTTTTTGGGATAATAATCTCAATCCATATTATTTCGCAGGAAGTTTCTAAGTCAGGCCGATGTTTTGCCTTCAGTTTGTTATGAACTGCGATTGCTACACCACCACCCCTTGAGGATCTGTCGCGCCGAAACACATTGAAGTCAGATGAAAACGGAAGTTCCCCACAAGATACGAAGTCTGACAACCATGTTTCTGAGAGGCAGAGGATATCAAATTGATTGATTTCGGTTATATTTGCTATACAGTCGGTTAGTTTATTTTTGATGCTCTGTGCGTTCTGGTAGTAGAGGTTAAGGAGTCCTGGGTTTAAATGAATCACCTGATAGTAGTAGTAGTATCAAGTAAACGGTACTGGAGGAAGCACGGCAACGTTGTACAGGTCCACGAGGTGTGGTGGAAACATGGCGGAGCACTGGGAGGTTACAAGCTGCAGCGGTCGAGAAAGTAAAATGTCTCTCTGCGCAGTACCAGAGAATTTTCTGATCACACGACACATCACTGCGGTCGGAAATGTTTTCAGGCACAGTTGCACACCATATAGTACACTTGAACAGGTAAAACACCACTAAAACACTGTAATATGTCAGAGCTACTGAAACACGAGGTCTGTCATTTGCCGCCATCTTTAACAACATTTCGGAGGGTGTATGTATGGACCACTTCCTTTGTAAGATTTGCTTGCTGAATTCTTTCTCGCCTTGTTGACAGGGAAGCTTTCCCGTTCCTGAATGATGATGTTTCAGTGTGTCCTCACTTGCTAAACTCCTTCTTACCATGACGACAGGGAAGCCTTCCTTTTCCTAAATGATCCGCCCTGCGCGAACCTGCCCTGCTTCTGTGTGTTTTCATTTGCTAAACGTCTTCCCGCATTAGTGACAGGGAAGCATTCCCACTCCCGAGTGATTCACCCGGGACTGAAGCGCTAGGAGAGGATTTGTTGGTAAGTGGTTGATGTGTAACAAGCTAGGCTTAACCTCACTTTAAACGCGCCATGAGCTTGTTTAATTAACATGGAATTTTGGCTTGATACACTCTTAATATAACTTCCCTAACAATTCCACGGCTAGTTGTTCTTACCCGCAATCCGCAACAATTGGAGGAGTATACGCACACGGCTTTCTTTCTACATATAACTTCGTGATTTATAAGGACATTACACTTAGCACTTTGCCGCCATGTTGTACACGTTTTAAAATATTCCCTAATTGCTGGGCAATATTGACTGTCTTCTCGCTAGCGCTGATCTTCTGTGTTGATAATAACTCTGTCCACATACCTGGTGCCTTGTGGTTCAAAGTCCATCTCGTTGGTCTGCTTGCAGTCTAATTTGAGATCTTACGCCAACACACGTTTATTGACCTTTGAAAACATATGTTTTCACTTTGCTAACAGTACTTCGTCTAGTTGTTGTTGTTGTTGTTGCTGCTTGTTTCTGAGTTTGATCACCATGGTAAGCAAATTTGAACAAACCAGGCTAATTGAATTCACTAAGTCCCATCTTACTGAGGGACTGACCGAGTCTACGACTCACAAAGTCAATGAGTGAGTGCGTGATCGAATAAGTGAATGACAGAATAGAATCTATAGAATAGCCAGTGCTGAAGTCGCGCTGGGCTTTTATACACTCTGAATGGTCCCGATGTTTCGCGGCATAAATTTGCCCGCGACCCATCAGACCAATTATAGCAAAGCATTTCTCAGTCCTCAAGCGACGCTGTAACTTCTCCGAGCGGGAATACAGGCCCGCGTACTTCAAATATTCCACTCAGAACCCGCTATTCCTCTCGTTGCGCATATATATTTTCCGCCCAAATCTTTCTCCAAGCCCTTGTCTCCTGTCAGCTTGGCTTCGTTCCAGAAATACATTTTCTTGCAATATGTTGCTTCACCGTCCATAACTTCTTCCAACCATGCCCGTCCTGCCTTTACAATTTAACTAATAAAACAGCCCTAAACCTCTATAAAAACCCCGTTTCTAAATCTAAACACTTGACAATATTATATATGATTATGGTAATGACGTGAATATGGTATGTCCCCTCCCTTGATATTAATGGGTGAATAAAACGATATAACTTTGATATTTCAATAATAATAATAATTACACAATGACTTTAATAATAATAATAATAATAATAATAATTTGTACCGTAATCAAGATTACGTTACAAAACGTCCCCATGGTTTCATAAAGAATGTAATGAATGATGAAATCACAAATCTTCCCTTTAAAACTTAACAGGAAATACACTGAATATACATATATGACCCTTTAAATTACATACATAATGATTATACCCTTTTCATTTTCCTTGATTGATCGGCACTCTTCTTGCAATGTTACATTAAACATTCTGATTGTCCTGTGCAGTCCTACAGGATTTACATGCTACATTTGTTCTTGTAGTCCCTTACAATAACAGAACGCAATATATTGCTTCTTGTTTCACGCAACACAAGTGATTTATCTCACTTCCACCAATTCCTTAGAGCCACGACACGACTCTAATTATAAACACACGGCAGTCTGCCCTTCTTGCTGCACTTGCTCTTTTCTATGATATTTCCTCAGATTGTAAATGTTATATGTACCTATGACACAATTTTCCTGATCTTTCAATAAGTAGGCATTCTTTCCTATCCTCTTCGAAACGACATAAGGTCCAGTAAACAATAAAAACAGCTTTGACATTTTCCCTTCCAATGCACAAGATGGCAACGGCTTACGTACAATCGTTGCTACAAACTTCCATGTACTTCCTACCTCTCAACAAAACACTGACTCGTCTCAATAACATCACATGAGTCAACAATACATACCTGAAATAACTACCTAGTGTCCTACCTAATTTCCTCACTAACGTTGAGCAACTACTACTAAAATCTACTGTTGAGAACCACTTCCGCCCCTGAAAACGTTGAACTAAATCCTCCACTGCTTCAGTTCTCAGCTGGTCGCTTTCGACCCTAGTATTTAACATTCTGCCGTCTATGAATAGTCTCACTGAATTGTCTTTCTTGGCTACTACAACTAATGGATTTAAACAATGGCTAGCTGAAGGCTCAATTATGTCGTTTTCCAACATTAATTCTATCTGTTGTTCAACGGCTTTCATATATTTAGTTGCGACAGGATACCTAGGCCCTACGAAACTACTTGTGTCTTTAACGACAAAACTATGCTCATATAAGTGTGTTGCTCCGGGTTTTGTGCTGAAAATTTCCTTATATTTTATTAATACCTCATGTAACTGATGACCTTGCACCTCATCCAGCTTACACTGTGACAATGCATCATGAATCTTACTCTCAAGTTCAGACTCCATTGCAACCTGACACACCTTTAAAATTTTGCTCTCACTAGCATCTCCGCGATCTACCTCATTTACTTCAGGAAACTCATCACTCACAACCACGTTGCTTTCTTCCTCAAACATACACACTTTCGTCTGTTTGTCGGCCTTAGACACCTTATACGTAACCTGAACTTCTTTATCCTGCCAAAATAAACATATCCTGCCAAAATGAAAATCTAATTTAACTTGATGTAATGATAACCATTCTGCCAAACAGGGCTGAAATTTAACTAACTCACTAATGTTAATTGGAACTGCGACTTGCTTAGATATTTTCTGAGACCTACTACCTACAGCTGTGACAATAAAAGTGGACTTAACTGGAATTATATCAACATGAATACCTTCTCTCATTACATCTTCCAAAAATCTTAAATTTATACAAGAGTTTTCGCTTCCACTGTCCAATAAAACATCAACTTCTTTACCCCACACATTAAGTTTAATTACTGGTGACATAATCTCATTCTCAACATTATCTAAATTTCCACCATTTAGGTCATAAAGCAGTTCTTCTCTAACTTCTATATTAAAATCTCCTAAATACTCAATATTCCTAGGACATTGAACTGCAATCACTTCGGGCTGTCTGTTGACCTCACTGCAACCCGTTATTCGTTTAAATTAGGCCTACCTGCCCCTGGTGTAGATTGTTGTTTTTGTTGTTGACCTGTACGTCTGTCTGGCCTAGTACCTTCCCCTACTCTGTTCAAATTCTCGTTCCTCGTATTTGCTGTGCGTCCCCCATTGTCAAGTCGTCTTTCGTAATTCGCATTCCTGCCTTGTTCTCTTCCCCTCTCTCTCTCACCTTGCCCGAAATGATCTCCTCTACTTATTGGCTTGCGTTCGGTCCTACTATTTTCAAGAGAGTCAAAGTTTTCCAATAGCTTCTCGAATCCGTCAATAGTAGTAAGATTCTGCATGAAGAATGCTTCTTTAATTATATCTGGAAAATGCCTTAATAATGTTTTAATTACCTGTGATTCAGTCTCTAAACCTTCTAAATTCTGGCATATAAGTACATGCGCTAAGAAATACTCTGTGTACGAAACACCATCTCTCCTTTGGTACTTTCCAAAAATAATGTTACATCTTTCTCTTTCTTGCACATTTTCATTCCAGTACTTGGCTATGAACTTCTCTTTAAATTTTCTAAAACTAGTCATCTGGTATTTATACACACTGAATCATGACCTTGAATCCCTAACAAAAGATTTATCTAGCATCTCAAGTACTTGTTCCCATTGAACGATCCCCTCTTCTAAATCTTTAGCGAACTTCTTTTCTATTGTTTTTAAGAATTCCATTGGGTTATATGCCTTGCCTGTGAATACTGGCAAATCTGCCTCTTTAGTTATAAATCTACTTAAATTTCCTAATTGTACATTACCGCTATTTGTTGCTATTTGCTTCTGACATCTCTGCAATTTCTCCTCCATTTTATCTGTTTTACTCGCTACCTGTTCACTGATACTGTTAAATTTACTGTTAACCTCTTCCCTAATTTCTTGATTATCGCTCTCTACTTTATTTTCTAAATTACCTATTTTAGCAATATTATTATCACACTTGACCTTCATACTGTTGACTTCTCCTTCTAAGTCAACCCTAACCTTACTACATTTAATTTTCACTTCCTCGTCAATTTTATCAACTCGCTCCGACACTTGTTGCATTCTGGCGTCAACCTTAAGTGACCATGATTCTTCCACCTCACTAATCCTGTTTTCTAACTTATTGTGAAATTCTCGGCCTACTTCATTAATTTGTTTATTGAAGTTCTCTGTAGCTTCATCAAACTTCTTACGTTGTTCATCTAGCTTCTTACTATGCTCAGTGAACTTAAGATCTATTGCTTTTTCTAATTGATCACTACGCACGTCAATTTTTTTTACTTTGTTCCGTTATCAGCATCGTCAGGTTTCGAAGCCAGGAAGGATTCTCCCCCTCATTAATCTGGATGTTTGTAGCCCCGTCTTGTTTATTTTCCTCAGTTTCCTGATTTTCGCTTACTTTTGACATCTCATCATTGGTACCCTGCACATCTAATTTCGACATTTTAACTGATCTTATAATACTACGGTTTCTCAAATGTATATTCCCCAAATTATCCATGTTACTCATTACCCAAAAAACAACTCATCAAAAGAACACTCCTAATTTATAACCGTAGTTCCCTAACTTGATATATGCCTCTTTATTGAAAAACTCGGAATGAATGCAAAGAGTACTCGTTTATATCGTACATGAAAACAACTTTAAACTTTAACATACTTGAAATAAACTGGATTTATACATAATATCCATTCACTACAGTACGATATTTCGTAGCCCCACATTGGTTGTGCCATTTGTAACGGCTACCTTCGTTGTTGGATATCGCTCTACAAGTTGGGCGATCATTTATAACGTTTCTACAGATATTACACTCAAGATTCCTTAAAACCACCTCATCGTTCTTATTTAGCATTGGCCTGTCTAGACAGACGACATACACTTTATTAATTTAGATTTACTGGGCGCCAGTTATCGTAAAGATAACACATTAAAATTTTATTTAGCCACGGCCGCTCCCTTCCTTGAGCCAAGATCTATCATCGGAGCGTAGGGCAATAAACTTGCTCTATGAGATACTCTTTGCATTCCAACTATCCTATATATTCAACTCCCAATGAACAAGACATTTTAACTAATACTGGTTTATTTACAACAAAATTATTAATAACATTTGATCTGAGGTTTCGAGCTGTGTACAATATGTGCATTAATATTCCCTAATTGCTGGGAAATATTGACTGTCTTCCCGCTAGCGCTGATCTTCTGTGTTGATAATAACTCGGTCCACATACCTGGTGCCTTGTGGTTCAAAGTCCATCTCGTTGGTCTGCTTGCAGTCTAATTTGAGATCTTACGCCAACACACGTTTATTGACCTTTGAAAACATACGTTTTCACTTTGCTAACTCTACTTCGTCTAGTTGTTGTTGCTGCTGCTTGTTTCTGAGTTTGATCACCATGGTAAGCAAATTTGAACAAACCAGGCTAATTGAATTCACTAAGTCCCATCTTACTGAGGGACTGACCGAGTCTACGACTCACAAAGTCAATGAGTGAGTGCGTGATCGAATAAGTGAATGACAGAATAGAATCTATAGAATAGCCAGTGCTGAAGTCGCGCTGGGCTTTTATACACTCTGAATGGTCCCGATGTTTCGCGGCATAAATTTGCCCGCGACCCATCAGACCAATTATAGCAAAGCATTTCTCAGTCCTCAAGCGACGCTGTAACTTCTCCGAGCGGGAATACAGGCCCGCGTACTTCAAATATTCCACTCAGAGCCCGCTATTCCTCTCGTTGCGCATATATATTTTCCGCCCAAATCTTTCTCCAAGCCCTTGTCTCCTGTCAGCTTGGCTTCGTTCCAGAAATACATTTTCTTGCAATATGTTGCTTCACCGTCCATAACTTCTTCCAGCCATGCCCGTCCTGTCTTTACAATTTAACTAATAAAACAGCCCTAGACCACTATAAAAACCCTGTTTCTAAATTTAAACACTTGACAATATTATATATGATTATGGTAATGACGTGAATATGGTATGTCCCCTCCCTTGATATTAATGGGTGAATAAAACGATATAACTTTGATATTTCAATAATAATAATAATAATTACACAATGACTTTAATAATAATAATAATAATTTGTACCGTAATCAAGATTACGTTACAATACATAGCCTACATACATTTTCATTTGAGACTGTTTTGCCTTTCAGCGTCCAGTCAAGTCTGCAAGCCTCTGTTTGTGAACAAGTCGCCTCCACGATACGGTACCCTATTAGCAGTTAGCACTGCGGCCTCCTCTGCTTCTAAACCTTTCACTTTGAAATCGTTCAACACTGAATCTAACCATCGCCTCCTAGGTCTACCCCTACTAGTTTTACCCTCGACAGCAGAACTCATTTAGCTGGGAGCACACTGTATCCGTTCCGTTCAGTTGACCTTGGGTGGCCTGCTGACAATGCAGCCTAGTGTCCAGCCGCACACTGCATCAGTTCCGCACCCTTCGGCCCATTCCTCCCACCATCCGTTCAGTCAAACTTGCCCTAACAAGCGAAGTTGACGGAAGACGGAAGGCAGATTGCGATTGTACTGTAAGCACTACTGCTTTGTTACATTTGTTTAGTGCAATGATTGCGATCAATGAGGAACTGCTGATTGAAGTTGAAAAAACACATCCTATTTTTTAGGATATAGGTGATGAAAAAATTATCATGATCTAACAAGGACAAGGAATGTATGGGCGATGGTTAGCGAGGTCGTAAACTATTTATTTACATTATTTGTTGTTGCTTATTTTAGGGGCTGCGAAATCGTGGTCATATAGCCCCGTTTATTTTTGGATGTTGGTGGAATTAGTGTGAACACCTGTGTTATTGTGATGGCTGTACTAATGTGTGTATTTGTCAATTGGGGATAGGATTGGGAAGGAGGCGGCCGTGGCCTTGTGTTAGGGACAACCCCAGCATTTGCCTGGAATAGATGTGGGGAAACCATGGAAAACCTTTTTGAGGATGGCTGAGGTGGGAATCGAACCCAAACCTCCAACAGCCAAGATTCCTAGTCACTACACCACGAGGTGGTCCACTTTACTTTAATTACGGTACTTTCATAAAACGGCAAATACGTGTTTCTAAGGTTGCATACTATTGTGATAAATAGTAATAATGAAAATAAATATTATGGATGACAATAGCTTTTATTAACTTAGGGAAACGACTTATAAACACATTAATCCTATCCTCAATTTACAAACACATGCTCTAGTACAGCCATTACAATAACACAGGTTATCACACAAAATTACACAAACACACGAGGCTATATGACCACGATGTTGCAGCCCGTAAAATAAGCAACAACAACATAACACAAAGTAACTAATAATCATACATTTCATTCTCATTTATGGGAATCTAACAACTTTAGCTATGATGTATGCCTGAGATATCAATTAGAAAGTCCGGAAAGAGGAGGTAATATTCACCACACTGTTCCCTTCTTAAATTTAAGTCATGAATCCAAAATATTAATTATTTTTTCTCGGTTACTTCACAAGCTAAAGCTGTAATTCCCCCCTCATCATGGGAAGAATATGAACTCAACATGACTATTCTCATAGTGGTGTTCCAAGACTGGATTGACGGAGACTGAGGCAATGTGCGGCTGGCGAACGGATACGAAATGGAACCGAAGCAAACTGAACGGAACGGAGGCAGTGTGCTCCCTCCTAGGTAATCTCTCCTGTCCCATTCTCTTCACAAGACCCCACCATCTGAGTTGGCTCATACTAACAGCTTCATCTAGCGTATTCATTTCTAACTTAGTTTTTCTCTCTTCATTACGAGTACCTTCCTGACATTGCTCCCATCTATTTGTCCACGCAATCATTCGTACTACCCTCAAATCAGATATCCTGAATCTACCCAGCTCTCACTTCGATACAGCAATGTCAGTCTAAATACTGAAGGATGTAAGGGAGTTTCGTCTCAACACCAACTTCTTTCGTGCAGAATACTGTAGATCGCAACTGATAACTCACTGTATTGGCTTTTATACACTTGGACTATTTCCTTCCCCATACCACCATCCTGGGAGAATCCATAGCCCAAGTACTTAAAATGTTCCACCTGCTCCAATTTAGTTCCTCCTATTTACTCAAGTTCTTCCCTACAGACATGACAGTTGTCTTCATACCATACTCCTGACATTTCTGCTCAAGTTCGAACATGTTGGCTTGAAAGCTTTCGATGGAGTCTGTCATTACAACCAGGTCATCAGCGTAGGCCAGACTGCTTACCTAGTTTGCCCGTAATTTAATCCCACCAAGCCAGTTTATCCATTCAGCAAATGGTCCATATATAAAATAAACAGTAGTAAATAAACCTGAGTATACTTTGCCTGGGACACTTATCAAAGAAGTGCCTCTAAAATTATTGCAATCATTTGTTACCTTGCCTGACTCCTGTACCAACATTGAACCAACTCTCACTGGAGCCTGATTGTCAACATAAATAGGCCTACTTTTGATTGCCCATAGCAGCCTTCCCATGATACCATAATCCCTCGTGATGCTCAGCACCTCCTCTACAACTACAAAACACAACTGTATATTCCTCTTGTAGCATTTCTCAATAACTTGGCGCATAATAAAATTTGATATTGACATCCTCGTTGTGGTCTGAAGTCAAACTGGCTTTCATCCATCTTATTCTCAGCCAATGATCGAACTCTCGTTTCTACAATGTCCGAGTACACTTCACCCAGGACACTAATCGGAGAAATGCCTCTTATAAATTGGGCGATTATTGCTTTTGCCCGATCAGAGGGTACATTTCCAAACACCCATGGCAATTCGATTATCCTAAGCAGTCATCTCAGCCCAGCTTTCCCACTATACTTACCATTTCTGGCCGAATTTCATCTACCCCTACCGCTTTATGACATTGTAGTTTATTTGCCACCCTCTCTACATCCTCAAGTGAGATCCTGTTCCCGTCATTCTCCTGCAGCATAATCTCAAAAATCTGCTACATTGCCAGATAAGTCTCCATTAACATTTAGCAAGTTTTCCAAGTGTTCCTGCCGTCATCCCAGTGCTTTCTTGGAATCTACAATGAGTTTATTTGAATTACCCAGAATAATGCTCATTTCTCTTTTTCCTCCATTTCAGAGATTCTTTATAACACCCCACGAAGGTTTTTGTGCCGTTTGATCTAACATTTCTAATTCATCTCCAAATTTCTCACAGGATTTCCTTTTGGACTCTTTTATTATTTGGTTCTGTTCCTTTTCACTACATATACAGCAGCTCTAGGTCTGCCACAGCAGCTCTAGGTCTGCCAGAGTCCTTGTTTGGAGCCATTTACTGTAAGCTCTCATTTTACTATTCCACCAGACTTCACTAATGAGAAAACTTATGTGCCCATTTAATACCTTTGTAGAAGCATGCTCGACCTCTACAAGTCACCTGACCTCAGGCCCGTTGGGTGTTGACACCCCACCAGAGTTTACTCCCTGCATAACGCAAAGCACACTATATTCAATCATACCTCTCTACGGTCATTGCTATACGGGTAGTTCAAATATTTTGCCTCGAAGAGTATGCTCACTTTCTATGTCAGGATGTCACAGTCTTAGTATCTGCACAGTTTTTCCTTCTTTCTTGTTTAGTTTGAGTAACCTTCTATATATAAGGTGCGTTCAAAAGGTAACGAGCCGGAGACTGGAATGCGCAAACCGGTGAAGACATCGGCTAATCGTGGCGTGTGTAATGAGGTGTGGTTCAGACCAGAGCGTGGAAGGTCGCTAGAGGGCACGCGTGCACATCACGTGACGATGCAAAGCGAGCAGCAGCATGCATCAATCGTCCAACGCTGCCAGTCGCATTGCAAACAGTGGCATGGAGGCGTCAAACAAAGAGCAAAAGAGGTGTTGTTTGGTTTCTGACAGTGGAAGGAGTAGGGGGAACGGACATTCATCGGCGAATGTCACAAGCGTACGGTGAACACTGCATGTCTCTTGCAAGGGTCAACGCGTGGCGCAAGCGCTTCATGGAAGGACGGGTGTCGTTAGCCGATGATGCCCGGTCTGGGGCACCCCCCTGCATTACCGATGACAACGTCCAGCTGGTTGATGCACTCATTACCCAGGACCGCCGAGTGACAGTGAACCCCATAGCCGCTGTGGTCAGACTGAGCGTCGGAAGTGTGCACACCATCATGAAGGAACGACTGCACTTGCGCAAAGTGTGTGCCCAATGGGAGGTTCACGGCCACCCTCCATACAGTCCAGACCTCTCTCCCTGTGATTACGCCATGTTTGGTCTCCTGAAATGGGCTCTGCGGGGCCAACAATTCACATCGGACGCCGACGTCCTGTACGTGCGGAACTGGTTCACATCGCAGCTCAGGGAATTTTATGAGACAGCCATTCACCGCCTCGTGTCACAGTGGGACAAGTGTCTCAACAGCCAGGGCCAATACTTCTAACATACAGGTACTGGTTTCTGTAATTATGCCTCCACCTCGTTACTTTTTGAATGCACCTTATATATATACATTAATACCTGCTCAAAATGGAATCGCAAGGGTCAGAGTTTTTTTCCCTCCGAATTAGACAAGTTTCCAGATTGAACAAAATTATGCAAATAGATACTCAAATTACTTACCCCTGATCCATTGGTGATACAATATCTCATGTTGATGTAATTTTTTTATTACTCATCCATAGGCCTACACTATATAACATACTCAAAATATTATGTATGTACTCGATGTACTTAAAACACTGAAAACCGGACAAATTCACGCAGAAACAACTTTTCCTTTTCACTGGCTTCAATAATTTCCACCATCTCGTTCAGTGTCAACGACATATTTCTTAGCCATCGTGCTGTCTACACAACTGACACTAATTTACAGACAGGACACTAAGTTACAAAACTGTTTGCAGGTGTACATCGAGATAAGGATCTCTACCAACCATAATAAGAGTCGCGCAATTAGTGGAGGTTTAAATCCCATTCTTCCAGGAATTTGGGAAACCCGGACCTCATTAGAGCAGCGTGATGTGGTACATAAACACCTGGATCCCCCCTTGTAAAATATTTTATGTTCGACCCTGGTGAAATGTAAATATCATATGTCAGAAAACTGTACTATAATGAGGCTCATTATAGTACAAGTTTTCATTATGATATAGTTTCTCCCACCAATCAGAGCTCGAGAAACAGTTGTGTGACCAATTAGGTGAGGATAGCATCGCATCTGCGTTCACTTCCATGGCCCCCTATTTTAAATATCACTGCATGGCGAGTGTCATAGTGAGGTATTCCAGGAGGCCATGGTCAAATACAAGGTATTCTCTGCGTCCCATGCGCTCTGTTCTGTACTTAAAACTGGTGAAATCTCGACAGATATTTATGAATATTTATGTTCGAGCATAAAATAGTTATAATTATCATCGAACATAAACAGTCTTAAGCAACTCGCCTATAATGGTAATTATTGCCATTATAGGCTCGTTGCATAATGTACTATATGTAGCAATTTTATTGCAGTACCGGATATGCCTAAATAAATTACACAGCTAAAGCATACGTTCCGCATTGTACAGTAAGGTTTGAACAATTAAATTCATAATTTCTTTCCGTTTATGCGTTGAACAGATTCCGCTTAACATAAATAACGTGCAAAGCCATACCCAGTGCGTTGGGACCTTATCTTCTGTTCCCATTGGACAAGTTTTTTGCTTTATAGACGTTCCGCTTTTAGCAAGTTTTACTGTACTTATAATCTGACACCTTAGTTAAGATTGATGCGTAAACCTGACATGGGGACTTGACCAAACCAGATACCAAGAACGCCCTCATTCCATGTTTGTCTGACTGTACATCAAAACTCTCCCTTCGTCGACTCAGCAAAGATTTGCTGGTTAGAGCAAATAAATATTATTTTAGAAACCAGCATCCCCACGTTAATGAACACACAACACACATCCAATACAGGAAGTCCCATTGTGATAGATTCAGATGAATATTTTTGAATTTTGTATTTTCACCAATATGAATTGGCAAACACTATATACACGGTATTTGAATCGAATTACAAATGCTGCAGTGATTAGCTCAAAATTCATATCTGTTATGACAGGTTTTATTGCACTAGAAGGATTAGATCACCAGAATTGGCAATTCAATTTTAAAAATTTTTGTGGCCACCATATTGGATCATTGCTTATCATGATTTTAAAAGACAAATCAGTGAACTTGGTTCATAGTCTGATGATATGGCACAAATTTCAGGCTTGTAAGTAAAATATATTCCAAGAAATGGTAGTTAAATTTTGAAAATTTGTTCAGCTGCCATGTTGATTTAATGCTAGTCACTATCTCTTAAGTTATATCTGGTCAACTTGTTTCCTAGTCCTCTATCATTGAAAAAAAGAATCAGGTATACAATATAGCTGTGAATCTGTTCCGAGAGAAAAAAAAAAGAGAATTCTCATGGCCACCTGTTTGGTTTATTGCTCATCTCTATCTTGAAAGTCTGTGTGTTTATAGACCTCGACCATGATTCAAAAGTTCAGGTTTACAGCTATAAACGGTACCAAGAAAAGGAAATTGAATTTTGAAAATTTGTATGGCCACAGTCTTGGTTTTATGCCTATCCCGGCTTGTCACATCTGTGAATTCATCTTATACCAGTAGTGTTTTAACACGGTACAAAATTTCACACTAACAGCTAGGGGCCGTATTTTTTGGTAATTGCGATACGCGCGAACTTTTTTTAATACCTTCTTCCTTACCTGGGTACACAGGGTTGTTAAAAGACCAAGATTTGCATTTTCCCTGACTTAAGATCCCATTTTCTCTGACCACCAATACTTTATTCTTATCACCGTATGAACATATTTTAAAAATAAAACCCGTCGAATTGATCAAACGATAGTTACTGATTTAAGTCTTCGAATCACGCGACATACGGTGATTAAATTTTCTATTTTTCTTTAAGTACACGTCCATGCTAACTTTTTACCAGCTACTGTATCACACGAGATATGTAAGCTATCTCGTACAGAAAAAGAGTTTCTTTTCTGAGATTGTAAAGAAAAGGCTTAAAGAGAGAATTTTAACAAAAAGCTAACTTTAAGAATTAGCCCAGTTTTAGATGTCGTGAGCACTTCAGAAGGCATGGAAAAAACTGGCTTCATCTGACTTTTATAATAAATTAATCGGTTATGCTAAAAAAAACACGACAAATAAATTTAAAAAAATTGATTCAAGGAACATAAGTTTTAACTTCTTTCTTTGTCAGTACACTCACTTCACAATGAAACTTCTTACATTCAAAAAGTTATTGCAATGACTTAAAAACTATGGCCTAATAGTCAAATAATACGATGGGTAAGTAACATGCATGGCACAGATTCTTTCAAAATTATTGCCAAGGCAAGAAAGAAATTAAAAATAGGTAATAAAAAAAAAATTGGCACAACGAAACCATTTAATTGGACTCAAAAGCTATCGGACTTATTTACATCAATTGACGGCAAAAGCCCCTTTCATTGTCTAGGAAGCAAACAAGTATTGCATGGACCCACAGACAACACAGAAAGACATTTAACACTTTGTAATCTTTTACGGCTTACGACTGCGCCATGACTGACATCAATGGATTACAAAATCTATACGCGATCTAGGTGACACTAAGTCTGGTATGGCTCGGATCCGTTGATACCTTATCCTATACTGATCAAAATAGAAGAATGGTTTGAAACTTAAAAGCTTTAAGGGACGCCTGACTTACACTAGAAAGACCTTACATCGTGACACATGTTTTGTGCCCGTAAGATCTCATTGCTTTAATTACTAACACTTAAAATACATAAACAACACTGAGAAAAAAAATATAGACATCGAAAACACAAAATTTAGTGACTGATACTGGTAAAGAAATCGATGGACTAAAACAGGAAATCGACGCATTTGGCTCCGAGTATACACCTTTTTGCTACATTCTTAGCGAAAGTAAGTACGATCACATTTTGAAAAGCTAACACACTAGATTTAAAACTTTTGTTGCATACATCTATTTGAATAACTCTCTACAGGTACCCGCTGTTTAGCACTTTTAAACGTTCTTCAATATCATTTAGTTCGGGCTCTTTTTCTAACATCAATTTGACTCTTTTGGTTTTCAACTCTTTTACCTCGTCTACAATTGCTCTCTTCTGTTTTTCTTTGGCCTCGTTTTCTTTTCTTTTCGGCGGCCCTCTCCATAGGCGCATTTTCATATTCTGAACGAGCATGCATCGCCTTAACGAGCATTTTTTTTGGTGACAGTCACTTTACCTAACTCTGCCTCGGATTGAACACCTTCGTACACTTGTCGTAGGCCTATGAGAGAACGTTCGAGCTGATAGTCGACTATCATCTCTGTATTAGTAGATCAAGCATAGGTGCTATGCCGAAGGTACACGAAGCGAAACTTCGGCGAACCGAACACGGACGAGATGAAAGGGAACGCGAGGGGGATGGTGCATGTGGAGTACAGGCTTTGGCCCCGAACAAGCGCGATTCCTGACTAAACACGACCGACTTGGGCAAGGGAAAGTGGAGGAAAGAGTGTAGTGGGGACAATAAGTATCGAGAGCAGCAGGGCTAACGCAATGTGTTCCTTTCTTGCTCTCTCTCTCTCTCCTCTATTTTACAATTTTAGCATTTTGCAGCCCTAACCCGACAAAGCGAAGGAGCTTCGCGCTACAGGCAAATAGACAGATTCACACTTTTATTTTTAAAAATTAAGAAGTTCCCTGACCTTGCAGAAAATTTCCCTGACTTCCATGACCGGAATTTTTTTCCCTGACCTGTAACAGTCCTGGGTACATAAAAGACCGTATTTTAGCAAATGAACTCTTGAAATATCATGAAATATGATTTATTGGGTGAATTGCGGAAATAATCACGAAATATACTCCACTTGGTATGAAAAATGCTAAATATTATCAAAAAAGCTCTCCAATAAACATTTAATTTTTTCTGAGGAATTGACCATCGTGGTTTCCTTCGCATTTGATTTCTCTACAGAAATGCCCACAAAGCCGGAAGTTTGTATATTCAGTTCCGCGATCTCTAAGGCTATCGATGAAAATCAATATCTGCTATCGATTACATCAAATGGTGTTGTGGTCGTAGATACAGCAGTGTGAGTTCGCGACTGATAAAACGTGATCGGCAAACATCCAGCATTTAGGCATAAAAATGCTGAAAAGTAAAGTCACAACAGTTTTCTCGAGGGCCGAGGAATAAAAAAGTGAGGGGTTCTATGTACTTGACGCAGCAAGAAAAATTCTAATGTGTAAATACTACAATGTTCGTATTCGGTGGGAACGAAAAGACAAGCCCGATAAACACCGCAAGGGATTCAGAAACGCATAAAAAGAAGAAGAAAGAAGCAACTGAACATAATTCTAAGCGGCAAATAACAATCGGCGATACTCAACACATAGCAAAGAAGTTGAAAAGTGATAGAGAGCAATTATTAATAGACACAACAAAAGCATTCATTGTGAGATTTATCCCAAACCATAAGGAAGATTTCAGAAGAATCATCGATTATTATGACAATTTATTTAGTGAAATACCCACCGAAACAGTGTCAGATTTAACACCGAAATCAACAGTTTTACAGATTTCACCAAAAAATAAGGCCCTTACTAATAGCTATGATACGTTCATAGAAAAGGCGATTGAATTTTTAAAATTCGTAAGATTACGATATTGGTTAGGCAAATGCTCCGGTTTTGAAAGTCATATCACTGTCATTGTATGTAATTTAAGGCTCATTGGTGTATTAGGTCCTAAAAAAAAGGGAATCTAATTTGAAAATTCACACGGTCACCATCTTAGTCTCGTGCCTGTCATAGTCTGGGAAGTCGCATAGAAATTTGTCTTGTAGTCTTCTATAACAGTAAGAAAAGGTCCCCAGAAAAGGCAATTTTATACTTAGAATTTGAGCAACCAGCAACTTGATTTAGTGATTGTCATGGTTTTGATAGTCATATCTGTAAACATCTTCTAACATGATACAAAATTTCAAGCAGATAGCAAATTAGCTGTGAAGGCACTATGGGAACCCTGAAAAGTGACTGCTGACGGGGCTCTGGTGAAGCTACGATAGGCCTAGCAAGCCAGTAGTGGATATCATATTTGCTTTCAAACCAGGAACAGGCCTCGGAAAGGACAGATGCAAACGACGACAACACGGATATGTTAACGGACTACGAGTTGGGACATTAAACATACAGACACTGACAGGAAAAGTGGAGGAGATTGTAGATGTGATGGAGAGAAGAAAACTGGACGTACTGGGCTTGGCAGAAACAAGATGGAAAGGAGAAGGTCGCAGAGAACTGAGGAAAGGGTACCGGTTGTACTGGAGTGGGAACAGTGAAGGAAGGAGCAGCGGAGTAGGAGTAGTTGTGAGAGATGGAATGAAGGAAGAAGTAAAGGGAATAAGTGACAGGATCATGAAGATCAGAGTAACGGTAAAGGGAAGAAGCCTGGAGATAGCCCAGGTATATGCCCCTCAAGTTGGATGTACAGCTCAAGAGAAGGAAGACTTTGAGGAGGAGCTACAACAGCAGTTGAATGGTCAGAGCATCATTGTCATGGGAGATTTGAATGCACATGTAGGAAGTGAAAGGCAAGGATATGAAAATGTATTGGGAGCAGAAGGATGGGGTAGCAGGAATGAAGAAGGGAGAGAGTTGCTGGATTTTTGCAAGAGAAACGGTTTAGTGGTAGGCAACCCCTGGTTCCGGAAGAAAGAAAGCCACAAGGTAACGTGGTACAGCAGCGATTTAACAAAGAAATCTTTGGTAGATTACATGCTGTACGACTGGGAAATGAAGAGAAGTGTCAGAGATATAAAGGTAATACCATCAGAGGCCTTAGATAGCGACCACAGAATACTTGTAATGAACCTGGGAGTTGTTAAGGATAGCAAGAGGACAGAGTACCAGGAAAGGAGAATCAAAGTATGGAAACTCAAGGAAAAGGAAGTCAAGGAAGAATTCCAGAAGATAATAAGGGAAAGGATGCCAACAGACAATCCTAAAACAGGGGAAGAGGAATGGAAGCAATTAAAAAACACAATGGTGGAAGCTGCAGTGGCAGTATGTGGAAGAACAAGCAACAGAAAGCGGTGTAAAGAGACACCATGCTGGAATGAGAGAGTAAAAGAAGCTGTGGGAAGGAAGAACAAGGCTTTCAGAGTGTGGTTCCAGGAAAGAACTGATCTGACAAGGGAAGATTATAAGATAAAGAAGAAAGAAGCAAACAAGATTGTCGCAGAGGAGAGGAAGAAGTGGATGGTAAAGTGGACAGAGATGATGGAGGAAGACAGCAGAGGAAATAAGAAAGTACTTTATGGGATGGTCAAAAGTAAGAGAAGAGGTCTGCGAGAGGATGTGGTAATGATGGACAAAAACGGAAATGAGGTACACAACAAAGAGTCACTCAAGACAGTGTGGAAAGAGTACTTTGAGGATTTGCTGAATCCAAATGGTCATAGGGAGGAAGACAATGTATTGGAAGATGGAGAAGACAACACAGGAATGGAAAAGGACCTGACTTGGAGAGAACTGGAAATGGCTATAGACAAGATGAAAGGAGGAAGGGCACCAGGTGTGGATGAAGTGAGTGTTGAAATGGTGAAGGCAGCAGGGGAGGTTGGGAAACAGTGGCTGTACCGTGTGATGAGGGTGATATGGAAGGAGAAAAAGACCCCAGAAGATTGGAAGAAAGGATTAATTGTCCCAATATTTAAGAAAGGAAGCAGAAATGAGTGCAGAAATTACAGGGGAGTCACACTCATACCTCACTGTGCCAAGATATATGAAAAGATATTAGAAAGTAGAATACGAGCCAAAGTGGAGAGAAAATTGAGAGAGGAGCAGTATGGATTCAGACCTGGGAGATCAACAGTGGATCTCATATTTTCAGTGAGACAGCTCCAGGAACACCACTACGAATTTGGAGAGGATCTGTTGATGGCCTTCCTGGACATCGAAAAGGCCTATGATAGTGTGTGTAGGGAGAAGGTTTGGAAAGCAATGGAAAACATGGGAGTGGAAAAAGAGACTGTAGGCAGAGTGAAGGAGATGTATTGTGGAAGTGTGAGTTGTGTGAAAGTTGGAGGGGAAAGAACAGACTGGTTCAGACAAATGAGTGGCCTGAAGCAGGGTAGTGCGCTGTCACCCCTTCTCTTTATTGTGGTTATGGACGAGGTAATGACACGGATAGCAGGAAAGATAGGAGAAGATAAGATGAAAGCAATGGTGTTTGCAGATGATCTCTTGGTCTGGGGAAACAAGGAGGAGGAAATTCAGGAGCAACTGAAGGCTTGGGAGGAAACAGTGGGAGAGTACGGATGGAAGTTCAACATCAATAAATGTGAGATCCTGTTGACGACCAGGAAAAGGGACAGACCAATGAGTGGGATAACACTTGGAGGTGGACAGCTGAAGAAGGTGGAAAGTCTCAAGTACTTGGGAAGTATAGTGGAGGAAGATGGGAGAAATGACAGAGAGATTACGGAACGTGGCAGACGGGCAGAAGCATTTCTGAGAAGCATTAGGAGCTTAGTGTGGAATAAAGATGTCCCACAAAAAAGCAAGGAAGTGTTATACAGAAGCTACTATATCCCGATACTGACCTATGCTTCAGAAACTTGGACAATGAAGAGAAGAGACATAAGCAGAATACAGGCAGGTGAAATGAAGTTCCTGCGAAGTAGGATCGGAGTAACAAGAAGAGACAGGGTGAGGAATGAAAAGGTCAGGGAAATGGTGGAAGAGGAACCCTTGCAAGGTAGGATTGAGACATCAAGACTGAGGTGGTATGGACACTTAAAGAGAAAGGATGAGAAGAAGATTCCCAAGAGGATACATGAGATGCAGATGCAGAAGAAACGACCAAGAGGAAGACCAAGAGATAGATGGCTGAAAGGAGTGGAGGAATGTGTCAAGAAGAGAGGCGAGGACTGGACCAGAGTGACAGCGGAGAGGTGGTGGGAAGAAAGAACTAAGTGGCGAGGCTTATGTTCCAAACAGACCCAGCCTGGGGCTGGAAACTGTACAAGATGATGATGATGATGATGATCAAATTAGGGAAATTTGAAAGGCACATCCGAAGTGTCCGGTAATGGTACTAACTTACAACCAAATTTCCTTAACATCTATACCGTTGCTTAAAAGTAATGTGGGACACAAATACAAACTGAAGGTTGATCTCATACGCCTATATTTCATATTTTGAAGAGGTAAAAAAAAAGGATTAGCCGCATTGAAAGTTTAAAGTTAGTCATCACCTTTCTGTCAGCCAAGAGCATAAGTAACTAACTGGCTTCTATAATGTATATGTATAGGAAGGAGACGAGGCCTAAACTTACAACAAAAGACGAACTTAATTATTTTTCACGTATGTATAATTTTTAAAACAACCAAAATGAAATGTAATTACACTAAGCTAATTGTAAAATGAATTTATTATAGTATTTACAATATCATTACAACCACATGTTACAGTTTCAACCCCATGTTACAGTGTCATAAGTCTTCGTCTGGATCTACTGGGTAGCTTGTCAGCACAATGATCCTTTGGAAAACTTTGGACAAGAACAAGATGTATTTTTCAGTCTCCTCTTCAACCAACTGATGTGACTGCTTCGGTAGGGTTCTAGGGCTCTCTTCACTTGGAGACTTCCTGGGTGCTTCTGGTGTTCTCCAAAATACCAGCACTGGTTTCTTCTCATAAAGCAATTTGTTTCTTGTTGGCTGTAAAAAGGGAAGATACTTTTTGTTGGTCAGGTACTGCTCGTCTGGATCATGAGCGTCAGAAATCATCTTCTGGCGATAAATCCGCTCGACATACACCCAGAGGAAGGTCTGGAAAATAAAATAAGCCAATTATAAAATAGATAGCGTTATAATTAGATATTATTCAGATCAACTAGCATAGAGTGATCCATGATTGTACTGTACAGCTGGCAGTCAGAAACATAAGATTTAAATCCTGATACTGACTGTGGTGTTTACTGTGATATTTAAGTAACACTCCATGAAAAACGTAGATGCCATTTCTTCAGTGCTGGCAAGTTATATTCCATGAAAATGTTCTTCAGTCAGTCAACAGGTATAGGAGAGCCCAATTATATTGGTCAATTAAGGTTAATTTATGGTACACTGTGTACCTGAAATAAAAGTAACACAAATTCTACACTTCACTACTTAAAATAATTAGGGAGAAGGCATGCACAGATCCAGCCTAATGAAGTTAATACGTATAATTGTATATTGAGCCTTTTCTTAAAAGTGCAGAATGAAAAGTCAGAGGTGAAACTCGGTCGCAAGCAGACAAGAGGCGCAGGGCCTAGCCATGTGCCAGAAAACTGCATTTGTAACACACACCTTAATGAAAACCAGTTTTATTAGTAGGGAATTAAGTTGTGCATGCGAGTAGAATAGTTGGGTTCCCACTGGGACACTTCACGTCCACGGAGCTGAGTCTGGCCTCTAGCACAAGTACTGATAGGCATGATGGTGGCCCAGTCTAGTCACATGACATGAGGGAATTCTCAAGCAGGGTTGCCAACCTGCAGGTGTGAAATATCCCTAATTCCCACCGATTTCCCCCTAAACTCCCCTAGATTTCAATTTTGGTGCCAACCGGCTAGTGCTGTAAACAAAAACAGCTTGCCATGATGACAAAGTGGTGGTCATTTTGATTATACAGTACTATTTGCAGAAAGTGAAACACCAAGAACAAGAGATGTGACCACATTGCACTTTATACCACAGATTAGGGACATGACAATACATTACTGATTAGATGGACAGTCCGGTACATGAACGCTGACGGTCGATCTTCAGTACGGCGTCGCGCCACCACGCGCAGAGCCGCTAGACGTCGTGGCATGGAATCATACAGCGCTTGAATACGCTGCTGGGGAATACCATCCCACGCGGTTTGAAGGCGCGTCCACAAAGCATCAACAGTGGCGGCAGGTGGACCTGAACTAACAATTTGCCGACCGACCATATCCCAGACATGTTCGATGGGCGACATTGTCAGGTGAACGGGCAGGCCAGGGAAGCAATGGTATCAGTCATTCTGCGAAGAAGGCTTGCACATTCCTCGCCACATGCGGGTGGGTATTGTCCTTCTGAAATATGGCCTGTGGAACGGCCTGCAAGAGGGGCAGTACCGCAGGCTGTAAAACTTCCCTGATGTAGCGGTCACTGCTCAGATTGCCCCCAAGACGTACGAGGCACGATAGCCTGTTATAGGCAATTGCGCCCCCAAACCATTATGCCTGGTGTTTGTCCGCTATGCCGCTCAACAATACAGTCTGCCTGATTGAGATCTCCACGGCGTCGTCGAACGCGTATGCGGCCATCACTGTAGGACAGGTTGAAAAGGGGCTCTTCCGAAAACACTACATCTCGCCACTCGGCCTGCCAGTGTTGGCATGCACGTGCCCATTGTAGTCGGAGGCGTCGGTGGTTCCCAGTCAATGGAAGCCGACGCAGTGGCATGCGTGCTACCAGTCCAGCCCTCAAAAGGCGGTGCCGCACCGTCGACACAGACATGTCCACCCCAGTTGCAGTGCTCCAACGTCGAGCCAACACCTGGGACGACGGTTGTCCGATACGGCCATGCGGAGAAGATGGCAGTCCTCTCTCTCTCTCTCTCGCTGGGGTCACATTGCGTCGTCCGGTACCCTGTCGTTGCTATGTATGGCCCTCCTCTCTCCACTGGATCCACATACGCAGCGTGCCCTGTACGACCCGCCTCCCGGAGCCCAAGCATTCTGCCCCGTTCAACCGCACTCACATGCTGATAGTCCACCCTGTGATGTCGGCGAGGCATCATTTTACTTGCTTACACGTTTCCACTTGGTATGACGGCCCCACGCCGACAGAGGGCACTGGTGGGCCAATGTGCACGCCATCTCTCTGCGATTTCAATCACTTAGTATGGTTCCGCAGGCCTACACGACTACTGTTCTGGGAGTGTCTCCGGCCATTTCTTCTGGGTGTTTCACTTTCTACAAACAGTAGTGTATTATATTCGGAGGGGTGCCAACCCGAGAGTGAAATTCCCCCAGGTTTACTTCAAAATTCCCCTAGATTCTAACTTAGTGCCAAATGGCTGGCTGTTAACTAATTAGGTTGCCATGGTGACCAAGTGGTGGTCATTTTGACCAGTGAGTGGTGAAATACCTCCAGATCTGCCTCCATGGCAACGGGGAAATTTGGGGAAATGTAGGGATATTTCACACCCAGAGGTTGGCAACACTGCTTGGGAATCCCCTAATAACATCACATGACCAAACATGTCTGCTATCTTGCCCATCAGCACTTGCGCTAGGGGCCAAACTCAGCTCCATGGACCCCATGTGAACCAGAGGAAACCTGCAATTTTAGTAACGCACCAACAATAGAATAGTGTATTTTATTATTCTAAGTAAAACTAAGAAAAGATAAAATATGGACCATCAAGATAAAAAATTAAGTGCTAAATTGAGATAATGAAACATTCTTTTATGATCACATAGAAGACTTCATGCAAGGTATAATTTATAGTGTGATCAAAGGAGAGACTTACATTTGGAGAAAGATTTCCCGGGCTACCTTAGCTCAGTCCAAAGGACACGAGACTTTATTTCAAGTTGCCATGAAGGTGAAACTTCTACTAGATTCACTGAGGACGCGAGGACATGTATGTTACTTCTACAAATAGCTGAGTAAAATCAAAGGATTTATCGCTGAGAACAACACTGTAAAATACGCAGAAAAAAGTAATGGTAATCTATGAAAGGCAAAGTCATCATTGGACATCGAAATTAAATAACGAGGAGATATACAAGTTGGCCAAGTTTATACATACTGTACATAATCTAGTAAAATAGTTACCTTTCAGTCGGTTGTCAAGTTAATGTGTCAAATTATGGATTAATTATCCACTTTTTTATACACCCCATGCCCTTTTCAATAAGTGTATTAAATGTATAATTAATCCATCTAATATTTATCCAGCATAGAAGATGATGATAATTGTTGTATTAAGGGGGCCTAACATCTAGGTTATCGGCTCCCAGCATAGAAGAGGTGTGAGTATATGAAAGATTTATTCTGCACCCAATTTAATGGGGCACATTAACGTATTGACCGACTGAAAAGCAATTCTTTTACCAACTTCAAATGTTCTTGAAATAAAAGTTACTGTTGTGACTCCTTCAATATTCCTTTCATTTTCAACCCCACACAGAGAAATATTCTTTTAAATTTAAAATGCAGATGAAGTTAGAACTATGTCATCATCATCTTCATTTCCCCTTTTCCAGCTGACACTGGGTGGGAGCAAATATAGTTCCTCTCCACTTTGTTCTGTCGTTCCACCATTCCTCTTCCGACACGGTGTTCCAATCCAGGTTACATTTACTAATGCTATTCTTCACCGAATCCATCCAACGCATTCCTGGTCTTCCTCGCCCTCTCTTCCCTGACATCCGTCAGTCCAGTGCTCGTCTTGGTAGCCTTACTTCATTCATCCGTTTGACATGTCCAAACCATCTCAATCTGTTTTGCTCCAGTTTGTCATTTAGTTTCTGTACTTCCAGTTCTTTCCGTATATCTTCATTTCTCACTCTGTCTCTCCTCGTTTTCTGGACCATACTTCTCAGCTCAGCTGCCTGTACTCTGCTCTCATCTCTCTTAGTTTCTGCTGCATACATCATTATATGAACATAATATGCTTTGTACATAATTTCTTTAGCCTTAATTGGTATATCCTTGTTCCATACTAGTCCCCATACCTGTTGGTAGAAAGCACTCCCGAGTTGTATTCTTCTGCTAATTTCCACATCTAGTCTTCCATCTTCAGTCAATTCACTTCCCAAGTATTTGAAGTGTTTCACCACTTCCAATTCCTTATCTCCGACGTTGATTACTCCTTTTCCTTCTTTCTTATCTCTACTCATCACCACTGTTTTACTCTTCTCTACATTTATCTTCAATCCCCATTGCTCAATCTTTCCATTTATTACGTACTTCTTGTACTTCCATTTCATCCTCACCCCAGATCACAACATCGTCTGCAAACAACATTACCTTCATCTTTGCCCTACTATAGTCTTTTATTGCTGCCTTCATGATGTCATCCATCACCATTAAGAACAATAATGGTGATAACACACTCTTCCTTGCTTTAGTCCAGTGTCAATTTTAAACCATTCCGATGTCTCGACTAGTCTTCACACTACCGTAGCAATCCATGCACATTCCTTTCATCATGCCTCTCAGTTCCATGACTATCCCCCTATTTGTTAAGCTTTTGTTCTAGGGATGCTATCATAGGCCTTTTCTAGATCAATACAAGTCATTACCATATCATTCCCATACTCCCAACTCTTTTCAATGTTCTGTCTCAGAATGAAAATGGGTTCCACTGTTGACCTGCCCCCCTTTAAATCCAAACTGCTCCTCCTCTATTTCGCTTTCTACCTTTACTCTAATTCTTTTTTCTAGGATTCTTTCCATTACTTTGGCAACATGCAAGATTATGGTGATTCCTCGGTAGTTACCACACACCTTCCTGTCTCCTTTCTTGAATATTGGCAATATTATTCCCTTTTTCCAGTCTTCAGGAACTTTCTTCTCTCTCCACACACTCCTGAGAATTCTGTATGTCTACTGCAGTCCCACTGGTCCTGCCACCTTGATCATTTCCATTGCCACTTCGTCGATCCCCACTGCTTTCCCCATCTTCTTCCTAACTGCCCATCCCACTTCTGCCATAGTAATGTCTGGTTCTTCTTCTATTTTTTCCTCCACCGTTTTGGCTGTTTGCGTAACTTCTCCGCATGCCTGGCTTCTCACATTCAACAGCTACTTGAAATATTCTATCCATATGTCCGTTATCTCTTTTGGTTTTGTCAATATTTCACCTTCTTTGTTCTTCACGAACCCAGTGTTCACCTTTTCATTTCTTCTACTTTTTATAATTTCCATCAGCAATTTCTTTCCAAAATTTAAATCATCCCTTATTTCCTGAGTGAATTCTTCCCAGCTTTTCTTCTTTTCCTCTGCAATTACTTTCTTGCAATCTCTGTTTGCTTCTATATATTTTGCTCTACTTTCTTCAGTCTTTTTTGTTTTCCATTCCTTCCAAGTTTTTCTTCTTCTCCCTTACCTTTCTTTCACTCTTATCTTTCCCCATTTTGTCGCCTTTTCCCGCACCTTTCCTGATGTTCTACCACACGAGTTCTCTGCACTATTTACAAATGCACTCTTGATCTTTTCCCATTCTTGTTCCACATGGGTAATATCCATCCTTGGTATCTGTTCTTGCAATTCTTTCTTAAACTCTTCTGCAACCTCCTTTTCCTTTAGTCTCTAGACCTTAATCTTTCTTTCCCTTCTTTCTGGTAATCTCATAACTCTTCCTACTTTTAATTTTGCTACCACTGCCCTATGGTCTCCTCCAAAGACTTCCTCTGGCATGGCTGTGAAATCCATTAGCTCTTTCCGATGTCCTTTTTCGACTAATACATAAGCCTATCAGAGTTTTCGTTCTTCTATCTCCCTATCCATACCTCGTTATCTTCTGACTATGTTTCTTTCTGAACCACGTATTCCCTATAATTAATTGGTTCCACTGACATAAGTCCATTAAGAAATCCCCTTCTGGATTCTTACTGCCATAACCATATGGTCCCAAAATCTCCTGTCTTCCTTGTCTGTCTCTTCCCACTTGTGCATTCAAATCTCCCATTACTATTATTTCCTTATCCTCTATATATTTTTCCACATCTTCTAGAAATTCTTCTAAGTTCTCTTCTTTATTCCCCGTTTGTGGAGCATATACTTGAACCATATCTTTTGTCCTAACTGGAACTGTATCCTTCCTATGATCATCCTGTCAATTATCTTCTTCACCTCCTCCACATATTCTAGGACATCCTTTCTTATAATCATTCCTACTCCATTTTTTGCCTCCCGTCCTCCACTGTAAAACAGCCTATATCCTTCCTTTAGTTTTCTTTCCCCTTTTCCTTTCCATTTCGTTTCACTGAGACCGAGGATTAGAACAATGTATTCTTATCAGTGGCGGCTGGTGACATTGTTGCAGCGTTGCACAACTCCCAATAATGCCACACCTAATTCGTCGTTTCTTTTCCTTTAATGTTTTAGTTCTTTTAGATCTAATGCACTCAAAAATGTGTTAAAATCATCGATATTTTGATATTATTTATCCTAATGCGTCACACTGTACCTATAAAAGCTGCCGCCTTCTAACCAAACTCCAGGGGGTTAGCTCTCTTGTGGCGACCCCCAAGTAGACAGCACGGCCGGCAGGGACGAGGCCAAGCTTGTACATAGCTTGCTGGCCAGCATGGGTAGTAGGGAGTTGCAGACGAGCTGCCAGCCCCCTGGCAACACTCAGTTCCAAATGGCACAGTTAGACTACACCAATCTTTGGAAATGACAACACCCTCGATTTCTCTTACCCCGCGAAGGGTAGGTAGGTTAGTTTGTTAGTTATTTATTTAGTTAGTTATTGTTGTTTTAAGGGGCGGAACTACGCGGTCATCTGCCCCTGAAGGGTAGTTTCCCACACCACGAGGCAATGCTACACCACCCACAACAGTACAAATATAGGAATTTCATAGGGAGACATTATTTGGTTCACACCCAATTATTTTTAGAAGTTTTCTCATCATAACTTCATTTAATATTTTTGTCAATTGTTCTGTGAAGCGAGCCTAATAACGCCCCCATTGCTAGTCTATAAGTACAGTAGATAAGTGGCTGAACTATTTTGCGACGTATTGTTGGTGTATTGTAGCGGTTTATGTTTGCTTTTACCACTCTTGTTCTTGCGGGATTTGGGTTGCGATTAGTTCTGTATTTAGTTGATTTGAGTATTTTGGTTCCAGGCAGATACATAACTGTGCATTATTAATATTAGTATTATTATTATTATAGTTTGATTGATTGTGAGTAGACCTATGCATTCACTACGAAATTTCTAGGCTAGCAAATCAGTGTTTTGTTAGTTTGCCTTTCGCGCCACTTTCCGATATAGCACCCAGATTTATCATCTGTGCATCTTGTAAGTTAGTATTTTATTTTAAAGGAATGTTTAGTTTGAAACATTAATTGTATTGTGGGGTGTGAGTGAAAATTAATAGAGTAAGTAATATACTAGTTAGACTGTTTTCCCTTATCCCTGATGACGAAAAACTTGCAGTAAAAACACTCGGTAGACCATTACCGGATAAGTATTGTCCAAAATATAAGTATACGAGGGTGTTTAAAGGAGATATTTAAGGCAATAATAATTGGTTATGTGAATGCGATATTAAAAACGCTTGATTCTATTTTCCATGTTCGTTGGTGGAGAATCTGCGTGGAGTTAAGGAAATTAATCCCTAAAATAAAGAAACATGAATCTTCAGCTGAGCGGCTTCGGTGCCGTAGTTGGTAGCATGCTGAGCCTCTATGCCCAAGATCGCGGGTTCAAACCCGGCCGAAGTCGTCGGATTTTTTAAGAGCGTTAAAAATTCCTCAGTATGCATTCCTTCGGAGGGGAAGTAAAGCCGGATGTCATAGATTTATGGCATGTTAAAGAACTTTCCACTTATTACACCTGTGTGAAGCTAAATTATAGGTTAAAATTTGAACAACGCTCTTAGGTTCCAACGTTCGTCAGCAGAAGCCGACTGCGGTGGCGTCTAGTAACCAAGTTCTGAACTAGAGTCGTTTACGGTGGCCTTTGGTGGCAAAAGTAGGAACTGCTTGAAAATCAATGTCTGCAGCCCTCACTTGAATTAAGAGTGACAGTCAGTCTGAAAGACTAGACTTTGTATCATTTTAAATGCTACAAATGCTGAGAATGCTAGAAAGGCTGGAGGCTTCTCGCTTCGCTCGAAGCCAAATACTCTTGACATGTTAGAAAATTATCTGCATAATACTTATCTTGCTTATCTTGTTTCAAATTACTCGCGAACGGCAAGTGCAAACCAAGGGCAAAGCTAGGTCAAGCGCGCGGGATGCCGTCACGCTCACCAGAGCGCGCGGGGACGTGCCCCTTCCATCCAGTCTAAAACACTTATAGTGGGCGATGTATTGAAGATAGAGACATCAGGGTGTCTACCAACTCATCTTAAAAGAATTCCCTAATTATTCCCTGATTTTTCCAGAATTAATGAGAGAATTCCCTGAGTAAAGAATGCTAAACATTCGCCCGGGAACGGGAAGTGTGATGAAACGCACGCAATTTTTGGTTGGTTTTAAGCGCTCTCCAGGAACAAGAAGCAAAATGTAATCAGTTGTGAAAATAAATTTATTTCAATAAGTGAACTTGTTTTCCAGTAAAATAAGCAAGGTCTATTAAGTCATGCTGCTTTAACTACAGTAAATGCCTCCAATAAAAGGGACAAAGGAAGGTTGAATACACACATCAAGGTGTCACCATATGAGTGGAATCATCTTAGACCAATATTTAATTTGTAAAACCTTTCATTACCATTGAAATCACTAATCTACGTCGCAGGTATGATATTCGGTAGCATAAGTCTGAATATAAGCCTATACAGTAATTTACACATATCCAAGGGACGAAGGGAGGCATATTCCAAGTTCTCACTCTGAATTAGGTCCACCTCGTCAAGACAGATGTAATTTAGTACTCATCATCCAAGTCCCACTCCAGCCACCCGGGTGTGGTTTACAAGCCTCCTCCACTCCTTTCTGTCCCTCCATTTTTCCTGTTCCATCACTTCTGCCACATCCAACCCAGCTTCTCAAATGTCCTTCAAAATTTGGTCCAACCACCTTCTTCTCGGTCTTCCAACTGGTCTCTTTCCCTTGACTTCTCTTTCTAATTCCCTTTTTGCTACTCTTTATTTACCCATTCTTTTTACATGTCCAAACCAACGTAACCTTGCTTTCTGTATCTTCTGATTTGACGGTTCCATATTTAACTCTTCTCTGATTTCAATATTTTGAATTCTATCCCTTGTTGTCTTTTTAGCTGAAGTTCTTAAAATTTCACTTCTACTGCTTGTATCTTACTATTTTGCCTTTTATTCGTTACCAGTGTTTCCAGTCCATATGTTACAATTGGTATGAAATACTGTTTATATAATATTAATTTCGTCAATTTAGTAATTTATAAATACATTTAAATGAAGGAAATCATTATGAATGATGTTTCGACAGGTCAGAACACACCATTATCAGTCTAAAATAATTTAACCTAGTCTGTTTGATAATACAAGGCCGAGTTTGAAAGGTGTTACAAACACATTTCCTGGGCGCAATTAAAAACAAAATAGGACATAAGTTCTAGCCTAGCCAAGGAACGTAGGAGCAATAAATATGCATTTAAGGGCACTAGGCATATCCATCATATTACATAAACATCAAACATTTTCCTTGTTCCCGTTCCAGTCGTTAACCAGAGCCCCCGTTCTCATTCCCGGGCCAATCGTGAACCAGCCTTAACATAACTGGCAGCATCTACAAGGTAAAGATGATCACATTAACAACCTCATAGTGATCATGAGCTTCCGTTAAGCCTTTTGATCACTACAGTATAAAGTACATATGAAATATTCGTAAGCAGAGCGAGAGGTTATTTGCCTCGATGCACATGAGTAGACACAGATCGAATAGCACACGATATAATAGGGGGTAGCACAACCACGTGTTTGAACGACTACGTATTTTAGGGGCTAAATCATATATCAACAGCAGCACAAGAACACCCTGGAAATTATTGCACACCATAAGTTTTCACTATAGATTTAGCACACAATGGCACAAATGTTATATTTTTCGTAAACTTCAAACAGCACACTAAAGCATTAACAGTAGAAATACAGCATAATCAAAGAATACCGGGATGGAAAAGCCGCGCAAACAGTATTGTCAAACCAGGTCTAACACATGTTGCCCGGGCGCGCGCTAACACTTGACATGACAATACACACGGTAAAACCTCACTTCCTGTACCGAAAGCACTATCGAGACAATATACCGCAATATATGCGCTTTTGAAGCTTACACTGAGCAAACCGTTAAAAATATCAATATACTATGAGTGTAAGAATTGTTCAGCACGGAAAGTTCTATAAAAATAAGTCCGCGAGAGCATATATCTATCTTCAATACATCGCCCACTATAAGTGTTTTTAGATTGGACGGGAGGGGGATTTGAGTTACATGCACCTCGCCATTCTTAAATTACGTCTGACAAGAATTCGTTGTACATGCTATCTCCATGATAATATAATTAATAGTCCAGTCAGTGATTTCAACCCATCATGCAGAGACGTAAAACGGATATAGGCCTAGGTCGTAGTTCATTGCCATTGAAAAAAAAAAAAAGCGCTTGTCACGTAATGCATTCATAACTGTTTCCGGGCGAAGCTAGTATATTATACTCTGTGAGCTGCCAGAATAGGATTGACAGTTCTCGTCTCTCCATGTGGTCTGAGAACGAGATTGCCAAACTGTACAAGCCAGAGATAAAGCTGACCAGGCACTGAGGCACGTGGGCGGTAATATTGCAACGCAGAGTATTATGACATCAACTATGCGAACATGGATTGGTCAAGAGGCAGAGCGGTGATGAGTGACGTGGAATTTCCGCTGAAATGTCAATCCTATTCAGGCAGCTCACAGAGTATATTTATAAACAATACTAAATTTAAAATATTTTGTCGCCAAAGTTGCTATATCTACCGACAAAATCGCTAAATTGGCGATACTGATCGCAACGAACAAAATGCTCAAGGCCCAATAAAATGGCGTAGTTGGCTCCTGCCCAGAAAGCGAACGGAAAAGTTGCCACATCATACGTTCAGTTGACCTTGAGAAGGCACTGCTCATTGGCTGAGCACTGTCATCCGGGTGTCTACTGTAAGGATGAAGTAAAAATTAGTTACTTTTTAGTTACCTTTTAGTCAATTTTGGTTACCTTTTAATTCAAGATACGTCTGTGGTCTGCAAGCAAAGGGGCTCATCACGCGGTGAAGATAAACAACAATGAACTGTGTTTAAAGCTGTAAATAAAATAAATAATAAAAAATACTATTGTGGTGTTTGAAGCCATATTTTCAGTGTTGCCTTAGTAAACAAGAGTTTAGTGCTTTTCAGTCGGTCAACACGAATGTACCCAAAGGAGATGGGTTATGCCCTAATCCTGAAATAAATTACATGAGATTAATAAAACACTAGGATGACCAGTTTCGATCGTCAAGCGATCATCATCAGATCCATTACACTTAGGCTACAAAATCAATGTTTGAAATACAGGTGAAAATATTTACAATATGCACAATTGTTTAGTTGCAGTATTGGTACTGCAATTGTCAGTGTATGCTAAATGCAGTATATATGTTAGGTGAAATGCTAAATGGTGATAGCTATCCGTAGATTGTACTTTAGAGAGATTATATGGTTGTAACCTATGGTTAAACTATAAAATTTTAGGCTAACTACTTATCTGATTGTCTTCCGTATAACAGCTACTCGCAGTTTTCGTGCTCACTGGAACTCACTATGCGGTAGACTGCGGTGGTTATCTTAACGACTGGTTTTTCCCTGCTTTCTCCCCCCTGCTCCTACGTGCTGTGGGGAGTGATAGTGATGTGTTTATGTGAGGTGTTGCCAACCTAGATAAGATGTATGTTATTGAATGAGGTGGGTCTACAATTATTAAAGACCGTGGATTAGCCCTCGCCACGCGTGGAGCATAACCCATTCGAACTAAGCGTTGACGGTCTTATGAGGACGTCCCGGCACCTTTAATACTGCCCCGAATATGGGCCTTGGTTTATTGCAGAAGAAAAGTACATCGTACACCTGATCCAGATAACATTTACCTATTAGGGGGTTATTAATAGGTACATTCGTGTTGACCGACTGAAAAGCACTAAACTCTTGTAAAAAATACTATATATTAATTATCAAATTAGTTGTTTCAGCTTTGTCTTGTGCACAATACGTTGTTTTAATATCAAGAGGTTGCTCTGCTCTTTACCGTTTGGCGAGATTTCCTTTGTCCCCGCGGTAGATCACGAAGAATTGTATGCGACGTTACGTGATCGTCGCCAAATTCTGACTTTGCAGTCAAGTACGGAGAAATATCGAGATGTTACACAATCGGCGCTGGTCTCAGCCGTTTGACGAGATTCCCGCAGTTTTCACGATAGAACACGAAGAAAAATCGCGATTTAGATAAACGGTGTCACTTTTGGTCATTCGACGAGATTTCCATTGTCCTTGAGGTCGGGCACGAGAGAATATAGCATTATTACGCAATCGGCGCCACTTGCTGTCCGTTTGAGAAGAATCCAGTTGTCCTAGTCATTGAAGGCGGAGAAATATCGCGATGTAACGCAATCGCTGCCGCTGTCGGCCGTTTTACGAGATTCACGTTGTCCTCGCGATATTATGCAATCGACGCTGCATCCAGCCGTTCAACGATTGCCTGCCTATCTGCCCTGACAGAATGGTGGAGGCAGGCTCAAGGTTGGGCATGGTTAAAATTCACGAAAAGTAATGGACATGTTGTATGGTCGGCGCCGTGATTCCCGCAGTCCCTATGCTGTGGTTGGGAGTTCATAAGTTCAGGGCGGATCACGAGGGAAAATTAGTATCGCGATGCAGCGTAGGCAGTCATTTCTAAGTGGGTTGATGCACTTCTCGCTCCCCGTACGCTTTTAAGTATACGGTCATGGTAAAAGTGGCGAGTAGGTTTCGGAATGTTTCGTGATGAATGCCCAATCACCTTTGACAGGATTCCCGCAGCCCTCGTGGTCACAAGTTCACGATAGGGGACGGGATTTATCATTTTACGCAACTGACGTCGATCTCGGTCCGTTTGACGAGATTCGCGCAGGCAAGTCATGAGGTCAGCCAGTCTTCTTGAGGATGTGATTTTGGAGGATGAACGTTCGAAGTAGGTACCGTATCGAATATTACGAATTATTCTGAGAGGATTGCACGAATAATACGATAAGAGGGCACATTCTCTTTCGAATGCGAATCACGAATTATACAAGTTATCGAAATAACCAGTTAGATTATATATCCGATGGAACCAAAGTTCGAAGGAAAAATCGACATATAGGCCTAACTGAATTTCGAATTAACCATACCGAATGTCGCAAATTTACGAGACAGATTTTTAAAATACCGATAGGTTATTATGTATTTCGAGTCTATTTCGTATTTTTTGTTTCGAAACGGTAACATTTCGCAAGATAGCAACATTAAATTATTTCACGTTATTTTTGGACTTCAATTTGACTCAAAATTTAGAGGTCAATAACTGAAATGAGAGGTTTCTGTTTAGTTTCGGAAGTTTTCGCGAACAAACGTCTCAAGAAAAGTCAGGTTTCCTAATAAAACAGAAAAATATTTCACACAAAACTAGAAAGTATTCTTGATGCCGAAAATGTACGTTGAATTGATGTAGCCTATACCACACAAGGTGTCCACAGTATGCATTTCCTCTAGCTCAGGCACGGCGAAGTATAGCTTATGCAATCGGCGCCGCTTGCGTGAAACTCGCTCCATCGCAATCTCTGAGCCTAGCGGCGCGAGTTTAAATGATTCAAGCCGCCTACAGAAAATTTTCGTTACCGTTTGTAAAATTCGTTGCTTTTTCGCCACCCGTTTGTAAAATTCGTTACTTTCGTTACCGGTAGACACCCTGGTCATCAGTAACGAGCGATCACTTCCCGCGAAATTCGAAAGTATTGCTTCCACTTTTACGGGATATAGACAAATGGAGAAAAATCCCTGATTAACAAAGAAATTCCCTGATTTTTCCCTGATTATTCCAGAAATTCATAATTCCCTGAGAATTCCCGGTTTTCCCGGGTCGTAGACACCCTGGATATGCTCTCGCGGACTTTTTTGTAGAACTTTTCATGCTGACCAATTCTTACGCTTATAGTATACTGATATTTTTAACGGTTTGCCCAGCGTAAGCTTAAGAAGCGCACGGACGCCAAGTTGTTTTCGACTTTTTCACTGAAATCGTTACTGCTTGGCTTCCTTTAATCATACATAAATTATTTTCTACAGAATCTTTCCTCGAGATATCCTTTACAGAACGGTGAAAACCGCATCAAAATCCATCCAGTGGTTCTCGAGATTACCCGTGACATCCAAGAATCGGAGATTTTTGTCTTATACTAACGAAGTAGATATTGTCGGGGAACACATGCACCAAGAGGTACTATGACGTCACACACCTCAGTGCATCTGAGTACATTTCGTCCTGTCACCGTAAGGTAACGCCAGACCCCAGCGTAACGACGAAGTCGACAAGATCATTTAAAATGATAAAAACAGATAACACTCACTAATACAGCCATCACAATTAACACCGGTTATCAGACAGTTTCTCCACTCACCCAAAGTACAGGGGGCTACATGACCGGGTTGTCGCAGCTCCTAAACTTGGGAACCAACCAACCAATCTTCAGCTGTTTGAAATTGACACTTTTTGGAACTGTTAACGAAGCTGCACAATTGGACAGTGCCTATAGAAGGTAAATTGCGGAATATAACGAAGAAGTTAGGCACAATAGGTATGTGTTAAATATTGTAATAAATTGTATTCGTTTCTGTGGCTCTTTCGAACTGGCTTTGCGTGATCATGATGAAAGTGTAACATCAACAAATCCAGGTGTTTTGAGAGAACTAATGAATTTTAGCGCTGAGTTGGATGCTGTGTTAAAGGTCATTTGGTAAGGGCAACTGTTTTCAAAGGAACGTCCAAAACAATTCAAAATTAACTTTTACAGATTGTGTTGGAGGTTTGCCAAGAAGAAGTATCAAAGCAAATAAAGGAATCGGATATTTTAGCCATTATAGCAGATGAAACTAGTGATATTTCAAATATATTTCAGTTGGCTGTTGTGTACCGATACGTAATAAGAGGCAAACAAAACATGATACACACACATTAACAGCGTGTTTACTGGATGAATTAAAGAAGCAGAAATTGAATGAAACTCCGCAAAAATGAATTGCGCAGACGTATGACAGAGCGCACTTCATGGCTGGTTCCTCTGATGGGGTTCAAGCTATAGTAAAAAAAAAAGACTGATAGTCGGTCTGAAAGACAAGACTTTAGATCATTTTAAATGCTACAAATGTTACAAATGCTGCGTGAACTCAAAGTCCGTTAGCAAGTGCAAACCAAGGTCAAAGGAGGTAGCTGGCTAGATGACGTCACGCTCACCGGAGCGCGCGGGGAAAGGAGGAAGCTCAAACAATACTATGACGTCACACACCTCAGTGCATTCTCGGTACGTTTCGTCCCGTCACCGTAACGTAACGCCAGCGTAACTACGTAGTCGACAAGATCATTTAAAATGATAAAAATCCTATCCTTACGCAGAATATGTGCCCGTCTTTGTTAGTAATAACATTTTACGTTAAAGTACAAACTTTTCAGTTGCCGTGTTTCTTTGTTGAGAATGTTTATTATCCCGGAGATTGAGACCCAACCTTAGATAACCTGCTGTGTTTAAAATTAATCCCATTAACTCAGGCATAGGGCTTAAATACATACATCTGATTTTTTTTTATGAATTCCTATAGGAAGAAGCCCAAAAGAGCCATTAAAATTTGTCTATTTGTCGAACGTACAGTTATTTTTGAAAACCCATGTATTTCAGTTTTTCTAGAACTGTAGTTTATCTAACGTTAATTCATTTTTGTTACATGTGTAAACTTCCCATATAAAATTGCGACATCAGAAATTTTGGTGCAACACCCAGCTTTACGTGCCACCGGCCGCCACTGATTCTAATAAAAAGAAAAAACCTACCAACAAAAGCATTAACCTAATAACTCCCATAAAGTCAAGATTGTATTTTATACGGTTAACTAGCAACCCAACCTGGGAACAGATGAATGCATTACGTGAAAAGCTTTTTTTTTTTTCCAATGTCATTGAACAACAACCAATATCCGTTTTACGTCTTGGCATAATGGGTTAAAATCACTGACTGGACTATTAATTATATTATCAAGGAGATGCATGTGCAACAAATTCTTGTCAGACGTAATTTAAGAATGGTAAGGTGCATGAAACACAAATCCCCCTTCCGTCCAATCTTAACTTGACTGTGAACTTTGCGGAACGAAAAGTTGACAGGCGAAATGAAGAAAAGCAGAATTGCACTTCCAGGGAAACTCCTAACACAACCACTCTTCTCTAAAGTTTTTAACTCACCATGACTCGACAGTTTGCTGCTGGCTGTATCTGGGGCAATAGGCTCGCCCGCTAGCTAAGCTGTAACTGGGGTGATAGACTCGCCCCTAGCTAGCTCGAAAACTGTCGCCTCAGTAACTGAATGGAGATTGTTGGAAGAAATTAAAACGTAAAAACACTTATAGTAGGCGATGTATTGAACATAGAGATATGCTCTCCCGGGCTTTTTTGTAGAACTTTTCATGCTGAACAATTCCTACACTTATAGTATATAGATATTTTTAACGGTTTGCCCAGCGTAAGCTTAAAATGCGCAGGGACGCCAGTTCTTTTTTGAACTTTTCACTAACATTGTTAGTGCTTAACTTCCTTTGGTCATAAATGAATTATTTTCTACAGAAATAATCGAGATATCCTTTACAGAATGGTGAAAACCGCATCAAAATCCATCCAGTGGTTCTTGAGTTTACCCGTAACATCCAAGAATCGGAGACTTTGTTTTATACTAAGTTGAGATTATATGCCAATCAGTATAATTTAATATAATATAATCCCCCTTCCGTCCAATCTTAAATTGACTGTGAATTTTGTGGAACGAAAAGTTCACAGGTGAAATGAGAGTTGCACTTCCAGGGAATGGCGAGGTGAATGAAACTCAAATCCCCCTTCCGTCCAATCTTACCCGGACTGTGTTTCACAGGAGAAATGAAGAAAACCCGAGTTGCACTTCCCGGGAAACACCAAACACAACCACCCTTTTCAGAAGTCTTAACTCAACACGACTAGACGGTTTGCTGCTGGCTGTATCTGGGGGAATAGGTTCGCCCACTAGCTAGGCTGTAACATGGATGATAGACTTGCCCTTTGCTAGCTCGTAAACTGTCGCCTCAGTAGTTGAATGGACACTGTTGGAAGACATTAAAACGAAGATCCCAAAGCCCAAAAATGTAACGGGTACATGCGTCGCAAGGTTTTAAAAAAAGCGAGAAAAGACTACAGGGAAAGAGATTACAAATTCTTGGTGATGTGTGTTCACTTTTCAGTGAATATTACAAAGTTATTACTTATTTGGATTTATAACATAACCTCTTACCTGTCATATGTCAGTCCATTTTTTTCGATTTGTACTTGCTTGCACGTGTTCCAAGTGTAACCGAATTTATTCAGTTACATTAGCTCACCCTCGGGTTTTTGCTTTGTGCAGTTAGTTTGGGGTATTTTATTCGTAACTTATTATATTGGGTTAAAGTGGGGATGAAGCGGTGATTTTTATTGTGCCTGTGTATTTTTTGTGGGCGGATTCATCTTTGGATGACCCGGGCCGACTAGAGTCATTGTTTATTAATTATCGGTTTTTGGATATTTGATATTCTGCGATTGAAAAATAACGTATTATTTATTTAAGAATTTATCAACACTTATAATAATAATAATCAATTAAGAACTTTCTCAACTCCCTTCTAATATTCAATAGTTGGAACAGTTATGAATGCATTACGTGATAAGCACTTTTCTTCGATGTAAATGAACTACGACCTATATCCGTTTTACGTCTCGGCATGATGGGTTAAAATCACTGACTGGACTATTAATTATATTATCATGGAGATGCATGTGCAACGAATTATTGTCAGACAATTTAAGAATGGCGAGGTGCATGAAACACAAATGCCCCTTCCGTCCAATCTTAACTTCACTGTGTATTTTTTGGAACGAAAAGTTCACAGGCGAAATGAAGAAAAGCAGAGTTGTACTTCCAGGGAAACTCCAAACACATGGCTATATCTGGCTATATTGCCCGCTAGCTAGGCTGTAACTGGGGTGATAGGCTCGCCCCTAGCTAGCTCGTAAACTGTCGCCTCGGTAATTGAATGGAGATTGTTGGAAGAAATGAAAACTTAAAAACACTTATAGTGGGCGATGTATTGAAGATAGAGATATACTCTCGCGGACTTTTTTGTAGAACTTTTCATGCTGAACAATTCTTACACTCATAGTATTTTAAATTTAAAAGAATATTTCTCTGTGTGGGGTTGAAAATGAAAGGAATATTGAAGAAGTCACAACAGTAACTTTTATTTCAAGAACATTTGAAGTTGGTAAAAGAATTGCTTTTCAGTCGGTCAATACGTTAATGTGCCCCATTAAATTGGGTGCGGAATTAATCTTTCATATACTCACACCTCTTCTATGCTGGGGGCCGATAACCTAGATGTTAGGCCCCCTTAATACAACAATTATCATCATCTTCTTCTATGCTGGATAAATATTAGATGGATTAATTATACATTTAATACACTTATTGAAAAGGGCATGGGGTGTATAAAAAAGTGGATAATTAATCCATAATTTGACACAGTAACTTGTCAATGTCTCAAAAACACTATCTCGACTTAGTATAAAACAATGTCCCCGATTCTCGGATGTCACGGGTAATCACGAGAACCACTGGATGGATTTTGATGCGGTTTTCACCATTCTGTAATGGATATCTCGAGAAAGGTTTATGTAGAAAATAAATTATTTATGATCAAAGGAAGCCAAGCAGTAACAATTTCAGTGGAAAAGTAAAAAAAAAAAAAAAAAAAAACTGGCGTCCGAGCGCTTTGTAAGCTTACGCTGGGCAAACCGTTTGTTTGTCAGGTTATTGTTTGTATTGTTGAATGGCCATGAGAGAGGTTGGTGGGTGATTCAAGAACGGGACACCTGGGTGTGTGGATGTAATTGTGCGTTAGGGGAGGGGGCGGGGGAGAATAACGTGGCCTGCTGCTTGCTAAGGAATCTGCAATTTAATTCACCTTGCAAATTATTTGAGCACCGCCAACTTAAACTAATAATTAATGTCCCTTAGATGATAATGTGGTTTTGTAGACTTAGCTGATTTCTGGACGTTCCTGTACTGACGTCCACTTCACTTCACTTTCTACTGTGGACTGGTGTGTCTGATCTAGAGCTGGTGATAATCGATTTTCGGTTAATCACATAATTTAAAATTAATCGAAAACAATTGAATCGGTCGGAGCTGAAAAGCATTAAGTCAAAACTGGTCATTTTGAAAACGATTAGTATCCTGAAATATTGACCCAAGGGCCTTGGAATGTCATAAGAGAGAATTAAGTCAGCCTTCTGTTTAAGCCAGAAACCACTGTTACATGTAGTGCGATCAGAGGAGAAAAGCATTAAGTCAATGACTTGCTGCCCTTCCGCGCCATATTCCGTACTTAATGTTGGCCGCACTGCAAGATTCCCGCATGTTACAGTGCTATTGTAAATTACATTTGTACAGGGTTTAGGTAGTTTTATGTTACAAATCCATTTTAAAATAAAATATCATGTGAAATATTCATTCTGGATGGCTTTATGCCGCACCAAACTGACCACGGAGGTGATGGCATTAAGTCAAGTTTCCAAAATTGATTTGAAAAAAAAAAAAAAAAAAAAAAAAAAAAAAAAAAAAAGTTTATTAACTTAAAATTGATATTCTGCTAACACAAATAATATATATACTGAGCAGGTGCTTCACAACACAGATGACTAATATAGTGTGTTTGTTATGTTCTGTTCTGTCAATGACGTTTTATCTGTCTCCTGAAAAGTAGTGAAAACCGACTTAATACTTTTCAGCTCCGGCCGATTCAATTAATCGACTAACTCTGCCATCGATTAATTGAATAACCGAAGAATCGATTAATCGGTTCCCGAAGAATTGATTAATTGATTAGTAGACACGAGATAAGAAAAGAAGTGTTGAAAATAATTGAAATGCTTAAGTTGAGCTACGATTATTTTCGGAATGATGTATAGAAATCTATGTAAGTTACTTTTTGGGTAAATATACCCTACAAAGTGTCCTTGGTTGATTCCTAAGTTTAGGGGCTGTGACAACGCGGTCATGTAGCCCCGTGTACTTTGGGTGTGTGTAGAATCTGTCTGATAACAGTGTTAATTGTGATGACTGTAGTAGTGTGTGTTATCTGTATTTCAGGTAAGGACTACAGACAATCAATTTCAAGTAGTTCCTACTTTTTCTACCAAATACTACCATTAACGACACCAAGCTGCGATCTTGGCTACTAGATGCCACCACAACCTGGCGGCGACCGTTGGAACGTAATTTTAATCAATCAAATGTCTGTTTTGGTGCAGAAATACCATCAAGTCAACATTTTCAGGGGTGAGGCAGTTCCGCTTTCAGTTACAATGTTTCCTGCACTTGAAAACACTCTTTCAGCGCTGCAGGAGGTTGCGGGGATGATTAAGTATTTCTTCGCTTGTTTAGAGAGCCTTGGATAAATAGTTCAGTTCATTTTCCACCAGTGGAAAGAATGAGTGTCCAAGTCGGCCAGTGAATTCCCGAGATAGGCGTCCAACTCGTCTATTGCAATGTTCTGTGGCTGGAACAAGAAGGTGATGGGATCCTAAATTGCGTTGCGTTGACTGGTGTTTTGACTTTGACCATTTGGCAGCTCCACACGTTGTATCTCTTCCCTCAGGTACTCTCGAATTTTAATTATGACTTCTTTGGAGCTTTCAGACGTTTGAGTGATGTGCCGAGGATCAAGAAGACTGGCTAACTGACATGGTGATACAGGATCCAACGTGTCTCGTTCGAATCATTTGACGATGTTGGCTGAAACGATTTCTTTGAAATGTTTGAGCACTTCCATCATTGCTTGTGCTTATTGGGTCGGCTGTGGCATAAGATTATTTCTTACCAGACTGTTCAGGAGTGGACGCACTATGGACAGAGTTGCTTCCATTTCCGAACACAACACAGTTGTCGCCATTTCCAACGGCTTTCAACATTCTACAAGTTGTTCGATCACGCATCATTCTTCCTCATTCATCTCCAGCCGTAACCGGTTCTTATGCTGAGTCGGTACGAATGGCTGCAATCGTCGTCCGTTGATCAATTAGCCAAGATAGCATATATTGTAGGTTGAGTTCCATCGTGTAGGACAACTCTGAATGAGATGCTCTTCAGGATGATTAATTTGAGCTTGTTTCAACTGGCTCACCACCTGACTTGCTCTTTGTATTGTAGACTAATACAGCTCAAGCCCGCTATTTATACATAATTGAAGAGTGTGCGCTGCACATGCTACATCCCCCTTGATGTTGTATTGGTAGTCTAGACAACACGCAGAACTCTTCATGTTGCTGGCGTTGTCACGCAGTGCTCCGAATATTTTATCTTGTATATTATACTGCAGCTTGCAACAGAGTCATAAATTTGGTTTGCAAGCTCTTCCACTGCATGGCTGAGATCCATCGAGCTCGTTATAAGTGTTAAATGGTGAGCTTCCCAATCATCATTTAAGAAGTGCGCCATGACCGTGAGGTAGCTTTCTTTGGATACTGAAGTCCATGCATCAGAGGCCAGCGCGACCGAAGAACATTTCTTCAATTCCTGCTCCATTTTGTGCCATAGATCATCACGTCTCTTTTCTACTCTTTTTTGAATAGTTTGTCGGGCTGGGATCTTTTATTCCGGTTCTACTACTGCCATGAAGCGCTTTAAGACCTCATGATCACAATAGGCTACTGGAAGCATGTCCATCGCAATCATGTAGGCCAATGCCTGTGAAATCCTTTCAGAGCGTTCTTTAGTAATGGGGAGACTAATCCTATTCCTCCATCGTTCATCTCTCCGTTCTGGGTCCCTCAGTGTGTTTGTCTCTGTAGTTGCACTGGCAGACGTTGATGGCGATAAATGGGCAAAAGATTCATGCAATGATGACGGGGTGGATGCGTTGACACTGCTATCATCGTAGTCAGATTCTTTGCCAGAATAACTGAAACGGAATAAATACACGTTGATACTAGTTACGACTGACATTAAGTTTTCTTTTTACCACCTCGTGCTGTAGTGGCTAGCATTCTTGGCTGCCACCTAGGAAGTCTGGGTTCTATAGTCCGGGACAGCTTAATTAAGTTACTAGATCAAAACAGGGTAGGCAACATTAACAGCCGTCCCCTATGCCTACGTAAATGTTGGTTTATGCTTGCATTTCTTGAAGTTAAGTTGTTTTCAGGTGCGAGCACATTGTCGCCAACCCTGCTTAAAATCTCGCCATCTCCAAAGACCATAATACCAGTAAAATTTCTCAGCACACAGTTGCCGACATTTTTCTCCCACAATGCATATTCCGCACATCCTCCCAACATAATAATTACGAATTTTACTAGTGCCTATTATCTGAATAATTTCACAGTTTTCTTTGCAATTTAAAGTCTAATGAAGTTAAAACAAGTTGTACAAGGTAAGTACTATTAATATACATCGATTAAAACAGTTTTTACAGTTATTATAGACCCTTGATTATGGAATGTGTGCGTGTTCATACCCACTCGTCTGAGATGTTTGCAAGCTTTTATTTAATTAATTTTTGCATAAATTCTTATTTAGATTTCATCATGACGTCTAAAAAACACGAGAACAAGATTGCAGATGGATTGGAATAACTCTACGAAGATCACTGGCGAATCAACTAGGTTTTGAGTAAGTAGCCTAGACCCTATCTACATAATTAAAAGTACAAAGTTATTTAATTATTGTTTTATTTATTTTTATATTCAGTCCGAGCACAAATAATGTAATAAAGAACCTTAATGGTCTTTGGAAATTTTGGGAAAGTCTTCCGACTGCATTTTTCGTATAATACACACCAAACATAACCTAAAATATAGCCTATGTCTACAAGTTCACTCCCAGGGACATATTCTTAGGATCAATTCGCCTTGTAATATACCGGTAATGTAATGTACCGGTATCTTATTCTCGACTTCCAAGTGCCGTCAGCCATAATATTATAATACATTGTATATGTTACTCGAAAGTTTGAAAGTAGTCTATGATTCACACTCGGCTAGTTGTAGTGCGAATGCATTGGCGATTATTTATGTAGTTGTCTACTGACCTAGAGCCTACTTAGTAGTAGGCAGATGAAATATTTATATTAGGCCTATTTTTGTTTCAGTTATGGTTGCGACAGATTAGTGTGGAAGCCTTCAACTAACTTCAAGGGTTGTCCAACATGAATCACTCATCATTCTGAAGAGCCATATGCACTGCGCATGAGTCACAGATGCACATTTCCAGAGAATACCAACAATATCACTTGGTTCTCTTTTAGTTCTCGACATAAGTTACTGCACCACTGAATGTCTGGGTGAAAATTACTGATGTACTTAAGTTGGGTGAGACAAAGTCACTGTTCGCTACTTGGTTAGATGACACAGTTCGTGCGAAGCCACTGGTTGCAATACGTTATAAATATTCCTCGCAACTATAGCCTAGGCTACTTGCATTATTAATTCTGAATGAAAGTACAGTAGAACGCGGCCTATACATTTGCATCGGATATAAATGTGACTTTTACATACCTTGTGTCCTTGTTTCATCTTCTGGGCAATATTACGTACTGAAATTAGGAACCCTGGTCACTACTGCATTTCCTATATGTGCATAAGTACATAAATATGAGTTTTTATTTATTGCTCTTTAAAAACGGCTGCCATGTTCCAACAGTGCTTGCATCTCATTGAACTGTCAACAAGGCGCACTCTAGCGGCACACATTGTTGCCAACATGTGAAATACAAAATCGGCTTCCTTTGGTCATAAATGAATATTTTTTCTAAAATTACCTCCCTCCAGAACAGTGCAAACCGCATCAAAATCCATCCAGTGGATCTCGAGATTACCCACTTTCTTCAGCTCAATGGCTTTTCCGCCAACTGTCAGAATACAACTCTAGAATAGACGACTGTCTGGACGAAACCATTGGCCGCTACTAGGCCAGGTGACTGTGTGGATGAAAATTACTGCTTTTAATACAAGCAAGGGGGTCTGGGGTATAAGCCCCAGGTTAGGTTTGTATGTAAAGCCTTATTCCGGGTTCACCACGCTCTAACTAAGAGGCAAGACCAGTGCCAAACAATAATGCTGGCACTGCTGAAAAATGTAACAACACCCTTTAGCGATAAAATGTTCAACTCTTGTATCTGTCACATTACATAAGTTACTGTAGAAAATTTTCCAGATTTTGATGGAGGTAGACTGTTTGTCAATCGCTAGGCAAAGTTAAGAGTAGCGTACTCCCAGCATCAAACGCCATATTGTGTTTTTAAATCGCTAGGCAGCGCTGCCAAGGGAATTAATGTGGTGGGCAAGTTGGTCATAATTACTCGGTGCTATTTGTGCTGAATAAGCATTAAACCTTTGGAGTAGTGACACTCCGTAGTTGCGTGTTGTGTTTCTCCTACCAGCTGTGAACACTATGATTTGTGTCATGGATTTGTATGTTAATTGCATGAATCTTAATTTCATGGCTTGATTTCGTTTATTGAAAAGTGCTGTGATGGCTGACCAATAATTGTTAGGTCGTTACACCATACAAACACCACCCCTGGTGTTTGTCACGCACAGTGGGGGTGAACACGCATCAATAATTTTCATCCAAACCAATGGTTTGTGGCTAGACCAATCATTTTTAGGCACTGAGGCGCTAGTTTTGCCGATTAGTTCGAAACATGGAATCCTTGCGATCAGCGTTCATTACAGTGGTAAATACGGTTCTACATACAAAACAAAACTAACCTGGGGCTTACGCCCAGTAGTGCAATCAGTAATTTTCGTCCAGACAGTCGTCTAACTAAGAAGAGCCCGATTATTTCTTATTTTTTCCCCCACATAATTGCAACATTACATGTGTCGTCTAATGTAGGCCTATTTTGTATCGGATATGTTGGTAACTAATGATGTCAATGTGATCGCTGCAGCAGTTTCACATACTAAATATGCTGTCGAACATGGCTGCGGCCGTTAAATATACAATAAATAAAAACACATATTTAAGTGATTAAGCACATATATCCGGTGCAGAAGTGATCAAGGTTAGTAGTTACAACTGACAATGCCCCCCCCCCCCAAAGATGAAATATGGTATGAAAATTATATATTATCAAAGTGAAAGTGAAAAGGAAAAGAGTGATACGTTGTACAGAACTAATCTGAAATTTCCCTACAGTATATAAGACGTGTTGTAAAGGGGATAGCGGGAGGGTTAGAGACAGCGAAGGAGAAGAAATCTATTAGGACATCATTTCCACAATTATTATTCATCATTACACAAGGTATTTAGGCTAATTTAAGTATTCTACTTAGTTCATCACTCCTGAAGTGTTACCTCTATTACGGTACGTATGTCGTTTTGCCTTTAACATTTTTGCTTGAAGACGGGCTATTATTTTATGTAATTTCTTAATTTATTCCACTAATATGTATCGGTTTTCCAATATTTGCATTATTTATGTAAATTTTAGATGGTTGGCTACAGAAAATACTGAGATCTGTTTTACAAAACGCTTTAACTCGCAAATTTCGTTACATATTTTTGCAAATCTTACAATTTTCTAATTTTTAGTAAGGTGAGTTGGGGTAAGTGCATACCCTAAAAATGCAAGTGAAACTTTGAATTTTAAATGCATCTAAACTAATTGCAATACCAAAACAAGACTTTTTCTGCATATTGACTGGTTAATTGTGTGTGACTACTGCATCTTGAATGTTTGCTTCGAGAATGTATATTCCATTAGGAAATTAAATATCACTATAATGTCCAGGGTACGCACTTGCCCCGTGATATGGGGCAAGTGCAACTCTAGCCTATATTCTTCCATTAAATGCTTTACACATAATCGCAGGGCAAGTTTGTGTTCTCTACTTATTAAGCTATTGGATGCATATTTCAGAATTTATAAAGTTATGTTTTCTATTAAATTCTTCACCTTAGAATGTTGGGGTGTGTAAGATGCAAAATTACAGCCATTGGAAAACATCACAAGCATATGAAAATTAAAGACAAAAACTGGCGTTTACTCACATTTTATCAGTAGGTAAGTTGCTTAGGTTTCAACGCAATTTATTAACGTAACAGTAACTAAAAACAAACTGTAAAATCAAGTTAAGTTATACCAAATAAGTATAAAGAAAATAAATGTCGACAGAAGATACACTGTATCAAGGCACATTAAAAATTGTTTATCATATTTTTAAAATAAAATTGTTTATCAAATTTTTAAAATAAAGAAACGAAAATTAAACATTGTCACTAACAGTATATTGTTACGGCTGTGAGTTTGTGTCATCACTCGCCGCATGAGTCACAACTGCCCCAGGGCTGGGCTGTGCCCTGCCTCCTGTATTGCTTGCGCCTTATGCAACAGGGCTACTAGGACAAAGGGATAGTCCAGAATATTCGTGACTGGACCAGCGATGGAAACCTCGAGAAGCCGTGAACCCTGGATGGATCTAGAAGCATTTATTGAGTCACCGGCCTGCTATATAAGTGCGACCTGTCAAGCAGTTGTTGTTGTTGTGTTTTACGAGCTAGTGTGAGCGATTATCCTGAGCGACAGAAGTGTGGCGACTTGCGAAACCCCTAGTGGAGCGGGGAAGTGAGACTCCTACAGAGGAACTGTGTCTTGAGCGAGTGTGTTTATTTCCAGTGCGACAGAAGTGATTGTGCTACATTGTGAAACGGTGTGTAGTACGGTGACAGGCTGGGTGCAGCTATTTCCAGCTAGCGTACGGGACCGGACTCATTAGCAAAGAGGATTAACTGTGGTCTGTTGACAAGTGAAAGGGGAAGTGTTCTCGCCGTAAGAAAACTGGAGTAAGGTAATAATTGCTTGTATTTACTGAAGAGTGCTGTATCCTTCTGGCCGCAATAAAGTTAATTATTTCTTTAAGCAGTAATTGGTATTGTGCTTCCTACCCACCGTAATCCAGTTAACAAAGGTGCCACTAGGGGGTGGCACGTAACAACTGGTGTCAGAAGCCGGATTACGAACTCAAGCACAACACCTGACGGTCCTGGTTTCAAAACCCGAGCAGGTCATTTTCTCTAATTTTCCTGTGAGTGCATGCCCTTTACAAGACAAACAACTAAAATGGAGGAGAAATTGGCAGCATTGCTAGAAAAGTTAAATGGCCTGGAAACCAAGATGAAGGATGGCCAGAAGAATTTAACCAAGGAGCTAACTGCCAAATTAGAAGACGGCCAGAAGAAGATGGAAGACGGTCGAAATAAGTTAGCGGAGGACCTGAAGAAGATGGAGGATGGCCAGAAGAAGATGGAGGACGGCCAGAAGAAGTTAGCCGAGGACCTAACTGCCAAACTAGAAGACGGCCAGAAGAAGTTAGCAGAGGACCTACTGCCAAACTAGAAGACGGCCAGAAGAAGATGGAAGACGGTCAAAATAAGCTAGAGGAGGACCTGAAGAGGATAGAGGACGGCCAGAAGAAGATGGAAGACGGTCAGAATAAGTTGACACAGGACCTGAAGAAATTAGAACAGGGTCTGCGTGAGGAAGTCACGGCAGTGGAAAAGAAGTTCGACGCCTTACAAGTGGAAGTAGCCGAGCTGCGCCAACGCCCGCTGATGGGGGTGGAGGAGAAATTCAATGTCTTACAAAAGGAAGTTGCCGAGCTGCGCCAACGCCCACTGACGGGGGTGGAGGAGAAATTCAACGCCTTGCAAGTGGAAGTTGCCGAGCTGTGCCAACGACCGCTGATGGGGGTGGAGGAGAAATTCAACGCCTTTCAAGTGGAAGTTGCCGAGCTGTGCCAACGCCCGCTGATGGGGGTGGAGGAGAAATTCAACGCCTTACAAAAGGAAGTTGCCGAGCTGCGCCAACGCCCACTGACGGGGGTGGAGGAGAAATTCAACGCTCTACGAGAGGAAGTTGCCGAGCTGCGCCAACGCCCGCCCACCGTTACACCGGGAACATCAGGAACGGGACATAGCAGAGTGACGCCCCCAACCTTCGACGGAAAGGTCCCGTGGAGCACCTACTTATGTCAGTTCGAGGCGGCCTGTTCCATAAATAACTGGAACAACACAGAAAAGGCTACAGCTCTCATTGTAGCGCTGAGAGGTGACGCCCTTAACGTCCTTCAGGCCATCCCGACTGGATCCCAGGACTACGCTTCCCTGATCGCCCATATGGAGTCCCGATATGGAGATAGCCATCTTCAGCAGGCCTATCAGATGCAGCTCCGGACCCGGGTACAGAAGAACGCGGAAACCCTGCAGGAGTTCGAGATGGACATCGCACGCCTCGTAAGGCTCGCCTACCCAACAGCGCCGGCCGACTTTCTGGAGCAGATAGCGACGCAGACTTTCACCGACGGGCTACGGGACTCGGACACTCAACAGGCGCTGCGTCTCGTGCGCAATAAGACCCTGGCAGATGCGCTGAGCCACGCACTTGAGTTCGAGACGGCAAAACAGGCATCCAGAATGCACGCGCGGGTGCGTCAAGTGGACGTCAACGAACCAGCAAAAACCAACAAGACCAAGCCCCTGGCCGATGAACTGATGGAGGCGCTAGGCCGGTTCTTCAAGAGTCGCAGTACCACCAACAAAAACGTAGCCGAAGAACATCCGGAGAGGCGGCCCGGAAGAGGACTACCGACCTGCTGGACCTGCCGTAAGAGAGGCCACCTGAGCAAGGACTGCGGTGATCGCCGCCGCCAAGGGTTTCCGTCGGGACAGTCAGTCGTAGGGAAACCTCGCGGCCTAGGAAAGCCAGTAGCAGCCAGCCTTGGGGGGCAAAGGTTGGCTTGTGACAGTCGTCAAGCTCCGGCAGTCCAAGTTCGTGTGACGCAGTTACGGAGGGATAATAGCAGCCTGATGGTCGACGGAGTCGTCAATGGAGAGAGCTGGCCCATGCTAATCGACACGGGAGCATCGAGGACCATCGTCAGTCCCACCGTGATCCCGAAGTGGAGAGTGCAACCCACACAAAGGAACCTCCAGCTAATAACCGCGACCGGAGAGACCGCACCGGTACATGGCAAAGCATCACTGGAGTTCGTCATTGGTCGACGGGCGATAAAGCATCCAGTGCTTGTGGCTGACGTATCAAATGAAGTGATCATCGGACTGGACTTCCTGGACCAGAACAACATCATCTTGGACTTGAGTACCAACACTCTGCACTTCGGAGGTGAGGAACTTGCTTTGCAACCAGCAAGTCACCGCACGACGAGTAAGGCTGAGAGAGGACGTCATCGTTCCTGCCAGGACGGAGGTCAGCGCCGCCGTAATTGTCGACGGAACTGCTGAGGGAGTGGCGGCTGTCATCGAGCCAAAATATGAGGACATCCAGACAAAAGGATTGCTAGTTGCCAAGACCCTCATCAACACGACGCCTCGGCCGTACGTCCGCCTGTCCAACCTGAACGACTATGATATTACGGTTCACCGGGACACCAACCTAGGAGTCTGCGAGCCCGTTACCTGGATTGCCCGCATCACAGAAACGACGGACGGACACCTGCAGACGGACAACCGAAGAAGACGCGCCCTGCCAGAAGAACTACAGAAGCTGTACCAAGGATCCCAGGACCATTTAGACGAAGAGCAATCACGCCAACTTCAGGACCTGCTACGCGAATTCCAGGACGTCTTCTCCGTGGGGAGCAAAGACTTTGGCAGGACAAGCTTGGTCCAGCACAGAATCGACGTTGGGGACAGCGCACCGATTAGGGCCCCATTCCGACGTGTCCCGCTCGCCAAGCAAGCCGAAGTCGACCGGATGGTAGAGATGAAGAAGCAAGGGGTGATCGAGCCATCACATAGTCCTTGGAGTTCTCCGGTCGTGCTTGTGAAGAAGAAGGACGGTTCCACCAGGTTCTGCGTGGACTACAGGCGGGTGAACGACGTCACGAAGAAGGACAGCTACCCTCTACCCCGGATCGACGACACGCTGGACACCATATCAGGGTCAAGATGGTTCTCCACCTTGGATTTGAAGAGTGGCTACTGGCAAGTGGAGGTCCACCCTAAGGACCACGAGAAAACGGCGTTCTCTGTGGGCAGCGGGCTCTGGCAGTTCACCGTCATGCCATTCGGTCTGTGCAACGCCCCTGCGACCTTCGAAAGGCTAATGGAGTCCATTCTGAGGGGACTACACTGGAAGACCTGCCTGGTATACCTAGACGACGTCATCGTTCTGGGGAGGAGCTTCGAGGAGCACTACAGCAACCTGAAGCAAGCTGAAGTTGAGCCCCAAGAAGTGTCAGCTCTTCCAGAAGCAGGTCCAGTACCTTGGGCATATCGTCTCCGAGGAAGGGGTGCGCACCGACCCAGAGAAGACCGCAGCTGTGAGGGAGTGGCCAGTTCCGACGGACAAGTCCCAACTACGAAGCTTCCTGGGACTCTGCACTTATTACCGTCGCTTCGTGAGAGGATTCTCCGACATCGCCAAACCTTTACATCGATTGACTGAGAAGGACCAACTCTTCACGTGGACAGCAGAATGCCACAGTGCCTTCGAACAACTCAAGCAGGCTCTGTGCACCGCACCTATTCTGGCCAACCCCAGACCTGGAACAAGGTTCATCGTCGATACCGATGCCAGCGACTTTGGCATAGGGGGAATCCTGTCGCAAGTAGTGGACGGCGAGGAGAGAGTAGTGGCCTACTTCAGCAAGACCTTGTCAAAGCCAGAAAGGAACTACTGCGTCACCAGGAAGGAGCTGCTCGCCATCGTGAAGACCATTGAACACTTCCACAAGTACCTGTACGGGCAAGAATTTCTCATCAGGACCGACCATGCATCCCTGCGGTGGATCATCTGGTGGACACCTAGGGATAAAGAAGACCCTGGAGAAGCTGAGAGAGCGGTTCTACTGGATCGGATGCCGAACGGACGTGGAGAACCACTGCGCGAGGTGCCACGATTGCGCAGCCAGCAAGGGCCCAGGACGAAGACGACGGGGTCCACTGAAGACCTACAACGTGGGCGGCCCCATGGAGAGAGTGGCCATCGATGTTGCTGGGCCATTCCCGTTAAGCGAGGCAGGGAACCGCTACATATTAGTCGTCAGCGACTACTTTACCAAATGGCCGGAGGTGTATGCGCTCCCTAACCAAGAAGCCGCGACGATCGCAGAGACCCTGGTGAAGGAATTCGTCAGCCGGTACGGAGTACCCCTGGAGCTGCACTCCTACCAAGGGAGGAACTTCGAGTCGCAGGTGTTCCGGAACCTATGCCAGCTGCTGGGAATCCGGAAGACAAGGACAACGCCGCTACACCCTCAGTCCGACGGGATGGTAGAGCGATTCAATCGCACCATCGAGAACCATCTCCGAATAGTTGTCAGCGAGCACCAGAGGGATTGGGACAAGCATCTTCCACTATTTCTCCTGGCCTACCGCGCCGCCGTGCATGAAGCCACCGGGTGCACACCAGCCCGGGCCATGTTTGGGAGGGAGCTCCGTCTACCTGTCGATCTTGCCTTCGGCCGACCTGGGAATGATCCGATCCCGGTAAGCCAGTATTGTCAAGAACTGGTCGACCAACTGGAGGACGTGCACGCGTTCGCGAGGAGGAAACTGCGGATCGAGACCGACCGAATGAAGACCCGATACGACCAGCAGACGGATGCCGGAGGATTCCACGAGGACGACCTGGTCTGGCTCTTCAACCCATTACGGAAGAAAGGCCTGTCACCCAAACTGCAGAAGTCCTGGGAGGGCCCGTACCGAGTCGTGAAACGGATCAACGATGCCGTCTACAGGATCCAGCGGAGCCCGAGGGCGAAGATGAAGATCGTGCATCGAGATCGCCTGGCAGCCTACGGAGGGACACAGACGGACCAATGATTGATCGGGACGATCAGCCTTTTTAGGAAGGGGGTGGTGTTACGGCTGTGAGTTTGTGTCATCACTCGCCGCATGAGTCACAACTGCCCCAGGGCTGGGCTGTGCCCTGCCTCCTGTATTGCGTGCGCCTTATGCAACAGGGCTACTAGGACAAAGGGATAGTCCAGAATATTCGTGACTGGACCAGCGATGGAAACCTCGAGAAGCCGTGAACCCTGGATGGATCTAGAAGCATTTATTGAGTCACCGGCCTGCTATATAAGAGCGACCTGTCAAGCAGTTGTTGTTGTGTTTTACGAGCTAGTGTGAGCGATTATCCTGAGCGACAGAAGTGTGGTGACTTGCGAAACCCCCAGTGGAGCGGGGAAGTGAGACTCCTACAGAGGAACTGTGTCTTGAGCGAGTGTGTTTATTTCCAGTGCGACAGAAGTGATTGTGCTACATTGTGAAACGGTGTGTAGTACGGTGACAGGCTGGGTGCAGCTATTTCCAGCTAGCGTACGGGACCGGACTCATTAGCGAAGAGGATTAACTGTGGTCTGTTGACAAGTGAAAGGGGAAGTGTTCTCGCCGTAAGGAAACTGGAGTAAGGTAATAATTGCTTGTATTTACTGAAGAGTGCTGTATCCTTCTGGCCGCAATAAAGTTAATTATTTCTTTAAGCAGTAATTGGTGTTGTGCTTCCTACCCACCGTAATCCAGTTAACAAAGGTGCCACTAGGGGGTGGCACGTAACAATATATTCATTTAAATAACATCATGATGTGTTTAAATCTCCTTATTAATAAATCAAAAGTAAGTTTCACTCGTGGTCCATCATAAAAAATCGTCAAATTAAGTTTCACTATTACCCATTCACTGAATGTTGTTCTGAGTAAAGGAAATGGGAAACAACAGTTTTCCCCTGCGGTCTACACATGGCGGAGGGATAATAGACACTATTTCGTCTTCTAAAATATCACTGATATCATCGTTTGGATAAGCACTTGCCCCGTTGGGCAGGGACGAACTTACCCCGCATACTTGTTCTGACGGGGCAAGAGCAACCCCTCATGTTTTTGTAATTAGTTACGTGGTATTTCTATGATTAAATATGTTTATGAAAAGAGTATACTTATAACTTTTAAACTTTCCATAAATGAAGTTATTTCAATGAGCGATGGTCCAGATACAGCGTGGATTCGGGAAGCACGGTAAACTCTGATGCTTCGTTGACAGCATTACCTTCAGAACTGGCCTATACATCCGCTTGTTAGTCGACTTCACCCGCGACATCTAGTGTTAAATGAACGCAAGACAACTTACCCTAACTCCCCAAGAGATGTCAGAACGAGTTTCAAACGGACAAATACCAGTGATGCACTTGCCCCGAAAATGCTCTTGCCCCAACTCACCTTAATGTTCTTTTGGGCTGATTTTTTTTTTTCTTCAAACAAAACAGTGTTAATGTTTGCACTGCACAACACCACTGGTCACTAAAAACAAGTGTTTCCACCCTTAGCGTCTTTGACAGCTTGTAAACACTCGGGCATACGGTTCACAACTCGTCGAATCACATTTGCTGGGATGCAATCCCATTCCTCCAGCAGCAATGTTCTCAGCTGTGCCAAGGTGGTGGGGTCACATTGTCGGACGTTCTTTCCAAGCATATCTCGTACATGTTCGATGGGGTTTAAGTCAGGACTACGAGCTGGCCAGTCCAGGGTTTGAATCCCCACTTCCTGCAGATATTATACAAAACAGCGAGCAGTATGAGGGCATTATCCTGCATCAGCATGAAATTCTGACCAATGAAAGGCGCAAAGGGCATCACATGGTTCATCAGGATCTCTTCGATGTACCTTTGGGAATTGAGTGTCCCGTGATCGATGCACACCAACTCAATGCGGGCCATAACGTTGATGCCACCCCACACCATAACCGAGCCACCTCCAAATGGAGTCCTGGAGGAGAAAGCAACAAGGCTGTACATCTCCTCGCGCCTTTTCCACATTCTCTCTCTTTCATCAGGAGATCTAAGATTAAAGCGACTCTCGTCAGTGAAGAGAATAGGGGCCCACTGCTCGTGTTCTACAAATGCCAGTTGCTATTCCTAGAAGAACAATAAGCGAGCGGCAACACTCATAACCCTTAAATGCTTACAGTGCGCTTCCCGCCATCGAAGATTGGGTAATTGGTGGTAATAAACCACCCTAAGAAATGTCATATTATCAATTACTATTCACGGATGTTTCAGATGTTTGTTCTAATGCGTGAAAAGCTTTTAAAATGTGATTACATCTTTTTCATGGCTAATTATATACTGTTTATATTAAATTTTTACTGTTCCACTTTTTTTGCCGGTCTGTGTATTACTCCGTCGATAAAGCTTGCCTTTCAACGCATGTATTTAACTAGTCAATTTGTCAGTGAATTCAGTGAATTTTCTGCAAGTGGCTTATAATGTGCCAGGTGACGAAAGGTCAGGAGAGTATTCTACCAACCATCTCGAGCTGTGCCGCTAGCATTTTTTGGGGCAGTTGGTCCTGGTTCGATTTTTGGCTCTGCCAAGAAATTTTAATTTTGGTCTGAGGGATGGAACAAGGCCCACTAAGCCTCGTGAGGCAAAACTGAGAAGAGGAGGGTTCGCTTCCCATCTTAGCCATCTTGGAAGTGGTTTCCGCACTTCTACTCCAGGCAAATACCGGGATGGTTCCTAATTTAATCCCAATCCTCATCTGAACTTCTTGCATCTCAACAGGGATTTGTCAATAGGCTTTCAATAGCTTGTCTCAATTCTGCTTCCAAATATGTAGGCCTATACATGCAAGAAATGAGTATGGTACTTATAAAAAATAAAGAAATAATAGACTGTTGAGGACTGATGACCAAGATGTCCCTAACTTGAGCAAGGACTGCTTCACAACTTTATGTAAAATGTAAAGGGCCTTTACGTAGTTTGGATCATTTGCGTACGTGTTACAAGGATGTGTGTGCTGACTTTTTGGTGTTAAATGATGTAGGTTGGCAACACCAAAAGTGGTGGCCATGTTGGTTTTCTAGTAACTTATTTAAGGTGCCCCGGACTATATTCCCGGCTCTGCCAAAATATTTAATTCTGGTCTGAGGGCTGGAGCGGGGTACACTCGGCCTTGTGAGGCAAAATTGAAAAGAGGTGGATTCGATTTCCGTATCATCCATACTGGAAGTGGCTTTCCGTGGTGACCCACTTCGACTCCAGGTGAATGCCCGTACGGTTCCTACCTGAACGCCACGGCCATCTCCTTCCCAATCGTCACTCGATTACCAAATACACACACTAATACAGCCATCACTATAACATAGGTTATCAGACCAAACATCTACCCTCACCCAATTACACAGGGCTAAATGACCATGATGTCCAGGCCACTCAAATGATTCAACAACAACAACAACATTTCATTTTGAATCAAGTCAATTCCAGAATACCTGCTGTCTGCGAGTCTGACTTCGATTCGTTAACTACCATGATTCAATAATCAATAATTACTTAAGGGCTTTTGTGACAATTGTTTACACTCGTTAGTAAGATTCTTTGAATCCTCTCTTGACTAAAACCCACCTTCCCTCACACTGCATTCCTAACTATAGTCCAGGACACCTTAAATAAGTTACTAGAAAACCAACATGGCCGCCACATTTGGTGTTGCCAACTTACATCATTTAACACCAAAAAGTCAGCACACACATCCATGTAACACGTATCGCAAATGATCCAAGCTAAGTAAAGGCCCTTTTACAAAAATAAGTTTTACATGAAGTTGTGAAGCAGTCCTTGCTCAAGTTAGGGACATCTTGGTCATCAGTCCTCGACAATAACTCTTAAGCAGTATTATGGTAGTGAAGGTAACTTAAATTATCTCTTCTAGATTGATTTTTAAAGCATCATATAAAATGCATAAGAACAGAAACATTAATACTTACTCAATTATTTTCGCCAGGGAGCTAAAGATGAGCATGTTCATTTCTTCTTATAGGCTATATTTTTATAATTAGTCCAAAAAATGCAGACCATTCTGTTTTAAGATGAGTGTTCAGAGAAGGATTTAGGAGTAGGAGAGAAATATAATAGTAGGGTATATATTAGCTTATTATTTCTTTATTTTTGATAAGTACCGTACTCATTTCTTGCATGTATAGCCTACATATATGAAGGCAGAATTGAGACAAGCTGTTGAAAGCCTATTGGCAAATCCCTATTGAGATGCAAGATGATTGGTCCAATGCTTAGGCCTAAAACCATTCGAACTAGTCTTGGATTTTAGGGGCATAAGACTAATGGCAACTCGAAGATTTCAACTTGGAATGGTAGAAAGTAGCAGTTGGTTGATTTTGGGGCTTTGTGACATCATGGTCATGTAGATCTGTGTACTTGGGCATGTGGAATTTGTCTGATAACCTGTGTTATTGTGATGGCTGGATTAGTGTGTGCATTTATTATTTAGATGAGGATTGGGAACGAGGTGGCCATGGCCTTAAATTAGGAACCATCCCGGCATTTGCCAGGAGTAGAAGCGTGGAAACCACTTCCAAGATGGCTAAGATGGAAATCGAACCCTCCTTTTCTCAGTTTTGCCTCACGAGGCTGAGTGTGCCTTGTTCCATCCCTCAGACCAAAATTAAAATTTCTTGGCAGAGCTGGAAATTGAACCTGGACCAACTGCCAAAAAATGCTAGCCGCACAACGCGAGATGGTTGGTAGAATAGTCTCCTGACCTCTCGTCAACCGGCACACTAAAAGCCACTTGTAGAAAATTCAATGAATTCACTGAGAAATTGACGAGTTAAGTACAGGCGTTGAAAGGCAAGCTTTATCGACGGAGTAATATCTCGAAAATTATAATTATAAGATACCAACACAAAACAATTTTCTGTGGAGAGCTGAGATATTTAAATTGCGAGAGCGGAATGTATGAGAGGGAATTGAACTGAAGGCAGCGTTGTCGCGAATGCGTACGTCCTCTACACTACCACTCATTTCTACATGATCATAATAATACCATTATCATGACGAATAGAATACATAGTGTTATCATTGACCGAGTTCAAGCGCGCCCCGCTGTTGGCCAGCGCTAGTGGTGCAGACCCCCAACGCTACAGTCAACCGCAGTCAGCTGTTCAAAAATGGGATACGCACTGGCCTGCGTAAACCGCTTTACGAAGGCTGCAGTTATGCTGATTACATCAAATTTTCATTGCATATTCTAAAATAAAATAATAGCCCGCCTTCAACCAAAAATGTTCAAGGCAAAACGACATACGTAATAGAGGTAACACTTCAGGAGTGATGAACCAAGTAGAATACTTAAATTAGCCTAAATACCTTGTGTAATGATGAATAATAATTATGGAAGTGATGTCCTAATAGATGTTTTCTCCTTCGCTGTCTGTAACCCACCCGCTATGCCCTTTTATAAAACGACATATACTGTAGTGAAATTTCAGATTAATTCTGTACCATGTATCACTCTTTTTTCTTTTCGCTTTCACTTTCATAATATATCATTTTCATACCTTATTTCATCTTTTGGCGGGAGGGGGGGACATTATCAATTGTAAATACTAACCTTGATCACTTCTGCACCGGATATATGTGCTAAATCACTTAAATATATGTTTTTATTTATTGTATATTTAACAACCGCAGCCATGTTCAACAGCATATTTGGTATGTGAAACTGCCGCAGTGAGCGATCACATTGACGTCGTTATTTACCAACATATCCGATACTAAATAGGCCGACATTAGACGACACATGTAATGTTGTAATTATGTGAGAAAAAGAAATAAACGAGCTCTTCTTGATTAGACGACTGACTGGACGAAACCATTGGTCGCATCTTGGTTAGACGACTGTCTGGACGAAAATTACCGATTGCACTACAAGCAAGGAGGTCTGGGCGTAAGCCCCAGGTTAGGTTTGTTTTGTATGTAGAACAGTATTTACCACTGTAATGAACGCTGATCGCAAGAATTTCATGTTTCGAACTAATTGGCAAAACCAGCGCCTCACTGCCTAAAAGTTATTGGTCTAGGCACAAACCATGGGTTTGGATGAAAATTATTGATGCGTGTCTACCCCCACTGTGCGTGACAAAATCCAGGGGTGTTTGTATGGCCTAATGAATTAACAATTATTGGTCTAGACAAAAACAGCTTGCACAATCCATTGCGAACTGGTTCAAACTTGGCGCTATTTTGTTTCATGGTACCGCGCTTATACACAGTAGTCCCGTAAGTGTGGGATTGGCAATACTGTACTTGTGCATAATTAACAGCGAAAATGGCAGACTCAGCTGGAATTCCATCTATACAGTATAAGTCGTGATCCTATTTGGGACATCCTGAGATCTGAAAAATGCACACTTTGTCACGAACCTGGAAGTAAAATGGATAAGGGGCACCTGCCACATTGCAACAAACTTGATGTGACTGCTAGAACTTCCGGAAACCTCACACAACTCTATTGGAATGCAAGAAAGCTGATGGATTGGAATCTGGGCTAGCCATAAGAAACAACAACAATACTTTAATATGAAAAATTTAGGTAACGTGGGCCGTGTTAGCTAATATATAACACCTCCGGTTTTTGTCACGCACAGTGGGGGTAGTCACACATCAATAATCTTTATCCAGGCCAAAGGTTTTGCCTATTATTTCATTATTCACGTGTCGTGAATTTTAAGAATGTCCAAGCTGTGTAGTATAGGCCTACGAGATCTATGAAATTTTTAGTTTTCTATTACCGTATAATGTGCAGCCTGCAAATATCGTTACCTGTGTGCTAATAATTCTAGCGCAGCCATCACAGCATACAGTCACAATCATGTCCGATGCAGGTGTATAAGCCACGTTCTACTTACATTCAGAAATACAAGTAGGCTATAGCTGCGACCAATATTTATAACGTATTGCAACCAGTGGCTTCGCCCGCCGTGTCATCTAACCAAGTAGCGAACAATGACTTTGTCTCACCCAACATTAGTACATCAGTAATTTTCACCCAGACATTCAGTGGTGCAGTAACTTATGTCGAGAACTAAAAGAGAGCTATGAGATATTGTTGGTATTCTCTGAAAATTTGCATATGTGACTCCAGCGCAGTGCATATACCATGCACATGTGAGTATATGGCTTTTCAGAATGATGATTGATTCATGTTGCACAACCCTTGAAGTTCGTTGAAGGGCATCAAACTACTCTGTCGCAACCATGACTGAAACAAATAAAAATAGGCCTAATATAAATATTTTATCTGCCTACTACTAAGTAGGCTATAGGCCAGTAGCCAAGTACATAAGTTATAAGCTTCATAAATAATCACCAATACATTCACTACCACCAACCGAGTGTGAATCATAGACAAGGCCTACTTCCAAGCTTAAGAGTTACATGTGCAATGTATTATAATATTATGGCTGACGGCATTTGGAAGTCGTGAATAATATACATTACTATATTAGAAAGCGAATTGAACCTAAGAATATATTCCCGAGAGAGAATTTACATAGGCTATATTTTAGGTTATGTTTGAATTAGGCCTATACGGAAAATGCAGTCGGAAGACTATTTCAAAATTTCCAAAGACCATTAAGGTTTTTATTACGTTATTTGTGCTCTGACTGAATATAAAAATAAATAAAACAACGATTAAATAACTCTGTACTTTTAATTTTGTAGGTCTAGGCTAGGCCTACTTACTTAAATTGTAGTGATCTTCGTAGAGTTACTCCAATCCATCTCCAATCTTGTTCTCGTGTTTTTTAGGCGTCATGATGAAATCTAAATAAGAATTTATCCAAAAATTAATTAAATAAAAGCTTCGAAACATCTCAGGCAAGTGGATTTGGCACACACATATCAAGAGTCTATAATAACTGTAAAAACTGTTTTAATCGATGTATATTAGTAGTACTTACCTTGTACAACTTGTTACAACTTCATTAGACTTGAATTTCCAAAGAAAACTGAAATTATTTAAATAATAAGTCATTAGTTAAAGTCGTAATTATAATGTTGGCTGACTTTGTGAAAAATGCATTCTGGGAGTTATTGCCAGAAACATGTCGGCAACTGTGTGGTACGGAATTTTACTGGTATTATGGTCTTTGGAGATGGCGAGATTTTAAGCAGGGTTGGCGACAATGTGCTCGCACCTGAAAACAACTTACCTTCAAGAAATGCAACCATAAATCAACATTTACGTAGGCATAGGGGACGGCTGTTAGCCTACCCTGTTTTGATCTAGTAACTTATTTAAGCTGTCCCGGACTATATGTAAGAGGCAAGCGTTTGCCTGCGCCGAAAAGAAAAGCTTTTCTTTTTCTTGCCAAAATGATCCAATTTTATTGGAAAATAAGTGTAGGCTACTGTATATATAAAAGTACGGAGAATTTGAAAACAATTAACAATTATTCCCGTTAAATCATGCACCATGGCCGTAGGGGCAGCTGCAACAAGTTTGGAGGTTGAAGGTTTGAATCGTGGCGCTGACAGTGGCTATCCTGAGTGTGGGTTTCCCCGTTTTTTTCCACACTCCCTCCAGGCAAATGGACACTGTCATGCCCCACGACTTGAGAGTAACAGTTTGTACCCCCTTTAGCAGTAAAATAATGCACCTACCGGAAGTGTCAAACTGGCCCCATTCACCCCATTCCAGTACGATTGATACGTGTACAATGACTTTCAGAGGTACTACACGTAATGTTTATATTTACGCTACAGCTACAAGATTCTCCCTTTTTTAATCACGCTTTTTACTGTAGTCTATAACTGCCCTATTATGAGAACATTGTGTTTTATCGAACATGCCTAAAAGTTGAGTATGGACATACCTTATTTCGCAGGGAGTCACATTTACATCCTTGGAGTGAACTTTCGTCAAATGAAACCTCAAAGTGGACGTTGAGTTTCTATACGCCAGTCGCTTCTCACAAAAGTTACACACAACTTGTGAACCATCCACAGATTTTTCGATATATTTCCAAACTATGCTGGGCATGGTCGTCTGTTTTCCTGTGGTAGATCTTCTCCTTCTGAAGCTCGGCGAATATGTGCTCATTCGAATGAATGTGTCATCGCCACCTACGCACACAGGGTTGTAGTTTTATATGACCTAACCTTTCTACCCCTGCCCTGGCATAGCTTTACCTGTTCACACAGACCAGTTCCGAAGCATTGCTATCACAATAACACCGCAACCGTAGTTATAATAATAGGCCCGTATTTCAAGACACCCGCTGGCTCTTGTGATGGCTGGTACAAAATCCTGTATGACTGTTCATCCTCGTCAGTACACCAGCTTTTATGACCGAAGTGTATCACACGCTAGCATATCGTGCGCCAAGTTGTAAGAAATAAAACATGGGGGAGGGTTGTCGTTTGAGGGTAATGGGCCTATTTGCATTTGATTCGCAATATTAACGCAAAGCGGTCATGAAAACATGACATGCACTGAATGAATGCATTTCAATCAGTATTCAAGATCTAACTGTAATACAGATTGTATATTTAACTATACGCGATAATAAGTTAAGTAACAACAAGCTTCGAAGTCCGTTGGAAAAGTGGGAGTGGTATCGCGCCTGCTCACTGTTTTAAAGATACCGGGTTGAATCCTATCTAATGGCGGGATATTTTACTTTTTTATAATTATTTTATTATATTCTCCCTACCTCGTACAGCAAGGTTTCAACTTAGTTTTATTCACATGATCAATGAGGACGATTTAAATGATAAACATTGGCAAGGAAAATTGTCTTCTTCTCTCATTTAAATTTGTATTTTGCTCACTTCCTGTTCAAAACCACAGAATGATACTATTCATGATAGCTATTCCAATTGTAATAGCTCAGTACTTACTCCATAATAATAATAATAATAAAAATGATGATATGACAAGTTCTGAATTTACTGTATGCGTATAGCAAGGGATTTTCGCAAAAACACCGTTTAAAGAAAATATACCTCCGTTCTGACGTTTTTATTCGTGGGCCTACCCACATAACAAATCCATTTGTTTATGTTGCCGCTAGGACTCGACTAGAACGAGAAAAGCAATCCAATTGGTTCTTGTAGTCAATCTTCCATGCAAACTGCTAGGAAAAAATGGCATCTGTTCAATTACCTGAGTTGTATGGAAGCTATTATGGAAGGCAGAACCTAGCATGGAAGGTACAAATCACAGGGTACTAGACGCGTCTAGTATATACCCGTACTGGTAGATTCTTCCATGCCAATGAGTGCTGTGTTATTCGGGCTTAACCATGTCCAGTGATCGCATTAAGGCACCACGTTGTGTCTTGGTTTGTTGCTTCTATGAGAATGTAGTGAAAAGTGCGAAGTACATAGCTTAATCGACAAAACAATTAATACATTAATCAACCAACTGATTAATCGTGTTTTGTGGCAATTGATTGTGTTTTCTGTTTCGATTAATCGATTAAAAGTACCAGCCCTAGTCTGATCCTATCATGCCCATACCTGCCAACTTTTGAAAAGGGCTATCAGTAAAACTCACGCGCGACAAAAAAAAATAACGATTTTCGACATACCCCGGCTTGACGAAAATAATAATACTTCTGGGCTACAAAATACAATAATTCATGCTTTAAACAAGATACTTCAATGAAATCATATCTACTTACATGATTTGTAGATGAACATAACAATCAAGAAGAAGTCCATGTTAATCAGCAGCAGGCGTGGTGAATATTGGTTTGGAGCAGACATAACAGGACTTCCTTGATAGATTAAGCTGATATACGATAATTGAAAAAGGCTTTAAACAATAAAACTTGTTTAACGTAACACAGGCAAGAAATAATATAATACACACTGCAAATCACATGCTAGTTCGACTTTTAAGTCATGGTTGTGGCCTTTTTAGCTTCCTGCAAACAGTCTTGAGAAAATGTTTTGTCATAACAGGGACCAGAACTCCTGGTCTTCAAAATAGAAATAGACTCCAGAGATTCATTGGACATGGATGACCTGAACTGTGTTCTATTTTTCTTCACAAGGCTAAAAGAAACGTTCACATTCTGCATTGCTATGGGGTATGGTGAGAATAGAGAGCAATACTCTAGAAATTCGGTTATACTTAAGAAGTCCATCGGCTCCACGAATTCTTGATATTCGTGCCCAACTGGAATCACTTTCAGCATCTTGATGTGCAGCGAAAGTGTCATCTACCTGGAGAGCTGTGCACTGCCTCTGAAGCTCATTCACCACCTCATCTGTAGTTTCATTCTCTTCCTTGCATAACATGATAGGAAACTTTTCCAAGAAAAAACGAATGGAAGATAACTGTGCATCTTCAATTTTGTCTAACCTAGCAACTTGAGCATTCTTTAACACGTCATCCTTGAGTGGAAACTTGTTGATGATGTAGTCACAGGCAGTATAAAAGTAGTTTCTCACTGATGAAAAGAAAAGGGATTTATCTGTATCCGGTCCGTTCTGAAGGCCTTAACAACTTCAGATGATGCATCTTTTGCCATTTTATTTACAATACATGTCGTTTTCGTGCGACCACAACTATATTTCTTTGCAACTTCTGATGTGGGAAACATCTTCTTAAATAAAGCATCAGCATGATCAGCCGCACTTAAGGGCACATTGTGTTCCACCAAAAAGGAAGTAAACAGACACTCGGCCCTAACTACGTCACTGTCAACGTTTCCAGACTTAGCAAAAAAGGTGTTGATTTTCTTGCTATCTTCCTTCGATTTAACATAACTAATGTGTTTACCGCACTTCACATGATTACTTAAATCGTTTTTTCCACCATGTGCAATATTAATATCACACCCACATACCGTGCAAAAGGCAAATTTTTCTCCCTTTCTTGATTTTAGTATGCACGGAAAATCAACCGAGTATGATTCTTTAAATGTCTGGAAGTACTGTTTCTTGTTGGATTTGTTCATTCTCGATATCTACTAAAACATCGAAAGGAACCTGGATCACTGAACGTCACATAAAATTATAACATAAAACACTTAAGACAGCCAACACTTCATTAAAACATGTCAAGACACACAAAGCCATTAAATGAAAACGACGCCAACCTCGTGAAGAAAGAATATGCACATGGCAGAAAAACACACACACACACGTGGAACGAATGTAATTAGTCCAAGGAATACAGGAAACTACGAAGTTATAGCACAAAAACTCGAACGCTTCTTAAAAATATGCCATAACCTTAAGAGACGAAAACATTCAAGGAACGCCAACTTCGCGAACAATGAACAACTAACGTGGTCAAAGAATATGGTTTAAATCGCAACGAGCGAACGGAGCGGAACAAAGAATATGCGAAGCAGAGCCTGTCGACACATGGAAGAACGGTTATCCCGGCTTCAAATTCAATTACAAATGACGACACAACCATCACACGGTTAAAAGTACGAATCATATCAAAGAACGAGCTATCGACTATCGTGGACTTGCCTTCGACCCACGCAAACAATCGATTGTACGGAAGTGGGCGGTATTATCGAATGTAAATTATAGTTTCAAATTTTTGTCCGCAAAATCGTAAAATGACACCGTTCATCCGTAAAACCGTAAAATGCTGCAATTTCCGTAAATTTTACGGATAAACCGTAAAAGTTGGCAGGTATGCATGCCTATTCATTGGTTGCTGGTGCTATTTGATGCTGTACCTTGAAATATACTAGGCGATACTAACGCTATCAGTTGTTGCTGTGTAGAGCAGGTATGTCAATGCAATTTATTTCAGGTTATTTTTTCACATATTCCAGTAATTGGAATTATTCTGTGTTGACTGACAGAAAGTTACTATATCAATTGTCATTAGGGTATACCACTTCCCTGGTAACTTTCTATGGTTCTGCTTCCTCATCCCACAAACACAATCCTTGCACAGAAGCCTTGCATATTGTACAGTACACATGTTAGCACACTGCAGATCCTCCCTGTCAATATGAAGGCACATTATCGATAAGCTGAATGGCTAGGAGGGGCAAATAAGTGTCTTTTTAAATTACTTTTATCTTGGATATAAATGTTCAAGGAATCAACTTATGAAATTGTCTCAATCCTCTTTTGCACTTTTCTGGCTTTTATGGCAGGTAGAACTCATATGGACACCTATTTTAAAGTTCTTGGCGAGGCAGATTTTCCCATCATCTCAATGACTTTCATCTTATGATTTCCCTGTGCATTAGCACAAGCTCCCATTTATCTTTCAAAATCAGTATCTGACTAATGAAATAATAGAGCCAGGTGCATTCCAAAAATAATAAATGTTCTCAAGTATGTACTGTTGTAATGTATTTACTTATAGCGGAAAACTAAGAATCCAATCCAGTATTTAGATATCAACATGATGTACGGTACTATCTTCCTACAGTTAGAGTAGCATGGAACATCAGATTATTGATACTTAACTGAAGAGGTTTAATTTTATCAATTTGAACAAACTCTAGGACAAATACAATGGCAGAAAGCTGACTTACCATTTCAGTACTGAGCATTCTTTGAAAGTTATGTTTCTTGTCTCCTGGGAGTTTGTTCCCCAACAAATACAATAATGCTTGGGACGTAATCATTTCCACAGACATCTCAAAAACTTTGCAGGTGAAGTATTTATTCATGGCTAATTCCAAGGATGAACCCAATCCAAGACCCATACGAGCACTTCTCAGCAACACTCCAGGACTGGAAACTCTTATTGTCTGAAGAAAAAAAGAACAGGAGCTAAGATAATTAAGCAAAATTATGAAAATATTAATAATCTGCTGTATCAAAAACAAGAGAGAACTTTATGAAAGGGGCGCAAATAGAGCTAAAAAAAAATTGGCGCCATATGAAAAAATAAAAATAAAAATAAAAGAGGCTTACCAATTAAAATTTACATAAATAGACAGCAATTAATAGACTCTTATGGCGCAAAAGTGTGCGAAACCGTGAGCTGAGAGGGGAAAGGAGAAGGAGGAGAAGCATACTAGCTACAGTGTTTTGGTGATTTTGATTGTTGGTGTTGCCAACAAATTTTTAAACAACTTCACTAGAAGTAGTTTTTAAATCGGTCTTTTTATATCAGATCCATTAAATATACAGTATCAATTTTTAATTTTGTTTCCAAAGGAAGAGGAAATTTCCCACATATGTAATTGACACTTACTCCTTCCTTCTCAAACTAATTCAATAAGCCAAGCAACAGGACTTAAGAAGGACGTGCAATCCTCTGATGCACAAACTTCTTAGAATAGACTTCCAAATTTTCTCAAGGTTGCCAGTCTTTCTTAGTCCCATGATCAATTTGTGCCCTGCTATCCTACCGACAAAGGAGAGCAATTTGGTGCAACCACATTGTTGACCCAGCAGCATAGTAAGAATTTTTCCATCACCACAAACTTGCCAGGTGTGTTCATTGTAGTTCAGTCTTAATAAGAGCAGTTCCAAATTTTCATAAGATTCCTTGAAGATACATTGAATAGGTGAAGGACACTGAACCAAAAATGTTTAAATTATAAAAGAGGACACACTTTCAATTCCACTTGGAAGAAACAAAGAACGATCCCCATTCAAGTGGGTTCTAGTTTGAAAGTCCAAGTTTTAGAATAAGTTCTTTCATATTACTGCAATATACAATACGGCCATCTTTTTAGTGTTGGTACTGTACTCGAATTTCTGATGCATAAGATTGTGTATTTGCCTGTAATGAAATGAAGCCCATGTTAAAATTTATAGAGGTTGGAATCGTGCAGAAACGAGTATACTAGGGTCATGCCTGTCACTGGAACCGGCCAATCAGAAAATTCGCCGTGGAAATACAAGTTTTGAGGTGGCGAAAACTAGTTTACGTTTGATGGCAGGGAGCCGACACGATACCCGCACCAGGAGCCAGATATGTAACACGCAGAGCAAGACGTATGCCGACGACGCAAGCCAGAAGCACGTTGAGAAAGAATCACGTGACTCACCAGAACCAATAGGAAAATTACAAAAGGCAAGGCTAATTAGAAGTATTTTGACTTGCTGAGAAGACATCTAAAATTATTTAGGAATTTATATGATATTCCTAAGTGAAGACGGAAGTCTAATTGCGGAGTAATAACAACAATGGTAATACCCGCCAACTCATCGCGTGAGATTTTTTATGATGATGCTAAATTAGAGCAGTAGTGGGGGATATCGAGAGATACTTGAGGCTTCTTTAAACGAAAAAGTCGTCGAGGACGGACGTCTGTGAATTACTGAGCGGGAGTGCACCATGATTTAAAGTATGAGTTAAATTACTCGTTGCAAGACACACCACAATTGAATACACTAGAGTTTTTATGTGGACTTGTAATAAATGTAACTACGATAGTATTGAACATGTGCGGAAGTTTGAAATTGTGAAAAGTCGAACGCAAATGACGACACATATGTTTACGAAGTGAGTGTTAACGGAAATTGAACCATTCAATATTCAACGAGGGATTTTCGTTAATAAAATTGTATTTCTGACGAAATCATACCTGCCAACCTTCAGAAGTCAAAAAAAGGAAGATTTTTTAAAATTATAGATTTCATCATGCGCAGTATACCGTGGCGTGGGCGAAAGAGGGTACACAAAAGACCTGTGTGCCTTTATTGGCAAAGTATGAATTCAGCATAAAATTCACAAAACTGTTAACAATCATCAATCATCGAGTAGTATGTATGGCCAATATTTAACGTAGGAGAACAAAATTGTCTGTTTAAAGAAAATGCATACAATCATTCTGATGGATTACACTTCGCATTCGCTACCACATATTCACGTTTTGTCAGACTAAAGTTAATTATCACGGACAACTTACCTAATTATGATTAGGTGATGTATATACATGGGGATGGTAATCTTGAGCAGTAGCATAGCCAGGATCGACCAATGGGGGGGTTCTAGTTATTCGAAGCCAAAGTCTACAAAGTATTTCGTCGCTCGTCAAATGTGCACCATGGCCGCGAGGGCAGCTGCAGTAAGTACGGATATCGTAGGTTCGAATCCGAGTGCTGACAGCGGTTATCCTGGGTGTGGTTTTTCCAAACTCCCTACAGGAAATTGCCGCGATAGTGTCTTACTTCAAGTCCCGGAGCGTCTATCCCATCCTTGTCCCTGATTCATATATACACATTACTACAGTCATCACAGCAATACAGGTTGCCAGACAACTTCAACACACACCCACTTATACGGGGCTGATGACCAAGATGTCTCAAGCCTCTCAACTGAATTAACAACAACTCTACAAGTATTTATATTTCTCAATGAGATAATATTACACAAGAAAAGTTTCATGTATTTTGGTCCAGAAATTTTCGAGTAATACAATATGCACAAAAGACACCAAAATAAAACAGTTCTTTAAAAAATGAAGTTAATTTTTTACTAAAATGATAAATCTAGAACATTCCTGTTCCCCTGACAGGAACAAAATAAACTCTAATCTATCTGTGCTACCAACATGAAGACTGCGCATCTCTCAACAAAAGAAAACATTTACAGAAGTCTCGGCAAAAGTGGGCATGTCCTCTCATGATGTATCATGTTGATTTATCATGAGTTATACAAATAGGCTACTCATTTTTATGTTTATTAAGTTTTTTTCAGCAAGATCCTGTGCTTTGTATTGCAATTAGCCCTGAACGCCTAAAATATCATTTTCGGAGATTTTTGTCACTTACCAAGTCCTTCTTACCTTAAAAATGCTACATGCAGCCGGAAAAAGGTTTAGGTGCTTACACTACACTTGCGACAAATTTCACTCATTCGTAACTGGGAGATAATAATTCGGGGAATTGCTGGACATACAGTAAATTAATGTTATATGAAGCAACTCGGCCGACGGCGATCTCATGCTCATGAAGTTAATAACGATCCCACAAATAGTGTTAATGTACCCATAGAATGTTCTGAGTCCTTATTAAAACACGTTATTTTTAGTAAAAACTAGATTAATTAACATATAACTTCTCTCCCGCCAAGAAAAGAAAGCAAAGCTAATATACTCCATACTAGTTATAAATTCATGTATTTGTTTCAATGATAGTTGCGGGTATCTCGACACACTGTAGAATAAAACACAGTCCCCGATTCGTGGATGTAACGGGTAATCTCGAGAACCACTGGATAGATATTGATGCGGTTTTCACCATTCTGTAAAGGATTTCTGGAGGAAGGTTTCTGCAGAAACACATTCATTTGTGACCAACGGAAGCCGAGCAGTAACGATTTCAGTGAATCGAATCAAAACCTGCCGTCCGCACACCTTTTAAGCTTACGCTGGGTAAACCGTAAAAAATATCTTTATACTATGAGTGTAAGAATTGGTCAGCATGAAAAGTTTGACAATAAGGTCCGCAGAGCATATCTCTATCTTTAATACATCACCCACTATAAGTGATTTTAAGTTTTCATTTTTTCCAACAATCTCCATCAGTGGAAATTTAAATTACTAGCTTCAGGGCAAGTTTACGAGGTAGCAAGCGAGTCTATTACCCCATCTTCGGCCAGCATCAACTTTCGAGTCATGTCGAGTTAAGACTTCTGAGAAGAGTATATGTGTTTGGAGATTCGCTGTTCACCTCGGCTGTTCTGAATTGCGTCTGGGACCTGCCGCCCATACTACTTTCAAGCTTACGCTGGGTAAACCGTTAAAGATACCGGGCGAAGCCGGGGTGGGTTACTAGTATGGGTATAATTGTAAATAGCTATGCTATATCAAATTCTTAACCATACCAATAGCTAGTTCTTCCGTAAACTTGAGTAACATTATAATTAATTAGTAAAAATACCGGTGTGATTTGTGAAACAAAAAGTATAAAATGATCTTAAATAGCTCAATTGTAAGTACTTCGTGTTTTTGAAACCTTTCATTCCTGAATTTGGCAATATAATACCATGTCAATTTTACCAATAATTTCAGTAATAACAATATTGTGCACCAGATCTTCACAGCTGCCATGTAGGAGACCAGATATTTCATGAGAGAATTAAGAAACAGTGTACTGTAGTGTACCACACCTATGTTTGTGAGCATTATCCTGACGACATAAATTGGCTTTCTTCAAAATGATTCGAGAATAAGTTTATACTAGCGGACCCGTGCGAGAAATCTCGCGCGAGAAATCTCGCATGTTAACAAACCACACTTTCCCCAATCTATACTAATATAATAAAGCTGAAGAGTTTGTTTGTTTAAACGTGCTAATCTCTGGAACTACCAGTCGGATTCGAAAAAATATTTTTGTATATGATAGCCAGTTTCAAGAGAAATAATTTAGGCTATGTAGCATTAGGCTACACCTCTCAGGTAACCTTAAAGATTGATTTTTGTTCAGTAAGTTGGAAGAACAAGCACTTCCAAACAGCTTCAATAATACCTAAGTCTATTGTTGCCTGGCAATGCGGGCTGCATCACGTCGCCCCTACCAGTGTTCTGGTGCAGATTTGCGAGCTGCTTATAAATTGCAGTGATGGGGAGTAATTAGTGCAAAAAGATTTCTTAGGCCCCTAAAAACAGTTATCATCATGACAATAAGGGCGATGGAGTTGGTGCAGTATACTGAGGTTATCAGCTGCAATAAGTGTTGATGCTTTCCGATCCTTATCCTTGAGCGATCCAGTTCTGTAGTAGTATTCATTATCATCCATAAAACAAATAAATCTACCGGGCGAAGCCGGGCACTACTGCTAGTAGGTTTATAATGAGAGAAATAAGGAGAAAGGTTATGTTTTTATTTCAACCAAATGATTATAGAACACGAATTACATTTCAGTAAGAATTCTACGTTCTACGTTCCCCAACTTGAAAAGGCAATCAATGAAAATTGGATCATGATAACACTCACCGGTTATTCGATATTTATGAAATTGTACTGTTTGAGTACTCATTCCTTTGATTTACTGTTTCTGAAATCCATGCAAAATGATAAAGGAAAGACCTCAGAATGTTAAAATGACATGAAACAGGCGTCACAGCGGCCAAAATGTGATGTGCACAGCAATTACGGAGCATATTTTCCTAAAGCAACAGTATCTGCAAACCTCACACTTCGTACATTTTTTGAAGTAATTTTTTAAAGAAATTAAAGATATTTATGAAATTAGAGTGCAATTCGTCACTGCTAATATCTATTTTCTTTAATTTGAACACTCATTTGTTACGATCGGCCGTTTGTGAGCGCCGCAGGAGGGATCTATACTACTGAAATAATATATATATGATTATTGTACAAATTAGTCTATATTTGTATTCATGAAATCAGCTCTCTGACGATTTGAAAGTCATTTTCAACATCTGAAAATTAAACTATCAGCACGTGTTTGAGATGACATCATTGGCGTTTATTTATGTCTTAATTTTCAAAATGCATTCCATTGATATTATTTATATTTTAATTCCAGCCAATGCCCATAGCAGTGCATTTCAATTGAACGCTTGTAAGCTCCCCAATTTCAATTTCAAGTAGTTCCAACTTTGGCTTCCAGACGCCACTGTCACCGACACTCGGCGGCAAACGTTGGAACTTGATAAATCGTTTCTAACCAAATAGCCTACACATTTTGGCTACACACTACCATTGTAGTGGTAGGTTCTTTTACATGCCATGAATGTATGGCATGGGCTTCACTTCCCCTCAAAAGGAAGGCATACTGAAGGATTTTAACGCTCTTAAAAATCCGACGACCTCGGCTGGGTTTGAACTTGAGAATTTGTGCATATTAGTTCAGCATGCTACCGACTACGCCACCGAAGTCATGCATAGGTATCCTACCGAGATATGCTTCCGATTTATAACCGATTGGCCCAGCAAGCCATTAGTGGATGAAACCAAATGCTTTCAAGAATGGAACAAGCCTCGGACATGATGGATGTAATAGACGACGACACGGCTGTACACACGGACTAAGATTTGGAACTTAAAACATAAGAACGCTGACGGGGAAGGTGGAGGAGATAGTGGATATGATGGAAAGAAGGAAGTTGGATTTATTGGGATTGGCAGAAACAAAGTGGAAAGGGGAAGGAAGGAGAGAACTGAGAAAAGGCTATAGACTGTACTGGAGTGGGAATAAAGAGGGAAAGAGGAATGGAGTGGGAGTAGTAGTACGAGATGGTTTAAAAGAAGAAGTGAGGAGAATAAGTGATAGGATGAGGAAAGTGAAAGTAACACTGAGGGGAGAGACCGTAGAAATACTGCAAGTGTATGCTCCATAAGTAGGCTGCGCCTCTGAAGAGAAGGAGGAGTTTGAAGAGGAATTGCAGAAGCAGCTGGTAGGAAGAAATATGATTGTTATGGGGGATCTAAATGCCCATGTAGGAAGAGAAAGACAAGGTTATGAGAACGTTCTAGGACCAGAGGGTTGGGGCGGAAGAAATGAGGAAGGAAAGAGACTGTTGGACTTCTGCCAAAGGAACAACCTGCTAGTTGGGAACTCCTGGTTCAAGAAAAGAGAGAGCCACACTATCACATGGTACAGTGATGACTTGACCAGGAAGTCAGTGGTCGACTATATACTGTATGAGAAAGAACTAAATAAGAACATCATGGACATCAAGGTTATACCATCAGAGAACCTGGATAGCGACCATCGATTGCTGGTAATGAACCTGAGAGGGAGTAAGGAGAAGAAAGGGACAGAGAACCAGGAAAGACGTATAAGGATATGGAAACTGAAAGAAGGGGATAGAAGGGACGAGTACTTCAAAATGGTAAAGGAAGGAATTCCAACAGATGAAGAAAGAGGGGTGGAAGAGGAATGGTAGATTTAAGAAGACACTACTCTCGACCAAAGTATTATGTGTACTCGAGTTTGAAGGTTGTTTGTTAAGTAACCAATGTAACCTTATTTTGAAGGGTACGATTACGCCACTGACGTTATGTCAAAATTTTGACATTCGTTATTTATATCATGTGTTATTTCGGCAGTTAATTAGCCACAAGTTATTAAGTGTAGGTTTAGTCCATATAATGTACTATCATGATTAGGTTTTGTAACGGTATTAAGTTGACAGAAGTCAGAGGCTGTTTTTGTAATTAGCTAGCGGTTGAGCACTAAGGGTCATTTCTTGAGCTTACGTCTTCTCCCAGAACAGCACGATGTGAAGAAACAACTTACCTGCGTACCTACTCAACAACAATAGCCGCGTGCCGAGCCCACGGTAATGAGTAAGGGTGCGGGGAATGACAAGGGTATGCGAGTGGAAAGGGAAGGCCTGAACAATAGATACGGTCGCGGAGCACCTCAACGAGACTCCTTTATGTGAAGGAGAGGACAACTCAACGAGACCTGGTTCAAGACAGTATTGCAGGAGATGTATTCAGGACATATGCTTGTCCGAGACAGTATGGTGTTAGCAGTGTCTGAGCTAACATCGTAAAAGTGGTTTAAGGACTTTCAATCCACCACCATTATTAATTCTGAGAAATCTAAATACCTCAGAATTAATAGTAGCCTGTCATTTAAAATAAATTCCACGCATGAAGATGGACTTCTACCGCCTACAACAGCAGCTTTCTCTTGGGGAGAAACACTTCAATAAAGCTGATTCATCGTTTGGTAAGCTCATTTGACTTTAATGCACAAGCTCTCTTTCTTCACTCTTGAATAAATCAACCTAAAGTATTAAATTCAGATCTAGATTAAATTAAATTCATAACGCCTCCGTTTTCTTGCAACTTTTGCCTGTCTTAAATTCTTTTGTTTACTTTCTACGTTAAGTCATTAATTAATGCATTTTCCTAACTTGTTTGTTTTTGATGCCATTAAATTTTTATTTAAAGTAAATGCAGTCTGTCTCCTTTCTAGATGATAGAAATAGATATAAGCCATCCTCTTTTCCCCGAAGCAAATGTTATTCAGGTTAATGACTAAGTCATACCACGACTTGAGTCGATGGAGTCTGGTGAATGTTCTACCTGAGCTAGGACGTAAAATTATTTATGATTTATTGGGTTATCGCTCTCAGATCGAACCCTTGGCGCCCAACACTCTTACATATAACTTCAGATCCGGTGACCACTGATGGGTCATATCAAATGGTAAGTCAGGTAAAAAAAAAATGGATACAGAAATTACTAATCTGGCAGGTTTTGATCTTATATATTGTTCCAAATTAACATACACAGCCAGAAAGGACCGTTACATTGTCGCCATAAACGTGGGACGAAAACCTGATAACATTTGTGGAGGGAAAAGTGACATATTTCTGTACCTGCATTTTGGGGGATTTTATATATCAACGTGAGTCAGAATGAGTGATTCAGAAGACGATATGTTACTACGTAGTAAAAAACAGCTAGGGAGTAAGATGACGAAGGAGAAAGAGGATGAAGCACGTAGTAAGTTAGTAGAGGAAGGTGAAAGCAGCACAGGGATGATGTCGGAGGTAAATCCCAGTAATGATGGTGAGAAAGAAAGTCCGGGAGATATAAAGAGCATGTTTGCGAGTCTTATACAGGTATTAAATACGAAATTTGATCAAAACAGTTAAGAAATTAGTAGTAAACTAAACGATAGTAATAAAGAACTTAATAGTAAATTGGATCAAAACAGTAAGGAGATGGATAAGAGATTTGAGCAAATTAAGGGTGAAATCAGGGGTGTGATGGAAGAGAAGACGAAAGAAATCCTAGCTGACATGGAGAGTAGATTGAGGAGGGTGCAAGATGAACTTGAGAATAAAATAAGTAAGCGAGCAGAGGAATCTAAAGAGTTAATACAGTTAGAGACGAAGCAAATTAAGAAACAATTGGGAGGAGAAATTGAAAAAGTTCAGAGTACAACTATGGAGGTTAAAGAACAGCTGGGGGGAGAAATTAAAAAGATTCAGGGAGTAACAACGGAAATTAAAGAACAGCTGGGCGGCAAAATCGACAAGGTTCAAGCAGAAATTAGTAAAGAAGTTGAAAATTTGAAGAAACAGAGTAAGGAAAGTATAAGTAAAATTCAAGAAACACAGAATAGGCTGAATGATAAAGTTGAAGCAACAGATGGGAGCATATACGCAAAAGTTAGTAGTATAGAGAAACGAGCAGAGGAGAAAATTGCCGAGCTTGAAAATAAATTAAAGTCTAGAATAAGACAAGAAGCAGGTCAGAGTCGAACGACATATATGAATAGCACGCATAAAGAAATAGAGTTAGGGAAATTTAGCAATCGGCAAGGATGCCCCATGGAGTTTCTAAATACTATTGAAGTGAGGTTTAAAGAAAGATTGGAGGACGGAAACATCGAATGGTGTAATGTTGTTGAAATATTAGAACAGGCCTTCGTAGGGGAAACCAAAAACTGGTTTGCAGTTTATAGGGACGGTTTTGAAGATATCACAGACTTCAGACATAAATTTTGTGATAAGTTTTGGAGTGAGAGCATACAATCACGGTATCGTGAGGGAATCGTGTGTGGAAAATACAACGCAAGGGGTAATCTCAATATGACGGAGTATTTCCTGGGGCAAGTGTTGGTTTGTAAATACTTGGATGGACTGAGAGAGGAAAAAGATGTCGTAAGGCTCCTGTTAAGGCATTTCCCTTACCGAATCAAAGAGGCGGCATGCATACAAAATGTAAAAACTGTCACGCAAGTAGAGAGCCTACTAGGTACCTTTGATGCGCTAGGGAAAGGTTCAAGTGAAGAAACAGTCACTAGAAACCAGGGCAATTATAACAATCAGTCTCAGGATGCAAGAAATCAAGGAACGCAGGGAAACAGTGGCGAAGGAGGCAATTATCAAAATAGGGGTCAGAGTGGAAACAATTACCAAAACCGGGGTAATAATTTTGTGACGCCCTATCAAAACAGGAATAATTACTCGCAAGGCAGGAATTATGATTCGCGAGGAAATCAAGGTAGGGGTAATGATGGGCGCAACGGACACGGACAGGGTAACTACGGTAATAACCCTAATGTTAATCAGAACCGAGGATATGGGAGAGGTAATCCCGTAGGTAATAATGAAAATAGTAACCAACAGAATGTGAATAGTAATAGCCAGACGAGCGTTGCGACCACTTGTGAAGGTAGAGACAATAATAGTAATTTAAACGCGAGCCAGACTGCATCATAAGGTCAGGATCTCAGTCTGCAACGTGCCCTGTTTTAACCCTGATACAGGAACACTATGACCTAAACGTAAGGAATGATTTGTTAAGTGAACTATGTGACGAAGCAATATTACCAGTGGCGGGTAATATAAGTCCGATCATTAAGCTACACGTGTCCGGGACGTGTACGAATGTGTTAATAGACAGTGGCTGTGTAAGGAGTTGCATAAGCAATGCTTATTATGATAAATTAAAGGGAACTGGGGTAAACTTTGAAGAATTGCCAATTAAGAGTACTTTGGTAATCACAGCCGTGGGTAGGAAGTCTAAAATTATATCAAAACAGGTGTTAATAGAGATAAATATAAACAGTCACGTAGAGAAGCAAGTGTGCCTTGTAATTCCAAATCTAGTGTACGACGTTATTTTGGGTTCTGATTGGCTGACTAGGGTGTCAGGAAACATATGTTATGAAGAGTCCTGTTAAGAGTACCGAAGCAGTCGAATAAATTAGAGAAAGTGATGAGCAAGTTCTTTTTTTTATATGAAGGCCCTTACACGGTTACCAAACGTATAGGCAATACTGCCTATGTACTAGAAGACGATACGTCAACTCGATTATACGGCACGTACAACATAAATAGCCTTCGGAAGTATATATCTTAAGTGACCCAGAAACAGGCAATATTGCAAACATTATGCTGTTGAGCAGGTAAATCAAAATGGTAAATACCTAGGTATTAATAAGGTATCAGATGTGGTCAGTATCATTGATCTGTGTGAGATGAACTGTTAAAGTGGAGAGGGAACCGAGATGAAGGGAGAACTGGTATGGAGTTTGGTACTTAAAGGGAGTTATATCTAAAGGGACAAACAGGACAGAAATATGATGGATTGTATGTATTTCTAGTGTTGTTCTTTTTTTTTAGTGATATACACGTAATGACATATGAGAGAGAGAGTTTGGGTGATAGAGTCATATAGCACAACCAAATTACTAGTGATTGTGTGTGTGATTGACCTCACTCAAAGCACTCAAAATGGGAATTCCAAAATCAACGAACTTGCAATACAAGGTGGTTTGGGAAATCAAACTGCAGATCACAAAGTGAACTCGTGTGATTTGAAATAAGAAAATGTGACAAAGGGGAAATAAGAGAACACATATATGTCTTTTTTTTCTTACACATATAGGTAAAATAAACAATGAGCGGTAATGACCGCAAGACAATAAAAAGAAAACAATAAGCTATATGCGATTGAGACATAATAGCCTGAGCAAAAAACATTGGTGTTAAACCAAAAGAAGAAATGTTGATTGTATATATAAATGTCTATAAGGGTAATTTATTATGTGTATTATGTTATATTAGGGTTCTATGTTAATTTATTATTATGTTATTGGTTTTACGTCCCTTTTAACTTCACTGGCTTTTAGAGACGCCGGGGTGCCGGAATTTTGCCCCGAAAGGGATCTTTAACGTGCCAGTAAATGTACTGACACGGCTCCCTCGCATTTGCGCACCCTCAAATGCCAGCTGACTGCGCCAGGTTTCGAACCTGCAACCTTGGGCTCAGCAAGCGAGAACGTTACCCCTGAGCCACGCAGCCAGACTCTATGTTAATTTACACGTGTCTTGGGAAGATCACGCGGAATATAGTAAACGATAGTCTGCGTGATTTTCCGGGACGAATGTAACCTTATTTTGAAGGGTACGATTACGCCACTGACGTTATGTCAAAATTTTGACATTCGTTATTTATATCATGTGTTATTTCGGCAGTTAATTAGCCACAAGTTATTAAGTGTAGGTTTAGTCCATATAATGTATTATCATGATTAGGTTTTGTAACGGTATTAAGTTGACAGAAGTCAGAGGCTGTTTTTGTAATTAGCTAGCGGTTGAGCACTAAGGGTCATTTCTTGAGCTTACGTCTTCTCCCAGAACAGCACGATGTGAAGAAACAACTTACCTGCGTACCTACTCAACAACAATAGCCGCGTGCCGAGCCCACGGTAATGAGTAAGGGTGCGGGGAATGACAAGGGTATGCGAGTGGAAAGGGAAGGCCTGAACAATAGATACGGTCGCGGAGCACCTCAACGAGACTCCTTTATGTGAAGGAGAGGACAACTCAACGAGACCTGGTTCAAGACAGTATTGCAGGAGATGTATTCAGGACATATGCTTGTCCGAGACAGTATGGTGTTAGCAGTGTCTGAGCTAACATCGTAAAAGTGGTTTAAGGACTTTCAATCCACCACCATTATTAATTCTGAGAAATCTAAATACCTCAGAATTAATAGTAGCCTGTCATTTAAAATAAATTCCACGCATGAAGATGGACTTCTACCGCCTACAACAGCAGCTTTCTCTTGGGGAGAAACACTTCAATAAAGCTGATTCATCGTTTGGTAAGCTCATTTGACTTTAATGCACAAGCTCTCTTTCTTCACTCTTGAATAAATCAACCTAAAGTATTAAATTCAGATCTAGATTAAATTAAATTCATAACGCCTCCGTTTTCTTGCAACTTTTGCCTGTCTTAAATTCTTTTGTTTACTTTCTACGTTAAGTCATTAATTAATGCATTTTCCTAACTTGTTTGTTTTTGATGCCATTAAATTTTTATTTAAAGTAAATGCAGTCTGTCTCCTTTCTAGATGATAGAAATAGATATAAGCCATCCTCTTTTCCCCGAAGCAAATGTTATTCAGGTTAATGACTAAGTCATACCACGACTTGAGTCGATGGAGTCTGGTGAATGTTCTACCTGAGCTAGGACGTAAAATTATTTATGATTTATTGGGTTATCGCTCTCAGATCGAACCCTTGGCGCCCAACACTCTTACATATAACTTCAGATCCGGTGACCACTGATGGGTCATATCAAATGGTAAGTCAGGTAAAAAAAAATGGATACAGAAATTACTAATCTGGCAGGTTTTGATCTTATATATTGTTCCAAATTTACATACACAACCAAAAGTACCGTTACACCAATAGACCTACATAAAATCCAATACCATCAACATTTTCGTCGTTCTATTTTACGTTAGTTCATGTAGGTTTGGATTTTTAAATTTATATTTTAATATTTTTTATCGCAGTTGGAACACAAAAAGTGCACGTTTTTAAGCATGTTTCAACCATGCGTCACATTTAAGAATTATTATCTCAAAAGCCCGTCATCAGATCGAATCCAAATTTTAACACAATATACATTGGAATGTTGTATAGGTTTATTAATTTCAAAATTGTGTGTGTCCAAGAAACAAAGTTGTTATCATCGGGGTGGTTGGAAAATGTAGTTCTTGGTTGCGTTGTAATCTCTATACATCAAAAAGTTATGCTGTTGTTTGAGTCTTCAGTCTTTTGACTGGTTTGATGCAGCTCTCCATGCCTCCCTGTCCTGAGCTAATCGTTTCATCTCTACATAGCTCCGACACCCTACATCGGAGGCAATCTGTTTAACATATTCTAACCTTGGTCTACCCCTACAGTTTTTGTCCTCGACCCTTCCTTCCATAACTAAGCTTGCTATTCCTGGGTGTCTTAGTATGTGTCCTACCAACCTATCTCTTCTCTTCATTAGCAGTCGCCAGAAACATCTCTCCTCTCCCACTCGTCTTAATACCTCTTTGTTTGTAACCCTATCTACCCATCTGATCTTCATCATTCTCCTGTAACACCACATTTCAAATGCTTCAATTCTCCTCTTTTCTGCTGCACCAATAGTCCAAGTTTCACTTCCATAGAGCGCCACGCTCCAGACAAAGGCTTTCAAAAATGACTTCCTAATACCTAAATCTATATTCGATGTCAGCAGATTCCTTTTTTGTAGAAATGCTTTCTTTGCCTGAGCCAACCTACTTTTAATATCCTCTTTGCTTCGTCCATCACTGGTTATTCTGCTTCCTAAGTAACAGAAGTCTCCTACTTCCTTCAGCCTTTCACCAGCCAATTTGATCTCCATAGAGGTTTCTGATTTATTTCGGCTGCATTCCAGTATTTTTGTTTTACATTTATTAATTTTCATCATGAATTCTTTCTGTAAGACGGAGTCCATACCATTCAAAAACTCATTCAAATCCTCAGGCTTGTCGGCCAAGATGACTATGTCATCAGCAAATCTCAGAGTTGAAATTATTTCTCCTTGAATCTTCACCCCCACTTTAATTTTTTCCCTAATTTCCTTCATTGCTTGTTCGATGTAAAGATTGAAAAGTATGGGTGATAAGTTGCAGCCTTGCCTTACACCTTTCTGAATACCAGCTTCTCTCTCATGTCCTTCAACTCTAATAACTGCTGTCTGGTTTCTGTACAGATTGTATATCACCCTCCTATCCCTGTACTTTATTCCAATTGATTTCAAAATGTCAAACAATTTAGTCCAATCAACGTTATCAAAAGCCTTTTCTAAGTCTACAAAAGCCATGAACGTTCTCTTATCTTTCCTTATTCTACCTTCTAAAATCAGCCTAAGACTTGGTACAGCTTCCCTTGTTCCTACATTTCTCCTGAAACCAAACTGGTCTTCACCCAACTCCGTTTCTATCTGGCTTTCAATCCTCTTGTAAATTATTCTAGACAGGATCTTTGAAGCATGAGTAATCAAGCTGATTGTACGGTAATCTTCACATCTGTCAGCTCCCACTTTCTTTGGTATAGGGATGATTACATTCTTCTTGAAATCAGGGGGTACCTCACCTGTCTCATAAATCCTACACACCAAGTGAAATAACCTGATCAGACCTTCATCTCCTATGCAGCGTAGCAACTCAATCGGTATATCATCTATGCCTGGTGCTTTGTTCCTGCTTAAGTCTTCCAAAGTTCTATCAAATTCTGATCTCAATATTAAATCTCCTTTCGCATCCTCATCAATTTCCTCCTCCCTTTCCATTACATGATTCTCAATCTCCTTTCCCTTATACAAACTCTCTATGTAAGCTTTCCATCTCTCAACCTTTTCATCCCTATCTGTTAGAGGCTTTCCATTTGTGTCCTTAATATTACAGCACTTAGTCTTCTTTTCCCCAAAAGTATTCTTAATCCTTCGATAAGCTGTGTCTACTTTTCCTAATTTCAGACAATTTTCTATACCTGCACATTTCTCTTTCAACCATTCTTCTTTCGCTTCCTTGCACTTCTTGTTAACCTGTATGCTGTTATGCTGTATGACTGTGAAATACGTAAATTAATTCACTTATTTTATATCGGCTTGTATTTGTACCAGGAAATAACACATGGTTCACCAGCTAGCCGCTCCGGGAATTGCTGTACAGCGATGCTGACATGGAGCCCATCACTTCCAAGCGAGACGCGCCATGATGCGTGTGGGCACCATTTCGGCAACGCTGTACAGTTTTTTCCGGAGCGGCTAGCAGGTGAACCATGTGTTATTTCCTCGTACAAATACAAACCAATATAAAATAAGTGAATTAATTTACGTATTTCACAGTCATACAGCATAACTTTTTGATATATAACGATTACAACGCAACCAAGAACTACATTTTCCAACCACCCCGAGCCGAGAAAAAGTTACCTTACAAAAATGATAACAACTTTGTTTCTTGGACACACACAATTTCGAAATTAGTAAACCAGTTATACAACATTCCAATGTATATTGTGTTAAAATTTGGATTCGATCTGATGACGGGTTTTTGAGATAATAATTCGTAAATGTGACTTATGGTTGTAACACGCTTAAAAAACGTGCACGTTTTGAGTTCCAACTGCGATAAAAAAATATTAAAATATAAATTAAAAATTCCAAACCTACATCAAATAATGTAAAATAGAACTACGAAAATGGTGATGTTAATGGATTTTATGTAGGTCTATTGGTTACTTCACAAACAACCTTCAAACTCAAGTGCACATAATACTTTGGTCGACAGTAATAGGTGCAGCAGAAGCAGTATGTGGGAGGACAAGTAGTAAGAAGAGGTGGAAGGAAACACCATGGTGGAATGAGAAGACAAAAGATATAGTAAGGGAAAAGAATAGAGCCTTTAGGAGGTGGTATCAAAATAGGACGGTAGAGACAAGGGAAGAGTACCAGGAAAGAAAGGAGGCAAAGAGAGTAGTGGCTGAGGAGAGAAGAAAGTGGATGGAAGAGTGGACAAAGATGATGGAGGATAGTGAAGGTACAAAAAAAGTCCTGTATGGGATGGTAAAGAATAAGAGGCGGAAGGATCCTACGGATTATGTTAGAATGGTGATCAAAAGGGGACAAGTGATAGAAAATAGGGAAGAACTGAAGAAAATGTGGTAGGAATATTTTGAAGAACTAATGAACCCGAATGGAAACCACGGCGAGGGGGAAGAAATCGGGGAAGAGGAAGATGAACGGCAAATAGAAAAGGACTTAAAGTGGAAAGAAGTGGAAGATGCAGTGAGGAAGATGAAAGGAGGGAAGGCACCAGGTGTGGATGAGTTGAGTGTGGAGATGGTGAGAGCAGCAGGAGAGGTGGGGATACAATGGTTGTACCGAGTGATGAGGACAGCATGGAAGGAAAGGAAGACCCCAGAGGACTGGAAAAAAGGAATAATTGTCCCGATCTTCAAGAAAGGTAGAAGAACAGAATGCAGAAACTATCGGGGAATAACACTGATGAGTCATTGTGCAAAGATCTTTGAGAAAGTTTTGGAAAGGAGAATTCGGACAACGATAGAAGGAGGGATGAGGGAAGAGCAACATGGCTTCAGAGCAGGAAGGTCCACAGTGGATTTGATTTTTGCTGTAAGGCAGTTACAAGAACAGCACTATGAGTATGGAACAGATCTACTGAAGGCCTTCCTGGACATTGAGAAAGCATATGACAGTGTATGCAGAAACTAAGTATAGAAGTCCCTGGAGGATAGAGGAGAAGAGAAATGGACTATAAAGAGGATAAAGGAGATGTACAAGGGAAGCGTGAGATGTGTGAAAGTGGGAGGAGAGAGATCGGACTGGTTGGAACAGAGAAACGGCCTGAAACAAGGAAGTGCACTGTCACCGTTACTTTTCATTGTGGTGATGGATGACTTAATGACCCGAGTGGCACAAGTAATTCGGGAAGGAAAGATGAAAGCAATGGTGTTTGCAGATGATTTGATGATTTGGGGAAACAAGGAGGAGGAGGTACAGGAACAGGAACAGTTGGACGTGTGGGAAGGAATAATACAAGGATATGGGATGAAATTTAGCATAAATAAGAGTGAGATGGTGATCACAACAAGGAAGAAGGAAAGAACCACAACGGGAATAACAATTGGTGGGGAACAGCTGAAGGAAGTGGAGAGTTTCAAGTATCTGGGAAGCCTGATACAAGATAATGGAAGAAATGATAGAGAAATAAATGAGCGGGGGAGACAGGCAGAAGCATTCCGGAGGAGTGTGAGAAGCATGTTATGGAGCAAGGATGTCCCTCAGAACAGCAAAAAGATCATATATCGGACATACTATGTCCCTATCCTGACATATGCCTCGGAGACCTGGGTTATGAAAGGAAGGGAGAAGGGAGAAGAGCAAAATACAGGCCAGTGAGACGAGGTTCTTGAGAAGCAGTATTGGAGCTACAAAGATGGACAGAATAAGAAATGAGAGGACCAGGGAATTAATGAAGGAGGAACCATTACAGGATGGTATAGAGAAATCTAGACTTAGATGGTATGGACATGTAAAACGAATGGAGGAGAAGAGGATACCCAGGAGGATACACGAGACGAAGTGGGAAGGAAAGAGACCGAGAGACAGGTGGCTGAAGGGGGTGGAAGAAAGCGTGAAGAAGAGAGGAGAAGACTGGACAAGGGTGGAGGCTGAGAGAAGGTGGGAGGACAGAGGACGTTGGAGAGGCTTGTGTTCCAAACAGACCCGGCCAGTGGCTGGAAACTGTGCAAGATGATGATGGCTGCGAGACTCAGCGGTAACGTTCTCGCCTGCTGTTCCCAAGGTTGCAGGATCTAATCCTGGCGCAGTCAGCTGGCATTTGAGTGTGCGTAAATGCAATGGAGCCGTGTCTGTAGATTTATTGGCACGTTAGAGATCTCCTTAGGGGCGAAATTCCGGCATCCCGACATCTCTAAAAGCCGCAGTAGTCAAAAGAGACGTAAACCAATAACATTATTGATTTATAACAAGTTAAAGACCCAGTTCCGTTGTTTGTTTGAAAAGCTTCATAATACTAGCCTCAAATCCATAGCTCAAATCTTACCTCTTAGAGACCTTTGAAAAAACTCGGGTGTCGTCTTATTTGAACAGTCTACATTAAGACTGACTTCCCATTCGGTCAACACGAATACACCCAATTAGATTGGGTGAGGAGGAACAATTAATTTCCCTGTGTAACTCATAATACAATAATTATTCAAAAGTTTGGTGCTTTTCAGTCGGTCAACACGAATGTACCCAAATAGAGCTGGGTTATGCCCTAATCCTGAAATAAATTACATGAGATTAATAAATATACTAGTGTATTTTGTTTACTCAGGCAACACTGAAAAATGGCTTCAAACCTCACAACAATAATTATTTATACACTTAATAAAACATTTAGCCTCCGTGGCTTAGGCGGCAGCACGCCGGCCTCTTACCGCTGGGTCCGTGGTTCAAATCCCGGTCACTCTGTGCTGGACAAAACTGAGGCAGACAGGTTTTTCTCCGGGTACTCCGGTTTTCCCTGTCAAATTTCATTCCAGCAACACTCTCCCCTATCATTTCATTTCATCTGTCATTCATTTAATCATTGCCCCAGAGGAGTGCGTCAGGCCTCGACAGCCGGCACAGTTCATATCCTCGCCGCTAGATGGGGGCTTCATTCATTCCATTCCTGACCCGGTCGGAGACTGGAAGCAGGCAGTGGATTTTCATTTTTTTCAATAAAACATTTCTCATACAACACCCTCCCGCCCACCCGTTATGCGAGAAGTGTTTTATTTAGTGTATAAACGATTCATGTATTTTTATTTCAAGAACTAGGAGATAAATTGTCACTCCACACCCAATCTAATTGGGTACCATACACTCGCGTTGACCGACTGAAAAGCGATCGTATAGGTTGATATAACAGCAACACTGAAATATTGCTTCTAATATTTGATATCTGAACTGCACATCTCCTCTTGTAAAGCACATGATTAAAGATATAACGATTATACAAATCTAACGTACAGTAAATCCAGCAACAATAACATACACCAACACAGCGCAGCCGAAACATGCTGGCTGCGTGAGACCATTGTTGTCGCGCGCCGCGTGGCGGTAGAAAAACTTAAGCCAAGCTTCGTGACTGTAGGTGGTTCAGAACCCGTATAAGTCTGCGGACCACTCAGCCTGAAATCTAATCATGTACGACCCCCCCCCCCCCTTCAAATCCTCCTCCCCCCCCCCCCCCCCATACACCTTACCAGTTGTAACCCTTCCTCAATAACACTCATTTTAAAGATATTTCAATTCAAAACCTGATAGTCATCGCCCGAATACATTCTCTACCTTTTCTCCCGCGGACCACTCCCAAGGCACTCGCGGACCACCGGTTAAGAACCCGTGGCTGTAGATAGACTGTGGTTATATGTTGTCATGAAGACTTGTGTAGCCTCAAATGTGCAGCGGGGCCGAAAAGCGACAACTGTACAGTACCGTACATCACCACGTAGCTGGCGCGGTGGTGAAACAGACACAAATCACAACCATGCCGATTTTCCAATGGGGGGGGGGGGGGGGGTTCTGACCCCCAGTAACCCCCCCTTGGCTACGCCACTGATCTTGAGACTGCTTACTGATTTAATCCAGACCTTGTAGCCGACTTTGCTCTCTTCAAAAATGCCCTGTCATACTGCTGCTTGTAGCAATTTCCACTTAGGCTTGATTTGATCACTAACAGTTTGTTGAGGTTTTCGTCATTCAGAGATTATCAGAATTGTGTCCTTGTCTTCTTCACCTGACTAAACAATCTCTCACATTCAACGTTGCTGTGTGGGATTGTTAATATTGACAGCATTACACCAGCTAGTCTGTCATATTTCAGACACCCATCTCCACCTCGTATATCCCCTATTGCTAGGGATTGGAAAAATTCGCGATTGCGAATTTCGCGAATTATTAAATGAAGTAATACACAGATGGTAATGTGTTTTAATAACCCTAAAAATGGTGAAAAAAATGGTTTTTGAAGTCGCGAAATTTCGCATGAAGACGCGAATTTTGCGAATTATGCATGAATTTTGCATAAAAAAGCGAATTTTAGCTTATTTCGTTTTTTTCTTTACAGTGCACTTCCGATAATTTGCGGCATTAATGCACGAATTTCCGCGAAATATTGAAAACTGCGAACTATCTACAGTAATGTCTTTAAGCGTAGCAAAGAGAAAACTATTGATTAAAAATATGGAAATGTATTTTATGACACGCTATGTGGATTTTACCAATATTAAAAACTAAGAAAAATGACTGTCATCACTTTTTTTTTCTTAGATGGTTTATTTTTTCTAATTTTAGATTGTACAATTCTGAAGAAAACAATGTATGAGAACGAAAATTCATCTTGATTTTCTATATAAGAGATAAGTGTGACTATAGACACACTAGCTTGACTGTGGGAACTATCGGGATTTCCTTTGCATCACTTACGCATTCTATATGTACTGGATCTCGGTTTACCTCACTGACAGTCGAATTCCATACAATATCCTCATCTCTGAAATCATGATTGTCTTTATAGAAGTCTACAACTGGATGTCACTTTCTTCTGCATCTTGACATTCATCCAGGTTTTGCCCTAATGTCATCGTAGTGACACCACCTTGCCTGTTTGAAATATCGTCGTCACAGAAGCCGACAAACGCTTGTTTTTGTGTGAGTGTAGTAGCGGTAATCTTCTCCCATGACTTTACTGCATGGAGAGCATCCAACAAATACGGAAAGGTTGGAAACTTAACGGTAGATAGCGGGCCTCACTTTCTGCATACAGCGATCTCTAACAATCTGGGAAGTCATCCTAGTAAGTTACAGTACTTAGTTGTTGAGGTTTTAAGGACCGGAACAGCAAGGTCATCTGCCCCTTCATCCTAGTATCTACTCGACGCGTGGCGTCATATAGTCCGCCTTTCAGACATGAATATCTAGAAGGCAAGTATCCAGATCAAAATGTGCCACTGTTTCCTGAACCAGTATTAGCCAGGTGGTCTTCTTGGTTTCATTCTGTAGTGTGCCTGTCAGAGTACTTGAAAGATATTTTGCAATTTATGAGTGAAGTAGTAGGGACTGATAACTCTGGTGTTGATTTTCCCAACATTTCACATGACGAAATACTTGAGTTTCAAAGAATTTGGCACAGACATCACTGACCTCATCCCCTTATTTGAAGGCCACATCCAACTGTTCACCTTCTAGATGGACATCTACAGACAATTCAGCAAGCCCTTCAACTTGCTGTTTCTGGAAAGTACGGTACCAACATTAAGGAGCAGTTGGAGGGTTGTGGAAATGTGTTAAAAAGAGGGAAAACTCTTTCAGTTTTAGTAAATGCTGTGTCCAATGCTCTTGGAAAATTAATCAGCTTGAGATCTGTTGACCCTGGGAACAGGATTTACAAATGAGTGTGTTTGATCAAGCAGAAATTCATTGGCACAATGAACATAAATGAGGACACTGCAAAGAAAATTAAGAAGTTGCCGTTCTGTGGAGCACTTGAAGAAAGTGAGGTGGTAAGAGGATACAAAGAACTGCAAACTTTAATCAAGAAGCAGATGCATGACCGGACCAAGACAGACATTTTTGGAGTTTTGCAAGGAATGACATTTGTATTTCCAAAGTTCTCAGAATCTGTGTTGAAAACCATTTGGATCCCCTGTTCAAACGCTGTGAACTTTTGTTTTTCAGTTTACACTAGCACGTTAAGTGATATGCGTCACCGTTTGTCACAAGAGAATTTGGATCTCTTCAATGAAGTATACTTTGAAGGATGACTGAAATGTGTTATGTTAGCAGGTTATCCATGATATTTAAAAAATCCCGCCTAAAATTTATGATTTTGAAAGTACCGAAAAGTGCACTTGAAACCACCGAATTTGCCACTTTAAAATACCGCTTTCTTCACTCTGAAATCACCGAAAAATTCCAATCCCTACCTATTGCAGACCAAGAACAATCTGCTCTTTTTCCTTCCACAATAGAAGATGGCAAATCCTCCATTTGGCGAGCACAAAACTGGCATGGTAATGCATCCATTGCTTGGTGCTCATCTCTGCCGTCTTTCTTTTTTGGAACATAATTGGAAACTTAGAGATATAATACTTCACGGCACTAAAGGAAGCAGTTCACAAATACCTTATCTGTGCCACTTGAGTATTAACAGAAAACTCACTGTCCAAATTAAATTTATGAATAATATAATCAGAGGCTGCAGTGAAGTAGTTCCTGACATGCAACTAAAAGACCTTCTTCGCCTCAGGAGCCAGATTTTCTACACAACTAGATGTTGAACCAATTACCAAATCATCAGCTTTCTGATTCTTTCTTGTGTGATAGACCACTTCTAAAATTGTGCAATATTTCTTTATGGCCGCTGGCTTAACAAACCTACAGAGAATTTCCGTCAGCAAATCAATCAGTATGGATCTTAGGCCATGGTTGTGAGGTGCTTGCGATTGAAGAACTTTTTTCCTTACAGATGGAGAAGAAGAACTGCTATCCAACTCCCTTTTGCCAATGATAACACGTGATTGATCTTGTACTCTGTTGTTCACACTAATACCAAATTGCACTTCTGCAGGATTATCTTCATGTGCCTTTACTTTGGGAATTTGGAAATACTTGAGAGATGCGTTTGTGCCAGTGGACTAGTTCACATCGTCCTTAAAAAAACTCAGCAGTGGCTTCCACTGTGAAATCAGTCTTTCTAATCATTTACCCTAGGACAACCAACGCGTGCACACATGCTTCAGCAAAATTTTAAATTCAAATCCAAATTTGTATTCTTTAACCTGTGTTAAGAGGGGTAGATGACCTCGTAGTTCCGCCCCTTAAAACAACAATAACTAACTAACTACACTTGCTTCAGTATTTTCTTAACATCAGTTTGGTAAAGAGCTTGATATAACTTCAGATGATCTTCCCTCTTGCAGCTTTTGTTTAAATAATAATAAATATCAATCATTATCTCATTTTTCACAGGAAGGGAATCGGCACCTTTCTCGGCAGCCAGATGAATTAAATGGCATGGGCATCCTACAACAATGATGTTTTTACACTGCTCTTTTAATTTCGCAGCAACACCATTTTTCCTCCCTATCATAACAGGGGCATTGTCTGCACTAAAAGATAAACAGTTCGCCATTGGAATGGCATGTCTTTCCAGAAGACGCAGAAGCAAATTACCAACGTTAGCACCAGTCGAGGCACCCTCCAAATTTTCCATGGATAGCAAACAATTTTCAATCATCTTCGATGCTTTGTTGAAAAATGACACGACAGGATACAGCTTACTATCTCTATCATTGCTACCATCAGTGGAGATCGCGAAAGGCTCATATTTTAAAATATTAATAATTTTTGATTCGGCGTTATGTGCCATTTAATGAACAATGGCAGATGTTTTTGTACTGCCACAGGCATATTTCTTCGCAATTTCCGAATCCGGGAACATTTTTCTAAACAATTGTCCCACGTGATCGGAACATGATAATGAGAGGTTATGTTCTACGATGAACGCCGTGAACAAAGATTCTGCTCGAATGGCAGCGTTGTCTTCATTCCCGTGAACAAAAAACGTACCTAATTTTTTGTTCTTCTGTAAACAACTAGCACTGTCCTTGTGATTTGGAGTGTTGCTGTGAGTTACAATGTCAGTTTTTCCACCGTGAGAAATATTTATATCGCAACGACACACTGAACAAAGAGCAAAATGGTTTCCTCTACTAGATTGTAAAATGAATGGAAATTCAGTTTTATACCTTTCTTTGAACATTTGGAGATAACGTTTCTGAGGTTTTGTCGCCATAACGTGACGAGAGAAACTTAAAACGCACGACACGAAACAATCACCGACACAACTCGTTGAAATAATTATCTACCGACGCACACATTAATACCTCAATTAAATGCACTAAACATGACGCTAGCAGAGTATAAACACTTGGCGTCAAACGGAGCAAGTCACAATCGCCGCACGTAGCATACAAGGTTTCAATCCCATTCTGCACAGTCACATGGCCAGCCTCGACTAATCAGCGTAGGCTTGACACCAGTTTGTCCCAAAAATACCACTAATCAGTATGCGGTAGGCCGATCAGCTGACTCACCATTCCGAGATTGCAGCTATGGAGCTCACTACCAAGCGAGAAACTTACACAAACTTACACAAAAAAACAAGGTTATGCAAATAACAAAAGCAATTATGAATTACGAGAGACTCTCCTTGAGAATGGAAATTATTTGCGGTTACTTTTTCTTTTGCAATATATCACTGGGGCCCGAAATTCGGAAGAAATAATAGTAATTAAGAAGATCGGAAGACGAGGTGAAAATTCGGAAAGTTTCCGAATAAATCGGAAGGGTTGGCAGGTATGCGAAATCAGGTTATTCATCAATAGCAATAATCTGCGTGTTTCTGAAATATATTGCAAGTGCAACGAGCGGCGTGTATACTAAAGAAAAGACCAAGTATTGGGAACGGTTATTTACGAACATTATCACCACCATGGTTGTCGAAATGAAATTGAGAGGAAAAATTCTGAATTACTTAGAAGAAGTAATGATGAGTTGCTAAGTATGTTAATGGGAACATAACCTATGGAGACAATGAGGATTTCTGGAGTGACGCAACGAAATGTTATACAGAGGAGAACACCATCTACTCCTGATGTATCGTCAAAATTATATTTCTTTGTTTATGGCTATAAATATGGATTCTACTATCTCAAATATGAACGATACGCGGAGGATGAGAAGAACAGAAGATATTTCAGTACGAGCGAACAAGGGAGGACCCAGTTCGATTCCTGTACGAGAGAACAAGGGCAGACCCAGTTCTAGAAGATACGAGACGCTGTCTGAGGAGAAGACGTATATTGGTCACCACGAGGATGTTTGGCGCACTTACCTGAACGGGGGTGATGACAACTACATGGAGGCGTACGAGGAAGGTGCCCATGGCAGCGCCAATAAACAGAGGTACTCGAGGAAAACCTTGTTTATTAGGTCCAGCATTGGAATAACCACTTCTAGGCATCTTTACGCATCAAAAGGTAGAACCAAGAACTTGTATCAGTATCCCATATTTTTGTAGTTTGAAGAAATACGAGAATATCCGACCAATATTCTATGGTGTCATTTTAGCCATTTTTCTAAGTATTTTAAATTAGGTTAGTAATTTTTGATTGTCTATTTTTCAATTTAGATTTTTAAAGTTAGAATTCGACAGGTTTAATTATTTTTATGAGAAGGCAGGAGTATCTAGGTTTGATGTTTTTGAATGGAGTTTTCGTAAATGCTTTTGGATTTAATTTATGGAGGAGATTTTAATCGTATTAAGTTTTGATTTAGATAGTTTGATGATTCGACTTTCGAATTCATTCTAGTATAATATTTTATTTTGGAACAACGATAGACTATCTCTATCTTAGATCAGAGTGAAGTTAAGTCATTAACGACTTATTGTCAGATCAGATGACAAATATTTCTCACAAGGCATGTCAATGATGTACTAAGCATATTGAAGGAAAGTTATTAATGTCATATTTAGGATGACTGAAGTTTCAATAAATACTCTTAAGGAGTATACTTTGTTGACACTTAAGATTGTCATGAAATAACGATAATAGAAGATGTATCTGAGCTATTGTATTTATTAAGGTCATTATATTACCAGTAATATCAGGACAACTAGGGAACCAATAATTTATTGTAATATTTTTCTGGATTTGTTTGCAACCAGAGAGGAAGGCAATTTGAAGTTGATATGTCAGAGGTTTATATAAGATACAGACGTGAACGAATTGTTAAGAATGAAGCAGCAACGATATATTTTGAGAAAGGTTGATGTAGTATTCCCGGTAGACGGAGGAAAGTAATGTTGGATTTTGTGGAAATGGCAATGTGCTGTATGAAATTGTTTCATCGAGATTGAAATGTTGTTGATATCTGTGGTGGCAGGTAGTCGAAGTTATTAAGTCGTAGACTAGAAGAAGGAATATTGTTGGTATTGTTAGAGAAGGATTGTCGTGTTGCATGTGACATGCATATTTATGTATAATTCAACCACCTTGAAACAGTTAGGAATAGCTGATCGATATGATAGCTGAGGTTGCATTTCATTTATATGGTTCTGTGTTAATGAGAACAGATCATACTGGTGATTATTTTATTGGAAAATATTATTATCTTTATTATTGTGGAACGACCAGGGAGATATTATCTATATCTCTATTTTATTGTATGGACTATAGAATCCAGGATTGACATATACTGCCGAATTAAAAACCAAGAATAGTTGAGATTATAGGAGATTGTACAGTGCGCCCGTGAATTTTCTCCGCAGTGCCAACAAGCTGCTGCGAGAGATTACGTCACCAGTTACGTTGGCAGCACGGCTGTCGCCTGTATCATAACAAACAATCAGTAAACTTGATACTCACCGCAGCCATTCATAACTGATGCTAGAAGTGCTGATGACACACTTGCTCGCTTATTGCAATACACACTGACGAATTCGACAGCCCACACAGGTAGCTGTCACCCTATCAAGGACACCGTGCTACCAACTAAACTGATGACGCAACTACTCGCAGCTGCACGTAGCCGCTGCGGAGAACATTCACGGGCACCCTGTAGAATGCAGGGAGAAGTCAAATATTTAATGAAAGTTTGTCGTAGATAGAATTCATTCGTTATTAAGTGTTGTAAATAGCTGTATAGTGTAGACAGATATAGTGAAAGTGTGTATAAGTTTGGTATAGATTTTATTATTGATAGATGTAAGGAAGATTATTTTGCTCGAACGTTAATTTAGATGAGAGGTAGTGTAGGAGACAGGAGTTTGTTATTGTATAGAGTAACAAGTAGTAATTGTAATGGCGGAGGCCTACGTCATGAGTAAATTCTTTTAATTTTATTTAGGTAACATAATGATATTATTTTCATTGTTAACTCCTGTTACCTAAGGCACGGCAGTTTCTGGCCAGTTTAAGTTTATTTGATTTAATCGAGCTAGAGTAGCGAAATCATTTTATGATTTACTACAGGGTCGATTTCTGTTAATTTTATTTGTAGAGTGTGTCGATGGAATAAATGGGCAGGCACGTGTCTTACGTATTCCTGATTCGTTCTCTAGAAATTTGGAGTATCTTTTGTAGTATATTGGTAGTTCAATGTACTATAGAGGTGTAGGTGACGTCATTAACCTGATCCTTGTCCCATTGCCCGAGATTGTTTTGATTCTCGTTCTCCCGAGTATTTTTAGAACCCTTAACCTAAGTAGTTGGTATTGTATAGCACATTTAAGTTCCTCTGACCCTATCCGGAGTGTATTCGCCAGTAGCTCTTAGCAGTTTTTCTAGCCGGGGACTACAGATGCTGCGATCCTTCACCTGTGGATATTGGTGGATAATCTCTAGGAATAAGGGTATAGTACCAACAGAACGATGTTTCATGGCTCAGCAATTTTTTTTCTTGGAGTCTGGAATCTAACAGCTCAGTAACTCTTAAGGGAGAGTAAGATCCCTCACTAAATCATTTACCGTATTTACGCGTGTATAGGCCCCACTTTTATGTTAAAATATTGAGGCAAAAACTGGGGTGGGGCTTATACTCGGAACACATTAAAAATATGCATAATTTATAAAGGAATACAATATATTTTATTACCTGAATTCTTACATTTGATGAAATATTGAACAGTGTCACTAATATCTTGGTCACTGAACTCAGTATCTGTTGTAGGCCTACACCACACCGTGTCATCTTCACTTCTGTGCATTGCATTTGCAATTGATGTCACCTTAAAACTTTTCTGAGTCATGTCTGGAGATATTTCCTTCCAAGCGGCAACAATCCATTCACACATCTATGAAAGGGAAGATCCCCTAAGTCGTCCAGTTGGCGTCGTTTCTGCAGCGCTACTTGCCCAGTTACGGTAATGTCGTCTCAGATTTGCCTTGAAAGGTTGGTTGATGGAAACATCGAGAGGCTGCAACATTACAGTCATACCACCAGGTATCACCACAATATCACACTTTTCTTTCAGACACTTCTCTTTAACACTGTCTGTCAAATGACCTCGAAAACTGTCAAGCACGAATATCGAATGTGGGCGTAGGAGAGCACCTGGCCGCCGAAACTGATTTTAACCAGTCTATGAAAAGATCCTGTCATCCAGCCGTTTTGTTGAACTCGAACGACGATGCCTGATGGTAACTTTTCTTTGGGGAAAAGTCTTATGTTTAAAAATAGCATACGGAATAAGCTTGTTTCCATCAGTTGTGAAAGCTAACATCACAGTACAACTTTGTTTCTCCAAACCTCGACTGTACTCACACCAATCTCATTAACAGCCTTATCTCCTGGCATGTCCAAAAACACAGGTGTTTCGTCAGCATTACCGATGGCACCATTCGGTCCAGGGGGTAGGCAAGTTTCCACTATCTGCAGGATTTCCGTCCCCTCCCATCGTGGCACTTCCTGCAGCAGGTCATATACAGTATAGCACTCTCCCTCAAGGTCGCACAGTGTGAAATTCAAGTGCCGTGAGGCAACAAAACAAATTACGGTGTTGCCACTTCTAGTAGAACATCCGTGTAGAGAAAGTTTTTTTTTACAAAATACCGTAGTACGGTATGTCTTAAAAATAGGGTGGGGCTTATACACCGACTGGGCCTTAATGCACGTAAATACGGTAGTTCATTCTCTAGGAGATGCTACAGAAAGATTACCGAAGACACTAAACAAAATTTCTCTAATTTCTGCATCATACTCAGATGGAAGTGCTCAAGATTTTCTGGTCACATAGTGACTGGTACATCAGGCTCCTGGTGCAAAGGTACAATGGCTAACCTAAAAACTTGATACATGATTTTATTTTTAGACCTCTTCACATCACATGTATAGAAGTAGCAGTCATTACTATGGTTTGACTGTTCTCTCTAGACCAGAGGTATTCTAAAAGGTAGTGATGTTATTTTGCCATTGACCCACTGATGAAGCTCTTCAGAGCATGATCTACATGCCTTGAATGATACCCAAGGCTTGCTTTGGCCTCCTAGTTTGATTTAAAAATAGGCAACATATGTTTTTTGACAAATCCTGTGATATTACGCCTCTGCTTTGGCAATACTTATTTCTCACATATTGTAATGAAAGTGATCTGGATTATTTATATATCCTTGATGCCACTTTCTTACTGGAGTATAAACTTGCAACATTCTACTCCTTAACAATGCTTCTAACTGATTAGATTTCCAGATGAAACACAGACTAACGAAATGTGAGAGAAACCAGAAAGGTTGGTAGACATTCCTATCTCCCACAAATAAAGATAAGAGCAAGGCTGACATAATCTCAATAACTATCTGATTCGTATGTACCCCCTTTCAGACAAGATACATATGGTGTGCTTGATTTTAAGTACTGTATATTAAAAAAAAAAAAAAAGATTTAGTTCTTGTGTGTTGACATACAGTAATATGGAACTCAATAAGTTGAAGTAAGGCAGTTTTAATATGCTATAATTTTCAAAATAACATATCACTAAATATAAAATAAAGTACATGATAGGAACTTCCTGGCTTTGAATTTGATTTTAGCATGCTAGAATTCAGTCTAACTTCGGGCAATAAATTAGTCACAGATTAGTGTAATTGGGAGACTAAAAAATAAAAATAAAAAAATAATACAGAGTGCTCTGTCGATAAGGATACAATTTTTAAACAGAACAGAAGAAGCCTATCTGACACACATGCACAGTTTGAATACAATGTACAGAAACCTAGCACTCTCATAACACTTACTAAAACACTAACAATTGGGCCTCATTGCACCATGTTTATCCAAGGGCATCCGATGCCTCCAGCTACATTACCTTGGCTTCAGGCTATGAGACACTATTTCTCATGTCAAGTAGCTGCCTATCTGGTCGCCACGAGGGTGGGAGTACCACTCTAGCCAACATGTTTGGTGGTAGAGCCAGAAATCAAACCCCAAGCCTCTTAAATAAGGAGGGCTCATATTTCTTTAAACATAGTTCGGCCTGCCTCTCCAATGTAGACCTGGCCAGTCACATGGTATTCGGTATACGCCTTCTCTGCGGACTTGGATATTGTTCTTCACGGGCCGGATGAGGTTTCATACTTAGGGTCTGGAGCTGAATATAGTGTGGATGATGTTCTTTTTAGTAGCTTTGCTACTTTGTCTGTAGCTGTATGTAGGGGAGATGGACTTTGTGGGTTCTGTCAGTGGGGTTAAGTCACCAGATTGCCACCAGATTATCAGAACCTATTCGTTATGTACGTCTCAATGAGCCAAAGCAGAGCATTCATCGGACTGCAGACACTCAATCCTCTTCGATGAAACACTAATCCTAATCCCCAACAGCCATTTACGCTACAGGGAAATCAGAGACGCCACAGAGATATCCGAGCATCCTAGATAAATGAATTGTTAATAGAATTGGCAAATGAGGAAAACCTGTCTCACCTCTGGTTTGTCCAGAAAATATTCTACAGGCACCAACCAAGTTGCAGCTGTGAAAGGCTGACGCCCAAGTCATGGAGGTACCAATTATTATCATTATTACAGTAAAACTTCTTTTATACGTTTTTCATGCTTAGTAGTCTATACCTCATCCCGGCAAAATCTCTATACCTTCCATGTTGATTTATTTCGGATATAGGTTTAACGTTCAATCGTTTTTTCACACTTTCACGATCACATATTAAGTGCCTGGCAATATGGAAGTTCATTTGTAAGTTTAGTGAATTACGTTGCATGTTCTGGAAACATGCAAGTTAGAATACAAACATTTGGTAATGTCTGTACTTCCATCACATCGGTGCGAGGAATGCAGGTAGCGAATGCTCTTAAGTTACGATGACCTTGAACGGCACTCACTGGGCAGTATGTTAGTGAACAGAAACCAGCTATTTGCTTAACTAGTAGTGAGCACCATGTGTGTAACGATGACCTTGATCTCTCAACTTACAGGCAGTGACAAGAGTAACATAGACAGCATCTGAGTTATCGTGCATATGTTAAGATGAGCAGAAGAAAGAGGAAGTGTGTTACAATCGCCAAAAGTTTGAAAAGTGGGAATACAAAGAGCATAGATATAGTGAAGGAATTAGGGATACCACCATCCACATTAAATTTGATTGTTGCAAAAAGGAGTGACATAAAAATAAATGGCTGCGTGTTTGGAGCCTCCAGTAACAAGCACACACGGATTCAAGGCGGAAAACAGGCAGTCTATTTTTTTATATAGTATAAAATTTTTTTCTTCCGTTTCCATAATGCATTTTTCACACTTACATGAGGGGGGACCCAAAAATACCCGGAATTTCATTATAGAAAACGGATACTTTATTAGTTTCCAATACAACTTTAATCACCTTCAAAGTACTCTCCATTAACTCTAATGTTTTCGTCCAAATGCACATTCCATTGTTCCACGCACCTTTTAAATTCTTTTTTGATACCTGTTAACAACGCCATGGCATTGTGTTTTAAGTCATCGATGTCGAAAAAACATTGTCCTTTCAAGTCATTTTTCATTCTAGGCAACGGGATGAAGCACGAGGGAGCTAAATTGTCGAATGTGACTATTTTAATGAAAACATTGGGATCGTCTTGCACCTTCCATTTCACGACAGGCTTCACAACGAAGATCCATTTGTTCCTTGGTGAGAAGTCTGGGCACAAACTTTCCAAAATGCACTGAATTGAGCTCCAGGACAATTTGGATAAGTACGATAGTCAATTGGCCATGTCGATCTTCAATCATGAGATTATGGATTTTGTCGATTTCCTCGGTTCGAACAGTTGATGGACGAACAGAATGAGGTCGATCGTCAATGATCATTTTCTCCCTTTTAAACCGAGAAAACTAATCGTACACTTGAATATTACTTAGAGCATGTCCTTTATAAGTGGTTTACATAATCACAATGGTTTCCGCTGTGTTCTTGCCGAGTAGAAAACAAAACTTAACAGCCACACGAAGTTCGTGAGAATCAGCCATTGTTTCGTGTCACGAGTACACTACACACACTCTCACAAAGCAGCCACAGAAACCACACTAATCATACTCGGATAACGCGGATTAACTCCGCTTGGCAAACTGACTTGGGAGAGGCCCTACAACAGCCATCTAGCAGCGCTACCACGCATTACAAGCACACCGTGTGCAGCAGTACGATTCTGGTTATTTTTAGTCCCCCTCCTTGTACAATTTTTTTACAGATAGCAAAAAAGTGTATAAGTGGAGCTTTACTGTATTATAATCATTTTAATTCTACAAAATAAAAATGTATGCTCATAATACACTAGTCTCGAGAGAAAAACTGCCACTGCAACAGGACAAGCATCAGGAAGGGCATCCAGCAGAAAAAATCATTGCCCCTCACAAACTCCTCTCACCTTTTTCCTGAGCCAGCATAAGAGAGTTGAGGGGTAGAAACACAATATGGTTATGGGTTTGAAGTAACTTTTACTGAAAACGATTGTAGTGGAATTAGGAAACTGATGGAAAGAAGGAGAAATAATGGCATATTTTCTACTTCTTGTGTCTGTTGAATACATTATACCGAACACTTTATATTGTACCTTTGTAATGGCCTGGATACACTGATGTGCTAAGGCAATCAATGCACCGAACGTCAGACTATGTGTAGAGGGCTTTATCAATGGGCTGTTAAAATTTAAATCTAGTATTGGATCCAATCCACACCAATCCCTCTTGTTGGACATTAGGAATGTCAAACGTGGACTGTAGAACTGCAGAACAGCAAATGCCATGTATACCAATTCCAGGAGTCTGAAAAGAGAAAACTTACTTAGTATTTGGTAATTCAACTGAGGCATTTAAAATTATTCTTTCAATCAACTTGTCAAGCAGTACATCAATGTGCACTCAAATATCAAAAGAATGACATCACATAAGTTTAGTAAGTACAGTGAAACCTCCATTCATCAGTTTTGGAGAGGAACACCAACAGATACTGTATATATTTTTTTTAAATTAAAGAAAAGGAAAGCAATGCAGAAAAACATACATGTGGGATTACGTTATTAAACACATGGTCTACATTAACTACAGTTCCACAAGCTATCAACAAATCTGTCTTTCAGGAAAGGTTTCTTAGTTGCCTACATAATTAACGTTAGGTTAAATGTGCTCTGTACTACTACTGATGAATCTGCTTTTTGTGTGTGTTTGAGTCTTCAGTCTTTTGACTGGTTCGATGCAGCCCTCCATGCTTCCCTGTCCTGAGCAAATAGTTTCATCTCTACATAACTACCACACCCACCCTACATCCGAGGCAATCTGTTTAACATATTCTAACCTTGGTCTACCCCTACAGTTTTTATCCTCGACCCTTCCTTCCACAACTAAGTTTGCTATTCCTGGGTATTCTAGTATGTGTACTACCAACCTATCTCTTCTCTTCATTAGCAGTTGCCAGAAACATCTCTCCTCTCCCACTCCCCTCAATACCTATTCATTTGTAACCCTATCTACCCATCTGATCTTCATCATTCTCCTGTAATACCACATTTCAAACGCTTCAATTCTCCTCTTTTATGCTGCTCCAACAGTCCAAGTTTCACATCCATAGAGTGCAACGCTCCAGACTAAGGCTTTCAAAAATGACTTTCTAATACCTAAATCTATATTCGATGTCAACAGTTTCCTTTTCGGTAGAAATGCTTTCATTGCCTGTGCTAACCTACTTTTTATATCCTCTTTGCTTCGCCCATCACTGGTTATTTTGCTTCCTAAATCTTTTAGCTTTCCACCTGCCCATTCGACATCCATAGGGGTTTCCGATTTCTTTCGACTGCATTCCAATATTTTTGTTTTAAATTTATTAATTTTCATCATAAATTCTTTCCTCAAGATAGAATCCATATCATTTAAAAACTCATTCAATTCTTCTGGTGTGTCGGCTAAGATGATGATGTCATCAGCAAATCTCAGAGTTGAAACTATTTCTCCTTGAATCTTTACTCCTATTTTGAATTTGTCTCCAATTTCCTTCATTGCTTGTTCAATGTATAGATTGAAAAGTCTGGGTGATAAGTTGCAACCTTGCCTTACACCTTTCTGAATACCAGCTTCTCTCTCATATCCTTCGGCTCGAATAACTGCTGTCTGGCTTCTGTATAGATAATACTGTAGAGCACCCTCCTATCCCTGTACTGCTCTTAAAGGACGAATATTCAAATATTTTCGGATTTAACCCTGCTTGATACAGAATGCATGTTAATGATCCAAGTTATGAAATTATTCACTTGGTCTATAATGGTTTTCAATGGGAAGCTGTTTATCCTTGATACATTTGCTCCATTGTAAACAATTGCAAGCTCTGAATTGGATAGTTCTTGACAAACAGCTTCTTCCTAATTGAAAACCACTGGAGAGCAAAATAATTTTCAGTTGGTTGCAAGAAATAAAAATAAAACTGAATACCTGGAAACCATCCCCAGTATTGGTTCCATCCAAGTTGATGGCGTGACTGTACAGGTCACAATAACGTTCCCAAACCCTCACTTGGTGATAAGTCAGGTTAGGATACTTTTGTTCCACACCATTCCTTTTCTATGTTCATCATCATCATTCTAGGTTATAGGATTTCATTTTATTGAGTGTACATTGTATATATATCGGGGACTCAGTCAGGGAATATTTTATTTAATTTGTATGTAAAATCTCAGCATATAAAACAGTGGATTTTGTAAGCCAATGCTTAGCTGATGTTGCAACAACGGAAATCGCCAGGCCAAATTTAGATCGGGCCGAGAATAACTTTCCTTGTTTGGAGTAAACCTTTGTGTGTGTTGTGAAAGGTTAGTAATGACAGAGAGAGGTTCGTGCCATGAATGGTAAGTAAATTGTATGGGTTTGAGATTGTTGGTGTATATTGTCTGCGTCCGAGAGTATGTTTTAACCTGGTGGCAAACTGCGGAAACATGTGATTGCAAGATGGTAGGAGGCTTTAACGTAGCCAGTGTGGCATTACTTGGATCCTAGATTTTGGAAGGAAAGGTCATGTTTAGCTAGTTGGCTCAGACCTAGGAGATAAACTATTCTTTGTCGCCATTATGGTGAACTTGTGTTGTCTCGGAATCAGCTACAAATGAGAACTATGTTCTATTTGCTAGTACATTGCATATTTTGTACTAAGTAAGGTGTACATACAGGGTCTTTATTTTTGCTTGGCAAGGACATTCTCGCTCACGCGCTCCGCCAGTGACAGCTCAGTTCCCGGCTGCCGTGCGTGCGTATATACGGCAGAATACGGTGATTAAAATCAGTATGATGCATTTTTACTCACCATGCTTACAGTAGATGCTGAAAATGTTCCCCATCCACTGCCAAATATAACCGTCATCTCCAATGAAGTTTCCGGTTGCTCCGGTTAATTTAGCTTCAGTAAGGAAATAACTACATTTACGTCTATTTTTATTGTTTACTGAACCTGTACATTTGAATCTCTTAGCCAGTTGATTTATTGTCCGATTTATAGGAATGGGTCTCCCTGGAAATGTCATTCGAAACATTTGTCTTGTTCTAGCGCATGCTATGTAGGGCACGCATTGTGCAGACCTTTGCTCGACCTTGGCCGCCGGTCCCCGGCCAGGTTGGCGCGTGATCTCCAGCCGTATTCCCCGGGTATTCCCTCGCTCTTCTGTAGATGTGCGAGCTCTGAGCTAATTGGGTGTTTCAGTCTTTCAGTGTTTTATAAAGCTACTGTGTACCGGTACTGTATATCGTATTGTGCAGTGTTTTATTGTGATTGTGTGTAGTGCTGTAATGCCTTATGTAAAATATTTGTTACGAGAACCTGTATATCTGCACAATACATACATAAAGTGCAGGAAATCATGAGCTAAAACAAGACAAAAGTTTCGAGTGAGATTTCCAGGGGGACCCATTCCTATAAATCGGACAATAAGACAACTGGCTAAGAGATTCAAACGTACAGGTTCAGTAAACAATAAAAATAGACGTGAAGATTTCCTTACTGAAACTAAATCAACAGGAGTAACCGGAAACTTCATAAGGAGATGCAGATTATATTTGGCAGCGGATGGGGAACATTTTTAGCATATACTGTAAACATGGTGAGTAAAAATGCATGATACTGATTTTCAGCACAGTATTCTGCTGTATATACTGTATGCGCGCGCGGCAGCCGGGAACTGAGCTGTCACTGGCAGAACGCGTGAGCGAGAATGTCTTTGCCAAGCAAACATAAAGACCCTGTATAAGACAATGTGAATCTGTTTGGTTAATCTCAGTAGTGAGAGGTAGATCCAATTGTTTTCGTAGAGATGTGGTATTGTTAATAATTATAACCAGTAGACACGTGTGTATTTATTGCGGATCATGTTGTATATACAAATGTATCGTTGCAAACGGTGAAGTAGGCTTTTAGCCTCTGTATATATGTGAACTGTATGCAAGTCTGCGTGGATGTTACCATACCGGCCTTAAGTGCAACGCTTAAGGTAATAACAAAAACACTCTGGTAGCACTGTAAATATATATAATACTAATCTGTACACTGTACACAATAAAAATTGCGGAGCATTGTCCTCCAGGTGACTTGCCACCATTTTGGTCCCCAGTGTAGTAACACTCTCTGTCGACCAAAACAAAACAAAACAAAACAGAAAAAACAAAGAAGTACCAACTACACACACGAAATGACCACAAGCGGGAAATGTGCACAATCCATCAGTGTCCAAACATACTCCCTGCCTTGAAATACACAGATTTCAACAAAAACACATCGAAAATATACCTGAAAGAAAAGAACATGAAATAACTGAACAATTGAATTAATAAACTGATTGTCACTCTTCAAGTGGTATTGTGCCAATTTTGACACAGGCCGTTTAAAAACCTTACTGACACCACTCTCACTACTTGATCCTGACCACGATGCACTTCCTCAATTACACCAAGGGGCCACTGGAGAGGGGAAGAACAACAGTTCCAGGTTGAAGATTGGAAGTCGCACTGGTCCGTTTGCTGCGCTGCTGTAGATGTGTAAGATAGTCTCCATCTGTTCCGCCTCGACCGATTCGGCAGGCAGGACTGTCGGCTGCTTCGGAAGGTGGTGGACTGTGTGCCGGGTTAGTGATTGGTGGAATGGCCAGAATTAGTTAGTCATTTGTCTTTGTTTTGTGATGCATTGTCATGGTCAAATAAAGATAGCCTGCAATACATGCACCGTACCTGAACAGTCCATTCGGGGGCGTGGTGGCTCAGCGGTCTAGCTGTATGCCTCTCACCAAGGCGGTCCGGGTTCGATTCCCGGTCAATGCATGTGAGATTTTCGAAGTGAAATGCCATGTTCTGTGGTTCGGATTCCACGTAAAAAGGAGGTCCCGTGGCTCATAATCACAAGATTCACGGTCACGTAAAACTGCAATCTTCCTTTTTAAACAGTCCATTTGTGGCTATTAACTACCATTAGAAAGTTGTAACCAAAATCACGAGAAAACATTTCGTCCTCAGTAGCCCGGATCTGTGTTGAGTTTTTGAGATATCTGTGCATCAACTAGGCTGATATTAGTTGTCGGTGTGGATCGCAGTTTTTGCCGTGGAACATCACGCAGCCATTAGTCAAACGAGCAGGCATAACCGAACCAACTTTTAGTGCTTCTGAAGGGGTACGAGGAGCATCGAAGACATACGAAGGTGTGTAGCTAATATCAACACCATCACGGGGTAATCAGCTGATCGGCATGGGAGACTAGTCTCATCAACAGCAGTATGGAACTGCGAGCTCATTAACAGCTAAGTAGTAACCTATCTAGACTGGCTTTCAGTGCAGGGTTTCTATGTTCATTGCAGGTTAATTATTCCTCTCCTGATTTCCTATCTACTCTTTCTATTTGCGCCTGTCTTAAGCCCATGTTACTTTGTAGACGATTGTATTGTATCAACATGAATGAACAAAATAGAAAACAATTGATTACCACACGTGCAGTGGCAAAAGCAAATATTATTCGCCTCGCAAATTTGTTAAGGAATTTCAACCTACATCTGACATTCAATTCATTATTGTTAAAATGAAAGATCTACCTGGTATTAGTGAAAAATTTGAAGATGCTCAGTTCCAGTTAGAGTTATTTGAAGATATTGACAAGCATGCATCAGATAGAGAGCAGTTTGAGTTGGTCTATTATAGCTTAGAAGCAGCTATGAACAACTTGATAGCGCAAAGCTAGACTTGTAATGATCATGTTAGTCCACCACTCTCCCATTCAAGCGCGACTAAAATTGGTATCAAATTGCCTACTATCAAATTACCATCTTTTAATGGTGATGTGACGAGTTTTAAGCATTTTTGGACACATTTGAGAGCTTGGTAATCAACAATGAGCAATTAGACAATATCCAGAAGTTTCACTACTTGTTATCTTCACTGACGGGTGTGGCATACTCTCTAGTAAGCAACATTCCAGTTACCGGTCCAAACTTTAAAGTAGCATTTGAAACACACTGTACTAGGATGATGATAATTGTTGTTTTAAGGGGCCTAACATCGAGGTTATCGGCCCCTAATGAAATGATATGGCATGAAATGAAAGGATGTAGATAAAAACAGCTCACTACCATGGATGAAACGAAAATGGTGTTTATAAAACAGACAGTGAGCCCCAAAAAGTATGCCTTATTTGAATAAAAAGAATAAAAGGCAGATGGTAAAAAAGAATAAAACAAATAAGGCATAGTAAACAATAAAATAGATGAACACAATAAAAATACATAAAACAGACTTAACCTGAATTAAAAGTCGTAACTACACATTAAAAGTTAAAAAAGTAACCACTCTCCCTCATGAACCGGATGACGAGGTCTACTGACGGCCCGTGATCACAGAGAATAAGGGAGAGGGTATTAGGCAGTTTAAGAGTCCTTCGCAGATCGGCCAGATCCACACATGCCAAGAGAATGTGTGCCACAGTTAGATGGGCACCGCAAGTACACACAGGGGGATCTTCTCTCTTTAGCAAGTGGGAGTGCGTAGCAATCCCATGGCCGATCGGGAGTCGACAGAGTACCACAGCTTCCTTCCGGAGAGATCAGAAGGAAGATTTCCACACCTTCGTTGTCTCCTTGATGCCTCTCAGTTTGTTGGGTGGAGGCGTGACACGCCTCGCTTCCTCCCAATGAGAAAGGATCGAATGCCGCAACTGAGAGCGCACATCACTAGCAGGCACCTTATACGGTAGCGAGGGCAGTGTGACTGCCTCTCTCGCCGCCTGATCAGCAAGCTAGTTTCCCGCAATACCCATGTGGCTAGGAAGCCACACAAAGGTCACCCCGGTTCCAGCGTTACACGAACTGACGAGCAGGTCGTGCACACGCTGGACCAACGGGTGCTTCGGGAAACACACATCGATCGCTTGCAGCGCACTCAGAGAGTCAGTACACACAAGAAAGTGCTGGTGATCGTCTGATAACGTGTCCTGCAGAACCTCTAAGATGGCATAAAGCTCCGCTGTGTACACGCCACAAGCCTCGGGAATTGAAAAGAGAAACCGACGATCCTCAACCACAAATGCACAGCCTACTTTCTCGTTTACCCTTGAACCATCCGTGAATAGAAGCCCTGATCCTGTATACCGGCTCACCACAGACTGGAACAGCCTCCGATGGACGGAGGAGTCCGTGTCCGACTTGGGGCCGGTGTGCAGATCCAGGATGATATCAGGGCGAGAGATCATCCACGGAGGGGCCTTGCTAGGTACTCGGACGATACAGGAGACAGAAGGAAATCGGAACTGACGGTATAAGTCATCCAAGTGAATCCCCGCCGGCCGAGTGGCTCGGGCGAGCGCATCATACAGCTGGCGATTCGGATTGGTAAACAAGCATGGATAGCTTGGATGAAGTGGCATTTGTCGAATAGTTGCAGCATAGGTCAGCAGTACTTGTTGGCGCCTCAGGTGTAAAGGAGGTACGCCAGCCTCGGCGAACAAGCTGACGACTGGGCTCGTCCGAAAGGCTCCCGTCGCCAGTCTCACACCGCCGTGGTGGACACTGTCCAGTTTAACAAGCACTGACTTACGGGCCGAACCATATGCTACACTGCCATAATCTAGTCTAGATAAAATCAGTGCCTTATAAAAACGTAGGAGCACCGCGAGGTCCGTCCCCCACGATGTGCCGCTAAGAAACCGCAACATGTTAAGTTTCTTAGCACAGGTAGTTTTCAAACACCGCACGTGTGGTTCCCACGTCAATTTCTGATCGAAAAGGAGCCAAAGGAGCCCAAGGAACCTGTAAGTAGCAACAACAGGCAAAGCTACATCACCCAGATAAAGCTCAGGATCAGGATGGAGAGTGCGCTTTCGGCAGAAATGAACAACCGAGGTCTTTGCAGTTGAGAACCGAAAGCCATGCTCTAGTGTCCAGAGTTCCACTCTCCGAATAGCTTGTTGTAGCTGTCGTTCAGCGACCGCCATATTTTGCGAACTATAATGTAGCGCGAAGTCGTCTACATATAGTGACGGTACCACTGCTGGACCAGCAGCAGCGACTATACCATTTATGGCAATCGCAAATAATGTTACGCTAAGCACCGATCCCTGTGGGACTCAGTTTTCCTGTATATGATATTGCGAGTATGTCCCCCCCCTATTTGGACACGGAATAGGCGAAGGGACAGAAAATTCGCAATAAAAACCGGCAAGTTACCTCGGAATTTCCATTGATGCAGGGTAGAGAGGATGCCGTAACGCCAAGTGGTGTCATAGGCCTTCTCGAGGTCAAAGAAAACAGCGACCAGGTGCTGTCTCCGGAGAAAAGCGTCCTGTATGGCAGTCTCCAGGCGTACCAGATGGTCGTTGGTACACCGAGACGCCCTGAAACCACACTGGTATTCAGACAGGAGTCCTCGTTTCTCCAGGACCCACACCAGTCGCCGATTGACCATCCTCTCAAAGAGCTTGCACAGACCGTTTGTGAGACAAATAGGTCTGTAACTCCCTGTCAAATTGGGATCCTTATCGGGCTTCAGGATAGGTATAATGATACCTTCCTGCCATTGCGCTGGAAACACAACTTCCAACCAGATACGATTAAACACCCTGAGCAAATAACGAATGCTCTCATCATTAAGGTGTTTAAGCATCTGGTTGTGAATATTATCCGGGCCGGGAGACGTGTCCCTGCAGAGCGCCAGCGCTCCGCGGAGTTCCCACTCCGTAAAGGGCACGTTGTACTCCTCCGAAGCGCGGGAAGCAAAACTGAGCTGGAAACGTCCTGTCCCGCGCTTCAGGGCCAAGAAGGCAGGATCATAGTTATCGGAACCTGATATATCCGCAAAATAAGATGCGAGATGGTTTGCAACGCGGTAAGGATCTGTAACCAATTCATTATCAATGGAAATTCCAGGTACAGTAGAAGATGTCTGAATGCCCGAAATGCGTCGTAGTTTGGTCCACACTTGAGAGGAGGGGGTATGTGCCGTGATAGACGACACATACCGTTCCCATGATTCTTTCTTACTCTGGCGGATAAGAAACCGTGCCTAGGGACGAAATTTCTAAAACGCCACCAAATTGGCCATGGTTGGACGCCGACGGTAGTGGTTATGAGCTCGACGACGGTCTCTTATTGCCGCTGCAATATCCTCTGTCCACCAAGGGACGAGTTTGCGACGAGGAGTCCCAGAAAAGGATGGAATGGACTCTTCGACAGCAGCAAGAAACACATCGGTGATGTGCTGTACCTCGTCATCGATGCTCCGGCAACCAAGATAAACGAACACAGCTCGCTCTTGAAACGAGGGCCAATTTGCCCGCTTAAATACCCAACGACTAGGAAACTCCACGGGCTTCTGGTTCAGAAGTGTGAGAACGATCGGGAAATGGTCACTGTCACAGAGGTCATCGTGTACATACCAACCAAATAGGGGGCCCAGCGCAACGCTACACTCAAGTCAATGTGTGAGTACGTGCCGTGCACTAAGCTAAAATGTGTAGCTTCCCCTGTATTTGAAATGAATGAAAATCCACAGCCTGCTTCCAGTCTCCGACCGGGTCAGGAATGGAATGAATGAAGCCCCCATCTAGCGGCGAGGATATGAACTGTGCCGGCTGCCGAGGCCTGACGCACTCCTCTGGGGCAATGATTAAATGAATGACAGATGAAATGAAATGATAGTGGAGAGTGTTGCTGGAATGAAATTTTGACAGGGAAAACCGGAGTACCCGGAGAAAAACCTGTCTGCCTCCGTTTTGTCCAGCACAGATCTCACATGGAGTGACCGGGATTTGAACCCCGGACCCAGCGGTGAGAGGCCGGCGTGCTGCCACCTAAGCCACGGAGGCTAGCTTCCCCTGTATTTAATAGAGATAAATCCAACCCTTGAATTAAACCCTCCACGTCCCTTCCTCTGGGGCAGGAAGATGGTGATCCCCATTGGGGGTGATGTGAGTTGAAATCACCCACGATTAGGAAAGGGACTGGAAGTTGATCAACAAGATCAAAGACGTCGTTAATATCAACGGGCTGGTTCGGTGGAAGGTACACGTTACAAACAGTTGTCATAGCAGGCAAGGACACGCGAACTGCAATAGCTTCCAGAGGAGTGGCGAGTGGAAACTCCTCACTATAGCAGTCAGAGCGAACGAAGGTACAAACGCCCCCGGAAGCCTGGGCAGCATCTAGTCGCTCTTTAGAGTATAGTCGGAAACCTCTCAGAACAGTCTCGTGATCAGGTCTGAGGTTTGTTTCCTGTAGGCAGACTATACTCGCTGCGTATTGTGCAATAAGCTGACTGAGCTCTGTCAAATGCCTGTCATAACTGTTACAATTCCACTGTAACAGTGCCATTGTGTGAACTTATAAACTAGGGAATAAGTTGGAGCAGCAAGCTACAACTTAATCTCTGGAGAATCATCATCCACTACGTCGACTATAATCTCCAGGTCCTCAGGCGAGGTCGTGGAGTGAATCGATTCAGCGGAAGATTTCCTAGACGCAGTTCGGCGGCGGGGGATCTCCGTGGGGAGCGCGCAGATCTGGGGACCGAAACGTCCCCAGGCGCAGAAGCATCCGCAGGTGGTGGGGCGGATGGCTTCCCCTTTTTTGGAGAAAGGGAATGCGTAGTGCGGGCTCCCTTCTTCCCCGCCTCTTTAAGATATTTAGACGGGTCAGGAGACAAATTCCTGACCCTGGTCGATGATGCCGCCTCCGCCGGCTTCGCGGCGGCTTTCGCCGACCGTTTGGGTGGGGAGGAAGTCGCCCGAGTGGGGAGTAAGTCTTCAACTTCCTCCCCTGCTGTGCGGGCGGCGCACCCTTCGCTCGCACAGCCTTCTTTGGGGCCGAAGGTGGGGTTGAAGTCACCTTCGGGCTCTCTTTCCGATTCTGGGATGTAGATACAGATGTAGATGGCGTTGGTACATTAGAAGGTTTCACAGCTGAGAGAAAAGATGAGGTAGCCGGAACCAAATTGGGTATTATAGCCCCATAATCAATCTTTGGAGAAGGCGAAATCGTGGTATGGTACTTCTTGCAGGCCTCCTGGTAGGTAAGACCATCCAGGGTTTTGATCTCCTGGATTTTCTTCTCACTCAGGAAGACAGGGCAGTTCCTGTCCCGAGGAGAATGAAATCCAGGGCAATTATTGCACTGATATGGTGTGGTGCACTCTTCCGCTTGTGCCGCAGATTTGAGGGCTTGAGCATCGGGATAACATGTGCCCGGACTTCTGGCACTTATAATACCTCATTGGTGGAGGGATATAAGGCCGTACGTCACAACGGTAACTTGTAACCTTGACTTTCTCCGGGAGCACCGAAAGCTCAAAGGAAATAATGAAAGCACCAGTATCCACGATTTGACCATTGACCTTGTGCGTAATGCGCCGGACATCAGTCACGTGACGGTGCTGCATATCCTCCTTGAGCTCCTCGTCAGTGTTCAGAATCAGGTCCTGGTGGAAAATAACTCCTCGTACCAGATTCAGAGACGTGTGCTTTTCCACTTTGACAGGGATCTCGCCAAAGTGGTCACATTTCAGAAGTTGTTCAACCTGCTCACCAGTCCTAGTCTTGTATTCGTACAATCAATCATGGTTCCGTATTGAATAAAAGTCAAATATAAAGGGACAGGAATTCGTCCTGATCAATAGGCGCGGAATTCCTGTCCCTTTATATTAGTCCTAGTCTTGAGTAACAAGCTACCGTTTCTCATCTTTTGTACCTTCTCAAGCTCACCATAGACCCCTTCTATGTGGCAAGAAAACAAAATAGACTTTACCATCTTGAAATCACCCCCATCCGTTCTGGTTACCACCAGAAACTTGGGAGTGTTAGCACCCAGATTCTCAGGAACAGACTGTTCCCAGGGGGTTGATCCCCGTAGGGAATCAAAAGTTAAAGACTTGGGTGGCGGACCTCCCTGTTGGGAGATATTCCTCTTCTGTCCCATGGCCATTTCATCCTCCCTGAATGCCACCGACTCCAATCACGGGCTGTCTCTGTAGGCGCTATCCAGCCAAGGCAAGGCCCGCCTAGCTTGGAAGGCATTGCCTGGAGGTCCGATGTTTGACATGCTGTACAGGCATGTACCCCTTGGCATATAATAGAGAGTTTTCCAGCACAGGCATGCAGCTGTGCGGGGACCTACGTTGCCAGGCAGATACTACTGCAGGGTACATGGCGCACCCACCTGTCAGTGTGGCCAGACCGAACAGGCTCTCGAGCGTAGTCGCACACTTAGGTGGCCCTTCCCCTGACAGCACGCACATATAATTTTGAGTGCCAGACCTCAAAAACATGAACGGAAATGGCGTGCGATATAACCTAATGAGAGTTACATCGCACAAAGTGGGGCATTTAGAGCTGGCTGTCAAACCCGTAAAGGGGACCTGGACCAAGAAACCCTTTTCGTCGCCTTCTACGACTGGCAGGGTATACCTGCGAGTGTATTCCATCCCTCCCACCCACGGGAGGTCCAATTCGCAAGACAAGACGGAAACCTAAAAGAATATCCAAGGTCGCCCCTTTTAGTCGCCTCGTACGACAGGCAGGGGATACCGTGGGTGTATTCTAAACCCCCCACCCACAGGGGGACTGTACTAGGTATGATAATCATAGACTCATTGCCTCTGCTCATCTCAGACAGTTGTTAAGCTTACCTACGGTTCACAAATCATCTGTTAAAGAGCTTAGAGCTCTTATCAATCAAACTGTGAGTAACCTAAATGCAATTAAAGCATTGGAATTGACAATTACAATGGAAGACTTCATAGTGCCGCAACTTATGCTTGATAAGTCAGACATGTCCATTAGAAAGGAATTCGAAGCTACCGTGAGCTTTCCCTTCACTCCAGAAAGTTATTAAGTTCTTAGAAGGAAAGTGAAAGTCCTTAGAGCCAATGAGTTCAAGTTCACCCACAAACAATAACTCCAACGTGAATGCACCGCAGAAGTATCAGCTCGTAAAATCAACACACAAGTTCGTCAAGCTTATGCTGCCACTACCACTGTTAATTGTGCTAATTGTAATGCTGCACGGTATGACAAAATGTAAGGACTTTGCTCAGGCTCCTGTTCTCGAGCGGAGAGAGTTTGTCAAAGGTGGCAATCTCTGTTTCAATTGTTTACAAGCTACTCATAAAGTTAGTAAGTGTAAATCAAGTAATTGTCGCATTTGTGGTAGAAAACACCACACTTTGGTTCACCTTGGTTTTCCCAAGGAAGCACAGACCGCAAGCACTTCAAAGGGTACTGCTAGTCATAATTCTGAAGCAAACTACCTGGGGAATGTGGTTAATAGTTATTGCGCATTTAAGTTTGCTCCTCATAAACTGATCATCTTGTCCACGGCATTGATTAAAGTATAAAATAGAAATGGAAATTAGGTAATTGGATACGGGATCCCAATCTTGTTTCATATTGGAAGCCTGTGCTCAACGTGTAAGGCTTCAAAGACACTATAGCCGCAAACCTATCCAAGGAATTGGAAATGCTGTCTCAGAAACAAAATTTGGCATTTCATTGCAAATTGGCTTGCTAGTTAGCGATTTTGTCATGTCTGTAGACTGTCTAGTCTTACCGAAGGTCACCGAGGATTTGCCTAGTGAAGTCATAGATTTCGATGAATGGAACTTGCCACAGGACCTTAATTTTGCTGACCCGAAATTTTATGAACCTGGGAAAACTGATATTTTGCTACGGGTGGTGGTATGTTCTTACATTCAACGTGCTGGAAGACTGACAGTGAACACCCCACCCTACAGGAAACTGTGTTCGGATGGATGGTGTCAGGAAGATACATGGATGCTGAGGAGCCCACTGGTACACCACGGCAGCCGGTTGTATCTCATTTTGCTATAACTAACGTCGGAGTCGAACGACAGTTGCAAAAATTCTGGGAGATTGAGGAACTCCATCAACCACGAAAGACAAAAGAGGAAGAGGAATGTGAAGCTCATCTCGTGGAAAATACAACACAAGATTCATCAAGAAGGTATGTGGTGTGACTACCTTTTAACCCCTATGCTGCCATGTTTGACTGTAGTCGAATGGCAATCACACTCCGTCCGCTGCCGTATTCGACTTTAGTCTACGGCCTCAGAATTTCATAACCGCTTGATACAACGTTCTTCCGACGTCATTGGTGAACTTCTAGTAGTGCCTTTTATCACCGTGCAAAATTTCAGGGTGATATCGGTAATAGTTTCGGAGATATAATATGCCGGTGAAATATTTCGCACATGTTGGATTGGTGCGACGAAACAAAATGTCAAAGACACGGACTCGGTTGGACCGAGTTTCATTGAAATCGCTCCAGCCGTTTAGATTGTATTAGGGGGTGGGGGTGGAGGCGACACATACACGGACAAATCATGATCTCATAAGCTATTTTTTTCATAAATGAATATAGGCTAAAAATTGTGATCAATTAAAAGGAAAAAAATAAAATAAAATAAAAAATTACGAGCCTTACAGTAGTCGCATATGATGTAAACATCTGACATGTTATTCGAATAATTCCATATTACTTACTCACATTTTTTAAAGAATGAACTCCTAGTGCTACCTTGTGCCAGCAAACATGAAGGATTCCGTGTTATTACCAACGGTAATTTCTCATTACTACAAATCTGAAATTACTTGTAAAACTCCAGTGACAAATCCTTTCAGCAAATATGATATAATAGTGCTGTATTTTGGCCGACAGTACCTCGAGTGCTTACATTAAATATTTTTTTGAGTGCTGAGGCGTTATATTATGCATTTTGCAATGGAAAATATATATTTAATTAAAACAAAGTTCTCCAATGCATCTGCAGTAGTGACATATACCTGCAACTGTATGCGAGAGCAATCCACTGCCAACTTGATGCGAGCTGCGCTTTATACCGGACAGTTAGTGAACCCATGCCAGCGGCGTTATTGAAAATGGCCTCTTATTACCGATATAGCGCGCTGCCAAGTATAGGCGAGATTAAAAATTACTGTCGACCAAAGTATTATGTGCACTCGAGTTTGAAGGTTGTTTGTGAAGTAACCAATAGACCTATATAAAATCCAATAACATCATCATTTTCGTCGTTCTATTTTACGTTAGGTCATGTAGGTTTGGAATTTTTAATTTATACTTTAATATTTTTTATCGCAGTTGGAACACAAAAAGTGCACGTTTTTAAGCGTGTTTCAACCATGCGTCACATTTAAGAATTATTATCTCAAAAACCCGTCATCAGATCGAATCCAAATTTTAACACAATATACATTGGAATGTTGTATAACTGATTTATTAATTTCAAAATTGTGTGTGTTCAAGAAACAAAGTTGTTATCATTTTTGTAAGGCAACTTTTTCTCGGCTCGGGGTGGTTAGAAAATGTAGTTCTTGGTTGCATTGTAATCCTTATACATCGAAAAGTTATGCTGTATGACTGTGAAATACGTAAATTAATTCACTTATTTTATATCGGTTTGTATTTCTACGGGGAAATAACACATGTTTCACCTGCTAGCCGCTCCGGCAAAAGCTGTACAGCGTTGCCGAAATGGTGTCCACACGCATCATGGCGCGTCTCGCTCGGAAGTGATGGGCTCCATCTCAGCAACGCTGTACAGCTTTTGCCGGAGCGGCTAGCTGGAGAACTATGTGTTATTTCCTCGTACAAATACAAACCGATATAAAATAAGTGAATTAATTTACGTATTTCACAGTCATACAGTATAACGTTTTGATGTAAAACGATTACAACGCAACCAAGAACTACATTTTCCAACCACCCCGAGCCGAGAAAAAGTTACCTTACAACAAAGATAACAACTTTGTTTCTTGGACACACAAAATTGTGAAATTAATAAACCAGTTATACAACATTCCAATGTATATTGTGTTAAAATTTGGATTCGATCTGATGACGGGCTTTTGAAATAATAATTCTTAAATGTGACGCATGGTTGAAACACGCTTAAAAAGGTGCACTTTTTGTGTTCCAACTGCGATAAAAAATATTAAAATATAAATTTAAAAAATCCAAACCTACATGAACTAACGTAGAATAGAACGACAAAAATGTTGATGTTATTGGATTTTATGTAGGTCTATTGGTTACTTAACAAACAACCTTCAAACTCGAGTACACATAATACTTTGGTCGACAGTAGGTGTGCAGTAGGTATATTAAATGCGTTTCTCCCAGTGATACGTTTAGACCAACGAAGTTTCACTTATTGTTAGTAGTCGGTGTTAATATACTGAATTCCTACGTTGTTTGGAGTGTTGGTTGATGCGATATAGCACTCGAGGGTTCGAGTGCTTATATTAAATAAGAATACAGCAAAAGTACGAAGATTTAATAAATCGTAATTGTTTTCATCAAATATGATATAATGAATATTTTCACACCAAAGAATGACCACTTGAAGACGATTTATTGTAGGAATTTCTTTAATGGGGCCTCCAAACCTTGAGGTAAACCGTAGGCGATTTACATTCCACAGTCACATGGCCTACAGTACGTCGTTGTACCGATCTCCGCCACAGCGCGCTCATTGTTTCCGTCCCATGCACTTCCGTCTCTTTTCCAGAATCACTCCCACAAAAATGTCCAGCTACCGAGTGCCACAAAAATATCCAGATACTGAGTGGAAAGATGTTACACATCAAAAATGAAATAGTCATACATACATACATACATAAACAACTTTCCACTTTTTCATTTTGGGTTTGCCTTTCTTTTTGCAGTGTATGTGCACCCACTAGAAATATGTATGTCATATTAGTACTTTTCAGTGGTCTTGAGTATGTATGTAATAAAAAAAGAAGTTATTTGAGTCAAGAATAAAAATTAATTTTTTACTGCCTAATTCAATCTTTTGAGAGTCAAGTTCAAAATTTAATTTGGCAGCATAGGGGTTAAAGAAGAGCCCAAGACATTTGGAGACTCTAGAATTATGGCAGAGAAAAGGTTGCATCAGATAGAGAAAAGACTGGCTAGAGAGAGCTGTTTGAAGGAGGATTATCATCATTTTCTAAAGGAATACAAAACATTGGGACACATGGAACAAACAGAACTAACAGCATCACTATACTATTGTATGCCGCACCATGCTGTCATCAAGGCAGACAGTTCCACCACAAGGATTGGAGTAGTGTTTGACTGTTCTGCTACCTCTGACAGTGGAACTTCATTGAATGATCATCTGTTTGTTGGTCCAACTATCCAACAAGATATTTATTCAGTTACACTCCGATTGAGAACTCACGCAATTGCATTTACGGCGGACATAGCAAAAATATACAGACAGATTTGGGTGCACCCCCAAGATCGTATGTACCAATGAATATTGTGGAGAAATAGCACCACTGATCCTGTCGCAGAATATCAGCTGAAAACTGTGACTCATGGCATGGCAAGCTCCCCATTTCTAGCTATTCGTTGCCTTCAGCAATTTGCCTGTGATGAAGGTAACACTTTTCCCAAGGCATCTGAATTCGTCCTGAATGATCTCCGGTTGTTCAACTTTACAGGAAGCACTCAAAGTTCAACAAGAATTGACTAGTTAACTGACTAGGGGTGGATTTTGACTTCACAAGTGGTGCAGTAACCATCAAGGAGTCTTAGAAAAGATATCTCCTGAGCTCAGAGAGATGAATCTACCGCTGCAGCTTGACAAGGCAGTTGTTAAGACACTTGGATTATTATGGCATCCTATTGTTGATAAATTTCAAATGGCAAACGGACTTACACCAAAGCACTACCCATTCGGTTTCATTAAAGGTATTGTTCTGTCTATTGTGTCCAGCATATTTGACCCTCTAGGATTCATCAGTCCTATAGTCATTCTGTTCAAAACGTTTCTTCAGAATCTGTGGCAGGACCGGCTAACTTGGGATCAACCACTGTCGACAGAATTGGCATCTATCTGGAAAACACTGAATAATCAGATTCCTTTGATTGATAGGATACGCATTGACCGCAAGGTTCTTTGTTAAATATCGAACTGCATGGTTTCTGTGATGCATCTGAGAAGGCCTATGGAGCGTGTATCTATGTGCGATCCATAAACAAGGAAGGGATCAAAGTTGTTAACCTCCTCTGCTCAAAATATAGAGTAGCTCCTCTAAAGAAGTTGTTGCTTCCACACTTGGAACTATGTGGAGCCTTGCTACTTGGCCACCTGCTGAGGAGGGCTACAAGGGCACTGAATTTGGACATATTTGTGGTCTGATTCTACTGTTGTATGAGCATGGCTCTGAGCACCTTCCTCTCGGTGGAAAACATTTGTTGCTAATCCGGTCTCTGAAATCCAAGATTTGACAGAAGGTGCAGCGTGGCAACATGTTCCTTCAGAAGAGAACCCAGCTGATCTGATATCAAGAGGAATGCATCCTGAGCATCTGATTAAAACAAGCTGTAGTGGGGAGGATCATCATGGCTACTAGAAACTTCAAATTCTTGCCCAGTACTGTATTAAACAACCTTTCAGGACAGCAAGAGGCACCAGAGCAGAAGTCCAAGTCAATATGTTACGTCACAACTGTATGTAAGAGTGGTATAATAGAGCGTTTTTCCAGCTTACCTTGTTTACAACGGGTTGTGGCCTATTGTTTTAGATTCTTGCAATAACTGCACCAAATCCAGGGAAGAGAGGATGATTGGCTCCCTCTCTCTTGAGGAGAGGCAGCATGCGGAACGGAAGTGCATCAGCATCGCACAGCTCGAGGCGTACAGTAAGGAAATTCAACAACTGGCATCCGAGGGAACTGTCAGCGGTAATAGTAGGCTGAAGTCTAAAATCCCATTCTCAATTGCAAGGGATTACTTCGAGTTGGCGGACGTTTAGAACACGCTGATCTGTGTTACGAGCAGAAGCACCAGTTGATTTTGCCTCCACACCATCATTTGACTAGGTTGATTGTAAATTGTGAGCACAGCCGGTTATTGCAGGCTGGCTGTCAGCTACTCCTAGCTTCGCTTCGGGAGAAGTATTAGATAGATAATGGTAGAACAACAATCAGACGTTTGATTCATGATTGTTTGACATGTTATCGGTAAAGAGCAGTCTTCACTGCAGCTCATGGGACAGCTTCCACGTTTACGGGTAATGTCTGCTCGTCCATTCTTAAATTGCGGCGTTGATTACACTGGGCCATTTTATGTAAAATCTGGTTCCTGTAGAACAAATTCAAAGGTAAAATGTTATGTCGCTCTATTTGTATGTTTAGCAACAAAGGCAGTTCACCTTGAACTCGTTAGCAACTTGTCTACTCAAGCTTTCATTGCAGCGTTGAGAAGATTTGTGTAACATTGCGGTGTGTGCCAAACAATCCACAGCGATAATGGCACGAATTTCGATGGAGCTAGGAGGAAACTTAAAGAACTTCAAGATCGGCTCAAATCTAATGACACACAGGAAGAAATACGGAATTTTACATACCAAGAAGGCATAGCAGTTGATCACAGCATTGGTGGATCATTATTGTTCTTGTTAGAGGTCAGTTTATAGGATTTTAATGGTGCTTATTAAAACACATTCTGTTGAGAAATTATTTTGCCACAGTTTTGAGGGGTTACCACATTAAAAATATATTGACTGGAAAGTTTATGGTTTGAATCTAGTCTGGCTCTTGATTCAGGCAATGCGCTGAATAATTACAGAGAATTATTATGAAATGATGATTAAAGTTTGTGAGTGAATAAATAATGATGTACAGTAACATTAACACTGTAATTAGCTTCAGAAACAGATTGCGAAATGCCTTCTAAGAGCGTAGGATTCCTTGTTCTCTTCAAACCTAGTACTATGTTACTGGGTAGTTAATGGAATAATTACAGAGAATTATTATGAAATGATGATTAAAGTTTGTGAGTGAATAAATATTGATGTGGTTTTTGATAAAGTGTATGATGTGGTTTTTGATGAACGATGGCTCATGTGATTATTGTGACACATGATGTGAAAAATGCTGTTCACATTCCCTCTCTTCACTAGATCTAACTGTTTCATGAAGTTCCTCGACCTCCCAAAATCTTTGTACTTGCGCGTGAAGATCAATATCATTGCAGAGAAAAAAGGTCTCTGTTGTCGACTCATAACTTCCCGATACAATCCAACGTAATGTTGTATTCTGCAGAACTGGAAATTTGCCTGGCATGGTCAACTCTTCAGCTCTGAGCAATCTGAAGAAAAGCTCAGCCCCTAAAAGCATGTCTATCTTGGGTGGAGAATAAAAATTAGCATCAGCTAACTGAATGATGGAATATTCCAACTGTCGTAAGGCACCCTTTGGGTTGGCATGTCACTAGTGATTTTAGATAAAACAAGACAATCAATATTGTAGCTGCTAGAATTTATACAAGACTGTACAGTAACATTAACACTGTAATTAGCTTCGGATACAGATTGCGAAATGCCTTTTAAGAGCGTAGGATTCCTTGTTCTCTTCAAACCTAGTACTTGTGCTAAACCTTCTGATATGACATTACTTTGGCTTCCACTGTCTAAGAGACAAAGAGGTAAATATAGTCTGCCAACGTTATTCTTAACCTTGACTACGGCTGAAGAAAGTAGGACATGATGCTGTGGCTTGATTTTCATACTGCAATAAGTAGATGAATTGCTTACATTCCAACCGTTACGAGGTTGGGTGGGCGGTGTGTTTGAGCATCTGCTTTTAGCTGTATGATGAGACTGAGTAGGATGCTGATTGCTAGAGGGCTGATTGTTTGAATCAATATGTAATAATGTGTTATGTTGACTGTTTCACTTCCTACACAATGACTTGGAAGGACACGAACAACACTGTGTGATTCTCGTAGACAATTGTAACAAAGCCCTTGTTATCCAACTAAGTTATGCCTTTTTTTGTGACTCATAACCTAAAAATGTTTCACACTTGTAGATTGGATTTGCCCATTGCATATCTTACAGTTATCACTGATAACTGCTAAGAACCACTAGAGGGTAATTTATGTCATTCTCGAATCCATGCCTGGAATTCTTATCTTGATAAGATCAAATGCCCTTCTCACAAGACTGAACCTTGGGAGAAAAATCTATCAATTCTAAGCTTTGTGCTCTCTTTTCAGAATAGTCAGTGAGTTCTAATAATGTAGAAAGATCCTTGGACTTGCTTGTTATTTCCCATTGCTTCCTGGTGGATTCTGGGAGCCTGTCAAGTATGATTTGGCTGATAATTACTTCATGTAAAGGAACGTTTAAATTCAATGACTCGATAGCCATCAGATTTGATTGAACCTGATTGAGTAGGGTACGCAAGCTAGAGGCAGATTCCTTAGGAACTGTATCTGCAGATAAAAGTAATTTGATGTGTGCATTTACGATAAGTCTAGCATTATAATATCTCTTACACACTATATCCCATGCTTAAGTGAAGTTTTCTGCTGTGTGTTAGGAATATTTTTTTACGAGTTCATGCGCACTGCCACGTAAAGATAATGGTAAGTAGTGGAATTTCTCTACATTCCCTAATGAGTGATTTCTAAATATTAGGGATTCAAAGAGATCATGAAAATGCATAAACTTCGTAACGTCACCAGAATATTCTGGCAATCGTATTTTTGGATGACTGTATGAGACTGTATTATTGTGCTGAGATACACTACTTTCACTAGGAGGAGGTGAGACATATGGAGAGTGAGCATTGATTAACTGCTGTAATCTAGCCTTCAATTCATCGAACGTGTCTTCAAATTCTATTCTTGACTCTTCATGACTGCCAGATTCATCAAGAATTTCAAGCTGTGACTGAATTTCATTAAATTCTGGCAAGAGTGTTAATAACCACTCATTTTTAACATGAAGGAGTTCAATGGGAGTACCGTCATCAAAACCGTACACTTGATTGCGGAGTCTAGTGAATGAAGCTCTAATAATGCATCTCTTCCAGACAAGAACTTTGGTTTTTACTTTCAGAAGTCATGTTTAAACGTGTTACATGCACAAAGGGGAATAACAGATGGGAGGGATGTATAGGATAATGCCTTATGACCACTTATCTTAATAGAAGCGCCTCGTTTGCAGAATGCCCTCATGGGCTGATGACTGATGACGCCTGGACCGCTACACGATGCTGCACCGTCTTGGATGACATTCAAAAACACTGTTGACACTCACTGTTTGTGATTATTAACTGATGTTGCTTTAACACAGTCCCAAATATGAAGGTTGGAACTTAAGTAGTGACAACATGGCGGTGGAGACGCTATGCACCGGAATTGCCTATTGTCCTGGAGAGTACGCGTTGGTGACATACCACCTACCTTACCTCTGAGCAAGTGGACTCTCCCTTCCCACAGCACCTGCATGCACACACTCTAGAGGAATACCGTCACTTGTGAGCTAGTGGTCTAACAGGACGTGGTCCCCATGTTTTCCAAACAGGACCAACAGAGTTGGATCAAGATTGAATGTGTCCGAGGTCGCAAAGCACGCCAGTATCATCAGGGTCTGCAAGAGGCATGCAGGGAGGCTGCATTGCCGTACAGAACAGTGGCACGTTGGGTCAAGGCCTTCAACGATGGTCGGCAAACTGTGGCAGATATGCATTGGGCAGGTCGTCCTACGAGCGTCAGTGAAGAAGACGTGCATGCTCTTGCCGCGTTACTGGACTGTGATCGGAACCAGACGATTCGTGAGCTCGCCCATGTAACTGGATGGGCGCATTCGACTGTGCTGCACATCCTGAAGGAATGCCTGGGCGTGAGGAAAATTGCATCACGATGGGTGCTGCACGAGTTGACGGAAATGAACAAATGGTTACGCTACGACGCTGCCAAGACTCACTTGGAGCGCTATGAGTGCAAAGGGGAGACGTTCCTACGCCGTATCATCACCCTGGATGAGACATGGGCCAGATCCTACGAGCCCAAACTGAAACTCCAAACGAACGAATGGCGGCATCTTGGGTCACCCCGAAAGTCGAAAGTCCGTCAGACCCCCAGTGCGGTGAAGGTGATGGTGATCCTTGTGTAAGATTGTGATGGCGTGATCCTAACGCATTACGTTTCTCCACGGAAGACCGTCAATGCACAGTATTACTGTACGTTTTTGGAGCACCACCTGTGCCCAGCATTGCGAAAGAAGCGGCCACACTTTCTGCGGCAACCACCCATCACGCTGCACGACAATGCTCGGACGCATACGGCGCGAGCTGTGGCAGATTTGTTCGGTTGATGGGGCTGGGAAGTACTGTACCATCCACCATACTCCCCTGACTAAGTCCTTATGACTTCGATTTAATCCCCAAGATGAAGGAACCACTTCGTGGCACTCGCTTCCAGACGGTTGCAGAGATTCGACAGGCTGTAGACCGCTCCATGCACACCATCGACAGAATGGGCTCGGCGAAAGGTATACTACGACTTCCACATCGCTGGCAACGAGTTTTACACCACGCTGGTGACTACTTTGAAGGACTGTAAAGGTTGCTAACATGTACCACTTTTGTACCTCTTGATAGATACTTAAGTTCCAACCCTTGTACTTCAAACGAGAAGTTTTGAAATGAAAACATTGACCGCCAGTGAACAAGCCGCTTCACGGTAGCCACTCTTGTTTACAAAACTGTCCGCCACTGGCAGAGTACACCCGAAGTGCACCAAAGTAATTCTCGCGCCTATGAGAAGCATAACGGCTGCCAAGCTCAACGAGTTCAAAATATAGTCCTACCTTATGTTCACCACGCAAACATGATTTCCTGCATACCTTTCTGCACTGAAAATGTAACATGAAGGCATTGCATAAGACATACAATGATGCCTTCACACTACAACCAATTGTTAGAATATACTTAGTTTGCTTGAAAAACAAGAGTTGTAGTGACCTGATAGCTTGATTCTATCCAGGCCCTGAAGACCAACACTATGGATGTTACCATACCGGCCTTAAGCGCAACGCTAGGTAATAACAAAAAGGTAGTACTGTAAATATATAATACTAATCTGTGCACTGTACACAATATAAATTACAGAGCATTGTCCTCCAGGTGACTTGCCACCATTTTTGTCCCCAATGTAGAAAAAAAAAATCTGACGACCAATAAGAACAGAAAACAACAGAACAAAACAAAACAAAAAACAAAACAAAAAACAAAACAAAACAAAAGCAAATTAGTAACAACTACACACACAAAATGACCACAAGCGGGAAATGTGCACAATCCATCAGTGTCCAAACACTGCGAGTGCAGAAAATACAGAAAGTAATCATCTCTAGCGGAATGCAACGGAAGTCATATAGCCTTTCAGGCAAATGAACAACAGTAGGAGAAACCACGTGTGAAACAGCATATTGTGAAAGTTAGATCTGATCTATCGAGCATGTCTCCTAGATCCGTAGAGAATCTACAAGACCTACATTGAATGAGTACAGTCACATCTTATTTTATCTACTTCAATCCATCTGCATGTCACACGTTTTGGTCATTGCCAAGGGAAGGGAATCAGGGTTTAGTTTGTTCGACCAGAGTCCTTACCAGATGTTTTCTTGATTGCAATACATATATTTTAAATTTTCTCATTAGTTATTATTTTTAGAGAATTCCCCCTGGTAGACGCCTGATAACGGTTAGGTTTACCCAATGTGTGATTAACACCCCTCCACCCTATCATATCAAATGTAATATTCTAATATATGTAGTATTAAATTTCAACTGGTCACCAGTAGGAAGGTCATACAGGGACATTACAATGTCGCTCCAGCTGGGTTGGAAGATTACAATGGAGAGACATTAAAGAAGACCATAAGCTTTAGGTATTTAGGATCTCGTCTGAAGTTGATGGTGGGATAAGTGATGATGTGCGCAGTAGAATAAAGTTAGCATGGTTGAGAAGGAGGGAAGTCACAGGCGTGCTCTGCGACGGAAGGATGCCACTCAATCTGAAGTCCAAAATTTACCACATGGTAGTACGACCTGTTGAATGTCGACCATCTGACAAAGCTACGGAGCGCCAATTACATAGTATGGAAATGCGTATGCTCCATTGGTCAATGGGCATCACACGCATGAATCATGTCAGAAACGAAATGGTTCCCCAGCAAATGGGCAACGCACAGATCACCGAGAAGACACGTGCCGCACCTGGAACAGTAACCTACTTCACTTCCTCCTTTGAAATTAATGGGCAACGTCCACGTGGACGACCAAAGCAGCACTGGGATGGCAGGGTAAATAATGATCTGAAAAATCTCCACTTAAGACCACGAGATGCCCAAGATCGTGCACAATGGTGAGCCAAAATCGGAACAGCAGACCCTGCACCAGCGGAAAAACGCTAGGAAGTAGAAGAAGAAGAAATAGGAGACAGTCAAAATGTAAAATAGTAGCACTTTTACAGAGCTGTGTATGATAGCCCCAGAACAACCTGTTAAAAACACACCCCCAGCCTTAGTGAAGAGTAACCACTGTCTATGCCTTTTTCATTACTAAAGTTTGTAATGCAGTTATCAACAAATGAAGCCACGTCACTTGTACTGTAAATATATAGTTCTCAAAGATGCTTAGTATGCTGTTTTCCCTGAAATGTTTTGAAACTCTAGCAGTCTAATTTTATCCATTTATTTGACATAATTTTTTTTACAGTAACTTGAACTGAAAGTAATAAGACGTTTGATACGCCAACCATAACCGATTTTTGCAGGCCACTAATAATTTTGAGTAATGCAAAAGCAGTTAAATCGTGGCCATGACGGGGACCAGCTTCTGTAAGAAGCGAAATCCCACTAAAAGCAGGATATCTGGTCACCCTACTGGATACTTGGTTTTAACCGCGGATGGAACCGTAAATATACCCAAGTGTGCTCAATTAAAATACCGGTATTATGCTGCAGTGGTCAAAGAAATACACTAATGTCCTCCTAGATAGCATAGACCATATAATTTAACCGTATTTGTGTGGTGAATCCCCTAAATATTTCAACATATTTTGTTTCCTCCTGGGGGGGACAGCTGAGGTTTACATATGTTGCGTGATGCAGTATTTGCGTGTCTTTACGTCTTGTGGCATCATGCAGATGGGGTTAGTAAAGTGGACATAGTGTCATATTAGATAATTTGAATGATTTGTCGGGTTTCAGTTTTAGTGGCTCTGAATAGGAGAGAAATGATAACACAAGTGACACAGTTGATGTGGGTGGAGGATTGCACATCCATGAGTAATAGGGACGGTAGACTCATGAATATCATCCCCATTGCTCCAGGACCAATATTCCAACCAAGCTTTTATGTAGAAATACATCCTGTAGGCTTCCTTTATTTAGAATATTTCTATTGCTATAGTAGTCTCTGTTGGCGGTGAATCTACCCATCTCCGAGGCTCGCTGATACACCTTAGCAGAGGGAGCATGCAAAGTCATGCGAAGGTGTCCGGCGGTGTGGAAAACGCTCCCCATGACTAGCAACTCTTCCATTGTCCCCACGCTTCGTCGTACAATACCAACATGTCGGCGCATTCAGCAAACGTGTCCGCCATGGTCAACAGTAACACACTACCAATGAACTAAGTACGTACAGCTTACTGCTGTGTAGTATAGAATTACTGCTGTACTGTAGTATTAACCCTTTTAGTGCCAGAGTCGCTGTGAGCGATCCTCATAAAATGAACGAAACTTGCCAGCGTCGCTCTGAGAGACGCTTCGGTTTTGTATTCTTAGAAGGGCTTATAGACCGAAAATGGCGTCTAAACTTGACGTGACCATTAAAGAGAGTTCTAGCTACCATTTTCTGGCAAACATCTTTTGTTTTCTGTCTATCGATATACTCGAGCGATATTTGAAGTTCCTCGACTTGTTTACGCGTGGCTCGTAAAAGCATGGCGTCCAAGGGAAGGAAGCATTGTTTGAGAGAGGAAGAAATTGAAGAATTAATGATTGATGAGTCAAGTGGTGAACTCTTGGCCTTCGTGGACAGGGATTGCGATCTTGTGTGTGACGAATTAAGTGCCGATTCCGCTTCAGAATAATGCGATCGAACATAACCAAACAAATGATAGTGATGGTAATGATGTTGATAGTAATAGTGACTGAGAAGAAAGGATTGTTGACCAGGACAATCCTCCACAGGCTACACAACCACAAATGTGAAAGATAAAACTACAGGGTGCCCTTCTGTTTATTTCTTTTCACTGTAATTATTTTTATTTGATTTATATCAACAATGCCATTGTTGGTGTACGGTATTTTATGAATATGCTAGATTTTAGAATTTCGGATTTTTGACCATGGCCTCCTCGATTATCCTACTATGACACTAGGCCAGGCAGTGAAATTTAAATTAGAAGGCCGTGGAACTCAGCGCATCTAATTATCTAATTGGTCAAACAATTGTTTCTTGAGCTCTGATTGTTGGGAGAAACTGTTTCATAATGAAAAATAGTGTTATAATGAGCCTCATTATAGTACAGTTTTCTGACATATAAGTCAGGGTCGAACATAAAATATTTTATAAAATTTCTTTGACAAAATTCTTTGATAGTGTAATACCGGCCTCATATATAGTCCGGGACAGCTTAACTAAGTTACTAGATCAAAACAGGGTAGGCAACATTAACAGCCGTCCCCTATGCCTTCGTAAATGTTGGTTTATGCTTGCATTTCTTGAAGGCAAGTTGCTTTCGTAAATGTTGGTTTATGCTTGCATTTCTTGAAGTTAAGTTGCTTTCAGGTGCGAGCACATTGTCGCCAACCCCGCTTAAAATCTCGCCATCTCCAAAGACCATAATACCAGTAAAATTTCTTAACACTCAGTTGCAGACATTTTTCTCCCAGAATGCATTTTCCACACATTCTCCCAACATAATAATTACGAATTTTACTAATGCCTATTATCTGAATAATTTCATAGTTTTCTTTGGAATTTCAAGTCTAATGAAGTTAAAACAAGTTGTACAAGGTAAGTACTACTAATATACATCGACTAAAACAGTTTTTACAGTTATTATAGACCCTTGATTATGGAATATGTGCGTGTTCATACCCACTCGTCTGAGATGTTTGCAAGCTTTTTTTTTTTTTTTTAATGTCTGGCTGCGTGGCTCAGGGGTAATTTTCTCGCTTGCTGAGCACAAGGTTGCAGGCTCGTAACCTGGCAAAGTCAGCTGGCATTTGAGGGTGCGCAAATGCGAGGGAGCCGTGTCAGTACATTTACTGGCAAGTTAAAGATCCCCTTCGGGGCAAAATTCCGGCACCCCGGCGTCTCTAAAAGCCTGGGTAGTTAAAAGGGATGTAAAACCAATAACATTATTATTAATTAATTTTTGGATAAATTCTTATTTAGATTTCATCATGACATCTAAAAAAACACGAGAACAAGATTGGAGAAACTCTACGAAGATCACTGGCCTAGACCCTATCTACATACAGTAAAACGTCGTTTATCCGGACGAGCAAAAAAAAAAACATTAAGCAGCACGCGCATACTGTTGGTATGTGCAAGCGCACGCTACGCAATAGTGAGTCCGTTCACGTTTACAGTTGTTGTCTCTGTTGTCTCCTACCATTTGGTTACTAAATAATGTTTCAACTTGTTATGTGAGTGTGTGTAAACTGTATTCCGTTGTGAAAATGGCTTCTACAAGTGGAAAAAAGGACAAACGAAATCGCAATGTTTTATCGATTGAGAAGAAGGTGGATATCATTAATAAATTGGATAAAGGTGAGTGTGTACAGTCTTTAATGAAAACTTACAATGTTGGAAAATCCACAATTTATGATTTGAAGAACCGAAAAGGTGAAATTCTCAATTATGCATCGAAGTTAGATAGTGAAGAACGGTCTAAAAAGTGAAAAACCATGAGATCAGCTGCAGATAAACAATTGGAAGAAGCGGCGTACTTATGGTTTATTCAGAGAAGGAGTAAGGGAGATCCCAATACTGGACCTTTGTTGTGTGAAAAAGTGTTGCAGCTAAATGAGAAGCTTGGTGGTTCTCCGGATTTTAACCCTTTTAGTGCCAGAGTCGCTGTGAGCGATTCTCATAAAATGAACGAAACTTGCCAGCGTCACTCTGAGAGACACTTCGTTTTTGTATTCTTAGGTCTTATAGACCGAAAATGGCGTCTAAACTTGACGTGACCATTAAAGAGAGTTCTAGCTACCATTTTCTGGCAAACATCTTTTGTTTTCTGTCTATCGATATACTCGAGCGATATTTGAAGTTCCTCGACTTGTTTACGCGTGACTCGTAAAAGCATGGCGTCCAAGGGAAGGAAGCATTGTTTGAGAGAGGAAGAAATTGAAGAATTAATGATTGATGAGTCAAGTGGTGAACAATTGCACTTCGTGGACAGTGATAGCGATCTTGTGTGTGACGAATCAAGTGCCGATTCCGCTTCAGAATAATGCGATCGTACATAACCAAACAAATGATAGTGATGGTAATGATGTTGATAGTAATAGTGACTGAGAAGAAAGGATTGTTGACCAGGACAATCCTCCACAGGCTACACAACCACAAATGTGAAAGATAAAACTACAGGGTGCCCTTCTGTTTATTTATTTTCACTGTAATTATTTTTATTTGATTTATATCAACAATGCCATTGTTGGTGTACGGTATTTTATGAATATGCTAGATTTTAGAATTTCGGATTTTTGACAGCACTGCTGATATTTTTTAAACTAAAAAACTGCATTTCCTGGTTCTTTTGTTATGTATGTGCGCTCTCCAGTGTTCATTTTTACTCCATTTATATGTGTGTGGTAATAGGAATAATCAAACTTTCTAATTTTATTTTACAGAAGAAATTATTTTAATTAATTAATTAATAAAGAAAGAAATAAGTTTCATAATGATCTGAAAATTTCCCTGAATTTAGATAGCTATGTTTTGCAATCCCTGACTAAATTTCGCTTTCGTATCTTTCAAAACAGAGGATGTACATATTTTCTTCTGAAAGCCTACATTTTCCATTAAAACAGCCTGGCACTTTTAGACTTCACCTTTACCTTTTCGCCTGGCACTAAGAGGGTTAACGAAGGTAACAAGCACAACAGCAGGTACAACACGTCTCCGTGCGAATCACACACTCAACTGAATGGCATGGAATGTCAACAAACCTGTAGGGGATATGGGACATCAGGTGATCGTTCAATGTCTTACTGACTCTAGTCAGTGGTGCTGAAAATGCGGGAATTTGAACATGAGCTGTGGTGGTCTTTTGCGGGTAGCGGGAAGACGGCACGATTCCAGACACAAGTTCCTATGCTAAACTTAACCATCTTGGTCCCCACTACAAGCCCTCAAACTCTGTAATGGGAATTTAGAAACACCCTGCATATCATGTAGCTTCATCTTATAAATCCACTATTTTATATATATATATATATATATATATATTTTTTAAAACAAAAACACACAAAAAATTCAAAGTATTTTCTTGTAAAAAATGTAGTAATATACTGTACAGCTAATTATGGTAATGGTCATTAACCACTATATGAAAACAAGCTCCATAAAGAGACAGTTAATTGGGTATTTAGACTCCTTCCTAGTTCCTGAAAAATTGTTGACTGTTTAATTTAGTGACAACTAAATTGCCTTCTTGTCATCATTTATTAACTGCATTAACTGATCACTCATTTTTTAAATTTTTACTACTGAATATTAATAGGTTGCAGCCTAATATAAAATTTGTTGTGCCTTATATTAATAAGTTGGGAGCTTAATTTACCAGTTTTAAGGCCTGGATTCCTAAAACGGTACTTTTTGGTGCCTAAAAATCCAAGGTCTAATTATAATCTGCTCGCATTTGGTTGAATTTGTTAAGATCCACACACAGCTGAAGAATTGTGGCCGAAACTGGTACCGATTAATTAATTAATTTTATATTAATTACAATTATTGATTAAAGGGGAATAAATTAATTCAATACCATTTGGTATTTAATATAGAAATAAGTCCAAAATATAACCGCTAGAGGAGCTATTTGGCACATTTTATACTGAGAATGGTTCATAGGTCCGACCCTCCACCAGGGTTTATTCTTGGCTTCCCCAGGCCTATTGGGTAATATCACCATATCTCGAACTGTTCGGCGGCAAGCTTATAGAACAATCTAGCAATACTCCGCATGTCGATGACCTTGCGTGACTCACAGAGGCATTTGTTTAGCGAAGATAGCCCCATGGCCAACAAGATGGGTGTGGCCCAGGAAACTCCATACTCTGAACTGTCAGCTGGGTGGATCTGTCACAATATCAAAAGACTGAATCATAACTTAGGGTCACTGTAGTGTTCCCACACTGGAAGTTGAAAGTAAATAAATAAATAAATAAAAAAATAAAATAAACTTTATACAGTACATAGTAAATTAAAAACACAAGATGAAAACCAAGTCAGTCCAACTCTTTCTTAACTATTCTTTAATACTTACTGATTACAAATTTGGCGCAGAAAAAGATCCTTTTTGACAGATGTTTGATGTTGATCAGTCCACTTCTTTAACATTGTAGGATTAGTTAGAAAGGCAACACATGTACTAAGACATGTCATAGTTGCTTGCTGCAAAAGAAACGAAAACTCATGTAAGATGATACAGTACAATGACAATAAGAAATGAATATAAAGGCACACTTGATAAGAAAGAAAGTACAGAGTGAAAACATGATGGTGCTATTCGATATTTCGAAGGGTGGAAGAGCAAGAGGATGACTACTACTTATTCGTACTTACAGTTAAACTACAAACTCAAAGGAGAAATGAGGGGAAGAAATAAAAAAGACAATAGAAGCATAAAGGAAATAAAGGAGAGGGAAAAGAAATGCTCACAGCCCTTGAAGAATGAGAATTGAGCAAATTTAATAGAAGTAGAGCAATGATACGGAGACAGGAGAGGGTCCACTCTGATGTCGCTCGAAAAAAGAGGACTCTACTCAGAAATCCCACGGGGGGCACAAACTCCTGAGCTCACCAGCTGTGAGCCCTCTAGAGCAGGGCCATCCAGTCATTGCGCTCCAGGAGCGCGACCGTGCTCTGGGAGCACTGGGCAGTCCGACTAGCGCTCCTTCCCCTACCACCACTACACTGTGGCAGCGAGGAGATGGACGATGTTCGGACCACGCTGACTAGATACAGTACGTACGTACAGTCGTGTGGTCGACTGCTCGTGGGATTGTTGACATATTATATTAATAGGGCTGTCTTGCCATAAGAAATATACCGCAAATACAAATCGAATGGTACTCCTATGTATGTAATGTGCAGCGAACGAACGCAAGTGTTAAGTAAAGAATATTGTGATTTATTCCAAACTGAAATGTGAACATATTACAGAGGAAAATTCAACAGCAAATTGTGTTCTTTTCAACACATTACATCTCTGTTGCACACTAAGCATTTGGCATGTCCTTCATAAGCTGTACAAAAAAAAAATGAAATTTCCCATTCTGCTTTAAAGACTGCTGCTCCATCACTCCTTTTTTTGTAAGATGTTCAGTCATGACCACTGCGAAACTGATTTACTTACACGCTGTGAACAAAGAGCATGGGACTAGACTAGCGACTGTTGGGTCGGCTGCACACTTCAGCACGCTCACCCAGCCAAGTTTCTCCCACCACTTCTGAAACTACCTTCAAACAAAACGCTCGGAGCACTGCCTTAGAGCGCGGCCGGAGCGCTGTCTGGATGTCCCTGCTCTAGAGTAAAGTGTTAACCAGGTTGCATCTTGTGTTGTCAGGTTACACACATCTCGCTGCCTTGAGGGTTTCTTACAGTAGGCAAGATATATAACAGTAGGAGTAGTAATAACACTCTGACCCCTCGAAAAATGAGGTAATCATGAAAGATGATGATGATGATGATGATTGTTGTTTTAAAGAAAAGATAAGGCCAATTAAGGCAGGGAAACTAAAGACACCCAAGACTTGAATATCCTAATACTGTCAGGGTTGGAAAAGAATAAGAGTTGAACAAGAGAGTTCGACAGGAAAGATGACAGAGAGTAGCCCGGCACAAGTGATAGCAATGCCATGCTCAGCTGGAGTTCTGTGGTTTCCAACCCGTGTCCCAACAATTGTGAGCTCCTGGAGATTAAAATGGAGATTAAAATATGTTGCAAATCTGTATTGAATTACAAACTATTTTACAACGGGCTTTTAGTTATTTATAAAGAGAAGCTTATAGTTTTACAGTACCGTTAATCTCGTGATCATGAAACCTCACATTTTTATGTGGAAACTGAACCACAGGACATGATATTTCACATGCACTGACCGGGAATCAAACTTGGTGAGAGGCAAGCTGCTTGACCACTGCACCACCATGCTCTTTCGTAAATTATTGATAACCACTGTAAAGTTATTAAAATGCATAAAATGCATTCTTCCTAAAAATACTTACGGCAATTTTATGAAATGGTGAAAAAATTATTTCAACAACACTAAAGCAAGTAAACTTGTGTGGTCACACTACTGTATTGAGATTCTTTGAACCCGACATTACACGGGAGACTTGCATGTAAACGATATCATTGCAGTACCTCAAGCAGCATTAAATTTCTTGGCAGAGCTGGAAATTGAACCAGACTTTTGGGGGTGTAGCCAAGCATGCTAACCATTTCTGCAGCCATACTAAAGTTTCATAAAAAGGGGAAAATCACGATTTACATTCCATTTTTATGAAGGGTAGCAATTAGGTCATTGTATACCGCATTACAATAATCAAAATGAGATGGTTTGGAAACTAGACATTCTTATAATACACGAGAGAAAATATTTCAGATATGTTAATATGAATTCAATGTGAAAAATACTTTTCTAGAGATGCTGCTGACATGCTGTGTACAGGAGTGATGTTGGTCTACCCAGGTATATATATGCCAAGATCATGGATTGATTATCTGAATTTCATTGGGGAGTCCCGCAGGTATAATATAATTTTGGTATAATGGGATTATTTTTTAATTTTGAGTAGATCTTTGGGTGGGAGTTATGATAGTTTGAGTAATCTATGTGAATCTGTCTACATACCTGCCAACCCTCAAAATGAAAAATCGGGAGATTCGATGCGGCGGCGATGGGGGGGATGTAACATAATACATACACAGGCTAAGACATTACAGCAAATATATAAGTTACTGTACATGACTAACATTATATGACATCCCAGTTTACAAATGTACCTACTTAAGACAAGTAATTTTAAATCCTAACTAGTCTATCAAACAAGCATACCTTTCTTTCGACCACACTCAGGCATACAAAACCAGCGACTTATCGAATATCATATTATTGGTCGTTGTTGCAGGTGACTGTGGCTGATTTTGCCCTCTTCAAAAAGGTCTTGCTATATTCTTGCTCAAAACACTTCCCCTTCTGAATCGACTTCACAGTTATAAGTTTGTCCAAAGTCTTGTCGGAGAGAGATGACCTGAACTGCATTCTTGTTTTTCTGACAAGACTGAACTTCCTCTTACACTCTGCATTACTATGCGGAATGGTCAGAATGGAGAGCATAACTTTAGACAATTTGTCATACTTGAGTACCCCACCACTACATTTCATTTGGCCTACAAGTGCCCACTTCACATCAATTCTCTCTTCTTCCTCAATAGATGTCACATCCTCAAGTTGGAAGTTACAGAATTGGGAATGTAAAGCATCCATTTCCTCATTAAAATTGTCTTGAGTGTCTGTTAACATGCTAGGAAATTTATCTACAAAAAACTTAATTTTAGAAAATGATGCTTCACTAATATTGGTAGGAAAGAAAGAATAGGTAGAAAACCGTGGATCACACAGGATATACTAGAATTGATGGACGAAAGGCGGAAACACAAGAATGTAAGAGATGAAAAGGGGAAAGCAGAATACAGACGTCTGAGAAATGAGGTTAACAAGAAGTGCAAGGAAGCGAAAGAAGAATGGTTGAAAGAGAAATGTGCAGGTATAGAAAATTGTCTGAAATTAGGAAAAGTAGACACAGCTTATCGAAGGATTAAGAATACTTTTGGGGAAAGGAAGACTAAGTGCTGTAATATTAAGGACATAAATGGAAAGCCTCTAACAGATAGGGAAGAAAAGGTTGAGAGATGGAAAGCTTACATAGAGTGTTTGTATAAGGGAAAGGAGATTGAGAATCATGTAATGGAAAGGGAGGAGGAAATTGATGAGGATGCGAAAGGATATTTAATATTGAGATCAGAATTTGACAGAGCATTGGAAGACTTAGGCAGGAACAAAGCACCAGGCATAGATGATATACCAATTGAGTTGCTACGCTGCATAGGAGATGAAGGTCTGATCAGGTTATATCACTTGGTGTGTAGGATTTATGAGACAGGCGAGGTACCCTCTGATTTCAAGAAGAATGTTATCATCCCTATACTGAAGAAAGTAGGAGCTGACAGATGTGAAGATTACCGTACAATCAGCTTGATTACTCATGCTTCAAAGATCCTGTCTAGAATAATTTACAAGAGGATAGAAACCCAGATAGAAACGGAGTTGGGTGAAGACCAGTTTGGTTTCAGGAGAAATGTAGGAACAAGGGAAGCTGTACTGAGTCTTAGGCTGATTTTGGAAGGTAGAATAAGGAACGTTCATTGCATTTGTTGACTTAGAAAAGGCTTTTGATAACGTTGATTGGACTAAATTGTTTGACATTTTGAAAACGATTGGAATAAAGTACAGGGATAGGAGGGTGATCTACAATCTATACAGAAACCAGACAGCAGTCATTCGAGCTGAAGGACATGAGAGAGAAGCTGGTATTCAGAAAGGTGTAAGGCAGGGCTGCAACTTATCACCCATACTTTTCAATCATTACATTGAACACGCAATGAAGGAAATTGGAGAAAAATGTAAAGTGGGAGTGAAGATTCAAGGAGAAATAATTTTAACACTGAGATTTGCCGATGACATAGTCATCTTGGCCAACACGCCTGAGGATTTGAATGAGTTTTTGAATGGTATGGACTCCGTCTTGAGGAAACAATTCATGATGAAAATTAATAAATGTAAAACAAAAATATTGGAATGCAGCCGAAATAAATCAGAAACCTCTATGGACATCAAATTGGCAGGTGAAAAGCTAAAGGAAGTAGGAGAATTCCGTTACTTAGGAAGCAAAATAACCAGTGATGGATGAAGCAAAGAGGATATAAAAAGTAGGTTAACTCAGGCAAGGAAAGCATTTCTACAGAAAAGGAATCTGTTGACATCGAATATAGATTTAGGTATTAGGAAGTCATTTTTGAAGGCCTTTGTCTGGAGTGTGGCACTCTTTGGAAGTGAAACTTGGACTATTGGTGCAGCAGAAAAGAGGAGAATTGAAGCGTTTGAAATGTGGTGTTACAGGAGAATGATGAAGATCAGATGGGTAGATAGAGTTACAAACGTAGAGGTATTGAGACTAGTGGGAGAGGAGAGATGTTTCTGGCGACTGCTAATGAAGAGAAGAGATAGGTTGGTAGGACACATACTAAGACACCCAGGAATAGCAAGCTTAGTTATAGAAGGAAGGGTTGAGGGCAAGAACTGTAGGGGTAGACCAAGGTTAGAATATGTTAAACAGATTGCCTCGGATGTAGGGTGCGGTAGCTATGTAGAGATGAAACGATTAGCTCAGGACAGGGAGGCATGGAGAGCTGCATCAAACCAGTCAAAAGACTGAGGACTCAAACAACAACAATATTTTTCATATTCACCACTTCCGCATTCAATAAAAGATCACTGTTGAAAGGGAATTTGTTGATCATATAGTCACATGAAGTAACAAAAGACTTCCTCACAGAACTGAAGAAGGAACACTTATCCTCTTGCTTGAGATTGTCAACAATGAGACTAGTTGAATGTCCCACTACCAAATCACAGTCATCCTTCTGATTAGAGGAGTGGTAATCGACAACTAAGAGTGAACATGCAGATCTAATGACTTTTGGTTTCACAAATCGAGTCATCATATTCTGCAACATTTCAAGAAGAATGGACCTCAATACATGGATGTGCGGCACACTTGACTGAAGCAATATATTTGGTTTGTCAAACAGTGGCAGAAAACTGGAGAGAAACAGGCACAATGCCTTATTAAGTTCTGAAGATAGGAACATGAACAGTCTCTCCTCTCGTGATAAAACCTGGCTGGTACTGTCAAGGGCTATGATCTCCGATTTCCGTTTTCCAGAGGAATGAGGTAAATTCTTGTTGCTGTTTGGAGATGAAAATGACGTATTAGAACAGGTACTACTTACATTCCGAGATACTTTTGGAATTTTGTAGGAATCCAAATTTCCCAATTTGACCTCCTTACATGTGATTTCACTCCTAAAGAAACTAGTGAGAGGTTGCCACTGCTGTAAAAGCCTGGACAAACATTTTCCCATTGATAGCCAACGTGTAGAAACATGTTTGAGAATTTTCCTTATCTCTGTATTGTGCAATTCCTGAAACTGTTTGAACTTTTCCTTTCTTTTCGAACTTCTTTCAAAATAATAGAAAATATCTATTAAATGTTCATCTACCCTCACAAGCAGACATGCAGATCCCTTTTCAGCAGCTAAATTTATTTAATGGCAGAGGCAACCAACAATAAAAATATTTTCCATTTCCTTTCTCAAAAGACCTGCCACATCCATCTTTAACCCTACCATCACTGGGGCATTATCAGTACCAAGTGCAATGCAGTTTCTTAAGGGGATGTTGTATTCTTTCAAGTTAGTGAGTAAAAGATTGGCAATATTAATGCCTGTTGCACTTCCTTCTAAAACAGGAAATCCTAAAAGACAACTCTGAATTTGTTGAAATGGGTTGCAAAAAGTAACCACGATTGGGTACAACTTAGAATCACTTTGGTTACTACCGTCTGTTGCAATTGAAAACACACCATTTTTCAGGCAAGCAATAACCTTCTCTTTTTCTTCATTGCACATTTCTGAAAGGACGGCCGACGTTTTAGTTCTGGCTGAGCCATATCTCCCGGCAATTTTTGAGTCTGGGAAAATCTTCCTAAATAAAGGACCAGCGTGATCGGAACAATTGACAGGGAGGTTATGTTCAATAATAAACGATGTGAACCATACTTCTGCACGTGTTATACTGTCAGTGTCTTCCTCCTTACTTACTTATTTCCTTTCGCTCCGTGCGGAGCATAGGGCATCCAAGAATGGTTTCCATCAGGCTCTGTTTGTTGCCAAGTTCTTCACTTCCCTCCAAGTCTTTCCCGCTTTTCTGGCCTCCTCTTCAATGGTGCGTTTCCAGGTGTTCCTTGGTCTTCCCCGGCTCCGAGCCCCTTGAGGATTCCAGTCCAGAGCTCCCCTTTCTACTGCATCATTCTGTTTCCGCAGAGTATGCCCAATCCAGCCCCATTTCCTCCGTTTAATTTGGACTTCTATAGGTTGTTGGTTAGCCCTTTGCCACAGCTCTTCATTTGGGATTATATCTGGCCATCGTATACCCAGAATTCGACGCAGACAACGATTGATGAATACTTGAAGTTGGTGGCTGATAGGATTGGTAACTTTCCATGTTTCACATGCATACAATAGGACAGCTTTCACATTGGTATTAAAAAGACTGATTTTCATCTTCCTGGATATGTTACGGTTTCTCCATACTGGATAGAGCTGCACAAAAGCCCCATTTGCCTTTCTTATTCTGCTCTTGATGTCCTCCTCAGCCCCTCCACTTCTCGTTACCACGCTTCCCAAGTAAATAAATGTATCCACCTGTTCTACATCTACTCCTCCCACAGTGAGACCAGCCTGTACTGTGGAGTTCACTCTCAGCTCCTTTGTCTTATTTGGGTTTATCTTAAGTCGAACCTTAGCAGCTTCAAGTTCTAAGTTTGCCAGTTTTCCCTCTATGTCTCTGAAGCGCTGTGCTAGCATGCAGATGTCATCAGCAAAATCAAGATCCTCCAACCTGTCTCGAAGTCCCCACTGTATCCCTCTCTTCCTTTCTCTCCCCACCTTCCTAAGAGTATTATCAAGAACAATCAGGAAGAAGGTGGGAGGAAGTATACAGCCTTGTCGTACTCCAGTCTGGATGGTCAATGGCTGGGTTAGCTGACCCTCGTGCAGGACTTGACATTCATAACCAGAATACATCTCGCTTATGATGTTAACTATTTTACTTGGTATACCATATTCCTTTAAGGTCTCCCACATGACCTTCCTATTAATGGAATCAAAGGCCTTCTCAAAATCTATAAACGTGATGTACAGTGCTGCTTGCCATTCGTTACTCTGCTCCACAATAATCCGTAAAGTTTTAATTAAGTCCACACAACTGCGGTGTTCCCTAAATCCAGCTTGTTCTTTCCTCAACTTCGACTCGATAGACTTCTTCATGCGATTCAAGATTATCCTGAGAAATACTTTGCTTGGTACGGATAGTAAGGTAATACCTCTCCAGTTGTTACAATTCGTCAAGTCACCCTTCTTTGGGATTTTAACAATCACACCTTTTTTCCATTCCGCAGGCAGCTTCTCTTCAAACCAGATCTTTTCCATCAATGGCTTCAGGATATTAGCTGTGGTGTCCATGTCTATCTTGAGGACATCTGGTGAAATGTTGTCGACACCGGGGGCTTTTCCATTCTTCAGCTGTAGCAAGGCTTCTTTGATTTCAGCACAAGTTGGACTGTGCAAAAGAATATTTGGATCAGAATTATCAGGTTCATCATTCCTCTCTTCGTGGTGTTCATTAATCCCTCGATCAACATTAAAAATTTCGGTGAAGTATTCCCTCCACCGTTCTTGTTGTTCTTCTTGAGTTGTGAGTAAATTTCCCCGTTTGTCTTTAATGGGTCGGTTCTTTCGGAAACTTTTCTTGGACAGCACTTTTGTGATGCGGTACATTTCTTTGCTGTCACCCTTGGATGCAGCATCTTCTGCCTTCTTCGCCATCTCATCGATCCAATTACTCTTATCTCTCTTCACACTCTTTTTGACTTCTTTGTCAACGACTGTGTATTCTGCTTGCACTTTTGCTTTCTGATGTCGAGTCTTACACATATTCAACCTCTCCTTAATCATTTTCCTATGACTTATTGCCTCCCAAGTTTGTTCTGACATCCAATCCTTCTTGAGAGGATTGCTCTTTCCCAGGACTATTTCAATTGTATCAAAGATGATGTTCTTTACAATACTCCAGGAAGATTCAATATCAGTTTCTGCTGTATCAGATTGGAGTACCTGAAAACTATTTCTTAGCTCCAATTTAAATTCTTCTCTGAACTTTTCCTCCTTCAACTTCCTCACATCAAATCTCTTGCTCTGTTTTTCAAACCTCTTCTTTGCCACCATGATCTTCATCTTGAACTCAGCCAGCATAAGGTGGTGATCACTGCTAGCATCAGCTCCTCTCTTATTCCGAACATCGGTGAGAGATCTTCTGATTTTCCTACTCACTGCGATGTGTCTTCCTCCTTACATTTGACATAATCAAGTTTCTTGTTTTTCCCAACACATTGTACATTGTCTTTATGTTTCTTTGAGAGAACATGTTTTGAAATGTCCCCCTTTCCACCATGCGAGATACTGAAATCACACCTACAGACACTACAAAATGCAAATGTTGTGCCTCTTCTTGACTCAGTTATATGCGGAAAGTTATCTTTGTACACTTTTTTAAATGTCACATCATATTTCATCGCCATATTACCGAGGAACCGACGCAATCACTCAGATCGAAAAAATCACAATAGCCTACAGGCATATTAACGCCAACAACATCTAGGTAACAAAGTTATACAAAAATCATATAATTTCACGTGTGAAACAGATACAATATTCCGCAGCGTACAACTACCTCTCACCCACAGGCCATTATGCAAAACATTTAGGAACAAGCGCTGAATTAACCACAGAAAAATTAACCATCGACGATTTCAAACAAAGACGTATTCAAAGCCACAGCGGGACGCGACGCGGGAGTGCGCAGGAGTTAGTACGCAGTTGTCGATTATATCGATACAGAGTGAAACTGCGGTATCGAGATATAACTTCAAAACACGTAAAGTCGATCCGTTCGATAGACGACTGGAGTGTTATCTCGCACATTTAATCCAAAATTACGCGTGGGATTTTTGAAAAATCGGGAGATTTAATACGTTAAGCGGGAGGGCGGGAGAAATGGTCTGAAATCGGGAGTCTCCCGCCTAAATCGGGAGAGTTGGCAGGTATGTGTCTAGTTACAGATTTCTGTGAAGTTGTTACTTAAAATAGTCTATTAATTGCCTATGATAGTTGTTCTGGTGCAGTGAGCAGGTAGAAGTGTACATTGTCCATGTATAAGTGGTGCTTGCAGCTAGTGATTAAGTGATATCATTTATGTAGCTGGAAAAGAAAAAAATGGACCTAGAAGAAGATCCCTGGGGGACTCCTGTCTCCATGGTATACCTAAATGATACTTCCTCCGTTCCACAATATGGTATAGAAATTACGTCCAAGTGTGGGATTACCGGTATTATGCAGGCGCTGATATGCAAGAGTTTGATGGTCCTAATGTGTTCAGTAGCGAATGTAGTTCTCTTGTATATGGCCATAACAGTTGATCGTGTACTAGGGAGTGAAAACAAACATAGTGCAATAGATAGGGATAGGAATTTTTCGGTGATTTCAGAGTGAAGAAAGCGGTATTTTAAAGTGGCAAATTCGGTGGTTTCAAGTACACTTTTCGGTACTTTCAAAATGATAAATTTTAGGCGGGATTTTTTTAATAACAAGGATAACATGCATAACATAACACATTTCAGTCATCCTTCAAAGTATACTTCAGTAAAGAGATCCAAATTATCTTGTGACAAATGGTGATGCATATCACTTAACGTGCTAGTGTAAGCTGAAAAACAAAAGTTCACAGTTAGCGTTTGAACAGGGTATCCAATACAAATGTCATTCCTTGAAAAACACCAACAATGTCTGTCGTGCATCTGCTTGTTGATTTAAGTTTGCAGTTCGTTGTATCCTCTTATCATCTCACTTTCTTCCAGTGTTCCACAGAATGGAAACTTCTTAATTTTCTTTGCATGGTCTTCATTGATGTTCATTGGCACTATTTCTGCTGGATCAAACGCACACATTTGTAAATTATGTTCCCAGGGTCAACGGACTCCAGCTGATTAATTTTCTAAGAGCGTGTTTACTAAAACTGAATGTATTTTGCCCCTTTTTAATACATTTCCACAACCCTCCAACAGCTCCTTAATTTTGGTACCGTAATTTCCAGAAACAGCAGGTTTTAAGGGCTTGCTGAATTCTCCGGTTCTAGAAGGTGAACAGTTGGATAAGACTGGTCTTCTAATAAAGGGATGAGTTAAGTGATGTCTGTGCCAAATTCTTTGAATCTCAAGTATTTCGTCATGTGAAACATTGTTCAGAAATCAACACCAGAGTTATCAGTCCCTACTACTTCATTCATAAATTGCACAATATCTTTCAAGTACTCTGACAGGCACACTACAGAATGAAACCAAGAAGACCACCTGGTTAAGACTGGTTCAGGAAACGGTGGCACATTTTGATCTGGATACTTGCCATCTAGAAATTCATATCTGAAAGGCTCACTATATGACGCCATGTGTCGAGTAGTTACTAGGATGAAGGGGCAGATGACCTCGCTGTTCTGGCTCTTTAAAACCTCAATAACTAAGTAACTTACCAGGATGACCGCCCAGATTGATAAAGATCGCTAAATGCAGAAAGCGAGGACCACTAACTACCGTTAAGTTTCCGATCTTTTCGTGTTTGTGGGATGTTCTCCATGCAGTCAAGTCATGGGAGAAGATTACCGCTGCTACACTCGCACAAAAACAAGAGTTTGTCGGCTTCTGTGACGGCGATATTTCAAAAAAGCAAGGTGGTCTCACGATGATGACATTAGGGCAAAACCTGGATGAATGTTAAGATGCAGAAGAAAGTGACATTCAGCAGTTGAGACTTCCATAAAGACTATCATGGTTTCAGACATGAAAGCGATGAGGATATTGTACGGAATTTGACTGTCGGTGAGGTAAACTGAGATCCAGGACACATTGAGTGAAGGAGTGATGCAACAGAAATCCCGAAAGTTCCCACACTCAAGCTAGTGTGTCTATAGTCACACTTATCTCATATATAGAAAATGAGATGAATTTTCGTTCTCGTACTGTATATTGTTTTCTTCATAACTGTACAATCTAAAATTAGAAAAAATAAACCATTTAAGAAACAAAAAGTGATGACAAGTCATTTTTTTTGGTTTTTAATATTGGTATAATCCACATAGTGTGTCTTACAATACTATGTTATAAAGTATTATATATATATATTTTTTGCGTGTTCATGAAATACATTTCAATATTTTAACCAATAGTTTTCTTTTTGCTAGGCTTAAAAACATTACCTTGCATAATTGGCAGAAATTTGCGCATTAAATGCCACGAATTATCGGAAGTGCACTGTAAAGAAAATAAACGAAAAAAGCGAAAATTCGCGTTTTCATGCGAAATTTTGTGAGTTCAAAAACCATTTTTTCTGCCATTTTTAGGGTTATTAAAACACAAAACCACCTGTGTATTACTTCATTTAATAATTCATGAAATTTACGATCGCAAATTTTTCCTATCCCTAGCAATAGATAATCATGAACAGGAAACAAGCTGGTACCAGCCGTGGCATTCCAGTGGAAGTCCAACATGGTGGCCACTCAAATCGGTCAACGATATTCCAGGAGTTTTCCAGGAATTTTCCAGGAGTAATTCTTATTTTTCCAGATTTAAAAATAAGCGCGAGTGCAGGAGGAGGGGGGCGTTATCGGTTGCCTACTTCAAGACCAAAATAAAGCAGTTGTGTTTGGTTTACTTATACAGATGTTGACAAAAAATAGTGGCGATTCCGTTATTGATACGCAAGCCTACACACAAATGATTTAATTGTTGTTTTAAAAGAGCCTTTGTGACTGAAATATCCGCTTAAAAAAAAAAAGAGAAAAGAATGCCGCCTGCAATTTTATTGCGGTGAAGTTGTCTATACTCAATATGTTTTACAAAAATACTATCGCGTGTTCTCACACACAGAAACCGGTAGCCTGAGAAAATTTCTTTCGTTAACGATAGAGTGCTCACCCAAAACCACAGCGGGAGTATGATTTAAGATGGAAAGATTTTTATAATTAATTATCAGTGTTTATTTTCCACGAGTTTTAATTTTTTTTTGTAATTTTCCAGGAGTTCTCCAGACCTAATAAAAATCCAGGAGTTTTCCAGGATTTCCAGGTTTTCCAGTAGTGGCCACCATGGTCCAAAGACGAGCAACAGAACCATATGTACGTAGAACGTCCAACATTTGACAGCTGAATGCCGCAATGGCATCCTGTAATTTCTACTACCGATGAAGAGAGGTAGCACCTTACAGAAGGGTGCCATCGAGGCTGCTACAATCAAGTCTCAGGTAACATAGTTATCTATTTAGCGGATATGGCACCATACTAAACCACAGTATGAGCAGGGAAAGTTGGATGCTGATGTCAGTTCGCGGAAAAAAGGGAAGTGTGGCCGAAAGTGCCAAGACTAGGCTGTTGAATTGAACAAAATCAAAGCCACCCCTCTGCACTACCTCATGGTGGATGAGGAGCGCCCGGAACGGCACTGCAAAAGTAAACGTTTGATCACCAAATATATGTTGAAGGCAGCGGTTGCAAGACCTAGGTGGGATCCACATAAAAACCAGTGGTTTGATGGTCGACTAGGCATTTGGCCATTCACAGATGTGACAGAGGTTAAGAAAAACAGTAAGAACCACCCACAGGGTACTCCTGTTCTAACTCCCAAAACCTCTGTAACAGAAAGTGACTGTTGAATAATGCTGATCGACACTGTAATTCTTAAGGAAAAGTTTCCAAAGAGTTGTAAAAATAAAATAATCACAATTCAACAGGATAATGCAAAGCTTCATTGTCCTGATAATGCCCCTCAGATCCTCCCGGTAACCAAGATCGTGTTCAAACGGCAGCCACCCAACAGCCCTGACATGAATGTTTTGGATCACCAATTTTTCAATGCAATACAGTCTTTACAACTGCAGAAGAGTTCACCAACACCGGTGGAATTGGTTGACGCTGTTATACAGTCCTTCAATGAACTCAGCAGGGAAACGCTAGACAATGTTTTCCTCACCTTGCAAAAGTGCATGTCATGCTGTATGATGCATCAAGGGGGTAATGCATACAAGATACCCCACTTGGGGAAAGACAAGCCTAGTTCTATTAAAGAAAGCTTTCCAGAAAAAGAAAAAAAAACGAGATATTACAAACTAACACGCTTTGATGTACAAAATGGGGTACTTAATTGGATAACATGTTTTGAACGTCAAGTGTTCATCTTCAGATCCTGTTCACTTAGGCATAATAAGTATACGATGTTTATGAATTACACTTGAACACAAATAAATATATATATATTGTCCCCGGATCGTGCAAACGTCCGTGACATAATGATGAGCTGATGGTAACGAACGAACGCTAGTCCAGAGAGACAACAAGACTAATGATGTTTGAATAACGCGCTCGGAGGTCAGAGTGTTGAGGGAAGCATATAGAGAAAGGAGTGAGTGACGCCGAGACGTGACGTGAAAGCTAGCCTACGTCACGAGTTGAAACTTTTATAAATTTTACTCAAGGAGACGGATTAGCAACTTAAAAAGTAGCACAGTTTTCTGGCACAGAAAAGAGAAGAATTTTAAGCTATTGAGCAGAAGAATCCATACACCAGGAGCCGAGATCTGGAAATGGACCTATATAAAGGGCCAGGTTTGCAAGACAGTCAAGTCATTCCTAGCAAGCAACTGCTTGGGAGGAACTCGCCGCTACGCTTCATAACAGTGAATACTACGTCATACTACACGCCGAAGGAACTTTGCCACCAAGTAAAGCCATGTGGGCTGGGGCTATGTTCAAAGTGATAGAAATTTTCAACAACGGACTTGGAATATTAGAGGACTCTATAGTCAGATATTCTTACAAGTACTCTACAAGTGATGGTTATTTGATAAACTATTCACTGAAGTCGCCTACAATAATTTGTTGTTTCTATTTGCGAAACTGTACAAGGCACTTCAAACTTTTGACAGGACAGACTGTGAACATGGGGTTCAGTCTCAACTGCTCATAGGTGTTCCTATGCGAGCAAACGATCAGAACAGTATTTTCAAACGTGGAACTTGTTCCAAGAAACAAAATTGCAAGAGTAACACATTCATTTCGAACTATTGCTACAGTTCGAAATGTTACCTTGTGTTGAAGAATACGGGAACTTTGTTTGTTTTAAACGAGCGATGATCATAATCGACATGCGCCGTTAAACGAATTAAGGATAGGTGTGACGTGGGACCAACGAAGTTTAAATGGATTGCAGATGACCATGGGAGACGCTATGGGTTGAGCCATTTTTATGAGATATATAAGTTACTCCTTTGTGCCATTTTTATCTGACGTGATCATTGCACGCCTTTGTGAAACCTTGGCTGTGAAGCTATTAATAGCCCTCTGATGTCTTAATACCATATATGGACATATCTGCATCTTGTCCCCTTATTGGCCAGTGATTTATATTTTGGAAGGGGTCGTGACCAATCAAATTTTAGCACGCAGTTACCTTTGTGTTGCGTCGTCATTTGCTTTGTTTCGAGGCATTTTTTCCTTGCAGCCAAGTAGGCTAGACGTATTCCGATATTCTAGGGAAAGTGCCCGCGTTCAAGGTGAAACCATGGCGAGGTGTCTGTATGTCGTAATCAGTAATTGTTTTACTGTAGTTCAGTTTCATATTTCGGCAATTTAAAACTCTTATTCTGTGTTAGTTTTCTTTTGTCGCGTGTACTTGCCCCCTCCCGATATTTTCCCTCCGCCCTTTGTGTGCGTGTAATTGCTGGTGAGTTTTTGTTTTGTATGATAGTGTTATTTTCATTTATTTTGATAACGTAGTTTTTGTACTTTAATGGTTGAAAGTCATGTATGTGGGCTTGTCTTCGCTTTACTCTGGTGTGCTTGACGGTGGTTTGCCTACCTTGTAGGGGACACCTTTGGGTCTGTCATCCAGAGTGCATCTTATCGTAGAACAACATAACGGGATTGGAGATTATTTTTCTTGCTTCCCGTAATGCTTTGTTCTTTATCTTAAAGAGTTCACAAAAGGAGGTCTCACTATTGCTATTTGCTGGTGACCTAACCTGTGATATTCTTGTGTCTGTGAATGCCCATATTTTGCGCATCACATATTTTCGTCGTCTTTGTGTGCCCTTATCTCCTACGCATACTTTCAATTTTTAAAGTATATTTTTGGCTTTGCCGATAATTTAATGTAATTTTTCCTTTTGTCTAAATTCCTATTTTTCTCGTAACTCACTAGATCTTGCATGTGCCTCCGCGTCTTTCTTCCTCATTCCTCCCCTCCCTCTCACCCCTCTCCACCCCTTTCTGAACCATTGTACCCCCCTCCTATTTTGTTCATCCCTTTTGACACGCTTTGTCTAAATTTTTAGAACGTATCTTGACTTCGTAGAGTGTAGTCGTTTCTGAGTTTTGTCTTTTTTTATCTAATTGCGACATACTTACATTTAGTCATCGTTTCATCTTGCCTTGAACACGTTACCTTAACTTATCTTATTTTATTTCATTTTAATATAATTTAATTTAGTATATTTTCGATTTTCTTCCTAATTTGTATTTTTTCTTGCGGTAAATTAATTTTGTGTTTAATTTGTTGGTCATTTCTCTTCTTGCTTTTAATATCTCTGGGATCGTTGTACATTGTGGTTCTTATTTAAATACATTTTATCTTTGCCTAAGTATCTCTGCTTTTGCGTCACGTCTTATTTTAATTTTAGTAACCTTCTTCGAGTTTTGTCTGGTTTTTGCTATATTTCGGTTTGTCGGTCTTATTAGCGTACTTGTGACGTTAATACGACCTACACGGCCTCTGATTTAAATTTGTTCATCTTTGGATTTTACCGTAGTTTAATTTTAATTAGCTTTCCCCCTTCCTTTTGGGATTGCTTTCTGGTTTGCCTTTTAAAATTTGGGCCCAGCGAAAGCCAAGCAAGACTGCGATCTCCCCGTTTTTCTTTCTTCTATTTTATTTTATTTTATATTTCTTCGGGGATAGGGGAAGAGCTTCAGCTACGTTTCCACTGACGTCTGCTGCGTACGTAAGTATATGTTTATTTCTATTACTTCATCTTAAGTTGCGTACAGGCTATAGCGTTTACTGAACGACATGCATCGCCAGCACAGCAAGAATGAAGTAAGAGCTATTTCATGTACTATCAACTAGCTTAGTAGAGCACTTTGAGAATTCTTTTTACTCAGTCATTTTAAGAAATCAACACCACCGTTTATTTTGAATATAATATTTGTCCAGGATGGCAAATGGAGCGACATGAAAGTCTGATGATTTATTTTGCCGTATTTTCTATTTCGTTCAGACTACACTCATGTTCATGTTTTCTGCAACATGAAAGATATAAAATTTTTCCAAAGGATAGGAAGAATCTAAGTAAATTCTTATGAGAGATTTAAGTTACATCTTGGACTATTTGAATAATTTAATTTTATAAATAAAATAAATAAATAAACAAAAAAATAAAACAAAGATAATAATAATATCAAATGTGAATAAAATAATTTCGTAATGTTATTGATTGAAACACTATTCAACGTTGTAAAAGATAATTTGGTAATAGCACCATTTACTAAAACTAAATAAAGTTAAATGATTACCGCATTAATAATAATAATAATAATAAAGTGTTATAGATAATACGCGACAAGGAGTTAGATAATTGTTTAGGAGTGAAACAGGGCATTAATAATCCTTATGAAGTAATAGGAAAGCATTATTATATAAACAAATTCTTTTTTTGCCATTGATAATAATAATAATAATAATAACTTGTGGAGGAATTTATTTAAATTGAAGGTTTTAAATGCGATAACTTTTGTGAAATAGAAGTTGAAATTTATAAACAGGTAGAATGAATTGGTAAATGAAGGTGAAATATAATCAATTTTGAGCTCAATAAAATTTTCAAAAAAAAAAACAATATCAAAAGAAAACAATGTGTAACTCTAGGGCAGAATTTATGTAAATGGGAAGGCCAGGAAATGTTGACCATAATAAATACAGCTTTTCTTATAAAAATAAAATTTGGGAAAAACGCAGAGTGGTAAGACAGGATATTAGGAAGAGAAAAATATATAAAAGTGTTTGGTGGATGAAAAAAATATAATAGATGAAGTCAAATATAATTGTTTAGTGTGTGAATATAATTGTCAACACTTAAGTTTGGTGAGGAGGCCAGATGGGTCGTCCATGAGGGCTTTGAGTCCCATTCACTTGCGCACACAGGGATATGCGTGTGTGTCATGTGAATGTTTATGGAGAGCATATGGGCTCTGAATTGTAAAAGAAGGGTAAGGCATTATTAGACCGCCCCATATTTCTAGTCTAATCCCACTAAATCTGTCGGTTTCAAAAATGAAAATTTTATCTGGATCAACTTCAATTTTCCAAACCTGATGCCTAAATATTTGAACAGTCTGAGTTTAGATTTTGAGGAACCTGACCTAAGAAAAAATAAAATAAAATAGTTGGAAAATGCAAAGATTAACAAGATAAATAATTAAATATTTATATTTTGTGCTTTGAGTATTGATAAAAAGAATTTTTCTTTTGATATGAGCAGTTAATATTCACCAGATGAAAAGTGAAACCCTGTTATAAATAAAATTCTTAGAGAATAATGAAAATAATTAAAAATGATAATAATAATAATAATAAAATTAAGAGAATTTTATAATTAAAATTTTTGTGAAACGTTGCACAGATTTCCTAAGTGAGAAGATGTTGTGGCAAGAAACTCAGTCAACTGAGAATAAATTGCAACAATTGTGTTGTTTATAACAAATAAATGTCAATTATGAATAATAAATTTCAAATGATGAAATTCCTATTTTTTAACATTGTTCATTTGGAACAAAGAGACTTATAGATAAATGAGATATAATTTAATTTTCAATTTGTTGAAAATTTCATAAATATTGTTTATTGTTGAAACAAAGTTTTTGAAAATAATGACCGTATTAACATCCGATTTTGTTAAGCCGAATCATAATATGAGGTTCATAAGACAAAGTTAGCAATGAACCAACAGAATAAAATATATTGTTTTTTGTAAAAAAAAGAAAAAAGTGTATAATTTTTTTTAATGTCATCAACTAACTACGACTCTTCCTAATGTGCAATGAGATATGTAAATAGGATGAATCACTCAGACTCTTTAATGAAAGTGATTATCTAGTGTCAATGTTTTTTTAATTGTTGATATCAGATGGACTTGATTTTTTAAAAGATTGTGTTGTTTGTGTTTGAAATTTTTGCCAGTTAAATTCAATTTTAAATTATCAATAAATTGAGATATTTTTAAGAAAGTGTGTGTTTCCAAAAATAATTTCACTCCTTACCTACTTGAGAATTACCGAAATCAGGGATGCCAGATAGACCAATTATTTGCCTAGATAAACCGAGATAGATTTTCTCGTGCTTGTCTGATTTCGGTATTTTTCAAAATGTGGTAATTTGGATCCTGATCCAAACGGGCACAATATATATACATACATACATACATACAGTGCTATTTTTTAGGGGGTACGCGTACCTCATAAACATCTGAAAACTGTTTAAGAAAAGAATATTGGTACATTTGTATCTAGTCCGACAAATATAACTTTCGACTTGAAAGTTCTTCGATCAGTTGGCGTCAACGCGCTGTTATCAACAACTGGAGAAGATTTCTAGTAATCCTCGATTTAAATCTACCGAATCAGTTTTTTTGGTGGGCACGCTTATTAAACATGCTGGCTGTTGTTTGGAGGCGTGTGGTTAGTTTTGAAGGATGAAGAAAATAACGAACTATTTAACATCCACCCAGGCATCGAAAAAGCTGAAAGTTAATGATTCTACCACAAACAATGACTGGAATTTGCTAATTGCCGAAAATTGCAAGATCGTGATGTTTTGTCGACTACAACCGAGAGTACCGGTACTGTACCTCTTAAATTTTTTAAAGAAAAAAAGCACTGCATACATATATACACACACACACACACGGTAGACTCTCGGCTATCCGGCCTACTTAACCCTTTCTTTGTTGGATTTCCAGGCATGATATCCCCAGTTGTGAGAGATGGAATGAAGGAGGAGGTAAAGGGAATAAGTGACAGGATCATGAAGATCAGAGTAACTGTAAAGGGAAGAAGCCTGGAGATAGCCCAGGTATATGCCCCTCAAGTTGGATGTACAGCTCAAGAGAAGGAAGACTTTGAGGAGGAGCTACAACAACAGTTGAATGGTCAGAGCATCATTGTCATGGGAGATTTGAATGCACATGTAGGAAGTGAAAGGCAAGGATATGAAAATGTATTGGGAGCAGAAGGATGGGGTAGCAGGAATGAAGAAGGGAGAAAGTTGCTGGATTTTTGCAAGAGAAACGGTTTAGTGGTAGGCAACTCCTGGTTCCGGAAGAAAGAAAGCCACAAGGTAACATGGTACAGCAGTGATTTAACAAAGAAATCTTTGGTAGATTACATGCTGTACGACTGGGAAATGAAGAGAAGTGTCAGAGATATAAAGGTAATACCATCAGAGGCCTTAGATAGCGACCACAGAATACTTGTAATGAACCTGGGAGTTGTTAAGGATAGCAAGAGGACAGAGTACCAGGAAAGGAGAATCAATGTATGGAAACTCAAGGAAAATTAAGTCAAGGAAGAATTCCAGAAGATAATAAGGGAAAAGATGCCAACAGACAATCCTAAAACAGGGGAAGAGGAATGGAAGCAATTCAAAAACACAATGGTGGAAGCTGCAGTGGCAGTATGTGGAAGAACAAGCAACAGAAAGCGGTGTAAAGAGACACCATGGTGGAATGAGAGAGTAAAAGAAGCTGTGGGAAGGAAGAACAAGGCTTTCAGAGTGTGGTTCCAGGAAAGAACTGATCTGGCAAGGGAAGATTATAAGATAAAGAAGAAAGAAGCAAACAAGATTGTCGCAGAGGAGAGGAAGAAGTGGATGGTAAAGTGGACAGAGATGATGGAGGAAGACAGCAGAGGAAATAAGAAAGTACTTTATGGGATGGTCAAAAGTAAGAGAAGAGGTCTGCGAGAGGATGTGGTAATGATGGACAAAAACGGAACTGAGGTACACAACAAAGAGACACTCAAGACAGTGTGGAAAGAGTACTTTGAGGATTTGCTGAATCCAAATGGTCATAGGGAGGAAGACAATGTATTGGAAGATGGAGAAGACAACACAGGAATGGAAAAGGACCTGACTTGGAGAGAACTGGAAATGGCTATAGACAAGATGAAAGGAGGAAGGGCACCAGGTGTGGATGAAGTGAGTGTTGAAATGGTGAAGGCAGCAGGGGAGGTTGGGAAACAGTGGCTGTACCGTGTGATGAGGGTGATATGGAAGGAGAAAAAGACCCCAGAAGATTGGAAGAAAGGATTAATTGTCCCAATATTTAAGAAAGGAAGCAGAAAGGAGTGCAGAAATTACTCGTACCTCACTGTGCCAAGATATATGAAAAGATATTAGAAAGTAGAATACGAGCCAAAGTGGAGAGAAAATGGAGAGAGGAGCAGTATGGATTCAGACCTGGGAGATCAACAGTGGATCTCATATTTTCAGTGAGACAGCTCCAGGAACACCACTACGAATTTGGAGAGGATCTGTTGATGGCCTTCCTGGACATCGAAAAGGCCTATGATAGTGTGTGTAGGGAGAAGGTTTGGAAAGCAATGGAAAACATGGGAGTGGAAAAAGAGACTGTAGGCAGAGTGAAGGAGATGTATTGTGGAAGTGTGAGTTGTGTGAAAGTTGGAGGGGAAAGAACAGACTGGTTCAGACAAATGAGTGGCCTGAAACAGGGTAGTGCGCTGTCACCCCTTCTCTTTATTGTGGTTATGGACGAGGTAATGACACTGATAGCAGGAAAGATAGGAGAAGATAAGATGAAGGCAATGGTGTTTGCAGATGATCTCATGGTCTGGGGAAACAAGGAGGAGGAAATCCAGGAGCAACTGAAGGCTTGGGAAGAAACAGTGGGAGAGTATGGATGGAAGTTCAACATCAGTAAATGTGAGATCCTGTTAACGACCAGGAAAAAGGACAGACCAATGAGTGGGATAACACTTGGAGGTGGACAGCTGAAGAAGGTGGAAAGTCTCAAGTACTTGGGAAGTATAGTGGAGGAAAATGGGAGAAATGACAAAGAGATTACGGAACGTGGCAGACAGGCAGAAGCATTTCTGAGAAGCATTAGGAGCTTAGTGTGGAATAAAGATGTCCCACAAAAAAGCAAGGAAGTGTTATACAGAAGCTACTATATCCCGATACTGACCTATGCTTCAGAAACGTGGACAATGAAGAAAAGAGACATAAGCAGAATACAGGCAGGTGAAATGAAGTTCCTGCAAAGTAGGATGGGAGTAACAAGAAGAGACAGGGTGAGGAATGGAAAGGTCAGGGAAATAGTGAAAGAGGAGCCCTTGCAAGGTAGGATAGAGACATCAAGACTGAGGTGGTATGGACACTTAAAGAGAATGGATGAGAAGAAGATTCCCAAGAGGATACATGAGATGCAGATGCAGAAGAAACGACCAAGGGGAAGACCAAGAGATCGATGGCTGAAAGGAGTGGAGGAATGTGTCAAGAAGAGAGGCGAGGACTGGACCAGAGTGACAGCGGAGAGATGGTGGGAAGAAAGAAATAAGTGGCGAGGCTTATGTTCCAAACAGACCCAGCCTGGGGCTGGAAACTGTACAAGATGATGATGATGATATCCCCAGAAATCACCCTATTATTTTAGAATATGAAGTACTGTGGGCATAGGTATAAACTCTTGCACACAACATGGGAACTATATAAAGCATTTAAATTAAATAAAAATTTACACGTGAATTACCAACAGTCTTGCAATGACCCACAGTAAATCTCACCCACCTGGGGTCGTTGATTTGAAGTCTGCTATCATCAAATAAGGTCACAATTTTAAAACTGTATGATCTGGCCATAAACAATTATGAAACTAAGTTTAAAAAAATGTGTCAGTAATGAAGTTTTGCACAGTTTTCACAAACTATACACATATTTACATTGTTTACTGTTATATTTTCTGAGGTCCATGGCTCAGAAATACTTCAGCATCCTTTTATTTTTATTTCTCCCGGAATTAGTCACATTGGCCCATACTACAAAAAATGCCAAATCCTAATGTTAATATATACATCTCGGTAGCCTGTTCTATGGAGACCTCAGTTCCCAATGTCTTCTCCATCGCCAGTAAAATCATCGGTAAAACTTGCCTTGAGTTATTTTAAGGGAAAAAATTATTTGAGTCCTGAAATTAACCAAAATTACCTGAATGAATAGTCGGGAAAATATATGGAGATGATGTAGTAATAGAAGTTTACTCCTCCACTGTCTGTGACCCACCCAGCCATGTCAAATATGTACACGACTTACATAGGTGAAATTCTAGCCAACTTTAGCCAACTTCAGTAATTTTTGGCAACAGTTACAGTATGCCAACCCCACGCATTCAGTACTAGATCGCATCCGTCAGTTTTTGCCTGGACCAATGATTGTTAGGTAGCGCGGCCCTCCCGCGTTAGGTAATATTAACACCCCTGTTTTTTGTCATGCACGGTAGGGGTAGTCACATATCAATAATCTTTATCCAGGCCAACGGTTTTGCCTATTATTTCTTTTTTCACCTAATTACAAAGTTACATGTGTTGTGTGGTGTATTTTGTATCGGACATGTTGGCAATGGTTGTGTAGGATGTCAATTGTTCTGTGATGTGTCATGGCAGCCGTCGTCGAATGAGCAAGAAGCAAATTCATTTATTTATGTAATATAAAACACATATTTCTGGTGCAGCAGTGATAATTCAATTTGTAATCAACTTCTAATCACCCCCAGAAAGGTACCGTATATACCCGAATACCACCCGCACATTTTTATACAAAATCGGACCTGAAAAATTGGGGTGCGGGTATTAATTGAGTCATCCAAATTTTAAGATTTAAATTGCCCGCCACGCGCGAGTATCCGCTATTAAGGTGCTTGTTCAGTTGTAGCCTACTTGTTTATTTCCGTCTAATGGCCTGACCGGTCGCGCAAGCCTAACACGCGTGAGTTTTGTTAGTTGCGTGATAGCATGGCATCGGTCAAGGCTCGGTAAAACTGGAAGCGGGCTGACCGCGCAAACTCGGCCGCCCGACCGCTGCGAACTCTGTATTGTGTAATATTGCATCATCCTGGTAACAGAAGGCAGTCTACCACGGCGGGCAAGTGAGCAGTTGTGATTTTCCACAAAGTCCGCGCGGGCTGGAAGCATGGCCCACGAAATGGAGAAGTTAACTGACCTCAGTTTGACCACCCCAGTTCGCGATGGGCTGCGGTCGTTCCGTTCGCGTGGCAGCCCGTGTCCTGTTTGACGGAGCCGAACTTGGCGCACGCACTGGAATGTTTAAACTTCGCTGCTGTTTAAACCATACCAGCAGATTTTGTTCTACTTTGTCGTATTTCCCGGAAATATTCCCGGCAGAAGCCAGTGTTTTTCATATCTCCTCACACATGTTTCAAGGTTAACACTGTCCAATGAGCTGCTGCTGTCATGGCGTGACGTCATGTAGCCTTGACGTAGTTCGCCCGGTCAGATGATTCACTGGAGACCCGCGGACACTCGGAACTGCTGTATTCTTTCACTTGGAACACCAGAAGTATCTTTCGTGGAGATTGGCGAGATTTGATTCAATCGCGGGACCGAGAATATCGGACGTCTTAAGTGGAAAAACTTTTTATGCGGGAACTTCTTAACCGAGTTTTACTGTATTATAGTGTTAATAGTGTACATTTTTGTTTAAAATAAAGTGTCAAAAACAACAAAAAGTTTTTTTTAAATTTCCATCCAAAAATAAGGGTGCAGGGATTATTCGGGGGCGGGTAATATTGGAGTATATACGGTATGTGAATTATAAATCATATATTTTCAATAATCTGCCTTGTAAAATGAAAAGCCAAAAGTAGCTGATGTCAAGAATTAGTAAATCATCTGGTGGAGTAAAAGGCAGGGAAGGTTGCATGCTTGTTTGTAGGCTACCGCCACCACCGGCATTTACAGTATGCTGATTTTCTGTATCCTCCTCATCACTATCACTATCGTTTAACTGATCATTTACATCTAAATCACTTCCAAATGAGCTTTCCGAATAACTAACATCACTTCTATTCAATTCTGTCAGGACATAGACATCTGAGAGGCCAGCCATGTTTCCTAGCAACAGCCGGGAGAAAGGTCAAGGAACAAACATTTATTGTTACCGCTAAAAGCAACACTATGCCTTCTGAATGCTGTCCTACAACTACCTGACACATTACCTATACCCTATACTTCACAATTAGTTTTAATTCCACACCAATACCAGAGGTGGCTTTCGGATGCTTTAGCAGAGAGCCGTGACTTTCATATCCGGGCGCATTCGGGCGCTTTGAGAAGGAAAGGGTTAATACTGTACCAATACTTTTCCAAAGCTTTAACCAACAGGCTCCTGCTAGAACCCTAAGTGGTATTTCAAAATATTTTATGCATATCTTGTACTTCTGGCACATGTGGAGCCACAAATATACGGTACAGTACAGTATTGTTAATGCGTATGTATTGAATACGTTATCAGAAAAACTCTAACAAATGGAACACAGAAGCCCTCTTTCAGCGCTCACAAACAATGAGCACACGTTGAGAGCAGCTCTGTTTTCTTTGTTCAGTCAGGTGTTGATCGGAAATTTATAGTGCGTACTTTCGTAAATTGTTTTGTGTGCTCCGTTGTACAGTACAGTATTTTAATTTTGTAACAACTAGGCCCATGTTTTCCGTTAATGTTTTATTTATTTTAAAAGTGTTATTCATATGTACTTTACAATGCAGATCGCTTTTATGTTTCCTGTAATAATTGTTGAAACATGCAATACAGTATGGGCGTACATAACAAACACTACTTAAAACTAGCATGTACTACGCAAGTAAGAAAATTATTAATAAAATTGGGTTTTGAAATAAAAAAGGGTGCTTTTAATGGTACGGCTTGAATTGGGAGAATATAGAACTCCGGCTTGTCCTTCCGCCACATACGGCCGGATAGCTGAGAGTCTACGGTATATACACAATGTTTCGATTACATCAGTTTGAAAAAACTTGTGTAACGTGTGAAACTTATTTACAGTCAGAATAGTTCACTTCTATGGTTGTTGTGTTATGAATGTGGTTTAAACCATTACAATAATAATAATAATAATCTGAATAATAATATTGTGGAACTGAGGGAGTTTTACACTACATATTACAAGCATATTTTCCATTATTTGTCTTAAATTACAATTTATACAGGTTTCTGTTTATCTACCTAACTACAAATCACGTATACAACTATGAATGGGTATTTTCAAAGTTGATATAATCATTTTAACAAAATATATAGGTACTTAACTGAAATGCAAAATTTACTAAATCTGTATTGGAAAAACTCTGAAATTGTTATTTAACCTTTCCCGAGAGAAATACGGATATATCCGGAGCGTACTTATCAGCCGAGAGCGGAAAACGGATATATCCGGAAAATTCCTACATTTAAATCTGGGGCCGTTTTCAGCCAAAATAGTTAATGCTAAACCCAGGAGATGGCACCACTATGCAGACGCATGTTTGATAGTCAATTACGTCACCCCTAGAGACTCTTTGACTTCACAAATACCCGCAGACAGGTGTTGCTTCAGATGAACGCACATGGAACGCACGTGTCGTATTACGTAGTTGGTAAAGTGAGTGTACTTTTATAGTGTTTATTTGGTGATGTGAGCATAATTTCACGGAAATGGCTATGGAATGATGAAGATATAGTGTCTGCTTTGGATTTGAGTGATGGTTTGAAGTGTTTCCACACTGAATTATTAATAAAATAATAATTATTAATTAATTAATAACTATAATTAATTAACTTTACAACCTTCAGATGCTACTCAAACTTGAATTATCAACAGGTATTCGAAATATATGTGAGTTCTAATTAAATTTAGTGCATGGAAAATACAATCTACGTGTTTTGAATTAAAAAAAAAATAATCCGCTCAGAGCCATAAAAACGTCCGCTCGGGAAGGGTTAAAAGTCATTTTGATCCAATTTTCTATTTTCACTTCTTTTTATGGTCTCTTCGGTTCTTGAGACACTATTTTTACTTTTACTAATGCAACTACCTGTTATAACACTGATGACATAGGTTCATGTGAAATGACTTAGCATGTAATTTAAAATTTATCTTTCAAAACGGATAGTAGTCTCTTTGCCGGACTTACTACAAACTACAGCATCGGGTACAAGTCAACTCCTGACGTTGGTGGAAAGTAGACATTGAATCTTCAAGCAACATCTTGTTGTTAATAATATTAGTTTCGTTCATCAAAATATTTGTTGTGTGTTTAATGTCAATTTTAACTCCTGTGGCTTTAGGCACGTTGAATTGCCTTAGAGGAGTCTCGACAGAGCACACAGGGTGGATAAAATACTGAACGAAGCAAAGCTGCATTTTATTCACATGTTCGGGGCTGAAATGGACAAGTATGAAAATAATAAATAGAAAAACTTACAACCATTAATTCCAATGAAGTCGAATGATGATTCGCCCAAACGTTGCGGTATTCTGACAATTCTCTAACAAGATTCAGAGCAACAAGACTCATCTTCAGGACTTCAGACTTAAACGTGTGCTTTATGGCAACAATAGCTGTAACAAGATACTTGCTATGGATTGCAACAAAGCTGATCACATACGGTACTGCAACTATCCCAGGGTTTCTGATTACATTCGTGATGAGCTCCAATGCTGGTACATAGATATTCACCCACTGTGAATCCAGCCAATGTACTGCATCCTAGAACACACATTAGAATCATTCATTGCTTGTCAGCAATTCTAGCTCTGTTAAACAAGGCTAAATTATCACCAGAGATGTGCAATCTTATTACAACAAGACAACACACCATATTTACCTAGTCTAAACATTAAACTAGGGGAATAATGGTGCAGCAGGCAAGCTGCTTTTCTCTCACCAAGGTGGGCCAAGTTCAATTCTGGTTAATGCAAGCGAGATTTTCAAGGTGAAATGTCATATCAGTGGTTTGGATTCCATGTAAAATTGACGTCCAATGGCTTATGATCTCAAGGTGAAGATCTGAGCAGCCATTAAGCATAAAAATTCAATACACATTGTCAACAATCATTCAAGTATCTAATATATATTTTTAAACCAAGTACAGTACTTAAAAATACATTTACTTAAAGAAAGACAAAACCTGCAATACCTCAATTACAATACATTGCTTCTAACACAAGTTAGAAATTCACTTACTAAGCTAAATAGAAAATAATTTTTGGGTTAAACTATCTCACAGTAGATGGAAGCTTTCAGTTGCATATACCTCTAGATTTTTAAGTTTCGCGTGATCTAACATAACTTACGGAGTGTCACGATCATTCTTACCTTGTATTATAATTATGTATTAATGTCTTGTCATATAAGTTATTGAAGATTTCTTAAAAAAAAATTAACATTTACATAATTATAGGTTACAGTATGTTCATACATGGGAGAGTTAATATTGTTAAGCTATTTTTACTAGAATCTCCTTGTGCAAGACCTTTAATTACTCTCATGATTTTCTTTTCCCAAATAAATGTTGGAGAAGGTGAATTATTTCCCCAAATTTGAATGTCATACATTAATAAAGAATGAAGAATAACAGAGTATGCTTTGATGAAAATAGGCTGGGTAGAGCTTATTCTTAGCAAATAGTTCATATTCATTGCCTTTGCTCCATATTGACTTAAAATTCATTGAACCTTTAAAAAAATAAATAAATAAAAATATCCACCTTAGTCAATACTTTTATTTATAATAAATAAATTAGTACATGTTTGATCTTCAACTAAAGTCTTCTTCTGCAAGTATCTAATTAGCATTGCAATTCTATGTTAAATCACGAGAATAATCCTATTAAAATGCTTATAAATTATGATTTTACTTCCCCCATAAGACTTACATTAATATACAGTATAGCATATAACATTCGATAGACTAATCTATTAAAAAAAAACTCAAGTGAGAAGACACAAAAATTGATGCACTAATCTAATATAATGTTTAGGAATTGGAAGCTGAATCTCTAATATTGTTTTTGAGATATGTATATACTTGTTTTGGTTAAGTGCTCCAATGCGGGCGTAACATATGTAAATAAATAAATAAATAAATAATGTTTAGGTGATTAACACTATGTTCCAATACAAATAGAAGCCTCCGTGGCTTAGGCGGCAGCACGCCGGCCTCTCACCGCTGGGTCCGTGGTTCAAATCCCGGTCACTCCAAGTGAGATCTGTGCTGGACAAAACGGAGGCAGACAGGTTTTTCTCCGGGTACTCCGGTTTTCCCTGTCAAAATTTCATTCCAGCAACACTCTCCCCTATCATTTCATTTCATCTGTCATTCATTTAATCATTGCCCCAGAGGAGTGCGTCAGGCCTCGGCAGCCGGCACAGTTCATATCCTCGCCGCTAGATAGGGGCTTCATTCATTCCATTCCTGACCCGGTCGGAGACTGGAAGCAGGCTGTGGATTTTCATTTTCATTTCCAATACAAATCTTGCAATCAAAATATCCTCCCCATTTCAAAAACATTAAATATCATTCTTAAAAAACTTTATGCTCATAAATATCCGCTTCCATACAAAAAATTATAAATAAGAGAATATAACTTGCTCATAATCAATTATGATACCGGGTGAGTCAGCAGTGGTCGTTACGGCGTGGCTGCTGGCAGTCGCTCACATCCGGAAGGCGAGGAGGTTCGAATCCCCCCCACTGGCAACCTTGAAGATGGTCTTCTGCGGTTTCCACATCTTCCTTCCAGGCTAATGCCGGGGTTGGTCTTTAACTATAGGACACAGCCGCTACCTTCCAATTCCTTGTCCTTACATTCAAACTTTCCTCCCCAGACAACACTCCACACGCGACGGTACTTGTAGCTTACCCCATGGATGTCGGCACAGAAGCAGCTACAAACTGGCGAGCCGAACATGTCCTCGGACACTCCCGGCACTAAAAGCCATACGCTAAAAAAAATTATGATCTTCATATAAACTGATCTGAATATAAGCAAAATTGTCTTAAAACCTCTTAAGGTTTTGTTTGACATTCTTGTTCTACTCAATCTGGAAATGGCTTTCTTCATAATCTCTCAAAATGCACGTGGTATGACATAGAACTGTAATGTTAATTAGATATTAGCTGAAGAAGACTTTAGTTTAAGTCAAAACATGTACTAATTTAATTATAAATAAATGTACTACTAAGGTGAACAATTCTTTTTTTTTTACACTTTTATTTAAAGGTTTAATGAAATAAATAGTTCTTGAAAATTTTCCCATTTTAATTTCAATTTACTGTCTGATTGAACACCCAATAGTTTCAGTGAATGACAAATGTTCAAACTTGATCTCTCTTTGTCTAAAAATATAGCTTACAACATATGCTTCATCGAGTTAAAGAGAACAGAATTTTATCAGTTTTCTGTTCATTAATCGAAATTTGATGTTTTTCAATCGGTCAACACATTTGGGTACAATCGTGTTGGCCGACTGAAGAACATCAAATTTCGATTACTAAGGCAACACTGAAAAATGGCTTCAAACACCATACTGCTCATTTATATTAAGATTATTGAATTGATATTACAACTTTTCAGTCGGTTAACACAATATAAACCCAATTATTGGGAAATTACTATTTCCATAAAATGAGAAGAAATTATTCCAATCAATAGAGCTTTAATATTTTATGTACTTTGAGATGTCAAGAAAAACTAAGTATTGAGACTTCACTGTATTTTGTATTGTCATTTTTTGGCCATCTGCAATGCCGAGTGATTGACAACACAGGATCAAAAGTTTAAAGTTCATATTTCAACCAGGGTAATTTTGGCATATTAAACCTACATGTCTTCCCTACAGATGGCACCAATCAGTTCCTAAAATGGCCGTATGTTGCTATAGCGAATTCAGTAAGTCTGACTGGCCATGCATTGACTGAACTTATTGTTGGACCAGGTAGTCCTTTACACTAAATTCTACAAATACCAACATGAAAAAGCAATCGAAGCTCGTTTCACACAGTGGCGGATCCAGAGGTTCACCTCGGAGGGGGTACTCTAGGATTTCAGAGTACCGGTAGCTAGAGAAAATATGTAATAAAATTACTAAATTTGTATTTAATCTACACACACTACACATAACATCCAACCACCAGATTTTATAATTCTACAAGAAATTCATTATATTAAAATGGTTTATTGGTTTCAGTTTCAATAACACAAGTCATTGTCATTATGTAAAATAACCCTTTTTAATTCTACAGAATATGTACATTTCCACATTTTAATGCACATTACACAGTCTAATATGTATTAAATCATATGCAATCATAGAGACTATCTGAAGACAATATAAAAGTCTACTACACAAATGTTACAAAATATGTACATAGTGCCAACATTGTCAGTCACTGAATCACAACTAGTCACATAAATAAAATTACCAGCCACGGCCAGTCAAATAGTATAGGATGGCGCTCCATGGCACAAAGGATTATGAAATATATTTCTACTTCTACCTGTCCTAAACATAAAACATTGTAGGTCATTGTAGCGATTATATTAACAGTGTTGCCATTACATACTATATGATAACAAACATTGACCACATTCATGAATGCAGGCAATACAGCAAAGATTTTACTTGCAGTGCAGTTTGCAGAAACAATCTTTTTTATCGGCAATATCAATCTAGCAGACAACTGGTTTTTCGTCGGGGGGGGGGCACTTGCCCCTGGTGCCCCCCCTCTGGATCCGCCACTGGTTTCACGTGACCATTAATCTTGTGATCATTAGCCACGGGACTTCCATTATGAACCACACCATTTCACCTTGAAAATCCCACATGCATTAATCAGGAATCAAACCTGGTCCACTATGGTGGGAGGTAAGAAGCTGGACCGCAGTGCCACCTTGCCTCGCCCAATATGAGACAGGATAATACCACCGACTGGAATAGCTCGGTATGAAAGTCATGAAGCCAGGCAGCTTCTCACTGCTATAGGCTAGAGATATTGGTCTCTTTCCCAGTTTCTCACACCACTGCCAAATGATGGGGCTGCAGTATATGTGTAATTAATAACCACAGATCATATGACAATGTAACAAATAGATAATGACTTGTTACTTTATTTTACAGCTTCATTGATTTCTCTTTTATTTTGATCATTGGATGAGAAGAAATTGTTTACTTATGCATGCAATGGAAGGAACGGTGAATGGTAGAAGACGATTAGGACAGAGAAGATTCCAAATGGTTGACAGTATAAGGATCAACACAAAGTATGAAACAACAAAGAGAGTAGCAGGAGAAAGGTTTGCTTGGAGAGCTGCCATGTGAGGACCTGCCCTAGGGAAGAACACTGATGATGATTATTCATGAAATATTCTATTGAATTTACATGGAAAAATAATTAAATATAGGAGAACGACGACCACCATTAGGTTAAGAATGCTTTGGAGTATCTAGTCATCTAAAAAGTGCTTTATCATCAGTCTTAACATAGCAGGAGATCTGGGATCAAAATCTGTAGCATATACAGTCGAGTCCTGCCAATTCGAAAATTTGCCTACCGGTAATCCGCACAGGGCTAGGAAAAAAATATCTAGCAAATTTGTCTTTAATTTTCGAACAGGAAAAAATAAAGATTATCATTAAACTACAGTAGTTTTTCCAAGTAAAAAAGTAAATTTATTAGCACAGGGAAACATGAAATAAATACTACAGGAGTAAACAGTAAATCGGTCGGCTATCCTATACACAAAAAATAAAAAACGGAAAGCCTAGACCTACTAACAATGTGCATATCAAAGTTTGAACGCAATTTTTTTATGTCAATGACAAAACGAACGGAAAAGCAAATTAACACTTAAGAAGTGAAGTCAGTGATCTTTTGATGCAACGCACTGAAACGACTCGAAGAGGCAATGTTTTGCCAACGTTGCATAAACATTACATCACTAGGAGTTGCAGGGGCATACTGCTCGACATAACGTAGGACGAGGTCAAGGGCACTTGAAGTGGCAGTGTGTGAAACAACATCAGTTTGGGCATCCCTCTCGTTCTCACTATCATCTGCGTTGATCTCAGCTGACGTCCCCTGCACCACTGCTACAATGTCTTCATCTGCATAGTATTCCTCGTGACCACTGTCGTCGATAGCCGTCCACTCCTCGATGAATTTTTCCTCTGCATTTTCGCAACCCGGAATTTTCTTTACTAGTGGAAGAAGTTCACATTCTTTTGCCAGGGAAAAAACTGTTTTAACAAACTCCAGATCAGACCAGAGAATTTCACCAGGCTGCTTGCGCTAGGTAGACACCAACAGTGCTTATAAAAACATTACAGCACCAAGTAATTGGTATTTGAGCTCTCAAGTCAATGTGTTGTCGTATTTGACGAAAATCCACCTAATCCAAATTTTCGTTATTCCGAACAGGGCTTGGTCCTAATTGGTTCGGATAAGTGGGACTCTACTGTACCTTTTAGTAGTTATGTTTGAAACTACTAAGTTGTGTCATTTCAAAAACTGTATGGTGAATTAATACAACTGAAAATGGCACATTACAATGACAACTTAATTAGTTCATAATGATAATGAACATAAAATGAAAATTTATACAGTATGTCTTAAGAAAATTTACTTACCAGGTGCTCTGGGGGAATCAATTGTAGGAAGATGTGATTTTGTATAGGTTCTATGTGGAACTTCTTGATTACACCATGGTAGCTGAAGAATACCAGTAACCGAACTATATGTTCTTCAACTTCTAGGCGAAACAGTACCTAAAAATAATTGAAATATTACCAGCCATATTTTCAGTGTTTCCTAGCAATCTATTAGTAGAATCGCTTTTCAATCAGTCAACACGAGTGTACCCAATTAGACTGGGCGGGAATTAACAAATATCCTAGTAGCTGAAATAAATACATGTATTGTTTCACACTTAATAAAATACTACTCTTACAATTGGGAGGCTATAAGCCAGTGTATTTGTCACCTCCAGAGGCTAATTACAAAATACAAGATATTACTCCTGTCTTTAATTTCCATCTCATGCAAGAAATTTCCACTCTCTGATTAAAATCGCTAGAACAGAATCGGAAAAGTGCACTTCCAAAATTTAACTCTTTGACAAAAGCAGCGTATCTTTTCAAATAACGGCTCTTCTTTTTTTTTTTTTTTTGGTGGGGGTATAAACCATTTAATGTCAGTTTTAACCAAAAGTCAATGAAACAAATACTGTCACTAAGAAAAGCACTACCATGGTAGCATATGGCCTGCTGCTAACGCACAAACTTACGGCACAAAGCACCAAAGCTACGAGGGCTGTTTTTTAAGTAAGGGCCTTCTTTTTTTTAATTAACCGAAGATTTTATTTTGATACCACATTTATTTTCAGGTTTTACATACCTTCCTCTATTTTTCTACATAGTAGTCTTGTTTATTTAGGCACTTGTCATACCTTAAAACTAAGTTCTGAAATCCCTCTGCATAAAAGTTTGCCGCCTGCTCTGACAACCAAGAATTCACGGCCGTTTTCACTTCTTAACCCTACAAGTGCCAAAGGTCGATATTTTTGACGTTGTGTGCCTGTCTGTAGTGCCAGCGTCGAAAAAATCAACCCTCATAAAAGTCGCGATAAAGATTCCTTAGGTGTCATCTATCGACATAAGACACATACTAAGTTGTCAAGCATAGTTTGAAGTTTCTTCCTACTACAGTAAAGAGTTCCGTATCTGGGTAAATATTCCATGATATGTTTCCTCTTTGCTTTGAAATTTCAATGTTTACATGTGAGGAGCCTATTTCCAAAAGTCGACATCTGACATTTTTTACAAAAAGTAGATTTTTTAAATTTCATATTCCTCTTGGAGAAATGCATCAAATGGATGGTGGAAGATGTTCGAAAACACGATATCTGTGGTTAAACATCATTATTAAAGTTTGACTTTAAGCCTCCGTGGCTTAGGCGGCAGCACGCCGGCCTCTCACCGCTGGGTCCGTGGTTCAAATCCCGGTCACTCCATGTGAGATCTGTGCTGGACAAAACGGAGGCAGACAGGTTTTTCTCCGGGTACTCCGGTTTTCCCTGTCAACATTTCATTCCAGCAACAATCACCACTATCATTTCATTTCATCTGTCATTCATTTAATCATTGCCCCAGAGGAGTGCGTCAGGCCTCGGCAGCCGGCACAGTTCATATCCTCGCCGCTAGATGGGGGCTTCATTCATTCCATTCCTGACCCGGTCGGAGACTGGAAGCAGGCTGTGGATTTTCATTTTCATTAAAGTTTGACTTTATTTCCAAATCTCGACATCTGCTTTGTTAAGTTATTTCCATAATCCGACATCTGCACTTCGTTCCTAAATCCAACATTTTGCATAAGAAAGTTGATGCAACTTCCAAAGTGTGTTCCAATACTCGACATTCCTGTTGCATTACTTCGAGGCAGTGTTTCCCGCGAACTTTTGATTGTAGTACTTAGCAATGTCCGGCGCCAATTAACTTCTTTCTAAGTGTTCCCGCCAAGTTTGTTCTAATGTGACAATGCACTGTTTCAACGCAGTATTTGTTGGCTCTATACTTCAGTCACCAGTTGGAATCTGATTAGTTTGGTGCTGTTCTACAAAGCAATGGATAATTCCTTAAAAGTATCTCCTTCTGTACCTGGACGTGGGAGGAAACATTCCCGTGACCCCGAAAACTGGGCTAAGAATAAGAAGAAAAGAGAAAGGTGAGAATTTCGTTACTAATTCGTTTAGCAATAATTATCATATAATCGTTACAAATAATGCGTTCTGGAAGCAGAATCTAGATAAATATTATATTTTCAGATACTCTGCTTCACAACCCCCAGAAGTACCAATATGCAGTCACAAGAAGGGAGCATTTCAGTGCCAGACGCTGACAACTAGGGACATCAAACATTTTCATAACATATTCTACAGCACGCCAAAGAAGCTTATCCAGGACGCACTTATAATCAAGTATACAGCGGCAGCATTTCCGAGGAGAACCGTGAGTAATGGCAGTAACAAGAATAAGAACATATCGATAAAGTATTTTGTGAAAAAGGCAACAAAGCGTCCCGGTAAAGAACCTGTTGTACCCGTCTGCAGGGCAGCTTTTCTAGGTATCTTGCAGATATCAAAAGACAGGGTGGGTCTGGCTTGTAAGCGTCACTTTGAGACTGGTCTTCTGCCTATAGATAAATGAGGAGGAATACTCGTAGCAAGTACAGTGAAAATAAAAGGCTAGCTATGAGCATTTTCATAGAGAAATTAAATGTTGTTAGTGAATTACACTATTGTAGAGGACAAGTGAATGGTCGCCAGTATTTATCAAGTGAGCTGAACATTAGTAAATTGTGGAGAAGTTACAACCAGTCAGTATCAACAGAGCTACGAGTTAAGGCAGCTTACTTTAAGCATTATTTATGTCGGACATATAATATTGGATTTGGCACTCCAGCGACTGATGCTTGCACAAAATGTTTGTTGCTGAAAGCAAAACTGAAGCACTGCAAGATTCCTCAAGAAAAGAATAATATAATAACTGAGTTAAGAGTACATAAATTAAGGGCACAAGCGTTTTATGATGTTCTACGTAATCAGGAAGATGAACTGATATCAAGTTTCGATTGCCAGAAAAATTTACCCCTTCCAAAATTACCTGATCAAGCCACGTATTACTCCAGACAATTGTATATGTACAATTTTACAATCTGTGTAGGAACATCGCGTGATCGTCAAACTACAAGGAACACTTTTATATACCAGTGGCTGGAATCTTCTCGTCCAAAAGGATCTAACGAAATAGCTTCCTGTGTTTATGACAGACTTAATCATCTTGATCTTACAGGTATCACAAAAGTTAATTTGGTTTCTGACGGCTGTGGGGGTCAAAATAAAAATAGTATTATGATTGGAATGGTTTCCTATTGGCTGTATAATGTTTCCCCCGCACAAGTTAAAGAAGTGGAGATGGTATTTCCCGTTGTAGGCCACTCCTTCATACCCCCAGACCGAGTCTTCGGGAGAATTGAAAAGGAGTTTAAAGTGCGAGACACTATTGTAAACCCAAAAACCTACACTCAAATTTTCAAGCAGTTTGGCACAGTGAACACGTTAGGTGTTGATTGTCCGGTGTATGACTGGAAAGATAGCATCCAATCTTCTTTTAAAGCACCAGGGTCATGGCATTTCAGAATTCAATCCTGCAAGAGATTCGTGTTTAGGAAAGTAAAATCCTCTACTCTTCTTCGTGGAGAGCAAAATTATAGGAGTGACTTAACTGATTTCAAAGGGATAACTAAAAAGGGAAAAACGGTTACTTTTGAGAAAGTTCAGTTGCCTCTTGGAGTAGCCGTCAAAGAAAAGAAGATGAATGATGTCAACAAACTACTAACACTTCACTACGGGAAAGAGTGGAAAAGTAATGAAGAACTTCAATATTATAAGAACGTCTTGGATCCAGAAAACGTGACAATTGATGTGGAAGACGATCTTGTTTGTGAACCCCAGGAGGAGGATGACGACTTGAGAATCTGATCTGTGTGACTTATTGCTCCTTGTGTATTATTATGTTAGTGCATACTATTTTTTTTAATATAATTTACTAGAAACTTGTGTTCACTGTAAATTTTGTGTGCTTATTAAATAAGGAGTGCATAACAATATTGTGTGGCTTAAAATCCTTGCTAAGCAAAATCCATGTTTTGTTCCAAAACTCGTCATATGCTAGAAGTTTGTTCCAAAATACGATTTTCCATTAACGAACTTCCAAAATCCGACATCTGCGTATTTTAATGCTAAATATCCCCTAAACGCATTGCTGAATCTACCTCTGGAGCTATTTTTTAGGTTTATGGTATGTTTATGTTAGAGTTAGTACCAAGAATAACATAAAATTTCCTGAATTTTACCGTTTAAGCGTATTTTTCGTTTTTCTCAATAACTTCAAAAAGTCAGATGTTGACTTTTGGAAATAGGCTCCTCATGTGGTTTACATGGCGACGCGATAAATCTACATTGCCGGCAATATTGACCTTATTGGGGAATTAATAGACGAAGGAAGTGATTTCAGTGATGTGGAACACGGTGAACATAATAGTTACGATTCAAGTAGTGACAGTGATAGTGAGAGTGGGCCAGAGCAGACGCAAATGCGTGAAAACATGGTCGCGAGAGTGATTCAGAGGATGATGTACCTATTCAAGAGAGACTTGATGCTGCTAATTCAGGTAGGCTAATCAAACAAGTTGGACACAAATTATCCCTCCTAACACTGAGAAAGTTTGGCTGCGATTTAGGCCTAGATCTACAGGTTTTCAACATAATCTTGAGAGAAATTCGAAGGCTATTTGTTACTTCCTTCTCTATTTTCCTCTCCAATTGTGGAAGACGATTTTGGCCGAAACTAATATTTTATTTTCCGTTGTGACCCAAGTTATACTAATATTGCAACGGAACTTTTACTGGTGACTGAGAAGATATCAAGGGAACAATTTGTGTATATTTGATTTTTCAACCCAGATAAGAGTTTTCCTGACAATTTTGGGTTGAAGTTCGAATTAATTAATTTTTTGTTTCTGTTTTTACGTTATCAAAGTAATTGTTAAATCTTTCATTTCCTTAATAGAGTCATTTCGTACATATAAATAAACTACAGAATCTACTCTAAATACTCATATAAGAAACATCATTTTCTAATAAAATTTGAGGCAACTGTTAGCATTTAATAAGCAGTCTACAAATTGCAGGATTATGTGCTGGTACTACAGAAAATAAAGCTGGCACTTGTAGGGTTAATCATCGGCGAAGCGCTTCCCACCAAGATGATGTTTCAGCTGCGAAAAGAGGTGGAAATCGCTCGGAGCAAGGTCAGGGCTATACGGTAGGTGATCCGAAACTTCCCACTCGAAAGAGTCAATCAGTTCCCGAGTCTGGGCAGCATTGTGAGGTCTTGCGTTATCGCGAAGGAGCCAAATTCCCTTCGTCAGCATGCCGCGTCTTTTGTTCTGAATTGCACGTCGGAGTTTGGTCAAAGTTGCGCAGTAGGCTTCTGCGTTGATCGTCGTTCCTCGTGGCATGAAGTCCACCACCAAAACACCACGCCTGTCCCAGAACACAGTTGCCATGATCTTGCGCTGTGACGGCGTTTGTTTGGGTTTGACCTTGACAGGAGAGGTTGAGTGTCGCCATTCCATCGACTGTTGCTTGGTTTCAAGGGTGGAATGGGAGACTCATGTTTCATCTCCTGTGATGATTCGACTCAACATGTCACCCCCCTTCTTGGGCATAACGAGTCCAAAAAGTGAGGGAACTTTCCAATCTCTTTCGTATGTGGTCTTCTGTGAGGAGTCTGGGTAGCCATCGAGAGCACAATTTCCTGAACTTTAGGTTTTCAGACACAATTTTATACAGTACAGACCTAGACACTTGAGGAAAATCCATTGATAGAGTGGTTATCGTGAATCTTCGGTCCTCGTGAATTTTCATGTCAATTGCAGTCACCAAGTCATCTGTGATCACAGATGGTCGACCTGAGCGTTCATCGTCATAAACATTTTCACGGCCACTTTTGAACTCGCGTACCCATTTTCGCACTTTACCTTCCGTCATTGCATTATGACCATACACCTCACAAAGCTGACTATGAATGTCTGCAGCCGACATGTTTCTTGCACTCAAAAAACGTATCACAGATCGTATCTCACACGCTGCAGGCGAATCAATAATCTTGAACATTGTAAAGATGCACAGTTCAGCGTACAGGTTAGCTACACAGCTGCAACCAACACCTGCTTGTTCGCAAAGGATGCGGGGAGGGAGAGCGAACGCTTGTTGCGGCGTGTGTACTAACTACGGGCTTTAAAAAATCAATGGCCCTTACTTAAATAACAGCTTACACTGATCCTCCACAGCCAGTAGAAGAGCAGCAGAGTGATGACACAGTTTATTTCTATTTGTCATGGCATACAGTATGTTCAGAAAAGTATTTCACAATATAAGCAGTGTTAATATCACATCACTGGGGATTTTTCGCGAATGAAATGAGAACTTAACAAATGCACTCTAGTAGACCCACGAATTAACCAAAAAGCAAATTAACTGCCTGCAAAATATCAGGAGTGAACTGTGCCTGGTTGCCATAATTAAGGATATTAGAAGGTAATTCTAAGCCTCCGTGGCTTAGGCGGCAGCACGCCGGCCTCTCACCGCTGGGTCCGTGGTTCAAATCCCGGTCACTCCATGTGAGATCTGTGCTGGACAGGACGGAGGCAGACAGGTTTTTCTCCGGGTACTCCGGTTTTCCCTGTCAACATTTCATTCCATTTCATTTCATCTGTCATTCATTTAATCATTGCCCCAGAGGAGTGCGTCAGGCCTCGGCAGCCGGCACAGTTCATATCCTCGCCGCTAGATGGGGGCTTCATTCATTCCATTCCTGACCCGGTCAGGGGCTGGAAGCAGGCTGTGGATTTTCATTTTCAGAAGGTAATTCTCTCATCTCTTTCTCAAAATTCACCCAAATTTACCACCATTATTTCTAAGCACAATTGGAAATGAAAATGTTCGTCACAATGTTAATGATAAGTTGCAATCTCTTCATATGAGTTGCAGCATGGATTTGCAGGAAAACTCAAGATTCCTACTTTCCTTTTAAAGCTAAAGCTTAAACTAATATGAAAATAAGCATTACCTTGCTGCTGTTGTGGTTTATTGTCAGTAGTTCTCCGAACACAACAATTAGGAATTCCAATGCTGGTGCAAACAGACCCACTTTGAACAACTCTGTATACTGTTCAGAAATACCAAGCAGTTTGTTGAGAAGACAGAGCGCTAACTTGGCACTTCTAGTTCGTAATTGTACCGGTTCTTCATCATCTACAGTTTGTGTTACATTCCGACTGTTCTGAACTGTAAGCTTCTCATGTCTCAAAAGATCAGTTGCCTCACGGTACAAAATATCCATGGTTGACCGAAGCAATGATTCTGCAACATCTGGATCTATAAGAAAGACAAGTTTTAAGTTGTAAGTTTATTATTCAGAGAAAATGTTATTTACATAAGTTGTCCTGATCTGATGAAGTTATTGATATTCTTCCACCCTCTGGAATGGTAACAAGCTGGTCATGAAACCACCAATATAATGATTTTCTAAATAAAACAATACATAAAACAGTTATTAAGACAAATTCCATGGTATGATTAGTTTAGAAATTAAACAAGGAGTCTTGAAAACCTGTCTGTTACAACCTTGCCTAAGAACTTCAAGGTTGTAATAGCCTATGTTAAGAAATAATCCCACTATTGAATTAGTTAATTTATAAGAAGTTCCGTGAAGAACCAAATAGCCTGATCTTTCCCATTAAAAACTCACCCGGCAATTAGAAGGATTTTCCATGTGATGTACTCTAAATAGCTTTTGATACACGACCAACGTCTCCACCAACACCATTGCATTGAGAAAGTGTGCTAGGATACATAACCTTCAGTATAGGTGAATAAGACTCCTCCCGTGATGTGCTGTTTTACTGTAACGCATCACGGGAGTTTAATTTTAAAAATGTTAAATGTACGGCTTCTATGATTTACGAAAAGCAAGCTACAGAATTTAAGACCATTAATTTACGATTATTATAACAACCTACCATACAATCTTCAATCCCTTGAATAGGGCACGAGAGATAAAGAAAAATGTTTCAAAATTTCGAACTGATGCCATCTTGAATTTTTGAAAACAATTGAACGTGAGCCGTCCCTCTACTAAGCTCTATTCGCTGTTCTTAACACAACTGCTCTCGGGTAATTAGATCGCTAGAAAAATAATTTGAAATATTTGAAAATCATTTGGCTGCAATGATGATTTTGTGTTTCTCACGATTTGGGAAGTCACATACGGTATATGTACTTAGTTTATAGTCTTTTATCACCATACAAAAATTCGGTTGGATTGCTTAAATACAGAGGCATGTCAATAATAAGTATCTGCAATCAATTTTCATATGTATATTATTTCAGCAGTATAGATCCCTCCTGCGGTGCTCACAAGCGACCGATCGTGACAAATGAGTATTCAAATGAAAGAGAAAAAAACATTAGCAGTGACGAATTGCACTCTAATTTCATAAATATCCATAATTTCTTTAAAAAATTACTTATTGTGCAATTTGCAGATACTGTTGCTGTAGGAAAATACGCTCCATGATTGCTGTCCACTTCACATATTGGCCGCTGTGACGCCTGATTCATCTCATTTTGACATTCTGAGATCTTTCCTTTATTATTTTGCATGGATTTCAGAAACAGTAAATCAAAAGAATGAGTACTCAAATTGTATAATTCTATAAACATCAAATAACCGGTGAGTGTTATGATGATCCAATTTTCAGTGATTGCCTTCTTAAGTTAGGGAACATACATTAGAACTTGGAATTCTAGCTGACATGTAAATTGTGTTCTATAATCATTTGGTTGAAATAAAAACATAACCTTTCTCCTTAAGTCTCTCATTATAAATCTATTGGGGAAAGTGTGGTTTACGAACATGCGAGATTTCTCGCACGGGTCCGCTTGTTTTAATTCATAAAAAAAGAGTACAAACTTTATATCAGGGACCAGTAACTTAACGTAAAGGGTAATGTAACGAAACTCGAGGTGTAACAGAATCATTCGGTAGGGTAGTAACGTTATAGCCTCTTCGTTACACGAGCACGGTGTCCCATATGGTACACGACGAAGTAACGTTCTCATTTTGTTCCGCGCACCATTCGGTACAGTTGTAACATTACGACCTCTTCCTTGCATCAATACGTTACAGAATGGAACTAGGTTTGTACCTGAGTAACGCTCCTTTCTGTTACATGCAAGTGTAAGTACATGAACGCTGTTGTTACTTCGTGATATTATTGAAGTTTGGAAGGAAGCCTTGTGTAGGCAAATTGACGGGAACGTTAAAACATTTACGAAGTATTATAATAAAATCCCGAGAGGAGTGCTTAAGGTATTTTAATAATAATAATATAATATTAAAATAAAAAGAAACCCCATGGCACCATAGCCCATTAAGCGCCTTGGTCTACCAAAAGACCAGTGCTCAGCCATTCGGCCTACAGACTGCAGGTTGACGCATGGTCAGTGTGGCGGGTCTCCTCGGCCGTTAAACTTGGTTTCCTTGACCAGGATGCAGCATCACTGTCAGACAGCTACTCAGTTGTCCTCATGAGGCTGAGTGCACCCCATTCCAGCCCTCACGTCAGTTTCTAATATCCCTGACAGAGCTGGAAATCAAACCCGGGACCTCCAGGTTAGAGGCAGGCATGGTACCCCAACACCAAAGAGCTGGCAGTGATAAAATTAATAACAATAATAAATTTATATTATTCCTACTGTATTACATTAGAGACGCACGGTATTGTTTTCTTCCCCACTGGCGACATTTCTCACTGGCCAAGCTAGAGCGAAAATCGCCGACTTCCACAGCCTCCAATTTTAAATGTCTCTGCGTGACTACAGTCATAGTAGGGTATTCGAGAAGGCCGTGGTTGAATACAAGGTGTTCTTTGCCTCGCAATAATCATTTTATGTAGTAGGGATGGCTACATCATAGCATGAGGTGGCCATTGAAGTGTAACGGAATTTATTCAGTTACACTAGCTCACCCTCGGGTTTTCTGCCTTGTGCAGTTGGTTTGGGGAATTTTATTCGTATCTTATTATATTGGGTTAACGTGGGGTTGCAGAGGTGATTTTTATTGTGCCTGTGTGTTTTTGTGGACGGATTCATCTTTGGATGGTCCGGACAACCTAGGATCACTGTTTATTAATTATCGGTTTTCGGATATTTGATATTATAAAATACGGGGTTTTGCGATTTATTACGTTTTGGGAATAAGGATATAAGACTGGATTAAGTAGAAGCATTATTTCATTTTGGTTTGGGGTTAATGGCTTTATTTTGACCTTGTAATGTTAAATGTTAGATTCGTGGCTGTACTATAAAGGTACAATGAATTGATATTTTCGAGTGCTGGATTTGTGACATACCCGGAAAAGACAGGCAGTAATTCGGCTTGTGTGGGATTACCTAGGCTATTTATGGCATGAACTCCCATGAACTTCGTGTGGAAACTATTGTGTGACGTCAGTGTGGATTTTGACTGTCTGATGTTCATGTGTTGACACGGATGTTCCGCTAGGAGCGGGCCACGCGCAAATTAGTTCCGGCAGAAACTTTGGGGTTATGTAGATCCCTGCGCCGGTGCATATAATGGCGTGTCTGGCGTTCAGAGCTCGTCTGTTTGCTTTATCGGTAGAACACTGATCTACTAACGCCCAGGGTCGTTTTACGTGACATGGTTTCCGTAACGAACAGTTAGAGATCGTCTTCTTGCTTGTACAGTGAAAGTCCGTTGTCCACTTGCAATGTAGTGTCGTTATTACTCGATCATGGTATCGTAATACGAACGAGCAGTGACTAATTTTTAGCTATCCACTGAGCTCTTACGGGCTATTGGAGGCTACGTACATTTCATGGGTCCATCCATACCATGGGCTGTTGGTAATAACTTACCACGCCTAAACGATAATTCAGTCGTAAACATTTCATCGAAGTCATGCGAGAATGGAAACGTGAACGAGAATGAACCAGTCTTAACGTGTGTAGATATTTTGTGCACGGACGGTACAGTGTATATACGTAGGTGGCTGTTATGCCTGGGTCTGATATGGCCGTAAGTGCTTTCTTGCTCTCAGAGCCTAAATTCAGTGGCAAGGTACTGTATAAAGTTTTAGCACGAGTGTATGAAGGGTATTTTGTGTTGTATATTGTGTATATATGTGTATAGTACAGCCAATAGATTATCTCTTTAAAATTCATGTGTGTTTATATTCCTGTCTTGCATGAACCTGGTACATCAGCAAACGCATGCCAAATGCCCTACGCCTGGGATATGGAGTTTCATAGTCGGGGCAACAGCTATGTATTTATTTCTATTTTATTCAGGAAGACCCATATGGTCAACCTTGGCGCCCATTCAAAGTCGGGAGTAATGTTAAAATCACTTGTGGCCTGTATTTAAAGGTAGTAAATTCTGTAGGTTTGTGTTAATGAGGGTAGTTAATTGTAAATCAACTCCAGCGAGGAGGTGAGAGTGTTTCAGAAGAAACATGAGTTATTGTTCTTTTTTTTTTTTTACATTAACACACTGTAAAAAAAACCTGTGCAATGTTCTATTATTTTGCTTGATATGGCCTTCTCTAAAAGCTGGTGGTGTTCATAAATGAGAAGAAACATGTGCTATGATTTGCTATCTCCTTTTCTGCTCTTAATAAAATAAAAGAGCAATACCCTCTCTCCCACAAGAATTAACTAACACGTTAAACAGAGAGTCCTTGCTTTATTTGAGAAAATGTAACGTGAGATCTTGTTGCTTTATATGGTGTCTGTGGTTCAAATTCATCAATACCGGCCAGAAATATAAAAATATTCGCCAGTATCCAGATGAGCGGATCGCAGCTTCTTCATGGTCCCCAGCTAGATAAACCACTGAAAGAAAATGCCTGACAAATAGGACGAAAGGGATCAAGTCTATAACTGCACTACGATAATATACTATGGGGGGTAAAGATACTAAATATTAAAGGTGAGTGATAAACTTGCGCTTCCCGGGGTGTATAGGGTGGAAAAAGGTGTTGGGCACCTATCGTTACTTCCATAGTACAGCTTAAATCTAATTATTATAAATCATAATTGCTTGGTTTCTATAAAAATATCAATGGATAGACGAACCAAAATTTATTAATCAAGACGATACAAAAAATAAAAATGAAATGAAGACCTTCCTGAAAATCAATGATATCGACAAATAAAAAAAAACTTCTAGTTGAAAAATCGTTACGATATTATCAAATTAAAATATACTATAATGCTGCTTCTCGCATTTTGTAGATAGTCATCTTGACTTATACTACTTAATGGAGCTAATAAATAAAATAAAAATCCCTAGATTTTAAAAATTCCTGACCATCGATGCGGTTAACCTATTCTAAAAATTTTAACAATTTTAATTTATACATCTATAACTCCATTGTTATCTTGCACACATTATTCATATTTTAACAACTATGGGAAATAGCCAGACGTCAATACTCCCTAACTATACAAATTATATACAACTATATTACAACACTCTTCAACTCACGTCTTTTACACTCTTTAGACGTCCTATTTTTACTTCCATAAAACTTTTCCAGTTTCCACATAAGACCACTAACTTGTCTCGCTTACAATTCTTTTCATTCTGTTACAACATGGCTTGCTGAAGCCGTACAATGAAGAAAAGCTCATGCGTAAAAGGCTTATATCAGGATTAATGATTAATAAAAATAATAATCCCTCACGATGGTATCGTCATCTTGTCGTGATGTGGGGGCTTGAGATCCCAAATGATCCTGCGAGCTATGCCGGCGGAAGCGTCAGTTCCTGGTAGGGCCTCCCATGCCGGACAGGTCAAAGGTGATGGGTCAGACAAAGAGGGATACCCTGGTCCTCCAGGTTGGGGGTTGATCATGGAACTAACAACCCCTTATCGAAAAAAATAGTCTGTTATGAAACTCCAATACAATAATAGCCGGACTGATGATAATGATAAACGACCTATGCAAGGAAAAGGAAAATGTAAACGGAAAAATGATATGTACATAGTAACCTGGAATGTGAGAACATTGAACAAACCTTGAGCGTTGAAGGGCCTTAAGGAAGAGATGGAGAAATATAGTATAGGAGTGGCAGCGATCCAAGAGATCAAATGGAGAGAAGATGGTATATTGAGAAGTGATGACCATACAATAATGTATAGTGAAGGCGACAGTGGAAGAATAGGTGGCACAGGTTTCCTTATGGATAATAGATATAAAACAGCAGTACTGAATTTTAAGCCTGTAAATGAAAGGATATGTACTTTGAGAATGAAGGCACGATTCTTTAATATCACCTTTATATGTGTATATGCCCCCACTGAAGAGGATGAGGATGAGGTGAAAGACACGTTCTACAGTCAGCTTGAACAGGAACTCGAGGGTATAGCAAGGCAAGATGTAAAAATCGTGTTAGGTGATATCAATGCGAAGGTGGGAAAAGAAGAACCATTTGGAGAGACGGTAGGAAAGGAAAGTCTGCATGAGGTATCAAATATTAATGGACAGAGACTCATCTACTTTGCCATGGGAAATGAAATGATTGTGAAAAGTACATGGCTTCAGAGAAAGAATATAAGGAAAGTAACATGGTGCCCACCAGATGGAACCACATTCAACCAAATTGACCATGTGGTAATTGATAGAAGACACGCATCTGATATACTCGTAGTTGATAGTTGTAGAGGAGCGGTTTGTGACTGACCATTTCATGGTAAGGGTAAAATATAGACAGCATATAGCAGTGTACAGATATGGAAAGATGAGGAAAGACCCTAGAAGGTATAATGTCTTAAAACTAAAAGAAAAGGAAACTGCCGAACAATATGAAACACATTTACGGAAGAAGTTGGAGACTGAACAAAATTGGGATTTAGAGGGAGTAGAAGGAAAACGGAGTATAATGAGGGACGCACTACACGAAGCTGCAGAAGAAGTACTGGGGACAGAAGAAAGGATTAAAAGACAAATCTAGTTCGATGAAGAATGTAAAATAGCTATAATGGAGAGGAATGCTGCAAGGGAGAAAATGATAAGTAGACCAACGAGAAACAATACAGAAGAACATAAAAAGAAAAGGAAAGAGGCAGATAGAATTTGTAGAAGAAAGAAACTGGAATCAGAGAAGAAATGGATTGAAGAGCTAGAAGAAGAATACAATAATCAAGAAGTAAGAAAGTACTATAAACGAATACAGGAAGTGAAGAAGGGCTTTCAACCCCGAGCAGTTTTCTGCAGAGATAAAGAAGGAAATTTCATAGGAGGAGAAGAACAGATTTTAGATTGATAGGCTGAATATTTCAGCGAGCTGCTTAATGCTACTGCAGAGACAGTATTGCTAGAACAGGAGGGTCAAGAGAATAACCAACCATGGTGCAAGCATAACACTGATGCAATGCCAGTACCCGTACTGACGCTGGAGGAGGTTAGTTTGGCAATTAAAAGCTTGAGGAATAACTAAGCCCCAGGGGGTGATAATATTTCAGCAGAGATGATTAAGTGTGGTGGGGAACATTTGGCAAAGCTGGTACACCAGTTGATTGTGGAGATATGGGAGAAGGAGGTGATGCCAGAACAGTGGAACACTGCCATTCTCTGCCCAATCCATAAGAAGAATGATAAAGCAAAGTGTAAAAATTATCGTGGCATAGCACTGCTTAGTGTGGTCTATAAAATCCTAGCCAAGGTAATGGCTATGAGACTTACACCTCTTGTTGAAGAGAGACTTGGAGAATACCAGTGTGGATTCCGACAGGGTAGATCGACGACGGACCATATCTTCACAATAAGGCAAATAATGGAAAAGTGTTACGAATATAATGTGGATGTGCACCAAATATATGTGGATTTCAAACAGGCTTATGACAGTGTAAAAAGGAAAACTCTGTATCAGACCTTGATGGACATGGGATTCCCACCCAAACTAATCAGATTGGTGCAAATGACTCTTACTGACACAAAATGTCGAGTTAAAGTTGAAGGAAGACTCTCAAAAGTTTTTGAGGTAAACCAAGGCTTACGACAGGGAGGCTTACTGTCCACGCTGCTGTTCAATATAGTACTAGAGAGAGTAATGAGGAAGATAGATATCAGCAATCCAGGAGGCATGCTGTTAAACCGTATGAGCCAAAATCTAGCGTATGCTGATGATGTAGATATGCTGTCACAAAGACTGAAAGATCTTGAAGAAGGGTTAGGACTGTTAGAAAAGAATCAGAAGAAGTAGGATTATGAGTTAACTACAACAAAACTCAATATTCATTATTATCTAGGAGAAATACTGTGGAGAAAGATAAATATATAAATTTATTTATAAACCTAAATGGGGTGAATTTTGAGAGGTGTAAAAGTTTCAAGTATTTGGGAGTACTGGTTACTGAAGATAATAGCACAAGAGAAGAAATAAAAGCAAGAATTGCAGCCGGTGATAGAGCTTATTGGGCACTGATAAAAATCCTCAAAGCGCACATCCTCAGTAGAAGATCAAAGGTGACAGTGTACCGAAGAGTTATAAGACCAGTGGTAATGTACGGCTCGGAAACATGGACTATGACTGTGGGAGAAGAGGAGTTTTTGAGAAGATGGGAAAGGAAAATACTGAGGAAGATTTATGGAGCAGTGAATGAGGCAGGAAGATGGAGAATACGGGAAAACAAAGAATTGGAGGAATTATATGGGCATCCTGATATAGTTTCGGAAGTAAAGAGTAATAGGCTAAGATGGCTGGGACATGTGGAGAGAATGGCAGGCGATAGAGTGGTTAAAAAGACCTATAGAGGAAATCCAGGTGGAAGAAGATGCAAAGGAAGACCTAGGAAACGATGGTTGGATGACGTGGAGGACGACTTACGCAAGATGGGAGTAAGAAGATGGAGGAAACGTACAGAAGATCGTTAGGATTGGGCAACGATTGTTGGAGGGGCCAAGGTTCTACATGGACTGTAGCGCCGAGGAGTAGTAGTAGTAGTAGTAGTAGTAGTAGTAGTAGTAAAAATAATAATAAATGTTGCTTCCATAAAATAACCTAATTCCTGAGTTTCCCTTCAACATAGACTTCTATAGTCGCCTTCAAATGCCAAAATATGCCATTCTTCTCCAAACAATAACTTCCTTCACAATATAAATGTGGCAACAAACTTTACATTAACCAATATCAGTTATACATGACTGAATAACATTCAGTTCCAAAATACCATAACTTCTTTCTTAAGTATGCACGAACAAAACTCTCAAACAACAACTTCAAACGGCTTAATAGTTACCATAATTAACTAACAACACCATGCCCGTTTGGAATGTAACTCTTCAAATACTGTAAATCGTGCTCTCTTATACCACAATGAGTTTCTTCAATATTTAAATGGCAAGACAGGCTATCTCTCTGCTCTCTAAGTCATGCTTAAACTACTTTGCAGTACTCCAAAGAAGTAAATTTCACAACATCCATCATCATGGAATAATAACAATACGTTTCGTACTCCTTCCTTATCTGTCTTAATCGTTTCTAACAACAGTAATGAATCCTCTCTCTTATACAACAATGCCCTTTCTGAAGTCTTCTTTCTCAAAATAATGCTTATTCAATATGGTTTCAAAATGGCAAGTAATTTCATTGCATTGGTTCAATAACAAGACCTTTGACTTAATTCTGTCATAAATTAATTGGAGCCTCTGTTCTGATTATGACTATTAGCTGTTATCAACCAATTTAAAATGTCTATCTGAATGCGAATGATCCAAGTCATTTCAAACAACAAACATCATCATCTTGTACAGTTTCCAGCCCCAGGCTGGGTCTGTTTGGAACATAAGCCTCGCCACTTATTTCTTTCTTCCCACCACCTCTCCGCTGTCACTCTGGTCCAGTCCTCGCCTCTCTTCTTGACACATTCCTCCACTCCTTTCAGCCATTTATCTCTTGGTCTTCCCCTTGGTGGTTTCTTCTGGATCTGCATCTCATGTATCCTCTTGGGAATCTTCTTCTCTTCCATTCTCTTTAAGTGTCCATACCACCTCAGCCTTGATGTCTCAATCCTACCTTGCAAGGGCTCCTCTTTCACCATTTCCCTGACCTTTTCATTCCTCACCCTGTCTCTTCTTGTTACTCCGATCCTACTTCGCAGGAACTTCATTTCACCTGCCTGTATTCTTCTTATGTCTCTTTTCTTCATTGTCCACGTTTCTGAAGCATAGGTCAGTATCGGGATATAGTAGCTTCTGTATAACACTTCCTTGCTTTTTTGTGGGACATCTTTATTCCACACTAAGCTCCTAATGCTTCTCAGAAATGCTTCTGCCTGTCTGCCACGTTCCGTAATCTCTTTGTCATTTCTCCCATTTTCCTCCACTATACTTCCCAAGTACTTGAGACTTTCCACCTTCTTCAGCTGTCCACCTCCAAGTGTTATCCCACTCATTGGTATGTCCTTTTTCCTGGTCGTTAACAGGATCTCACATTTACTGATGTTGAACTTCCATTCGTACTCTCCCACTGTTTCTTCCCAAGCCTTCAGTTGCTCCTGAATTTCCTCCCCCTTGTTTCCCCAGACCATGAGATCATCTGCAAACACCATTGCTTTCATCTTATCTTCTCCTATCCTTCCTGCTACCCGTGTCATTACCTCGTCCATAACCACAATAAAGAGAAGAGGTGACAGCGCACTATCCTGTTTCAGGCCACTCATTTGTCTGAACCAGTCTGTTCTTTCTCCTCCAACTTTCACACAACTCACACTTCCCCAATACATCTCCTTCACTCTGCCTACAGTCTCTTTTTCCACTCCCATGTTTTCCATTGCTTTCCAAACCTTCTCCCTACACACACTATCATAGGCCTTTTCGATGTCCAGGAAGGCCATCAGCAGATCCTCTCCAAATTCGTAGTGGTGTTCCTGGAGCTGTCTCACTGAAAATATGAGATCCACTGTTGATCTCCCAGGTCTGAATCCATACTGCTCCTCTCTCCATTTTCTCTCCACTTTGGCTCGTATTCTACTTTCTAATATCTTTTCATATATCTTGGCACAGTGAGGTACGAGTAATTTCTGCACTCCTTTCTGCTTCCTTTCTTAAATATTGGGACAATTAATCCTTTCTTCCAATTTTCTGGGGTCTTTTTCTCCTTCCATATCACCCTCATCACACGGTACAGCCACTGTTTCCCAACCTCCCCTGCTGCCTTCACCATTTCAACACTCACTTCATCCACACCTGTTGCCCTTCCTCCTTTCATCTTGTCTATAGCCATTTCCAGTTCTCTCCAAGTCAGGTCCTTTTCCATTCCTGTGTTATCTTCTCCATCTTCCAATACATTGTCTTCCTCCCTATGACCATTTGGATTCAGCAAATCCTCAAAGTACTCTTTCCACACTGTCTTGAGTGCCTCTTTGTTGTGTACCTCATTTCCGTTTTTGTCCATCAAACAACAAACAAAAATGGCAAAATTCCTAAATTCAAATTACTAGCTTCTAGCTGTTATTCCTAAAATAACATTCCTCAAACAATTATGACGAGTCTTAAAAATCTCTAACATTAACAGTAAATCTTGTAGACCTAAAATTCGACAAAAATCCTGATTAAAAAATCTGTCGAACGGCAAACTCTTAATAAAATTCTAAACAAATTCGAAGTCGGAAAAAAAAACCACTCAAAACTTAGAAAACAAAATATTGAAAAGGGGTTTCTCATGGAGATTCAAAGTACCCTGTAACAAAACTACATAATTGATTTTCTTTCCACCTGGCGTTGATCTCAGCTGCTGAAGAAAAATATGTCGGAAGATATACCGTTTCACCTCCTGATGTGTTCTGGTAGACTGACCTCGTTCTCTCCGTCCATTTCAACTGCACCTCCCGGTCTCCAAATTCGTACTCGTTCCGGTCTCGAACTGCGTTGTCCCTAGTTCTGGAATAGAACTGGGTCGTAAACCGGGTTTACCCGAGTTCTGACATCTTTCTCTTCTCTTCTTCGCGATGCCCTAATGATGTTAAGTTCTAACTGATTATGCATTTTTGTAGTGAGTAGTTTAGTGATGCTACATTCTCTCATGTTGTTGATTCTTTTGAGCATTTATGTTACTCCGGATTTCTCCACAATTGTTGTCGATGTCACCTGGTTACTTCTGGAATTTCCATATTCTCAATGTTGCATTCCCTTTGCACATTTACTCAACCATCTACACCTCCATTGCCATACCAAATACTGTTCCTCTCGATGCAGGAATGAATTTCATTTCCAAAGATTTTTGAAAATCGTTGACTGAATCTTTCTCGAAGTCTCCGGTGAAAAGTTTGTAATATTTCACAAAAGCTTTGCAATATCGTAGAATTAATTATAGTTCAGGAATAATGCAGCTATCAGCATTGAAATATTTCTGGGATGTTTTGTTGAAAATCCCGCGTTGAAGAAATTATTGTATTTAGCTGATTGCTCGTCTGGATCACTTTCCAAAATTTCGAATAACATTTCCGTAACAGTGTCTGAGATATAGAAAGCCGGTGACATATTTTGCATAGGCGCTATGTTGAATTGGTGAAACGAACCTTAAAATTTGAAAGCCACGGGCAAGGTCGGATGAGGCAGCAGTATGCCCTTCTTGAGTTTCATTGAAATCACTCAAGCTGTTTAGACGTTATTAAGGACACACACCACACACGGACAAAAGGTGATCTCCTAAGTCTATTTTTTTTCACATGATGAAAATAGGCTAAAAAATAGCATTCGGGAGACTGGCGATGGTTATTGCTGGACTGTCAGACCTTGTTTGGCCAACACTTGTGCAATTTCCACCCAGTACCTGGTTCTGCTTAGAACAGGCCTTCTCAATTAAATTTTCCGAAGGCCACATAGATTAACTTTACGATTATTTAAGGTATCGAATATGAACTTTAATTACAAAGTTCGGCGATGTCACGCAATCTTCATTAACAATTCACACTGGATAAATGTCTTTAATTCTGGAATCGAACTAGTGGTCGTTTTCTTAAAGTTGAAATAATAGAAGTTCAAACTATGCAAATATTTATAGTGCGCCTTTATTATATAGGCTGGCCGTTGAAGCTGCTGCATTCGCCGTCAGCTTTTCTTCCTCAGAACCGTGCCTGGCCATGAACTAGACAATAGGTCTGATCACTTCTGAAGTTCAGAATTAACAAGCCTCGATCTAAATGGCGCGTTCCCCCTCCTGAACAATCTAAATAGCGTCTTTTCCAAAAGCGAGGGAATGATGGCGCTCATACTTCGTAATGTACCCGATACCTAGTTGAGGCTATCGGCTACGCCAGTTGTGATCGAGCCATAGTTGAGATTTATGGGCAAAGAAGAAAAGATAGCGCTCGGATCGAGTCGAGAAGAATGGTAGGAAATGACGTAGGAGGCCGAGGAAGAAGGAGGCACTACCCTTCAAGCATATGGAATTATGGGAGAAATACTGGATTATTATAAAGATCAATATGGAATAAAACATTATATAACCTCAGAAGAGAAGGAAATATCAAGAAATCTTATTGGTGATAACTTGAAGAAAGGCAGACAACTCCTTAAGTTATGTTATAACTAAATTGCCAATATAATAGTGGTCGAGGTTATAGCTGCGACGTATGACAGCGGAAGTAAGGGGAAAGTCACGTGATAGAGCAGGGCGAGACAGCCGAACGGAGTGACACCAGCAGAACGAGAGAAGTATTCCATCAGTCAAGCTGAGCGGAGCACATCGCGCAGTATTAGAACGAGAGTAGTATTCCAGCAAGTCAAGCTGAGCGGAACACATCGCGCAGTACGAGTATCAGTTAGCAAGGCAGTGCAGCGCAGAAGTAGGAGTTCGTGGTTGGAGCGCACGCTATTAGCAAGGCAGGTTATACAAGCCGTGAACGTGAGAGAGAAAGCCGTGTTCAGGCAGATGTCTTTTCAACATCGCAGTAATAGTTATGTGAAACAGCAATGCTTTTCCAAACTTACAGTTTATCAAAGCAATACGCAGCATTATGATAAGATTGAGAACATTATTTGAGCTACATTCTCAATGCAGAACAGCACAGCGAAGCGGTATAATGAGGCCAGTATTCAACCTCGCATTATACAAGGACAGTGAGGCGGAACGTGTCGTGCTGTGGCCGACATTTTACAGGCAGGCGATAGTCAAGCAGCTGAACATTACTTCGACATTTTGTCAAGCTTAATATGTTTGGACTTGTGTTTCGACAGTCCAATTGTGCAGTCCAATTGCAATTATACACTTCTATTGTGGACTTTTAAATGGACTTGAACATATTTCAGCGGTATTACGGCATATTTTATGATGCATTTTAGACCGAAATATTTAAGGCGACCATGGGGTCAGTCAAACATTATTGCTTTTGGCAAGTGAACAGTTACAAGTGTATGCACTTTGTGAACAGTGGCACGTGCAGCATAATAGTTGCATATCATGAACAGTTATGAAATATCTCAGTTACGAACACAGATACAGGGTGTTTGACAAATCAGTACACTTTTCTAGATAATTATTTTTTTCTACCAGTGAAATTCAGCCGCTGTGGAGATTAACATTTTTGTCGTATGCCAACCGAATAGTTTATGGGACAGTGGCGTGACATATTCAAAGAGTATGGGGTACTCTACATTTTTGAACTTTTATGGAAGAGTTTGGACAGTATCCGTGATGGATAATCTTCAGTTCATCATGTCGGGCTAGGCGGATACGGAGACGTGATGGCACCACAGAGGGATGGATTCGGTTCCTGACGAAGAGGATATACAATATCAGATTCACTTGGGATATGAAGTCAAGCGTTAGTTCAGTGGGTGATACAGCGTTTTCGTCGATCTATCGAGAAATTTGTGACACACACGTGGATTATCGGCGATCTTTGAATTATATTAACATCTGGAATATGAAGGTATTGTAAGAGTTATGGCATTCCTGATATGCTTTTTCATGAACACTGGGCATACTTGTATATATTTCTAGTAGGAGTTCTACAATTATTTTTCGACATGGCTTAGATACTTTATTGCTCCATTTGCTAGAATATGGTGTTACCATATGATATGGCAGGCACAGTTATACGACGTTCTCACCATTGGTTGACTTTATTAGACAGAATTTAGGTCTTATTATTTTTTTTTTTCTGCGAGGATAGTATTTCTTGATTATGGATAGATATTTTTTTTGGCGAGTGTTTCGAACTCGTGATCTGCAATTGGGTAATTTAAATTATTTCGTCAGTTCATTGCATACTAGCGAGTATGTATAATTCATCAGTAGGGATTTTTTTTGTTGGATTGTTTGGTGATACAGTACAACCCCTCAAATCCGAACTAATTGGGGCTGTAGCCTGTTCGGATTTCAATTTGTTCGGATTAGCCGAAAGATATCCATAACATAATGACCAGCCCTCGTTACGGTAAAGGACTGTAGCCTACATTGAGCGAGGCAGGCTGGTTTGGCGCAAACAGCGAATATGAAATAGTGAGTCGGATCCAAAGTCAATCTGACGGCAATGTAGCTAATGACAGTGAGGAAGAAGAAACTTCGGCATACAATGTGATTTATACTGAAGCTGCATCTGCTGTTGACATCGCATTGCGCTTCGTAAAACAACACGCCAGCAGCCACGCCAAACGATGTCATCTTAGTGCGACGCTGGCGCGCAATTGACTCAGCGGGAAGGTTTTCGTCACTTCTACAATATTGAAGATAACTTATTTCAAGTAAAAGATTAAGTGATATTTTGTGTGTTTCTATTGCTATTTCATTCTTTTAGCAAAGTGATTACCTACGGAATAATAATAACCAACGTTTCCGTTTCTCAATCCTGGATGGGATAAGTAGTCTATGTACGCACTTTTACACTATGCTAACTGTATGTCTTGTTAATTTTTCAACTAATTAGGCTATGTAAAATACGGTCATAATGCAGAGTATATGATTGTTTTATGACTAAATAAATACGTTTCTCTTTTTTGCGTGTATTTTTTCAAACTTCAAATTGTCGAAAAATCCTCGTTCGGATTACCCGGGTTTTCGGATTTCCGGGGTTCGGATATGAGGGGTTTCACTGTATTAAAATTTTATTCACTCAAGTGAATGCATATCGCTTTTATGTGACAATTAGAGTCTTGTTGATTCCAATCTTGTACACTCACTCATCAGTCTACGAGATGGGGCCTGTTGCATTTAGCAATTGTGTGGTGGCACTCACCTTACCCATCGTTTAGGGCATTATCATGATAGTCTACGGGGCAGGGCCTGTCGCTTTAGGCGATTGTGTGGTGGCACTCACCTTACCTGCCAGTCGAGGGCCTCATTTTATCACCCGAGTGTACTTGTGATCGTAAGAGGATTATACAAGAAACTACCAGTCACACATTAGTCGAATTTTGTTAAATAAATTAAAAATAAATGTCAGCAGGGTTACATTTTGTAATTCTTGTTTTGCCAATCCAATATTTTGTTGCAATACTCTTTTGAGAGTACATTCATTTAACAGCTGATACTTTTGATACTCTTTGTGAGTGATTTGATACCTTTGAGAAGGATTTTAAGTAATTGAATCTTGTAAGATGAATCATTTATGGTCAGAATTTATTTTGAGGCAGATCAGTTTAGATATTTTTGATGTGAGGTATTATAATACATTGGTGTTTTTCTTTGAAGTAAATCCTGAGAATCATAATTGAGAATTTTTACTCTATTTGAAAACAGATCTTGAATTGGATTACGATTACTAAGGTTATTTTCCTTATTGTTTAAGAAGTTGTCTAGATATGATCAGATTAATTACAGTTCTTATAGATTGGGTGCGTTAATAATTTGAAGCCAGTTATATATTTTTGTGGATCATGCAACGTGATTATGTGAAGTATTTTTGATAGGTATTTTTGGAAGTTGCCAAGTGGAAGTTTGCAATATTGCCAATGAGTATTTTGAGGCAGACATGAGGTTGTTGAACCCAGTCTAGCATATTTTTGAAGATTCATGCTGTGCGCTGAATAGTTATGGTGTTATGTGGAATAGTTATGGTGTTATATGGAATAATTATGGTATTCAAATATGGTATTTGATAAAGTGAGATTATATGGTGAAGTTTTGGATAGTGAGATCCAACGTGATTTTGTGAAGGCAATAATATTGTTTTGGCATGATAATTAAATACGAGATATGACTTGGAAGTGATAAAACTGTAAGACAACGTTCTATAACCTATATTAAACAATTTTTAGGAAATTAAATAAATAAATAATTTTGATAATCCAAGATTTTCTGATAATAATTTATAAAATAATAATCCGAAGTTAAGCATATTAATGATCTGACCCGATGAATAAAAATCTAAATAACCAGATGAATTAAAATTTTAATAAATCGATGAATTAAATAAATTGATGAATTAAAGGTTGAATAAATTAACTGAATTAAAAGGTGATAATTAATTAAAGAAGCTGATGATTAATAAAATTTAAATGGATTTAAATAAATTTAAATAGATGATTTGAGATGATTTAATCTGAATGAGATAATGAAATGAGAGTGTGTGGATAATTGAAGAATATGATGAAGTGATGAATATAATATTCATTTTAATGATTTGATGGTAATAAATTAATTATTCTGACTTGAATATAACGAATATTGGGATGAGAACTAATGTGAGAAATATTTAATTTTGATATGATGATGATGATGATAACCAATGAATAGTGAAGTTTTCTTTGATTCACAACCCAGCAATAATCAGTGACAGTGTAAATATAGTGTATAAATTAATTGTTAGATTTTTAGGAGCATTTATTGAGATTTTCAGCATTTGAATAGTGCCATATAAGCCATGAAAATAAGTCAATATTAGAATATGTGTTATTAGGATATTTTGTTAGACAGATTCATATTTATTGACATCCACATTCCTGATGTTAAATTAAAGAAAAGTTAGGTCTCAGGGATCACGAAATGTCAATGACGCAAAGACAGAGTGCTACGGTGGCCCTGAGAACCCAAGCGAACTTTAGTAAATTTTTATATTTTATGTGGATGAAATATACTCTGAAATAGCACAGAGATGGTTCGATTTTGAGGACAATGACAACCTAACGTTTGCATTCGACCATACTCTTAGGTAGGGTGTGTGTTTATTTTCTCTGTCTGACTATCAAAGTTTAAATAAATTTGGTTTTATCTTAGTTGTGATCTGATGATGGTGTGGTTTTCCCAATCCTTTCCTTTGTCTTAATTAAGGCTTAACTAGAAAGGATGTGGTTTGCTAGGGGTTCAGTTGATGGCGCCCATTTCTATTTGTATTTTTTTAAATTAAATTTAAGCCCGTAACGACCCTGGAGATACTTTATCTCGTGTTACCCTCTGCTTTTTTGATATTTCAACTGAATTTCCAACACATTCCTTATTTGACTTCATGTTCATTTAACTCCACTCTGGCCTGGGAAGCCAGGTATGCGATGTAATGGCAGATGGGTCATCGCATCCCTTGGATGAACGGGTACAGTAAGAATATTAATTTCTTAAATATCGTTCCCCTTAATTGAATTTCTAAAATAAGACAATTATCGTCTTAATTTTCCACTATTCTCGGCGAGTTCAAACATCTTCTGGTTCTTCTATAACAATTATAATTGTCCAATTACTGCATCGTTTAAATGCGAAATTCCTTAATAGCTCGATCGGGTCTCGTGGCTTCTCTTCAGGTGCGCGTTCGGCTTGCGACGAAAGTCGTGCTCTTTTTTATTTATTGGCCGTGCGTGTCAACTCTGTTCTTATTTATTTTTGTAGACTACATGTGCTGGCCGCTCAATCGATAAATTACCATAGTCTCCCAGTTCAATTAAATCCAGTGTGACACACTTTTTTTTAATATCGGACAGTGTCACAGAGTTGGCACGTTTTGAAGCTTTGTACCAATTTCCAGCTACTGTAAATCTCAGCATATAATGCATAGAATTAAAACATCTAAATCGTATAATTTGATGCAGGAAATTCAGGGCTCAGTATGTATATATGAAAATAGGCTATTTACACTGGTCAAAACAATTGGGGGATCAGTTGAGATATCTAGGTTCTGACATATTGTCATCGGCTGAAAGACCTAAAATGGTTCGAAGTCTTTATGTCGGTTCTACGGAGTGGACAACAACATTACGGCAACCAAGATAGTGGTAATAACAGAAAGTTGCTGCAGAGGAAGATGGTGTGGACGTGTGTTTACTCTACCAAACGAATTACACAAGCAGTTGGGTTCAGATGGTGTAGTGAGCAGGTAGTGTAATGCAGAAGATATGGCATGGAGAGCCATAGGAAGGTTGGAAGCGGGACAGACACAGAGGGAGGTGGCTGTAGCTATTGGAGTGTCCCAAAGTGTATTTTGCAGCACCTGGACGCGATTTCAGACAACAGGAACCGTTAAAAGAAGGCCAGGCCAAGGTCGTCCACGGGCAACATCAGCAAGAGATGACCGTTATCTCCGGTTAACAGCCCGTCGAGACAGGAGGCTGAATGCAACTCAGCTGCAACGCACCCTCCAGTCGGCAACAGGACGTGCAATATCAACACAAACAGTCCAAAATCGCTTTCGGGAAAGTGGCCTATACGCACGGAGGCCTATGGTGTGTTTCCCATTAAAACCACGCCACCGTTTCGCCCGCAGAAACTGGGCGGAGGAACATCAGGATTGGCGTCGTAATGAATGGCGCCAGGTTCTGTTCACAGATGAGTCAAGATTTTGTGTTCAGCCGGACAATCGTCGTTTCCTCATCTGGAGAGAATGTGGAACTCGGAAAAATCCCGCTTATGTGCAGGAAACAGCACCATATCATGGTGGTGGACGAATGGTGTGGGCAGGAGTCAGTATTGATGGACGTACGGACCTCTATGTCGTTTAGAATGGCGCTTTGACTGCTCAGAGGTAACGAGACGAGATCCTTCGACGGTTTGTTGTGCTCTACGCTGGTGCCATAGGCGATGGGTTCATTCTAGTGGCCGATAACACACGTCCCCACAGAGCTGCACTGGAGGACAGCATGCTTGAAGACGAGTGCATTGAACGAATGGAGTGGCCAGCTTGTTCACCGGACTTAAACCTGATTGAGCATGTATGGGATGCAATTGGCAGACGCATTGCAGCCAGACCAGCACCTCCCACAACGGTTGACGAGCTGGATATTGCATTCATGGAAGAATGGCCAAATATCCCTCAAGAGCTGATTGATAACCTCATACTGTCCATGCCACGCAGGTATGCAACTGTCCTGGCCGTCCAAGGTGATGACACACCTTATTAGAGGGCAACGAGAATGACTTTTACACTATTGTGGTAGTCCCATGGTGCCTCGCTCTAAGTAAACGTCATGTAAACCTCCAGTAAAGAGTTGAGACGGCACAATATCGTACTGTAGCACACACAAATTACAATTGTAACCGAACTTTGAATAAAAGACTTTACCATATGTATCTTGTGAATAATATCTCACCTGATCCCCTAATTGTTTTGACCAATGTAGTTCTTCACGGAACTACTTGTTGAAAACTAAGAAATGCCAGTCAGACATGAATAAAATTATTGCAGGTGTTACTCCTAATGCAGCAGGACGTGTTTGGGTAATCTAGCAAAATCTGCACATTGAGGGGTAACCAAGCATCTTCCAGCACCTCACAACTTACCCTTTTTCAGCACATCTGATAAGTGACCTATTTCCCAGACAAGTATTGTCATGAATACAGCCCTCTCCTTATGGCCAATTTCGGAACACTTCCAGGAAAACTGGCGCAACATCATTTCAAGCTCAGCCACCCGGTTTTGCGTAGAATCTACAGGTTCACTGAAAACAAAAGAAGAAAGCTTCCATTAGTCATATCTCTGAAACTAATTCAAAAATGCACGAAGGAACTTGGAATCGAATGAAGGCTACTCACTGGTCACAAAATAAACTAAAATGGATTCCACCTTCATGCAAGCAGGAACATGTTAGGGCGAGAATTATTGCTATCATTTTACGATAAGATAACAATACGAAGATTGACAGGGTACATTCATGAACTGATGTACGAAGGCAGCGACGATCCAACATTCCTGTAAAATTCCTTCTGAACTGGCAGCATAATGAAATAAGCCGGCCACTATTCTAGGCGCTCACATGTTATACTTAGCTGTCCCCACCCAGTCAACTCGAGTACCGCACTGAGACAGGACTGACTCAGTATACGTATGAGTTGCGCGTGGAGACATTGCATACATAAATTCCACTGTTCACACACGTATATAGGCTCACTGTTGCTGAAACACCACTGCACATGGAAATTGTACCGGCCGAAATGGAGGATTTATACTCTTTTCATACAAGAAAAACTAAAATTATATTTTATGAAAGCATAATCATCTTACTATGGTATTACTGTCGGCGCAGAAATTATGTGCACCAGAGTTTGGAGATAAATTGCAAAATAACTGAAAGGCCTACAGTAAAACAAGTAACATCACCAGTTTCCTTGTTTATCGCTGCGTTGATTGATAATAAAGGTAACTTTTAGAAACCTATTTTAATATATTTTATGGAAGGTGTAATGTAAACAGTACCGGTTTTTGGCCGTTTTCGAGGGAAACATTGACTTAAGAGATTCACAACTCTCAATGCTGTTGTGCTACAGTAACCAAATTTAAAAATTCTATTTCCGACACAAACAACAAAACAATCAACAATGTGAAAGGTTTGCATTTCGAAACTGAACTTCTGAAGAAGTTCGTTCTTGGGTGCGTTGTAATCCACATATACTAAGCGTTTGCGATATGCAACTATACGTAATGTAAATAAATGGGTTTAGTTTTTATGGATTGATATTTATTACGATTTTGGTGGCTGTTGTCGGCAGGCTAGATCTGCTGGAATGTTGGTGCGCTGTTGCCGCGTTCCCTTGCTCTGGCGCGCCAGCGAACGTCACCGACTGATCAGCGCTCTGTTCTCACTGCTTCATAACGCAATATATTTGTTGGAATGTAGTACATTCATATTTAGTAGATTTGTATTGTAATAGAAAATATATCTACAGCGCCAACTGTAGGACATTTTGCGAAATGATGTCTGGCAGTATACCTTTCAGATCTATGCTTGTGTTTCGTATATTTTAACGTTTGAGAGTCTTTTTAAAATTTTAATTTGGTATACAGTACATCACAATAAGATGACTCTCAGTGGTGATAAAATATTTAAAACACAGAGAAAGCTAGTGCCAGAAGCATGATGTGGCAATAAATAAATAAAAAAATGAATGAATGAATCACTAAGAATTACAAATTAATTCACAAGCTCGTGATAAAATTAGCAATAAAAATAAATTATATGCTGTTACATTGTCTCCTATCTGTACAAAACAAAATTATTTTATTTACTAAAAGGAAACTATTTATTTCAAACAAACTGAATATTTAACTAGTACAAAATAAACCAATAAAAATAATTAAATCCTAAAGAAACTATCAGTGACTTTTGTCTTCCTTGGATGAGGATCACATTCTTTGCCAGTTTCAACATTCACTGTTAAACTCTGCCCTTAGATGTGCCAAAGGATGTCTGTACACACATCAGTGAATCACAGTTTATCTTTGAATCTCAGATATTGTCTTAATGTGTAGTTTCCAGTTTCACTCAGGAAATTGTGGAGTAGATACCTTCATCATGCCTCCTAGAACCCTGTTTACGGCGTGCAGAATTCATATGATTTTAGTGCTATTTGTTTCATTAAGAGGGTGAGATGGCGATAAGCGATATCTGGTGCTCCAGAAAGTTATTGTCTTGGGAGTGACCCCTCGCTCGGTTAAATAGGGGGTTATTCTAAATTCTTTTAGGGGCTTTGCGACATCGAGGTCATGCTGCCCCATGTACTTGGGTGTGTGTAGAATTTGTCTGATAATCTGTGTCACTGTGATGCCTGTACTAGTGAGTGCATTTGTAATAATTTAAGTAGGATTTGGGAAGTAAATGGCCGTGGCCTTAAGTTAGGCACCATCCCGGCATTTGCCTGGAGTAAAAGTGGGAAACCATGGGAAATAACTTCCAGGATGGCTGAGGTAGGAATCCAACCCGCTTCTACTCTGTTTTGCCTCGTGAGGCAAAACGATGAGAATTAAATTCCTTGGCAGAGCCGGGAATCAAACCCAGGCCTTCATGGTTGACAGCCAAGAATGCAAGCCACTACGTAACGAGGCGGACGGTTAAAACGATGAATGCTGAGATTGTGAGGGATGAAAATCCAAGACCAGGCCAAGAGGAATAGACTCGGTAGGATGACCATCAATTCACATGGACCAGTTTACAATATTATTGGAGTTATACGTAGATCTATTCATAGTTTTAATTTTGAAATTTTTTTTCCTACAATCAAAAAGTTGGAGAAATGTTTAACAAACTTTCCGAAAATTTCAAAAAAATTATAGGAAATGTGGAAATGAAATACATTTTACTTGAATATGCTCTGTGCCGAGGAAGCGCTGATCAGGCAGTGAGCGAATGCGGCAACAGCGCAAAAACTTTCTTGCTGATCTTGCCTGCCGACAACAGCCACCAAAATCATAAGAAATATCAATCCATATAAAATAAACCCATTTATTTACATTACGGATAGTTGCATATCGCAAACGCTTAGTATATGTGGATTACAACGCACCCAAGAACGAACTTCTATGGAAGTCCAGTTTCGAAATGCGAGCCTTTCACATTATTGATTGCTTTGTTGTTTGTGTTGGGGATAAAATTTTGAAACTTCACTTACACACAAAAGAAATATCTAACACATATCTAAATTTGGTTACTGTAGCATAACGGCATTGAGAGTTGTGAATTTCTTATGTCGACGTCTCCCTCGAAACCCGCCAAAAACCGGTACTTTTTACATTACACCTGCCATAAAAGATATTAAAATATGTTTCTAAAAGTTACCTTTATTATCAATCAACACAGAAATAAACAAGGAAACTGGTGATGTTACTTGTTTTCCTGTAGGCCTTTCGGTTATTCTGCTATTTATCTCCAAACTCGGGTGCACATAATTTCTGCGCCGACAGTAGTGCATGCTCCTGGCTTAAATCAAAGCTTTCATAGTTACTCAAGATAACTCAAGGCAACACACCTCCAGCAGTGGAATGTGTGTGCCCAAAGTTACACGATGAAGCTTTTAATGCCAAGGAATTGTGTACTGGTTTATCAACTTACCAAGAGGCAGGTTTATTAGAACACAGTAAAACATGTTCCTTACCAGACACGAACATGCATATAATCCATAATTTTACTTCAATCGCTTGATTAGGACACAAATAAAAAAAAGAAAAACTACGGTACTTTAAAATTTCGCACAGCAGCCATTGCAAGGTTATGAGAACAATTGAATTTAAATAGGACCTAGTCTATTAAAGCTTGTATAGACATGTACGGAGTTAGGTTTCACTGTGCTATAATGATTAAATTGCGATAAAATTCCATTTAAACATTTCTAATTTGCTTGGCTGCCATGTTGGTTTTGTACTTACCGGGTTTATACGAGTCACATAGGTGAATTTACCATACAAAATTACAGGGTGATTTCCGTAACGGTTTCCGAGATATAGGATGCCGGTGAAATATTTTGCATAGGCGCCATGTTGAATTAGTGAAACGTAGGCCTACCTTAAAATTTGAAAGCCACGGGCAAGGTCGGATGAGGCAGTAGTATGCCTTTCTTGAGTTTCATTGAAATCACTCGAGCCGTTTAGATGTTATTAGGGACACACACCACACACGGACAAAGGTGATCTCGTAACTCTTTTTTTCACATGATGAAAATAGGCTAAAAATAGCATTCGGGAGACAGGCGATGGTTATTGCTGGACTGTCAGAACTTGTTAGGCCAACACTTGTGCAATTGCCACCCAGTACCTTGTTCTGCTTAGAACAGGCCTTCTCAATTAAATTTTCTTAAGGCCACATAGATTAACTTTATGATTATTTAAGGTACTCGGGGTACTCTGCCAGAGGAACAGCCTGCTAGTTGGGAACTTCTGGTTTAAGAAAAGAGAGAGCCACACAATCACATGGTACAGTGATGACTTGACCAGGAAGTCGGTGGTCGACTATATACTGTATGAGAAAGAACTAAATAAGAACATCACGGACATCAAGGTTATACCATCGGAGAACCTGGATAGCGACCATCGATTGCTGGTAATGAACCTGAGAGGGAGTAAGGAGAAGAAAGGGACTGAGAAGCAGGAAAGACGTATAAGGATATGGAAACTGAAAGAAGGGGATAGAAGGGTCGAGTACCTCAAAATGGTAAAGGAAGGAATTCCAACAGATGAAGAAAGAGGGGTGGAAGAGGAATGGGCTAGATTTAAGAAGACACTAGTAGGTGCAGCAGAAGCAGTATGTGGGAGGACAAGTAGTAAGAAGAGGTGGAAGGAAACACCATGGTGGAATGAGAAGACAAAAGATATAGTAAGGGAAAAGAATAGAGCCTTTAGGAGGTGGTATCAAAATAGGACGGTAGAGACAAGGGAAGAGTACCAGGAAAGAAAGAAGGAGGCGAAGAGAGTGGTGGCTGAGGAGAGAAGGAAGTGGATGGAAGAGTGGACAAAGATGATGGAGGAGGATAGTGAAGGTACAAAAAAGGTCCTGTATGGGATGGTAAAAAATAAGAGGCGGAAGGATCCTACGGATTATGTTAGAATGGTGAACAAAAGGGGACAAGAGATAGAAAATAGGGAAGAACTGAAGAAAATGTGGAAAGAATATTTTGAAGAACTTCTGAACCCAAATGGAAAAGATGTTGAGGAGGAAGAAATCGGGGAAGAGGAAGATGAACTGCAAACAGAAAAGGACTTAACATGGAAAGAAGTGGAAGATGCAGTGAACAAGATGAAAGGAGGGAAGGCACCGGGTGCGGATGAGTTGAGTGTGGAGATGGTGAGAGCAGCAGGAGAGGTGGGGATACAGTGGCTGTACCGAGTGATGAGGACAGCATGGAAGGAAAGGAAGACCCCAGAGGACTGGAAAAAAGGAATCATTGTCCCGATCTTCAAGAAAGGTAGTAGAACAGATTGCAGAAACTATCGGGGAATAACACTGATGAGTCATTGTGCAAAGATCTTCGAGAAAGTTTTGGAAAAAAGAATTAGGACAAGGATAGAAGGAGGGATGAGGGAAGAACAACATGGCTTCAGAGCAGGAAGGTCCACAGTGGATTTGATTTTTGCTGTAAGGCAGTTACAAGAACAGCACTATGAGTATGGAACAGATCTACTGATGGCCTTCCTGGACATTGAGAAAGCATATGACAGTGTATGCAGAAACAAAGTATGGAAGTCCCTGGAGGATAGAGGAGTAGAGAAATGGACTATAAAGAGGATAAAGGAGATGTACAAGGGAAGCGTGAGCTGTGTGAAAGTGGGATTAGAAAGATCAGACTGGTTGGAACAGAGAAACGGCCTGAAACAAGGAAGTGCACTGTCACCGTTACTTTTCATTGTGGTGATGGATGACATAATGACCCGAGTGGCACAAGTAATTGGGGACAGAAAGATGAAAGCAATGGTGTTTGCAGATGATTTGATGATTTGGGGAAACAAGGAGGAGGAGGTACAGGAACAGTTGGACGTGTGGGAAGGAATAATACAAGGATATGGGATGAAATTTAGCATAAATAAGAGTGAGATGGTGATCACAACAAGGAAGAAGGAAAGAACCACAACGGGAATAACAATTGGTGGGGAACAGCTGAAGAAAGTGGAGAGTTTCAAGTATCTGTGAAGCCTGATACAAGATAATGGAAGAAACGACAGAGAAATAAATGAGCGGGGGAGGCAGGCAGAAGCATTTCGGAGGAGTGTGAGAAGCATGTTATGGAGCAAGGATGTCCCTCAGAACAGCAAAAAGATCATATATCGAACGTACTATGTCCCTATCCTGACGTATGCCTCGGAGACCTGGGTTGTGAAAGGAAGGGAGAAGAGCAAAATACAGACCAGTGAGATGAGGTTCTTGAGAAGCAGTATTGGAGCTACAAAGATGGACAGAATAAGAAATGAGAGGACCAGAGAATTAATGAAGGAGGAACCATTACAGGATGGTATAGAGAAATCTAGACTTAGATGGTATGGACATGTAAAACGAATGGAGGAGAAGAGGATACCCAGGAGAGTACACGAGACGAAGTGGGAAGGAAAGAGACCGAGGGGAAGACCGAGAGACAGGTGGCTGAAGGGGGTGGAAGAAAGCGTGAAGAAGAGAGGAGAAGACTGGACAAGGGTGGAGGCTGAGAGATGGTGGGAAGACAGAAGACGTTGGAGAGGCTTGTGTTCCAAACAGACCCGGCCAGTGGCTGGAAACTGTGCAAGATGATGAAGATGATGATGACTCGGGGGGGGGGGGAGCAGAAGTGAAAGACAGAATGCGGAATTTAGGTCAAACATCTAACCGAAGTCGCAATTGCAAAGTGCAACTGTGTTATTTTCCAAGAACCAGGAAAAACATTTTACAAAATTAAACATATTGACTGGCAACCAACAAAAGAGAACTGTTCCGTCCACTCTTTCGTAAGCTGGCGGTTTTCTGTGTGCACTTTCCCCTGTGTACTGCACGACATGATTGTAAGAGTAGCTTCTACACCTCAACAATATAAAATACTCCATGCCACTATATTACTAGCACCCCAACTTCAACGCTCTTCGCGGGAAAACATAGCAAATGCTTACCGATCCAAGACAGACTACAATACTCCAATCATTAACCCTAGAACTGCGGACCGTCTTCCAGGAAGACGGTGTGTTGTTTAATCAAGTGCGACCGTCTCTCTGAAAGACGGTCTTGGAATTCAAATATAGTACTACTGTTAGCCTTCAGATGGCACCAATTTCAAATCATGCTGGTTCCCGATGCTTTTATCTTTCGTAGTGTAAGTCTTTGGCAAACAAATGACAGTATGCAAGCTATTATTTGGCTGCATAAGTGGAAGTATTTCCATGTTGATATTGAAGTTGCATTGAGCAAAATGGCCGCCAAATATGTAGACGATTCAGAAATTGAGCACTTGATTTTTGACGATTCGTGTGATAGTATGGACGATGACAGTGATTATTGTGTGGATTCGTATGGAAATGAAGATGGTGAAAGTAGTGGCAGTGATACCGGCGAACAGGATGTCACGCAAGTTATGGAAATCCCCATCAATGCAAGCGATGATTATCATGTTCCGACAGACCCTGTACACATGCCTAATGTTAGCCGTGAAGGGGTAAGTGTGAACTAGACTGATATTCAACCCGAAGAAAGTGACTTTCCAGGTAAAAATGTACCGTTTATCGTTCATCATCCTGGTCCTGTGAACTTGCCTCCCCGTAATCGCGCGCTGATTATGTACTTCAAAATAGAGAAATGTCATATTTTTGTAAAAATAATTTTCTTTTTAGTAAGTAACAGGAATTATTTTAAACTGGTTCTTGAATTAGTAACAAAAAACTATGAACTTTTCATATATGATGTCTCGGACGAACATTCAACTCGTCAATATGGTTTTCTAGAGCAGAAAAGTAAATAATTTTTTATTTTTTTATTTTTTATAAAATACTTTTTATGATTAATTCAAACTGACGAGTCTGAATGATTCACCTATATCAATATAATATAGAACAGTCTTTCAGCTTTCTATTGCTGTATGATAAGTCATATTTATGAACACAGTATGCTTACAGATACCAAATTCCTTTAGTGTGTACTTTATGGGAATTTACTGCAGCATTTGACAGATAAACCTGCAGCAGTTCTAGGGTTAACAGTGAGCCAGAGAGTATCGATGAACTATCGATCTATGCAGGAGTGCAGCCAGAATAGAGCCGTTCACGATCCATCATTCAGAGTACAGCACTTTTTTAAATGTATTTATTTCAGATTAGCCAGATACAGGCACAAATTCGAGTGTCTCTACACTGCCATTGAGGGAAATGGTTTGCGATTATATCAGGAATTATAATAATAATGTATTTCGTCTTTACAAAAGTGTCAAATTTGAAAACATGAAGGTATCTAACTTGTAAGAGTAACATTTAAATTAATCTTGTTTAAATTATTTAAACTTAATTTTTCTCGCTCGTTATGGCGGGCGAGATGTAGCCCGCGGGCCGCCTATTGAGAAGGCCTGGCTTAGAATTAGGTACAGTACTTATATTCTGCAGCCAGCTCCAATTTAATTTATTTTTACTTGCATTGCGTGTCTTGGCATGATGATAATGTACTAATGTTGTTGTTTTTACGTCCCTTGTAACTACTGAGGCTTTTTACAGGCACCAGGGTGCCGGACTTTTGCCCAGAAGGGGATCTTTAATGCACAAGTAAATCTACCGACACGGCTCCCTTGCCTTTGCACATCCTCAAATGTCAACTGACAGCGCCAGGATTCGATCCTGTAACCTGAGACACAGCAGGTGAGAACGTTACTGCTGCACCACACAGCCAGTCTTGGTATGATGTATATCTTAAATCATAGAAATTGAATGGGCTTACTAATGGCAACTTAAACACATCCATGCCCATGGCTGGTACGAAATCGGCAGCCGAGCTTGAGTTCCGTTTCAAGATCAAACTTTTACCGCTGACCCACACCATTTTGTCACTCCACGATTGGTGTGAAGTGATCAAAGGATAACTTGCGACTTGTTAGAGGCTTACTTGAGGTAGTGTACAAGCATAGGAACTGTGTTGCGACATCTATGTCAGGACATGTTCACCTCACAATATTCTCGGATCAGCAAGTTCTGACACCTGCTATTAGTCCAGTCAAATTAGACCAAAAAAGATGAGTTTGCTGCATTAAATCATGTAGTTCCAAAAGTTTCAGGAATGTGTAGGGAGAGGTCCCCTGAACAACACTTATAAAGTCCCGTTGATTTCAGGTGCCGCGGGGGGCTTGAAGGCCCCCCCTTTTTAGATTTGGGCGCATAACTTTAAAACGGTGCATCACACAGAAATTATTATACGTTTCCAACTTAAAGGTAATTAAATGCCCTACAAAATGGTATATTCATATTTACTACTCTGTGTTACCATCTCCGAAATATGAGCCGGTGAACATGAAACGTTTGCAGAAAAATATGTAGCGCCCAACGCTTCTCATCTAACCTATCCTTCCAATCCGTTTCCCTTCCATTTGACAGGAAATTCGTGAGGAAGAAAGTTGTAGGTCATTATATTTCCTTCAAGAATATATATAGTTATGCTAATTTATCTTCGATCAGTCAAACGTTAGAGAGTTTTGATGTATCGGGTCGATTTCGACATTACGCTAGTGAACTGCTCATTATTTTACTTCCGTTTTCAACGGCTTTAACACTCTGTATTACGCTATTTATTGATTATGCAAATATAAATGGCATTTATTACCCATATAACTAATATATATATGGAAGTATGTGAGTCAACTGTTTATTTGGAACACTAATAAACACTTAAAATCTAGCTTAGGCCTTTCAAACGGCGAATATTTTTTTTTCATATCCTTTTAATATGTATGTATAAGACCCCTCCCCGTCTGAATTTCTGAGCATGAAATAGAATGTTCATAATGCACTGTGTACATAATATTAAAATAGGTAAGTTTATTATGACATTGCATCCTATGCTATCCCACAAATTAGAATACAAGAAAGGAGTTGGAGAAATAATTGATACTGGGAGATAGTGAAGACAGAGACAGCGAAACGTCGAATTAAAAACCGTCAAGCGTAGACAACAGACGACCTAAACGGAATGAATAATAATATTCCAGGATATCAGACGACCCAGGAAAGGAATTAACCTTCTGGATTATGAGATACCATGGGATAGGCCTACGTGACTGATCCCTTTCCCAATCCGGGACGGTTGAAAACTAGAGAGGTTTTCATAGATCGTGGCTATTTCACTGTAATCAGAATTGGTACACCAATGGTTGGAGTGTGGTCTGCTATGGCGATTGAAGTGACACTGATGAGTGACGTGAAAAGGGAAGGGGGATTAACATGAGGGAGAGGCACGAGTGATTCTGTGTTGGCGAAATGGGTTGGAGGGGCACGCACAGTTACAGCCAGTAGTTTGCCGGCGTCCATTCTGCAAGTGAAGAACAGCATGTCGACTTTCGAGCATTACGAATAAGCAGAGATGACCAAAACAGAAGGAAGCTTGTACGATTACCTGGTTTTTGCTGTACGTGATTCTTTGATGTCCCTTTCAACCGGAGTAATAAGACCCAGCAACATCAAATGTTACCAAGCATCGGAAATTGGAACCAGTACGATGGGGACTTTTGTTGGAATAAACTTAGCAGAAATTAAGCAGTCTAAGAAGAATGCAGTAGTCCCTTTGGCTGCTATAAGCAACACTATCAAACTGGACAACGAAGTAGTGGTGGTCGAACCTTTATTGATTTTCCAGAGAACCGTAATTAACAACAGAACTGAAGGGGATGTAGAGGAGCTGTTAAAATGTGAGTTAGACCCATATCCCATGACTCTTTTTGACGAAGGGATCATGAGGAAAACAAATAATTCCGCTCTCAACGATGCCTTTACTTCATGCAGTCAAATTATCACCCTGAAGAACTGTTTCACAGTAATCGATGGTGGCTTTCTTCTTCATAGAGTAAAGTAGAACAGAAACACCAAGCTCGCCTCCATCTGCAATCAATATGTGCCTTAAGTTATCAACCAATATTGCTACAACTCTGCTGTTGTTTGACGTCGACAAACATAGGCGATCAACATCGGAGAGCATCTAGTAAAACATCAGTGGATCTAGACTTTGATGACAACATTGTGGCTACTGTTCAGCAGGAAATCTTCCTTTCCAACGAATGAAACAAAATTAAGCCTTGGAGGCTGGATTTAGACAGCTCCTTAACCCGGTCCATGAGGCAATTATAATTGGCTACATGGATAATTCTTGCCAGGTGCGTCCACGTCGCGGGGGTGGGCAACGGTACTGTAATATACCATGGAACTACAGTACCGGCTAAGTTCTGGGGAGGACCCAGTACTATGGGGTATAACATAGGCCCCGTGCACAGGGTTACGTGCGAAGACCTCAACGGAATCTGCAGTGGAGAAGATGGACTTCGGAACGGTGGCGATTGCGGAAGAGGCAACCCAGTACTCAGGGAATAGTATGAGTACAGCATCAATTGGCAGCGTCTGTTTCCCAGGTTAGGGGCGGCTGCAAGGGCGTCTGATTCCCATGTTAGGGGCGGCCTGTATAATAGCTGGCAGTAGCTTCATAAAATGCCTTTGGGAGTGGCGACCCCATCGTAATAATAGCCTAAAATGGAAATGGCATTTCAAATGATTTGGAGAAGGTTAGGGCGTACCCTGCAGGCGACGCGCAGTTCTTTTGGTACTGGGGGAACTGTGAGAAATGGGCGACCAGTAACCGAAATGAAAGTGGGAATCATGAATGTCATGACCCTGACAGGCAAGGTGGAGGAGGTGGTAGACTTCATGGAGAGGGAGAATGTTGGATTGATGGGGCTGAGTGAAGTGAAATGGAAGGGTAAAGGAAGGAAGAAATTGAGGAAAGGATATACATTATACTGGAGTGGTGGCCAAGAGGCAAAAAATGGCGTGGGACTGATAACCTCGAAACAACTGGAGGAGTATGTTGAAGTGGTAGAGTGTGTGAGTGACGGAATAATGAAAATTAGAATGAAGATGAAAAATGACGTGATGGACTTCATACAAGTGTATGCACCACAGACTGGAAACAGAGAAAAATATATTGAAGTATTCCTGGAGGATGTAGAAAGAGTAATTTCAGATGTAGAAGTGGTGATCATGGGAGATATGAATGCACAAGTCGGAAACGAGAGACAAGGAAAGGAAGAAGTCATTGGACCATACGGATATGGGAAAAAGAACCGGGAAGGAGAGGAACTTGTAAACTTTTGTGAAAGGAGTGGACTGATAGTGGGTAATTCATGGTTTCGGAAGAAAAACAGCAGGAAAATTACGAGATAAGGTTGGGGCGATAGAAGAACAAAATCAGTAATTGACTACTTTCTGGTGGAAAGGACTAATCGCAGAAACCTGATAGATGTGACAGCTTTACCAGGAGAAGCATTTGATGGGGACCATAGAGCTGTGGTGACAAAATTTAGATGGGAAAAATTGGAAAACTTAAAGGAGATCAGAGAAAATAAAATAAAAGTATGGAAATTGAAAGACAAAACTGTACAGGAAGATTTTCAGGAGAGATTGAAGCAACAAATCCCAGTTACTGAAGTGGAAAACATAGAAGAGGAATGGTCCCACTTTAAAAAGGCATTTGTTGGTGCAGCAGAGAGTGCTTGTGGTCGGACGTCAACAGGAGTGAAAGAGAAGGAGACACCGTAGTGGAATGAAGAAGTGAGAAAAGCAGTGAAAGAAAAGAAGTCTGCATGGAAAGAATGGAACCGAGATCAAACAGAAGAAAGCAAAAGGAAGTATCACGACAGCAAACGGAGGTGTAAGAAAGTGGTAGGAGAGGAAAAGAAGAAAAGTTGGGAAGAATTTACACGAAGAATGGAAACAGATGTAAGTGGCAGTAAAAGGATGCTGTATGGACTTCTAAGAAGTAAGAGGAAAGAAAGAGTTACTACAAAGCTAGTAAAAAAGGAAGATGGAGAGTTATTAACACACCCAGAAGAGATAAAGGGACGATGGAAGGAGTATTTCGGTAAGCTATTGAATGTGAGCAATTGTACTGGTGAGATGGAAGTGACTCAACCTGACGACTCTATAACAGAAGATGATATAACAATGCTGGAGGTGGAATTAGCAGTACAGAAAATGAAGATGGGAAAAGCAACAGGGGTGGATGAAATCAGTGTAGAAATGATAAAGGCTGCTGGACCTGATGGTATGCAATGGTTGTATCGACTGCTATAGTGTGTGTGGAAACGGAAATGTGTACCAGAAGACTGGAAGAAAGGGCTAATAATACCAGTGTTTAAGAAGGGGGACAAGAAGGTGTGTGATAACTATAGAGGGATCACCCTCAATATCACAGATAGTAAAAATACTGGAAAGGATATTAGAAAGAAGAATGAGAAGAAAGGTGGAAGGAGAGTTGCAAGAGGAACAGTATGGCTTCAGGAGTGGAAGATCCACAGTGGACCCAATCTTTAGCTTGAGGCAGGTGATGGACAAGAACTGGGAATATGGAGAGGATTTGATCATGACTTTCATAGATCTAGAAAAGGCATATGATAGTGTCCCCAGAGAGAAGGTATGGGAAACCATGGTTAAGAAGAGACTGGGAAGAGAAATGTTGGAAATGGTGCAAGCAATGTACAACAACTGTGTTAGCAGGGTACTGACCCCAGTTGGAAAGACAGATTGGTTTAGGAACAAGACTGGACTAAGACAGGGGAGTGTGCTGTCACCTCTCTTGTTCATAATGGTGATAGATGAAATTGTAAAGGAAACAAAGGAAGCATATGGACATAAAGAAATGAAGTTACTGTTATTTGCAGATGATATTGTGGTCCGGGGAAGGAACACCGAAGAAGTGCAAAAACTAGATGCACTGAACTAAAATATTCAGAAGTACGGCCTGAAAATCAGTATAGAGAAAAGCAAGACCATGGTGATGACAAGAGGGGAAAGACAAGGAAAGGGCACTGTGAAAATTGGAAGTCAGAGTTTGGAAATTGTGGACACTTTCAAATACCTAGGAAGTGAATTGATGCAAACATGGATATGGAGATTGGCAGGAGAGTACAGCAGAGCAATGCATTCTATCAAAGTGTAAGAAAACTTGTTTGGGATAAGGAAGTACCAAGGAAAAAGCAAGGAGGTAATGTATAAAGTGTACTATGTTCCCATATTAACTTATGCAGCTGAGACTTTGACCCTGACAAGCAGGTAAGAGAGTAGAATCCAAGCCAGTGAAATGAAATTCCTAAGAAGTATGATAGGAAAGACAGAGTGAGGAATGAAGATGTTAGGAAGGAAGTTGGGATGGGAAAACTAAATGAGAGAATTGAGAAGAATAAACTAAGGTGGTTTGGACATGTTAAGACGATGGAGGAAAATAGAATACCAAGACAGATGCTGGAGGCAAAGTGCAAGGGTAAGAGAGCAAGAGGAAGGCCTAGAACAAGGTGGATTGATTCAGTGAAGAACAGCGTTAAGAAAAAGAAATCTGGACAGGGACAAGATCGTGGAAGAAGAATGGTGGAAGGAAAGAGGAAAGTGGAGAAGTGCCATGAATACCCCGACCCGGCAGGAGCTGGATAAGGGGCAATGATGATGATGATGATGATGATGAGTACATTAGCGCAGGCCTTGGGTGCAAAAAGTATACGGTTCACCATAGCCAAATGAGACGCTGACTGTAGCATTGTCAGGTGTGATTGACAAAATACCCCTCATTCAACTGTGGTGGTAGTTAGCGAGGACGTAGACCTGCTCGTCTTACTCGTGGCACTCACACCACGAGTCAAGATTGTCCTGTTCATGAAGCATCGACGAGGCAACACAGGATGACAGCCTGTATTCCTCCCAACAACTTCAGACTTTGCCATTCTGCCAGTAGATTCTACACACATCAAAAAAAGTTTTGCATCACCTCGGTTCCAAGAGTTCCGGAACCGTTAAATACAAAGGGAATAGAGATCAACACAAACAACATTTCAGCTCGTTTTATTGCTCATGAGACCCACACATTGCATGTTGTACCATCATACAGCTAGACTTTCAGCATTTGTGGTCCAGATTGCAGTACACACCACTACCTCTAATACCCAGTAGCACGTCCTCTTGCATTGATGCATGCCTGTATTCGCCGTGGCATACTATCCACAAGTTCATCAAGACACTGTTGGTCCAAATTGTCCCACTCCTCAACGACAATTCGGCGTAAATCTCTCAGAGTGGTTGGTGGGTCAAGACGTCCATAAACAGCCCTTTTCAACATATCCCAGGCATGTTTGATAGGGTTCATGTCTGGCGAACATGCTGGCCACTGTAGTCGAGCGATGTCGTTATCTTGAAGGAACGCATTCACAAGATGTGCACGATGAGGTCGAGAATTGTCGTCCATGAAGACAAATGCCTCTCCAATATTCTGCCGATATGGTTGCACTATGGGTCGGAGGATGTCATTCAGGTATCGTAAAGCCATTTCGGAGCCTTCCATGACCACCAGTGGCGTACGTCGGCCCCACATAATGCCACCCCAAAACATCAGGGAACCACCACCTTGCTGCACTCGCTGGACAGTGTGTCTAAGACGTTCAGCCTGACCAGGGTGCCTCCAAACACGTCTCCGACGATTGTCTGGTTGAAGGCATATGCGACACTCATCGGTGAAGAGAACGTGATGCCAATTCCGTGGGGTCCATTCAGCATGTTGTTGGGCCCATCTGTACCGCGCTGCATGGTGTCGGGGTTGCAAAGCTGGACCTCGCCATGGACGTCGGGAGTGAAGTTGCGCATCATGCAGCCTATTGCGCACAGTTTGAGTTGAAACACGACGTCCTGTGGCTGAACGAAACACATTATTCAACATGGTGGCATTGCTGTCAGGGTTCCTCCGAGCGGCAATCCGTAAGTAGCGGTCATCCACTACAGTAGTAGCCCTTGGGCGGCCTGAGCGAGGCCTGTCATCGACAGTTCCTGTATCTCTGTACCTCCTCCATGTCCGAACAACATCGCTTTGGTTCACTCTGAGACGCCTGGAAACTTCCCTTGTTGAGAGCCCTTCTTGACACAAAGTAACAATGCGGACGCGATCGAACTGCGGTATTGACCTTCTAGGCATGGTAGAACTACAGACAACATGAGCAGCGTACCTTCGTCCTGGTGGAATGACTGGAACTGATCGGCTGTCGTACCCCCTCCGTCTAATAGGCCCTGCTCATGCATGGTTGTTTACATCTTTGAGCAATTTTAGTGACATCTATGAACAGTCAAAGGGACTGTATCTTGGATACAATATACACAGTCAACGTCTATATGCCGGAGATCTGGGAACCGAGGTGATGCAAAACTTTTTTTGATGTGTGTATTTATCCATGGCTTCACTGGATGTGATACCACTTCTGCCATTTTTGGAAAAAGTAAAGCAGCCATAATCAAATGTTTCAAGTGGTATCCTAACGAAACCAAAATCATCACTGAAGTTTTTATGGCTCCACATCCATGCCAGGAGACATCGATGAATCTGGGGAAAAAAATGTTCCTACTGATGTATCAGGCACCACTCCACGAGCTTGACCTCAATTATCACAGGTACATTTCATTTTGTATTGCATGTACTGCGTTGAAGCATGCTGTTTGATAAATAAATAAATATTCTATTCTATTATGTTCTATTCACACGCACAGGTGCTTCATCAAATTGTCAGCCAAAATGAAACCAAGCATGTCTTCATTGCCACCTTCAAGAGATGCTGCTCTATATCACTCATGCAGTGTGTTTCTACAGGTTCAGCAGTGATTCGGAAATGAATCACTCGAACCTGAACGTTGGGGTTGGACAAGAGGAGATGGGTGATATCTGACTCCTGTTAAGACCAAGGCCCCTATTGCACCTCACAAAATGCTCAATTCTATATTTTTTTGTTGTGCCTCAGGCTGCGGTATGAGATGTGGATGTCGGAAGAGTTGGACGGTGAGGAGTATGAAATGTTTGATAGTCAATAAAAACAATTGTAATGCAAATTGTGCTTGGGTTGTTACTTATTCCTCTCTACGTCTCATTCCTAGGTGGTCATTTTTTAAACTAGTGGTCTTCTTGTACCTTGGTATATAGGTTCCGACATACATTTACAATGGATACCCCTAATTGGGGACACATCAGGTGAATCCCTTGATATCCACGAGACCCATTTTACCCACTAACACGTACAAAACATGCTAGGTATAGTGTTTGACACTAGCTTATCACCCACATTACTTGTGGCAGAAAAATGTAGGCATTTCAAACATATACAGAATATACAGCATCCCCCTACCCCCCTCCTAAATCGGTCGGTAATTTATGAACATTTTGAATTATCGATTGAAATATTCAATTTGTCCAACAAGTAAATTTATTTTTATTATAAGAGGGTAACAGTGGCGTAAACTGTAAAAAATAAAGAAAGGTCACTAACTTAACTTATAATTCTTTTAAAGAATATATACAACGATAAACAAGATACGAGCATTACAGTAGTCGCATATGATGTGTAACATCTGACATGTTATCCTACTGGTATACTACACAGCTTGGACATTCTTAAAATGTTAATTTACGCTCCATTATCAGACTGGTACTACGATGAATGTATAGATTGAATTGGAGATATGCTACTGTCACACTTGTGGCGCAGCGGTCAAGCTGTTAGTCTCTCACCAAGGTAGACCGGGTTTGATTCCCGGTCAATACATGTGAGATTTTCGAATTGAAATGCCATGTCCTGTGGTTCGCATTCCACGTAAAAGGGAGGTACCGTGGATCATGATTGTGAGATTAACGGTCTCGCAAAACTACAAGCTTCCTTAATAATTCATAATAACAAAGTGACACACAACGTCGACTGTACTCTCAAATACTGTGAGCACACTCCTCAGTAACTATATCATTCATTATTCTCAAGACTCTCATACAATTCGTCGTAAACAATCAAAACATGCCTTCCTACAATCATGAAATGACCTAGTCTCAGTTTTTATTCCACTCATATAACAACATTCTCTTATGCATTTAATATTTGACTAGCCTACTCAACCACAGCTGCCTTGTTTCCAATACACACATTTTCAATTGTTATTGTAAAAGGGAGTGTTTTACAGATATTGTAGTTTATAATACAGAACTCATTTTATTAGATGATTTGTAGCTTCCACCAGCACTAGCCTAAATAAAGAATACGATATGGATCAACTAGATTAATAGACGCGACACCGCTCATAACCTTAAATTCCTTATAAACAGGACCTCTTCATTCACAGACCAACACGTAATTTCATATGGATTATGTTAAAATGAGTTTTATTGATAGGATAAATATTGTTTAAAATTATAATCTGGTAGCTCGATCAATCGAGTCGGCAGTGCATACTTCCGTTTTCCACCACTGCCAGCTAGTACACTTCCGTCCGATTGATCGAGCAGGCAGTGCATACATGGTGTACACAGAATTTTCAATGTCAATTTTCCTGAGTTTTCCTGACCATTTTTCAACAAAATTTATGACTTGTGAAGTCATCGTAATATCGGAAAAAAGGTTTATTGAGCAAACAAATATTATTATTTTTTATTTACAGCCTCCACCATTCCCATAGCTGTCCAACGCTCGCCTCTTTATTCATTTAAAATACAAAATAATGTACCGGGTGAGTTAGCCGTGGTGGTTACGGCATGACTGATGGCAGTCGCTCACATCCGGGAGGCGAGGAGGTTCGAATCCCCCCGCCGGCAACCTTGAAGATGGTCTTCTGTGGTTACCCATCTTCCTTCCAGGCAAATGCCGGGGTTGGTCCCTAACTATAGGCCACAGCCGCTACCTTCCAACTCCTCGTCCTTACATTCCAACTTCCCTCCTTCCCTCCCCAACGGTACTTGTAGCTCACCCATTGGGTGTCCGTCTCGAAGCAGCTACAAAACAGGCGAGCCGAACATGTCCTCGGACACTCCCGGCACTAAAAGCCATACGCTAAAAAAAAAAAAAAAAAAAACCACAACAACAACATAATGTAAATTATAATGCAATAATACATAAATCAAAGTACTCTGCTCGGCGTGCAGGACAGTCGTTCAATACATAATACATGTCTCTCAAAAATAATTGAAGGTCCCACTTTACAGAATGCATTCCTGTTTGTAGGGCTACATTGACAACATGAAGGCCGCAAACACCAAGGTTAACGAGTTGTTTGCCATCTGCATTATCTTCTATTATTTGGCCACTGAACGTTTTTATGAAACTCAAATTTACATTCGGTCCATCCATAGGCATACGGTACTCTTTCTAGCAAGAGGAGAGATTCCCTGGTTGAAAGCCTCTAAAATGTCTTGAGCTGTTGTGTGTCCCATAAAGATGCTGTTGAAATATCTGGTGTTAACTTCATTGCAGTTGATGTCAAGTTAACGCACCTCGCTGAAAAACTTTGTTCAATGCCTCATCAAAACAGATAACATTATCACAAGAAATAATTTCATCTTGCAGTAAATTAGGAAAGTATGGAGCTAATCCATAATTGATGACATATGAACATATCGTGTTCCCCAATTGAAATTTTGTTGCAATTGCACTATCAGGAAACATTTCCCAGAAGGTTTCAGAAATACACACATCAAAAAAAGTTTTGCATCACCTCGGTTCCCAGATCTCCGTCATATAGACGTTGACTGTGTATATTGTATCAAAGATACAGTCCCTTTGACTGTTCATAGATGTCACTAAAACTGCTCAAAGATGTAAATAACCATGCATGAGCAGGGCCTATTAGACGGAGGGGGTACGACAGCCGATCAGTTCCAGTCATTCCACCAGGACGAAGGTACGCTGCTCATGTTGTCTGTAGTTCTACCATGCCTAGAAGGTCAATACCGCAGTTCGATCGCGTCCGCATTGTTACTTTGTGTCAAGAAGGGCTCTCAACAAGGGAAGTTTCCAGGCGTCTCAGAGTGAACCAAAGCGATGTTGTTCGGACATGGAGGAGGTACAGAGATACAGGAACTGTCGATGACAGGCCTCGCTCAGGCCGCCCAAGGGCTACTACTGTAGTGGATGACCGCTACTTACGGATTGCCGCTCGGAGGAACCCTGACAGCAATGCCACCATGTTGAATAATGCGTTTCGTTCAGCCACAGGACGTCGTGTTTCAACTCAAACTGTGCGCAATAGGCTGCATGATGCGCAACTTCACTCCCGACGTCCATGGCGAGGTCCAGCTTTGCAACCCCGACACCATGCAGCGCGGTACAGATGGGCCCAACAACATGCTGAATGGACCCCACGGAATTGGCATCACGTTCTCTTCACCGATGAGTGTCGCATATGCCTTCAACCAGACAATCGTCGTAGACGTGTTTGGAGGCACCCTGGTCAGGCTGAACGTCTTAGACACACTGTCCAGCGAGTGCAGCAAGGTGGTGGTTCCCTGATGTTTTGGGGTGGCATTATGTGGGGCCGACGTACGCCACTGGTGGTCATGGAAGGCTCCGAAACGGCTTTACGATACCTGAATGACATCCTCCGACCCATAGTGCACCCATATCGGCAGAATATTGGAGAGGCATTTGTCTTCATGGACGACAATTCTCGACCTCATCGTGCACATCTTGTGAATGCGTTCCTTCAAGATAACGACATCGCTCGACTACAGTGGCCAGCATGTTCGCCAGACATGAACCCTATCGAACATGCCTGGGATATGTTGAAAAGGGCTGTTTATGGACGTCTTGACCCACCAACCACTCTGAGAGATTTACGCCGAATTGTCGTTGAGGAGTGGGACAATTTGGACCAACAGTGTCTTGATGAACTTGTGGATAGTATGCCACGACGAATACAGGCATGCATCAATGCAAGAGGACGTGCTACTGGGTATTAGAGGTAGTGGTGTGTACTGCAATCTGGACCACAAATGCTGAAAGTCTAACTGTATGATGGTACAACATGCAATGTGTGGGTCTCATGAGCAATAAAACGAGCTGAAATGTTGTTTGTGTTGATCTCTATTCCCTTTGTATTTAAAGGTTCCGGAACTCTTGGAACCGAGGTGATGCAAAACTTTTTTTGATGTGTGTATTTAAAACAAGAATTAAGAGAATTTATTTTGGACGACATTAAGGGCCCACTTTATTTCGGCACTTGTGACTTGATCTTTATAACAGAAAGATTCTACAGATGTCACAGTTCCCAAAGTAGAACTTGAAGGAGTTAATATGGTTAATATAAAATTCCTGACTTTCTAATACTTTTTGCCATTTTTTCCTGACTCACGCTATATTTTCACACTTTTTCCTGACCAAAAACAAAATTCCTGACTTTTCCTGCCTGTGGACACCATGGACTTCCGTTGTCCACCACTGCCAGCTAGTACACTTCCGTTCGATCGATCGAGCGAGCAGTGCATACTTCCGTTGGATCCACCACTGCCAGCTCGATCGTTCCGATCCACTTCCGTCCCCAATTTTCAAAACCACACCCACAAAACTATCCAGCAACCGAGCGGAAAGATGTTACACATCAATAATTAACTTTTCTGAACATATACATACTCTGATGGGCTGGACTGTAAATGATTAGATCTTGATCCTGTTTTCATTCCTATAAAATCAAAATTGTTTTCCGAAATTTTGGGCTCCCTCCGAAACATAATCCTATATACGCCACTGCGTTCATATATGTTTATACTTTCTGGGTATATGGTTAATAAATAAAATTTATGTTTACATAATCAATAAATTATGTAAAACAGAGAGTTAAAGCCGTTGAAAATGAAAGTAAAATAATGAACAGTTCACTAGCGAAATGTCGAAACCGACCCCGATACGTCAAAACGCTCTTAACGTTTGACCGATCGAAGATAAATTAGCTTAAGTATATATATTCTTGAAGGAAATTTAATGCCCTACAACTTTCTTCCTTACGAATTTCCTGTCAAATGGAAGGAAAACAGATTGGAAGGACAGGTTTGACGAGAAACGTGAGGTGCTACATATTTTTCTGCAAATTTTTCATGTTCACCGGCTCATATTTCGGAGATAGTAACAGAGAGGTAAATATGAATATACCATTTCGTAGGGCATTTAATTACCTTTATGTTCAAAACATATAAAAATTTCTTTGCGACGCACCGTTTTAAAGTTATGCGCCCAACACTAAAAAGGCAAGCGCCCCCCCCCCCCCCCCCCCCCCCCCCCCCTCTGCCCCCGCGGCACCTGATCTCGACGGGACATTACTAGGTGTTGTTCAAGGGAACTTCCCCCACCCATTCCTGAAACTTTTGGAAGTACATGATTTAATGCAGCAAGAAAAACTAATTTGACTGGACTGTATTGCAATATCAAGAGGGGGATACAGATTGAGCAATTGGGTTACTGCGGGATTTAAGGCTCCCTGTTAACCCCCTCACCCTTTTGTGTTACATAAATAATTTGAACAAAGAGTGATGAGCAACTAAGGAGGAAACAGGGTCAAGAACGTAGGGTGTCGAGCGATGACCTTTCTTCAAATTCCCGTACAAAAATCCACCAAATTCCCGTATATTTTAGAACCCTCTAAGACTAGAGTTTGCATACGATACCGAATGGCTGAAAAATGAATCTTAAAGCGCGAATGATATTCTGGCGTAAGTGTAACTGCATGTTTGGAAACACTTCCGCAGCCCACGGGTGATGGCGAGATTTAGACCTAATCCGTAGTGTGAGCAAAGCACGCGCGAGTGAACTCTCAAACAGATGGGATGAGATGCTACGAACACAAATAAAATACCGTTTACCTGAGAAGAGCTGATATAAATGACTGTTTTACTGAGGAGGGTTGAGAGAGAATAGAATAGGAGTGTCACATAATAAATATTTACAGAAAGTGACTGAATTGTATGGTACAGTAACCGTATAGGGCTTCCACGAGTTATGATGATGATAATTGTTGTTTTAAGGGGCCTAACATAGAGGTTATCGGCCCCTGATGAAATGAAATGGCGTGAAATGAAAGGATGAAGATAAAAAACAGCTCACTGCTAGGGATGAAACGAAAATGGTTTAGATAAAATAGACAGTGAGCCCCAACAACTATGCCTTATGTAGCAGGGAAAATACTTACAAAAAGGAACTCAGATTGAAACTACTCACCAAATGGAGAGCGGTAATACGTATATAAGGGAATTTCGAACGAAAATACTCACAAAAGGAATAGATTGAAAAATACGCACAAAATGTAGGTTAAGTCCAAAATACGTACAAAATGCAACGTACAGTCGAAATACCTACAAAATGCAAGTGAAATCAAAATACTTATAAAATGCAAATGAGATTGAAAATATGCACAAAATGTAATGGAGATTCAAAATACCCATAAAATTGCAATTGAGACTTAACTGCTTGAACAAAGCGGGGTAGGTTGAAATACAAAATGCAATTGAAATTGCTTACAAAATGTATGGTAGATTCAAACTTCTCATTAGGATGGACAATACTTACAAAATGCAATTTAGATTGAAAATAATTACAAGCCCCAAAATAAAGAACTTAAAGAAATTTTTTGTATGATAAAAACCCTTCAAAGACTCCACAAACAGATCTCATTTCAGTGGATCCCTTCTCAGAATCAGAATCAGAATCACTTTATTTGGCGTTAAACACAAGTGCAATAGCCATCGTCAGGTTAATAATACAAAACAATAAAATCAAACAATCCTACATTACTTAGTCTACTTATAACAGTATATACAAATAGCTTATTATCGTTGTAACAAAATGTAACCTACTTCTATTGCACTAAATATTACACCAATCTGCTTCCATACATTCTTCCAGGGAATACCATGGATTCACCAGCAACCACTTTTGCAGCTGTTTCTTAAAGATTTTGGTTGGTAGTTGTTGGAAAGACAAACTCAGCTTGTTAAAAAATTTTATGCCAAGAATTTCATGGCTGTTCTGTGTTTTAGAAAGCCGACACCATGGTACCTCTATCTGGTGTGAGTTTCTTGTGCTGTATGAGTGAATTGTTACCCGCCTGCCTGGCAATTCATGTGGATGTTTATTTTTCATATACATGAGGATATTTAAAACAAAAAGATTTATAAATGTTAGTTTGGAAGATTTAATAAATAAAGGTCTACAGGGTGTGTTAGGAGGAGCATTTGCAATAATACGGATTGCCTTTTTCTGTAATTTTAAGATATTTACAATGTGTGCACTATTTCCAAAAAATATTAATCCATAGCTAAAGAGACTTTGAAAGAAAGCAAAATAGGCTGTGTGTAAATATGTCGTAGGAACCTCATTTTTTAAATGATGGAGTAGATACACCACCCTTGCAAGTTTATTCGAAAGGTTATGAATATGAGGTTCCCATGTTAATTTTGAGTCAAAATTCATTCCTAGTAGCTTGGCTTCTTTTATATCATTACTTATGTATTTAAGGCTAAATATTAAATTTTGAGTTTTAGTTTCATTTAAGTGTAATCCATTCTCACTGAACCATTTCCTAGCTTCTAGCAAGCACTGACTTGATAAATTTTGTAATTCACTTATACATTTGCTAGAACACAAAAATGTAGAGTCATCTGCATAAAGAATTGTTTTTCCAGAAACATTTACTGCTAAGTCATTCATCATAACGACAAAAAGAAATGGACCCAGAACCGAGCCTTGGGGTACACCATACCTAACTTCTAACGCATGAGATTTCCTATCCCCATTCTCTACAAACTGTACTCGGTTTGTTAGATATGATTTAAAGACTTCATACTCTGATCCTTTAATTCCGTACAGTGCTAACTTTTGCAGAAGTATATCATGTGACACACAATCGAAGGCCTTGGATAGATCACACAGGAGTGCATCTACTGAGCTCCCTTCTTCAAAATGGTGCATTATGTGACAAACAAAATCATTCAGTGCACTAATTGTAGATTTTCCTGGAAGGAACCCAAACTGAGTAGGTGATAGAAGGTTGTTGTTGATGAAAAATTCATAAATTTGACCAACTATAACATATTCAAAGACTTTTGACATGATGGTTACTACAGACACAGGCCTGTAACTATCAGGTTTAGTCTTATCCCCTTTTTTATATACTGGAACAACCCTCATAATTTTTAACTGAGCTGGGAAATAGCCTACGCTAAGGCACTCGTTTATGCAGTGCGTCAAAGGAATTAAAATGCTGTCAATAATGGCCTTTAAAATGTTGTTGGTGAATCCATAACAATCCTTACTATTGGAAGGTTTCATATTTCTTACAATTTTCTTTACCTCACTACAGTTTACCTTTCTCCATTTAAAAGTATTATTTGATAAACTCGGAACTATTTTTTCTACTCTTTCAATTGCTGCTGTAGGCAGCTGTGAGGCAGGTGAGCAAATCCTTTCGACAGACTCAATAAAATGTTTATTCAGAACCTCAGGACTGATTTCTATTGTGGAACATTTATTTGCGACTCTAACATTGTTAATTACACTCCAAGCTGCTTTACAGGGGTTATTTGAATTTTCTATGAATCTAACGTTTGCTTCAAGTTTAGCTTGCTTAAGGGCACATTTATACTTATTACGCATTTGTAGATAATTCTGTTTAGATTCAATAGATCCCTGTTCATTATGTATTACATAAAAAAACATAACCTGTGATTTCATTTGTTCAAGCTCAGGTGTATACCATTTTATTTTATTTTTAGAATTACTCCTTTTCTTGGAACTTTTAATCTCCACCATTGGGCATGAAGTATCAAAGTATGAAAGAAGTATGTGAAAGAAATCATCAAAACATGTAATGGGAGAGTAGGAGATGTCAGTAATAACCCAATCAGATAGGATATGCCTAAGGTATGAATTAAATAGCTGTATTCTGTCAGGGGAAATATGTCTAATATGAATTATTGTGGGTGATTTAGCTATATTCCCATTTGAAAAACTACTGGATTGCATCATTTGAAATAAAACTGCTGAATGATCTGACAAACATGGGGCAATAACTTTAGTCTGGTACTGGCTGTGATTTAAATCCGTGAATACATTATCTAAGCAGGATGATCCTCTTGTTGGTTCATTAATTGTGTGATATAAGCCAAAGGATTTGAAAAAATTCCGAACTATAATAGCTTCTCGTTCATTGAATCTCAGGTCTACATTAATGTCTCCACAAATTACTAACTTATATTTTCGGTATGACTTTATAACACTTTCCAAAACCCCTTCCATACTTTTTAAAAATGTATAAATATTACTATCAGGTGTTCGGTAAAAGGCTACCATAACAATGTTAGAATCTACAAGTACTGCTGCCACAATTTCACAGTGTTTTTCTAAACCAAATTTCGACACATCAATCACTTGGTATTGCATTTCTTCTGACACAAATATGGCACTTCCTCCAGCCTGATACAAACATGACTTGCGACAAAAACTATCTACTAGGACGTAACCCTCAAGTTTAATCAAATCAATTTCTTGACTAGCAAGCCAATGTTCATTAATACATAAAACTTGGTACCTACTACTATTTAAAAATGCATTAAGTTGGTTTACTTTGTTTCTTAAACTACAAACATTTAAATGAAGAAAACAAATATTATCTTCACAAGATGCTTTAGGTGTAGAAAATGCAGTTGTATCAACCTTCATATTTGAATGAATGTGAGCAGTAGTATGCCTACCTGTTTTGGCTTCTGGCCAAGTTTTCTTTACAAACTTGGCCTTACTACAGAGTTTCCCTGACTATCAACCGAATCACATTCCAATGGACGATTATCAGTGCTTAGGCCTACAGTGTTTAGAATAATCTTACTAATATCTAGAGCCAATTTTCTTTTACCTTTACTGTTTAAGTGCATACCATGGTTAGTAAACACGTTTCTATGATAATTACCTAAATCTACAATCTTAACATTTGGAAATTTACTGCAAAAGTATTTTATATGATCATTTGTTTTCTTAATTTCAATATTGACACAAGACCAACTTGCAAGGTCATGTCTGAGAGGACAGGTAGTCACTATAATATTTGCAGTGTACATAACTTGCAAAAGACGAACGAAATTCTTTATGAAAGGCTTAGCACAGTTCTGATAGACATCATTTGCACCTCCTACCAACACCGTGAAATTAGGCCTACTTTTCATTTCGATGTTCGCGACACTCTGTTTCAGAGGGTTAACAACTTCGCTAAATTTCGCCCCTGGTTTAACATTACCACAAGCTCGGAAATGACTATTTAAGTTATTAATTTCCGTAGCTACACCTCGACCGTGACTGTCTGAGAAAACACTAATTTCTACCCTTTCCGATAACGAACATTTGAGGTTACCGATAGGTTCACTGTCCGCCCGCAGCTCCGGTTCACTTACGTCTCGAATATTTTCCATCTGATCACTATTATCATCTAAGACTGAAAATTTATTGTTAGTCACAATACTTGCGTTTCTAGACACGATACTCGATTTTCTGTGAAGCTGAGATTTGGGCCTCCCCTTGCGTTTTTGCGACCGCCATTCAGATTGCCAGTCCGAAATGCTTTCGCTACAATTTGAAGGCATTTCATCAACCTCACTTGTGTCGGTAGCACTAATATTTACGTTGGAGGTGGATAACTTTTGTGACAGTTTATCCAAATCATGACGTAAGACGTTTATTATTTCATCTTTCGTTTTCAGCTCGTTTTCAAGATGTTTTAACTGTTCTTTCGTACACAACTCGCACACATAATGATCACTGTTCTTAAAATAAGTTACATTTACTTTGGCACATTTTTCATGTAACCAAAAGTTGCAGCTCATACAAAATATTCCTTTCATCACTCTTTTTGAACAGATTTTACACGAATTACCACTTATACGATTCGAAGTTTCAGAGCTATTCACACACGAAACATACGCCGCCGCCATCTTTCAAACGCGGTCTAGCAGGAAATGAAGAGGCAGACAGATTAGCAAAAAAAGGTACCACACTACAACAACCTGTCAGTCAGACTGATTTTATGTCAGCAAAAAGGATCTTGAAAAATACTATCAAAAACAGGTATGAAGAAATGGCAAAGAAAACAGCAGAAACCAAATTATGGAAAGACATTGATGCTAAATGGGATCAATATAAATTAACACCAAGAAGAGAAGCTGTAGCCTTCTTCAGACTTAACACTGGCCATGACTGCCTTGCAGCTCATCTGAAACGAATCAACATCCTGAGATCTGAAGAATGCACACTTTGTCACGAACCTGGAAGTAAAATGGATAAGGGGCACCTGCTACATTGCAACAAACTTGATGTGACTGCTAGAACTTCTGGAAACCTTACACAACTCTATTGGAATGCAAGAAAGCTGATGGATTGGAATCCGGGCTAGCCATAGGAAACAACAACAACAACATAATTACAAAATGTAATTTAGATTCAAAATACCCACAAAATTGCAATTGAGACTTAACTACTTGAACAAAGCGGGGTAGGTTGAAAATACAAAATGCAATTGAAATTTTAAAAAACTCACAAAAGCCCCGGCACGGATATTGAAAGACTTACTAAAAAGCAATTTAGATTGTCAATCCTCACAAAATGCAATTGAGATTGAAAAACACTCACAAAATGCAATCTAGATCGAAAAGACTTACTAAATGCAACGTAGATTAAAAATACCTACCAAAAAAAAAATTGCTAAAAGGGAATTTAGATACACGGGGAACCAAGTAACAAAAACAGTGCGGGAATCTGAAAGAGAAAAGGAAATATAAGGAAAAGAGGAGAGGATTGGAGAGGAGAGGGGAGGGGAGAGAGGAGAGGGTCCGCCCCAAAGGGAAGGGACAAAAGGGGAAAACGGACCCAGCTCAGGAATCCCTCGGGGTCGCCAACTCCCGAACTCACCAGCCGTGAGCCCCTGAGGGTGTAGCATTATCTAGGGTGCACCAGAAGTGGTGGGGCTACATACACCCTCCCTCCTTAAGAGCCTTGAGCACAAGGCAGGAGTTAAAAGGAAAAGAAAAAGAAGGCTGACCCCTCACAGAAGGAGGGTGTCAGGAAAGATGAGACAAGGGCCAATTAAGGCGGGAAAGGAAGAGACTCCCTAGGCCTCGGATACCCTAATACCGTCGGGGTCGGAAGAGAACAAGAGTTCTTCCACGAGTTAAAATGGCCCGAAGCTTATGCATAGCGAACTTCCGGTCCACGAATCTCCATTTGTTTTTCATTGGCAGTGAATGGTTCATTCGTGATTATTAGAGACGGAAATTTGCCTATTTGCCTATTTTATTTCTATGTTTAGAAACGTAGGCTTTCGAGATATAAATCCGTTTTAGGTTCTTTTAGGCTAGATTTCGTTGGTTTTATTGTGCCTATAAATGCCTATTTCAAGGGTTTGTGCCTGTTAGGAGTATAATTGCCTATTTGATGTCTTTTTACTGTATTTTAAATTGTATTATATTGCAGCTGGTGTGTTCGACAGAATTATATTCTCATTTCTCAATGTGTGTTTACCCCACGAAAATGAATGGGGATTCTTGGAAGTCACCAGAAATAGCGCTTGGGAAATTTCCATCAGAAGTTACCTTCACTTCAGATTCAGAACTATGTGTGATTTATTGCGAAGAAGAAGTGTGTCCGTGGCAATACCGAAAGATAAATTATCGAAGTCTTACTGGCTGAAGCAGTGGATCACAGGGGATACCAATTTCACTACCGATGGAAGAGTAGTCTTCTGCCAAGCTTGCTGTAAAGAGTTAATTCGTTTGTTTCTTTTGTGTTTATGTGATTGAGAAGTACGATCGCATTTCATTGTAGCATTTATAGGCCTATTAATTTATGTATTGTGGCAAGTTGTTTTGTTGCAATGCTGTCATCATCATCATCATCATCATCATCAATGTCCCACTCCAGTCGCCCGGGTGTGGTTAACAAGCCTCTTCCACTCGTTTCTGTCCTTCCACTTTTCCTGCTCCATTACTTCCTCCACATCCAATCCAGCTTCTCCGATGTCCTTCCGAATCTGATGCAATGCTGTATTAGACATGAACTCTCAATAATTTATATATAAAATGTAAATAATCATTTATTTACTGAACGAGGAGTTAGAACGCTGGTGGTCTCTTGTCCCAGAGTGGATGAAAATTAAAAATTGGTATTTTGAACCCTGACTCATTCCTGTGAAAATAGAGATATACAACTTAAATACAATTTTTTTGAAAAAGTCGCGAGTAACTTTCACCAGCACTATGTGTGGCTCTAGTCTGGGGGAGCGTTAAGCTCCCAGGTTAGGGCCGCGAAGCTGCCAACAAGCCTCTAGCATCCCCTCTAGAGTCTTGCTGAATTGTGGCAAAAAGTAAGGTTATGGGCGAATGCCACAATTTCAAATTACGCGGTTTTCTAATTTTCAATGAGGATTGCAGGCTTGTGGGTACACATCATGCAGGATCTATTGCAGGCAACAGAAAATAGAGAAGAGTGGAATACCCCTGGTGGAGTCATGTAGGATTGTTGAAGTAGTCAGGGGAAGTTTGGAAGGAACCTCTGGGATGATAGCCGCTGTCAGGGAAAAGTTTGATAGGGTCCTGCAGAGGAATCCAGGATGGGAAGCAGTGGTAAAGGTAGCCAGTGTGCTACGAGGTGAGGTAGATGAAGCAATTGACCTAAAACCAGATGCAGTGGCTTCGTTAAAGTATTGCCCAATCACTTCATGTGATGTTGAGAGATCTTTCTCTCAATATAAAAACATTCTTCATGACAGGAGAACAAACTTATTACCAGAAAATGAAAATCCACAGCCTGCTTCCAGTCTCCGACCGGGTCAGGAATGGAATGAATGAAGCCCCCATCTAGCGGCGAGGATATGAACTGTGCCGGCTGCCGAGGCCTGACGCACTCCTCTGGGGCAATGATTAAAAGAATGACAGATGAAATGAAATGATAGTGGAGAGTGTTGCTGGAATGAATTTTTTTGACAGGGAAAACCGGAGTACCCGGAGAAAAACCTGTCTGCCTCCGTTTTGTCCAGCACAGATCTCACATGGAGTGACCGGGATTTGAACCACGGGCCCAGCGTGCTGCCGCCTAAGGCACGGAGGCTTAACAAACTTATTACCAGAAAACATTGAAACTGTGCTTGTTGTTACTTCTTATTATAGTAATTAAATATGTTATTAAATTATAAGAAATATTTTCATGCCTATTTTGTTGCCTATTTTACACGTTAGTGCCTATTTACATGCCTATTTTGGCTATTTTAAGAGCCTATATGCCTGCCTATTTTAACTCTTTTTAGTGCCTATAATTCTCGTCTCTAGTGATTATCTTCTTTATTATTTCGGATAGTGGTTTTGTTTTTAGGCGTTCAAGAACTAGAGGGTTGGCCTTTCATGAATATTCCTAAGACAAGTGTATCCTAAAATAGTAATTAGTAAAACTTCGTATCAGAGACGACCATAACAAACAGCTTGACTACCAAATGTGCGATTTGCACATTTCAAACGGCAGTGGTCTAATATATCTTAGACTACAATAATTAAGTTGGTGCAAATTAAATATGTTATATGTGGGAATATTATTATAATTTGCTATCCGGTTGTTATATTAGTATATTATGCATTAACGTGACCCAGTTTAAATGCTAAATTGTGACTGATGCTACGAGTTATAGGCTAGTCGCCGTACCGGTAGGACTAATATTTACTAACAACGCATCGTTTCTTCTTTAATATTTTTTTATTCATTATAATTATAATAGCCTATCTATTAACCCTTATTTAACCAATAATCATTTTATAATTCTATACATATTCCAGGTATTGCAAGAAAGCGATATTTGATAGCACATACGGTACTACCTTAAAATCCAACCGTGCCCAGTTTTCAGTACCTTTGGAAAATATTACCGTAAGTTAATAAACCAAACAACTGGCGACAATTTTTTTTGAAATGCTCATTTACATTTTCACCCTAGTCTACCATAATATGGTAATCACTGACAGGGTAGGGGGGTTATGACCTCAATTTCACAAACGAACAAACCTCATTTTGCATGAATTATGGAACCCAAATACTAATGGAGGTATGGATTGTCTGCATTTGGAAATATGTTAATCAATAATTTAATACAAGATGCCAGAAAACTAAATACAAAAAGCTGCGTGCCTACTACGGTGTAAAGTAGCTCTGTGAAAAAAACACACCCACCTCGCCAAGATTATACGACGTGCATACAGTTATATACAATCGTCCAATTGGAGAAACACTTTCTTTGTCATGATCTTATAAGCAATTCAAACAAACTGCTGTAATTTATGGGAAGAATGTGCAACATTTAGAGACTACGAATGTTGTATGTGGCACAACGTTAGCTGACATTTCGCATCATTAATACACAAGGAATGAACACACGCACAGCTTTCTCACTGCACACAGCTGAAGATCATATAACTCTTGGTGAATTTTACGTTCTCTTAACAATAATAATTTGCTTAGTTACATGCAAGGAAAATTGTAGTACACAGTTCCCATTGCTTCCATTACCTGACTACTACACCAGAAGCTGGTAACGCATAACCATACGCCGGTGGCGCGTCCCATTGCAAATGAAAGATCGAAAGAAAATGTAAGCTCTATAGGAGCCCGGAACAAGGCGAGACAATTTTCTACACTACTGAAAATAGTCAAAATACCCTTTGTAATGAGAAATGAAAATCCACAGCCTGATTCCAGTCTCCGACTGGGTCAGGAATGGAATGAATGAAGCCCCCATCTAGCGGCGAGGATATGAACTGTGCCGGCTGCCGAGGCCTGACGCACTCCTCCGGGGCAATGATTAAATGAATGACAGATGAAATGAAATGATAGTGGAGAGTGTTGCTGGAATGAAATATTGACAGGGAAAACCGGAGTACCCGGAGAAAAACCTGTCTGCCTCCGCTTTGTCCAGCACAGATCTCACATGGAGTGACCGGGATTTGAACCACGGACCCAGCGGTGAGAGGCCAACGTGCTGCCGCCTAAGCCACGGAGGCTTTACCCTTTGTAATAATGAATAATAATTTTCGGGGTCATGTAGTAATAGATGTTACCCACCCACTATCCCTTTTTAGATCACGGCTTTTATAGTAAAATTGGAGGTATGTCCGCTATTACACGCATAAATTATGGGACAAATACAGTATTGCCCACCCCGCGCAGTCGGTACTGACAGCCTTCCTGTCACTTTGCTCCGATTTTCCTCTCCACAACCCACGGTCGCCACATAACAAGACCCTACGTCCAACCGCCACACGGCAAGAATTGTGAGCATGCTTCTCACCTACACCCTGTATTTCGAAGGAAACAACGTGAAGGAACAGCTTGGAACAGCTGAGCTGTGTTACTAAGTTTTTAGTGTTGTAAATCAACTGATTCGAATAATACACAGCGCTACACTTCAGACATTATTTCATTACAATTATACGTAATATATTTAAAAAAAAGATCCTGAGTCAACGCCGAGAACATTCAAACAGAGAAATACGATACTTTTAGATGAATAAATAAATTACACACCGAAGCTATGATACCTTTATCATAGGTATCCAATTCAATAAATACGACAAAGAGGTCAACACTCTTACAGCTAATGAATATAAAAAAACTCACCATGCAATAAATATCCTTTAACATGAAACCAGAGTCTGAGTAGAGGTCGTTCACAGCTTACTACAGTAGTTGACAAATAACACCGTGCACACTCACTGAATCGCAACTCTCTACGGTTAATATTAACTTTCGTGATAATACAAAAGTAAAGTTAAGGTAAATACAGATTTAGCACTGAGCAATCAAACAAGCCCCTCTGTGGCGATATTATTGCTGTGGTTTTATATTGTCGAATTGTAGGCTATTGAATGACTGACGGTATTTTGAACACTATGACGGGAAACAATAGCCTGTGCTCTGTTATCAATTGATGCAAGCGAAACGACACCAAGAAATAAATTATCCTCAGTCACTTGGCAAGGGTTTCTCTGACACCCTCCATCCCTTCATTGTCCCTATCATCACCACCAGCATTGTCTTCGTCAGAGCTTGATGAATTGCCAAGGTTAATAATCATTTCATCCACCGCGATATCCAGACCACTTTCAGTTTCTTTCTGTACATGGTGTATGGGATGTGTCCAGTCCTCGGGTCGAACTTCGGCGAAGTAAAAGTAACGAAACAATGACAATGAAAGGAAATCGGACACAGACAGTGGTTAACAAGCGACTAAAACTATGCCTGCCCATACGAGAAGAATTCTGCCACTTGTGTGGTGTATTTTGTAGCCACATGTTGGTGAAGGGTGTTCGATAGTAAAATGTCGAGAGCTGTGAGATATTGTTTGTAGTTTTTGAAATTTATGCATGTGTGAGGCATGAACGGACTTTAAAACAATTTGGTATGTGCATCTCCCCTGCGAAAGAAGACCATGGAAAGGCTAAAAACAGTAAAATTCAACACGCGACAAGCCGCGAATACTTTTTAATTTAGATTTATTTTATCAAAGTAGATAATAGAAAATAAAATAATGCAAAACGTAATTAAATAAGTCACTTTGACAAACATAAGATTGTTACTAGGAACTTCAGTTATACACAGCACAAAATTAAGTTATTTTGACAGTAAGTTGTTTTTTTTCCAATTCCTGTAGATCTTCCGTGGCTTTTCTTTCGACTGCCACCTTAGCCGTGGGTTCGCACCTGTTCAGCTTCCTTGAACACGGCGTAGGAGTTTCGTGCAGTATGGACTCTTGCTCACGTTATCTTTTCTACTCCACCAGCTGCCATCAAAGCGTCCTGAACAGTATGCATGCCAATCAGACTTGCTGCTTTGTGATTGACGATCATGCACTCCTTGTTCAGGGAGAAACCTCTGTGATACAAAGTCAGTATCATTTTAACGAATCTTGTGAGATCGTTTTTGGCAGGAATGGAGGAAGGTGCTGGAGCCAGTAATTCAGACCACAACACGTCGAGCCGTGGCTCTTTTCCGTCGAACTGCTTCAAACGCGCAGTGACGGAGGGCAGTCTCAGGAGTGCGGAGTAGCTGCTCTTGATGCTGTTAGCCATTGCGCCAGAAAGCAAATTCTTCTGATTACAAAGAATTTCCAGGGCAATGACGATCCTAACTTCTTCCAACTTAGGAGCCTCAGCGACCCCTATAGGGTCTAGACAGGAAATAGCACGGGTCTCTTGTGAGCAAGAGTTGACCTCTCTTTGATTTTTTCAGCCATAGGATACAAATGTACAATTCTTAGTCAGTTGGTGCGAAATTGCAGCACATCCGCGTCTGGAATTTTCTGAGATCTTGAGCGGTTAGCTTCTTTAAGTGCTGCTCTTGTCGATAAACCCAGGTCTCATCTGTGAAGAACAATGGGGACTGATTCCTGTATGTCATTGTTAGCAATGAGCGCGGCGCACGTAGCCCCGCGCGAAGAGGGTACGGCCGGTGGTTGGCCAGGCAAAGCATGCATTCGATGTTGGCTGGGTTTTCATCCCACTTAGCGCCCTATCACTGGCGCAAATTGAGGGTGGCACCGCGGTCTGCAGGCAAAATAGAGGACTGAGCGGGAGGACTCTACCGAGCGTTCGGGGGCTAAGGAGTCGGGCATTATGAGACTTTTTAAGATTTCCCGTATCAAGTGTGAATTTCCCGTATAATTCCCATATTTTTCCCGGGTCACTAAAATTCCCGTATCGCTCGACACCCTGTGAACGCCACAAGGAAAAGAGAAAGGAAACTTGAACAGAATGTGAAAATTTCTCTTCTCAGCTACAGAACTGGGTTATGCAATCAGACTGTGAAAAACATCCGTTATTTGTATGTATTGCAACATAATACTATTTACTGTTCCTTCACTGCAGTATAATGGGCATTATATTCATTCATTTATTAGATTAACAAAAGGTCTTTTCTTTTTTCTCTGAACATTCAAACATTCTCTTCAATAATGCTTGAACACAACAAGAGATACTCGATATTAAATGAAAACAACCGTGGGCAACCTTGTTAGATAACTGGCTTAGGCCGGAATTACACTATCAAAGAAATTTGTCAAATATCTTTGATAAACGATCTTTTATAAAGGATATGACAGTGTAATGGGGAAATCTTTTATAAAAGTTGGTTTTATAAAAGTTCTTTTATAAAATGTATGAGCATCATGCTATCTTTGATAAAAGATTCAAACCAAAATGGCAGATCATAACAGCTGGAATATTACCACAACTAAGATGCTCATATCAGAGTGTGAAATGCATCAAATGTTACATAATATGTTACATAATGAATGGTATACAATGTAAAACATAAATAACAGATATAAAGTGTAGGTAAAAATAGCCGAGGCTCCACATAATGGATGCATATTTAGGATATAAAGAGGAATTAAATAGTCAAATAGGCTGAAATAAGCCATGAATAGTAGTGTAATACGTCAATTTCACTTATGGTATTGCAAGCGAGTGTAAATAAGCACTTTTATCTTTATTGGTAGGTAATACATGTAACCAACTGCAACAAGGCAGTGTCTAGTTGGCGGAATGAGTAGAACGTTCGACTCCGATGCGAGAGGACCAGGGATCGAATCCTACCTAATGCATACTTTTTTACTTTGTACGTTTCAATTTTCTTTGCTCGGGCAGTGGTTGTTTCGAACGTCACCATTATTAATTTCATCATAATTAAATATTAATATTATTTTTCAAGTCCTCGTACTGCAGCTCGTTCACCAAGATTTTACTCATATAAATATCTTTGTCACGTGAGCGACCCATAGATGTTTAGTTTGTCCTTCCGTTTCTTTTACATACCGGTACCCGGATTGCCACTACAGAATTTCAACTACCGTAATGCAGTAAAGTCAACAAGGGTCCGTCATCCAGTTTACTGAACTACGATAAAATATTTGATTTAGTGTAATGGTGTGATTATTGCTTTGTGTAACTTTTATAACAGTTCAGTGTTATAACAGTACATTATGCAACGAGCCTATAATGGCAATAATTAAGACATGAGTATGTTTATATAACGAGTATATGCGAGTTTTATAATTTCCATAGTAGTGTCTTAATTACCATTATAGGCGAGTTGGATACGACTGTTTATGTTCGACAATAATTATTATAACTATTTTATGTTCGAACATAAATATTCATAAATATCTGTCGAGATTTCGCCAGTTTTATGTACTGAACAGAGCGCAGGAGATGCAGAGAATGCCTTGTATTTGACCATGGCCTCCTCGATTATCCTACTATGACACTAGGCCAGGCAGTGAAATTTAAATTAGAAGGCCGTGGAACTCAGCGCATCTAATTATCTAATTGGTCAAACAATTGTTTCTTGAGCTCTGATTGTTGGGAGAAACTGTTTCATAATGAAAAATAGTGTTATAATGAGCCTCATTATAGTACAGTTTTCTGACATATAAGTCAGGGTCGAACATAAAATATTTTATAAAATTTCTTTGACAAAATTCTTTGATAGTGTAATACCGGCCTCATATATAGTCCGGGACAGCTTAACTAAGTTACTAGATCAAAACAGGGTAGGCAACATTAACAGCCGTCCCCTATGCCTTCGTAAATGTTGGTTTATGCTTGCATTTCTTGAAGTTAAGTTGCTTCCGTAAATGTTGGTTTATGCTTGCATTTCTTGAAGTTAAGTTGCTTTCAGGTGCGAGCACATTGTCGCCAACCCCGCTTAAAATCTCGCCATCTCCAAAGACCATAATACCAGTAAAATTTCTTAACACTCAGTTGCAGACATTTTTCTCCCAGAATGCATTTTCCACACATTCTCCCAACATAATAATTACGAATTTTACTAATGCCTATTATCTGAATAATTTCATAGTTTTCTTTGGAATTTCAAGTCTAATGAAGTTAAAACAAGTTGTACAAGGTAAGTACTACTAATATACATCGACTAAAACAGTTTTTACAGTTATTATAGACCCTTGATTATGGAATATGTGCGTGTTCATACCCACTCGTCTGAGATGTTTGCAAGCTTTTTTTTTTTTTTTTAATGTCTGGCTGCGTGGCTCAGGGGTAATTTTCTCGCTTGCTGAGCACAAGGTTGCAGGCTCGAAACCTGGCAAAGTCAGCTGGCATTTGAGGGTGCGCAAATGCGAGGGAGCCGTGTCAGTACATTTACTGGCAAGTTAAAGATCCCCTTCGGGGCAAAATTCCGGCACCCCGGCGTCTCTAAAAGCCTGGGTAGTTAAAAGGGATGTAAAACCAATAACATTATTATTAATTAATTTTTGGATAAATTCTTATTTAGATTTCATCATGACATCTAAAAAACACGAGAACAAGATTGGAGAAACTCTACGAAGATCACTGGCCTAGACCCTATCTACATACAGTAAAACGTCGTTTATCCGGACGAGCAAAAAAAAAAACATTAAGCAGCACGCGCATACTGTTGGTATGTGCAAGCGCACGCTACGCAATAGTGAGTCCGTTCACGTTTACAGTTGTTGTCTCTGTTGTCTCCTACCATTTGGTTACTAAATAATGTTTCAACTTGTTATGTGAGTGTGTGTAAACTGTATTCCGTTGTGAAAATGGCTTCTACAAGTGGAAAAAAGGACAAACGAAATCGCAATGTTTTATCGATTGAGAAGAAGGTGGATATCATTAATAAATTGGATAAAGGTGAGTGTGTACAGTCTTTAATGAAAACTTACAATGTTGGAAAATCCACAATTTATGATTTGAAGAACCGAAAAGGTGAAATTCTCAATTATGCATCGAAGTTAGATAGTGAAGAACGGTCTAAAAAGTGAAAAACCATGAGATCAGCTGCAGATAAACAATTGGAAGAAGCGGCGTACTTATGGTTTATTCAGAGAAGGAGTAAGGGAGATCCCAATACTGGACCTTTGTTGTGTGAAAAAGTGTTGCAGCTAAATGAGAAGCTTGGTGGTTCTCCGGATTTTAACCCTTTTAGTGCCAGAGTCGCTGTGAGCGATTCTCATAAAATGAACGAAACTTGCCAGCGTCACTCTGAGAGACACTTCGTTTTTGTATTCTTAGGTCTTATAGACCGAAAATGGCGTCTAAACTTGACGTGACCATTAAAGAGAGTTCTAGCTACCATTTTCTGGCAAACATCTTTCGTTTTCTGTCTATCGATATACTCGAGCGATATTTGAAGTTCCTCGACTTGTTTACGCGTGACTCGTAAAAGCATGGCGTCCAAGGGAAGGAAGCATTGTTTGAGAGAGGAAGAAATTGAAGAATTAATGATTGATGAGTCAAGTGGTGAACAATTGCACTTCGTGGACAGTGATAGCGATCTTGTGTGTGACGAATCAAGTGCCGATTCCGCTTCAGAATAATGCGATCGTACATAACCAAACAAATGATAGTGATGGTAATGATGTTGATAGTAATAGTGACTGAGAAGAAAGGATTGTTGACCAGGACAATCCTCCACAGGCTACACAACCACAAATGTGAAAGATAAAACTACAGGGTGCCCTTCTGTTTATTAATTTTCACTGTAATTATTTTTATTTTATTTATATCAACAATGCCATTGTTGGTGTACGGTATTTTATGAATATGCTAGATTTTAGAATTTCGGATTTTTGACACCCCTGCTGATATTTTTAAAACTAAAAAACTGCATTTCCTGGTTCTTTTGTTATGTATGTGTGCTCTCCAGTGTTCATTTTTACTCCATTTATATGCGTGTGGTAATAGGAATAATCAAACTTTCTAATTTTATTTTACAGAAGAAATTATTTTAATTAATTAATTAATAAAGAAAGAAATAAGTTTCATAATGATCTGAAAATTTCCCTGAATTTAGATAGCTATGTTTTGCAATCCCTGACTAAATTTCGCTTTCGTATCTTTCAAAACAAGAGGATGTACATATTTTTTTCTGAAAGCCTACATTTTCCATTTAAAAAGCCTGGCACATTTAAACTTCACCTTTACCTTTTCGCCTGGCACTAAGAGGGTTAAGGCTAGCACAGGTTGGTTGAAGAATTTCAATACTCACCATGGCATTCGTGAGTTGGAGATTGAAGGAGAACGTTTATCTAGTGATACAACTGCTGCTGAGGAATTAAACTTTTGATTAAAGAAGACTATTCTTTAGATGACATGTATAATGCTGATGAAACGGGATTGAATTGGACGTCATTACCGCGCAAGTCGCTCGCGTCAAAGAGAGAAATGACAGCTCCTGGCTTCAAGGTCAGTAAAGAATGAGTAACAATTATGGTGAGCGCAAATGCTAGTGGTACTCATCGTCTACCTCTCGTCATGAAAGGAAAATCAGAAAAACCGTGTTGCTTTAAGAATGTAAAATGCTTTCCTGTATGCTACAAGGCCCAAAGAAATGCTTGGATGAGTGCCGAGATATTTTATGACTGGTACCAAAATAAATTTATCCCGGATGTGAAGAGATTCAGAGAAGAGAAAAGAAAACATGGTAAAGTGCTCCTTTTACTTGATAATGCACCATCTCATCCAGATGTTGAACAGTTGAATGCGATAGACGAGGATTTTGAAGTGAGATATTTGCCCCTAATGTCCCGTCTCTTATACAGCCAATGGATCAAGGGGTGATAGAAAAGCTTAAGCGGATGAACAAGAAAGATATTTTAAGTCGTTTACTGTTGGCAGAAGATGAAGAGAGCGTGATATCATTAACAAAAAATATTTCTCTTAAGGACTGCTGTTACATGATAGCTGAAGGTGGAACACTTTAACACCACAGAATCTTCGAAATGCATGGAATAAATTGGTAGGAGAAGAAGAGACCGTTAAGGCCACTGACAGCGTTGATGAAGATTTGGATGAAATGACAAATGAGTTATTCCCACAAATTGCTGGATTTTCCAACTGTGTTAGAGAAGACGGGCAAGCTTGGTTGGAAAGTGACAGTGACCCAGGCTTTCAAATCTTAGATGAAGATGAAATTGTTTCTCGGGTGCAAGAAGTAAATGGAGATGAAGGAGAAGATGAAAACTTAGATGAGGAAGATGAAGAAGGACCAAGTCATGGCGATGCTTTTACTGCATTAGAAACTGCGTTATTGTGGTATGAAAAACAGGAAGAAAGTAGCTCAACTCAACTTCTTTTATTGAAGAGAATGCGTGATTTAGCTGCTAAGAAAAGACGAGGAAATCTTGTAAAAAAAGGAATTTCAGATTATTTTTTCAGCAATGTAGAGTAGGCCTCTCATGTAATGTACAGTATCATAAATGTTTTGTTATTGTTATTCATTCAATAAATAAGAATTTTAAAATATGTAGCACCATAATGTACTGTACATGTTCTTTCCTATGAAATAAACGCATGTTCGATTATCCGGAACACTTCCGGTCCCAATTAGTCCGGATAAACGACGTTCTACTGTAATTAAAAGTACTAAGTTATTTAATCGTTGTTTTATTTATTTTTATATTCAGTCCGAACACAAATAACGTAATCAAGAACCTTAATGGTCTTTGGAAATTTTGGAAAAGTCTTCTGACTGCATTTTTCGTATAATACACACCAAACATAACCTAAAATATAGCCTATGTCTACAAGTTCACTCCCAGGAACATATTCTTAGGATCAATTCGCCTTGTAATATTGTAATGTACCGGTATCTTATTCTCGACTTCCAAGTGCCGTCAGCCATCATATTATAATACATTGTATATGTTACTCGTAAGCTTGAAAGTAGTCTATGATTCACACTCAGCTAGTTGTAGTGTGAATGCATTGGCGATTATTTATGTAGTTGGCTACTGACCTATAGCCTACTTAGTAGTAGGCAGATCATCATCATCTTGAGCAGTTTCCAACCGCTGGTCGGGTCTGCTTAGTAGGCAGATAAAATATTTATATTAGGCCTATTTTTATTTGTTTCAGTTATGGTTGCGACAGATTAGTGTGGAAGCCTTCAACGAACTTCAAGGGTTGTGCAACATGAATCAATCATCATTCTGAAGAGCCATATGCACTTAGCTTGAGTCACAGATGCACATTTTCAGGGATACCAACAATATCTCTTGGCTCTCTTTTAGTTCTCGACATAAGTTACTGCACCACTGAATGTCTGGGTGAAAATTACTGATGTACTTAAGTTGGGTGAGACAAAGTCACTGTTCGCTACTTGGTTAGATGACACAGTTTGGGCGAAGCTACTGGTTGCAATACGTTATAAATATTGCTCGCAACTATAGCCTAGGCTACTTGTATTATTAACTCTGAATGAAAGTAGAACGCGGCTTATACAGTTGCATCGGATATGAATGTGACTTTTACATACCTTGTGTCCTTGTTTCATCTTCTGGGCGATATTACGTATTGAAATTAGGAACCATGGTCACTACTGCACTTCATATATGTGCATAAGTACATAAATATGTGTTTTTATTTATTGCTCTTTAAAAACGGCTGCCATGTTCAAACAGCGCTTGCATCTCGTTCAACTGTCAACGAGGCGCACTCTAGCGGCACACACCGATGCGCACACATTGTTGCCAACATGTGGGATACAAAATCGGCTTCCTTTGGTCATAAATGAATATTTTTTCTAAAATTACCTCCCTCGAGAACAGTGCAAACCGCATCAAAATCCATCCAGTGGTTCTCGAGATTACCCACTTTCTTCAGCTCAATGGATTATCCGCCGATCTGTCAGAACACATCTCTAAAAATACTACTCTAGAATAGATGACTGTCTGGACGAAAACATTGGCCGCTACTAGGCCAGATGACTCAGTGGATAAAAATTACTGCTTTTAATACAAGCAAGGGGGTCTGGGGTATAAGCCCCAGGTTAGGTTTGTGCGTAAAGCCTTATTCCGGGTTCACCACGCTCGAACTAAGAGGCAAGACTAGTGCCAAACAATAATGTTGGCACTGCTGAAAAATGTAATAGCACCCTTTAGCGATAAAATGTTCAACTATTGTATCTTAGTCACATTACATAAGTTACTGTAGAAAATTTTCCAGATTTTGATGGAGGTTGACTGTTTTTCAATTGCTAGGCAAAGTTCAGAGTAGCGTACTCCCAGCATCAAACGCCATATTGTGGTTTTCAATCGCTAGGCAGCGCTGCCAAGGGAATTAATGTGGTAGGCAAGTTGGTCATATTTACTCGGTGCTATTTGTGCTGGATAAGCATTAAACCTCTGGAGTAGTGACACTCCGTAGTTGCTTGTTGTGTTTCTCCTACCAGCTGTGAACACTATGATTTGTGTCATGGATTTGTATGTTAATTGCATGAATCGTAATTTCATGCCTTGTTTTCGTTTATCGAGAAGTGCTGTGATGGCTGACCATTAATTGTAAGGTCGTTACGCCATACAAACACCACCCCTGGTTTTTGTCACGCACAGTGGGGGTAGACATGCATCAATAATTTTCATCCAAACCAATAGTTTGTGACTAGACCAATAATTTTTTGGCACTGAGGCGCTGGTTTTGCCTTTAGTTTCGAAACATGGAATCCTTGCGATCAGCGTTCATTTCAGTGGTAAATATGGTTCTATATACAAAACAAACCTAACCTGGGGCTTATGCCCAGTAGTGCAATCAGTAATTTTCGTCCAGACAGTCGTCTAACCAATTAGCGACCAATGGTTTCGTCCAGACAGTCTTCTAACTAAGAAGAGCCCGATTATTTCTTTTTTTTCCACATATTTGCAACATTACATGTGTCGTCTAATGTAGGCCTATTTTGTATCTGATATGTTGGTAACTAATGACGTCCATGTGATCGCTGCGGCAGTTTCACATACTAAATATGCTGTCGAACATGGCTGTGGTGGTTGAACATACAATAAATAAAAACGCATATTTAAGTGATTTAGCACATATATCCGGAGCAGAAGTGATCAAGGTTAGTAGTTACAATTGATAATGTCCCCCTCCCCCTGCCAAAAGATGAAATAAGGTATGAAAATGATATATTATCAAAGTGAAAGCGAAAAGCAAAAGAATGATACGTGGTACAGAATTAATCTGAATTTTCCCTACAGTATAAGCCTATAAGTCGTGTTGTAAAGGGGATAGCGGGTGGGTTACAGACACCGAAGGAGAAAACATCTGTTAGGACATCATTTCCACAATTATTATTCATCATTACACAAGGTATTTAGGCTAATTTAAGTGTTCTACTTGGTTCATCACTCCTGAAGTGTTACCTCTATCACGGTACGTATGTTGTTTTGCCTTGAACATTTTGCTTGAAGACAGGCTATCGTTTTATGTAATTTCTTAATTTATTCCACTAATATTTATCGGTTTTCCAATATTTGCATTATTCATGTAAATTTTAGATGGTTGGCTACAGAAAATACTGAAACCTGTTTTACAAAACGCTTTAACTCACAAATTTAGTTACATTTTGCAAATCTTACAATTTTCTATTTTTTAGTAATGTTCTTTTGGGCTGTTTTTTATTTTTCAAACAAAACAGTGTTAACGTTTGCACTGCACAACACCACTGGTCACTAAACACAAGTGTTTCCACCCTTAGCATCTTTGACAGCTTGTAAACACTCAGGCATACTGTTCACAACTCGTCGAATGACATTTGCCGTGATGCGACCCCATTCCTCCAGCAGCGATGTTCTCAGTTGTGCCAAGGTGGTGGGGTCACACTGTCTGACGTTCTTTCCAAGCATATCTCGTACAAGTTCGATGGAGTTTAAGTCAGGACTACGAACTGGCCAGTCCAGGGTTTGAATCCCCACTTCCTGCAGATATTATACAACACAGCGAGTAGTATGAGGGCATTATCCTGCATCAACATGAAATTCTGACCAATGAAAGGCGCAAAGGGCATCACATGGTTCATCAGGATCTCTTCGATGTACCTTTGGGAATTGAGTGTCCCGTGATCGAAGCACACCAACTCTGTGCGGGCCATAACGTTGATGCCACCCCACACCTTAACCGAGCCACCACCAAATGGAGTCCTGGAGGAGAAAGCAACAGGGCTGTACCTCTCCCCGCACCTTCTCCACACTCTTTCTCTTCCATCAGGAGATCTAAGATTAAAGCGACTCTCGTCAGTGAAGGGAACAGAAGCCCACCGCTCGTGTTCAACAAATGCCAGTTGTTATTCCTAGAACAACAATAAGGGAGCGGCAACACTCATAACCCTTCAATGCTTACAGTGCGCTTCCCGCCATAAAACCATTAAGATAGGCTCATCGAAGATTGGGGGTAATTGGTGGTAATAAACCACCCTAAGAAATGTCATATTATCATTTACTATTCGCAGATGTTTCAGATGTTTGTTCTGATGTGTGAAAAGCTTTTAAAATGTGATTACATCTTTTTCATGGTTAATTTTATACTATTTATATTACATTTTTAACTGTTCCACTTTTGTGCTGGTCTGTGTATTACTCCGTCGATAAAGCTTGCCTTTCAACACGTGTATTTAACTAGTCAATTTGTCAGTGAATTCAGTGAATTTTCTGCAAGTGGCTTTTAATGTGCCAGGTGACGAAAGATCAGGAGAGTATTCTACCAACCATCTCGCGCTGTGCCGCTAGCATTTTATTGGCAGTTGGTCCAGGTTCGATTTCCGGCTCTGCCAAGAAATTTTAATTTTGGTCTGAGGGATGGAACAAGGCACACTAAGCCTCATGAGGCAAAACTGAGAAGAGGAGGGTTCGCTTCCCATCTTAGCCATCTTGGAAGTGGTTTCCGCACTTCTACTCCAGGAAAATACCGGGATTGTTCCCAATTTAAGGCCATGGCCGCCTCGTTCCCAGTCCTCATCTGAATAATAAATGCACACACTAATACAGCCATCACAATAGCACAGGTTATGAGAAAAATTCCACATGTCCAAGTACACAGATCTACATGACCATGATGTCGCAAAGCCCCAAAATCAACCCACAACTGCTGCTTTCTACCATTCCAAGAAGAAATCTTAGAGTTGGCATTACAGTCTTATGGCCCTAAAATCCACGACTAGTTCGAATGAATTTAGGCCTAAGCATTGGATCAACCATCTTCTTTCATCTCAATAGGGATTTGCCAATAGGCTTTCAATAGCTTGCCTCAATTCTGCTTCCATATATGTAGGCCTATACATGCAAGAAATGAGTATGGTACCGGTACTTATCAAAAATAAAGAAATAATAAGCTAATATGTACCCTACAATTCTATTTCTCTCCTACTCCGAAATCCTTCTCAGTACACTCATCCTAAAACAGAATGGTCTGCATTTTTGGACCAATTATAAAAATGTAGCCTATAAGAAGAAATGAACATGCTCATCTTTAGCTCTCCGGCAAAACTGGAAAAAACCTTCAGTAAGTATTAATGTGTCTGATCTTATGCATTTTATATGATGCTTTAAAAATCAATCTAGAAGAGCTAATTTAAGTTGAATTCACTACCATAATACTGCTTAAGAGTTAGACTGTGGAGGACTGATGACCAAGATGTCCCTAACGTGAGCAAGGACTGCTTCACAACTTTATGTAAAATGTAAAGGGCCTTTACTTAGTTTGGATCATTTGCGTACGTGTTACAAGGATGTGTGTGCTGACTTTTTGGTGTTAAATAATGTAGGTTGGCAACACCAAAGTTGGTGGCCATGTTGGTTTTCTAGTAACTTATTTAAGGTGTTCCGGACTATAATAATTGCTATAAAGAGAAAAATAGAGAAGTGTTTATACTTACTTTCCGAAATTGTGTATCAAGAATAGGTAGAGACCTGCCAATATTTTAAAACCTGGTAAATTAGGTTGGCTCAGTGAATACTGTATTCCTTGCATTACAAGTTCAGCAGTAGGTTTAATAGTAGAGGCAGAGATTCTAAAAGGCAGGTGTTTGACACAGATCATCAATAATCTCTTCATTGCTGTCAGGAAATGGCTATACAATGGCACTTTTTCTGGAAGTCTTGTTCCACTTCTAGTATCCAGGCAGGGAACATCATTACGTAACACTGCTAGAACCAACTGAAAGCATACATATAGATGAATAAGACAATGTTCAAAAAATCAACTCTTTTACAGAAGGAAAGTACTACCTACATTACAGGGGATAATCCTAAGCTTGGCATCGCAAGTACTACCTACATTACAGGGGATAATCCTAAGCTTGGCATCGCAAGTACTACCTACATTACAGGGGATAATCCTAAGCTTGGCATCGCAATTATCCGACAGATGAGGGGGGTGATTACTAGTTTTAAGGAGCAGATCAAAGAGTAATATGCCCTAAGAGATTAGGGCATTCTCCCCGTCAGTGATATACCTTTAGCACTGAACAAAAAAAAGAAACACACACAAATAACAGTGATGATTTTAATCTTTCAATTCATTCATTTTGGTACATGGCAGCTAACTACTAGTCATACACACAGCCCCAAGCACACTTTCCATTCTGTCGCAGTCACCATCGCTTTGCATGAATTTAACATCTGCTAATAAGTGTAGAAGAGAATCTAGTAAACAGCTTCAAAATTCTGAGCCAACATGTAGCACAATAATTTCAGAAAGATGGGATCAATATCACACAATATTGAATGAAAAAAATTAGTCTCAACAAAGGGAAGGTAAAAAAATACAATCAAGCTCTCAATTAGAACCTCTTTTATTCACAGAGCAATAATGAAGTTAAAAATATGACCTTGCAAACCATGGAGATGCAGAGTTTTGTTATATAGTACATAAAATAGAACACAGTACATTTAAGCTTTAGGCTAGTTTATTATCGAACTGGCAACACAATTACAAACATAGCCCTCTCTCTCACACAAAGCAGTATATAATGCTAGTACTATGAGAGTCGGATCTATTAGAATTGTTCAGTTATTACTAGAGTCATAACCAATTTTGATACAGAGTTTATGCACAAGAGATTTAGTCACGGGAGTTACTTGTGACCCAACCCATTGTTCGGCAATAATTGAGCATTCCAAACTAGGGTGGCATCTGTTTCCAAGCCACGCCATCCTAGGTTGGGGCCACTACGCTATTCGTCTGAATTATGAAGAGTTGCCAACTTCAAGGAATCCCATATAGGGACAGGCCTATAATCCACCAACCATTTCACAGTGCAGTACGTACTGTACAAAACACGGACAACGACAGCGCTCCCCACCCCAATTCCACCCGCTCAACTTATCGCCTGTATCAAGTGTTTCCAGATGTTTCCAAATGCGTTCCAGATGCCAATTCTTTCTTCAGCAATTCCTAGAACCTCATCGCGTCTAAAACCTCCCCTTTCCGTTCGAAGCTAATTCACATTTTCTCCCTGCCCTCCAATCAGCTCGCAATATGAGTGTGGCGTCGCTTCAAATGCCCACGGTTTGGCTGAGAACAAAAGGATATACCTCCGTTTGACAAGAATTGGTGCTCTACGTCGTCAACAAAACAGCTTGAAAATAAGCCTCCTGGGAGATAAGGCCCGGTGGGGGGCAACCCCGTACAAAGAAACCTTCAAATTTGAATTTCCCGCCTGTGTTTAGGGTGGCAAGACTGCAGCATCATCTCCTGACTAGCAGTGGATGGGGGTCAATGAAGCTACAACGTGTTACTCCATCGTTCAAGACAGAAGTGTTCTCTAGTGCTCCGCTCTTGTGAGATGCCTTGTGCCTTCCCCCAGACCAGTAAGAAAAAAGAATCAATTTAGCCCGAAACAGAAACAGTGATAATATATTTAATTGGACAAAAAGAAAATAATACTTGTTTTGGGGGTTAGATAAGGTAGATAGCCTGTTAGCTGCATGTGTAATTGTGCACTTGTGTCTGGCTTTCGGGAGCTTTATTAGTCTTTTATTAATTAGCCGGTGTTAAGTAACGTGTTTGGCATGTTTTAAGTGGTTTCACTTAAGTAGTGTTTGTTCACGGTTTGTATGAAGATTTTGCCGGATTTGTAATTTGGCTTTGTTTCTTGTCAGCAGAGTATCTTTCTCATTCCCTTGTTCTGGCAAGGCGTAATGCTGTTATTAATGTAGCGTGTGTTTTAAGGACAGCGTGGCCAAGTTTGAATTTGTTCCTTTGATTTTTCTATTTAATGTACTATGTTAGTAATTTGGACCGCATTGTATTTGTAGTGTGTAAACATGGCGGCTCTATGTTTGAAATGTTCCATAGTGCAATCATGTGCCCAACGCAGGAAGTCATTATTGTCAGTTTGTGTCCATGTATGTTATGTTGGTTTTAATTTCTTTTTATGACTTAACTTCCTTCCTTGCAAAAATTTTGAATGGTTCTCTACCGTGAGAAAAGGTGGGTGGTGGAGCAGCTTGGCGTGGACGGCCACCCTCGTGGAGAGTCGGTCTGCAACGGAGCTCCGACGCGTTAGGGTGTAGTTGGTCCTCTCTCTTTTCATTTTAATGTTTTTGATTATTTAAACCTCGCTTAAGGGTTATGTTTGTCAGGGGGCAACTCTATTTAATTTAATTAACATTTTTTATTTTACGGGCCTTGTGTCACTCGTAGCAGTTTATCCCCGTTCGGGGATGTAACTACTTAATTTCGGCCGAGATTGTTTTACATGGTTTCATACTAAGGGACCATCCACCTTTGTTTATTCTAAACATAGTTCTGTTTCATCTCCTGTGATCACTTCACCTCGTGGTGGAGCTTGTTGACGTACCTGAATGTTCCTTATTTTGGGGGTTATTTGTTGCCTGAAGGCAGTTTTAATTTTGGTTTCTTTAAGGATGATAGGTTAGGTTTTGATAAGGGGACTCGTTTTAATATGCTCTTAGGCGAAGTTAGTGAAGATTTGATACCTTGCTCAGACCATTTGTCATCGGTAATAACATTGGGTTTCATGATTCAACCTCTAAATTCAATCCAACTAAATGTCAATGGACACGTCATAACCTTAAGTCAATAATAATAATAATGTTATTGGTTTTACGTCCCTTTTAACTACCCTGGCTTTTTAGAGACGCCGGGGTGCCGGAATTTTGCCCCGAAGGGGATCTTTAACGTGCCAGAAAATGTACTGACACGGTTCCCTCGCATTTGCGCACCCTCAAATGCCAGCTGACTGTGCCAGGTTTCGAACCTGCAACCTTGGGCTCAGCAAGCGAGAAAGTTACCCCTGAGCCACGCAGCCAGACAACCGTAAGTCAATGTGTGTAATTGGTTTTATTGAATAAATTCTCTCTCGTTAATATTCAATTTTCTTTAAGTTAGCTAACATTCCTGCCTCTCGGGATTAAAGCCAACTTCCATCAAGCTAGTCACGATGGGGGTAATTGCGTCGCAAAAAATATCCATGTAAATATTTAAATTTTGCAGTATAGCGCAAGACTTGAGTGTGTGTATTGTGTGTTTGCTGGGTTTTGACAATTATTATTGTACTGTATATACAGTAAAGAAGAGATAAACGGTCCTTTCAGTTATGGCAATAAAAATACTGAAGGAGAGTTACTACTAGATTTTTGTGAGAGGAATGGACTAATTGTAGGCAATACAGGGTTCCAAAAGAAAATCAGTCAGAAAATAACAAGATATGGATGGGGGCAAAAGAAAACAGAATCCACGATTGATCCGATTTTAGTTCAGAGAGAGAAACTCAGACAGTTGGAAGATGTCACGGTTATGCCAAGAGCAGATTTTAAAGGAGACCATAAAATTGTAGTCGCTAAATTAAGACTTGATAAAATAGTTTGGTTCAAAGAGACAACTTGATAAAATAGTTTGGTTCAAAGAGACAAGAGAAAGAAAAATAAAGGTATGGAAATTAAAGGATAAGGAGGTGCAGGAAAAGTTCCAAAATGAGGTGAAAAGATTAATTCCCAAAGGAGAGGTTGGCAGGGTAGAAGAAGAATGGACTAAGTTCAAACAAGGAATGATAAAATGTGCAGAGGATGCATGTGGTAGAGTTTCAGAGAAAAAGAAGGAAAAGGATACACCCTGGTGGAAAGACACAGTAAAGGATGCAGTGAAGGAAAAACAAAAGGCTTGGAGGAGCTGGTTCAGAGGCAGAAACTCTGAGAGTAAGGAAAAGTATCAAGAAGCAAAGAAAACATGCCAGAAAACCATACAGGAAGAAAAACGGAAGTGCTGGGAAAGCTTAGTAGAAACTCTACAAGAGGATGTTAAAGGAAGTAAGAAACTTCTGTATGGATCGGTTAGAAACAAAGTGCGAAATAAAGAAGAAACAAAATTTGTAAAGGCGGACAGTGGACACATTTTGACACAAAGAGAGGATATACTTCAGTGGTGGGAAGAGTATTTCGCTATATTACTTAACGTCAAATTCAAGGAACTGGCTGAAGATGCAGAACATGAAGAAGAAGAAGAAGAAGAAGAAGAAGAAGAAGAGGTGGAAGAAAACCGAAATGAAGACATAGCAATGTTGAAAATAGAAGAAGCCCTAAGGAAGATGAAGAATGGGAAAGCACCAGGAGTGGATGAAGTGACTACAGAGATGATAAAGGCAGGTGGACCAGTAGGGTTACATTGGCTGTATAGACTATTTCCTGTGATATGGAAGGAGAAACAAGTACCAGAAGATTGGAGGAAGGGTCTGATAATTCCAGTATTCAAGAAGGGTGATAAGAAGGAATGTAACAATTATCGGGGAATCACACTTATTTCTCATGTTGCAAAGATCTTTGAGAGGATATTAGAGAAAAGAGTGAGAATGAAAGTTGAGGCAGAAATGGAGGAAGAACAACATGGATTCCGAAGAGATAGATCGACCTTCGATGTAATCTTTGCTCTAAGAAACATGATGGAGAAAAGATGGGAGTTCAAAAAGGATTTGGCGATGACATTCCTAGATATTGAGAAGGCATACGACAGTGTAGCACGAAGATTGCTCTGGGACGCATTGATAAAAACCAGGGTAGGCAGAGCAGAAATACAAATGATCAAAGCCATGTATGAAAAGTGTGTAAGTTGTGTGAAGACCTAGCTAGGACAAACAAACTGGTTCAGTGTTGAAACAGGACTTCGACAAGGAAGTGTGTTATCCCCTATACTGTTTATAACTGTCATGGACGAAATCCACAAGAGTGTGAAACGAAGAATGGGACAGGGGCGGCTGGCTCTAATGGGCCAGTGGGCCAGGGCCCTCCTTACCATTAACCTACATTAGTAATTCATTTTTAAGCCCTAACGCTCGAAATACTGGCCGAGTTGTGCGCTCCTCACTATGAAAATGCACCAGCATGTTTGAATAATGCGCCACACAACTTGTCACATAATTCGCCTTGCTGCGGGCTACTCGGGGCCCAGGCCTTACTGGGCCCAAGACTCCATTCAACTACAAACAAGGACAGGTCTATTGCGCATGCGCGCCGACGCTGTTCAAACGTCAGCTATGGGCCCAGAGATTGCGAGCCCACGGTGACAAGGACGAATAACAAAAGGAGCAGGTGTATGGACCCTGGAGAGAACGCTGGAATGCTGAACTGCTACGTTCAACTCTAACTTACAACATCTATGGCCATACCCTACCCCTTACCACCCCTTCTACCGATGCTGTTTGAAAAGATTCGCAAGACGACCACTAGATGGCAGTGGTTATCGGAAACGAACAGGATAACACCCTGGTGTCATTAGTTCCAAGGTACGTAAAGAGGTCTCTTTTGGAATTCTTTGACAAGAGTTACCAATTAAATAATGTTGTTTTTCACCTAGGCCTAGAGTTTTTGACAAATGTCTTAGTGATAGGCTATTATAAATTAGTAGCGATTTAATGGGTTATTTTAATTATATTAAACTAGCTGTACCCGGCATGCGTTGCAATGCCAATCAAAGAAAGTGTTGTCGTTGTAACTTTGATTGTTGAAGTGCTTTTGGATTCCCAATATTTTTTTCTTTTTCCGTTAACCACCTCTAAACTATTGTAAAATTGATTTACTATCTCAAAAAAATCATGGGAGCGTGCTCAACAACTCACCAAAGTTTCATCGCAATGAAATGAATGCCATATGAACGCATACGGGACTTGGTTGAAACGATTCGAGTGCCGTCACTCATTTGTTGAATCTACTTGTGCGTCACCCTTTGAAAAACAGATTTACTAATTCATACACCTTCGCAGGACTGTACTCAACTCACCAAAGTTTTATCACAATCGGATGAATGGTATATGAACGCGCACGGGACTTGGTTGAAACGATTCACGCGCTGTCGCTCATTAGTTGAATCTACTCGCGCGCTACCAATTGTAAAATGGATTTACTAAATCAGAAATCTTCGCGGGAGTGGAAACAACATTTCACCAAATTTCATTGCAATCGCATGAATGGTAAATGAACGCATACGGGACTTTGTTGAAACGCTTCGCGCGTCTTCGCTCATTTGTAGAATCTACTTGTGCGCTACCTATTGTAAAATGGATTTACTAAGCCTGAAACATTCCCTGAAGTGTACACAACAACTCACCCAAGTTTAGTCGCTATCGGACGAATGGTATACGAACGAATACGGGACTATGTTGAAGCACTTCGCGCGTCGTCGCTCATTTGTTTAATCTACTTGTGCGATACCTATTGTAAAGTGGCTTTACTAAGCCAGAAACCTTCCCTGTAGAGTACACGACCTCTCACCCAAGTTTCATTGCTATCGAACGAATGGTATGTGAACGCATACAGGACTTTGTTGAAACGCTTCGCCGTCGTCGCTCATTTGTTGAATCTACTCGTGCGCTACCTATTGTTAAGTGGAAATACTAAGCCAGAAACCTTACCTGTAGTGTACAGAACATCTCACCCAAGTTTCATCGCAATGGGATGAATGGTATATGAACGCATGTGGGACTTTCTTGAAACAAACGCACGCCATTTTGCTGAAGCTACTCGCGCGCCATCTATTGTAAATTGGATTTACTACGCCTATAACTTTTCCGGGACTTTGCACAACATCTCACCAAAATTTGATCGCAATCGGATGAATTGTATATGAACGCATCGCCAACACGCATTTGTTTAAACTACTCGCGCGCTGTCTATTGTACATTGTATTAACTATGCCTATAATGATTTCGAAAGTGTGCACAACAACTCACCAAAATTTGATCGCAATTGGATGAATGGTTTATGACGAACAAACGAACATCCTTTTATATATATATAAGATGTAGAACATAATATTTTCCCTAATGAGACATAATTTAATGGATATTGGCAAACACCTAGCGTGCTAGCGAGTAATTTTTACTGTGCATGATAATTTTTTTTTTTTTTTGGTGTGTGTGTGTGTGCCCTCCCAAGCTCTAAGACCACCAGCCGCCGCTGGAATGGGAAGCAAGGAGTCTAAGGCCATACTCTTTGCAGACGACATAGTAATACGGGAAGAAAATGAAATAGAAGTGCAAGAACAAGTCACTGTATGAAATAAAGAGATAAGAGAATTATGGAATGAAAATAACTGAGGAGAAGAGTAAGACTGTAGTGATGACAAGAAACAAGAGAGAAGGAGAATATTAAAGTCAATGGAAATCCATTGGAAATGGTAAAAAGCCAAAGTATTTGGGGAGCATACTCACAGAAGATGGTACATTAAATGAAGAAATTGGAAAGAGAATCCAACAAGCTAATGGGTTTTACCAGTGTGTGAGAGGTTTAGTATGGAACCAGGAAGTCCCAGAGAAATGCAAGAACGTTCTATTCTCAATGTATTACACACCAATTTTGACATATGCAGCAGATACTTGGTCCACAACAAAACGCGATGAAAGCCGAATCCAAGCAGCCGAGATGAAGTTCCTGAGAGGAATAATTGGGAAGACATGGAGGGATAAAGTCAAAAATGTGGACATTAGGGAGAGAACTGGGTTCCCAAAACTGCAAGACAAGATAGAAACCAGTAAGCTGAAGTGGTACGGACATATGATGAGAATGGAAGAATATAGAGTACCAAAAAGAATATTTATGGAGAAAATACCAGGAAGAAGACCACGAGGAAGGCCCAGAAAGAGGTGGATAGATACGGTGAAGGAAAGCATAGAGAAAAGAGTAAAAGAAAAGGAAGTACTGAAAGAAGGAAATGAATGGTGGAGGGATAGACAACTGTGAAGGTCCTTGATTCACAACCCGACCCAGGGAACTAGAAACGGGAAGTGAAGAAGAAGAAGAAGAAGAAGAGATATACAGTAAAGTTGGGGGACAAAGCACAATGGAATCAATTCCTGTCAAGGATATTGAAGAGAAATTGGAGAGTGGAGAATTCATACTAGGCTCGAAAGCAGAAGCAGAAACAGAACAGATGGAAAACACATTGTGAAAGAAGCTAGTAGCTGCTAAATGTGTTCCCGAGATCCGAGACCTTTTACTACTACTGAGGATCATCAATCATAAACTTCCAAAGGCAATGCCTTGTCTCCGCAACCATTGTTCTTTGTCTTCAGCACCTCGTTTCATTTCATTGTAGGAACAATAATGAAGAGTTAGTGTAATGTCTTGCAGGAAATATTTTCTGATTTGTCCCCAGCTTTCTTCCCTGTGATTTTTTCCATCTAGGAGATTAGTTAGGAAAGCGTTATGTCACAAGATGTGGCCAGTGAATTTAGCTTATCTTTTGTGGATCATTAGTCTCAGTTCTCTCTTCCCTTGAATTTCTTGCAGGGTGCTGATGTTAGTCCTCTTTTCAATCCATTTAACCCGTAACATTCTCCGCCAGACTCACATCTCAAATGCTTCAAGTCGGTTCCAATCCTGACCTCTAATCGTCCACGATCCACATCCATAGAAAGGACATGACAAATTTCTTTTTAATTGCAATATCCAAATTTGCATTAATCAAAAGATTTTTCTTATTATTGAACGCCTGTTTTGCTAGCGCTATTTGCCTTATAATCTCTTTACTACACCTGTTGTCATTGGTGATTAGACTTCCCAAATTAGAGAAACTGGTGACTTGTTCCAATATCTTGTCAGTAAACTTAATGTTTGTGTGAATAGTTTCAAGATCTTTACTCACAACTAATACCTTGAGGGTAAGGTTTCTTAACTGTAGGACAAACATTGATTCATATGGGACATAAATATGGACCTGTGGCCATTAAAGAATGCATACAGTCTCGAGTGACAGTAGCACCAAAAGTGCAATCTTGCGCAGAGGAAGTATGTCACAAAATTATGCCAGATATAACCCAAGCTGTGCTAGTACGACCAATTTATGGACAGGTAACTATTTACAAGGGAATACATTGTGTATCAACATGCACAATATTGACAGCAAATGGCATTAAATTAAATTTGTGGTAATGTATTCAGCCATCCCTGACTGTTCAAAGACCGGTGTTAATATTCGAAACGAGTTGGAGGATCGCATGGAAGGTTTAGAAAACTCGCACAATGACATTCATAACATTACTTTAGGAACAAATCAGGGAAGTAATATTGTTAAAGCGTTAGATACATATAAACGTATTCCCTGCATGGCTCATATAAAATGAAGCTTTTTTTAATTACAGCATGCCCAACTTATTGTGTGGCATGCAGTCCACGAGATCCATCATAGCATATTTTAAAAGAAAGTGTTTAAATGTACAATTCAATTCATCGTTAAAACAGTGCTGTGCCACTTGGAATAGTAATTTGGACATGTTTCAGACAGTTCAGTCACAAGTTGACGAGGTGGAGAACATTTTAGAAAACAAAGGAGCTTTCCATAAAATGGTAGGATATAATCAGGATATTGCTGAACATTCCTCAAACTGTTCAAGGAAGCAACTATTGACCTGGAGGGCGACAAGGAACCAACATTGCACCTTGCGTTTCCCTAGTTTTATGCACTGAAAACTCACTGCACTCCACAGGCCGAAGATGAAATGGGGAGATATTATTATTAAATGTTTGTTTCAAAGTATGAAAATGTAGCATAGGTTTTGTCCAATTAAAATAGTTGAAGTGCTTGAAGCTGCTGAAACAAGCCGGTGGGGAGTTTCTAGAACAAAAAATTGAACATCACTATGCTACGTATAGAAAGCGACATTTTTAGTCCCTAATAAATTATTGCACACTAGGGAAGCTAGGTTATAATGGGAATGCTACAGTTAACGAAGCAGCATGATGAATGTGTGATGAAGGTAAAATTTGGGTACCTGTTTGCGTCACAGTCTCATTACATTGTAGCATATGCAATCATTGATTCCATACATCTGTATTCAGTGTGGTTGCCTTATATAATCGTGAAAACATCCCATATACGACTACTGAAAAGTGCAATGGGACAAATTAAGAGGAAATTTGATGATTGAGAAGACGAAGCCTCATTGGTTGAGAACAATGTTACGAGATACCTGACGGCAGGGTATAATAGTAATGAAGTCAACCTGTGTTGGTGGAAGAACAATTCTCAAAGATTTTTGTGACTTTCTAATGTTGGGATTATTAATATTAACATCCATTGTGGCCCGTATTGATGTAATAATTCATTAGAAACAAATCTATTAAATTTCCGTCCAATCAATACAAGAAAGCGTTCGAAAGATGAAACACGAACGCTTGTATTGCTAATGTTGCACAACAAGTATCGAACATTCCTGCCACCAGTGCCTCCAGCAAGCGAGTATTTAGTTCAGCAGGGAATCTGATTGGTAAAAAACGTTCAAATCTTGATGCACAACATCTTTTCATCAATCACGAAAATACAAAATATTCCTCTGAGTTAGATAACAATTAGAAATACTAGGGCATTTGATACGTAATGTCAACACTGCTATAATATCACAAAGAATATAATTTTTTTGAATTCTGACATTACGAACTTCATTTATAGTCTCCTGCCACGTCAACAATACGTTGCCAAATCCTTGGAAGACGACGTACTCCATCTGCAGCGCCATTTCTGGATATCTCTCTCACTGATCGATCTTACATGGTGGCCACTCAAATCGGTCAACGATTTTCCAGGAGTTTTCCAGGAATTTTCCAGGAGTAATACTCATTTTTCCAGACTTAAAACATAAGCGCGAGTCCCGAGGGCGGGTGTTGGAGGGGGGGCTTTATAAGTTGCCTACTTCAAGACCAAAATAAAGCAGTTGTGTTTGGTTTACTTATACATACCGTATTTCGACAAAAATTAGTGGTGATTGCGTTATTGTTACGCAAGCCTACACACAAATGATTTAATTGAAATCCAGGAGTTTCAAGATTAATTGGAGGATTATCCATTTCGTAAGGTCCGTATTGACGTGTACAATAACAAATTTTAATGGGTTAAAGGGGGGTCTCCGCCCAATCAATACAAATTTATTATTGGCAATTATTAATTTATTGCCATTAAGGACATGTTTCGGGCCTCATGGACCCTTCTTCAGCTGCAAAAATGTTGATAACATAATTATTCACATCCATCATAATACTCACAACAAAACATGTACACTTTGTACCCGATACCTAGTTGAGGCTATCGGCTACGCCAGTTGAGATCGAGCCATAGTTGTGATTTATGGGAAAAGAAGAAAAGATAGCGCTCAGATCGAGTCGAGAAGAGTGGTAGGAAATGACGTAGGAGGCCAAGGATGAAGGAGACACTACCAGTCAGGCAGATGGAATTATGGGAGGAATATTGGAGTATTATAAAGATCTATATGGAATGTAATATTATATAATCTCAGAAGAGAAGGAAATATATCAAGAAATCTATGGTGATAACTTGAAGAAAGGCAGATAACTCCTTAAGTTATGTTGTAACTTATTTGCCGATATGATTGTGGTCGAGATTATAGTTGTGACGTATGACCGCAGAAGGAAGGGGAAGGTCACGTGATAGCGCCGAGCGGAGCTCATCGCACCGTCTGAGAACAGCAGTATGAGTCCAACCAGTCAAGCTGAGCAGAGCACATGGTGCGCTAGGAAAGCGACAGCAGTATTAGTCCAGCAAGTTGAGGTGATAGCAATGTGCGCCAGGAGAACGAAAGTAGGTCAGTCAGTTAAGCTGAGCGGAGCACGGTGTGCAGTGCGAGAATCAGTCAGCAAGGCAAGTTACACAAGCCGTGGAAGTGAAAGGGAGCCGGTGTTCGGGCAGATGTATTTTCAACATCGTGGTTACAATTATGTGAAACAGCAATGCTTTTCCAATGTTACAGTTCGTTAAAGTAATACGCAGCATTGTGATAGAACTGAGAACATTATTTCGAGCTACATTCTTAATACAGAACAGCACAGCGAAGTGATATAATGAGGCCAGTTTTCAGCGTCGCATTATACGAGAACAGTGAGGTGGAACAGGTCGTGCTGGGGCCGACATTTTACAAGCAGGCGACATGCAAGCAGCTGAACATTATTTCGACATTTTGTCAAACTTAATAAGTTTGGACTTGTGTTCGACAGTCCAATTGTGCAAGCAGATAGCAATTATATACTGCTATTGTGAACTTCTAAATGGACTTAGATATATTTCAACGGTATTGCGGCTTATTAGATGATGCATTTTAGACCGGAATATTTAAGGCGACTATGGGGTCCGTCCAACATTACTGCTTTTAGGCAGATGAACAGTTACGAGAATATGCACTTTGTGAACAGTGGCACGTGCAGCATTATAGTTGCTTTTCATGAACAATTATGAAATATCAGTTACGAACACAAATACAGGGTGTTTAAGAAATCAATACACTTTTCTAAATATTTATTTTCTACTAGTGAAATTCAGCCGCTGTGGAGATTAACTTTTTGTCATATGCAAACCGGACATTGTATGGGACAGTGGCGTGACATATTGGAAGAGTATGGGGTACTCTACATTTTTGAACTTTTATGGAAGAGTTTGGACAATATCCGTGATGGATAATATTGAATTCATCATGTCGGGCTAGGCGAATACGGAGACGTGATGGCACCACAGAGCGATGGATTCGGTTCCTGAAGAAGAGAATATCCAACATCAGATTCACTTGGAATATGAAGTCAATCGTTAGTTCAGTGGGTGATACAATGTTTTCGTCGATCTTTCGAGAAATTTGTGGCACACACGAGGATTATCGGCGATCTTTGAATTATATTAACAGCAGAAATAAGAAGGTATTGTAAGAGTTATGACTTTCCTGATATGATTTTTCATGAACACTGGGCATACTTGTATATATTTCTAGTAGGAGTTCTACGATTATTTTGACATGGCTTAGATATATTTTTGCTCCATTTGCTAGAATATGGTGTTACCATATGATGTGGCAGGCACCGTTATATGAAGTTCTCACCATTGGTTGGCTTTATTAGGCAGAAGTTTGGTCTTTTTGATATTTTTCAGTAAGGATAGTATTTCTTGGATAGATTTTTTTTTTTTTGTGGCGAGTATTTCGAACTCGTGATCTGCAATTGGATAAGTTAAATTATTTCGTCAGTTCATTGCACACTAGCGAGTATGTATAATTCATCAGTAGGGATTTTTTTTTCTATTGGATTGTTTGGAGATATTAAATTTTTATTCACTCAAGTAAATGAATATCGCTTTTATGTGACAACTAGAGACTTGTTGATTCCAATCTGGTACACTCACTCATCAGTCTACGAGATGGGGCCTGTCGTATTATACGATTGCGTGGTGGCACACACCTGACCCATCGTCTAGGGCATTATCATGGTAGTCTACGGGGCAGGGCCTTTCGCTTTAGGCGATTGCGTGGTGGCACACACCTTACCCGCCAGTCGAGGGCCTCATTTTTTATCATCCGAGTGTACTTAAGATCGTAAGAGGATTAAACAAGAAACTACTAGTCACACATTAGTCGAATTTTGTCAAATAAATTAAAAATAAATGTCAGCAGGGTTACATTTTGTAATTCTTGTTTGCCAATCCAATATTTTGTTGCTATACTCTTTTGAGAGTCCATTCATTTAACAGCTGATACTTTTGATACCTTTGATACTCTTTTGTTAGTAGTTTGATACCTTTGAGAAGGATTTCAAGTAATTGAATCTTGTAAGATGAATCATTTATGGTCAGATTTATTTTGAGGCAGATCAGTATTACATATTTTTGATGTGAGATATTATAACACATTGGTGTTTTTCTTTGAAGTGAATTTTGAGAATTTTAAGAGAATTTATGCTCTATTTGAAAGCAGATCTTGAATTACTAAGGTAATTTTTCCTTATTGTTTAAGAAGTTGTCTAGATATGATCAGATTAATTACAGTTCTTGGAGATTGTGTGCGTTAATAATTTGAAGCCAGTTATATATTTTTGTAGATCATGCAACGTGATTAAGTGAAGTTTGTGATAGGTATATTTTTTGGAAGTTGCCAAGTGGAAGTTGCAATATTGCTAATGAGTATTTGGAGGCAGACATGAGGTTGTTGAACCCAGTCTAGCATATTTTTGAGATTCATGCTGTGCGCTAAATAGTTATGGTGTTATGTGGAATAATTATGGTATTCAAATGTGGTATTTGATAAAGTGAGAGTATATGATGAAGTTTTGGATAGTGAGATCCAACGTGATTTTGTGAAGGCAATAATATTATTTTGGCATGATAATTAAATACGAGATATAACTTGGAAGTGATAAAACTGTAAGACAACGTTCTATAACCTATATTAAACAATTTGTTAGGAAATTAAATAAATAAATAATTTTGATAATACAAGATTTTCTGATAATAATGATTTATAAAATAATAATCTGAAGTTTAAGCATATTAATGATCTGACCCGATGAAATAAAAATCTAAATAACCAGATGAAATAAATTTGAATAAATTGATAAATTAAATTTGGAATAAATCGATGAATTAAATAAATGAATGAATTAAAGATTGAATAAATTAACTGAATTGAATAAATTAATAGGTGATTAAACAGCTGATGAATAACTGAATTAAAATGTGATAATTAATTAAAGAAGCTGATGATTAATAAAATTTAAATGGATTTAAATAAATTTAAATAAGAAATATGATTTAAATAATTTGATGAATTTCAACTTGAATTAATGAATTAAACAATTTAAATGGATGAATTGAGATGATTTAATCTGAATGAGATAATGAAATGAGAATGTATAGATAATTGGAGAATATAATAAATTGATGATTATAATATTCATTTAAATGATTTGATAGTAATGAATTAATTATTCTGACTTGAATATAATGTATATTGAGATGAGAACTAATGTGAGAGATATTTAATTTTGATATGATGATGATAACCAATGATTAAGTGAAGTTTCTTTGATTCACAAACAAGCAATAATTAGTGACAGTGTAAATATAGTGTAAATTAATTGTTAGATTTATTGGAGCATTTATTAAATTTTTCAGCATGTGAATAATGCCATTCAAGCCATAAAATAAGTTGATATTTAAATATGTGTTATTAGAATAATTTGTTTAGACAGATTTATATATTTATTTGACATCCACATTCATGATGTTAACTTAAAGAGAAGTTAGGTCTCAGGAATCACGAATGTCAGTGACGCATAGACATAGTGCTACGGTGAACCTGAGAACCCAAGCAAACTTTAGAAAATTTTCATATTTTTTTTTGTGGATGAAATACACTCTTGAATAGCATGGAGATGGTTCGATTTTCAGGACAATGACAATCTAACGTTGGCATTCGACCATACTCTTAGATAGGATGTGTGTTAATATTTCTGTCTGACTATCAAAGTTTGAATAAATTTGTTTTTATCTTAGTTGTAATCTGATGATGATGTGATTTTCCTAATCCTTTCCTTGTCTTAATTAAGGCTTAACCAGGAAGGATGTGGTTTGCTAGGAATTCAGTTGGTGGCACCCATATCTATTTGTATTTTTTAAAATTAAATTTAAGCCCGTAACGACCCTGGAGATACTTTATCTCGTGTTACCCTCTGCTTTTGTGAATTTTCAACTGAATTTCCGACACATTCCTTATTTGACTTCATGTTCATTTAACTCCACCCTGTCCTGGAAATCCAGGAATGCGATGTAATGGCAGATGGGTCATCGCATCCCTCGGCCGAACGAGTACAACTTTAAGAAAAACATTAAATTGAACTCTAAATTAATTCTAAAATATCATCTTATCATGCTCCAAAATTTAAAGTAACACACTAAAATTGATTCCAAAATACCATCTTAACCACATAATAAAAGGAGAAACAAGTACAGCTAAAAATACACATCTGGTCATGATGACCTTATCAATATTATGATCTAGCAGGTGCCCTATTCAAACTGCTATCGAAAAAGTTATTGGTTAAAATGTTTAAAAATATATATATTGGAGGTGATTCGAATGCGACCAGTGGGCACGCTGGCTCTCCATTTGTGTTTCGGATTCCCGTTTTAAAACCAATCTTCATGACCTTGGCCCGGGAAATGCCTTGAACCAAAATTGGGCCGTTGTAATTTTCTCATTGCCGGATTGGGTGGAGACAGTACATTTTGAAGAAAACGTCATTCGGAGCCTATGATGGGTTGAACCAGCCAGAGTTTAAGCCTGCTTCCCAACTATAAAGAAACAATAATGGGTCTTAGAAATGAATGCGTCAGAAAAAACTAGGGTTAAAACGAAAAATGTAGCAATAACTTACTAAGTCCGAATTGAAGGAAATACCGACTGTCAGCTTTCACCTGGAGGCTGTAATGGGACGAAAAAGAATGACGTTAAAATCGCCTACACACATTTTGGACATGTGAGAAAATGACTCGTGCGCCGGATTGCTTACCTTTACTTAGTAGCTTGAGGTGTACGTTGTGTTATGTCTGACGGCACGTTACTGTGTCAGCTGAGTTGGTCCGACCTTGTGGCAGGTCAGGAACTAGGAGGAGGGGAGGGGGAGGGAGGAGATGTGTGTGGGGGTAAAGAATGCCTTGATACAAAGCAGAGTTTGTCTCGGGTTTGTGGCCTAATTGGCAGTCTATGCGTGCGGGGGGTGTCTTAACTTGGTAGGAGAGATAAACAAGGAAGCTGAGCGAACGGGTCTAATTTTCGATAATTATGATTATGTTTTGACTGCTATGATTGTTGTGGCAACTGAAAAAATTTTTGAATATTTTCATAAAGTATGTTAGCATCGAAGTTGATTTCGTTTAAATTATACATCGGATTGGTGCGTTGTGCGTTATCAATTTCTATTTGCTCCAGTATATTCATGATAGGCCCTTTCTTGACGTAGTGGATAATTTCTAAATCTTTCTCAATGTTTGAAAAGGTGTGGTTATTGTCTTTCATATGATTCCCCATGGCCGAAAATTTTCTATGCTTGATCGCATTTACATGTTCAAGGTATCTCGTAGAGAAACTACGTCCGGTCTGTCCTAGATAATCTGAGTTGCATTGCTGGCATTTGAGTTTTTATATGCCTGAGGAATTGTATTTATTGGATTCGTTTATTTTACTAGAATTGTAGATTATTCTATGGTTATTGTTGTTCGTCTTGAACGCGATTTTGGTATTAAATTTCTTTAGCGTGTTTGCTATGTCATAGGTGTGCTGATTGATGTATGTAAAGACCGCAAAATGAGTTTTTTCTTTTCTTATAGGGGTGAGCCGGGAAATAGGTTTGTTTTTAATTTTATTGATGATTTTTACTATTTCTGTTCTGGAATACCCGTTGGCTTCCGCTATTTGAAAAATGACATTAATTTCATGCTGGTAATCTTGTTCGGTCATGGGGGTGCTGATGGCCCTGTTGACGAAGCTTATGAAAGCTGCCCTTTTATGGCTTTGTGGATGGTTGGAATTGTTCTTTATAACTGTGCTAGTTTGCGTGGGTTTCCTGTAAATGCTATATTGGAATTTCTCGTTTTTAATGGACAAATTGAGATCAAGGTAATTAATTTTGTTGTTGTTGTTGATTTCGCCTGTGAATGTAAGGTTTGGATCTAGGTTATTCAGCTTACCGAGAAGCTGGTCATAGTTGGTGACATTACCGTCAATAATGACAAATATGTCATCCACATATCTTCCCCAGAATTCTATGCCTTTAATTTTGTTTAAGATTTCACTCGCTTCTAAGTGGTCGATATAAATGTTGGCAAGAATCCCGGAGGCTGGAGATCCCATTGCTAAACCTTGTTTCTGCTTATAAATGCTATTATTGAATTTAAAATAATTATTGTTTAGAGTGAAGTTGAGGATCTCGATAAATTCTTCGATTTTTATTTCTGAAAGTTTGTCATTATCTTTTAAATTGCTTTTAATAATTTCTATTGTTTTTTGTATTGGAATATTAGTGTACATATCTTTTATGTCAATTGTATGACATGAATGTGTAGGTTTGATTCTCAGATTTTTGGTTGTTTCACAGAACTGTAAAGAATTTTTGAAGGATTTATTTGCTTTAAAAGTGTAATTGCTTTGGAGGAATTTCTGTATAAACTGGGCTGTTCTGTATGTGGGGCTGCTCCTGTAGTTGACAATCGGTGGGGGATGTTGTCTTTATGGATTTTGGGAAGGGATCTGGGAGTAGGTATTTTCGGGTTCATGTTAATAAGGTTATTGTTTTGCTTATCGTTCATGATGAAAACGACATCTTTGAGTATCTGTTTAAGTTTTCTTTGGGTGGATGCAGTTGGGTCTTTGTTGGTTTTGGAAAAATTTTTATTGCTGAGAAATTGTTCCGTTTTTGCGATGTAATCTTCTTTGCTTAAGATAACAGTGGTATTACCTTTGTCTGCTTTTGTAATAATTAGGTTGTCGCGTTTAATCTTTTTATTGAGTTTCGATATTTCGGCATTACTGTTCCTGACATTATTGGAGTTATTGCGTTCTAATATTTTGTTTAATCTTTTGTTCACTTCATGGCGTGCACCGTATTGTTCCTCGGCGGGTAGTTTTTTGATTGCAACCTCTGATTCAGCAATGAGTACGGTGGTGTTTTTCCTATTATATCCTACATCCCAGTTGAATTGGGGACCTTTTTCTAAGATGCCAAGTTCTGTTTCGGAAAAGTTGGTTTGCGAAATGTTTACAACAGGATCTTGGAATTTCTGTGTGGGGATCACAGTGTTTTGTGACTTTGCTTTGGGTTTCATGTTTTTGAGGCGAGAAAGTTTGTTGTTTAGGGTGTTTAACTTCCTGGTAACCACGTTCGTGACGATGTTATGCGTATGAACGAGGAATTAGTCCCATTCTTTTTTGTCTGAAAGGTTGGCAGCTTCCAGGTGGGTGCTGTACAGTTTGTTACTAATGTGGTTTTTCTTTAGATATAAGAATTTAAGTTCCCTTTGGAGAATTCTATTGTTAATAATTTCTTGAGTCCTTTCCTCGAATTTGTTACTAATGTTTTTCATTTGCATGAACTTTATGTGCGTAGGAATTAGATTGTGATTCCTGCATTCTTTGACAAAGTAAATGTCTTTGATGGTTGTGGATAGTTTTATATTAAGCTCTTTGAATTTGAATCTTAACCTCTTGGCATGGCTCGCCTTATCTTCAAGATTAATTGGAGGATTATCCATTTCGTAAGGTCCGTATTGACGTGTAAAATAACAAATTTTAATGGGTTAAAGGGGGGGGTCTCCGCCCAATCAATACAAATTTATTATTGGCAATTATTAATTTATTGCCATTAAGGACATGTTTCGGGCCTCATGGGCCCTTCTTCAGCTGCAAAAATGTTGATAACATATTCACATCCATCATAATACTCACAACAAAACATGTACACTTTAAGAAAAACATTAAATTGAACTCTAAATTAATTCTAAAATATCATCTTATCATGCTCCAAAATTTAAAGTAACACACTAAAATTGATTCCAAAATACCATCTTAACCACATAATAAAAGGAGAAACAAGTACAGCTAAAAATACACATCTGGTCATGATGACCTTATCAATATTATGATCTAGCAGGTGCCCTATTCAAACTGCTATCGAAAAAGTTATTGGTTAAAATGTTTAAAAATATATATATTGGAGGTGATTCGAATGCGACCAGTGGGCACGCTGGCTCTCCATTTGTGTTTCGGATTCCCGTTTTAAATCCAATCTTCATGACCTTGGCCCGGGAAATGCCTTGAACCAAAATTGGGCCGTTGTAATTTTCTCATTGCCGGATTGGGTGGAGACAGTACATTTTGAAGAAAACGTCATTCGGAGCCTATGATGGGTTGAACCAGCCAGAGTTTAAGCTTGCTTCCCAACTATGAAGAAACAATAATGGGTCTTAGAAATGAATGCGTCAGAAAAAACTAGGGTTAAAACGAAAAATGTAGCAATAACTTACTAAGTCCGAATTGAAGGAAATACCGACTGTCAGCTTTCACCTGGAGGCTGTAATGGGACGAAAAAGAATGACGTTAAAATCGCCTACACACATTTTGGACATGTGAGAAAATGACTCGTGCGCCGGATTGCTTACCTTTACTTAGTAGCTTGAGGTGTACGTTGTGTTATGTCTGACGGCACGTTACTGTGTCAGCTGAGTTGGTCCGACCTTGTGGCAGGTCAGGAACTAGGAGGAGGGGAGGGGGAGGGAGGAGATGTGTGTGGGGTAAAGAATGCCTTCATACAAAGCAGAGTTTGTCTCGGGTTTGTGGCCTAATTGGCAGTCTATGCGTGCAGGGGGTGTCTTAACTTGGGAGGAGAGATAAACAAGGAAGCTGAGCGAACGGGTCTAATAATCATGAGTTTCAAAGGAACTTGCAATGCTGGACATCGTTTTGGGCATGGCGATTGTGTATGTCGCCATTCACTTGACTGTCGTTTCAGCTCAGGTGTATACGAACGTACCCATGTCTCATCTAATGTGATAACACGACGAAGAATGGCCTCACCTTCATGTTCATATTGCTCCAAATGCATTCTTGCTGTCTCCATTCGCTGCCACTTTCCAATTTTGGCTAGAGTGTGAGGAACCCAGTGGGCACAAACTCCAGCTTCTTTCTTAAAATGTGATGGACGGACAATGTTGCAATACAAAGATAAATCTTTAGAATTTTCCGCCTAGTTAATACTGCGCCCTTATCCTACGGCCCACAGGCTAAGTTCGCATGGATTACAATCATGCAGATGAACAACGTTTAAATGTGCCTCTAATTACAGGGAGAAAGAAAGCCTAATTTCATATTATTTAATCATGCTAAACTCATGCTGCAATATTACTGGATCAAGCCAGGCAGCCGGCCACTTGATGCGCCAGAGATGCGTTGCAGGGAATTTGCAGACAAAGTCGAGTCCAGAACATGTCTCTATAACACGCAGTAGCAAGAGCGGGTGCGCCCTCAAGGACTTACGAGGGGCTGGCATCAGATTTTGTTCTAGGATGTTCGATGGTACGTTTTATTTAGGTTAAACTACGCCCCTAAATTGCTGAATTAATTAATTTTGGCAGTACGACGGCATCCAGGATCGAACCATTAACTTCACTAAGCGGGATATATTCCTGAGAATGTTTGCCAAGAAACAGGATGAATAAATCGTCAGGAGATTAATAAATCAGGATCATAAAAATGAGTTCCTTCCGCGAGCTGTCTGGGTTGGAGAGTTTCGCTAGGAAGGAAGGAATGTCGCCTATGTCACTACAAGTAGTTCGGAGGACGCATGGTTGATATCTTCTAAATGTACGATCGATTATCGGTGGTAATCCCGTGATTAATCAGGCCTTACTATCACCAACGATGTGAACGTGTGGGCAGTAGTTTTGAAGTGCTGCGCCACCATATTCCAGATATATTTCACCCCTGCGTGGTCACGCAGTTAGTTGGTTCGCGAGGAGTCTTCACGCAGTTAGCCAACTGGCAGTCAGTCGGCGAGTCTTCACGCAGTGAGTGTACTGTTACTTGACGCAGTTAGTGGTGCGACACGACACAGTGACACTAAGTCGAAAGCAGATTAGTAGCGAGGCGAGGCATGGCGTGCCCGGTGATATTGCACCACGGTTATTACTTAAGGCTGCGAATTGAGTATCTTAGAGAAACATTGGTAATTGCAGTAAACAGTGTTCATATGCAGGGAGAGACTGCAGTATCGTGAAGTGCGCTCGGCAGCACGAGTAGTTTCGTCCCCGTTAGGTTGGCTGAACTGTGTGTGAGCTGCGTTTTGGCGTGGCTAACTTGGACTGAAAAAGCAAGTGGCGTCATTCAACTAAGTACTGCAAACGACAGAAGACGTGTATCTAAGCGCACCGGGGGGGACCTCGTGGGTTGCCCCCGGAGGCCTGAGGATAATCAAGGTAATGTGTGGTAAATAACTTTTGGAAAGGGCACAAAACCACGGAAGAACAACGTGTGCGATTCTCGCGTTACTTCAAGAAAACTTTCGAAAAAAATTAACTTTAGAACGTTGCATCACTTACTGCGTGTGATATTTTCTTGTGCTAAGTGACTAACTTATATCTTTGTTAGCGGGCAATACTATAGCCTTCAATCTAAATTTGTGTGTATTATGTTGTTATGCTATTTCTTATGTACTTTTGGGCTGGGAAAACAGTTCGGCTTTTTCTTAGTTCCTTGAAGTATGGGTGGGGGGTACCTCGTGGTCATAACCTTTGTTAGGCAAGTCAGCGTTCCCTTGTAAATTGACTCGATTCTAGGCTGGCGAGCCGGACAGTTCAGTCGCATTAAGTGGCTCTTTAACCTCTAACATGTAACACCTCGGCATCTGTATTTGTTACAGCATTATCTTTTAATTGTTTATCTTGCTTGTTCCCGGGGAACATTTCTTTTGTATTTACTTAACTTTTCTTGTGAATTTACTTAACATTTCTTGTGAATTTTGATTTTCTTTATGCATACCTGATCGTGTGTCGTCATGGGGATTTATATCCATGCTTGTACTGTAACGGAATTTATTCAGTTACAGTAGCTCACCCTCGGTTTTTTTTTATTTATTTATTTAATAATTATTAGATACAACCATGAAAAGGTCATTTTACACTAATATTTTAACAATTACAAATAATATTAACAAAAACAAACAATAACAACAACAACAATAACAGGTAACAATTGGCAGTGATGGCAGAAGGGATAAATCTCGGGAAGGACGCAGGGAGTGATTGGGGTAGTGAGTGATTAGGAGGGTGAGGGGTTAGGAATTGAGGGTGAAAGGGATCTTCTAATGTTATGTTTGAATGTTCGATAGGGAGAGAATATGTCGATATTTGGAAGGGAGTTGCTAAGGGTAGGTAGACGGTGGAAAATAGAGCGCTTCTGTACTTCAAGACGTGGGCGAGGTATGTGGTGTAAATGGTTCTGGCGTGTTGAACGGGTGGGAACGTGGAGTGGGAAGTAGCTTAAGAGCATGTTACATTTTGTGTAACCATTCATAATTTTATGTAGGAAACACAGGTCAGTAAGTTGTAGACGGCTTCTCAGGTCAAGTAAATTGAGCTGATTTAGAATGTCGGATTTGGCAAAGTGCCTTAGTGAAGGATTGCGAGCTTTGACAATTGATATGAAGAAATTAAAGACACTGTTCAATTTAGAAATATTGGTTATAGCCGAAGTAGACCAAATTGGAGAAGAGAAATCTAGGATAGGGAGAACGTATGTGGTGAAGTATAATTTAAGTGCAGTGAGGTCTTTAATTTCTGTGAATCTGTATAGAATGCCGAGACTGCGCATTGCGCGAGATTTGATATGGTCAATGTGGGGAGAGAATGTCAGTTTATCATCGTGAATAATACCTAAATCTCTTACCTGAGAAACCGTATCCAATTTATTTCCACATATTATATAGTCCGTCTGATTTCTAGATTTCAGTAGTGAGAAAGACACATTGAAGCACTTTTTCGGATTTGGAGATAACTTCCATTTGTTGAACCAATCAGTACATGTATTCACTGCTTCCTGGAGGTCAGCGTGGTCGTCAGAACTGGAAATTTTTCTGAATATCTTGAGGTCATCAGCATATAGAAGAAGGGAACACTGAGAATTTTGCACACATGTGTTTATATCGTCCATATACAGCACGAAGAGAAGGGGTCCCAGGATACTGCCCTGAGTTAGTCCTGATAAGACTGGGAGCCAGGACGACACAGACCCTGGAAGCACTACCCGTTGCTGCCTATTGGACAGGAAGCTTTGTATTAGGGATAGGAAGGATCCATGTACGTTGTATCGTGAAGCAAGCTTGTGGAGGAGAAGGAAATGGTTCACGGAATCAAATGCTTTGGCCAGATCAACGTAGATTACATCTAGCTGAGATTTTTGATCTGTTGCAGAAATTATGTGATGGTTCAGAACAGTTAGATTTGTTAAGCATGATTTTCCAGGGACGAAGCCATGTTGTTCTTCTGAGAGGTGTGGTTTGGTGAAAGTGAGGAGACGGCAATGTATTATTCTTTCGAAGACTGAAGAGAGTATAGGGACGATAGATATAGGTCTGTACGAGGAAATTTCATGCTTGCTGCCTGATTTAAAGACAGGTGTTACATCAGCTCTTTTCCATGAGTCAGGAAAAGTGCCGGAAGTCATGCACCAGTTGAGTATCATGGATAAGGGGATGCTGAGAGATGCAGAGGTGTTTTTCAGGAATATAGGGCTTATGTCTGATGGTCCGGTAGATCTGTTTGCGGGCAGACTTTTTAAAATATTTTGGATTTCATCGGGGGTCGTTGAAATTTGAGACAGTGAATCAGAACAGACGCTAGTAAGTTGAGGGGGACTGGGGATTGGTACGGGAACTGAAAAGGTTGAATGGAAATATTCATTGAAATGTGTGGACCTCAATTCAAATGGGATTTCTTCATTATGGAGGTTTAGATTAAGTGGAATTCTGGGAGTCTTTCTACGGGATGATATAAGTGTCCAGAACTTTTTTGGGTTATTCTTGAGATTTCCTGTTATGGAAGAAATGTAGCGGTTGTAATCTTCTGTCATATGAACTCTTGAAATTTTCCGTAGATGAATAAATACATTGCGTGCATGAGGATTGGGAACTGATTTCCACAGTGACCACGCTCGAGTTTTGTTTTGGAGAAGGAGTTTGGTGTTTTGACTTAGCCAGTGCGGGTATTTGTTGAACTTGAGTACGGATTAAGGAACTTGTTGTTTACTGGTCGAGTAAAGTAAATCCTCAAACAAGGTCACTGCGCTGTTTACGTCTCTCTCGGCTGTTAGCAGGCACCAGGGTAGAGATGATAAATCCTGATTGACAGCTTGCCAGTCGACCTTTCTCCAAAGAGGGAAAGCTTTCTTATCGGTGGTGGGGCTGTTTTTATGTCTGCTGGCTGGGACGGGGAGGGTGGCTTCTATTGAGCTATGGTCGGTGTTTAGGATATTTCTTCCAACGGTCACAGTGACATTACGCAGGGTTGAAAATATGAGGTCCAGTGTTTCGGATTTCCTTGTTGGGTGTAGATTGAACTGTTTCAGATGTAGACCGTTTATAAAATTTGATAAGATGAAAGTATCTATTTGGGGAGAGTGTATGGTACCATTGTCTATTGATGTCCAGGAGATATGGGAGTTAAAATCGCCTAGCAACACTATTTCATTTTCTTGATTGAGGGCAAGAACAGTAGAGTTGAAACATTCTTCTAAGGTGTCAATTTTGCTGGAAGGTGGGCGGTAGAAGCAACCTACAAGTAAATTCTTCCTTTTTGGGATAATAATCTCAACCCAGATTATTTCGCAGGAAGTTTCTAAGTCAGGCCGATGTTTTGCCTTCAGTTTGTCATGAACTGCGATTGCAACACCACCACCCCTTGAGGATCTGTCGCGCCGAAACACATTGAACTCAGATGAAAACGGAAGTTCCCCACAAGATACGAAGTCTGACAACCATGTTTCTGAGAGGCAGAGGATATCAAATTGATTGATTTCGGTTATATTTGCTAAACAGTCGGTTAGTTTATTTTTGACGCTCTGTGCGTTCTGGTAGTAGAGGTTAAGGGGTCCTGGATTTAAGTGAATATCACCTGATAGTAGTAGTAGTATCAAGTAAACTGTACTGGAGGAGGCACGGCAACGTTGTACTGGTCCACGGGGTGTGGTGGAAACTTGGCGGAGCACTGGGAGGTTACAAGCTGCCATGGTCGAGAAAGTAAAATGTCTCTCTGCGCAGTACCACTGCATTTCTTGAGCACACGACACATCACTGCGGTCGGAAATGATTTCTGACACAGTTGCACACCATATAGTACACTTGAACAGGCAAACTACCACTAAAATACAGTAATATGTCAGGGCTACTGAAACACGAGGTCTGTCACTTGCCGCCATCTTTAACAACATTTCGGAGGGTGTATGTATGGTCCACTTCCTTTGTAAGATTTGCTCGCTGAATTCTTTCTCGCCTCGTTGACAGGGAAGCCTTCCTGTTCCTAAATGATCCGCCCTGCGCGAACCTGCCCTGCTTCTGTGTTTTTCATTTGCTAAACGTCTTCCCGCATTAGTGACAGGGAAGCGTTCTCGCTCCCGAGTGGTTCGCCCGGCACGGAAGCGCTAGGAGAGGATTTGTTGTTTAAGTGGGTGATGTGTAACAAGCTAGGCATAACCTCAATTTTAACGTGCCATGAGCTTGTTTAATTAACATGTAATTTTGGCTTGATACACTCTTAATATAACTTCCCTAACAATTCCACGGCTAGTTGTTCTTACCCGCAATCCGCAACATTTGGAGGAGTATACGCACACGGCTTTCTTTCTACATATAACTTCGAGATTTATAAGGATATTACACTTAGCACTTTGCCGCCATACTACATGTGCTACTGCCTTTTCTGCCTTGTGCAGTTAGTTTGGGGTATTTTATTCGTATCTTATTATATGGGGTTAACGTGGGGTTGCAGAGGTGATTTTTATTGTGCCTGTGTGTGTTTTTGTGGACGGATTCATCTTTGGATGGTCCGCACCAACTAGGATCACTGTTTATTAATTATAGGTTTTTGGATATTTGATATTATAAAATACGGGGTTTTGCGATTTATTACGTTTTGGGAATAAGGATATAAGACTGGATTAAGTAGAAGCATTATTTCATTTTGGTTTGGGGTTAATGGCTTTATTTTGACCTAGTAATGTTAAATGTTAGATTCGTGGCTGTACTATAAAGGTACAATGAATTGGTATTTTCGAGTGCTGGATATGTGACATACCAGGAAAAGACAGGCAGTAATTCGGCTTGTGTGGGATTACCTAGGCTATTTATGGCATGAACTCCCATGAACTTCGCGTGAAAAAACTACTGTGTGACGTCAGTGTGGATTTAGACTGTCTGATGTTCATGTGTTGACACGGATGTTCCGCTAGGAGCGGGCCACGCACAAATTAGTTCCGGCAGAAACTTTGGGGTTATGTAGCCTTACGCCAGTGCATATAATGGCGTGTCTGATGTTCTGAGATGGTCTTATTGCTTTATCGGCAGAACACTGATCTAATGACGCACAGGGTCGTTTTACGTGACATGGTTTCCGTAACGAACAGTTAGAGATCGTCTTCTTGCTTTTACAGCGAAAGTCCGTTGTCTACTTGCAATTTAGTGTCATTATTACTCGATCATGGTATCGTAATACGAACGAGCAGTGACTAATTTTTAGCTATCCACTGAGCTCTTACGGGCTATTGGAGGCCACGTGCATTTCATGGGTCCATCCATACCATGGGCTGTCGGTAATAACTTACCACGCCTAAAAGGATATTTCAGTCGTAAACATTTCATCGAAGTCATGCGAGAATGGAGACGTGAACGAGCAGTTCGAGAAGAAAGAAAGTAGAGTGAACCAGTCTAACGTGTGTAGATATTTTGTGTACGGACGGTACAGTGTATATACGTAGGTGGCTGTTATGCCTGGGTCTGATATGGCCGTAAGTGTTTTCCTGCTCTCAGAGCCTAAATTCAGTGGCAAGGTACTGTATTATTTCACGAGTGTATAAAGGGTATTTTGTGTTGTATATTATGTATATATGTGTATAGTACAGCCAATAGATTATCTCTTTAAAATTCATGTGTGTTTATATTCCTGTCTTGCATGAACCTGGTACATCAGCAAACGCATGCCAAATGCCCTACACCTGGGAAAAGGTGTTTCATAGTCGGGGCAACAGTCATGTACCGTATTTTATCCTATTTTATTCAGGAAGACCCATATGGTCAACCTTGGCGCCCATTCAAAGTCGGGAGTAATGTTAAAAACACTTGTGGCCTGTATTTAAAGGCAGTAAATTCTGTAGGTTTGTGGTAATGAGGGTAGTTAATTGTAAATCAACTCCAGCGAGGAGGTGAGAGTGTGTTTCAGTACTTTACAAGCGGATTTCGTTTCGTAAGTTGTTTTCACCTCTCGTTTTCGCGTTGGGTTCTAACACACCTTGCCTTTGGGGGTTTTCGTACCTGTGTATATTTTTATTTCTAGTCGGGCTAGGCTTGGTTTATTTTAATTTGTTCATGGTGCCCCTTGTGTACTCATTATGTATGGTTCTTGATTTAATTATATTTTGTCAAAGTTACCTTTTACTCTTTTATATCCATGCATGCAGTCAATTTCTAACCGGACCCCTGGTAATGCACCAGCCGTCCACTCAACAGGTTTAAGCCTGAAGTCCCACTAGGGCACCGCTCAGCTCAGGACCTCGTGGCGAGTGTCACAGGTTAGAGTTAGAGTGGCTCAGTGCTGTTTCTAATTGCTGAGCAAGTCTGCAGCAAGTTGACTCCAGCCTGCCTGGGTTGGGTTGGGTTCGACTTGCCCGTCTTGAGTGTAAATAACCTACTTGGATTTACCTTGCTTGCCGCCAGCCTGATAAGCAGGCAAGAACGGGTCATGTCAAAACAAAGATTTGTACACCTCTAGTAATGGTATCTGTGCATTAAAATTGCCATTAGCATACATGAGCTACAGCCCCTTTACCTAGAATTTCATGTTTTGTCACCAATATGAATAAATCTATAAATAAAATCTTAACTTATCCCTCTATATAATACTAGCTTTCATTACCAGTTACTGACGTGTTCATTGACTAAAGGAAATCAGTTTATGACAACTTCTAGGTCATATCAAAATGGCCAAAGAAAGTTCCTATGACAAAAAAAATTGGGGATAGTCCTGCCCCCTAAATCGCTAATAGAGTAAATTACACCAACTCAATATTGGATTCTAATGTTACTTGCTTCACAAGGTTGAAATTGAACACGGATCTCAGGGGTGACAGCCAAGTATGCTAGCCACTACACTATGAAGAGGTCAAAATGTGGTATATTGGCTTTCACGGCCAGTGAATTAAAACTCAGCAATTTTCTAGGTTTATGCCATGTCTTGTGTGGGGTTTCGCCTAGGAACACCAAGCTGGCTCATCAGCAAGCTCTTGGTGCCCGTGCCCGGACCCCCACAGGAGTAGCGAACTGTACGCTTCCTCCCTTCTTATGAAGCCCACCTGCGCTTCTTTACTGCGAGAGCTAAAAGCTCAAGCAGCCTTTCAACTGCCTATGAAGGCTTCCAAAAAGATGGTATACTGGCTTTCACGGCCAATAGTTTCTTAATGATGGACAATCTTAAATAATGAAAACTAATCACTTCTTAATGTGTATGCATTCTAAACTGGCGTTAACTTAATACCAGATAACTACACCTTTTAAATGTGTATGCACACATATAGAAATTAAATTTTCATAGAAAATAGTATTTCATTATGAGCACAACTGTCATGAGGTTTACTAAAAATATCAACAACACTAAACTACTCAGTTGTAAATGAACATAATACATACCTGAAACCATCCATAAAGCTTCCCCTCTGTCGGATCAAAAAATTTCTTCAATGACTCAACAAGTTCAACAGGAGTGTTACTGCGATGATCGAACACATCTAAGGAAATGATGGTAAGGATCTGCGCAAAAGTTGACGTGTACACACTGATAAAAAAGTCAAAAGAGAGAACAATGGTTAGTATACAAATGCACTGTGGATCAGTTCACTAAAGTACTGAAGTAATAAAATAGACAAAATGCTACCTAGCAGATAGCAAGAAAGGTCTTGCAACTTCGTGCCCATAAGAAAAATAATGTGATAATTGCAATGTTACATGGGTATTGCTGCTAGCAATGATAGAATATACTTTACAACTATGAAACTGGTACTGTGACAGGTCTGCCCGACTAGAGGACAGAGGACGGAGTTCTCGGCCACATGCCTATTTTGCCTCGGTGCAGTCGCGGTAAAGCCCACGGATGATTCACACAGGCCATTGACATGCTGGTCTCACTCAACTGTTCTATTTCTGGAAGCAGCTGGTTGTATGAAGGGCTTTCGGACATTTCAGGACACAGACGTTACTAGAAGTCCCACTAACAGGCATAAAAGGCCTGAGGGGCTAAGGGCGAGGAGTTCTGATTAGAGTTCACTTGGATTGGAGTAGACAGCCGGTTCCAGCGTTACACGAACTGACGAGCAGGTCGTGCACCCGCTGGACCAACGGGTGCTTCGGGAAGCACACATCGAGCGCTTGCAGCGCACTCAGAGAGTCAGTACACACAAGAAAGTGCTGGTGATCGTCTGATAACGTGCACAGCAGAGCCTCTAAGATGGCATAGAGCTCCGCTGTGTACACGCCACAAGCCTCGGGAAGTGAAAAGAGAAACCGACGATCCTCAACCACAAATGCACAGCCTACTTTCTCGTTTACCCTCGAACCATCTGTGAATAGAAGCCCTGAACCTGGATACCGGCTCACCACGCACTGGAACAGCCTCCGATGGACGGAGGAGTCCGTGTCTGACTTGGGGCCGGTGTGCAAATCCAGGATGATATCAGGGCGAGAGACCATCCACGGAGGGGCCTTGCTAGGTACTCGGACGATACAGGAGACAGAAGGAAATCGGAACTGACGGTATAAGTCATCCAAGCGAATCCCCGTCGGCCGAGGGGCTCTGGCGAGCGCATCATACAGCCAGTGATTCGGATTGGTAAACAAAAATGGATAGCTAGGATGAAGTGGCATCTGTCGAATAGTTGCAGCATAGGTCAGCAGTACTTGTTGGCGCCTCAGGTGTAAAGGAGGTACGCCAGCCTCGACGAGCAAGCTGACTACAGGGCTCGTCCGAAAGGCTCCCGTCGCCAGCCTCACACCGCCGTGGTGGACACTGTCCAGTTTAACAAGCACTGACTTACGGGCCGAACCATATGCTAAACTGCCATAATCTAATCTAGATAAAATCAGTGCCTTATAAAAACGTAGGAGCACCGCGCGGTGCGCCCCCCACGATGTAACGCTAAGAAACCGCAACATGTTGAGTTTCTTAACACAGGCAGTTTTCAAACACCGCACGTGTGGCTCCCACGTCAATTTCTGATCGAAAAGGAGCCCAAGGAACCGGTACACAGCAACAACAGGCAAAGCTACATCGCCCAGATAAAGCTCAGGATCAGGATGGAGAGTGAGCTTTCGGCAGAAATGGACAACCGAGGACGGTTGAGAACCGAAAGCCATGCTCTAGTGTCCAGCGTTCCACTCTCCGAATAGCTTGTTGCAGCTGTCGTTCAGCGACCACCATATTTTGCGCACTATAATGTAGAGCGAAGTCGTCTACATATAGCGACGGTACAACTGCTGTACCAGCAGCAGCGACTATACCGTTTAGGGCAATCGCAAATAATGTTACGCTAAGGGCCGATCCCTGTGGGACTCCGTTTTCCTGTATATGATATTGCGAATATGTCCCCCCCTATTCGGACATGGAATAGGCGAAGGGACAGAAAATTCGCAATAAAAACCGGCAAGTTACCTCGGAATTTCCATTGATGCAGGGTAGAGAGGATGCTGTAACGCCAAGTGGTGTCATAGGCCTTCACGAGGTTAAAGGAAACAGCGACTAGGTGCTGTCTCCGGAGAAAAGCGTCCTGTAGGGCGGTCTTCAGGCGTACCAGATGGTCGTTGGTACACCGAGACGCCCTGAATCCACACTGGTATTCAGACAGGAGTCCTCGCTTCTCCAGGACCCACACCAGGCGCCGATTGTCCATCCTCTCAAAGAGCTTGCACAGACCGTTAGTGAGACAAATAGGTCTGTAACTCCCTGTCAAATTGGGATCCTTATCGGGCTTCAGGATAGGTATAATGATACCTTCCTGCCATTGCGCTGGAAACACACCTTCCAACCAGATACGATTAAACACCCTGAGCAAATAACGAATGCTCTCATCGTTAAGGTGTTTAAGCATCTGGTTGTGAATATTATCCGGGCCAGGAGACTTGTCCCTGCAGAGCGCCAGCGCTCCGCGGAGTTCCCACTCCGTAAAGGGCACGTTGTACTCCTCCGAAGCGCGGGAAGCAAAACTGAGCTGGAAATGTTCTGCCTCGCGCTTCATGGCCACGAAGGCAGGATCATAGTTGTCGGAACCGGATATAACCGCAAAATAAGATGCGAGACGGTTTGCAACGCGGTAAGGATCTGTGACTAATTCATTATCGATGGAAATTCCCGGTACAGTAGAAGATGTCTGAATACCCGAGATGCGTCGTAGTTTAGTCCACACTTGAGAGGAGGGGTTATGTGCCGTGATCGACGACACATACCGTTCCCACGATTCTTTCTTACTCTGGCGGATAAGAATCCGTGCCTTGGCACGAAATTTCTCAAACGCCACCAAATTGGCCATGGTTGGACGCCGACGGTAGTGCTTATGAGCTCGACGACGGTCTCGTATTGCCGCTGCAATATCCTCTGTCCACCAAGGGACGAGTTTGCGACGAGGAGTCCTAGAAAAGGATGGAATGGACTCTTCAGCGGCAGCAAGAAGCACATCGGTGATGTGCTGTACCTCGTCATTGACGCTCCGGCAACCAAGATCAACAAACACAGCTCGTTCTTGAAACGAGGGCCAATTTGCCCGCTTAAGCATCCAACGACTGGGGAAAAATCCAACCCTTGAATTAAGCCCTCCACGTCCCTTCCTCTGGGGCAGGAAGATGGTGATCCCCATTGGGGGTGATGAGAGTTGAAATCACCCACGATTAGGAAAGGGACAGGAAGTTGATCAACAAGATCAAAGACGTCATTAATATCAAGGGGCTGGTTCGGTGGAAGGTACACGTTACAAACAGTTGTCATAGCAGGCAAGGACACGCGAACTGCAATAGCTTCCAGAGGAGTGGCGAGTGGAAACTCCTCACTATAGCAGTCAGAGCGAACGAAGGTACAAATGCCCCTGGAAGCCCGGGCAGCGTCTTGTCGCTCTTTAGAGTATAGTCGGAAACCTCTCAGAACAGTCTCGTGATCAGGTCTGAGGTTTGTTTCCTGTAGGCAGACTATACTCGCTGCGTATTGTGCAATAAGCTGACGGAGCTCTGTCAAATGCCTGTCATAACTGTTACAATTCCACTGTATCAGTGCCATTGTGTGAACTTATAAACTAGGGAATAAGTTGGAGCAGCAAGCTACAACTTAACCTCTGGAGGATCATCAGCCACTACGTCGACTATAATCTCCATGTCCTCAGGCAAGATCGTGGAGTGAATCGACTCAGCGGAAGATTTCCTAGACGCAGTTCGGCGGTGGGGGGATCTCCGTGGGGAGCGCGCAGATCTGGGGACCGAAACGTCCCCAGGCGCAGAAGCATCCGCAGGTGGTGGGGCGGATGGCTTCCCCTTTGAATGAGAACTAGACACATCTTGGTAGGGTCTATTGCGCATCAGCTGAAAGGGTGCTCTCTGAGTGCTGCTTATGCAATTGTTTCACATTCTGTTAGTGCCGGTGTGTTTACATTTGTATTGGTATGTTAAATCGACTTTATACTTGTGAAGAGTAATTATTTTATTTTCAAAACAAGATACATCCAATTACTGAGTTGCAAAACAAGATACATCAGAAAGTTTTAAAACAAAATAAGACACATCAAATATTAAAACGCTTATAGAAAGGAAAATAAAACAGCATGAGTTATGAAAATGTTGGGAAATATTTGTCTATATCACTCACAACTTTCAGAAAAGAGGCATATTTATTTCTCAGTAAACAAAGGACTTATTCAGTTTTATGTGTCTCCTGAAATAATTTGTGAAATGATGTGTCTTGTTTTGATACCAGACGCCTCAAATATTCCTGTACAAAATTTGGTGGGCTTGGCAACCGATGGAGCTCCTGCGATGGTAGGTAGCGACAAGGGATTCATTGCCTTGTGTCGTAAAGACAACAGGTTTCCAAAATTTCTGTCTTACCAGTAAATAAAGTGAGAGCTCATGCACTTCAAAGACGTTTGTTCAGTACTCTGACTGAGGAATTAGAATGCCAGTATGGCGATCTATTGCTTCATACAGAAGTTCGTTGGCTTAGCAGAGGCAGGGTTTTGCAACGTATCAAAGAGTTACTTCCTGCTTTGGTGGAATTTTCGAAAGAGCGAAGTGAATCATTACCTGAGCTAGAAGATCCGGGTTGGCTGCGAGATTTTGGATTTCTTGTAGACATAACCGAAAATCTAATTACCCTTAACTTGCAGCTTCAAGACAGAGATAAAGAATTTGGTGGAACCATTTCAGATGTGGTCTCGTTCACAAAAGAGCTGGAGCTGTGGGGAAAATATCTTACCCAGGGTGAAAACAAGGACTTTGCCTGTTTGAAGCAGACCCCTGACAAGCAAGGCCTTTCACAGCCCCCTTACAACAACAAAGAACATGGTATTACAGCTATTTCAGACTTGAAAAAGGGCTGATGACCTCGTAGTTGCGCCGCTTAAAACAACAATAACTAACAATATATAGACTTGAAAAATCAATTTAATCAACGCTTTCAAGACTTCAGAAACATTTCCATTGTAGCACAGTTCGTCACATCCCCTTTTGTAGAGATTGGTGCTGAAGAATTCTCTACTTGTGCCATGCAATATTTTGAAGAAGACAACGGTGTAGTGGGGATGAAACTGATTGATTTTCAAAGTGACCTTTTATTAAAATCACTCCCTTCAAGCAAAAATATCCAATTTTGGTTCACAATGGTTTACGAGTGAAGGCAATGTTCAGCTCAACATATCTGTGTGAGATTTCATTTTCCAGTATGAAATTCATTAAAAACAAGTACAGGAACAGGTTGACTGATGAACATTTGAACAACTGCATTCGAATGGCTGCTACAACATATGAACGTGACATTAAAAATTTTTTGATGACAAAAAAGAGTGCCTCTCCTCACATTAAACTATGTTTCTCTAATGCAAATATTTTGTTATTTAAATTCTTATGCTATTAATTGCATTGTTAGAATATGCATTTAATTAGATTTTTAATATAAACTAGAAATGTATATTTTATAGGTAATAAACAACTGTGTGATTTAAACAAAAACATGTATTATTTTCCTACTTTGTTGGGTAGCTCACGGTAAGGTTTATGACCTGTGAGGTAGCTCAGTCACTTAAAAGTTTGGCGACCACTGATATAGAGGCTCTCATGGAAGAGGTGGTTCATCTTGCTATTGAATCTACATGGTATGTGATGACAAAGAATATGCGGGTGGAGGATGTCGAGGTGACAAGGTGGACTGGGTATAGGTGGCATTGGTTAACTGACATTGGGGAAATTTGGTGGCGTAGCCTCTAGATGAGAAGGCATGGTGTGTGGCCAGAGCATCAGGGTGGAACAGATATGGTTGTCAAAAAATGATGATGATAATTGTTGTTTTAAGGGGCCTAACATCTAGGTTATCGGCCCCTAAGTCTGGGTGATAGCACAAATGACAATGAAATGGAAACCAGAACGAAAATTAACTCAGATTGAAACGACTCACAAAATGGAGAGCGGTGATACTTACAAAAGGGAATTTAGAAGGAAAAAATAAAAGGGAATTTAGAAGGAAAAAATAAATCACAAAAGGAATAGATTGAAAAATACACACAAAATGTAGTGCAGGTTCAAAGTACATACCAAATGCAATATAGAGTCGAAATACAATTGAAATTGAAAATACACAATGCAATTTACATTGAAAAACACACATTTCAGAACCAAAATACTCACCAAGTGCAATGGAAATTCAAAATGCTTACAAAATGCAAATGAGATTGAAAATACACAATGCAATTTAGATTGAAAAACGCACATTTCAAATCCAAAATACTCACAAAGTGCAATGGGAATTCAAAATGCTTACAGAATGTATGGTAGATTCTAACTACTCACTTGGATGGACAATACATACAAAATGCAATTTAGATTGAAAATACTTGCAAAAAGTGGTTTAGGTTGAAAATACTTACAACATGAAATTGAAATTCAAAACGCTCACAAAAGTCCCAGCACCTATATTCAAAGACTTAGTAAAAAGCAATTTTGATTGTCAATCCTTACAAAATGCAATTCAGGTTGAAAACACATGCAAAATGCAATATAGATTGAAAAGACTTACAAAAACAACATAGATTGAAAATACCTACAAAATGAGAGTGTAGATGCAAAAAAATCGCTGAAGGGAATTTAGATACACGGGGAGCCAATTAACAAAAACAGGGTGGAAATCTTAAAGAACAATAAAATATATATAATGAAAAGAAAACAAGAGGTCTAACCCCTCCAAGAAGGAGGGATCAGGAAAGATGAGACAAGGGCCAATTAAGGCGGGAAAGTGAAAGACTCCCTAATAACGTTGGGGTCAGAAAAGAACGAGTTGACCATGGGAGGTCGACAGGAAAGAAGACGGAGAGGAGCCCGGCACAAGTACGTGGAAGCAATGCCGGACTCAGCTGGGGTCCCGTGGTCGCCAACCCACATCCCACTAGATACGAACCCCAGGGGGAGGTTGTCAAAAAGGAGAAGGCTGTAGGGAAAGCCAGATATTATTGGTCAGTAGATATGATGTGGATGGAGGTTTTGATGGTGTTGTGGACTGATAGTGGAGGAGTTACAGTGGTGCAAGAAAGAATGAAGGCCTTCCCGGTAATGGGGCTGCACATGAAATGTCATGCACCAGCATAGCAGCTATGAGAGTTCTTTGCTCCCTGAAGTTTTACCTTTAAGAGGCTGCTATAGGGGAGCCGTGCATGTTCCCATGGCTGTACCACGGATCTGGATGTTGATCTAGACAGCTCTGATTTCTGCATTGTGTAGGTCGGTGGTGGTATTGAGGGAGTTGAGAGTTTAGAGAGCAGGAAGTTAAGAGATGATCTGGAGTGGATGGCCATTTGGAAGCATGGGAGCTTTTGTGCCGGAGGGAGGGTTGGATTCTCGAAAAGTAGTACGGAGATTAATAACTCATTTCATAGCCATGGTCTAAAAGATGGAGGGTTTCCAGGAGTTTTCGTTCCACGGGGTTCCTTAATATGCTTGCAACTGACATGGGTGTCTCAATTTTTGACAGCCTTAAATGCCGACTGACTGCCATGTTTTGATCCTGCCTCCTTGGATACAATAACTGAGTGCCTAACCCATTGCCCCCACATAGACAGCCTGAAGTATTCAGCAAAGGATTTACTCCACTTAGCAGTATACCTTAGGGATCCAGCCCTTCTAGTTCTTATAGCAATTGTTCGTGTTGCTGAAGTCTATCTACTGTAATCTGTGTGGCACAGGAAGGAATATCATCCTGCACTTTCTCAAATTGACATTTCAACTTCCTCAATTCTCCAAATCAAAGAAGCCCTTTAGTTTTGAGGTGAGCTTTTTTAATTAACAGCCGAGTCTTTGAAAATAATGTGTAAGGAACATCCTAAGAACTTAAATGAACCACTACAAGAAGTAACCAAAAGTTACAAGACACTCAATAGTGTGTTGCCAAATTGAAAAAATACAGAAATTGTTTTAAATTACCAGTACATAAGATTATAAAATTTGCAGTTTTTTCCAGAACAACGAAAATTTCTCAAAATTCCCCGAAATATACAAAATTTGTGATATTGCTCACGTGAATTCTGCATTTCCCTAGTTAGTTAGGCCTAGCAAGCCAGTAGTGGATATCATATTTGCTTTCAAACCAGGAACAGGCCTCGGAAAGGACGGATGCAAACGACGACGACCCGGATATGCTAATGGACTACGAGTTGGGGCATTAAACATACAGACACTGACAGGAAAAGTGGAGGAGATTGTAGATGTGATGGAGAGAAGAAAACTGGATGTACTGGGCTTGGCAGAAACAAGATGGAAAGGAGAAGGTCGCAGAGAACTGAGGAAAGGGTACCGGTTGTACTGGAGTGGGAACAGTGAAGGAAGGAGCAGCGGAGTAGGAGTAGTTGTGAGAGATGGAATGAAGGAAGAGGTAAAGGGAATATGTGACAGGATCATGAAGATCAGAGTAACTGTAAAGGGAAGAAGCCTGGAGATAGCCCAGGTATATGCCCCTCAAGTTGGATGTACAGCTCAAGAGAAGGAAGACTTTGAGGAGGAGCTACAACAACAGTTGAATGGTCAGAGCATCATTGTCATGGGAGATTTGAATGCACATGTAGGAAGTGAAAGGCAAGGATATGAAAATGTATTGGGAGCAGAAGGATGGGGTAGCAGGAATGAAGAAGGGAGAAAGTTGCTGGATTTTTGCAAGAGAAACGGTTTAGTGGTAGGCAACTCCTGGTTCCGGAAGAAAGAAAGCCACAAGGTAACGTGGTACAGCAGTGATTTAACAAAGAAATCTTTGGTAGATTACATGCTGTACGACTGGGAAATGAAGAGAAGTGTCAGAGATATAAAGGTAATACCATCAGAGGCCTTAGATAGCGACCACAGAATACTTGTAATGAACCTGGGAGTTGTTAAGGATAGCAAGAGGACAGAGTACCAGGAAAGGAGAATCAAAGTATGGAAACTCAAGGAAAATGAAGTCAAGGAAGAATTCCAGAAGATAATAAGGGAAAAGATGCCAACAGACAATCCTAAAACAGGGGAAGAGGAATGGAAGCAATTCAAAAACACAATGGTGGAAGCTGCAGTGGCAGTATGTGGAAGAACAAGCAACAGAAAGCGGTGTAAAGGGACACCATGGTGGAATGAGAGAGTAAAAGAAGCTGTGGGAAGGAAGAACAAGGCTTTCAGAGTGTGGTTCCAGGAAAGAACTGATCTGGCAAGGGAAGATTATAAGATTAAGAAGAAAGAAGCAAACAAGATTGTCGCAGAGGAGAGGAAGAAGTGGATGGTAAAATGGACAGAGATGATGGAGGAAGACAGCAGAGGAAATAAGAAAGTACTATATGGGATGGTCAAAAGTAAGAGAAGAGGTCTGCGAGAGGATGTGGTAATGATGGACAAAAACGGAACTGAGGTACACAACAAAGAGACACTCAAGACAGTGTGGAAAGAGTACTTTGAGGATTTGCTGAATCCAAATGGTCATAGGGAGGAAGACAATGTATTGGAAGATGGAGAAGACAACACAGGAATGGAAAAGGACCTGACTTGGAGAGAACTGGAAATGGCTATAGACAAGATGAAAGGAGGAAGGGCACCAGGTGTGGATGAAGTGAGTGTTGAAATGGTGAAGGCAGCAGGGGAGGTTAGGAAACAGTGGCTGTACCGTGTGATGAGGGTGATATGGAAGGAGAAAAAGACCCCAGAAGATTGGAAGAAAGGATTAATTGTCCCAATATTTAAGAAAGGAAGCAGAAAGGAGTGCAGAAATTACAGGGGAGTCACACTCATACCTCACTGTGCCAAGATATATGAAAAGATATTAGAAAGTAGAATACGAGCCAAAGTGGAGAGAAAATTGAGAGAGGAACAGTATGGATTCAGACCTGGGAGATCAACAGTGGATCTCATATTTTCAGTGAGACAGCTCCAGGAACACCACTACGAATTTGGAGAGGATCTGTTGATGGCCTTCCTGGACATCGAAAAGGCCTATGATAGTGTGTGTAGGGAGAAGGTTTGGAAAGCAATGGAAAACATGGGAGTGGAAAGAGAGACTGTAGGCAGAGTGAAGGAGATGTATTGTGGAAGTGTGAGTTGTGTGAAAGTTGGAGGAGAAAGAACAGACTGGTTCAGACAAATAAGTGGCCTGAAACAGGGTAGTGCGCTGTCACCCCTTCTCTTTATTGTGGTTATGGACGAGGTAATGACACGGATAGCAGGAAAGATAGGAGAAGATAAGATGAAGGCAATGGTGTTTGCAGATGATCTCATGGTCTGGGGAAACAAGGAGGAGGAAATCCAGGAGCAACTGAAGGCTTGGGAAGAAGCAGTGGGAGAGTACGGATGGAAGTTCAACATCAGTAAATGTGAGATCCTGTTAACGACCAGGAAAAATGACAGACCAATGAGTGGGATAACACTTGGAGGTGGACAGCTGAAGAAGGTGGAAAGTCTCAAGTACTTGGGAAGTATAGTGGAGGAAAATGGGAGAAATGACAAAGAGATTACGGAATGTGGCAGACAGGCAGAAGCATTTCTGAGAAGCATTAGGAGCTTAGTGTGGAATAAAGATGTCCCACAAAAAAGCAAGGAAGTGTTATACAAAAGCTACTATATCCCGATACTGACCTATGCTTCAGAAACGTGGACAATGAAGAAAAGAGACATAAGCAGAATACAGGCAGGTGAAATGAAGTTCCTGCGAAGTAGGATCGGAGTAACAAGAAGAGACAGGGTGAGGAATGAAAAGGTCAGGGAAATGGTGAAAGAGGAGCCCTTGCAAGGTAGGATTGAGACATCAAGACTGAGGTGGTATGGACACTTAAAGAGAATGGATGAGAAGAAGATTCCCAAGAGGTTACATGAGATGCGGATGCAGAAGAAACGACCACGGGGAAGACCAAGAGATCGATGGCTGAAAGGAGTGGAGGAATGTGTCAAGAAGAGAGGCGAGGACTGGACCAGAGTGACAGCGGAGAGATGGTGGGAAGAAAGATATAAGTGGCGAGGCTTATGTTCCAAACAGACCCAGCCTGGGGCTGGAAACTGTACAAGATGATGATGATGATAAGGATATTGGAAATAGCCTGCCACGTGGTGCTGGGGTAGCGCGCCTGCCTCTCACCCGGAGGCCCCGGGTTCGATTCCCGGCTCGGTCAGGAATTTTAGAAACTGACGTGAGGGCTGGGACAGGGTGCACTCAGCCTCGTGATGACAATTGAGTAGCAGTCTGACAGTGAGGCAGCGCCCCGGTCACGAAAACCAAGATTAACAGCCGAGGGGACCCGACGCGCTGACCGCGCGTCACCCCAATATCTGCAGGCCAAATGGCTGGGCAGCGGTCGCTTGGTTGGTCTAGGTCCTTCATGGGCTGTAGTGCAAAGGGTTATTGGAAGGTCACTTCTGTTTCTTCATCTCTATCCTTCATCTAAATTCAGATTAAAATTTTCCATATTTTAATCTATTCCTTCACCACACTGTTTTGAACCAACATTCAAGCACAATATTAAAATACAGTAAAACCTTGTTAACCCGGACCAGTTTTGAAAAAAAAAAAAAAATATTGTTTAGAGTAGTAAATGAAGAATTGTTTTACAGACTATAAATTGCTATTCTCAGTAGGTACATTACTCGAATTCTCTTGCCAGTGGGCGAGTTCATTGCACTCACCCCACCTGTTGTTTCTAGGCAGCAGACTGGTGACTGAACCCTCTCCTTCCCCTACTCGTGCCTCGAACTTGACATTGACCAAGAAACAACGTTCCTCAGTTGCGCTGTAATCTCAGTGGTGTTCGCGAGTTTTCCTAGCGTCACTGTCGAGGTACAATATCGTTGTGCTGTTTCGTTTGCTTGTTGTCTGAGATGGCGACGAAACATAAAAACATTTTTCTGACTATGGAAAAATGGATGGAAGCCTTGACAAGAATTGATAAAGGAGAATCGTTAAATAACATTGCTGCAGAGTTTGGAGTAGGAACATCGACCATGTCCGATTGGAGAAGCAACAGAAAACGCATTGAAGACTTTTGTTTAAAGACGATTTCTAAGGACAGTTCGCATAATAGGGGTAAAGCAAAAACTGCTAAACTAGAAACTCTGGATGAAGCATTGTTTGCTTGGTTTGTTGCTGAAAGAGAACGTGGTTTGCCGATTTCTGGATTCTATCATCCAACAGAAAACATTGAGTTTGAACGAACAGTTGCCCCATGGAGATCCAAGTTTTACAGCTAGCCTGGGATGGTTGGACAGATGGAAAAAATGGCATGTGCGACAACTTACAATCATTGGGGAAAGCTTGTCAGGTGATGTTGAAGCGGTATAAAAATTTAAAAAAGATTTTTAAGACTTTATTAAAAAGGGAGAATTGACGACAGATCAAGTTTACAATGCCGATGAATCTGGTTTATTTTACCGGATGTTGCCGAGTAAAATGCTAGCCTCAAAGGTAGAAGATTCAGCAAAAGGGTATAAAAAGGGAAAGACTGCCTCACCATAATGGCTTTCAGTAATGCGTCAGGAAAGCACAAACTTCCTCTCCTTATACCGGTAATAAGGGAGTCTAAAAACCTCCGTGTATTGAAAAATGTGAAACGAGATTCATTGCCTGTCGTTTACAGCTCACAAAATAGTGCTTGAATGTTTAGTGACATTTTCAAACAATGTTTTTTCCAGAATTTTGTGCCGTCAGTAAAAAGATATTTGACGAAGTGTGGCCTTCCCAATAAGGTAGTTTTGCTGATTGACAATGCACCTTCGCGTCCGTCTGTCAATGAACTAGTCAATGATAAATTTTCAGTGAGGTTTTTACCACCTAATGTAACTTCTATTGTCCAACCGATGGACCAAGGAGTTCCAGAAAATATAAATAAAGTGTACAAAAGGCAAATGGTAAGTCAACTGGTAGAGAACAAAGGAGAGCATTGTTTGATAGAGGTGCTGAAATCAATTAACGTAAAGACTGTTATTTATATTATTGTGGAAGCTTGGGACCAGGTTGGAAGAGAAACTTTGATGAAGTCATGGAAAAAGTTGTGGCCTGGTGTGTGTGACTTGCCAGAAAACAAGATTGAAGAAGAAAAAATAAGTGGGGAAGAAGATTTTATAGACATTTTTAAAAATATCGATGGCTGTTCCGTTGTTGATGAAGACATTGACAATTGGTTGCAAATCGAAAATGACGGAGGTTATAAACCGATTACAGAGGAAGACATTATTGCATCATGCAGTGTTACTGAAAATGTAAATGAAGAGGATTCAGAAACAGACAGCGTTGATGAACCAGCTGTGGTTATGACCCACGCAAAAGCAGTAGCAAACATAGAGAAAGAGATGTTTTATTTAGAGAGTCAAGCCGAAACTTTGCCAAATGAACTACTACTGTTGAAGCGGATGAGAGTTCGCGCTGCTCGTAAGCGATACACAAAACTGAGACAGCAGAAGCTTACTGCCTTTTTTTTTACTACCGACTAGTTTGTAGCTATATTATGTACAGTGCAAATACATTGGCTATTACAGTACATATAGTGTATGTGTTCTTAGGTGAAAGTGTGCCGATAATTTCTAAACTCCATTAAAAATATTTCGGTGATGTACAAGTTTATTTTATAGTTTTTTCCGTCATTCTCTGGATAACCCGGATTGGCCCTGATCCCCAGTTGATCTGGATAAACAAGGTTCTTCTGTATTTTCCAATATGCAAAATCCTAACCTCGTAGTTCCTCCCCTTAAAACAACAATAACTCACTCACTTCTGGTGAGATACAGCGTAAATCTTATTAGGATAATAATAATAGTTATTATTTTACAGTTTTTGAGGAACCCTAGTTCCATATTGTAAGACCCAATCACTAAACATAATTAGTACAGAGACCTGTAAGATATGGTAGAACCAGGAGTACATTAGAACTCCAATTATCCGAATCAATTGGGACCGGACTCCATTCGGACAATCAAAAATTCGGATGATTGTATTTACATATATGGTATACATACATATGTATTTCAAAGAAAAAGAGCTTATTTTCGGTAATGTATGCATTTTTAATTATGTAATTAAATGAAAAGGCAATACTTTTACATGTTATATAGCGAATGTACTACAAGTGCTGTACAATAGTAGTAAATGAAAGTCATTGTTTGCTGAAAATCTTGGTCAAAGTAAGCTCATCATCCCAATAATGTTCACACTGCGCCTACACTCGCTTCATGGAGGGAAAGACAATAGCACGCGTAGACAGAATCATTATTTTGCAAATCGCAGTACGTTTCAGTCTTTTTTTTTTTTTTCTGAAAGCGATTTTGATAAACAGAGATTTGGATAGTCGGAGTTCGGATAATTGGAGTTCTACTGTACTAATAGATGAGATCATGGTCGCAGATGTGTAAATCGTTATTATACAATGGCATTTAACTGCATATCACTTCCAAGACTGACCTACCTTGGCACTGTATTCAGTGGTGCAACCAATGTTTTCCAGAAACCTGGTCTAGTTCTGAGATATTCAGTAACATCTGCAGCAAATCCAGTCCAAATTTCAACAATACAATCTATAGTAGGTGCATACAATGTGTCTGTAAACTGCCTTCTTCCCTAGAAAGAAAACAAGAAAAGTTAGGATGATAATAATAATAATTTTACAGTATTTTAGGTACGCTAGTTCCATATTGTAAGAGCCAATCACGAAACAATTAGTTCAGAGAGCTGTAAGATATGGTAGAACCAGGAGTACTAATAGACTAGCACATCATATTCACTCCAAACAGACAAATTCCAGAGGTCATTCACCACTTCCAGTATCTCAACAAAACATCACATCGACTACAACTAAATAAGTGTACATATTGTAAATATTTTCATCCATATTTTCAGACAGATTTATAGTCTAAGTATAATGGATCTGATGATGATCGCTTAACGATCGAAACTGGTCATCCAAGTGTATTTATTTATCACATGTAATTTTTTTCAGGATTAGGGAATACCCCATCTCGTTTGGGTACAATCGTGTTGACCGACTGAAAAGCACCAAACTTTTATTTACTAAGGCAACACTGAAAAATGGCTTCAAACACCATAATGAAGTCTTTCAGTAAATGTGTTCATACATGTCAGCACTGTGCGTTCTTTACTTGTGGGTGAACCTCAATTGAAAGGTATACAGAAACAATCTGCGTACTCTGGAGCCTCTCGAAAATGAAGAAACTGCACAGACACAAAATATCAGTGAGGAAGAATTACAGCGAGCGTACCAAAACTTCCTACATTGATGCAATGTGTTTTTAGAAAATGATGGACAGCATTTCCAGCAACTACTGTGAAAGTCATGTAAATAAATATGACTTAAATACTTAAAAAAGTGTAAATGTGTTGAACTACTTGAGCACTCTGTTCCTGCTAGCACCTTGCTAGACAGGCGGCTACACACAGTGGACTGCGGGGCGCATCCGTCATTCCGTTCAATAGGGATTGCCGTTGTTTGATTTAGTGCTAATGATCCTATAGTCTTCTGACCAAAGTCCTGTTCTTCTTGCCAGCAGATTTCACTAATCCCAACCAAATCCAATCTCAGCCTATCCATTTCTCCTTCTAAGTTTTCTAACCATCTACTGCCTAGCAGACTTCTAATATTCCACGCTCCGATCCGTAGAATGTCAGATTTCCTCTTAGTCACTTCTGTGATGTTAACCCCCACTCGAGTAGTCCCCACCCGGAGATCCGAACAGGGGACTATTTTACCTCCGGATTGGTATTTACAAGGGAGGAGGCCATCATCACATGTAATTATGCACAGAGTGGTGCATATCCTCGGAAATAGCATTATGGCTGTAGTTTCCCATTGCTTTCAGCCGTGCAGCAGAACGCTGTGTAGCCATTAGTTGGCTAATATTATCAATATCTTAACCGTATATAAGACAAGTAAAGAATTGATTTATTCTGAAAGGCTGCTACTCCCTTTCAGAATAAAGTAATAGAGCAATTCTACTAACAACATACTAACCTTCTACTAACAACTAAATACCAAAATTCTACTAACGAAAAATAATAAAAATATTAAAGTTCTACCAACAACAAAATACTACCACTAAAACAGTCTGTTGTTGTTTTAAGGGGCCTAACATCAAGGTTATCGGCCACTAAAACAGTCTGTCACCAGGCACACTCGCATGGACCCTCACACATCACAGGCTAATGAAACAATAAACAATATCTAATAAACAATGTAACTGTCACCAGACTCACTCAGAGTCACCCACTCACATGGACCCTCTCTCATCACTGCGTAGTCATATAGAGAATTTTCCACATTTTCAGATTTTGAAAAAATCATAAATAATTAATTCATGACCCACTTTTCTCAATTACGTTATTTTGGTGTGAATCCCTAATTTTGCATATATAATCATGCCATAGATAATAAACTAATGATTGAAACAGATTAGGTCTTTATTTTTCAATTGCCAGATGTTAGTAGAAGAAACTCTCTTTCTCTGGGCACTATTTTTTTTTATAATGTTATGCTTTGATGCTGAGATAAGAGCAATTTCACATGCACTTCATCAGTTATTAGGCAGAAACATTGATTATCAAAAATGCGTTATCATTACAGATTCAAAAGCAGCCATCCAAGCCATCTCGTCAAATTATAAGCCCCAAAATAAAGAACTTAAAGAAATTTTTTGTATGATAAAAACCCTTCAAAGACTCCACAAACAGATCTCATTTCAGTGGATCCCTTCTCATGTTGGAATAGCAGGAAATGAAGAGGCAGACAGATTAGCAAAAAAAGGTACCACACTACAACAACCTGTCAGTCAGACTGATTTTATGTCAGCAAAAAGGATCTTGAAAAATACTATCAAAAACAGGTATGAAGAAATGGCAAAGAAAACAGCAGAAACCAAATTATGGAAAGACATTGATGCTAAATGGGATCAATATAAATTAACACCAAGAAGAGAAGCTGTAGCCTTCTTCAGACTTAACACTGGCCACGACTGCCTTGCATCTCATCTGAAACGAATCAACATCCTGAGATCTGAAGAATGCACACTTTGTCACGAACCTGGAAGTAAAATGGATAAGGGGTACCTGCTACATTGCAACAAACTTGATGTGACTGCTAGAACTTCAGGAAACCTTACACAACTCTATTGGAACGCAAGAAAGCTGATGGATTGGAATCCGCGCTAGCCATAGGAAACAACAACAACGATTTTTTTTGTTAAATGCTACTTGAAAATTCTAGGATGGTTAGTGAGAAAATATTTTGGTATCGACTTTACGTTGGCGACTAAGGGAAAAGAAATGTTTATAAATGTTTGAAAATAGCTAGTTCTTAAGAGGAGGTGGTACCCACTATCTTAGCAATGTTAATTTTGCCTACTTCAGGTACACACTTTGTGATAACTATCAATAATATCACTTTGAAATTTGGTATACATACCGCATAAGGTAAGGTATTTTGCGCCAACGGTAGTTTTTAGACTTTGAATAATAACCCGGCTACCGGGTGAGTTAGCCGTGGTCGTTACGGCATGACTGCTGGCAGTCGCTCACATCCGGGAAGCGAGGAGGTTCGAATCCCCCCGCCGGCAACCTTGAAGATGGTCTTCTGTGGTTTCCCATCTTCCTTCCAGACAAATGCCGGGGTTGGTCCCTAACTATAGGCCACAGCCGCTACCTTCCAACTCCTCGTCCTTACATTCCCACTTTCCTTCCCATCGGTACTTGTAGCTCACCCATTGGGTAGCCGTCTCGAAGCAGCTACAAAACTGGCGAGCCGAACATGTCCTCGGACACTCCCGGCACTAAAAGCCATACGCTTAAAAAAAAAAACTGGCTGAATTCATTTTTTTTTTAACAGAAACCTATTTTTTATTGATATTTTAACACATTGTAGCCAAATAAAATCCACAGTTTTTAAGTAATGCTGTTAAGAAAACTCCAAAATGTGTAAATAGTACCTTTGCCTAAAAAAAAAAAAAAAAAAAAAAAAAAAAAAAAAAAAAAATCAAATGGAGAAAAACAAAAGAACAAGTTGAGATACCCTTAATGCAGGCTGTTCCAAATCCACGAGTTTGAGTACGAGTACATGCGAGTACTCAGCAGTGATGCTCGGAGTACGGTGGAGAGGGACTGGGGGTGATAGCCAATGCGTCACTGGACGAAGGTCATAGCACAAGTCTATGCACTTCCAGCCAGTCTTGATGTATCCACCGCAAAGTGACGGCAGCCCCCCACATCAGAGCTGTATTGCATGTTGCAGGTTTACTCACGTAAGGTGGTGAGTACTCCGCTGCTCACGGACGAGTTGCTCGGCTGGAACAGCCTGCCTTAATGCATACCAGCACCATATTCTGGATCATTGGGGTCATCAGCATCTTCCCTAGACCATTTCTGGTTTCTCACCATGTGGGTGTTAATTACAGTAAAATTGCTTGCAAAAGATTTTCTCTCTGAAGAACCAGGGGTACTTATGGAGGAGCATGATCCTACAGGTGACTTCTAACCTAACACTTCCTTCACTAACACTAGTATTTACACTATTTTCACTGACAATATTATTTGTAGACACACCTGTATTTATAGATGTGACTTTTCCTCTACCAGCACCTGCTCTTCGACCTTTTCGACTTTTGAAAACTGATTTCTTTCTAGGCATTATGAAGACTTGTTTACAAAACGTTTTCACACGAGGAGAACTAACAATGACCAGAAGAGGCGGGAATACATGACACAGGCTAGCCACAACACAAATGAACACAACAAAAACATTCCCTTTGGTGATGAACAACATTAATTTCACCACAGGAAGTAAAATATCAGTGTATATTTAAGCATTTGAATTCAATCTGAAAATGGTGAGTAACCTCATTTAAATAGTTTTTGAGGGCGTTAGGAATGATTGTGGCCAATCCTATTACTCTTACTGACATAATAAAATACACCTCAATATTTAAAATCCAGAATAAAAAAATTTAAACCAAACAAACCAGACCTTGGTATCGGATAGTATTCATAAGTTATAGCACTTCACATACTGCTCCCGCTCAGCGCTGCCTGACTAATTTGAAAGTTTGTTTACTAAGGCGATCCTTTTCTTACCAATTGCATTTGATGAAGGGTAGGCAAAGATTCTGTACATCCCCAGAGTTCAGCGTTATTAAATTAGTTGTAGGGTGAAGTTGACACAGTGAAGTAGTCCTTGTGTTCTTTATAAATTGTTTCAATTTATTATTATTAACTCATCATCATCATCATCATCTTGCACAGTTTCCAGCCACTGGCCGGGTCTGTTTGGAACACAAGCCTCTCCAACGTCTTCTGTCTTCCCACCATCTCTCAGCCTCCACCCTTGTCCAGTCTTCTCCTCTCTTCTTCACGCTTTCTTCCACCCCCTTCAGCCACCTGTCTCTCGGTCTTCCCCTCGGTCTCTTTCCTTCCCACTTCGTCTCATGTACTCTCCTGGGTATCCTCTTCTCCTCCATTCGTTTTACATGTCCATACCATCTAAGTCTAGATTTCTCTATACCATCCTGTAATGGTTCCTCCTTCATTAATTCTCTGGTCCTCTCATTTCTTATTCTGTCCATCTTTGTAGCTCCAATACTGCTTCTCAAGAACCTCATCTCACTGGCCTGTATTTTGCTCTTCTCCCTTCCTTTCATAACCCAGGTCTCCGAGGCATACGTCAGGATAGGGACATAGTACGCCCGATATATGATCTTTTTGCTGTTCTGAGGGACATCCTTGCTCCATAACATGCTTCTCACACTCCTCCGAAATGCTTCTGCCTGCCTCCCCCGCTCATTTATTTCTCTATCGTTTCTTCCATTATCTTGTATCAGGCTTCCCAGATACTTGAAACTCTCCACTTTCTTCAGCTGTTCCCCACCAATTGTTATTCCCGTTGTGGTTCTTTCCTTCTTCCTTGTTGTGATCACCATCTCACTCTTATTTATGCTAAATTTCATCCCATATCCTTGTATTATTCCTTCCCACACGTCCAACTGTTCCTGTACCTCCTCCTCCTTGTTTCCCCAAATCATCAAATCATCTGCAAACACCATTGCTTTCATCTTTCCGTCCCCAATTACTTGTGCCACTTGGGTCATTATGTCATCCATCACCACAATGAAAAGTAACGGTGACAGTGCACTTCCTTGTTTCAGGCCGTTTCTTTGTTCCAACCAGTCAGATCTCTCTCCTCCCACTTTCACACAGCTCACGCTTCCCTTGTACATCTCCTTTATCCTCTTTATAGTCCATTTCTCTACTCCTCTATCCTCCAGGGACTTCCATACTTTGTTTCTGCATACACTGTCATATGCTTTCTCAATGTCCAGGAAGGCCATCAGTAGATCTGTTCCATACTCATAGTGCTGTTCTTGTAACTGCCTTACAGCAAAAATCAAATCCACTGTGGACCTTCCTGCTCTGAAGCCATGTTGTTCTTCCCTCATCCCTCCTTCTATCCTTGTCCTAATTCTCTTTTCCAAAACTTTCTCGAAGATCTTTGCACAATGACTCATCAGTGTTATTCCCCGATAGTTTCTGCAATCTGTTCTACTACCTTTCTTGAAGATCGGGACAATGATTCCTTTTTTCCAGTCCTCTGGGGTCTTCCTTTCCTTCCATGCTGTCCTCATCACTCGGTACAGCCACTGTATCCCCACCTCTCCTGCTGCTCTCACCATCTCCACACTCAACTCATCCAAACCCAGGGCCTTCCCTCCTTTCATCTTGTTCACTGCATCTTCCACTTCTTTCCATGTTAAGTCCTTTTCTGTTTGCAGTTCATCTTCCTCTTCCCCGATTTCTTCTTCCTCACCATCTTTTCCATTTGGGTTCAGAAGTTCTTCAAAATATTCTTTCCACATTTTCTTCAGTTCTTCCCTATTTTCTATCTCTTGTCCCCTTTTGTTCACCATTCTAACATAATCCGTAGGATCCTTCCGCCTCTTATTTTTTACCATCCCATACAGGACCTTTTTTGTACCTTCACTATCCTCCTCCATCATCTTTGTCCACTCTTCCATCCACTTCCTTCTCTCCTCAGCCACCACTCTCTTCGCCTCCTTCTTTCTTTCCTGGTACTCTTCCCTAGTCTCTACCGTCCTGTTTTGATACCACCTCCTAAAGGCTCTATTCTTTTCCCTTACTATATCTTTTGTCTTCTCATTCCACCATGGTGTTTCCTTCCACCTCTTCTTACTACTTGTCCTCCCACATACTGCTTCTGCTGCACCCACTAGTGCCTTCTTAAATCTAGCCCATTCCTCTTCCACCCCTCTTTCTTCATCTGTTGGAATTCCTTCCTTTACCATTTTGAGGTACTCGACCCTTCTATCCCCTTCTTTCAGTTTCCATATCCTTATACGTCTTTCCTGGTTCTCAGTCCCTTTCTTCTCCTTACTCCCTCTCAGGTTCATTACCAGTAATCGATGGTCGCTATCCAGGTTCTCCGATGGTATAACCTTGATGTCCGTGATGTTCTTATTTAGTTCTTTCTCATACAGTATATAGTCGACCACCGACTTCCTGGTCAAGTCATCACTGTACCATGTGATTGTGTGGCTCTCTCTTTTCTTAAACCAGGAGTTCCCAACTAGCAGGCTGTTCCTCTGGCAGAAGTCCAACAGTCTCTTTCCTTCCTCATTTCTTCCACCCCAACCCTCTGGTCCTAGAACACTCTCATAACCTTGTCTTTCTTTTCCTACATGGGCATTGAGGTCCCCCATAACAATCATATTTCTTCCTACCAGCTGCTTCTGCAATTCCTCTTCAAACTCCTCCTTCTCTTCAGAGGCGCAGCCTACTTGTGGAGCATACACTTGCACTATTTCTACAGTCTCTCCCCTCAGTGCTACTTTCACTTTCATCATCCTATCACTTATTCTCCTCACTTCTTCTTTTAAACCATCTCGTACTACTACTCCTACTCCATTCCTCTTTCCCTCTTCGTTCCCACTCCAGTACAGTCTATAGCCTTTTCTCAGTACTCTCCTTCCTTCCCCTTTCCACTTTGTTTCTGCCAATCCCAATAAATCCAACTTCCTTCTTTCCATCATATCCACTATCTCCTCCGCCTTCCCCGTCAGCGTTCTTAGGTTTAAAGTTCCAAATCTTAGTCCGTGTGTACAGCCGTGTCGTCGTCTATTAAATACATCCTGTCCGAGGCTCGTTCCATTTTTGAAAGCATTTGGTTTGATCCACTACTGGCTTGCTGGGCCTATCGTAGCTTCACCAGAGCCCCGTTAGCCGTCACTTTTCAGGGTTCCTGTAGGACCTTCACAGCTACCGTAACGGTCCCGGGGCACACAAGTCCCCACTGTACTTCGCCCCTACAGGCAATCCCCTACTTTGTGCCGTTGCCCGTCTCCCACGACGTGGACGAGGGGTTGGACTTATGGGAGACTATTATTAACTATGGGTACAGAAACTAGAAAGTGGAGAATTATTGGCAAAATGAACAGTAAAAAGCAATTTATAGTAGTTGACTGATAATTTTTAATTATTTCTTGAAGAAAATGAATGTTACCAAGGCAGTTGAAATGAGAGAAGCTACTGAGTGTTCAAATCGTTTAAAATATAAAATAAGAAAGGATAAAATGATAGGTCCTCTGAGAAGGCCAGGAAAAAAAATGAGGGTAATGAAGTATGATGGAATCTGTCACATCGTTCATTCATTGTTCTTTAAGAACATGCCATCAACATTAAACATAATTTTAAGCAGGGTATACTGCGATGATACTCTACTAAATTTTCTTAGGTCCTCTTAAAATAAGATATCTTCATGACAGAGGGCTTGAATATGTTAGAAGGGCCAAAAAATGTGCCCTGATTGACAGGGATTGTTCGGACTATACAACCCTACTTCCTAAGTATTTAAAACTTTCAACTGGTTCAATTTCTCCTTCTAATTTTATTTCAAGTTTTTTCACCTTCTCCGACTAATACCATACTTTGTTGTTTTCTTAATTATTTTCATCATATATGTTTTACATATTTTATCCAAGTCTCGTAACGTGTTACTTGTCTTTTACTCTCCTATTTAGGAATATTATTATTCATAATTGATCTGTTTTGACAAATTTAGTTAAAGTTTAAAATCATTAATCACTTCCGTCGAGTCAATACTTTGCTGTTTATTGTTTATTTACCCTTATTGTCAGTACATGTTTCGAGGAATTTGAATCTAGCCCCTTCATCAGTTTATTGTCTCTCATACAGCCAGTCAATTGAAGGATATTGAAAAATTAATGAAATGTGAAAATTACATGAAAATGAATGTAGTGAACATTCTCACATTTCATTAATTTTTCAATGTCAATCAATTGACTGGCTGTACGAGACAATGCGCTGATGAAGGGGCAAAATCTTTCTGGATTCAAATGCCTCGAAATATGTACTGAACAATTAGTGTAAATAAACACTCAACAGCCTAGTATTGACTAGACAGAAAAGTGTGTTAAATTATTTGAAACTATAACTTCTACTCTCCTCCACCTACAATATCATCTGCAAATCTAATACATTCAAATCTTTTTCCACCTATACATACTCCCCTTTATCCGTCAAAACATTCCTTAATCATTTCTTCTAAATAACTTGCATATTAAATACAATAGGTGACAAACAACATACTAGTCTCACTCCCTTTCCCATTCCTGTTTCTTTTCTCATTTCCTTACCAATTTTAACTCTTACTTTTTAAGATCTTTAAAAGGGTTTACTTCTTTCTTTCTAGTTCACTCCAAGCTTTCCGAGTACCACCATTAATTTTTCCCATCTCACACGATCAAAAGATTTTCATAATCTATTTAACATTGTATATTGTTGGTGAAATCGGCCTCTGCCGGTATCGACCACCATCCTGATTGAGAGGCGCAACTAGTGTTTTATGATCTGTTCATGGCAACGACACATTTTAACAGTTCAGGAATTTTGTGATCAGTTGAATTAAATTTAATCGAGCGTTACGTTTCATTGCCGCTTTAAAACCTCTTAAAAGGTTATGGATCCAGAACGATTGGCGCAGATTTAAATAAACTGAAAACTGGAAACAGAGGGATCAAATCGACACACAAAGAAAAGAACGCGTCGAGTTGGCAGACATCTTGTTCTCAGGAGAAACTTCTGGACATCGACAAAGGGAGAAGGATCAAACACCGTCTTCTCGAATATTGTGTGTGATTGTGTGCTTGATCGTTAGTGAACAGTGAAAAAGCCAATCGCAAGTGTTTCGGACAATAACACGTGATGCGAGTTTTTGGCTTATCGAGAGTGTTTCGGACAATAACACGCGTCGCGAGAAAATTTGCTTATCGTGAGAGTTGTGTACAAAAGCGCACAACACGATATTTCTTAGGCCTATTTGGGAGTGTTTCGGACAATAGCACGCGACGTAAAGTGTATGGCCGGTTGTGAGTGTTTCGAACAATAACACGCGACACAGCAAATTTATTGTTAACAATCGTGAGTGTTTCGGACATTGACATGCGGCACGATTGAAGTGAGACAATGAATTCAAACGGTGTAGTGCGCATCGAGGCCTTAGGGCGCGATAATTACGACACCTGGAAGATGCAAATGCGTGCCATACTAATAAAGAATGACGCGTGGGGTTATGTCAGCCGCCAGATCGTCAAACCCGAGCCGGGTGAGGACAATGCAGCCCAAGTGACCGAGTGGACGACTAAGGATGAAAAGGCCATGTCAGACCTAATCCTGTCCATCGGACCTAGCCAGCTGAAGTTGGTGAAGAACTGCAGGTCATCAAGCGAGATATGGCAAAAACTTGAGGATACGTTTCAGTCAGGCCACGTTGTTGAAGAGTCTAACCTTGCAAAAGATGACTGAATGTGGCGACATCCGTGAGCACCTCAACAACTACTTCGACTGTGTCGACAAGTTAGCCGACATGGACGTAGTTATCAACCCAGACCAACTTACCATCATGATGCTGTACAGTTTGCCGGCAAGTTTTAAAAACTTCAGAATTGCCATCGAGAGCCGGGACGATCTACCAAAGCCTGAGAATCTACATACGAAGATAATCGAAGAACACGATGCCCGAGTTGCCTAGTCGTCTTCGATGGCAGATCAAGGCACCATTTATGTGAAGAAGAAAGGTCCTTCAAGGAAACCACAGTCGAAGCCTCAAAACAAAAACAATGGCAATTCCAGTGGTAAGAGTGACAAGGAGAAATCTTTTCCGTACAAATGCTCAAAGAGCGGAATCCAAGGACATAAGGCAGCGGACTGGAATGTCAAAGTCAACAAAAACCAGCTGTCGGACGCGTCACTCTTATCAGTCGAGGAACATGATACGTGTCAGATCGCGACGAGCAGTGTCGAAAACCCGAGGTGTCTTGACAGTGGGTGCACGTCTTATCTGTGCGGCGATACGACTGTGTTTACAGAGATGGACAAGGGTGAGACTGGCCAACTGAAGTTAGCAAGCAGCGCAACCGCAGAGATAAGGGCCCGAGGAACTGCAAAAATTGCAACAAGTGTAGATGGTATGACTGCAACGTTACTCTCAATGAGATTTTGCACGTTCCCGAGATCCCAACTAATCTCTTATCCGTCTCGAAGACGACAGACCGTGGTTTCTCGGTCATTTTCGGCAAAGAGAAGGCTGAAGTTTTCGACCAGAATGGACTGACGAGGTTAGCTGCAAAGCGCAAGGACAACTGTACTACGTACAGGGCACCCCGCTGGAAAAATGTCAAAACGCAGTGTCAGAAGCTGAGCGCGACGAGAATGTTGCGCAGCTGTGGTATCGAAGGATGGGTCACGTCAATTTTCGTTATCTCGATGCGGCAGTGAAGAGCGGATCCATTCGAGGTGTGCAACTGAAAGGGAGATGTGGAGATCTAACTTGTGACATTTGCACGAAATGCAAAATGATTCGAATACCCTTCCCGAAAGAGTCAAATCATGTGACTGGTCAACTCTATGTTATTCACACAGACGTTTGTGGCCCTGTGGGTGTTATAAATTTTTCATCCAGACAAACTATTGTACTTGCGAGTATTGAAAGTAGCACGTCAATAGTAATGTTCCCAGAACTCATAGATTTGCATGTTTATATACAAAAGCACAGCCTACACATGTAATTTGTGTGCTCTATCTTGCAAGAAATGAGAGCTTACTGATTTAACGTCAGTACGAACATATATCTACAACAATCATCACCAAAATATACTTTTCCCCCATCAAAATTTAAATGCTTAATTTCCAATCATTCAAGATTGGACCTTGTAAAACTAAAATTCCCTGAGTGTCATTAAAATACCCTGAGTTTTCCAGGATGCAACTGGGAAATCTATCTTTACAAACCGCAATGAATTTATTCAGAACGAAAATAACTCCAATAGTGACATACGGCATTCAAATAACTTGGGATCATTTGACACAAAGTAACCTTCGAGAGATAGAAAGAGTTAAGTCTACTTTCCTAAAGAAAATTCTGCACTTATCAAAATACACGCCATCTCGTCTAACGTACGTACTAGCAAGGGAGACTTTCTTCATAGAAGACCTGCGTTTGGAGAACTCCCTACCATCAACAGTGCAATACCAGAGACTGATCGAAGAACTAAACCTCAAGCGTAATGACATATGGCCTGATTTCTACTCCACAGAAGCTCTTATGTCGACGGACTGGATGAATGCCAACTTTGAACTGCGGCATACGATCACCCGTTTTGCAGTCCACGGTTTTCATTTTAAGATATGCACAGCAAGAGAATTTCATGACCCAGGCCCCCAATGCACCTGCTCTCTGTGTGGTAGTGCTTGTGATAGATATCACGCCATTTCCTGCGCCCAGAGGAAAGTATCGCTAACACGCTTCTGCTGCGAATAACTATATATATAGCAAACAGAACCTGTCAGACACTTTGTATATAGACACTTTGATGAGTAAGATTTAAGTTATTAGTATTAGTTTTGTATCTCGGCATGGCTATTTGCTGCAATAAATGATTATTATTAGTTTTCCAGGATTAAAAAATTCCCTGAGTATTCCCTGTTTTCCCGAGTAGTAGACACCCTGTTCAAGATAGTGAAACTTTTCTACATATCTTTATTCTACATGAAATTGTGCAAGTTTTGTCTATAGTAAAATTGTAATTTAATATTTATTTTTACATACACGTTGCCCAGAACTTTTGGATTATTTTGAATTATTTTGCATTTGTTGGATACTTCACTCATACTGCTTCAGGATACTAAATTGGTGAGTTTATTTTCCTACTATAGTATTCTTTGTCCTTTTCTGAATAAAATGGCATGTCATACATAAATATTAATTGGCAAACAACATTTCTTAGGCTATTTTTAAAAGTTGCTTGCAAAACCCCCCAGGAATGTTTGCCGCTTGAAGGTAAACCGCTTACCGGTTCCAGGGTTAAAAGGTAAGGTTTAGACAGTAAATTAAAACATTAAACTAAGAATGAAATCGTATACAACGTGACACAGTCCAATCATCGCTGAAGTGTGTGCCTTTTTGGAACATCGGTTAATTGAAATTAAAATTGGGATTTGGTTTACTTGCGACGAGGCAAGGAGAAGGGGGAAATGCCATACAGTATTTGGCTTCAATTTCTTTGTGTGTGTGTGTTTGAAATGTTTTAGGTTATGTGATTTGGTTTTATATCGGATTTTGTGTGATTTAGTTTACACAATGTGGTGCATCGCTCTGTGTTAGTGAATTATGCTAACTTTGTGAGCTGTATTCAGTTTTCTTTCGTCAGGGTGAAGTTCCGATTTACTGTGACGTATTCGCCATTTTGTTAATGTTTTATTTTGTGGCATGCTTGCTGTTGGTGTTTTTGATTAACATTTTCTGTGTGGGATGGGATGTGGTTGGCTTTGCTCCATTCTCCTTGAAACATGGTTACCTTGAAATAGCCTGAATTTTTTTTACTGTAAGTTTTGACGACCCTCATGGTCAGGCCATGTTAGGTTAGGAGACAGTCTAGGATTGGACGTGTCATCATGACACTGTGTGTAGTATTAAGCATTTTACCTGAAACATTTGTAACTTAACTTAAATATTAATATACTTGTCTTTTGGTCTTTTGGCAACTTCATTTTGGTTTTGGTGTGAAATAATTGGATTATACTTCGTAATTTCAACTTGAGCAGATCACAAATAGATAAATAAATTTTTATTTTATAGTAAACCTATAAACATTCAAATCATCATCATGATTTTTAAAAGAAGTGCACTACTACAAGAATGATAAAGACTTAAATTGAACAATGTTCATTAAGCTATCAGTGTCCCAGAATCACTTTCTATGTGGAGCAAGTTAAATGGAGCATGCACATCTCAAAGTTTGTTATGAACAGTACATTTTAAACTAAATTAGTTCTTTAGGACAAGTGTTCTTATTACTGGTACCATGTTTCAGATTTTAAATTTGTCAAAAGGTGCTGAAGAGGATTTCAAAGGCCTAGAACTTGAAACCTTGTACACCATTTAACCAATTGACTAGGTGGAAATCTCATAAATCTTGTAAATATTTGTTTGACTATATCAATCCAGGTTCATATGGAAATATTAAACCACCCCGAGAAAACTTTTCAATCCAACTATTGTCACAGTCATCTTGGAAACAGTGGTGTATTTATATATACATTATATATACAGTATTGTGGTTTTTCTTCTTTGATCTTCTTCACATAATCGTCACACCCTGCTCCCCCCCCCCCCCACAAATCTTAGGATAAAATATGCAATGATTATGCGAGGAAATTTGAGACTTGACATTGAGATGTCATAACTAGAAAATAATGCAGCCTTGCGATACATCATCATGGTCTTCATTTCCCGTTTCCAGTTTCCTGAGTTGGGTTGTGAATTAACGTCCTCCATTGTTGCCTGTCCCTCCACCACTCCTCTCCTTTTTAAAGTACATCTTCAGGTCTTCATCCCCTCTTCTCTATGCACTCCCAGACTGTATCCGTCCATCTCTTTCGGGGTCTTCCTCATGGTGTTGCATCCTTTTACATTTCATTGGGACATCTCTGTTCCAAAGAATACTCCTTACACTCTGATAAAATTTGCTTGCATTTTGTATTCTCCTTCCTATTTCCTCCCTTATCCTTCCATCCTCTGCGATCACACTTCCCTGATACTTGAAACTCTTAACCTCTTCTAGACCTTCCCTATTTAGTTTTATCGTTCCTCTTCCTTTGTTCCTCTTGACAATTACATTGTCTTGCTCTTCTCTGTGCTTACTTTCATCCCAAATGGTGATACAAATCATGATAAATTTGTTCAGTTCTGTGTTTATTAGCAGAATGTTCTGAACTGTAACGTCTTAAGATATTTTTCTGTTCATTTTGGTATGGAGAAGGAGTAATATTCCATCCTGTTCCAAGCTGCTATACCAGTACAGGCTCAGCCACCGTCCCTGTTACTGGATTCGGTTTCACATTCACTTCCGTTCCAGGACAGGCAACGTTACGTAATGGAACCGACAGCAGTAATGTTACCACTTGGAAATAACATTTGTGAGAATGGAACTTCTTTTGTTACACATTATGTTTTGTTATGGGTCCTGATTTGATCCGACTTGTCTCCTGACCTTGCATAGTAAGATACTGACTTAACCCGATAGGTTTGTAAATGGTCGCATCCTTGAGAAGTATACCGGTAAACAGAAAATTTAATGTCAGATCCATTGAAAGGGCTGACAAACCCAGAGTGCTTTTATCCCCTCTCAACAGAGGACTGAATCCACAACACAGGACTAAATAACTGCCCCACTATTAGGAAATCAAGATTCTTGTGCTAGTACTGACAGATGCCATCCTGACTGGATTTTCTCAGCTTCTGACATTTCACTCTTTAATCTATCCCATGCAAATTAGGTTACTTCAAGTTCTAACTTACCTATCCCAATGGTAGACCATAATAATTATAGTAGCACCCTACTATAGACATTCCAACAACAGTATAATGAACAGGTTCTACAAAATATTGATAAGATTCCCTCTGAAAAATTATTACTCCAGCCAGTCAACACAATATATTAATAAAAACTATATTACTGGTACACATTTCAACTAAAATCTAGTCTTCAACAGCCAAAAATTAAAATTAAATAAAAAATCACAATCACATTAAAAAATATGATTCATAAGTAAAAATTAAGTTTATTTCACTGTTCATATTATACTTCTTCTCAGTTCCAGTTTTCACCCACCACATTACTGTATTAAAATATTGACCTTTGTTAGTAACACATTAAAATACAGATACCGTAGTTAAATTATTTCAGTTTGTACAAATTTTATAAAAAGGAAGTTTATTATGGTGTTTGAAGCCATTTTCAGTGTTGCCTTAGTTAACGAAAGCGTGATGCTTTTCAGTCGGTCAACACGATTGTACCCAAATGCGATGGGTTATTCCCTAATCCGGAAGGGAGACTTAATTCTGTTTACTCTCTAATCTTACTTGATTTTCTGTTGTCAGTTAACCCAAAACAAGTCCGAATTTCTAGTTTTACATCAAAGTGATGAGTAAAATTACTTATAGTGTAGGTCTTGTAGAGCCAAATATTCGTTTCCTATTGTCACAACAGTTGAAATTGTGCTGTTACTAACGACACAGGGCATATCTCTATCCTCACCACCCTCAAATTTGTCTATTTAGTGCCTGGAAGGAAGGAGTTGGTTCGCTGACTCTCGGCAGAGCGCTCCACCGAACAAGGTAAGAAGTTGTCTGCAAGTTGTGTTGGTATGCTTATAGAGAGCGTGCATGTCGACTGTCTGCCAAGATGGTAGGTTTGCTTTGTTGATGGTCGTCTAAGCGACAATTGTTAATTTTTTAACATCAACTAAAGGAGTCTAAAAATGATCATCGAACCGAGAAGATGTAGTTGTCCATAGGTGAAGGTTCCCTTGAAAGGCTGATAGCCTGGGGGCTATTAGCAAGCATCGTCATTACTGAATAAAATCGTCGAGTAACTGTACCATTGAAGAAGTCGGAAACAGCTGTTTATTTGAAATATTTATCATTTATTTGAGGATGGCAAAAATATAGGTCTTGGTCTCTCTTGCTTGGAAGAATGGTATCGTGTTTAAGGTATTGGAAGGGGTCATCTTATTGTGGAAGGATCTGCGGAATGATGAAGGTTCTATTTATTATAGGTGACATAAGGTCACTATGGAATGTTGCATTGTATGTCAGATGTCGGAAGATTTGTTAAGTTGTTAGCAAGTTTGTAAGTATGAGGAGAGTGATAAAATGACGACTGAAAGTTACGTAACACCTTATAATGTTTTGTGGTGTGCGAGGCCAGTGCCTGGGAATGCTTGTTTAACCCTCTAAGCGCCAACGTCCTTTTGAAAGCCCGTTTGGTTTTCATCTGAAAAATGCCAACGTCCTTTCAAAAGGACGTTCAGTATATATTTTTTATTATTAAGAGTAACAGTAATTTCCTTTCAGAATTTCTCAATATAGTTAGTTAAAGACTTACTGTTTTCGCAATAAAGAGCCTCTTTTAATTTTAATGCCATTGTTTCAGTGTATCATTCCAATCAGCAGGCATATTTTTTGGCGCGCTTTACTTGGCGCGGCATCAACACTAACAGTCTTGCTGTGCACGTTGTCTGCTCTGTGTCTAGTTGCTCTCGATCTTTTACTTGTTCATTTTTTTCATTGCTGTGAAAATGAGTCGATCTCCTGTTAGTTAGAACACTATTCGTAATATGATCGAAGAAGAATTTTTGGTTATTATTATTATTATTATTTTTATTATTATCAGTATTATTATTGTTATTATTATTATTATTATTTGTAATATGTTATGTAAGTGTTATGTAAAAGAAGTTTGTATTGTATTCCGTAAGTATTGACATATAAACCAAACGAATGTAATAGGACTTGTGTTGTATTTTTGGCTGATTTGAATATGTAAATTAATTATTTTTATTACAGATTTATTTTAGGTTCAAAATGAATGAAATTTTCAATATAGCTTCATAATAAGTCGTACTATTCAATAAGTAGGTTCGCGATGTATAAAAATATTTTTGTTCTACCAAACTTTTATTGCTAAACTTTGGTTTTGTTTTATTTTTAATTAATATTTTTGGGTTCTGGCTGCCAAATGTTTACAAATGGTCATAAATGAACTGAGTAAGGCTTTATTCGTATAGGCCATCATATTAGTAAACAAATAACGAAAATTTCAAGTTTCTACCTATAATAACAGCTGAACTATGAGTGATCAAACAAAAGCTTGCAAAAAACGAAAACTGGCCTTGGCGCTCAGCGGTAGGCAAACCGTAATAGCACGCGGCGCTCAAAGGGTTAATATGTCAACTGTATGTAATCACGTAAAATGGTTGGCTAACATTTTGTCGAGTGGTCTTTAGGTTTTTCTTGCTGCGTGAAAATAGTGTAATTTGGTTTCCCTCCTAAGACCACAGTAGTAAGTCCTATTATAGGTCTGTTTTATTTTATTTTATTTTATTTAGCATGTTTTGTAATGAGATCTCAGGCCATGATGATTGCTGTTAGTATTTCCTTTGTTTGAAATTATCTTCTGTTGGTAGCGACCAACCATTGGCGAGTGTCAGCTGATATGTTGGACAGTAGAATAACGACGGCAGCCATGTTACAAGTTTGGTGACTAGAAACTGAGCTCGGTGTTTTATGATTAATAGGAGTTTGATAAAAGGAATTATCTACACTATTATAATTGATATTATATATATATCGGCAATGAGTAAATGTTTTGGAAGAGTTACTGGAATTTCTGACTGCGTGTATTATGAGATGACATGTGCAGAATTCATGGATTAGTTAGCCTAGGCTATTCGTTTGTTTCATATGGCCTGGAAAGAAATGTACTGCTACGAACGGAATGTCTATCTCAGCTCGTCTAAGATTTCAGTTGAGGATTTTATTTATTAATTAATCACAAGGAATTATTGAAGGAAACATCTTGTAGGCTATTGATGTAATGTTTCGTCTTAGATGGTCGAAAAATAAGATGAAAGCAGTAAGGTACTATGACTTTCTGTCCTGAGAGTAACTCACCTAGATATTCAGGTTCGTGTTCATTTCCATGTCTTGCTTTTTATTATGTTTATTGTTTATGTGATTTTTGATTTATTTATGTATGTACCTTGAAGTTTGTAATAGAGGATGCTTCTACCGGAGCACCGGTGTTTCCTTTCTAGACTTAGACTCAATAACTCTTCTCAAATAAGTGTACCTCGGGCTATGGTAGCAATTTGGTCCAGTCCTCCCGCTTCCAATTAAGGGTGTAATGTTTAAAACGGTGTAGAAGTTATTTCGGCCACTTAAAAAATTATTGTCGGAATAAATTAAACCTGAGATAGAAAAATATGGGGTAAGATGGGGAATAATAAAATTAAAAAAGAAAGGAATATTTTCCCCGTACAATCACTTACATATACTGTATGTGGCAGGTGCCCATCGTGTCCCTATCCCCTAAATGAACTAAAAACAATATTTGTCCTCCTTTAATCACCCCTTAAAACATCAGCCATTCGCTGCCAAATCCACAAAATGTGCATATTGTTTTGGATAAATGATCTTGCAATGTAGCATACATTATTATTAAAGATGAAATGAAAATCCACAGCCTGCTTCCAGTCTCCGACTGGGTCAGGAATGGAATGAATGAAGCCCCCATCTAGCGGCGAGGATATGGACTGTGCCGGCTGCCGAGGCCTGACGCACTCCTCTGGGGCAATGATTAAATGAATGACAGATGAAATGAAATGATAGTGGGGAGTGTTGCTGGAATGAAATGTTGACAGGGAAAACCGGAGTACCCGGAGAAAAACCTGTCTGCCTCCGTTTTGTCCATCGCACAAATTGTGCATATTGATGAAAACAAACTGTCATTCACAAAACTTCACAATGGATGATCCCCGATTTGCACAAGAAATTACGTGGTATCTACTACATTGCACCCCGCATAATTTACATACGCAGGATTCATCAGGCTCATGAAAGTATTCGGTATTACACTGTTTATGGTGATACCCATGTACCGCCATCGAATTGACAAAGTGTCGCAAGATGGCCGTTATTTTTGCGTCGAATAATGTCATAGCAGTTCCCAAAGAGAGCTTCGTGATTGTTTTGATATCATACATGGCTTTGGTAGCGGCTATTGCTCGAGACTTTTATGTGAACTGTGTAGGCTCTTGCCATAAGAATAGTATTCAAAGTGGATAGGGCTGAATCCTAAATACAATCCAAAATCTGTTCATACCATAGATCTTTTCATTTTCATTTTCAAGTCCAAGGGAGATTTAAGAAAAACTGAAATATCTAAAATTCAAATTATTAATGATCAAATACTAGGTACAAGTTTTTCGGGCTTGTAGGCCGTGGTCCAGACAGGATATCTCCTGATTTTTCACCGGAAACTGCGTCCGGCATTGTCAAGGGTTCCGCTCCTTTCCTTGGTCAGCAGTGGAATGAGGAAGAGGCTTGAAATAATGGGTAACGGTTTGTAGTGGGGTATTGTTGTTTGAATATGACAGTTGGATGGGTGGATCTTGGCGATGGACTAATGGCTGGAAGGTAATTTTGGATCTTCAAATTAGGATGGTGAGCAGAGCGTTCTCTTCGCATTCCGGCTGGATCGTCTGGTCTCGTGTACATGTCGTGGGGTGCGATACGTGTTCCGGCTTCGGCGACCAAACTTGTGAGGGTCAGGTGTTCCCTGGGCGACTGCCGGGCTGAAGCGGGAAGGTTCTTCAGGTTGACGTGTGAGTGATATTTTGGCCTTGGTGTCCCTATGGGCCTGGATCCATGTATTACGCACATGTTCAATTTCTTCCTTTCGATTGAAATTGTCTCGGTGTTTGAATATTTCTATGGCTTCCCGTTGCAGCCTGGCGTGGTAGTGTGTGGTCGTGGAGAGTATCTGGTGAAACGTCGGGAGATATCCTGTCTGGACCACGGCCTAGAAGCCCGAAAAACTTGTACTTAATTATGAATGCCGGCAGTGAAAGCCTAAGCTGTCATATCAAATACAGTCGAGCTTCCATAAGTCGAACTTCTATATCTCGAATTTTCTATAACTCGAAGTAATTTTCATTTCCCGGCGGTATCTTATCTAATTCACATGTTACATTTGTTCTATAATTCGAAGTTCAATTACTCGAATATTTCGATAACTCGAGGAATATTTAATTCCCCAAGCGTAAAATGTTTTTCTATATCTCGAAGTTGGGGAGAAAATACAATTGCCTTGAAGACTGGAGTTGTGACTTGGGGCTTGGAATATGAGATTTTTGTTCACCTTGGGTACGGTACGGTACTTGGAGAAGTTATTTCTGTCAGTATTGTGTGGTCTGCTACATTCCAGAGCAGCCTGAGGGCAAGGAGACGGGTTTGGAGGTTTGGGTCGTTGTACACCTCAGACAATAACAGTAAGAGGGAAAGTCCGGCTACTTATGGCATGCCCGCACCCTTCGTGTCCTTGGCCGATAAGCCTGGTGAGAGAGCACTGTCCGGTAGTTTCTGACCTACTGTGTAAAATCAGTAATGCAAACACCATGGAGAAGAAGCGTGTTCTGAAATGTTTAAGTGCAAGTGAAAAATTAAAGTTAATTTACAAAGTGGAAAAGGGTGTGAGAAGGAAGAAAGATATTGCGGTGGAATTCGGCATTCCAGCTAACACGCTGTCAACGATTGTGAAAAATAAAGACAAGACTTCTAGTGCTATTCAGGAGTCACGTTTCTCATCGGAGAGGAAACGTTTTAAGAGCTCAAGTTACCCTCAGTTGGAGGAAGCTATGTTTAAGTAGGTAAAGTGTATGAGGGACAAAAACATTCACTTCAAGGCTCCATACTTCGTGAAAAAGCACATAAATTTGCTGAGGAGTTAGGCTAGTAGAGGATGGCTAGATAAATTTAAACATCGAAACGGAATTGTGCAGAAAGTTAAGTCAGGTGAAAGTGCTAGTGTATCTGAGGTTGACTGTGAAGACTATCGACGAGACGTTCTACCAACTCTACTGGCAGATTACGACCCTCGTGATGTTTTCAATGCCAATGAAACTGGTCTGTTTTTTAAATGTTTGCCAGAAAAGACCCTCGCATTTAAACGGGAAACATGTCACGATGGGAAAAGAAGCAAGGAAAGAGTGACATTAATGGTTAGAAAACTTCGTGGAGAACCGGGTGTTGCAGAAAAGGAAGCAAAAGAAACTGACGGACTTCTTTTCAAAGATTTGAATTTGTAAGTACTGTAAAATGAAAATGTACTAGTAATACTGTATAACTGTGTACTAGTTTAACAAAATAGATACAATGTAGTAGAATGGATTGAAACTTGTAAATAATTAATACGATAGCATTAAACGCTAGATGGAAGGCCCATAGGAGAAGTTCTAGTAACAATAATATTAGAAGTAGCAACAGTTGTCTATTCGTATATTTATAGTACTGTAATGGTATCCCTCCCGCTTGTTTCTTTTCGTTTTGAAAAAAATAATTCTATATCTCGAATTTTCGATATCTCGAAGTAATTTTTATCTCCGAAGGCACTTCGAGATAATGAAGTTCGACTCTACTAGCATCACAACCGCTAGTGAACAATTATTGCTACTCAGGATGTAAAGAAACAAGCCAATGAAGTGTAAATTGATACCATTTCTTACCTTATAACTGGCCGATAACCTAGACGTTAGGCCCCTTAAAACAACAATTATTACCTTATAACAAGTTCAAAATATTTCTACTACACAAATACTGTTCCTTCAGTAGAATGCTTCTACACACAGGAAGTTTTAGCACAAACAGAGGACACCATCAGAAAGTACTATGGATACTTCTTAGTTCCAGAAGAGAAGAACTCAACAGCAATGGGTTTTGCCGGTGACAAAATAATTGGTAAAAGCAAAGAATCTGCTTTAGAACTGTTAAAAACAGCCATTGGAAAATAAAATTGGGCTATCTATAAATCCGAGCTAAACCATAATACATATCTCTAAAGGTAACCTTAAAGACGACCCAGTGGTTATCGATGATACAATTGATAAGTATCATCTAATCGCTAAAACAAGGAGACCGATTTGCTCATTAGAAGTGCTAATGAAGAAATTCTTTTACTGCTCACCTACAGTACGTCCCAAGCTCAATACTCTATTCAGAGAAAAGGTTTAAAGGCCTTAGTCTAGTCTGCACAGCACAAGAATCCCATCTCCAACACATAAATGTGTAGAATTCTTGAATTGTCAGGTAATCCTTACATTTTTGCCACTCACAATCTTAGGAAAGGAAGTGTGAAATGTTTCTCAGACCTTGTCATTGAAGAAAACTAGCTTTTGCAATGTTTTTCAGACCTTGCCATTGAAGTAAACTAGCTATGGAATAAAGAAGAGTTTTCATGTAGTGAATGACGGGAGGCTGTTAAAATGATGCTAAAATTTCCACTGTTCGATCCATTCCAGGTAGGTCCCAGGACGGTAACCTCTGTACGAAATTTCTCAGAGATCTAGAAACCCTCGCACACATTCTGGGAGCCTGCCTGCATGGATGGACAAGATCTGCTCAACAATAGTTGATTAGTTGAGAGGAAAAGTCCTCCATGTATTTGAAGAAGCACATAGCTTGGCAACTGATGGCAACAGACTAATTTGCTTGCCACTAAAGAACACTCCTCTGTACGATACATAATACATCCAATGTCCACTTTGAGAGCTACAGTAAACAGCCTGCCGATGTTGACTTAAAGAGTTAAAAAAAAAGGTGAATTAATTATTTCAAAACATTCCTAACTTTTTAAATGATGTCCTTTAGTGAACTCCAATTTTTAACCGTATACTTTGCCTTGGAATAATTAATTCCCAAAGGGTCCAAAATATTATTTTCTCTAAATGAGCTTAATAATACATCATCAAATTTCAAATATTTCAAAAATATTGATCAGGTTAGCTCCATTCAGTATTGCCAGCATTTCGCCCAGAGTACCAATGGTACATGGATCAATGTTTTGAAATATTTGAAATTTGACGATATACTTTGTCTTTCAGGCAACTGGGAAGCATGTGAAGTGTTTGAATAAATATTAAGCAAGGTTTGAAATGAATGAAAACAATATTTTGGCATTGTGTCGATATCTAAAAAAGATTCTCCACCAGCAATACATACCTGGTAAACATCCTCTAGTACATGACACAAGTACAACAAACAGCCACCAGGTGGATCATTCTCAACATCTTCCTTACTACGACCTTTTTCAGGATGGATGTTGGTGAGTGCATGGCACATCCCAGGTTGATGTGCACAGCATGTGCCCAGCAGTTTAATGAGAGATATCTTCAGAGAGGTGGTTTCCAGTCTCGACTTCAGCAGGTTTACAAACAGTTCTCTGATGCTAGATGGTGTCATTCCCACGCATGGTAGTAGCATTTTTGGATGATGCTGATAAAAATGAAATAAGAAGAAAAATTTTGACTACCACCATAGTATACAATTATACAGTATATACATTAACCTTTGTAAAAATTGTAAAACCAAGAAAGAATGACCAAATGAATCTTACGGAACAGAGTACCATTATTAGGATTGCGAAGAGTTGGCATACAGCAGCAACCTCTCATGTTTGAACAGAGAGATCAGTGTTAGGCCAAAGTAAGTCAGTGAAGAGCCCTCAAATGAAGTGGCATGGTAAAGCAAATGCGAGTAGGCATTGTAGACATCAAAGGACGCAATATCAACAGCATGTAAGAGAGTTGGAATGGGGAAGAATTATTGATTTTGGTCATACTGCAAGTTTTCGGGTTCTTTGATGATGCGTGTGAGGAACCAGTGGATGGAAGAGGATTGTTCACAGCAATAAGCAGGTACTGGACCACGAACATGGCCACAGCATGGAATGACTGACATCTTGTTTGCATGACTTTAACGGACCCTACTGCTTTGTCTATATTGAAGGATAAACTCTGGAGTACTCAAATTGGTATGGAACTGTCCTTGTTGATGGTTCAATATAGATTCCTGTAGGCTGGACTGGTGACACTCATGCTATTGTGTCAGTTTCTATTGTCCGGAAACCACTAATGCCTCAGCCTGCACACCAAGAGTGCAGTAATGGCTCAGGGCACCAGGGCACCATTGGATACAACATAATATGTTATGATCTTGACTCCGGGGTGCACGAAAGGAGCCTCCCCGAAGATTGTGACACAAGAGCAATCAGGCGTACCCTGGGCAACGTCAGAAAATGATTAAAAATAAACTGACGGCTGATCCTTTCACTATCAATTCAATTAAAACCAGTGGTCCTTTATCAAGGCCAGCACTCGTAGTTATGTCCATAAACATCGAGGGACTATCCAGCCAGAAAGAATATCTACTAGCAGATCTGTGCAGCCAATGTAACTGCGATGTCATTGCTGTACAAGAAACTCATAGAGGACCATCAGGACGAAGACCGAAAATCAAAGGTATGAGACTTATTCTGGAACGTCCACACGATAATTATGGTAGTGCAATATTCTGTAAGAGCGGATTAAATATCACGTCTGTTGCTTTGTCTGAGGAAAACAACATCGAAATCCTCACTATCGAAACAGCGCAGTTCTCTGTAACATCTGTTTACAAGCCACCCAAAGAGAGCTTTGTGTTTAAGGAACCTATCAATTTCAAATATAGTAACGTCAACTTTATACTTGGTGATTTCAACTGTCATGGAACTACATGGGGGTATACATCTACAGATGAAAATGGTGCAGAGCTAGAAAAGTGGTCTGAAAATAATGGACTCAGTCTAGTTCACGACCCAAAACAACCACCATCGTTTAACAGCGGCCGATGGAGAAGAGGATATAATCCTGATCTAATTTTTATTACCAACAAATTAGCTGAGCAGTGCACCAAAATTGTTGGTAAGGCTATTCCCCGCTCACAGCATCGACCCTTACTATGCAGAATCGAACCAATTGTTAAACCAGAAAATGCACCTTTCCAACGTAGGTTCAACTTCAAGAAGGCGAACTGGCCTAAGTTCAGTTGTGAACTTGATGTAGCCATAGGGGAAGTGGAACCACAACCAGAAAACTATGACACCTTTATTTCCGTAGTGAAAAACGTCTCGCGAAAGAACATACCAAGAGGATGCAGAAGAGAATATATCCCAGGTCTTTCTGATCAGAATATATCTCTTTTGGATAACTACCGCAACTTGTATGATATGGACCCCTTCTCCGAGGAAACAATGGAAGCTGGGCATGCACTGATGATTTCTCTCGGTCAGACACGCGCAGACAGATGGAATAGCTTGGTTTCTAATATCGATATGAAACAGAATAGTAGACAAGCATGGCGTCTTCTTAAGAACCTCAGTGGAGATCCGACTAGCCCGCCTTTTAACTTGACTCAAGTAACTGCTAATCAGATAGCACACCAACTGATCTTAAATGGAAAGACTCCAAAATCTAAGTCAAATACAGAGAAGCTTGAACGGTGTATTGAAGAAGAGACTGATTTCCTTAAGGACCTGTTTACGATGGAAGAACTTATGAAAGCAATCGACGGTCTGAAATCGAACAAGGCAGCTGGGTTGGATGATCTCAGAGCAGAGCAAATAAAACAATTTGGACCAGCAACACTGCAATGGTTGCTTTCATTGATGAACAACTGTGCATCCAGGCTGAAGATTCCTAAGGTATGGAGAAAAGCTCGCATAGTTGCGATCCTAACACCTGGGAAGACTCCTGATAGCCCAAAGAACTTTCGGCCAGTTTCACTTCTGTGTCACACCTATAAGTTGCTGGAGAGAATGATTCTTAATAGAATATCTGATTCTATAGATAGCAAACTGATTTCTGAACAGGCAGGCTTTAGACCAGGCAGGTCATGCTGTGGACAAATTCTGAACCTTACTCAGCACATAGAGAATGGATTTGAGGAAAAGTGCATTACTGGTGTAGCCTTCATAGATTTAACTGCTGCTTACGACACTGTTAATCATAACACACTACTTCGTAAGATTTATGAACTGATAAAGGACTACAGGCTGACCTCACTGCTAAGAACTTTCCTTGAGAACAGAAGATTTTGTGTGTCTCTCCTTGGGAAAAATAGTCGTTGGCGCCTCCAGAAGAATGGACTACCTCAAGGTAGCGTCTTAACACCACTGCTTTACAATGTATACACCAATGACCAGCCCAGAACAGAAGGCACCAGGTGATTTATCTACGCAGATGACACTGCAGTAGCTGTGCAAGGTCGTAGCTTTGAAGAAGTAGAACATTCTTTGTCCTGTTGCTTAGAAGAACTTGGACGATACTATCACAGAAATAATTTGAAGCCAAATCCAGCCAAAACGCAAGTTTGTGCTTTCCACTTGCGAAATAAAGAAGCAAAGAGGACATTGAACATTAAGTGGCAAGGTGAAACAATCCTTTATTGTTTTACACCAAAATATCTTGGTGTCACCCTCGATCGAACTCTGTCTTGCAAGCCACATTGCTTGAACACTAAAAGTAAAGTATCTGCACGAAATAACATACTAAGATGCCTAACAGGAAGGACATGGGGTGCTCACCCCACCACTCTCAGAACTTCAGCCCTTGGACTGAGCTTCTCAGCTGCTGAGTATGCAGCACCAGTTTGGCTTTCTTCTCCACATTCCAAAGAGGTGGATATAGCTCTGAATGAGACTTCCAGGATTGTATCTGGGTGTCTTAGACCAACACCACTTCAGAAGATCTACCCTCTTATAGGAATTTCTCCACCTCATGTCCGAAGAATGGTAGCAGCAGCATCTGAGAAGAAACGGCAAGAAACCGATTCAAGGCATCCACTTTTCGGCCAACAACCAGCCCGACAGAGACTTAAGTCCAGAAACAGCTTTTTGAGGGGAGTAACAGCCCTCGAAGGCTCACAAGAAGCTGCCCGTGTGAAGATATGGAAGACAGAGATCACAGACCCAACTATTCCTCTATCAGAAAAAATGGCACCTGGTCACAACTTGCCATATGGAATTTGGAAATCATTGAACAGGCTGAGGACGGGGGTTTCACGCTGCAAGAACAATCTCAAGAAATGGAACATGCTCGTCAAGAATGATGAGTTCTGTGCCTGCAGAATTTTACAAGACCCAGAACACCTGCTGATCTGCCCCTTGATGGAGGACATATGTTCAAAAGACGATCTTTTGGCTGCAAATGCTAATGCTATAACTGTTGCTACTTACTGGCAAAATCTAATTTGATTTGGACACGGAAAATAAATAAATCTTGACTCCTATATACTGATGGCAATTTTAACAGAAACCACTACACTAGGGAGGTTACAGAGCCCGAGATACTGCCTCACTTTCAGGCAACTCCACATGTCATATTTCAGCAAGCTGCCCATATATTGTGAGGAACATGCAAGTCTTCTTCGAAGAACAGTGGGTAACACTGCTTTCCTGGCCCATACTTTCGCCTGACATGTTGCCTATCAAACATGCCTGGGATATGTTCGGTTGGCAACTTGGTAGTCAGGGTCCTCTAGCTTACCACTTCTGATGCTTTGTGACCTCGCATTCAAACCACGTAGAGCATCCAAAAACATATCCAGGCCCTATTTGTAAACTACATGTTTAGAGGCTCTGATCGCATGGCTTCACACCATACTGATTTCTCAAGGTTAGAGATCATGTACAGTTCTCCAATCCTAATCATTTGTGTATTGTCATGTACCTAATCTATGGTGTAAAGTTCATTTCAATTATGTGTATTATACCCGATCTGGGAACAGGGGTAGAAACACACATACAACAAATAGTTAAAGTAAAGAAATACAAAGAAGACACTATGAAAATTCTCTCATTTTCACTCTTTGGGAGCCCTTTCTCTTGTCACAACAGCCTCACTCTTCAATAGGTCCTCTGAGTCTTGTCCACAATTCCCATGCCTCGGATGGGGAATTATATCTTTCACTGGCAATTGTGGGTTACTCGACACTAATATCAGGAAAATTCTGGAATAGTAATCTATTTCAAGTATAAGGGTAAGTATCCAAATTGTAGATCCCAATAATTACAATATTCACACTAATACATTCACTACAATAACACAGATATCAAATTCCATCCACTGATGACCATTAAAACTGTAGCTCTAAATGAAAAAAATAACAACAACAATCCTTTAAAATGGCTAGTACAGTATAGGCCTACTGCTAGTGAGAATAGATTAGCTGGGACATAAAAAGCTTCACCACAAATAAAATATATACCATATTTCAATAAATTAGAATAAAATTTCAAACATGCATACCTCGGCAAGTGTGTTGAGAAATGAAACTGCTGTCACTGAAAGCTCTTTGGAGAAGACATTCTTCAAATAGGTCACAATAGTTGGAATCACTGGCTCTTCAGTACGAAGAGGGGAGGAAAATAATTCATATTCCAAACGGGTTTTCAGTGGTTTGGTCTGAAAAATTAAAAACAAACATGGAGAAAACTATCCCAGAAGATAAGATATCCTATAGAAATAGGTGCAAAAATAATATCAATGTACTGTATGATGATGAAAATGATTGTAGTTTTAAGGAGTGGAACAGCAAGTTCATCTGCCCTTTTTACTAACCTAAAAAAGGATAACGGACAAGTATTGTGATTGCTCTATCATAATTTTATGGACTTGATATATTTTAACTGCTATGGCTTTTGAGATGCTAGGGTGTCAGAATCTTGCCTTGATGGGGATCCCTAACATGTCATTAAATATACTGGCACTTAAGTACCATCAATGGCCAAGCAACAGTGTCCGAAATTGATTCCTTAACCTCGGGCATAGTAGGCGAGAGCCTTACTAACATGTGCACCACAGCCAGGCTATTTGCCCGTAGTCTAACAGATATCTCTGTCAAATATGATCTGAGATTTGAGAAATTCATTCGAAACAAGTACTGTAACAAGAAAGAGAAAAAATTAAAAAAATTAAATATAAGAAATATTGTTCAGCCTTTTCAATACAAATGATAACATTACAACCTGTACACGTTTAGGGCAGCATAGTCCGTTCTTCAGCAATTCATAGTAAAGAAAGTGTAAGTTCCTCGGCTACACTGAGGAACATAAAATCGTAGATATGGTTTTCAGATCTAGATGATGATTACCAGTTAAACTTTCTAACAACTGCTCTAACGAGGTTATAATACAGGCAAGCACGTGTTTACAACACTCACAATTTGAACCCTCTTAACAAGTTATGTTAGAGGCGAGCATGTGTTTATAACACTCACAATTTGCACGAAGATAGGTCTATAAACCAGTTTATTCATAACGTTGTTGAAAGACAAAGTTAGCATTGAAGTTGCGGGAATAAGTACAAATTCAGAACAAGAAAAATCCTGCGCGTTCAGCTAACGACATGCTCACACTGAGCAATAAAGTATCAATGCGATATATTATATGCGCTCCTGGTTCTCGTATGTCAGTGGCAGCAGTATCTCTGTAACGGTGCACGGTAGAACGTCACACACCTTGTATCCCTGGTCAAAAGTGGTATTGAAAAATAAAAATCCACAGCCTGCTTCCAATCGACCGACCGGGTCGGGGAATGGAATGAATGAAGCCCCCATCTAGCAGTGAAAATATGAACTGTGCTGGCTGCCGAAGCCTGTCGCACTCCCCTGGGGCAATGATTAAATGAATGACAGATGAAATGAAATGATAGTGGAGTGTGTTGCTGGAATGAAATTGTGACAGGGAAAACCGGAGTACCCGGAGAAAAACCTGTCTGCCTCCCCTTTGTCCAGCACAAGTCTCACATGGAATGACCGGGATTTGAACCACGGACCCAGCGGTGAGAGGCCGACATGCTGCCGCCTAAGCCACGGAGGAGTGGTATTGCTGATTATTATTTCTGAAATCTGACAGTTACCTTCATGCACAACACAAAAGCCTTGATCGAAATTAATGCTTTTCAGGTGGTCAACATGATTGTACCCAATTAAAATGGGTGTTTCCTTAAACCTGAAAGAAATTTACATGAGATCAATAAATAAATTCTCTTGGATGACCAATTTGGAGTGCAGTTTTGATCGTCAAGCGATCATCATCAGATCCTTTATACTGTACTTAGGCCATTAAATATAAGTTTACAAGTATGTGGGTGATAGTATTTACAATATGCAAATTTGTTTAGTTACAGCTGTTGTGATAAACTTGCACAACTTGTCAAGATTCGTTAAGTTATATGGGTTCAGTGCAGCCAGTGGAAGTGGTAGCAGTTGGAAGAGGACGGATCCCACATCGCTCAAACAATAAGCTAAGTTCATATTCAATTCCAACTTGACCATTCACTAACAATCCCAGATATCACACCAAACAAGCAAATTTGAAGGTCAATCACTAGCAATATCTTAACAAAAAATCACACATACAGTAACTAACAATTCTTGACAAGTTGCACCAGTTTATAATAACTGATGTAGCTAAATAAATGTACATACTGTATTTTAAATACCATCACCCACATACTTGTAGACATAGATTAATTGGCCTAAGTGTAAAGGATCTGATAATCGCTTGACGACCAAAACTGGTCATCCAAGTGAATTTATTTATTAATCTCATGTAAATTTCTTTTAGGTTTACGGAAATACCCATTACAATTAGGCACAATTGTATAGACTGACTGAAAAGCTTTAATTATGATTACTAAGGCAATGCTAAAAAATGGCTTCCAACATGACAATAAAAACCATGATGATCTGATGAAAATGAAAAATCAAATGTGTGATGTTGTCAAAATGATAAAAGAATATGGTAGAAAATCAAATTAAAACTGTCAGTACGGTGATGCAATTTCAATGGATGTGTCCTATTGAAATTGTGGACTAACCTTGTAACGTGTTTTTCGTGGGGTTTTATGCAACTGGCATAAGTCAGTAGGAAGCCATTCTATATTTATTTACGCGGCAAATTGTTCAGCCAAGAGAATTTTTCATGTTAATTTATTATTATTATTAATTTATTATAATTATTATTAAGGTATTTTCGGAGCATTTTATAAAAATTATTAGCATTCAGATAGGTTTTCTATGTCTTAGAAAACGCTATCAAGCAAATTATTACGAACGACAATATTATAGAAAATTATGTGATTACGGAATTTTACGGAGTTTTGTCAGTTAGGGTATTTGAGAGACATGACTCACTGGGAATTCGAATACAAGCTGATTCCTGTCGAGAAGTATTACGCAAGGCTGGGTCGCAAGGTCTAGAAAAGGCGAATTGTTGGAACGGAAAACGACTTCTCCCTCTCGCGCGCCGAGTGTAATGAGGCAGAGGAGGGGAACTGGTGGCGTGCTCAGCCAATCAGGGAAGACAACGTAAGCTGGAAGACGGTACCGTGGTGGGGGAGCCAACAGGTGCATATATCGTTCGACGCGCCGTGAAACGGGGACTATCTGTGTAGAACTTGCGGAGTACGGTTGGAAGTGCGTGTCGCTCCCATGTTCAGTGGAGTTGAAGACTAACTTTTGCAAAACTTAACCAGTGCGGTTGTACGAGTGTTTGGGTCCGAGGTACGGACCATAGAATTATCTAATCTACCAGAATATCATCAAATTCCGACGGAGATGACGACGTCCAGGAGACTGTGGGAAGCTCACGGCATCATCAAGTACGAGGGAAATGCTTTGGCAATTTCCAGTGGTAAGCGCAAATGACGCAGAAATACGCAATCTCTCATTTTTCTTTGTTTTACATTTCATATTTCAGTAACTTCATAGCTTGGAAATAAGAGTAAAATCAATTTATCAGACTCCGTTTTCACGTAATTTTCTATCGGTAATATTCAAATCACAACGCTCCAATTTAAATTTTATAGTTATTATTATTATTAATTTTGCTATACTTGTTTTATATAATAAATTCATTTCTTTTACAATGCAATCTTTGCTTTCAGTAGGTAGCATTAGATATAGACCAATTCCTTATCCTGATACAATTGTTTGTTGGGTTAATGATCAAATCATACCACGATCTGAGTGAATAGAGTCTTGAAGGTGTTCTGCCAGAGCTAGACGTTGTTAAATACAAATTTAGATTTCAACATTGCATTGAGGTCTTGGCGCCCATTAAAACAACATAGCTTAGGCAAAGGTAAACAGTTACATTTATCACCCAACAGTGTGGGCTAGCAAAGCTGCTACAACCTGACCAGACCTGACCCATGCATTTCGATGCAGACTATTCTAGCCTATCGGCCCGAAGGCCTTGAGAGCTACGTACAATGGGGTTTCGACTAACTGCAATTGTGTTAGGGTGATTGGGTGATTACAATGAAATCAAATTGGCTAGGATGTGACCTGAGAGCATGAAATACAGAATGTAGAAAGGATAGTAAAGATGAGTAGTTCTGGAGAAGTCAGAGATTAGAAGTGAAATCGAAAGTTCTTAAGGGAGAAAAGGTGTGCTATATAAACAAGTTGCAGTGAATGAATTGAAATCTATTTTAGAATAATTAGAGGATAGAATAATTTTTAAAAAACCTGGGGAAAACACATAATGGTGAGCACACATGCAGAACAGTCACTACGATAAATAGAAGTCTCTTATGGAAAAATATCTTGCTATGCAAAATTCATTGTTCAATTAAGAAAACATTCGCAGCTTCAAGCAACAGGCACAGCTCCTATAGCAGATGTCTTGACATAAGCACATCCTCAAACATAGAGAAAGAAAAAATAATCTTTTGAAGAAAATGTAAAAGTAAGATTTTGTTCTGTCGTTGAAACCGAAGTTATATTGGCATTGTGCGATGATGTGATCACCGAACAGGTACCCTCAAGTGAGGGTGGAGAAGTAAAACTAGCCAAAGAGAAGACAGGAAAGGAAAGGGTTGTAAATAAATTGTAGTACGGGGCGTGTGATGCAGGTTGCTAGCCTTACTTACATAGGGCCCTCACAAGTTTCACCTCGGGAAACGAACAAGTTAGTTGGGTAGTCCTAGCCACCTGAGCATAAGGAGGACCACTACTGAGAATATGTCTAAGATGCCCACTCATATTCCATAGTAACTGGCATCCCGAATGTAAGGACCACTTACTAGGCCACATGGTTCACAAACTAGGACATGACTATACCTTGAACCATTGTGTCTGATATGCAAGAAATATATTTCAGTTTTTAAGGAATACAACAACAAGCAGCATTATGATTCTAAGCAAAAATCTCCATGTAATAAATACGACGGGAATATTACAGAGGGAAATTGCTTCAAATTTAATAAAAGGTCTCATCGCTCAAAAACAAATCAAGGAAAATATTGCTGCAGTCCACACTAGTTATAGAGTTTTATTTTATTAGCAGCAAAAGGGAAACAGTTTTCTGATGGGGTGTTTGAGAAGATCAGTACATTTTTTGTAATAGAAGAAATTCGCCCCGAAAAGGAACAACTTATAAATTCGGTCAGCTTATCGCAGAGCGCAATGATGAGAAAACAGAAGATTTCTGAGCTAATTTGTGCTCACAACTGCTTGAAAAATCGAAATCATTTGAGTGCTTTTCGCCGGCTTTGGATGAAGGTAATTAATTACCTCTATGATACTTTTAATTTTTATTCATGGCATTGACAAAGCGTGTGAAAAAACTGAGGTTTTGGGCTCAAATCGAGTCCTTCTTCAGCTGGATTACAACATTTCTAAAAAATATCTATTTTAAAAACAATTTGTTGATATCAAACATGTTATAATTAATATGAAAAAAATTCAAGTTTAAAAAAAAAGTAAGTGTCAAAAGCAATAATTTAGGAAGCACATAGCTACATCATTTTGGAAAAACTGGGTAAGTCAATTTTTGGTTTGTGGTTCAATGCAAGTTTGGTAAAACCGGGTAAGTCATCATGCGAATAGCGACGGTGTTATTAAGCATTGAATTTTCGATGTAACTCAAGTTGTAGGCGTTCCTTCAGGTAAGTAGACTTCCACGGTTTTGGTTCATGCAAACCAGGAAAAAGAATAAATGAGGAAGTCTACTTACTATGTTTTGAATTGTAGCGATAGAAGCCATTCTTCAGTGTTGCCAAATTCTAACAACGAGAGCTTTTCAGTCGGTCAACACAAATAGTGCCCTATTACATTAGGCGGGAAACAAGTATTTACATACCCTACAAACCAACACACTCTTTATGCACAAATACCTACTTAATTGGATGACATGTTTCTAACGTCACACGTTCAACCTCAGATCCTGTTCACTTAGGCTTAACTAGTATACGATGTTTATGAATCACAATTAAACACAAATAAATATATATATAAGGTGCGTTCAAAAAGTAACGAGCCGGAGGCTGTAATGTGCAAACCGGTGATGCCATCGGCTAATCGTGGCGTGTGTAACGAGGTGTGGTTCCGACCAGAGCGTGGAAGGTCACAGGCCATCGCTAGAGGGCACGCGTGCACGTCACGTGACTGTGCAAAGCGAGCAGCAGCATGCATCAATCGTCCAACGCTGCCAGTCGCATTGCAAACAGTGACATGGAGGCGTCAAACAAAGAGCAAAGAGGTGTTGTTCGGTTTCTGACAGCGAAAGGAGTAGGGGAAACGGACATTCATCACCGAATGTCACAAGTGTACGGCGAACACTGCATGTCCCTTGCAAGGGTGGAGGCGTGGCACAAGCGTTTCAGGGAAGGACGGGTGTCGTAGCCGATGATGCCCGGTCTGGGGCACCCCCCTGCATTACCGATGACAACTTCCAGCTGGTTGATGCACACATTACCCAGGACCACCTATTGACAGTGAACGCCATAGTCGCCGTGGTCGGATTGAGCGTCGGAAGTGTGCACACCATCATGAAGGAACGACTGCACTTGCGGAAAGTGTGTGCCCAATGGGTGCCCCACAGTCTTCAACCACACCACGAAGCATGTCGAATGGCCTACTGTCTTGGTCTTGGATGGACGAATGATGCATGCTGCTGCTCGCTTTGTATCGTCACGTGACGTGCACGCGTGCCCTCTAGCGACGGGCTGTGACCTTCCACACTCTGGTTGGAACCACACCTCATTACACACGCCACGATTAGCTGATGTCACCGGTTTGCGCATGCCAGCCTCCGGCTAGTTACTTTTTGAACGCACCTTATACACTATTTATGTTAGGTAAGTTTGTAAAAACTTGTGTAACGTGTTAACTATATACAAACAGTATATTACACTTCTATGGTTGTTGCGCTATTACTATTAATGTGGATTAAGTATGTTTCCTGTTGTCTATTGAATTGTTATTATGGATAATCTCAGTATTGAAATGATCTGCCTAGTTCGTTATTGTTATAAATCAACCGTTCCTATTTAAACTAAAAACTAAAAAGTCATTGAGCGCTGCAGGACTTAATGGTAGTTCTTGAACTCGATAACACTGCCAAATTAAGGCCTGGGTTTATTGAGATTACAGCACGAAGTGCATTATTCACGCTTAGCATTTTCCCCCGTTACCCCCCACTACTTATTCATTGCCTGGCTTAATTTTCGTTATGTTGTTATCTTATTGTGGACGGGATTCCTGCAGCGCTCAATGACTTTTTAGTTTATGCGAGGCGGGGAGAGATTGGTCGTTAATAGTTGAGATCGTTCTTCACAATTAGCATACAATCATAGTCGTGCAGCTTAGATCATTGCTGGCCATGTAACAATTCTACTTAAAAAAAACAAGTAATTTATTAAGTTACTACAACGGATAGCACTGGTAACAGGGGGATTGAACATTAATGACTAGTATGCAAACAACTAACAGAGTGCAGCACGAGTCACCACAGGCGACACAATTAACGTATCGTGGACACGTAGCAGAACCGGACCACAAGAATCAGCTCTAAAAACCAAATAAGTTGACATCATTCCATTACTTCCAGTGCATTTGTACATTTTTAACTGTGTATTTGACACGAGAGACATTGCAATACAATTAGGCCAATAGTTTAAATAGGAACGGTTGATTTATAACTCTAATAACGAAATAGGCAGATCATCTCAATGAGATTATCCATAATAACAATTCAATAGACAACAGGAAACATACTTAATCCACATTAATAGTAATAACGCAACAACCATTGAAGTGTAATATACTGTTTGTAAATAGTTGTCATGTTACACAAGTTTTTACAAACTTATGTAATATAAATAGTGTATATATTTATTTGTGATTAATTGCGATTCATAAATATACTAGTTAAGCCTAAGTGAACAGGATCTGAGGATGAACGCGTGACGTTTGAAACATGTCATCCAATTAAGTAGGTATTTGTGCATAAAGACAGAGTTGGTTTGTAGGGTATGTAAATACTTGTTTCCCGCCTAATGTAATAGGCACTATTCGTGTTGACCGACTGAAAAGCTTTCTTTATTACAATGTTTTGAGGCACGTGACAAACAGTAACACAAATAAGCAAACAGCAGGTAAGTCTAACTCCATCATCTATATCAGTTTCAATGTTAACTATAACATGCTTTAATATTATTATTACTAGCAGAGCCCGTGAAGAGTATCTACGCAACAACAGTACAATGTAAAGAACGGCCCGGGCTATTAGTAACATTACATTTATTTACGAAATAAAACTTCACAAACTTAAGATGTTGATACCAGTGCAGGAAGGAAGGATCCAACTGGGCTGTGGAATGATAACTTCACAGGGGACATTTGGGATACAACCAGGTTCTTTCACATACAGTAGTTCTCGAGTGAGGTGTACAGAGTTGCATCTAAGAAGCCAAATCACATTTCTTCCAAAATAATGCATTTTGTTAAGATACTTTTTGAATTTATCTATCAAAAATTTCTCTGAACACACAGTTGGTTATTTTGTTGCTTGGTGACACAACCGATAGCGAGCTAAACGATCTTACCCGTCAAAGGGCTACGTAAAGCTGTCCATGAGTAAAGACCGGTTTTGTCAAGTAAAGGCAGATTTTATCAAAAGTCTGACCCTGAGATTTATTTATTGTCATTGAGAAAGCCAAACGTACTGGGAACTGCCTTCTTTTAAATCTAAAAAGGCATGTTCGTATCAGAGTGGATAAGGGTTATCCTGGGTATGAAAACCATTTCTCTCTTATCAGAATCTATAATAGTTGCCTCTATTATACACTGACCGGCAAAAAAAGTGGAACAGTTAAAAAAGTAATGTAAGAAGTATAAAATTAGCCATGAAAAAGATATAATCACATTTTAAAAGCTTTTCATGCATTAGAACACACATCTGAAACATCCGTGAATAGAAATTGATAATATGACATTTCTTAGGGTGGTTTATTACCCCCAATCTTCGATGAGCCTATCTTAATGGTTTTATGGCGAGAAGTGCACTGTAAGCGCTTAAGGTTTATGGGTGTTGCCGCTCGCCTATTGTTGCTCTAGGGATAGCAACTGGCATTTGTTGAACACCTGGGAACCATTGTCATACATTTTAGTAGGTTATCCATGTGCAGTTCACACTAAAACATTCCTCTTAGCCGTGAAGGAGCTGCACAGGCAGTTACATTGTTGGAGGATGGCCGCAGCTTCCGTTATGTTGCTGAGGTCATTGGATCATCTCTCGGTAACATTCACCGTACAATGCAACGTTACAGAGAACTCCAAACATACGATGGGAGACGAGGATCAGGCCGTAGAAGAAGCACAAGTGCCAGGGATGACCGATTTCTCACCCTGCAAGTTCTGCGTGATCGCCATATCACAGCAATCCAGGCACGAAATCAACTGGAAAATGTCAGAAACGTGAGAGTGAGTGAGCGAACAGTAAGAAGAAGGTTTGAAGACACTCATCTTTCGTCCCGGACCTGCATGTGGACCCGCACTCGAACGACATCACAGAGAGTCGCGTCTTCGCTTCGCAAGGCAGTATCGGGGATGGACCCACGAGCAGTGGGCCTCTGTTCTCTTCACTGATGAGAGTCGCTTTAACCTTAGATCTCCTGATGGAAGAAAAAGAGTGTGGAGAAGGCGCAGGGAGAGGTACAGCCCTGTTGCTTTCTCCTCCAGGGCTCCATTTGGAGGTGGCTCGGTTATGGTGTGGGGTGGCATCAACGTTATGGCCCGCACTGAGTTGGTGTGCATCGATCACGGGACGCTCAATTCCCAAAGGTACATCGAAGAGATCCTGATGAACCATGTGACGCCCTTTGCGCCTTTCGTTGGTCAGAATTTCATGCTGATGCAGGATAATGCCCGCCCTCATACTGCTCGCTGTGTTGTACAATATCTGCAGGAAGTGGGGATTCAAACCCTGGACTGGCCAGCTCGTAGTCCTGACTTGAAGCCGATCGAACATGTATGGGATATGCTTGGAAGGAACGTCAGACAGCGTGACCACACCACCTTGGCACAACTGAGAACATCGCTGCTGGAGGAATGGGATTGCATCCCGGCAGATGCCATTCGACGAGTTGTGAACAGTATGCCCGAGCGTTTACGAGCTGTCATGGACGCTAAGGGTGGAAACACTCAATTTTTAGTGACCAGTGTTCCCGTGCAGTGCAGTGCAAAAATTAACACTGTTTTGTTTGGCAATATGTTTGATAAAAACCAGCCCTAAAGAACATTACTAAAAAATAGAAAATTGTTAGATTTGTGAAATGTAACGAAAATTGTGAATTAAAGTGTGTTGTAAAACATGTTTCGGTATTTTCTGTAGCCAACCATCTAACATTTACATGAATAATGCAAATATTGGAGAACCGATACATTTTAGTGGAATAAATTAAGAAATTACATAAAAAATTGTAGTGTTCCACTTTTTTTTGCCGGTCAGTGTATTATGTTGTAACTCATTAACTATTAGCCTCGTCACATTGCAGACCCCATTTGAGGGTAGCATATATCTTAATGACATAATGATAGCACCTTTCTTAAGTCTAAGTTTATGGGGAGGCATGCCAGTTGGTGTCAGACTGTTCAAAAATTATTTTGTAGACTACCTTATCTCCAGGTAAACACTCAAGTACTCGATTGTTCAATTCAAGCGATGCTTCATTGGCGACCTTAAGAATAGTTCTTCCTTTAAGCTCCTGTGGATAGCATGTAGATGGTACCGTAACTTCTGCTCCAGTCTTGCCTTCTCCTATTTCTAAAAGCCATGTTGAAAATTCTTTTTCAGAATTTAAAGCGTGCATGTTCTGGGTGAGTTTAAGTACATGGAATTTATTCCAGAGGCTATGTCGTTTCAAACAGCTAGCAAATGTCAGAGAACGTGATCCTCTCATTATAACAGGAAGGACTTGGCGAAAATCACCACCCAGTAAGATAACTTTACCACCGAATGCTTCAGTACAGTTGGTCAGATATTTGAGAAGTCTGTCCACAGCTAAAAATGCGTGCACATGCGTCATTGGTGCTTCATCCCAAATAATTAATTTTGTACTCAACAGGACTGTTTTCTGGTGTGTTTGGTGTAACGTTGCACGTAGAATTAGAATTGAGAATCGGAGGGATTTTGAAGACAGAATGGGCAATTCTTCCTCCTTGTAGAAGTGTAGCTGCTATTCCTGTAGATGCTACTGGAGTAGCTTGATCTCCTTTTACTCTGATTATATGTAATAATGAAGAGTAAACAAATGTTTTACCAGTTCCTGCTGGTCCATCTAAAAATAAACAGTTTTGTTTCAATGCTTCTTCTGGGTTTCCATGTGGCATTGAAGATCGAATCTACATCCGTTAGTTGCTCCTCATTAAGCTTTTGTCTGTTGCTGATAGCCATAGCTTGCTATTGTAAAACATCAAAAGAATGCATTCCTGGACTGTTAACGCGTAGTTTTACATCTGGCAAGTTAAGTTTCTTATGATCTAAGCCGTAGGTGTGAAGTAGGCCATTGATTTCAATGAGTGCATACTGTGGGCCACTTTCTTCAGAGTATCTGCATGCAAAATCTTCAGACATTGCCTCTTTATGTTGGTCCCAAAGGTCGGGAACATTTTCTGGTTCTCCGAAACCATAGATAATGACAAATAACATTCGTAAGCGACTTGGCATATGATAGTGAGTTGCCTCAAGGATAGTATCATGCCAAATTTTATCTCCTTGAAGAAGTCCAAGTTGATTACATGCGTTCCTGGAAAGTCTTGCATAGAACTCCATTGACTGCCCTGTTACTATCAAAACTTGTGGCACCCTTTACTCTTATTAGTAGCATTCGCAAAAAGTATCTTTCTCTATTGTGCATACTATTGGCATCCTCCCTATTACACCTTGTCCACCACGCTGATACTTCCTCCATATTGTTTTACATTTATCATACACATAGTGATTTGGCATATCTGCGCAGTATGAATGCATGATCATCATTCGGATTAAGTTCAAACCAAGCAACTAGCATCGTTTGTTTTGAAGAAGCCGCTGCTACCGCCTGGTGTTCCTGGCCTTCATGAAAAACTATCTGTTGCTGTTGAGGTAAACGCACTCCCAGTCTAATAACTGTATGGGATTTCTCTGACATGGTGAACTTACTGATTCTCCACGTTGTTTCCGGAGCACTCACATATCGGCCATCAAGGATTGTCAAACCTTCATCATGATTGAGGTTCCCCCTACTGGTTTTTGTTTCCAGCTTAAGGCATGCGGCATCATACCCCTTATATACAGATTTGTATGGGTAATTCACACTTTTAACAGAGGTGCAAACTTCCACATTGATATCAGCACTGAACTTCATTAATAATGACAGATTGTAAGGGACTACCCAGAGATTATCAATGTCGATCTTACCAAGTTCACAAGAGGTTGTGAATCTTCTTCTGTACATAGAATATCCGTTTACATTCTCTCCAGTTATATCTCTAAACTCCTTCGAAAGTTTTTGCAACATGTATCTTCCTTCATGCAATCTGAATGTTTATTTATAACACCACAGGGGGCGATGAATCATACATTTTGTTACTATTTGAAATAGCTTCGGATTGATGCCCTGATCAGGTATTTCGGCACTTACATACTTGTCGATGTCATCTTTCGTGCAAATTTTCGAACATGAATAGAGAGTAAGTAATATATGAGCATGTGGTAGACCTCGTTTCTGGAACTCGATAACGTAAATATAAGCCTGAACCTTTCCAAGAATGTTCCTTTTTAGAATATCATCCAAAAGTTCCGTTAATTTCATTTTGAATACTCTCACCACTATGTCTGGTCTGTTTTGTAATTCTTGCATTGCGTCTAAAATCTCAGGCCACATGGGATTACAGGAAAAAAAACTGGCCGTCCAAATTTCCTAACTAAAGCCATGGCGTCTTGATAATATTGATGCATATATCGTGGACTTCCTTGGACAGATGAAGGTAATATTATCATTTTATCTATCTGAGCATTCTCTGACTTTGCTCGAATTTTTATTGCATCCAGCAGTCCCTGATACAGTTCAAACCGCAAGTCTTTCTGATGAAATCGGAGGTAATTTAGTCGTGCTCCTTCCACCTTTACAAATGCATTGACTATGTACTGTTGGAATAACTTGCCACTGCTATGTAAAAGACTTAATCCACGCCACACAGAAAGTCGGTAGGCATAATATTGCGACTGTGTTACACGAAATAGTTTGTCCGATCGTCTTTCCTCTACATGTAGCATTCCTAAATGCCAACCGAAATCTCCTATTGGAAAAAGTAACGGATAAATCATCGGGTCACAGCATCGATTGGTTGTCGAAATGGTCTTACAACTAACCCCAATTGGATAAATGCAGATGTCTCGGTTGGTAGGTGGCTCACCGTCATACCCAACGAAATTGCTGCAACTTCTGTTCTTGAAGTAGGTGCATTATACCTTCGTAAGTCTGATTTTGTATTTGCCATGAATACCATTGTTACGTTAACTGTGGGATTAGAATCTGCTATTGTGTGCATTTGAGAATACGACTCAGCAAATGGGTTTATGCTCCATATAAGGGAAACCAATTTCTCCATGGTGGGTCATAAACAACCATTGTTATTAATCATAAACCTGTCTGTTGCTTCACTTGTATCAAATATGTACAGTTGCCCATACCCTGGTTTCTGATGTTCTTTTGTTACTTTGATTTCGGCTCCCATTGAAGCAAAACCTAAAGCAGCGTTATATTCCCGAACATGCTTTTGATGATTCTTTGCTTCAAGGGAGTTTGTTGTTAGTAACTGTTTTATTAAAATAGGGTCTTCGGGTGTGTCTTCAAGTGAAACATTTCCATCATGACAACATTTTGTGTACTTTTCGGGAATAACTGAGCTCATTTGGCCAGTAAGACGCGCCACAGTAGTTGGACCTCTGCTTCTTCAGTAGTAATCACAAGCCGTGTATCATTTGTTTCCTGTACCTGGTCGTTTAAACTGACATGTTTTTCAAAGTCTCCGCTAATGAGTTTCACCGTTTCCTGTTCGTCAGGTGATTTCCTTTTCCTAACATGTTCATTCCTCTTCCTCATACCAAGTAATCTCATCTCTCTGTCTAGAGGAGCTTCATGTTCTCTCCGTAATGCAGCACTGTTTTTTACATCCTCCAGTCTCTTTGCTCGTTTTTCTCCTAAACATTCATCCGTTAAATGAACAGGAGGCCTACTACCACATTTGACTTTCACGGGTATTCCGCGTTTCGCTTGGTGATCATTAGTTGAGGGAATTTCAACATGGGTAGGAAGGGATCGAGATTGTGTAATTCCAATGCTAGGATCCACTTCCTCATAAACATTGAAATGCCCACTATTGTAATCACCTGTAAAGCGTAGTCATTTAACAGGATTTCCATAATTACCAAAGGAATACAGCACATGTAATACCCAAGTTGATAGCCGTATCATGTCATTATAAAACTCGACAGGAGTCATATGGTTGTCGCCCCCGGCGTCATGATTGTATGAGTATGTCCAGCATTGAAATCTATCCCAGTTACTCGTAACATGATTTATAATAGATTCACGTATTTGAAGATACATTTCCGTAGAACCAAAAACGCATTAAGATAAGGAATGGAATAGACATTACCCATCTTTGCTCATCGGAATGACACGATGAGCCGTAGGAATGCCATTTATATACAAATCTTCGTAACTCATTGTAACACGTATACAGAGCTACAGACAGGAGTAAAGTGAGCAGGACGATAGCTCATAGATCTAGTAAGGGAAACTTCCGTGAGAAACTGGCGACACAGATTCTGTGTGCTATCAAGCGGTTCGCGCACACAACTACATCCTCGATTTCAATCAGCTGGTAAGTTTATATGCTGTACATGTTAGAAGTGTACATTTTGGGCTATGTATGGGTGTTTTAATTACAAAATACACAAGTGATCCCAAGTCATTTTACAGATTTCTTCAGAGTAAACAGCTGTGAGTATACCTACTAATCTTTACATTACCAGTATTTTTTCCACCTATTAATCTCAGCAAACCATACTTTCTGCTTTCTTTAAAACATTGTTGTGATTAAACCTATCCATTTATTCCTTTTTTCAGGTGTGCTCAGTGGGTTGTGAAGTGCAGGTAACTCCAAAATGCTGTTTCCAAATGTGTGTAGGGGAAAGTTTTCTGCCAAAATGTCAGTCACATTTGAAGACAGTTTTTGCATTTTTTTCTTTTTTGTCTGAAAGCACCCATGGGATTAGAAGCAGTTGTTTTCTATCAATTAGTGACTCTAACGAAGGTATCTGTAACAGCTATATGAAATTACTGACTGTCAAGTATTTCAAAGTCCTGTTCAATTTTAATTGTTATTGGTTTTACGTCCCTGTTAACTACTGCGGCTTTTAGAGACGCCGGGATACCGTAATTTTGCCCCAAAGGGGATCTTTTACATGCCAGTTAATCTACTGACACGGCTCTCTCGCATTTGCGCACCCTCGAATGCCCACTGGCTGTGCCAGAATTCGATCCTGCTACCTTGAGCAATGCTGGCGAGAACGTTACCATTGAGCCACGCAGCCATAAGGCATATGTGACTAGAACGAATGATTCATCAGTGAAAAATCTTCCCACTAAAAATATCAAGCTCAATAAAATTTTACATGTGTAATTTGCTTTTGAGAATATCTGTAGGCTAGTCAAACTGCTGTCATAAAACGACGACCAAACTCCCTCTGGTTTAGAAGCTTGAGTTTTGTGAAACATACACCTTAACGAATTATATATAGGTATATAGAATATTAATTGCAAAAGTGAGTGAATTATTTAATCAGTTTGCAGCTTTCCGCCGAATCAATACAAATAATGTTTGCGCTATTAGTGCGCAATTTGTATACGTCAATACGGACCAAGAATGGCAACTAGTATTCCCATTGCTAAAAGTGAGTGAAGCGAACTCCGTTAAGGACCGTTCCAAGGGATATTAAGGAGGACTGAGTGGATTAGTTTCACTAGGCCCACCTCTGGTTCCGGCAAGCAATGACTGGTCGCGGATGTTGACGTAACTCTTTCCTCCTGCTAATTATTCAGAGATCAGGGAGGATGCATTCAACTGAAGGAATGCGACTAGTCTTATTATTCGCCCCATGACGTATGCAAGTGTACATAGTGGCAATACAGCACTTTATTCTTATTTGCTTCATTGATGCTGCATCACTTCCTTTGAAAATCTGTTCATTTTCGTTGTTGACCTGAGAAGTTACTGATGCACATGCTTAATTGCTGTCAACATTTAGTGTACTGTATTTACACGCATGTAAGAGCCTCCCCCACCCTCCCATTGTCTAAGTTAGGAATTTTTTATTTTTTTTGCCTCGCGTATTGGACCCATTATTATCGAAATACGGGTAACTAACGATGCACGTTTAGTACTGAGTTCCCGCTATTCCTATTTTAGATACGGTATTCCGCGGACGTTCCTGCATTTCCATAAATATCACGAGTGTACCAGTTGCTGTTAGGATATTTTGTGACTGTACAAGCATATACATTCTTTCCTACGTGCAGAAAGTTTGGGGCTAGCTGTTTTAACAGAAATAACCCGAAAATCCCTGCTCCAAGGTCGCATTCCTAGCCAGACAGTCACACTCATCCATCCCTCTCACTCTTCTGTCATTGTAAATACACTTATCAGGCAGTGGTTGTTCAGTCAAATTACAGTAGTCCGGTATACAGTCAGGGAAAGTGATGCTAGTCTAATTACGGTAGTTTTGTTCTACCATGAGTGGTAACGTTAATACCAATAAGTGTAAAAGTCAATATTCTGAAGTGGATAAGGTGTTGGTGTGGGTACAGGAAACCAGGAACAACGGCGACCGAGTGTCTCATGAAATGCTACAATTCAAGGCACGTGAAATCGCAGGGTATACCGGTATAGGAATCAGTGGAAACTAGTTTAAAGTAAGCCGAGTTTGGGCTGTGCGTTTCATGCGAAGAAACAACCTGGTGAAAGGGTGCATCATTGTGTCAACAACTGCCGGAGGTATATACGGATAAAGTGTTCGAACTTCAGCGGTTCGTGTCTCGACAGTGGCAAGAACACCAGTCTCATCTATCACAGAAAGGAAACCCGGATCAGACTCCGGTTTATTTTGAAATTTCTCACCTACTCACTTTTAATTTTACTTATAAAATCAAATAGAATATCCCAAACGGTATTTTCAGTTTTATTTCAGACGCAGTGAACACAAAACTAGGCCTACCCTACCACGCCTGTATACCAGTACTTGCCACGATCGCGGGAGATTTATATCAGACCAATATTGCGTAATGATCCATAATTGTATCTTTTATACCTGAATAATAAATTATCCGTTTTGAAATGTATTTTCGAGGATGTTGGCATGTATACAGTTTACTCCCAATAATTCGTGTGCCGATAATTCGCTTTGTGGTTAATTTGCGGGTCTCCAAGGATAATTAAGGTAGTAATTCTTACAGCAACTTATCATCCTACTAAATAAAATAATCTCTCCTTCGTTTTAAAGAATTTTAACGCGATACGATGAATGGAGACAAAATCCATTGAGAATTGAGAACATTAACTGCATTTCTCAGCGATGTAAAATGAGGCCTACTTGCGCACTGCTACCAGAATGTTGCAATCTTGGAAACATACAAACATGCTGCCGAAAGGGATATCTTTTATCTTCAATGCTGGGACAGTGCAAAGTGGAATGCAATTTCACTCAGAGCCTATCCTCCCTTTCCAACAGCCACACTTCAAGGTCGCCGGCCTATGAGGTGAAGGGCAGATGCCCGGACAGCGTATTGTTAATTGTAAATAGCGATTATTGCCCGATGGTGCAAACCTATGTGATGCCGCTCTGAGTGCGTGTTCGTTAGATGATCTTCACGCAGTCAACACTCTACTACACTTGCACAAAAGCAAGAGTTTGTCGGCTTCTGTGAGGACGATATATCAACGGGCAAGGCGGTCTCACTACGACGACATTGAATCAAAACCTGGATGAACATCAAGGTGCAGAAGAAAGCGACTTGCTGTAATTGAGTAATCAGATGTCGATAAAGACGATTATGGTTTCAAACATGAAAGCGAGGAGAATATTGTACGGAATTCGACTGTCGGTGAGGAAATCGGAGATCTTGTGTTTGTTCATAAAATACTTTTCAATATTTTAATCAATAGTTTTGGTTTTACTAGGCTTTAAAAAAAATCATAATTGCGGATATTACGCGGAAGTTTGTGCATTAATTACCGTGAATTATCGGGAGTGCACTGTAGTTACTTAATGGATATCTTGATATGCTATTCATTTTTGAGATGTGGGCATACAAGACCCCCCCTCAATTTTTGAGCATTAAAAATAGGATTAAAAACAGGTCTTATATGCGAGTAAATATGGTATTTATCTAAAAGAAAACAATTGTGATTCCCATGAAGATGGCAAGAAAGTAAGACATGAAAATCTGCAATTACAACAAATTAGATGTGTTTCAAATGAATTGCCTGTTTTGCTATTTTCTTATCGTAACTTGAACTTCCAAAATATTCCAATAAAAAACTTTCATCGGCTTTTCCCAATTAATTGGGGTCACTGGAGCCAACCAAGCTCATTTAGGAATAGGCCGGGGATTTAAAGCCGGATGCCCTTCCTGATGCCATGTGAATTTTCAGGTGGAAATTCCACACCGTCGTCACTGGGATTTGAACCCCGTTCGTCTGGATGAAAGACGACCAGCTAAGCCACTGCGCCATCACGCTCCCTTCCAAAGTATTTCAATAATTTCAAACATTGTATTTGACCATTTGCTTTTTTTTTACTCTACTGATTGAGGCTAAATGTGTCTTAAGATTCATAATAAACGAAATAGTTACCCTTGAAGAACAGTGTAAGTTTGTGAAATATATCATTTATAATATGGAAAAACCGGGTAAGTCCATTTTAGCCACAACAAATGGAATGGGGAATTTTCCAATATTACCCGGTGAAAAACGTCAATACAATCATTTTCTCAAAAAACTTTATCCCTGTGTCAATAATCTGATTTTAGAGACATCCTTTTAAATATCTTTTGGCTGTCCTGTAATAATATGCTTTAGAGACTTACTCGTTTTTTTCCAAAATGACCTTTTTGGCCCGAAAATAAGCCACACTCTTTATTAAAATTAATTGGGTAAAAAATCTGGGTGCGGCTTAAATTCGCTACCTACACTTTTATATGTCATGTACATGTGCAAGAACATAACAACAAAGCAACAATGCAAACTTTTGTCTTGGCGTTGAAATTGTTATTCGGTAACACTGTATTGTTTCGTAAGTTTGAATAATCTACGGTAGCTCAGATTAAGTAAGAACTGTAAGAAAGTTTCAAGTGGTTAAATTTATAATTTTCGCCGTTTAGTTCAACGTTCCGTTGCAGTAAAGTTGCAAACACATCAGGGATTTTGGTCCATTCTTGCTTCATTGTCCACCATATCTTCAGAGTCCATCAATCAAGGGTTCAAGAAATGCTGCACATCAAATGCGTTGGATGGCAGCAAGGATGACTTTTGTGTGACAAGGATGAAGAAAGGGAGGAGAATGAAGAAAATAGTGAGAATGATGAAGTGCATACTGGCAGTGATGACAGTGAATAAGACAATAATGGTATTGTGTTAGATGCCAGTGTTGTGTATCACAAGTCAGAAAAAGAAGTTTAAATGTTGGTAAGCACAAGAAAATAAAATGTCTTCCCTTAATCCGGATGAGGCTTATTTTCAGGCATAAACTTTTTTCCCTTTCCCTCTTAAAATATTATGGGAGCGGATTATATGCGGGGGGGCGTCTTATTTTCAGGCCGCAACGGTAAAAATAATTCTTTCATAAACTATTTTCTTATGTGCAGTTGCTGATTCTTGATGTACAATGGGACTGGAGGAAAACAATTTTATTTTTAATCAGTCTTTGTTTTTTATTTGTGGGTATAATTTTTTATCCTTTGACAGGTTTGATATCAACAAAATGTTCTTCTTTTTTTTTAATAAGTGTTTTTAAGTAATTTTGCAATACAACTGAAGAAGGGCTCAATTTGATCCTGAGACATGCACCGATTTCAACTAAACAAAAGAGCTATTGTATTGACAAAGGCGGAAGAGAATTAGTGCTATTCATTGTGAATAAATAAAGTTATTCATGCCGATACGGAACAAAAAAGAAAAATATCATGGTTTTTATCATCTTCACTTACAATGGAAATTTAATCAAATATGTTACCTAGACCATTGGTTAGCCTAAATTGCATTCCTCTAAACTGATGTCCTCTTGGCTGGGATTTCATTCCCCACCAGTGTACAGGGTCATCAAAAAATAATGCCGTGATTTGAAATAATTGCTATTAAAAAAAACCTAGAGGTAATGTTTTAGCCTTAAAATGCGTGGAAAAGATAGCATTTTCTTTCATACCTTAGTAAATTTCAATGTGACCTCAGTTTGTTGCTCAGCAGACGTGCGTCGAGTATTGCGCGCAGCGCGAAGGTAAAGAAGCCGAGCCCAAACTTGCATAAAAATGACACGCTGTCTTCTATTTGAGCGAACACAAACTGTTCAAGCATGTAGAGGTAAATAAGGCTTGTAATTGTTTTTTCAGCAAAAAAGAAAGGTCCAATAACTTGGTCTTGAAGTATCCGCACCACACATTAACACACATTAGACGTCGGCAGAGCAACAAACGGAGCTCACATTGAAACTTATTAACCCTCCGTCGGGCGCAGCTGGCCCGACAGGCACCGCAAATCTATTCTTGCTTCCCCGTCCTCCCCGAGGGCACCTATGTATCTGCCCCTTTTAGAATTTTCCCATTTCTATGTCCCGTTCCAAATGCTCCCAGTTAGTTTTCCCGCCGTCTGCGTAAAGTACAGTAATTACCCTCCAGGCCTGTGAGGGGCATTGAGCCCAAACTCCTTCGACTTTGGAAGATTCGCATTTCCTTATTATTCCATCGCAATATCGCTTATTTTACTCATTTTATGAATAAGAAATAAAAAGATTGGGGTTATTTTGTGGAATAAACGGGTCAAAGAATATCGAATTATGAATGCTATGAATGTCACAAAGTAATCTGCCTGCCCCATACAGATACAGTATGACTTGCCAACCTTGCACTTTCCTGGGGCAATGTATCTTTACTGCTAAGCATTACAACAGTGATTCCAAGTAAGACTGATTCTTTATGGTGTTTGCAGCCATTTTTCAGTGTTGTCTTAGTAATGAAAGTTTGGTGTTGACCGACTGAAAAACACCAAACTTTTGTTAAGACTGACTCTATTGTGCTTTTGTTTGTAATTTTAATATTTATTTGAATTTTTCTCATGAAAACTGAACACAATTTGGTGGTGTGTTGTAAATGGGAGCTACTCCTTTTAAGTTTGATTGTGAGCAATAAATTACAATATGTTTTTAAAAACCTGATGTTTAATAAACTCCCGGTGTATATCCTAATGAATGCTACTTACCACTAAAATAATTGCGTTAAATGGGTGTTAATGATGTCTTTACAACAAGCGCCTATCAGGCGCACTGCGCCCGAACTCGGGAGTAGCGGAGGTGCACCCAACGGAGGGTTAAGGTATGAAAAAAAAAACTTTTCCACACATTTTATGGCCAAAACCATTATATTACCTGTAATAGTTTTTTTTTCTTTCTTTCTTTTTTACATAGTGTAAAACAAAGTCCCCAAATCTTGGATAAACTGGTAATCTTGAGAACCACTGGATGGATTTCGATGCGGTTTTCAACATTCTGTAAAGAATTTCTCGACGAAGATTTCTAAAGAAAAACATTCATTCATGACCAAAGGAAGCCAAGCAGTAACTATTTCAGTGAATCGAGTCGAATAACGACCTGCCGTCCGTTTTAAGCTTACGGTGGGTAAACCGTTAAAAATATCTTATACTCTGAGTGTAAGAATTGTTCAGCATAAAAAGTTCTTTAAAGAAAAAGTCCGCTCCAGCATATCTCTATTGGTGCAGATGACCTCGTAGTGTCGTCCCTTAAAACCTCAATAACTACCACTAGCGTATCTCTATCTTTAATACATCACCCACTATAGGTGTTTTTACATTTTTCATTTCTTCCAACAATCTCCATTCAGTTGGAAATTAAATTACTAGTTTCGGAGTGAGTTTACGAGCCTATCACCCCAGCTTCAGCATGCATCAAACTGTCTAGTCATGTCGAGTTAAGACTTCAGAGAAGAGTATACATGTTTGGAGTTTCGCTGTTCACCTCGGCTTTTCTGAATTGCGCCTGTGACCTGCCGTCCATGCGCCTTTCAAGCTTACGCTGGGTAAAACGTTAAAGATACTGGGCGAAGCCGGGGCAGGTTGATAGTGTTACATAAACTACAATGCTTCATTTCAATGGGGATTCACAATTTAATATGTTTGAGTTTATATTAAAAAAGCAACAATTATGCAGGTAAATGCAGTAATTAATTTACTGTATTATTAAAAGATTGTTGCAGTATGAATTATTTGAACCCTGTGCATGTATACTAGCATTCTTTACAGTTTTAGTCTCATCTGTTTTGTTTGCATGATGTCAGGTATGACAGTAACTATGCATACGAGATGCCACTAAATGTAACTGACTTAACCTGTTTTGCCATCTGTTAACAGCATATTCTTATAACAGCAGAGGTCAATACCCCAGAACTTTGTGCATCAGTCCGCCGAGTTGCATTCAGCTGTGAATGCTGGAATGGTAGCTATATGTAATTTAGGAAGTTCTGTTATGGCAGCCTCGTGATTTTATGATGGATTCAGAATTAGAACCAAGAGAACTATAAGTCCAACCCCTCGTCCACGTCGTGGGAGACGGGCAACGGCACAAAGTAGGGGACTGCCTGTAGGGGCGAAGTACAGTGGGGACTTCGTGTGCCCCGGGACCGTTACGGTAGCTGTGAAGGTCCTACAGGAACCCTGAAAAGTGACTGCTAACGGGGCTCTGGTGAAGCTACGATAGGCCCAGCAAGCCAGTAGTGGCTGAAACCAAATGCTTTCAAAAATGGAACGAGCCTCGGACAGGATGGATTTAATAGACGACGACACGGCTGTACACACGGACTAAGATTTGGAACTTTAAACCTAAGAACGCTGACGGGGAAGGTGGAGGAGATAGTGGATATGATGGAAAGAAGGAAGTTGGATTTATTGGGAATGGCAGAAACAAGGTGGAAAGGGGAAGGAAGGAGAGTACTGAGAAAAGGCTATAGACTGTACTGGAGTGGGAACGAAGAGGGAAAGAGGAATGGAGTGGAAGTAGTAGTACGAGATGGTTTAAAAGAAGAAGTGAGGAGAATAAGTGATAGGATGATGAAAGTGAAAGTAGCAGGGGAGAGACCGTAGAAATAGTGCAAGTGTATGGTCCACAAGTAGGCTGCGCCTCTGAAGAGAAGGAGGAGTTTGAAGAGGAATTGCAGAAGCAGCTGGTAGGAAGAAATATGATTGTTATGGGGGACCTCAATGCCCATGTAGGAAGAGAAAGACAAGGTTATGAGAGTGTTCTAGGACCAGAGGGTTGGGGCAGAAGAAATGAGGAAGGAAAGAGACTGTTGGACTTCTGCCAGAGGAACAGCCTGCTAGTTGGGAATTCCTGGTTTAAGAAAAGAGAGAGCCACACAATCACATGGTACAGTGATGACTTGACCAGGAAGTCGGTGGTCGACTATATACTGTATGAGAAAGAACTAAATAAGAACATCACGGACATCAAGGTTATACCATCGGAGAACCTGGATAGCGACCATCGATTGCTGGTAATGAACCTGAGAGGGAGTAAGGAGAAGAAAGGGACTGAGAAGCAGGAAAGACGTATAAGGATATGGAAACTGAAAGAAGGGGATAGAAGGGTCGAGTACCTCAAAATGGTAAAGGAAGGAATTCCAACAGATGAAGAAAGAGGGGTGGAAGAGGAATGGGCTAGATTTAAGAAGACACTAATAGGTGCAGCAGAAGCAGTATGTGGGAGGACAAGTAGTAAGAAGAGGTGGAAGGAAACACCATGGTGGAATGAGAAGACAAAAGATATAGTAAGGGAAAAGAATAGAGCCTTTAGGAGGTGGTATCAAAATAGGACGGTAGAGACAAGGGAAGAGTACCAGGAAAGAAAGAAGGAGGCGAAGAGAGTGGTGGCTGAGGAGAGAAGGAAGTGGATGGAAGAGTGGACAAAGATGATGGAGGAGGATAGTGAAGGTACAAAAAAGGTCCTGTATGGGATGGTAAAAAATAAGAGGCGGAAGGATCCTACGGATTATGTTAGAATGGTGAACAAAAGGGGACAAGAGATAGAAAATAGGGAAGAACTGAAGAAAATGTGGAAAGAATATTTTGAAGAACTTCTGAACCCAAATGGAAAAGATGGTGAGGAGGAAGAAATCGGGGAAGAGGAAGATGAACTGCAAACAGAAAAGGACTTAACATGGAAAGAAGTGGAAGATGCAGTGAACACGATGAAAGGAGGGAAGGCACCGGGTGTGGATGAGTTGAGTGTGGAGATGGTGAGAGCAGCAGGAGAGGTGGGGATACAGTGGCTGTACCGAGTGATGAGGACAGCATGGAAGGAAAGGAAGACCTCAGAGGACTGGAAAAAAGGAATAATTGTCCCGATCTTCAAGAAAGGTAGTAGAACAGATTGCAGAAACTATTGGGGAATAACACTGATGAGTCATTGTGCAAAGATCTTCGAGAAAGTTTTGGAAAAGAGAATTAGGACAAGGATAGAAGGAGGGATGAGGGAAGAACAACATGGCTTCAGAGCAGGAAGGTCCACAGTGGATTTGATTTTTGCTGTAAGGCAGTTACAAGAACAGCACTATGAGTATGGAACAGATCTACTGATGGCCTTCCTGGACATTGAGAAAGCATATGACACTGTATGCAGAAACAAAGTATGGAAGTCCCTGGAGGATAGAGGAGTAGAGAAATGGACTATAAAGAGGATAAAGGAGATGTACAAGGGAAGCGTGAGCTGTGTGAAAGTGGGAGGAGAGAGATCAGACTGGTTGGAACAGAGAAACGGCCTGAAACAAGGAAGTGCACTGTCACCGTTACTTTTCATTGTGGTGATGGATGACATAATGACCCGAGTGGCACAAGTAATTGGGGACGGAAAGATGAAAGCAATGGTGTTTGCAGATGATTTGATGATTTGGGGAAACAAGGAGGAGGAGGTACAGGAACAGTTGGACGTGTGGGAAGGAATAATACAAGGATATGGGATGAAATTTAGCATAAGAGTGAGATGGTGATCACAACAAGGAAGAAGGAAAGAACCAAAACGGGAATAACAATTGGTGGGGAACAGCTGAAGAAAGTGGAGAGTTTCAAGTATCTGGGAAGCTTGATACAAGATAATGGAAGAAACGATAGAGAAATAAATGAGCGGGGGAGGCAGGCAGAAGCATTTCGGAGGAGTGTGAGAAGCATGTTATGGAGCAAGGATGTCCCTCAGAACAGCAAAAAGATCATATATCGGACGTACTATGTCCCTATCCTGACGTATGCCTCGGAGACCTGGGTTATGAAAGGAAGGGAGAAGAGCAAAATACAGGCTAGTGAGATGAGGTTCTTGAGAAGTAGTATTGGAGCTACAAAGATGGACAGAATAAGAAATGAGAGGACCAGAGAATTAATGAAGGAGGAACCATTGCAGGATGGTATAGAGAAATCTAGACTTAGATGGTATGGACATGTAAAACGAATGGAGGAGAAGAGGATACCCAGGAGAGTACATGAGACGAAGTGGGAAGGAAAGAGACCGAGGGGAAGACCGAGAGACAGGTGGCTGAAGGGGGTGGAAGAAAGCGTGAAGAAGAGAGGAGAAGACTGGACAAGGGTGGAGGCTGAGAGATGGTGAGAAGACAAAAGACGTTGGAGAGGCTTGTGTTCCAAACAGACCCGGCCAGTGGCTGGAAACTGTGCAAGATGATGATGATGAGAACTATAAAGTCTGATACTTAGGGAGACCCATGGCAATGATATTTAGGTAGACCATAATGTTTTAAGTGGCACTCCTGAATTCAAAATGGTCACACATCGCTGGAGGATGATGAGAAGTCTGGACGACCTCCCACAAACACAACTCCCAAAAATTTAGAAATAATCGCACACCTGATTTGCAATGCCTCTTGGATTATGATTCAAAAATTGCAGATACATTCGGAATGGCTCAGACGATTTGAATGCAAGTTCAAGTCCTCTGCTCATTGCCTCTGGATCTTGAGGACTCTCAACATCTGTTAATTCATTTTAGGGGTTTGGAACATCTTGGTCATCAGCCCTGTGTACTTGGGTGTGTTTTGAACTAGTCTGATAACCTGTGTTTCTGAGATGACTGTAATAGTGTGTGTAGAATTACTTAGGGACAGGGGTGAGTAGGTGCCCCGGGACTTTAAATAAGGTACAATCCGGGCATTTGCCTGGAGGGAGTGAGGCAGAACTCTGGGAAAAACCACTTTCAGGATAGCCGCTGTCAGAGCCGGGATTTGAACCTCTGAACTAGCTGCAGCTTCCCGTCACAGTCATGGTGCACGATTTAACGTGCATGGCCACACCATAAGGTGTGTCAACATCTGTGAAGATTGACGATATCACGCCAATGGGTACCCTTCCTTCATTTCAAGGATCAACGGAGTGGATGGAACTTCGGTTTATGGGCATGACTCGAGAGACCAAGCAGCAAATACCGCAATGGAAGAGCCCACAATCTCCAAGGCCGAAGAAAGCAAGGCACATCGGGAGCAAACAAAAAAGTACGACGATTGCCCTTTCGGACATGAAGGGAGCTGTGCAGCAGGGATTTGCTCCTTGTACCTAGGAGTTAAAGTATCCTTTTATTACAAATGTTTGAGGCTGTAGCACGAAGATGTTCATCATAGAACACCACAACTTTGGCGCGACAAAAAACGGGATCTTTCACGAAGTAAATGCTCCTGCTCACACACTGTATTAATGTAGGAAGGAACTACTTCGAAGCTGATATTCGCAAGATTTAAATTCTATAAGTTGTTACATTTACACACACCCAGTCTGGTTAGGGTTTGATGGCACCTAACATATACAGGTTGTTTAAAAAAATTAGGTAACCTGTTAAGGCAATGTGTGGTCTTGATGGCTGGTAGTCATTGAAGGAGAAGTCGCACTTCCGAAGAAAACTTGCAAATTTTTACACTCTGATTGAGCTGATCAATATCAATTCAATTTTCAAAGAAAATGAAATTGTTCAGATACATAAGTTTTGTCAGCATTTCACAGAGTGTACCATTGGGATCATCAGCTAATATGGTACACCTCACCAAGATAATGAGTAGTATCAGCTGTGAAGGCCACTGCTAGGCTCTTATGAAGTCCGTGCAGTACCAATGTACTATGTTAAGAGAAACATATTAATATTTTTCCCAAAAATTGTCTTCCTTGCAGATCGAAGTATTGGTGAGGTATACTATACCAACTGATTAGCCCATTGGCACACCGAGGCAATATAATGGCAAAGTTGATTTAGGTATCAGGCCAATTTCAGTTTCTTTGTAATTAAACAGGTTAATGAGAGTTCTGGAAGTTTCTACAGAAACAGACCATCTACTTACTACATAATACGGGCACTAACAAAGGAGTTTACCAAGTAATCATACAAGTGGCTCACTTCATTATTATGGTATATGACAAAACAGGGTGTCGAGCGATGACCGGTTTTTAAATTCCCGTATTTCCTGTATGAAAATCCACAAAATTCCCGTATATTTTAGAACTCTCTAAGACTAGAGTTCGTATACCGAATGGCTGAAAAATGAATCTTAAAGCGCGAATCAAGATTTTCTGTCGTAAGTGAAACTGCATTTTTGGAGATACTTCCACAGCCCACGGGTGATGGCGAGATTTAGGCCTAATCCGTAGTGAGAGCAAAGAGCGCGCGCGCGAGTGATCACTCTCCCAGATGGGATGAGATGCTACGAACACAAATAAAATAGCGTTTACCTGAAGAGAGCTGATATAAAATGACTGGTTTTGCTGAGGAGGGTTGAGAGAGTAAAGAATAGGAGTGTCACATAAAAAGTTTACGGGAAGTGACTGAATTGTATGGTACCGTAACCGTATAGAGCTTCCACGAGTTAAAATGGCACCGTAGCTTATGCATAGCGAACTTCCGTTCCACGAATCTCCATTTGATTTTCATTGGCAGTGAATCGTTCATTCGTGATTATCTTCTTTAATATTTCGGATTGTGGTTTTGTTTTTAGGCGGTCAACTCATGAAATAAGAACTAAAGGGTTGGCCTTGCATGTATATTCCAAAGACAAGCGTCTCCTAAAAGAGAAATTAGTAAAACTTTGCATCAGAGACGACCATAAAAAACAGCTCGCCTACAAAGTGTGCGATTTGCACATTTCAAACGGCAGTGGTCTAACATATCCTAGACTACAATTGCATTTAGTTGGTGCAAATTAAATATGTTATATGTGAGAATAGCCTCCGTGGCTTAGGCGGCAGCACGCCGGCCTCTCACCGCTGGGTCCGTGGTTCAAATCCCGGTCACTCCATGCGAGATCTGTGCTGGACAAAACGGAGGCAGACAGGTTTTTCTCCGGGTACTCCGGTTTTCCCTGTCAAAATTTCATTCCAGCAACACTCTCCACTATCATTTCATTTCATCTGTCATTCATTTAATCATTGCCCCAGAGGAGTGCGTCAGGCCTCGGCAGTCGGCACAGTTCATATCCTCGCCGCTAGATGGGGGCTTCATTCATTCCATTCCTGACCCAGTCAGAGACTGGAAGCAGGCTGTGGATTTTCATTTTTCATATGTGAGAATATTATTATAATTTGCTATCCGGTTGTTATATTAGTATATTATGCATTAACATGACCCGTTTAAATGCTAAATTGTGACGGAAGCTACGAGTTATAGACTATTCGCCGTTCCGGTAGGCCTAATATTTACTAACAACGCGTTGTTTCTTCTTTAATATTCATTTCATCATTATAATTATAATAGCCTATCGATTAACTCTTATTTAACCAATATCATTTTATAACTATCCCTCGGGGGAACCTGTAACCTCTAGAGGGTACGTCCCCAGGTGGCGGATAGGGGGGTCCTACAGCACTAGTAGGGTTGATTCAAATACCCTCCAATAGAACCCGCGGACCAACAGGTAGCCCAATTCCTGGGGGCTTCACAATGCTGGGACACCCTCTCTCCAGGGGTCAAATATGGAGGGCCCAGCTCGGGGTTATGAGTGAACCACAACGGTGCCAGCAGTGGAGAAGGAGTCCTTCGGTACAATGCAGTTGGCGGAAGTGGCATCCCAGTGCTCGGGAAATTGAGTAAAAGGTATCGCTCTCACTTGAGAGACTGATATCAACCATAGCGTCTGACCCGGAGCGGGCGGCTACAAACAGCGTCTGTTCCCCATGTGAGGGGCGGCTGATTTACTACCTGGCCGTAGGTATAAAAGGCTTGGCGTCAGCAAGGGCATGCGGCCGGAAAACTATGCCAAAACCAATATGACAGCGAATCTTAGTTTAGCCTCGGAAAATGCTAGGGCGTACCCCAGAAGCGACGTGCAGGGATTTCGCCCGACCCCTGTGAGAAATGGGCTAGGGCTACTGGGTCATGAGCGAACCCGGCTAAAGAGGCTAGCTCAAAAATATGGTGAGTTACGAAGAATAGGCACACTGAATGTAGGAACAATGACTGGGAAAGGAAGGGAGTTAGTGGATCTCATGGAAAGGAGGAAGGTGAAAATATTGTGTGTACAAGAGACTAGATGGAAGGGAAATAGGGCTAGAGAGTTGGGTAGTGGCTATAAGCTACTATACAGTGGAGCAGACAAGGATGGGAGGAATGGAGTGGGAATAATCCTCTCCCGAGACATAAAGGAGACCATAGTCCAAGTTAAGAGAAGGAGTGACAGGATAATGAGCATCAAACTGTGTCTTGATGGACAATTGGTAAACATTGTGTGTGTTTATGCTCCGCAAGTGGGTTGCGATGAGGAAGAGAAAATATCCTTCTGGGAAGATATGGATCGTGAGCTTGGAGATATACCAGCGAATGAAAGATTGATAGTGGGTGGTGACTTAAATGGACATGTCGGAAGGAGTCGAGATACAATCGAAAGAGTACATGGAGGCTGGGGAGTAGGAGTGAGGAATGATGAAGGACAGAATCGTGGATTGTGCGATGGCATATGATTTGGCGATTGTGAATACATGGTTTGAGAAAAACACAGGTCAATATATGACTTACAAGAGTGAGACCAGAGAAAGTCAGATTGACTTCTTAATGTGTAAAAGGTCTCAATTAAGGGAAATACAAAACTGTAAAGTTTTTAATGGTGAAGCAGTGGCAGCACAGCATAGGATGGTAGTCATGGACTGGAAAATGAAGATTAGGAAGAAAGGCAGACCTGTGCGAGTCTTAACAAAAATTAAGTGGTGGAGATTAAATGAAGAGGTGTTGAAGGACCAGTTTAAGGAGAAAGTACTCAATGGAGTGGTTCTTTGCAATGATGTGCAGGAGTGGTGGGCGCACAACAGCAGTTTGATAAGGAGGGTAGGAACTGAAGTGCTAGGGAGAACTTCTGGCAAGAAACCACTAGCTGACAAAGAAACATGGTGGTGGAATGCGGAGGTACAGAAGATCGTGAAAGCCAAAAGCGATGCAAAGAAGTTATGGGATATGTCAGGTAGACAAGAGGATAAAGGGAACTACAAGAGATGTAATAAGGAAGCAAAGAAGGTAGTAGCACAGTCAAAGGCACAAATGATGGATCGGCTGTACAAAGAGTTGGAAACTACAGAAGGTGAAAGAAAAATTTTCAGAATAGCGCAGGCGAGAGATAAAGACAAGAAGGACTACACCCAAATAAAGCAGATCAAAGATGAAAATGGTCTAGTATTAACGGACCATTCCGACATCAAGTGCAGATGGAGAAACTACTATGGAAAACTTCTCAATGAAGAGAACCCAAGGGTATATTTAGGAGAAGGAGAAAAACACCAGGGTCTGACAATGGATATTAGAAAAGAAGAAGTAACATTAGCACTTAGGAAAATGAAAAACGGAAAGGCAACAGGACCCGATGAAATACCAGTTGAAGTGTGGAAGTATCTAGAGAAAGATGGAATCGACATGTTGCTGGATTTAATGCAAAAAATGTACTCTCAGGAAACAATACCTGATGAATGGAGAGAAAGTATTTTAGTGCCTATATATAAAGAGAAGGGGGATATTCAGGACTGTGCCAACTACAGGGGCATTAAGTTAATGTCCCATACCATGAAAATCTGGGAAAGAGTGATAGACAAGAGGATCCGGGAGGAGACTAGCATTGGCGAGCAACAATTCAGCTTCATGCCAGGAAAAGGGACCACAGACGCAGTGTTTGCCCTGAGACAAGTAATGGAAAAGTATCGTGAAAGACAGAAGAGATTACACTTCGCATTCATGGACCTAGAGAAAGCATATGACCGGGTGCCCCGAGGAGAAGTCTGGAGATGTTTACGAGCGAAGGGAGTCCCAGAGAAGTACGTGCAGTTGGTTCAGGAAATGTACAAAGATGCAAGAACACAGGTTAGAAGCAGCTTTGGACTTACAGATTGGATTCCGGTTCGAGTAGGTTTACACCAAGGTTCGGCTTTAAGTCCATATCTGTTTGACCTAATTCTGGACGAAATGTCTTGTGGGTTACGAGACCAAGCCCCCTGGTGCATGATGTTTGCGGACGATATTGTGTTGTGTAGTACCACCAAAGATGTCATAGAAGAAAAACTGGAACAGTGGAGGGCAGCCTTGGAAGACAGAGGACTCAGGATTAGCAGGAAGAAGACAGAGTATATGAGGTTCAATACAGACCAAGACTGTGAGATCAGAATGCAAGGGGAAACGTTAAATAGAGTGGATGAGTTCAAATACCTGGGTTCGGTGGTGACTGGAGATGGAAATCTGGATCTGGAAGTGTCACACAGGATTCAGGTAGGATGGATGAACTGGAGGAAAATGTCAGGAGTGCTCTGTGACCTCAGGATCAAGCCTAAGGTTAAGGGGAAAATATATAAAACTGTCGTAAGACCTGCATTGCTGTATGGCTCTAAAACATGGCCTGCACGCAAAACGCACACACACAGGCTTGACGTCACGGAAATGAAAATGCTCAGGTGGATGAGTGGAGTGACTAAGCGTGATAGAGTGGAAAATGTCAAAATAAGAGGAACATTGAAGGTTGTGGAAATATCTAAGAAGATACAAGAAAAGCGACTTCAATGATACGGGCATGTGAGAAGAAGGGAGGAATCCTACGTGGGGAGGAAGATGCTAGACATGCAAATACAGGGAGTGAGAATGCGAGGCAGACCTAAACGAAGATGGATGGATTGTGTACAGGAGGACCTCAGAGAAAAACAGTTGTCAGAAGAGGATGTGCATGACCGGGCTAAATGGAGGAGAGCTGTCAGAAACATCGACCCCACATAGGAGTGGGAATGATGTAAAGAGAAAGAAGAAGAAGAAGATCATTTTATAACTATATACATATTCCAGGTATTGCAAGAAAGCGATATTTGATGGCACATGCGGTTCCACCTTAAAATCCAACCATGCCTAGTTTTCAGTACTTATGGAAAATATTACCGTAAGTTAATAAACCAAACAACTGGCGACATTTTTTTTAAATGCTCATTTACATCTTCACCCTAGTCTACATAAGTACCATACGGTAATCACTGAAAGGGTGGGGGTATGACCTCAATTTCACAAACGAACAACAAACCTCATTTTGCACGAATTATGGAACCCGAATCCCAATGGAGGTATGGATTGTCTGCATTTAGAAATATTTTAGTCAATAATTTAAAACAAGTTGCCAGAAAACTAAATACAAAAAGCTGCGTGACTACTACGGTGTTAAGATGCTCTGAGAAAAAAAAAAAAAAAAAAAAAAACACCTCGCCAAGATTATACGACATGCATACAGTTAAATACAATCATCCAGTTGGAGAAACACTTTCTTTGTCACTGTCTTATAAGCAATTCAAACATAAACTGTTGTAAATTTACAGGAAAATGTGCAACATTTAGAGACTACGAGTGTTGTAGGCGGCACAACGTTAGCTGACATTTCGCATCATTAATACATAAGGAATGAACACATGCAGAGTTTTCTCACTGCACACAGCTGAAGATCATATCATTCTTGGTAATTTTACGTTCTCCTAACAACAATAATTCACACATGTAAATTATGGGACAAATACAGTATTGCTAACTCCGCGCATTCGGTACTGACAGCCTTCCTGTCACTTTGCCCAGCTTTTCCTCTCCGCAAGCCACGGTCGCCACATAACAAGACCCTACAGCACACAGCAAGAATTCTGAGCATGCTTCTCACCTACACCCTGCATTTCGAAGGAAACAACGCAAAGGATATGTCGGGAGCTTGGAACAGCTGATCTGTGTTGCCAAGTTTTTAGTGTTGTTGTAAATCAACTGATTCGAATAATACACAGCGCTACACTTCAGACTTTATTTCTGTACAATTATACGTAATATATTTTAAAAGACGATCCTGAATCAACGCCGAGGACATACAAACAGAGAAATACGATACTTTTAGATGAATAAATAAATTACACACCGAAGCTTTGATACCTATATCATCGGTATTCAATTCAATAAATACGACAAAGAGGGAAAACACTCTACTGCTAATGAATATAAAAACACTCACCATGCAATGATTATCCTTAACATGAAACAAGAGTCTGAGTGGAGGTCGTTCACAGCTTACTACAGTAGTTGACAGATAACACCATGCACACTCACTGAATCGCGACTCTCTACGGTTAATATTAGCTTTCGTGATATTACAAAAGTAAAGTTAAGGTAAAGGTATATTTAGCACCGAGCACTCAAACAAGCCGCTCTGTGGCGATATTATTGCCGTGGTTTTATATTGTCGAGTTGTAGGCTATTGAATGACAGACGGTATTTTGAACACTATGACGGGAAACAATAGTCTGTGCTCTATTATCGATTGACGCAAGCGAACTGACACCAATAAATAAATTATCCTCAGTCGCTTGGCAAGGGTTTCTTTGACACCCTCCATCCCTTCACTGTCCCTATCATCATCACCACCATCATTGTCTTCTTCAGAGCTTGATGAATTGCCAAGGTTAATAATGATTCCATCCACTGCGATACCCAGACCACCTTCAGTATTTCTTTCTGAACATGCTGTACGAGATGTGACCAGTCCTCAGGTCGAACTTCGGCGAAGTAAAAGTAACAAAACAATGACAATGAAAGGAAATCCGACACAAGACAGTGGTTAACAAGCGACTGAAACAATGCCTGCCCACACGACAAGAATTCTGTCACTTGTGTGGTGTATTTTGTAGCCACAGGTTGGTGATGGGTGTTTGATAGTAAAATGTCGAGAGCTGTGAGATATTGTTTGTAGTTTTTGAAAATTATGCATGTGTAACGCATTTTCTTTAAAACAATTTGGTATGTGTATCTCCCCTGCCAAAGAAGACCATGGGAAGGCTAAAAAACTGTAAAATTCCACACGCGACACGCCACGAATACCTTTTGATTTAGATTTATTTTATCAAAGTGGGTAATAGAATATAAAATAATGCAAAACGAAAATAAAAACGGTAAGTCACTTTGACAATACAAGATTGTTACTAGGAACTTTAGTTATACACAACACAAAATTAAGTTCCATTCACAGTACTAATTTCTGAATAGGAACTGTAGGCTAGTAATACACAAAATAAAATAAGTCACTTGGTCAATACTAGATTGTGGTTAGGAACTTTAGTCACACAAAATAAGATAAAACAAACAATAATCAAGGATTTATTAATTTAAAGCTTCTCTAGGGAACTCAACTGCTCTTCAATTTTCTCTGCTTCAGAACGGGCATAGTTCAAAATCTTCTTTTGTTTTGTTTTTTGTTTCTTGCCAATTACTGGAGATCTTTCTTGGCTTTTCTAATGCACCAACTGCCATCACAGCGTTCTGAACAGTATGCATGCACTCCTTGTTCAGGGAGAATCTTCTCTCGAGAGCTGCATTGCTGCGATACAAAATCAGTATTATATTAACGGAGCTTGTGAGATCGTTTTTGGCAGGAACTGAGGAAGGTGCTGAAGCCACTAATTCAGACCACAGCACGACGAGCCGTGGCTCTTTTCTGTCGAACTGCTTCTAACGCGCAGTGACGGAGGGCAGTCTTAGAAGTGCGGAGTAGCTGCTCTTGATGTGATCAGCCATTGCGCCAGAAAGCAAGTTCTTCTGATTACAAATAATTTCCAGGGCAATGACGATCCTATCTTCTGCCAACTTAGGAGTCTCAGTGACCACTCTAGGGTCTAGGCAGGAAATAGCACGGGTCATCTTGTGAGCAAGAGTTGACCTCTCTTTGATTTTTTAAAGCATAGGATACGAATGTACAATTTTCAGTAGTTGGTGCGAAATTGCAGCACATCCGCATCTGGAATTTTCTGAGATCTCGAGCTGTTAGCTTCTTTAAGGGCTGCTCTTGTCGAGAAACCCAGGTCTCCTCTGTGGATAACAATGCGGACAGATTCCTTTATGTCATTGTGAGCAACGAGCGCAGTGCGCGTAGTGGGTACGGCTGGCGGTTGGCCAGGCAGAGCATGCATTGGACGTTGGCTGGGTTCTCATCCCGCTTAGCACCCTATGAGTGGCGCAAATTGCGGGTGGCAGCGCGGTCTGCAGGCGAAATAGAAGGCTGAGTGGGAGGACTCTACCGAGCGTTCACGGGCTAAGAAGTCTGGCATTATGAGACTTTTCAAGATTTCCCGTATCAAGTGTGAATTTCCCGTATATTTCCCGGGTAACTAAAATTCCTGTATATTTCCCGCATTTCCCGTATCGCTCGACACCCTGCAATATCAAGGTGTTTACATGTCCTATCAAAATAAATAGTTCTAACAATGCAAACACACTATAAATTAATGGAAATCAAGTGAAAATTTGAAACATTATAAATGTTGTTATATATCCATTAAACCTAAAAAAATAAGGGGGCCTGAAGTAAACAGAATCTGATGAAACATTTCATCCAATTAACCCTACCACCTTCTTTCGAGAAGTGTATTACAGTATACAATCCATGTAATCTTTTCCAAATTAGTAGGTCTGAGTATATACATGTTGACATGTAACATGTTGACCAACTAAAAAGAAATTCTTCTACTAGATTACCAACGCTGCTTTTAGAAAAGAAATCTATATTTAAACTGCAATAATAGTGAAGCTGCTTTGCAGCATCGTGTTGAATCTCCTCCTAATGACATAGATGTTTTAAAAACAATTGCCAAATTCCTATCCAATGCCAATTCTAATAGCACAGTGCTTACATTATTTTCTGAAGTATCATCATAAATGGTAACCTACAAGTGATAAAAACCTCGGGTGGACATCATTGCTTACATCTGTTCGTTGTTGGTGTTGTTGTCTTCAGTCTTGGCTGGTTTGATGCAACCCTCCACACTTTCCTGTCCCAAGATAATCTTCCATCTCTACATAGCTACCACACCCTACATCCGAGGCAATCTAACATATTCTAACCTTGATCTACCCCTACAGTTCTTATCCTTGACCCTTCCCTCAATTACTAACTTTGCTATTCCTGGGTGTCTTAGTATGTGTCCAACCAACCTATCTTCTCTTCATTCAGTCGCAAGAAACATGTCTCCTCTCGCAATAGTCTTAATACCTCTTCATTTGTAACCCTATCTACCCATCTGATCATCATTCACCTGAAACACCACATTTCAAACGCTTCAATTCTCCCCTTTTCTGCTGCTCCAACAGTCCAAGCTTCACTTCCATAGAGTGCCACACCCCAGACGAAGTCTATCAAAAATGACTTCCTAATACCTAAATCTATATTTGATGTCAACAGATTCCCTTTCTGTAGAAATGCTTTCATTGCCTGTGCTAATCTACTTTTTATATTCTTTCTGCTTCGTCCATCATTAGTTATTTTGCTTCCTAAGTAACAGAAGTCTCCTACCTTCTTTAGATTTTCACCTGCCAATTCGACGTCCATAGGGGTATCCGATTTCCTTCGGCTGCATTTCAATATTTTTATTTTACATTTATAAATTTTCATCATGAATTCTTTCTTGGGACAAAATCCATACCATTTGAGAACTCATTCAAATCCTCTGGTGTGTCGGCTACGATGCCTATGTCATCAGCAAATCTTAAGAGTCGAAATTATTTCTCCTTGAATCTTTACTCCTACTTTGAATTTTTCTCCAATTTCCTTCATTGCTTGTTCAATGTATAGATTGAAAAGTATGGGTGATAAGTTGCAGCCTTGCCTTATACCTTTCTGAATACCAGCTTCTCTCTCATGTCCTTCCGCTCGAATAACAGCTGTCTGGTTTCTGTATAGATTGTAGAGCACCCTCCTATCCCTGTACTTTATTTCAATCGTTCTCAAAATGTCAAACAACTTACTCCAATCAACATTATCAAAAGCCTCTTCTAAGTCTACAAATGCCATGAACGTTCTCTTATCCTTCTTTATTCTAGCTTCCAAAGACTTGGTAAGACTTAGTACAGCTTCCCTTGTTCCTACGTTTCTCCTGAAGCCAAACTGGTCTTGACCCAACTTTGTTTTTATCTGTCTTTCCATCCTTTTGTAAATTATTCTAGTCAGGATCTTTGAAGCAAGTGTGATCAAGCTGACTGTATAGTAATCTTCACATCTGTCATCTCCCGTTTTCTTTGGTATAGGGACGATAACCTTCTTCTTGAAATCAGAGGGTACCTCATCTGTTTCGTAAATCCTACACACCAAGTGAAATAACCTGATCACACCTTCATCACCTATGCTACGCAGCATAGCAACTCAATTGGTATATCAAATATGACTGGTGCTTTATTCCAGCTTGAGCCTTCCAATGCTCTGTCAAATTCTGATCTCAATATTAAATCTCCTTTCTCATCCTCAACAATTTCCTCTTCCATTACATGATTCTCAATCTCCTTTCCCTTATACAAATACACTATGTAAGCTTTCCATCTCTCAACCTTTTCTTCCCTATCAGTTACAGGTTTTCCATAAGAGTACCGGTACTTAATATTACAGCACTTAGTCTTCCTTTCCCCAAAAGTACTCTTAATCCTTCGATAAGCTGTATCTACTTTTCCTAATTTCAGACAATTTTCTATACCTGCACATTTCTCTTTCAACCATTCTTCTTTTGCTTCCTTGCACTTCCTGTTAACCTAATTTCTCAGACGTCTGTATTCTGCTTTCATTTGTTACATTCTTGTAATTCCGCCTTTCATCCATCAATTCTAGTATGATCCTGTATGATCAACGGGTTTCTACCTATTCTTTCTTTGCTACCAATGTTTTCTTATGAGGATTTTGTTATTTCATTCTTCGTAAGTGCCCATTCCACTACAAGTGAAGTTTGTTCAGGGTTGATTGTTAGTCCTTCCTTTAAACTCTTATTGAATTGTTTGTTCACCTACTTCTTTCTCTCTATTGCTCACCATTTTGGCTTTTGACTTTTCTTCAGTTTCATGAACTTAAGTCTGCATTTCATAACCACCAGATTGTGGTCAGAGTTTATGTCAGCACCGGGATATGTTTTGCAATCCACAATCTGGTTTCAAAATCTCTGCTTGACCATAATGAAGTAGATTTGGTAATTCCCTGTATCTCCTAGTCTCATTCATGTGTATATTCTTCTATTGTGGTTATTGAATAAGGTGTTAACTAGGACCAACTCATGCTCTGTGCAGAATTCCATCAGCCTGCTTCCTCGAACATTCCTTTCACCTAATCCGAATTCTCATACTATCTTCCCTTCTCCTGCCACAGCATTCCAATTTCGCATTACTGTTGTTTACATACAATAATTTCCTGCATTGCAATACATGCCATTTCATTCAAAATGAACTTTTTTGTGCTGAGACTACCATTTATTCTTTTATTTTTTTATTTCTTTGTGATCACCACCATAGATAAATCTTTCTGAACAAAGCTCCTTCATGATCAGCTGCACTCAGTGGTATATTGTGTTCCACTAAGAGGGAAGTAAACAGTCAAATCTGATTACATTGAGGTCGGCATGTCCAGCTTTGGCAAAAGAATTGGATTCTCCGATATTCTCTCTTGGACTTCAAGTTACTAATATATTTAGCACATTTTACATGATCAGTCACATTGTTCTTTTCTCCATGAGCTAAGTAATATTACAAGCACTCACTCGCTCACTGTATAAAATACCGTATTTCCTCGCATAATCGTCGCACTTTTTTTGCCAAAATTTCGTGGAAAAAAGCAGGGTGCGACGATTATACGAAGAATATTTAATTTCAAAGAATATAATGCATCATTATTTGCCAACACGGGCCAGTCATTCGCGTAGCGTGAGTCTGGCGTGAGTAATAGCCCGCAGTCAGCGACAGGGTTCTTTCTTCTAACGAGGTCACGACAGGTTAACGCTCGCGGAATGTGCTGACGAAGCTGGCCATTTGCGTCGTGGTTCATAGCCCGCAGGCATAAAGACGAGATTACTTTCTCCTGACAAGATCACGCCAGATTAGGCCTATAAACTCGCGGAATGTGCGCTGGCCGTTCGCGTCACAGTTCATAGCCCGCAGGCATAAAGACGAATTACTTTGTGCTGTCAAGATCACGCCAGATTAGGCCTATAAGCTCGCGGAATGTGCGCTGACCATTCGCGTCGCGGTTCATAACCCGCAGGCATAAATACGATATTACTTTCTCCTGAGAAGATCACGCCAGATTAGGCCTATACGCTCGCGGAATGTGCGCGTTACACGTGTTCGCTACCTGTCGCGATTGTCACAGCTTGTTCCTCTAGCATCAATACATAGTTGATCAATCGGTCAGGGTGCTCTATGAGCTGAAATTAATTGTTCTGGTGCAACAGCTTAGTTTCTTTATTAGGAGGGAAGTTGTTTAACTTCTCATCTTCAATTAAACTGTAAGTATTATGTTATATTATAATGTAGTTATTATATTATTACAAACCAAAGTCGTATTAATATTGTGACGTCACTGGTACCAAATATAGCATCAGTTTTTATTATCCTTTGTAGATAATGGGCCGAGGAAAGACAATCAGCTTAGAATTACGCTCAGCAATTACTACTCATCGAGGAGAAAAATATACGATACGGGAAATCGCTAGTAAACTAAATATCGCCCGTTCAACAGTCAGTGATACGATTTTGCGTTTGGATAAAACGGGGTCTAACAAAGACAAAAATCGTTCTGGAAGACCCCGAATTACGTCTAAAGCTCAAGACAAGTATATCGTCGTTGTCAGTAAACGATACAGAAAATTACAGCGCCAGAAATCCAGGGACAATTTAATATGAACCATGAGAATAAAGTGTCATTGACCACAGTTAAGCGTCGCCTCAGAGCAGCTGATCTTTGCGGCCAAATTGCTATTGAAAAGCCACTTCTACGACATGGAAATAAACAAAAGAGACTGAAGTGGGCTCAAGTCCACAAAAGTTGGACAGTTGAGGACTGGAAAAGGGTTCTGTGGACAGATGAATCCAAATTCGAAGTTTTTGGGCAACGGCGACGAGTGTATGTTCGACGTTCAGCATCGGAGGAAATGCTTCCTGACTATATAACACCTACAGTGAAACATGGAGGGGGTTCTGTGATGGTTTGGGGTTGTTTCTCATTCAGTGGAGTTGGTTTGCTGCACCGCATTCTTGGAATATTGGACAAAAACGGTTACCATTCCATCTTATCTCGGTATGCTCTCCCATCTGGACAACAACTTGTTGGACGTGGATTTGTCTTCCAACAAGACAATGACCCTAAACATACATCTCACTATTGTATGAAATATTTGCAAAGCAAGCAAAACTCTGGGGAATTGTCTTTAATGGAATGGCCCCCCTCAATCTCCCGACTTAAATCTGATTGAGCTGTTGTGGGAGGAATTGGATCGGCAAGTCCGGAAAGAGTGTCCTTCGTCAAAAGCTGTGGGACATCCTACAAAATGCCTGGTAGAGGATACCTGCTTTAGTGTTGGAGAAACTTGTCCTGAGAATGCCAAGAATAGTGAAACGTGTGCTTGCAGCAAAGGGGGGTTTCTTTGATGAGAAGAAAGTTTGATGTATTCTCGTGATCTGTGGGTGTAAATGTGTACATATTGTTAATTTCTTACTTGGGTGTAGTGTAAATTAGTTCTAGAATACAGGTTTGTCAAATCCTTGCATATATGTGTTGCTTCCTTTGACTCTGAGTCATTATTTTTAGAGTTTAATGTTTGTCTGGAAACTTTTGGCCTGCAGTGTAGCAATACAGAAGATAAGGTTTCCCTAAATACTTGATAATACCCCATGACTCAAGGTGAAGAACAAAACTATAGTACCGGCAGGGAAACAGCTGTTAATGAATGTTGATATCAAGAGATTGGGATTCAGAAACAATTATGGAGTGCCATATTCATGGTCCAAGATTGTAACAATAGGAATGATTGAATATTTGCTGTCCCAGACCGTCTCTTAATGGCCTGCAGAAGCTCGGCCTGGAGCAAATTTTAAAAAGATCTTGGTAAGTTACGTAAAATTTATAAAATATTAAGAGTTCATCCATATACAGTCGAACTTCCATAAGTCGAACTTCTATATCTCGAATTTTCGATAACTCAAAGTAATTTTCATTTCCTGGCGGTATCGTATCTAATTCACATGTTACATTTGTTCTATAATTCGAAGTTCTATTACTCGAATATTTCGATAACTCTAGGAATATTTCATTCCCCAAGCGTAAAATATTTTTCTATATCTCGAAGTTGGGGTGAAAATACAATTGCCTTGAAAACTGGAGTTGTGACTTGGGGCTTGGAATATGAGATTTTTGTTCGCCTTGGGTACAGCATGGTACTTGGAGACGTTATTTCTGTCAGTAATGAGTGGTCTGCAACATTCTAGAGCAGCCTGAGGGCAAGGAGACGGGCTTGGGTCGTTGTACACCTCAGACAATAACAGTAAGAGGGAAAGTCCGGCTATTTATGGCATGCCCGCACCCTTCGTGTCCTTGGCCGATAAGCCTGGTGAGAGAGCACTGTCCGGTAGTTTCTGACCTACTGTGTAAAATCAGTAATGCAAACACCATGGAGAAGAAACGTGTTCTGAAATGTTTAAGTGCAAGTGAAAAATTAAAGTTAATTTACGAAGTGGAAAAGGGTGTGAGAAGGAAGAAAGATATTGCGGTGGAATTCGGCATTCCAGCTAACAAACTGTCAACGATTATGAAAAATAAAGACAAGACTTCTAGTGCTATTCAGGAGTCACATTTTTCATCGGAGAGGAAACGTTTTAAGAGCTCAAGTTATCCTCAGTTGGAGGAAGCTATGTTTAAGTGGGTAAAGTGTATGAGGGACAAAAACATTCACTTCAAGGCTCCATACTTCGTGAAAAAGCACTAAATTTGCTGAGGAGTTAGGCATAGAATCGTTCCAGGCTAGTACAGGATGGCTAGATAAATTTAAATATTGAAACGGAATTGTGCAGAAAGTTACGTCAGGTGAAAGTGCTAGTGTATCTGAGGTTGACTGTGAAGACTATCAACAAGACGTTCTACAAACTCTACTGGCAGATTACGACCTTCGTGATGTTTCCAATACCGATGAAACTGGTCTGTTTTTTAAACGTTGGCCAGAAAAGACCCTCGCATTTAAAGGGGAAATGTGTCACGGTGGGAAAAGGAGCAAGGAAAGAGTGACAGTAATGGTTAGAAAACTTCGTGGAGAACCGGGTGTTACAGAAAAGGAAGCAAAAGAAACTGACGGACTTCTTTTCAAAGATTTGAATTTGTAATTACTGTAAAATGAAAATGTACTAGTAATACTGTATAACTGTGTAGTATTTTAACAAAATAGATACAATGTAGTAGAATGGATTGAAACTTGTAAATAAATATTATGATAGCATTAATCCCTAGCTGGAAGGCCCATAGGAGAAGTTCTAGTAACAATAATATTAGAAGTAGCAACAGTGTTGTCTATTCGTATGTTTATAATACTGTAATGGTATTCCTCCCTCTTTTTTTTTTCTTTCTTTTTGAAAAAATAAAATAGATATCTCGAAGTAATTTTTATCGCCGAAGGCACTTCGAGATATCGAAGTTAGACTGTAAATGTAAAACACACTGCACTTTCATCAGTTTTATGGAAAACCCATGCAAATTGGCAAGTATGTTAATATTCAAAACTATTGCTTACTGTAGAATGTTAAAAATTTTGCATACATAAACAGAGAATTGGAATATTTTATTTTTTCCCAGGAATCAATGGACAGGAAAAGAAAGATACAAACAAACAAAATCAACCGGTCATTGTATTTGTTCTCTCAAGTGTCTCTACCTTCTTTGATTGACTAACTGACTGATTGTCCACCTTCTTATGATTTTCTATACAGATTTATATAACCTTAGTGCAGTTCTTTTCTCCTTTCAGGTCTGTCCGGTGTGCACCTACTTTATTTGCCCTGTCATTATTTTTACTTTCTCATTCTTAGTAAGTGCTGTAACACCGACAGCATTGGCTCAGCTGGCTAAAGCGCAGCGTTAGGTCATGGGACCAAGCTCTCTGCTGACTCGGTAGACGCGTGGGTTCGAGACCCACCGTCGGCCGTCCTTTAAATGGTTTTCCGTGGTTTCCCATTTTCAACACCAGGCAAATGCTGGGACGGTACCTTCTGACAGGCCACGGCCGATTCCTTCCACATCCTTGCCCAGTTTCAATCATCTTCATCCATTCCATCTCTCATCCCGACGCGCAGGTCGCCCACGGGCGTCGAATAGAAAGACCTGCACTCGGCCTCTCAGGAGGCCACACAACAAAAAAAAAAAGTGCTATAATATTAAGGACCTAGATGGAAAACCAGTAACAGACAGGGAAGAAAAGGTTGAGATATGATATGATATAAGGTTAGGAGATTGAGAATCATGTAATGGAAATGGAAAGGGAAGAGGAAATTGATGAGGATGAGAAAGGAGATTTAATATTGAGATCAGAACTTGATACAGCACTAGGAGACTTCAGCAGCAACAAAACACCAGGAATAGATGATGATGATTATGATGATGATGATGATGATGATGATGATAATTGTTGTTTTAAGGGGCCGAACATCCAGGTTATCGGATCCTAATGATCTGGATGATAGTGAAAAAGACAATGAAATGGAAACCAGAACGAAAATTACTTACAAAAAGGGAACTCAGATTGAAACAACTCACAAAATGTTCTGACAAAAGAGAATTTAGAACGAAAAGATTCACAAAAGGAATGGATTGAAAAATACGCACACAATGGAGGCTAGGTACAAAATACGTACAAAATGCAATGTAGAGTCGAAATACTTACAAAATGCAATTGAAATTCAAAATACTTACAAAATGCAAATGAGATTGAAAATACATACAAAATGCAATTGAGGTTCAAAATACTTACAAAATGTAATTGAAATTGAAAATACACAATGCAATTCAGATTGAAAGATCCCATTTCCAATCCAAAATATTCACAAAGTGCAATTGAAATTCAAAATACTTACAAAATGCAATTGAAATTTAAAATGCTTACAAAATGTACGGTAGATTCAAACTACTCATTTGGATTGACAATACTTGCAAAATGAAATTTAGATTGAAAATACTTAACAAAATGTAATTTAGATTCAAAATACCCACAAAATGCAATTGAGAATCAAAATACTTGCAAACTGCCCACCACACAAAATGCAATTTAGATTTAAAAATCTTGCAAAATGCGGTTTAGGTTGAAAATACTTACAAAATGCAATTGAAATTCAAAATACTCACTAATATGCCCTGCTCCTACATTGAAAGACTTACTAAAAAGCAATTTAGATTGTCAATCTTTACAAAATGCAATTGAGGTTGAAAACAATCGCGAAATGCAATTTAGATCGAAAAAACTCACAAAATGCAACGTAGATTAAAAATTCCTACAAAATGTAGTGTAGATTTTAAAAAATCGCTGAAGGGAATTTAGATACACGGGGAGTCAAGTAACAAAAACAGTGCAGGAATCTTAAAGAGAAAAGGAAATATAATGAAAAGAATACAAGAGGTCTGACCCCTCGAAGAAGGAGGGTTTAGGAAAGATGAGACAAGGGCCAATTAAGGCGGGAAAGTGAAAGACTCCCTAGGCCTTGGAGACCCTAATACCGTCGGGATCGGAAAAGAACAAGAGTTGACCAAGCGAGGTCGACAGGAAAGAAGACGGAGAGGAGCCCGGCACAAGTAAGTGGAAGCAATGCCGGACTCAGCTGGGGTCCTGTGGTCGCCAACCCACGTCCCACAAGATGTGAGGCCCTGGGGGAAGGAATAGATGATATACCGACTAAGATACTAAGTTGCATAGGTGATGAAGATCTGATGAGGAAGTACGTAGGATTTATGAGACAGGAGAGGTACCGTCTTATTTCAAGAAGAATGTTATCATCCCTCTACTGAAGGAAGTAGGAGCTGACAGGCGTGAAGATTACCGTACAATCTGATCACTCATGCTTCAAAGATCCTGACTTTGAATAATTTACAAGAGGATGGAAAGACAGATAGAAGCAGAGTTGGGTGAAGACCAATTTTGTTTCAAGGGAAACTTAGGAACAAGGGAATCTGTACTAAGTCTTAGGCTGATCTTGGAAGGCAGAAAAAGGGAAATTAAAAGAGAACATTCATGGCATTTGTAGACTTAGAAAAGGCTTTTAATAACGTTGATTGGAGCAAGTTGTTTAACATATGGAGGGTCCAGGGGAAGAAGGGGGAATGTCAAATACTGTAAAATATTCAGGAAACGAGTTTTGAAGTTTCATTACTTACATGTACGCGTCAACTTGAAACATCATTTTCTCACAACCCTCATTGTTCTTAGCCAGACACAATTGTGCCTTCAATAAGTCGCAAAGAGTCCTACCAGATCGTGCTCATACATCTCGATTTTACATTTTGAGTGACATTCCCCCTTCTTCCCGTGGACCCTTCATATTAAATGGATAGGAATAAAGTACAGGGATAGGAGGGTGATCTTCAATCCGTACAGTAACCAGACGGCAGTTATTTGAGCCAAAGGACATGAGAGACAAGCTGGTATTCAGAAAGGTGTAAGGCAAGGCTGCAACTTATCACCCATACTGTTCAATCTATACATTGAACAAACGTTGAACAAAGTAGAAGTAAAGATTCAAGGAGAAATCATCTTAACTCGGAGATTTGCTGATGACATTGTCATCTTAGCCAATTCACCGGAAGATTTGAATGAATCTTTACATGGTATAGACAGTCATGAGGAAGGAATTCATGATGAAAATCAAATGTCAAACAAGAATGATGGAATGCAGTCAAAACAAATCAGAAATCCCTACAAACATCAAATTGGCAGGTGAAAAGCTAAAGGAAGTAGGAGACTTTTGCTACTTACGAAGCAAAATAACCAGGGATGGGCGAAGCAAAGAGGATATAAAAAGCAGGTTGGTCAGGCAAGGCAAGCATTTCTGCAAAAAAAGGAATTTGTTGACATTGAATACAGATTTACGTATTAGGAAGTTATTTTTGAAAGCCATTGTCTGGAGCATGGTGCTCTTGGGAAGTGAAACTTGGACTGTTGGCACTGCAGAAAAGAGGTGTGGTGTTACAGGAGAATGATGAAGATCAGGTGGGTAGAAACAAATAAAGAGGTATTAAGACGAGAGGGAGAGGAGAGATGCTTCTGGTGACTTCTAATGAAGAGAAGGTTAGTAGGACACCCAGGAATAGCAAACTTAGTTATGGAAGGAAAGAGGACAAGAACTGTAGGGTTTGACCAAGATTAGAATTTGAAACAGATTGTCTTGATGTATGCTATACCAAACACAGAACAACTGTGATCATGTCGGAGGAGCCAGATTCGTTCGCTTGTCGTTGCCAACCAATAGAATAGCGCAGCATTGCCTAGATAACTAAACGCTCTCAGCTCACTGTGCCGGACAAAATCTTTTATTCTCTCCGCGCACGAAAATCATTAAATAGTCAATTATTTTGACGATCCTATGCAACAGAGCTTAACATTTTTAAGCTGACAGTCCAAGCCCCATGACACTACGACCAGGTGTTCGGGAGATAACATCTGCCCTTGAACTGAAGGGATAATGTAGAGTTTGAAAGATTAGATGTTGAAACATTTAGGTTCAACGGGAAAATACAAACTAGAGTGACAGTATTTCCGTATCAATTCAGTAGTGGAGCTTTAAGGAGTGCTGTGAGCTGAAGTATTGAACTCATAGTAATGTCCCATAGCAGGCCGAGTGGCAGTCTTAACAGTTTTACACAGCCAGGCAAGAAATATAATTTTCAGTCTGTATGGGAAAGATCAACAGAGATACGATGCTCTACAGAGGTTGATTCGAACTGAGATCCGAAAAGCCAAGGAGAAATGGTTGGTGAGCAAGTGCCGTGAAATCGAAGAGCTTCAGAATGAACATGACACATTTCACCTGCACAAAAAGATTAATGAACTGATTGGTAGACAGCCTAGCCGAAGAACCAGGGTGTTAATGGACGATGAAAATAACTTGGTTGCCACGACATGCGACAAGATCAAGGTATGGGAACGGTATGTGCACAAGCACTTCGATGATGACCGAGTTGCAGATCATGGCATTGATGAGACGGATATTGGACCAAGTATCCTAAGAGAGGAGGTGATGAAAGTTATTTGTGAGATGAAGTCTGGCAAAGCTCCTGAACCAGATGATGTTCATGCCGAGATACTATAGGTTCTGGGCGATGAAAACATAAATATTCTCACATCCCTCTTCAATAAGATCTACCAGACAGGCCTGATCCCTGAAGACTGGCTCAAGTCTACTTTCATTCCACTACCAAAGAAGCCTAATGCAAGGCACTGAGAAGAACATCGAACGATCAGCTGTGTGAGTCACGTCCTCAAGCTGCTTCTGCAAATAATTCATGGAAGAATCTCCAGAAAGTGCGAAGAATTTATGTCGGACACACTATTCGGAATTTGGGGTGGATTTGGCACCAGGGATGCCCTGTTCTCGATACAAGTCCTTGTGCAGCGCTGCCAGATTTGAACAAGGATGTATTTTTGTATTCGACCGAATACAGCACACTAAAATGATGGAACTCCTTCAACGAGTGGGAATTGACAATAGTGACGTACGAATCATTGCCAATCTCTACTGGAATCAACGAGTGAACATTTGGGTGGATAACATGTTGTCCGATGAAGTAAAAATTAGACGTGGTGTTCGACAAGGCTGTGTGCTGTCTCCAATGCTCTTCAACTTACCGTATATTCGGAGGCAATCATGTCGGAAGCATTGGATGGGTTTCATCAAGGCATTGGGTGGTGTGAATAAAAGTGAGCACACACTCTTTACTCGCGAATTTAGAGCGGGCACTCCCATTGAGGTGAATAAAATCCGCTGGTTGGTAGCAGTCACTCACAACAGTCCAGTGACTTGAGTAGCAGAGCAGGCGCTCCAGATTCCTGGTGAATAAAGATCAAGCAGGCACTCATCCCTGTTAGCGCCTGCTCATGTTTTCTTGAGCTAACTCCAAACAGACGTGTCAAGTGCAGTAGCATGGCAGAGTTTATGATGGTGGTTAATAGGAAAAGGAAATTATATAAACTTCGCAGAGAATCATCTCAAATTGATTACAAAGTGTTATAGAGATTCAGTAAGGAACATGTTGAATGGTTATCGGAGCATTTTCTTGGGCATTACGGGAGAAACTAGAGGCGGTGCATTAACAAACGAAGAAAACATGAGAATCTTCTTGTGTTATGTTGGTGACCCTGGATTTCAGAGTGGAGTTGGTGAAGACATGGGTGTAAGTCAGAGCACTGTGTCAAAAAACATTTTCGCAGGTTTCGACTTCAATAAAAATAAAAGCAGATTACTGGATAAAATTTCCAACAAATGTTGCTGAAATGCAGGAAGCACAGGCCAAGTGGCAAGAACGTTTTACCTTCCCTTATGCTATCGGAGCTGTGGACTGTACTCGTGTTCAAATTAAAAAAAAACACATGTACATGGGGATGAGTACATCAACAGAAAAGGCGTCCCTAGCATTAATGTACAGACCACTTGCAATGAGAAAGAACAGTTCACCAGTGTAGATGCATCAATGGTCTGACTCTGTCCACGACTCCCGAATTTGGAGAAACTCTGATGTTTGCAGTGTAATGACCAGACGTCATTTCGTCATTATTCTAGATAGATTAATCATTGGCATGAATTTTAATTTTAAGAAAAGTAGGCTCTTTATTTCATCATGGAACTTCTTTATTTATATATTTATTTATATATTTATTTAATTTTTTTTATTTATTTATTTATTTTATTTATTTGGAAATGCCCTCCTGCTTGGTGATGTGGGTTATGGCATCTCTCCATGGCTTATGACACCATTTCAAAACGCTGCCACTCCTGGGCCAATATAGACAGAGGCCATGCTTGAATTGGAATGTTCCATCATTCCAGCCCACACTGACAAGTGTTGGTAAGAAAATGTAGACACACTTAACAACATATGTGCAATCATGAAATATATACAAGTCTGGAGTAGTTTTGGATACCCACCTCAACCAATTTTCGAAGCACAAATACTCGAATTACAACAGTCAAAGCCAGGCGTATTATATATACGAGGAATGTTCCGTTACACAACCAGTGTAATTTTTTTTCCATGTCAAACTGGATTGCCGACTCTCCTGTTAGGAAAAAAATCATAATGATTAAACAGAATATGCAGCCTAAGAACATAGTGGTTCACATTAGAAAATCATTTTAAAAAACTCGAAGACGTAAGGCTAGCAACCAGCTTCATGAACTTTCAAAAATAGGCTAACAATGTATTGAGCAAGCACTAAGGGAATGAAGGATTCACACTCCCATCTGACAGATCAGGGACTCATTGGAAGCGAACCGGCAATCAAACTGGTACTCGATGGGGTGCTATTAATATCAAGGGGGGTTATCGAAGGAAGAAATTAGAGCTAGCTGAGTCTGCAAGTAGGATGGGATTGGATTGGATATTCTACAGATTAGTTCAGTTCAGATACAGAGGAGGAAGTACCAAGGTAGGATTTAACAAGGTTGTAAAACGAGGCAGTGCAAAGTGGGGAGTAGGGCTGTATGTCTAGAGAACCTTTGAACATAACAGTTTCTGTGAAGTACCAGTACGTAAATGAACCATTAACGAGAATAGATTTAGAGATTTAGGTATTAGGAAGACATTTTTGTAAACCTTTGTCTGGTGTTTCGCACTCTATGGAAGTGAAACTTGGACTATTGGTGCAGCTGAAAAGAGGAGAATTGAAGCGTTTCAAATGTGGTGTTACAGGAGAATGATGAAGATCAGATGGGTGCATAAGGTTACAAACGAAGAGGTATTAAGACGAGTGGGAGAGGAGAGATGTTTCTGGCGACTGCTAATGAAGAGAAGAGATAGGTTGGTAGGACACATACTAAGACACCCAGGAATAGCAAGCTTAGTTATGGAAGGAAGGGTTGAGGACAAGAACTGTAGGGGTAGACCAAGGTTAGAATATGTTTAACAGATTGCCTCGGATGTAGGGTGTGGTAGCTATGTAGAGATGAAACGATTAGCTCAAGACAGGGAGGCATGGAGGGCTGCATCAAACCAGTCAAATGACTGAGGACTCAAACAACAACATTTAGTAGTCAGGAAATAGGGTCAGGATTGTTTCAGTGTACGCTCCATGTGAAGGGGCGGATCAGGACAAACTAGACATTCTATGCAGCACTGAGTGATGTGGTAGTAAGAGATAACAATAAAGATACCCTAGTATAGTACTGAAGAATAATTTCAATGTTAGGATAGGAAATAGGACTGAGAGGTATGAGAAGATAATGGGCAAGTGGGCCAAAAATAGGGAAGCGAACACCAATGGGAAATGTTTACTGGACTTATGTGGTCTGTTTGCAAAAGGATTAAAGTTAAAAATCATGGGAGATGATTCATGAGAAATTCCAAATAGTCGATGGTAGACAGGAAAAAGCTCACACCCTGGTGGAAAGACATAGTGAAGTCAACTTGTAAAAGAAAAAGAATGATACATAAAAGCTCCAAACAAGGGATCCAGCAGATAGAGAGCTTTATGTAGTGGAAAGGAACAGAACCAAAGAAATTTTAGTACCGTAAAACGGGGTAATACCGATCATTTTTCGGTGTTTTTTATTGATATTTCCTATAGCAATAAAACCATATTTACGCAATGTTATATTTAAAATGTGCGACTCTTTCTCGTCCATTTGATAATGATAGAAAATCGAAGCAATGGAATATATCGCGAGTAATGGAAAAAAAAATCGTAGGTTTATTTCGCTTGATTATCGGTGTTACACTATTTCAGGAGTTATAACGATCAAAATTTTACTAAAAAAAAAAAACAACGTAATTACAAAATAAAAAGATGCACATTAAAAAAACGAATAAGAAAAATGAAAACTGTTAACACACAATTAAACACAATCAATCCCTACTCCACACTGCTAACATCAATGTTACAGAAAATGAACTTTCCTCGTTTGCAAGATATGGGCTCCATCTCTATAACGATTTGTTCTTTTTCTATGTCCATTTTGTCTGCAACATCTGGGAACACGAAAAAGGTTGTGGCGCCAGTGTTTCTTTTTCGCATGAAATTAATTTCATATAGACCCGAACTTGTCTCTCTTGCCGTATTATCTGGCCAATGAAATGAAGAATCCTTTTCTTTCCCGGAATTGCGACAAGGACAATAGTACCACTCAATAACTGCTGTTCCTTTCCTGTGTCGACTGAAGTTGAAGCAGTGTTGTTGAGGGAGAGGTGACATGATTCTAGCAATTCGGAGCCAGAGTTGCTTGTTTCGAGCAAATTTTCATCTTCTTGTGACTCCTCACTATTGTCTGTATCACCGGTGGCCAAATCCTTGACCACAATGCTTTTCCCGGGAGGTACAGTCGGGTGTTTAGCACGATGCACAGGTGTGCTTGTATTTGGGTCACCAACTCGGGCTTGCTGAAGGTGTTCTTCAAAGGACGCAGTCCAGGAGGGTTTATAACTGGTAATGTCATTTGTCATTTTGTGGAATCTGACGCAACACTTCTTCAGGACAGAAAGGCACAATACCAGTTTTTTTAAACCCTGATATTACGTTGGTCGCAGAATTCATACCGGTACTGATTTTCAACAAAGTTTCTTTCAACAGTTTAGGAAACACTGACTTTTGCATCTCTCCTCTGTTGGATTTCTTCTACTCACCTAGCACACATCGCCAAGCCATCTTTAAGGGGCGAAAGAATGCCACGTCAAGAGGCTGGCAAATGTGGGTCGCATTTGGAGGCAGGAGGACAAATCTAATGTCATATTCCTCACAAAGCTTGATGACACTTATCGAAAGGTGACTGGATAAGTTATCCCCGATCATAATCTTGGGTCCTTGAAATTTCTTGGCATAGGGCAACAAAATTTTCATGAACCATGATTCAAACATGTTAAGATCGAACCACCCACTCGTATTCCTGTTTTAACCAGCCCCATCAACACCTCCCTCAGTCCAAGTATCATACAGGTGCTTACTTTTGTAAACAGTGAATGGGGGCTTACGGAAATGTTCATTTGATACCCAACTAACTGATGAATAGTTAATGATATTAACTTACTGTATTTGTACAGCCTGTGAAGCTCCTCAAAAGAAGTTTTCACTGTTAACTTGTTTTACACTTAATAATGTGTTCCTCACAACATTCACTAGCCGACTGCAGGCAACAACTGAGCGAATTCTTGGCACTCAGCGAAGTAAGTAACAATGTTACCTTTGTTACTACAATGCGTGATGGCTCTATTATTGTCGCAGTTTGGCTAGAGAGATCAACTTTCAAGCTATTTCCCCATTCTACGGTAGTCAAAAAGAAATTCATGGGAGGAATTTAGATATAAATTACACACGTATGGTTAAGCGGAAGGAAAGCCTTTATGGAGTGTTCTAAAGAATCTTAGAAATGGAGGAAATAGAGAAATGAGTAGCGTTTTAGATAACTTAGATGCCAAGGAAGCAATAGGAAGAATACTTTGAAAATTTGTTGAATGTAAATAAGAGACTTATCAGGCAATATGACAGATTTTAGGACTATGCAGGACGAGAGAGGGTGGAAAATAAACTAAGTCACTAATCGGCAGGGGTAGCTTAAATTATAATTTTCGAGATATTACTCGGTCGATAAAGCTTGCCTTTCAACGCCCTATAAAATCGTAGAAGCACCGTGCAGCCTGCCCCCCACGATGTGCCGCTAAGAAACCACTATATGTTGAGCTTCTTAGCACAGGCAGTTTTCAAATAGCGCACATGTGGCTCCCAAGTTAATTTGTGATCGAAAAGGAGCCCAAGGAACCGGTATGTAGCAACAACAGGCAGCGCTACATTTCCCAGACAAAGCTCAGGATCGAGATGGAGAGTGCGCTTTCGGCAGAAATGGACAACCGAGGGCTTAGCAGTTGAGAACCGAAAGCCATGCTCTAGTGTCCAGCGTTCCACTCTCCGAATAGCTTGTTGTAGCTGTCGTTCAGCGACGGCCATATTTTGCACACTATAAAGTAGAGCGAAATAGTCTACATATAGTGACGGTACCACTGCTGGAACAGCAGCAGCTACTATACTGTTTATGGCAATCGCAAATAAGGTTACGCTAAGCACCGATCCCTGTGGGACTCAGCTTTCCTGTACATGATATTGCTAATATGTCCTCCCTATTCGGACACGGAATAGGCGAAGGGACAGAAAATTCGCAGTAAAGACCGGCAAGTTACCTCGGAATTTCCATTGATGCAGGGTAGAGAGGATGCCGTAATGCCAAGTGGTGTCAGAGGCCTTCTCGAGGTCAAAGAAAACAGCAACGAGGTGCTGTCTGCGGAGAAAAGCGTCCTGTATGTCGGTCTCCAGGGGGTACCAGATGGTCGTTGGTACACCGAGACGCCCTGAAACCACACTGTTATTCAGACAGGAGTCCGCGTTTCTCCAGGACCCACACCAGTCGCCGATTAACCATCCTCTCAAAGAGCTTCCACAGACCATTAGTGAGACAAATAGGTCTGTAACTCCCTGTCAAATTGGGATCCTTATCGGGCTTCAGGATAGATATAATTATACCTTCATGCCATTGCGCTGGAAACACCCTTCCAACCAGATACGATTTAACACCTTGAGCAAATAACTAATGGTCTCATCGTTAAGGTGCTTAAGCATCTGGTTGTGAATATCATCTGGGCCGGGAGACGTGTCCTTGCAGAGCGCCAGCGCTCCGCGGAGTTCCCACTCCGCAAAGGGCACGTTGTACTCCTCCGAAGCGCGGGAAGCAAAACTGAGCTGGGAGCATTCTGCCTCGCGCTTCAAAGCCACGAAATCTGGATCATAGTGATCGGAACAGGATATATCCGCAAAATACGAGGCGAGATGGTTCGCAACGCGATAAGGATCTGTAACCAATTCATTATCAATGGAAATGCACGGAACAGTAGAAGATGTCTGAATTGCCAAAATGCATCGTAGTTTAGACCACACTTGAGAGGAGGGGGTTATGTGCCGTAATAGACGACACATACCATTCCCAGGATTGATTCTTACTCTGGCGGATAAGAATCCGTGCCTTGGCAAGAAATTTCTTGAACGCCAACAAATTGGCCAAGGTTGGGCCCCGATGATAGTGCTTATGAGTTTGATGACTGTCTCTTATTGCCGCTGCAATATCCTCTGTCCACCAGGGGACGAGTTTGCAACGAGGAGTCCCAGGAAGGGATGGAATGGACTCCTCGGCGGCAGCAGTACCTCCTCATCGACGCTCCGGCAACCAAGATCAACCAACACAGCTCGTTCGGTAAATGATGGCCAATTGGGCCGTTTTACAACTTCACGACTGGGGAACTCCACGGGTTTCTGGTTAAGAAGAGTAAGAATGATCGGAAAATGGTCACCGTCACAGAGGTCATCGTCTACATACCAACCAAACAGGGGAACCAGCGTATGGCTACACACACTCAGGTCAATGTGCGAGTACGTGCCATGCACTATGCTAAAATGAGTGGCTTCCCCTGTATTTATATCGATAAATCCAACCCTTGAATTAAGCCCTCCCCGTCCCTTCCTCTGGGGCAGGAAGATGGTGATCCCCACTGTGGGTGATGGGAGTTGAAATCTACCATGAGTAGGAAAGGGGCTGGAAGTTGATCGACAAGATCAAAGACGTTGTTAATAACAAGCGGCTGGTGCGATGGAAGGTACAAGTTACAAACTGTTGTCATAACAGGCAATGACACGCAAACTGCAATAGCTTCCAGAGGAGTAGTTAACAGGAACTCTTCACTTCAGCAGTCAGACCGAACCAAAGTGTAGACGCCCCCGGAAGCTCGGTCGGAGCATGGTCGCTCATTTGAGTATAGGCTGAAACCTCTCATGGCCGTCTGATGGTTAGGCCAGAGATTAGTTTCTTGTAGACAAACTATACTTGCTGCGCATTGTGCAATGAGCTGAGGTAGCGCAGTCAAATGCCTGTTATAACTGTTACAAAATCCACTGTAACAGTGCCATTGTGTGAACTGATAAACTAATATATAAAGGTTAGCAGCTAATGCTACCTGACGCTAAGGTGTAGTATCCCCCACTACGTCGACCATAACCTCCATGTCCTCAGTCGAGGCTGTGGAGTAGGTCGACACAATGGAAGACCTTCGGGACGATTTCCGGCGGTGGGGGGACCTCCGTGGGGAGCGCGCAGATTTGGGGACCGGAACATCCCCTGGCGCAGAAGTATACTCAGCAGGTGGGGCGGATGGCTTCCCCTTGTTCAGAGGAGTAAGGGATTAGACGGGCCAGGAGAGGTACTCCTGACCCTGGTCGACAATACCGCCTCCGCCGGCTTGGGCGCGGCTTTCGCCGACCATTTGGGTGGGGAGGACGTCTTAGACTCCCCCCTCCCCTGCTGTGCGAGCGGAGGACCCTTCGCCTGCACAGCCTGCTTGGTGGTCGGAGGTGGGACAGGACCCACCTTCGAGCTGGTGTTCAATTTCACGGGTGCTGATCTCGGGACGGTGGGAGTGGCAACAGAGGGTTTCACAACTGGTACAAAAGATGAGGTTGATGGAACCAGGCCAGGTATAATAGTAATATAGTCAATCGTGGGAGCGGTAGCACTCTTAGTTTGGTACCTCTTGCAGGCGAGACCATCCAGGGTTTTGATCTCCTGGATTTTCTTCTCACTCAGGAACACAGGACAGTCCCTGTCCTGAGGATGAAACTCAGGACAGTTGGTGCACTGATAGGGCTTTGTGCACTGCTCCGCATCATTAGGTACCTTACCACACGTCCCACAGATTGACGAGTTCGAGCAACGAGATACCATGTGCCCGAACTTCTGGCAGTTATAACATCGCATAGGAGGCTGAATGTACGGCCCGACATCATAACGATAGCTTGTGACCTTAATCTTCTCCAGGAGTACTGAGCACTGAAAGGAAATAATGAAAGCACCCGTGTCAACGATCCTACCCTTGACCTTGCGCGTAATTCACTGGACATCGGTCACGTGACGGTGCTTCATATCCTCTTCGAGTTCCTCGTCAGTGTTCAGAATCAGGTCCCTATGGAAGATAATTCCCCGGACCTGATTGAGAAACTTTTGTTTTTCCACTTTGACGGGAAGATTGCCAAAGCGGTCACACGTCAACAGTTTGTCAACCTGCTCAGCCGTTCTGGTCTTGAGCAACAAGCTACCATTCCTCATCTTTTGTACTTTCTCAAGCTCACCATAGACACCTTCTATGTGGCAAGAAAACAAAATCGATTTGACCTGCTTGAAATCACCCCCATCGGTTCTGGTCACGACCAGAAACTTGGGGGTATTAGCACCCATATTAGAACATATAGACTGTTCCCAAGGAGTAGAACTCAATAGGGAATCAAAATTTAGAGACTAGGGTGGGGGACCACCCTGTTGGGGTAAGTTGCGCTTTTTCCTCATGGCCGTGTCATCCTCCCCGAGTGCCACCTACTCCAATCACGGGCTGTCTCTATAGGCGCTACCCAGTCAAGGCAAAGCCCGCCTAGCTTAGAAGGCATTGCCCGGGGGTCCAATGTTTGACATGCCGTACCGACATGTACCCCTTGGAGTATATGACAGAGTTTTCCAGCACAGACATTGAGCTGTGCGGAGACCAGCGTTGTCAGGCGGATACTACTGCAGGGTATATGGAGCACCAACCTGTCGGTGTGGCCAGACCAAACAGGTTCTCGAGCGTAGTCGCACACTTAGGTGGCCCTTCCCCTGAAGCACACACATATTAATTTTGAGTGCCAGACCTAAAACACATGTATGAAAAAGAGTGCAATGGGGGTTATACCACACAAATGTGACGTTTAGAGATGGCTGTCAAACCCAGGGGATATGGGCCAAGAAACCCTTTTAGTCGCCTTCTACAACTGGCAGGGCATACCTGCGAGTGTATTCCGTCCCACCTATCCACGGGAGGTCCAATTCGCAAGACAAGCCGCAAACCTAAAGGAATAGCCAAGTTTGCCCCTTTCAGTCACTCGTACGACAGGCAGGAGATACCGTGGATGTATTCTAAACCCCCCACCCACAGGGGAAGGGGGGGCTGTAACTTTTTAGGAAGTAACCTGCTCTGAACCAATATGGCATATACGGTATTTACTCTCCACTGATAGACCTGATACTTGTGGTGAAGAGCAAACTACCTCCATCGATTTAAAGCTTAACTGTGCCTTGGGAAACTTGCAGCAATCTTTATTTTGTTTCCGCATGAAGGACTGAGGGCTGGTTTAAGCACGAGGCCGCTTAAATCCTCCTTAGCGAAGCTTGGCTTGCGGTTAAGCGATCCTTAAATACAACCTCATAAGGATGGGTGTCGCACCAGCCCGTATCGTACTTCGCTTAGCTAAGCCATAGCTGAGCGAACATGGCAGCAAGAGTCAAAGATCTTCGCTTGGTGAATAATGCTCTCTTTAGCAAAGAACACCGTGGCATTACAGTTATGCCAGCATAATCCCAGCTATGCAGAATTACTTGCATAACGATCATGTGCAATATAAGGAAAACACGACAACTTAAGTATCTAGGGAGCTATTTGAACGCTATTATTGTATTCGCATCGTACATTAATAAGAAATAATTTCGACAATATTGATCTTCCGAGATTGGTTTTGTTTGATATGTTTGTCAGGGTTATCTTTTGTTTCTAGCCGTTGCAATAATTTTCCATGACTACAGCTGTTTTACTTTTGGGTTGGCGACCATAAAATACATAACTAGTTGTAGAAAGAATTGCCTACTGTGTTTGCGAGACGTAGCAGCATCAGCTGTAGTACATGCTGGAAAAACCGTTCTTGAAATATAGTGTATTTTCCCTTATCATTACGGTACTTCCTGAACATGTTATTGACTACACCCCACATTGAGTTGGTCAAATGGACGCATCTTGCGAAGGTTATGTTTTCTTACTTGGATTTCATTCTCTTGTTTTATAAATATGCATACATAATAGAATTTAACACATATAGTGCATATTTTCTAATGATATAATATACAGTATATACGAATAACACAGCATGTTTTATTGCAAGCATCCAGAATAGGCTAGTTCATCATTGGCTAAGGATTTCTACATCCGTCCCTGGGCCAATATTTAGTTTAACAACCAAAAATGTACATTGCGGTACTAACAACATAAAGAGGAGTATTTCATTTCACGTTGTCAGAAGCTACGTTGTCTGTAGTACAAGCTACCGTGATTCTAGAAGCGTGAAGGAAATCCCTGAGGCAGCGCGTTGAAACAATGTGATGTTATACGTATATAAATGGGTTGGTTTTTTAGTTTTGGCATCTTAGTTATAACTGGATTAATAACTCGCTTAGATGGTTCCAAGTTTCACAGGCCCTCGATGTAGTCCCTACCGTTGCATACAACGTGTTCCCAGCGATGCGGGAAGTCGTTGGATCCCATTGGCACTGCCCAATCTATTGATGGTACGAAGAGAGCGCTCGGCAGCCTGCTTAAAGTCTTCAATGGTACGGAAGCGTTGCCATACTGTTCCCCGAGGGCAAACCGTTAATGTGGCGTACTATTGTTCGTTTCTGCAAGACCATCTCCGAGGAGCTCTGAGAAGGAAACGGCGCCACCACATGGTTACACCGCCCATCGGTCTGCATGACAATGCTAGGGCACACACAGCAGGCGTTGTGTCGGCATTGTTGGATCGTTGGGGCTGGGAGGTCCTCTATCACCCCCCATATTCTCCCGACATCAGTCCATGCGACTATGATCTCATCCCGAAGATGAAGATGACAATGCGCGGGGAGCAGGTTGCCGAGCGCTCTCTTCGTACCATCAATAGATTGGGCAGTGCCAACGGGATCCAATGACTTCCACATCGCTGGGAACACGTTGTACGCAATGGTGGGGACTACATCGAGGGCCTGTGAAACTTGGAACCATCTAAGTGAGCTATTAATCCAGTTATAACAAAGGTGCCAAAACTAAAAAACCAACCTATGTATTTAATTTTCATCACAAAATGCACACTATGTATGCTTTATAATATAACGACTGAGTAATTATAAAACAATAAATACAATACAAATCAAGCAAAACTATTTCCCCTTGCCGAGAATCCAAGGAGTCGGCAACCTTATCCACTCAACCAAAGATGTCGGTTCATGTTGATGCTTAATCAACATCTATACATGCTGTTTAGCAAATGATCGTATGGAAGAAAATATCTCTTCAGTGTATTTTGCCGTCATTATAAACCATTTAATAATATTTTTTTATAATTTCGTTCACGACATTATATAATAACACCCTCAACCTACTGAGATATGGGCCAGACACAATGGGACCGGCCGCCATTTTGGCGTATGAGTGAATGGCTTAAGCCATCCTTATGCCTTAAACCACCGAGCACGGCCGATCAATCTAAGCCATTGCTTATGGACTGATACAACGGGTTGCACCATTGAGGATAGTTTAAACCACCCTTAGTTCGTTAAGCGAAACTGGTGAAACTGTCCCTGAACTGTGCACATTTTCTCAGAGCTGTTGACCAACCTCCAACCAGCAATTGTATAGTTTTGTAAGTTTTTTGTAGTCACTTCTATGCATCTCGAGATTCATACCTCCTGAAAATGGTTTGGCTGTGTGACTAATGTTCGTAGAATATTTTGGGCAATGAAATGATGGAATGTAATGAATTCATGTTCACATTACCTTATTTTAATCTGTTAAATGAAGTAATTCTTCGTTTGGGCAACTGTACAGCAGGCACAACTTATTGTGCAACTACTGTAAATAACTATGAACTGTTCAGTAAATAAATTACACAATTTCTACAAACTGACACCAAATTTCTTACCTGAAGCTATAATTCTTAATAGTTCACTACAGCAGTCCATGTTTAATAAATTGTGCACAATGACTTTCTGAAGCAGCAAGAGAGGCGATACAGACTTTGGCGTGCTTTCTACTTCCATGTCATCGGCATGTTTATCTATATCCACATCAATATCCACATCTTCAATGTTTGTTTTAGAGGATTCCTTAACATAGTGGAATGTCAAGAGTTCATGGAAAATAGACAAACACTTTACAGAAATCTCATCATGATGGCCTTCATTAGAGTAGGACCAGTTGCGGTAGCGAGGAAATATTTCCTCTATAATATACACCACAGCAGGAAGGATGAATTCCAAGTTCTCTCTAACAGCATCTTCAATATTGAGGTTAGTCTGCAATGAGAAATTCGGTAAAGTTAGAGATTTCCCTGTGGGCCTATAAAACAAAACAATAAAACTTTCCATTAAAAAATACTTGGTGAAATATTATCTCCTTCCAATAATTAATTTTCTGCAAGTAATAGAAAGATAAGAATTGAGAGGGTGCTCGCAAAAATGGGCTAACCATCATTTTTTTCAGAAATTGAGTTATGTTGAGCTGTCTATGGAGAAAGGTGTCAACTATCTTCTCTGAAACAGGCTAAAATCAGAGAGGCTTATTAAACTAAGTAGATGACTTTGAAGTTTATGCTATTTTGAAATCATGAATAATTAATTGCAAAAATGGGCTAACGAAAGTTACACAGGGATCCGGTCACTTTAGCAGTGTATGGATCCACTTTCTTCAAATATTTTAACTTGTCATTTAGTAAACCTAAGAGTGACACTTAAAACTTTGTGACAGCTTAAATGTAAAACTTGCAGCTGAAGAAGATCCCATAAAAATATAGGCCTTGAAAAACCAGCTAAATACCCACACTAAGAAAGTACAGGTGGCTTATGAAAACTTTAAAAATGACACGGAGCTTGCAAAGCAATGCAATGATGTTCATGTTATAGCAGCAGCATATATAAGCCCCCATCCCCCATCAACAGCGAGCGGTGAGCGGTTTGGTTGGTAAGAATTCAATGCCACCTTGGGCCCTTGCCCGCGGCAAGAGGTCGATAGCTAGAGGCGATCTGTGCATGCGTGGATAAACTACAGCCGGTTGCCGCTAGAGGCGCTCAATTCCACCGGCATTGACATTCAGTTTAGCGGCAGCCAATGTTTGTTAGTTTACGTTCGGTGTTAAGATTTACTGTTTTGTATTTAAGTAGGGTAGTGTTTCAAGTATACTGTTTACGTGCTTTATTAATGTATTATTGATGGTAAACCATATGCATAATGAAGAGACAAGCTTTAATTCAAAACTTTTTCGCAAGAAAACAAAATGTGAATATGTCTGTTGGTGAAAGTCCTGAAGTTGGCGGGGTTGCGATGGGACAAAGTGGAAATAAGCCTGATGGCGACAGTGCTGAAGTCGACTGTGCTAGTAGAATTGCTTCGTGGGATGTCGCTAGTATGAGCACTGCTATTGTAGTTCCAGTTCCATCTGTGGAGGGCAGTATCCAAGTAAGGAAAAATATTTATGATATTGGAAACTATTGTCAGAGGAATTCCGTTCATTCATTAACAAATGATGAAAAATTTGCATTATTGAAAAATATTTGGAAACCTCAGCCTGGATACAAATTTCCTTCAATTACTAATGCAAACCACACTAGATCTCTTCAAATGAAATGGCAAGAGGAATTTAGGTGGTTAGTTTATTTAGAGGACAAATCTGAATCCTTTTTTAAATACTGTATATTATTTTCCCAATACGTAAATGTAAGGAAAGGAGATCCTCAAGTAGCAGGGGCATCAGCAACCCAGGCTTTAACCAATTAAAAAAAACTAAAGAAGTGTTTAGCACACACGAAAATCTATCATATGTGTTTTGACTGCTGAAAATACAACAGACATAGTTGAGAAAAAAGTAGAAACTGTTATCAATCAAGTAAATGCACAAAGGCGATTGGATGTTGAGAATAATAGAAAAAGGCTGATCCCTATAATCCAAACAACAAGATTTAGCGGAAGGCAGCAGATAGCTCTAAGAGGTCATCGCGACTCTGGACACATAAGCCTTGTACAACCAGAACAAAATGACAGGAATTTCAGATCAATATTAAGATACCGAACCGACAGTAGTGGCTACGCTGGCTAAAGCTCAGCATTAGGTCATGGGGCCAAGCTCTCTGCTGACTCGGTAGACGCGTGGGTTCGAGCCCCACCGTCGGCCGTCCTTGAAATGGTTTTCCGTGGTTTCCCATTTTCAACACCAGGCAAATGCTGGGACGGTACCTTCTGACAGGCCACGACCGCTTCCTTCCACATCCTTGCCCAGTTTCATTCACCATCATTCATATCATCTCTCATTAACTCCTCTCATGAGGTTGGCGTCAGGAAGGGCATCCGGCCGTAAAAATCATCGCCACAAAGACTTCCATCGCATCTCATCCCCGACCCCGTTGAAAAACGGGAATAATAAGGGGTAGACATACATACATACATTAAGATACCGAGCTAACAGTGGAGATAATATTCTTAAAGACCAACTAGACCAGTGGTGGGAAAACTATATACACAATTCCCTTTATTCAAAACGAACTCATTAACACATTTGGTTACTTGATCCAGTCTAAAATTGTGGCAAATGTTTATTCTGTTTTAGTCGATGAAACCACTGATATCAGCCAAATCGAACAGTGCACAGTATGTTGAGGATCAAACTCTCAGAATCAGAGAAGATTTTCTAGCATTTGTCCCTGTTTATGACATTACTGGTGCAGGTTTGGCTAAGATACTATTAGAAACTTTGTCAACTTTAGGGCTTGACTTAAACAAAATGAGGGGCAAGGATACGATGGCACTGCCACGATGAGTGGGCAATTCAGAGGAGTACAAGCGTCCATCAAAGAAAAATTACCGTTGGCCCTATATACACACTGGACTGTACTTCACACACTTTAAACTTGTGTCTGTAGGATGCAAGCCAAATACCCTCTATAAGAAACTGTATGGGTGTCATCGAAGAAGTCTGGATTCTTCCGTATGTCAGCCAAAAGAACACAGATATTAAAATCAACAATAACTGAATGTTGTCCTGAACAAAAGAAGAAACTTATTTCATTATACGAAACACGATGGGTGGAAAGGCATGACTCTGTGATTTTATTTAAAGACATTTAAGAGTCTATCCTTATCTCCCTTTCTAAAATAGAAGATGAATTAAGTGACTCAGCACCCAAGGCACATGCTCTTATTAGTGCTATCAGTCAATTCCCATTCCTTGTCCATCTTTTGGTGTTGAGCCGAATGCTGTTAACTACACACCATCTATCTAAGGAGCTTCAACAAAAAAAACAATAGATCTTTCTCAGGGTTTGAGGAACGTCACGGGTGTCCTAGATGTGCTGTCAAAAGAGAGAGTAAATGCTGATGTATTGTTTACAGCCTTGTATGATCATTTGCTGCAAAACTCTGTGTTAAAGAAGAGATTCCACGAGTTTGTCACCTTCAAACCGCACGCACCAATGTCCCTTACACAACAGAAGAAGTATATTATCGACGAGCTGTTAATATATCATACCTGGATGATTTTTGTAACTCACTGAAGGAGCGCTTTGAATCCCACAAGGAAACAGTTGCATCCTTGCAAAATGTCCTTCCACAATTTTGTACCAAAACTGATTTTTGTTCATTGGAAGTTGCTAACTTTTACGAGGAAGATTTGTCACTTAAAGAGATTGTGCAGAGCGAGTTTATGTTGTGGAAAGAAAAGTGGAGCCAGGAAAAACCAGAGAATCTTCCAAAAACTGCTATTGGTTCTCTAGCAAACTGTGATGAGACTTTCCTTCATAACATTTATACCCTCTTGAAACTTCTAGCAGTTCTTCCCGTTTCTGTTGCAACCGTGGAGAGAACGTTCTCCTGCCTGAGAAGACTGAAGACTTAAACAGTACATCTGAAAGTAGGCTTAACGGACTGGCTTTACTTTCTATCCATAGGGACATTATTGCTAGTGACGAGGAAATTCTTGATAAGTTTTCAAGTGCACCAAGAAACGTAGACTTTGCTTTGTAAACATGGTTAACCTCATTAGTCAATATAGCAAGTCAAGCTCATTTTATTATGTATTCATTGTATTGTTAATTTTATAATTTATAATACAGGGTCATCGAAAAATAATGCCAACATTTCAAAACATGATAGCACTGAAACCCTTTATGTTAAACGTGCAATTCTTTCACTGAACGCCAGCTGGTTAAAGTAAGTTTTGTTTTGGAGGGGACGTGACCTTGCTATGCGCACACTAGATGCGCAGTAGCCAAGGTCGGCCGGGGGCGCGCGCGCCACTGACTGCACCGCCCGACGAACTGCACCTGTTTACAAAGCCGTCATTCGATGGTTTAATCAGTTTAAGGAAACAGGGACTGTAGAGAAAAAAATCTAGGCCAGGCCGACCACCAACATCAGCAGTGAAAGCATGCTTTCGCAATGGCTGGATTGGTACGTGCAATCATTTCAGGAGCAACTGTCAAGATGGCGGCAGAAATTCGCTCCCGCAGGTGCTCCAAATCCCGATTTTTTTCTGCATACACAATGTTTTTAATGTACCCCCCGGCCGACCTTGGCTACTGCGCGTCTAGTGTGCGCATAGCAAGGTCACGTCCCCTCCAAAACAAAACTTACTTTAACCAGCTGGCGTTCAGTGAAAGAATTACTCGCTTAACAGAAAGGGTTTCGGTGCTTTCATGTTTTTAAATGTTGGCATTATTTTTCGATGACCCTGTATACCATTCTTTGAGTTGTCAAACATTCACTTTGTTTAAACCCTTAGAAAACAATATTCAAAAAACCTAGTTGTAATTTACCCATTGATGTTGCCACAGATTATGCTTATATGTACATGTGGTCAGATAATGTAGCAGCGAGGGGAGCTGGTATTATTTCATGTATTGATCAGTACTTAAAGAATGTGCCTGATAATGTTAAACATTAGAAATTTAATCGGATTAATGTATTGCTGTGAATAAAAACATATATCTTCTGAGTTATTGGTCATACATGGAGCAGTGTGGATAGTTTGATATAATAGAGCAGAAGTATTTAGTTTCTGACCGGTACTTCAGTGTAATAGTAAAAAAGAAACTTGCTGTTTCATACATTTTTCTGCCTGACGAGTGGGTGGACTTGGCAAAAAGGGCAAGAGTTAAAAAGCCATTCCATGTAACAAAAATGATGAGTGATATGTTTTTAAGTACAGATCCATTGTTGGAAAAAAAACACTAAAAGAATGATTTCCGACAGCAAACAAAATATTTTATTTAGTAAGGTATCTATCTATATCTATGATAATGATAAAAAAGGAGGAGCCTTTTAAGTATTTCTTATAGATATTCCTATGGGTGTGCAGAAGAATACGATTCAGTGGACGTAACAAGAAAAACAGAAGTAGGTAGACCATCTCTTGCCAACATTGTGCTGCCAAGAAAGTATAATGGCAAAAGGACCCATTATGGCAGCAAAATGAAAGGATTTGCTAGAACATGCTCCTCCCCGATACCACCACTTTTATAGGGAATTGATTCAGAATAATACCCAGGAGATAGCAGAGGAACCATTGTTCAGTGCTTTAGATTATGAGTAATGTAGGTCCTAATGTTTTAATTTGACATGTCCCTTGTAATGTTTGCATGTTAGTGACCAAATTATGTTAATATGGTCCTGTAGAAGAATTAATACAGAAAGGAACCATTTTAGTTTTCTAAATTTTTTTTTTTTACCCAAACGCAAACGTTTTTCTTAGCTTTATCTAAATAAGGGTTAGGCCGTTTTTGAGAGCACCCACTCACGTACACTCAAACGATCACTTTTCCTAGTAATTTGAAGTAATTTTTATGGATTTTTAGTGATGGTAAGCATGGGTCGTGTTGCCTAGACGCAAAATTGCCCATATTCCCACAGCTGGTTATTGAGAAAATGTGGAAAAACAATCTTTACTGGGTAAATATACTATATATTATCCCTCACTGTATATCATATAAATAATTATGAACTAGTACAAAGCCACTTGAGCCACTGACATAAAACCTGAACTCTATGCAAGAAAGATATAAGGAAAATAAAAATGACCATTTTTGCATGCAACTGAAATGGACATGGACAGTGTTTAAGTAGACTAGGTACTACATGAGGAGAAGCTATGTGATGAACATAAATTTAAAATTGTGTATTTAATTTTAATTTCTGAAGGCAGATGGTGTAACGTCTCCACATCTGTTATGCAGTTCAGGTTTATCTATCCGCAGTGTCCTCCACGTTCGCATACAACCGTGGGTTGGTTGATGTCAGAATTATAATAAGGATCCCTTGGACTTCTATAACATTCTGAGGATCAGGGTTAATGACTAGTTTTACTTTTGTTATCTACATGGGAAATGTACAGACAAGTTAAGGTTGACTCCAGTCTTCAGCGCATTGTTTGGAGAGCTTCTCCTAACGAGTAAGGATAAAATGGAGCACATTTGAAGAATATCGCACTGGAACAAGTTTTCATTTTTATATATTTTTAACAATGGACTTAATGAAGTCTTGCAAATTTCTTTAAGAATTTTACATTTAGTCATTGGATGAACGTTAATGTATTTTGAAGGTTTTAATCTCATGTAGCATACTTGCTAAAAAGTATTTTTAGAAAGTGTTAGTATAAGGACTGATGAAGGCGCAAGTGCCGAAACATGTATCCACCCTGTAAATGATATAATAGGGGATATAACAATTTAGTATTGAAAAGGGGGGACAAGATCTTTTATAGATTAAAATCAATACGGGGGTTCATGGACATACACTCAAGGTTCATTTCAGGCATGGTAACTAAATAGTCCGAGTTTCTTGATCAACTTCAATTTACCAGAGTCATCCCTCCAGAGACTCTTCATGACTGGTCTCAGCACTGCAGCAGATAGTAGACCACTTCAGTATTTCATCATAAAATAACCTTGCTTCTTCACCTTGTATGTATCTTAAAAGTTTCTTTATGTCCTGAATTTCCTTGTTGTTAATGGAAACCTTTCCAGCAGGATACGATCTTTCAAGGTTCATGGAAAAGATTGTGTGTTTCTTAGCCAGGTGAAATGTATGACTAACGAAACTGTGAATGTATGGAAGAGCTTTAACTACGCCCGGCTCATCACTGCAATATTGAAATTCCTTGAAATGGGATACGCTGAAACCCTGTTTCTGCCCACGGTGAATACCACTCTTTGCTGTTTCTTGAGACAACACATTATTGTCTTGAAGTGATGAGGCCATTTATCAATATTAATTGTAATTTCTGTTTCCACCATTATCAAAGTGATTGGACATGCTGTTGACTATTACATCCACATATTCCTTTGGAGCATATATTTGATCAGTTTTCTGTATTTTCTTCTTCAAAACTCCAAATACGCAGTCGCGGGCAAGAAAGGAATGGCCCCTTTCTGAAAATCTATGAACAATTTCTTTTGATATATCTGACCTGTGTCATCCCCAAGCACATTCTTATCAATGTATGATTTTTGTTATGCCCAGGTGCTCTGTCTGAAAATAAGTGATTTTCAGTTATTTCTGTGGACAACATTTAGGTACAATAATGGTGTATGAATTAACAAACCTCGTTTGCTCCCATTTTGGCTTGACCCTCGTGGTACAGATACATAGTGGAATGCTTAGTTTTGAGGTCACAAATGCAAAAGCAGTTCACCCACAAATGCCTTAAGTAAAATGCTTCCTGCACAGGCACTTTCGGTAGGGGCAAATTTTGCATGAAATCAAAACATATTCCCGAAACATGATTTTCTGTCATACACTTAGTTTCAGTTTCCTTCCGAGACTGCCTGGATTGCTCTTTTGCTGCTGTCCGTTATACGGGGAGATTTAAGTTTAGTTCCTAGTTCCTCACATGTACTACACATGTCAATCTGAGGACGACCGAAAGGGTAGTTAAGATTTTCTCGGAAGTACGACCTGTAGAAATCATATTTTGTATTGACATCTGGATGATTTTTGAGGAAAAGATTATGCATAGTCTTTATATAAACGTGCATCCAATCCTTAATTTCCTTCCCTCCATAATGTATACAATTTATTGGGAAAGAGACCATATGTTCACATATCATATTTAAGATATTTGTAGGAATTTTAGATGTACATGGATTTCTCCCACGTCGTTATTTTGGAATGTTGCGTCAGTAAGCAATTTTGACACACAGAAGAACCGCTTCTGTGCAACAGTGTGGAGGTTTAAGAAAGCTAGTTTGCAGACATTAATGTGCTTAAAAAATACTCAAATGAATGTAGCCTCCTCTTAACTTCATTGTTTTCCCCAATTTTCCTAGATCTTCTTTGTTTCACATCCTTAACAACAATCAGCATTGCACTAGGGTATCATACACAGATTTATGGGCAGCAAAAGTACAGACCATTTAAGCAGAATCAATATTGAAAATGAGCAAAAGTCCACATTTTGCTGAGCCTGTGCCACATACAATCTCAGTTAAGAACTCCACTTCCCAAAAATCTTTGCAAGACAAAATTTTGCTTATGGCTCTGGTTCATTTCAGCAATCGGTAAACAATGCAACTCTTCAAGAATTTTGATGAGCAGTAATAATGTCTTCTATCCAGCAGATTCTTGTCTCGTCTTATTTAACACTCCTGTTGGTGGAGTTGAAACGAAGTGCGCATTTATAGCTGACCCTCCGGTTCACATTTAGGGTGCAGGTGCCCTGCTTGACTGAATGGAGACAACTGTTCGTAAAGTACAGGTTAATTGTGCAATAAAAATAAAAACAATTAACGGAAAGGAGAAAACCATTTTTCTTAGATAGGGCTATACCCGCTAAAAGGTTTTTAAAACACACTGGTAACTTGCCAAGTACTCAACATAAAATGTGGTGTTTGGAAGTTTATTTTCAGAGTAAAGTGATTTTCCTGACTATCATGTTTCTACTCCTTGAACATATTCATATCTTATAAGTGCAAGTGATTCTAGTTTCGACTGCATTACTAGGTAATGCTGCGAAGAAAAAGTTCCTCACTGGCTAATGCATTTATTGCAGCTCTGGTTTATATTCCTCCAAATTTTGAGTTTCCCTTAGTATGTATACAAGTAATTGGCGCTCGGTATGAGAAGGAGGTAGCATCCTGGCATACAACCGAGGCTGAAGGGAACATTCACAGTAAAATCAATTCTGGATGGTTGAGAGTGAAGTTCCGAGTCCACCTCACTTAATCCTTAACTACCCTCATAAGGTCAAAATTACCCGGTTCCAAACCATACCCCAGGATTGAAATAATCCATGGCAGAGTCAAGAATTGAACCCAAGCCTTCTGCCTACTACGCTCACTGTTAGACAATGCATGGTGACTCACATAATATAAAGTTACTCTTTAAGTAATGTATATTATACAACACTGACAAAATATTTTGAGACAAGCCCTACTCTCTTCACTAGAGACAACTGTAAATCCAACAGTTTTCTGGTTGCGAATACAACAACAAAAAACAAATTTGTCGGTAACAAATGCCACTTTATTTTTGCAAACATTACATGTAAATAAAAATCCATTCCCTATCCATAACATACAAAATATAATGAGGGAGATTACTTACCTTGAGTAAGTTACTTATGAAGTTCAAATAATTGAGCAGAAGATCATAGGAACCTTGCTTTGTCTCCTGAACATATACGAGTTCTCCAATTTCACCGGGAGAGAAATGCTCACTGTAGCCAATATGCGTCAGGTTCTGAGGAACGCTACGCTGAAAGGGGAGAATCTTCAGGTTTTGAATACAATATTTGATTTCTCGCACATCCGTTTGCAGAATTCTGATACAGTCCGGACTCATGAGGACGTTCATGATGTCCACACACAATCCAAGAACTGTGCTTGGCAAATAGATGTTGCTGATCTTCAGGCTGGAAATTATTAAGCATATTTAATATTTCAATCACAGAAATCACATTAGGCAATAGCTCCCCTTCAAGCGGTCCAATTTGTCAAGTAAGACTTGAAAATGTGACCGCAGACTTGCACAGGTGTTATAATAAAATGCTCTCTCTCTCCCTCCAATAAAGGAGTCAGAAAGGAAAAATTATACACAACTTATAAATAAGCATTACCTGTGTAAATCCCGTGGGGGTTTGCCTGTTCCTCTATCGGGCGCGTCCCAGGTGGCGGATAGGGGGGCTCGCCGGACTTGTCCGGAGGGTTTGAGGGAAATAAAATACCTCTCGCAGACCAAAAACAGGCCCCTCGCCAGGGTTATGGTGAAGCTACGTTAGGCCTAGCAAGCCAGTAGTGGATATGAAACTGCTTTTAAAACGGGAACGGGCCTCGGAAAGGACAGATCTAAAGGAAGCAGACCTGGCTATGGAAATGGACTACAAATCAGAACTTTGAATATAACTTCATTGACGGGAAGAGTGGAGGAGGTTGTGGATATGATGGAGAGGAGAAAACTGGATGTACTCGGACTGGCAGAGACCAGATGGAGAGGGGAAGGAAGAAAAGAACTGAGAAATGGCTTGCAGCTATACTGGATAGGAAATGAGGAGGGGAAAAGAAATGGAGTGGGAATGGTGGTGAGAGAAGGGCTGAGGGAGGAAGTAAAGAGGGTAAGTGATAGAATAATTAGAGCCAGAATCACTGTGAAAGGTAGAAACCTGGACATTCTGCAAGTCTATGCACCACAGGTGGGATGCACAGAAGGCGAGAAGGACGAGTTTGAAGAGGAGTTGCAGAAGCAGTTAGTGGGGAGAGACCTGATAGTCATGGGAGACCTAAATGCCCATGTCGGAACTGATAGAAGAGGTTTTGAGGAAGTGATTGGTGGTGAAGGATGGGGAAACAGGAATAAGGAAGGAGAGAGATTGTTGGAACTGTGCATGATAAATGGGCTAATGGTTGGAAACACATGGTACAAGAAGAGAGAGAGCCATAAAATTACTTGGTACAGCAGGGATTTGACTAGGAAGTCAGTGGTGGACTATATTCTATGCGGGAAGGAGACAAAGAAGAGTATCACGGATATAAGGGTAATACCTTCAGAAGCCCTGGACAGTGACCACCGTCTGCTGGTCGCCAAGGTGAGAGGACTGAAGGAAAAGAGGAGAACTGAGAACCAAGAAAGAAGAATAAGGACATGGAAGCTGAAGGAGGATGGAAATAAGGAGAAGTTCCAGATATTAGTGAGGGACAAATTACCGAAGAATGATCCGAAAACAGGTGAAGAAGAATGGAATAGGTTCAAGGACGTGTTGGTAGAAGCAGCGGAAGTCGTGTGTGGCAGAACTAGTGGAAAGAAAAGGTGGAAGGAAACACCATGGTGGAACCCCAGAACTAAGGAAGCAGTGAAAAAGAAAAATGAAGCATTCAGGAAATGGTTCCAACAGAGGACAGACAGAACAAGAGAAGAATACCAAGAGCAGAAGAAGTAGTGAAGGAAGAGAAAAAGAAATGGCTGGAGAAATGGACAGAAATGATGGAGGAGGACTGTGATGGCAGTAAGAAAGTGTTGTATGGAATGATAAAGGCAAAGAGAAGAGATACAGGGGAAACTGTCAGAATGGTGGACAGGAATGGAAAGGAGGTCGAAAATATGGAAGAAGTAAAGGTTATCTGGAGAGAATACTTCAAGGAACTCCTAAATCCAACTAAAACCAGCGTAGTGGACATTGTGGAGGAAGAAACAGACAGTGACCAAGACATTTCAGAGAAGGAATTGACATGGAAAGAAGTGGAGGAAGCATTAAAGAAGATGAAAGGGGGAAAGGCACCGGGAATAGACGAAGTGAGTGTGGAGATGGTGAGAGCAGCAGGGGTGATAGGAACACAGTGGCTCTTTCGAGTAATGAAAGTGATATGGAGGGAGAAGAAAATACCAGAGGACTGGAAAAGAGGGATAATAATACCCATATTTAAAAAGGGAAGTAGGAAGGAATGCAAGAACTACAGGGGAATTACACTCATGTGCCACTGCGCCAAAATATTTTAGAAGGTACTGGAGAGAAGAATTCGGACAGAAGTTGAAGATGGGCTGAGGGAAGAACAGTATGGATTCAGGCCAGGAAGGTCAACAGTTGACCTCATCTTTGCAGTAAGACAGCTACAAGAACACCATTATGAATATGGGAAAGATCTGGTGATGACCTTCTTGGATATTGAGAAAGCATATGATAGTATTAATAGAAACAAGGTATGGGAAGCAATGAGAGCAAAAGCAGTGAACAAGGAGACAGTGGCAAGAGTGAAAGCAATGTACGAGGGAAGCAAAAGCTGTGTAAAGGTGGGAAGAGAGAGAACGGAATGGTTTCAACTGGAGAGTGGTCTGAAACAGGGAAGTGCCCTCTCACCCCTGTTATTTATAGTGGTGATGGATGAAATCATACGAAAAGTGGTAAATAGCATTGGGGAAAGGAAAATGAAGGCAATGTTGTTTGCTGATGACCTTCTGGTATGGGGAGAGGATGAGGAAGAAGTACAAGAGCAATTAGATGAGTGGGAGAAGGTAGTGTTATCATATGGGATGAAGTTCTCAGCACAAAAGAGTGAAGTGGTCATCACAACGAGGAAGAAGAACAGACTGGATATGGGCATAACACTTGGAGGACAGCAGTTGCAGAAAGTAGAATGCTTCAAGTACTTGGGAAGTATAATTGAAGAAAAGGGAGGCAATAGGATGGAAATAAATGAGAGGGGAAGGTGCGCAGATGGATTTTTCAAGAGTGTTAGGGGGATGATATGGAATAAAGATGTACCACAAAAATGTAAAGGAATCATCTACAAGACCTACTTTGTGCCAATTTTGACATATGGTTCAGAAACATGGGTGATGAAGGAAAGGGACAAGAATAAAATACGAGCAGTGGAGATGAAGTTCCAGAGGAGTAGGGTAGGAGTGACAAGAATGGACAGAGTAAGGAATGAGAGAGTCAGGGAGATGGTAAGAGAGGAACCATTGCAAAATAGAATAGAGCGATCTAGGCTACAATGGTATGGACATGTGAGGAGGATGGAAGAGGAGAGGATACCGAAGAAGATGTCTGGAATGGAAATGACGGGAAGGAGGCCAAGGGGAAGACCAAGGGACAGATGGACAAAAGGAGTTAAGAAGAGTGTGGAGGAAAGAGGAGTGTGCTGGGACACAGTAAATGACGAGAGATGGTGGATGGACAGGGAACGATGGAGAGGCTTATGTTCCAAGCAGACCCGACCAGCGGTTGGAAACTGCTCAAGATGATGATGATGACCTGTGTAAATCAATTAGTTGAAACTTAGTTATAAGTAGTGTCCCGGATTTTTGGTTATAACGATATCCGTGAAATATTTCAGCAAACATATGGAATATGAAATCACAACAATATACTGTATTTACCCCCAATATGCCATTTTTTTTTATATTGAGCCCACGAAATATCGTGAAATAAAGTTATTTTCACCGTAAAATGCTAAATACGAACGGAATGCTGATAAGAAGTATTTTAAACTATTTACTTCAAAGTTAAATGAAACTCTTCCATTATCTGTCGTTCAATAGAAAATAAGAAATCTTAAATATAAATTTATCATAAGATACGGGATAACGAAGTTGGTTAAAGTCCTCAAATCATGGAAACAATGCTTTACTTATGGTTGGGGACAACGTAAGTTTCGAGTTAGTGAGATAAAGACTATGGTAGTCCTGGAGATTATTTGTTGAGGAAAATGTTAGGTTGAGTATTAATCACAGAAAATATAATTCAGTTGAGTTTCTTAAAAAAAAAAACACCAACATAGAATACATTGTTTTTTATTCCCCCAAATGTTTTCATAGTGTTCATTATTTAACCAAATCCATGAGCGGTACACTCACACCTCACTTTTATTTATTTCACCGCTTCGAAGCCTTTTATATTACCATAAATCAGGGTCCTTAGTTATAAGGTACATTTTTCAAGGGAAACTGCAAATCTCTACTTAGTATAAAACAAAGTCTCCGATTCTTGGATGTTACGGGTCAACTCGAGAACCACTGGATGGATTTTGATGCGGTTTTCACCATTCTGTAAAGGATATCTTGAGGATGATTTCTGTAGAAAATAATTTATGATCAAAGGTACCTGAGCAGTAACGATTTCAGTGGAAAAGTCGAAAAACACCTGGCGTCCGAGCGCTTTGTAAGCTTACGCTGGGCAAACCGTTAAAAATATCTCAATACTATGAGTGTAAGAATTGCTCAGCAGGAAAAGTTCTACAAAAAAGTCCACGAGAGCGTATGTCTATCTACAATACATCGCCCACTATAAGTACACTTCCTGGGCTAACCAAGTTTAAGACAACTTATTTTTCTTGATTACGGATCCTACCCCGGAATACGAAGTCTCGGTTGGCGAAAAGTTAAAACAACAAGATCTTAGGCAAAATGCAAAATAATCTGCAGCTTCATATTGCCCACTATTAACTTTGATGCAGAAGAGTACTCTAATATGATCAGAGTGGTCCTCCCATCACATCTCATGACCCACCGTTAACAAGATATCTAACAATGGAAGAAGTAGAAGCAAACATTACAGCGAAGATCGTTGCAAACATAGCTTCAAGGGCACAGAAAGGTTAGTCGAGTTCATCCCCGAGGCTTCTTCATATGTTTTTGGCGTCATCGTTCGCGAAGGCCACATCAAGGCGAAGCTCAAGTCAAGAAGCCGCATGCCATCATTCAAAGCTTAGCGAGACTACAAACTTCGAGGCAAAGATTAGCTACAAACGTAACCTACTACAAGGTAATATGCCTTCTATCAAATACTCGAGAAAGAAAAACCCAGCTCAAGGCTGATCTCTTTCGATTTCTTTGCACAGTCTTATTTCCTCTAAACAAACTATCTTATACTTCCTACGCATTGGAGATGTTACCCTGGCGAATGGTGATACGACTGATTTGGTCACTGGAAGCCAAGTGTGTTAAAGAACTACACCGTGTTAAAAAAAAAAAATATGGACTAAAATTTGTTTGAATTTTAGTTATATTATGAAGAAATATCCCATCTAAACCATGTAAAAGGTTGAAAATGGACATTTATCTCCTGGAAAAGTGATTTCTATTCAATTTGCCCCAAATTTAGAGTCTATAGGCGAAACAAATTTTTATTCATGCATGCTGCGTACCTTATCTTGGAAAATCCTACAAGGCCGATGCGTGCCACCTAAAAGTTCTTTTCTTTTTAATCGAAAAGATCTCAAAACACCATTCAAGGCCACTATTCCGTGCTGCCCAAAAATGAAATTAGAAAAAAGTTTAAACCTACACAGCCTACTACAAAACTCTTTGGAAGGCAAAATTGCAGAATTTTGAAGCACAGAAGTTTCAGATTAAGCTACTGGCATATTCCAAAGAACAGAGTTTCAAAACCGAGTGGTAGTTCCAACACATTGCTCAGGATTTCTTTCAGACATACCTCAGGTATGTTGATGCGCTGTTCCAAAGTTCATTCAGATTACAAACATCCTGGATCGTTCGGGAAACAGCTTTGTTTCAATATGAAACCCCTAGATGGGAGATTTTTTATTTAAGGGAGTACAGAACTCTTAGTACAATGGCACCGCTCTTTGAATAAGGGTGCTACCTAAGATGAGGATTAGCTTCAGATGTTTGGAACATCCTGATCATCAACCCTGTGTACTTGGGCACAAGGTACAAACATCCTGGATCCTTCGGAAAACAGTCATTTGTCTGATAACCTGTGATCGAAGACCTGCCATCTATCACCTTTCAAAACATCATCAAAATTACATAAGAAATTTTTATAATGACTCGAACACTAATATTGTGTTTCAGCTTTCAGCAGTAAAATGAGGGTACCCCTAGCACCTGATAGTTGAAACATGTAATTATTATTATTATTATTATTAGGGATAGGAATGGGGTAGGTACTGTGACCGAAATCATCCATGTGATTCGGCTACGCAAACGCCCGATGGTAAAGACAGACGCCCATCACATCTATGTGTATCATCAGGATGATAGAAACGCAAGCCAACGGCTTATATTGAGCTTGAGAGAGAGAGCTAGCCATTTCTGGGATGAAATATATATTTTTCTCGGAGTATAACACCATATTTGAAGATCTACCAATCATCTTGTTCCAAATCTTCGATATTTATGATCAAGCTAAGATAACAGAAGATATCATTTGATTATTGGTTACTTACTGTATTTACAGTAGAGAACCACTTTATTTTTATTAAGCTTAAATGGCATTTTTATTGGCTATCGTTAAGGAGGAGAAGAGGGAGTCTACACTCTGTCATGTGACTAGAGAAGGCCATCCTGAGGCTAGCTGGTGGACAGCAGGAAGATCCTAGTTCATTGTGTATTCGAATCCTGCTTGGGAATGTTCATTCTGTATTCGAATCCTGCTTGGGAATGTTCATTCTGTATTCGAATCCTGCTTGGGCGAGTTCGTTCTGTTTTTGAATTCCATGTGGAATGTTCATTGTGTATTCGAATCCTGTGTGGAATGGATCAACTCTAATTCAAATCCTGTGTGTGGATTAGGAGTATTAGAACTAAGAGTTATTCTATTTTACATCTCCATGGTGAGGTAGTGTTAATTGGTATGAGCAGTGAAGTGCTTTAGTATCAGTGAAGTATTATAAGTGGCAAAATAAAACAACAAACTGTTCGTGAATAACATTATTACTTAACAAATGTTTATTCTTATGAATGGAAGCACCGCATTACAAGATCCAGCATTTAAATCAGTCTAGTTATAGTTGGGGATCTCATGCATTCTTATGTTATGTCATGTGGTACAATTTCATGCTTCGAATGCATGGCTGAATCTCGTTCAAGGTCAACCAGTTAACATATGACTGGACATGCAAGCACTCAGGTCATTGACTGCTAGTAATAGTACGTGAAACAGTCGTGCGCACTTCAATGAAAGTTCACGAAAGCTTCTGCTTTATCCACAAGCATATTGTTAATGCTATAATAGAACTATTACATCATGTATGATACAGTGCAGTGCCAAAACTAATCGAATTCCTGAGGAATTTCCAGAACTTTTGAGTATACGGAGGAGTGTCCAGCAGTGGCGAACGAACCACATATTTTTGGGGGCACGAGTTTTGCCCTGCCACTAGAGTTCGAACTCAGCACAATGGAACTTCTTATTAACAATTATAAACATCATAAACATGATGGCTTAGATTACTATAGGGGAATCTTGATAACAATGATGACCACTAGACTTCAAGAGACTAAGAAAAACAACACAATGATGGGGTTAGAAGTGCAGTGGAGACCTCAATGTAGCAAATTGATGATTATTCCTAAATATTGGAGGAACGTTATTTGGATACGAGTCAAAATTATACACAAATTTGTATTTTGTTAATAATTACCATGATTTTATTTTCATAAGCATACTTTAGAATGGCTAATATATCCTGAAACCAAACAATCTGAGCAAATTAGTTATAAGGTTTAGCTACTACTATGAATAATTAGCCTATTCTATTAATGAGTTCTAAATTGAAAGTTAGTTAATATATTTCTTTGATAGACTTTGATTAATTTATTCTTTTCTTGTGAATATTTATTTCACATTATGAATTGTGAATTCCAATTGAGTGTCGAGATTTATTATATGGCTATTTAATGATTATGACTAATTAAGTCTAATTGAGATGATTAATTATTTATGGACATTTTTCAGAATGTCATAATTAACTTTGTTGAACTGATTTAGGGCCGTTTTCACCAACGTCAATTATCTCTTAATTCGTCAATAAAGGTTATTTAACTTAGCACGAGCATTTCACCAAACAGAAACGCTCGTTAACTTACCACTAACAAGGAATTATGTTAAATGGCCAAATTTGACCACTCAACTCACTAAAGCATCTTTAAAGTGGCGGGAAACAGCTGAACTGTGCCTTGCGTACTCCACAATGGCGGTTTCTTAACCGAGTTTCACACGTACGTTCATCCATATGAATATAAAATACGTTTATGACAATGAAATTATAAAAGATTACACACATTACTAAGTTATAATACCAAGAAAGACGAATACGCAAATTTAAAAAAAAAATATCCGTAGGGGGATTCGAACTCCTTCCAGCGCTGCATAATAAATTGAGAGTCTGCACCTCAACCGCTTACGCTGCGAAGACAACTGTGTAAGTGCGTCCTTTTAAGCTATCTATTCACACAACTGCCAGTTCTCCTAAATACTTTGTTCATATCATTTTAAGCTTTTGCCACGAATAAGGTCTTCTGTATTTCCCTTCCTTTATAATTATGTTCCAGAAAGTCTCAAGGAAGCATCGCAAACAACATCAGTGCTAGACGCTTCTTATTCTGTCTGGCATGCTCTCCAAGATGAAACAGAGTCCACGCATGCCCGAGAGCCGTAAATCTTATTTAAGTAATTGTGAAATGCATCGAAGATAATCACGCATTAAATCTCGTAATTAAGGTAAATGGGAATTAACTAAATAATCGTTAGTGAAGAGTTGGTGAAAACGGCCCTTAGACAATGAGAATGGTTAAATGGACTTCTGTTTGTGCATTCATTTTTTTTGATTGCACATTTAATCCAGAGCACAAGATAGAGTTCATAATTAAATATTTTAGAGATAATCATATCTGATGAATCCACAGATAACAGAACTGATAGATTATCGAAGCTATTCAACTAATTTGCTATATGTTTGAATATTAGGCACATATTATTAAAGCACAGGTAATCAAATTGTAGACACTTATTTTAAGGGGTCTTATAGAGGCAACTGTTGAATAAGAGTCCTGGTGGCCTATTAAACCCATTACGATTAATTAAGAGCGAGTGACTAATTTGCTGTATGTTTGAATATTAGGCACATAATATTAAAGCACAGGTAATCAAGTCGTAGACACTTATTATAAGGGGTCTTATAGTGGCAACTGTTGAATAAGAGTCCTGGTGGTCTATTCAACCCATTACGATTAATTAAGAGCGAGTGACTTAGGATCACAGGTTCACCTACAAATGAAAGGTTATTTGTCAGATGTGTGATGGTTTCCACAATCCATGATGGTTTATTATATAAATAGGGTTTGTGCTATATGAATATTAAGGTGAAATGGATGTGCTATTTGACGAATGAATATTATTGCAATGAAAATGAGAAATATTAGGATAAGACTTCAGTATTTCGATGATTTTGATTTATTCTGAGAACAATGTTTAATTGAATGAGAGCAATGCAATCTGAAACATATAGTTGAGCAAGTTATAACATCACAATCAAGCTAATGTAGCAACCTATTCTCCTAATGAGCTATATAAATCTCCTAATGAACTATATAAATTATTTACAGAATTAGTTCATGAAATTGATCCAAAATTTAATTCTCGATTAGTAATATTTAACTAACCCTTTTCCAATTATTTGACTTCAGATGGATTAAGGATCAACAATAAATATGATTATTTGAAGATATGAGTGTAAAAATGTATATACATTTTGAAGATTTCTATATAGTGATGATTGACTTGACAGTCTAATAGACTTCTTTCAACAAATATTTAAACAGTTAAAACATTTCCTGAATTTTAGCATAGTTTTGAATTGAGGAGATCTAGCCTATGTTAATGTTAATTGATTTCATCATTGTTGGAGAAGCGTGGTGCAGCGATTTTTATTTTACTCCAACAATAAAACGACGAACATCGGAACTTTGTTTTTATCTCCTCAATTAGTCAAATAGGATAATCTTTGATAGCAAAAGACTCTTAGGATCTCGGATCCCAACCTAATAGAAATCAAAGATTACAGGAGTGTGATATTTACTTTGTGTTTCGTTTGCTCGAAATAAAAGACTAGGTTTATTTTAGAAAAATTTAATTATTCCTGCAGTTTGAGTTGTGAGACTCTTGTTGTACCATGACGAATAGAAGGACCTAGTGTGAGGACTCCGTCATTATAGAACGGTAGTTCATGGTCCCGCCGCTACAAGCACTGCAAGCGATTATGTCCAACGCGTGTCCTGTTGTTCCGTCGAACCGGGTCATAGAAAAGTGCGGGGGAAGCTAGTGTGTGAGATATTTGTGTGAATTAAATTGAATTGTCTTTGCTTTCAGTTCTTAAATTCTGTTCATTGTGTCTTGTGTACATCAGCGTTCTATGTTTTGTGTAGGCCTACTTCAAACATAGGCAATTTCTTTGTTAATATTACTGTTTTGTGCTTGTCCCTCAGCGAACGGACGGTCTACCTTGACTCATATGTCCAGGAACTGAGGGGCAAAGCCATGGCGAATTACTGTTGAGAGATAATCTTATTCATATATATATAATTAATTAAATTATATATATCATTTCAAACAAATATATCCAATCAATCATTGCACCCACTGCCAACCTATCAAATCGGCACGGTGTAAAATCACTTAAAACAACAAATTTCACCTAAAACAATTCATTAAAATCAAAAATTTCACTATATAAAGGGGCGTAAGGAGCTCATTGAGAGCACCAGGTTCCCATTCTATCAGGCAATGCACTCATGCCTGCAAGCTTGATTATCTCATTCCGAGTCCAGCATCCAAGCAACTGCACGCCACTGCTCCAAGCTCCGTCTTCTAACGCCAATTGATGAAATAGATGATTTGCCAGTCTTTCTACCAAGCCCACGCCTCGCTATCGCCTCGACTTCGATATTTCAAGCCATTCCACTATGTTCCTATAGGCTTAATTTGCATCCCCCTTAGTAACAGTGCAGATTAAGTCACTCCTCTACCATTCAAATATCCAACACCATACCCACCCTGTAACCATCCTAGTCAAGCAACTCCTGTCTCCCTCGAGTTTTAATACAAGTTTAGCTCATCCCCTCTTCCTACCAAGCAGCCAATAATTAATTATTTAATTAATTATTTCAAGTAACTTCAAATTTCATCAGCGCACTCAACGTCATAGCTCCAACTGTATTTAAACTGGATAATTTTGAGTGACTGGTAAATTTTTTCTTCTCTTTCCTTATTCTCTGGTCGACCAAGGTATTTTACCACTATCTCTCATCACCTCTTACTCATTACACGCGCTTATAGTCTACATTCACGAACACAAACATGTCGCGCACTGACACAACCTCGCACATTAACGTACCAGGGCATAACATTCCTGATAACTCAGGACCCTGATGACCCTAAAAGCCTAAATTATACCCCTGTTAATCCAAAAACACTAATTCCGAGTGGGCCTACCCGCAAAGGAGATGGTACACTCGTTCCACTTAAACCAGCTTCACCAAAATCAGATTCCTCACTCTCTAGCTCACCTCCTCCCTCACCGGGTCACGTCTCATTCCTGACATTTGATTTCGAGAAAGAGCTGTGGTACGCTTCACCCAATGGCAGTAACCTTCAGACCACGATGGTCCTTATCCACCCACCTATTGGTATTAGCCTTTGTAAATCAGTCAGGCAAACAGTAATTAACGCGCTCAATCCCATAGCCCAATTTATTTCCCTCATTGAGGAATTAGGTAATCACCATATAGGCATCACTCCTTCTGAGAATAGCCATCTCAACTCTGTCACTAGTGTTCTCAAGAGCCGCTCTGCCATTCCCCCATTTTCATTAATTAGATTCAGACCACAAATTCACCTTCTTTAGTCTCTCAATCTGAGGAAACTAAAATGCCACAACAAGAAACAACAAAAGTAACAGTCTGTATAGCCTACCGGTACTTCAGGAATCTGTGCTTTCCGTAACATGTAATGGAGACCGTAGTACTTATTTCCGTGAATTATATTTTCCATTGTGCCCTGGCGTGTTATTCTAATTGTGATCGCTAATTACATTTTAAAAGAGTATCAGTTACAAAGTACGGTTATTCGTTTCCCTTGGCATTATCCCTAAGACCAGCTGACCGGCAGCGTGGAACTTTCCCACACTAGCGCTGCCGGGCGGGGCGCGCTTGAACTTAAGGAGTCCTCTCACTTTCTCTTTCATTCGTCATGGTTGAACAATACAGTCCTATCTTATAAAATATAAGTCCGAGACAAACCTTTTCTCATCTATTCCATTATACGCCCAAGACACTTCACCTCGTGCCTACCCAAGCAATTGATTCTTTTAAAGTTAGTTTTTCCGAACAAATATTTTTCATGCTCCATTCATTTCTTAAGGGAGCTGGATAGTTTCTTTGTGATAGCCGGGCCATCGTGACATCTGGGAAACTGGTACAGTATACAGGGACTCGAAATACGGTACTATCCTGGCATTTGCCTGGAGGGAGTGAGGAAAACTCTGGGGTAGATAGCTGTCATTTGAACCTCTAATCACTGGACTTGCTGCATCTCCCAATCGCAGTTGTGGTGAGCGATTTAATGCACACGGCTAAGCCATAGGGTGGCTACCTAAGAACATGACTTCTTAACAACACTAATATTAAGGGTTTAAACTACCTTTATAACTAGCGTGGAATTAGACACTTCAGGGTGTCGAGCGATGCCCCGTTTTTAAATTCCCGTATGAAAATCCACCAAATTCCCGTATATTTTTTTACTCTCCAAGACTAGAGTTCGCATACCGAATGGCTGAAAAATGAATCTTAAAGTGCAAATCAAGATTTTCTAGCGTAAGTGTAACTGCATTTTTAAGTTATGCGCGCGCACGAGCGCGTGAACTCTCTCGCAGATGAGATGAGATGCTCCGAACACAAATAAAATAGGAGGAGAGCTGATATAAATGACTGTTTTACTGAGGAGGGCTGAGAGAGTAGAGAATAGGAGTGTCACATAATAAATGTTTACCGGAACTGACTGAAACGTATGGTACCCCAACAGTATAGAGCTTCCACGAGTTCAAATGACACCAAAGCTTATGCATACGAACATCCTGTCCGTGAATCTCCATTCGATTTTCATTCGCAGTGAATCGTTCGTTCGTGATTATCTTCTTTATTATTTCGGATTGTGGTTTTGTTTTTAGGTGTTCAACTTATGAAATAAGAACTAGAGGGTTGGCCTTTCATGAATATTCCAAAGACAAGTGTCTTCTATACGAGTAATTAGTAAAACTTCGCATCAGAGACAACCAGCTACAGCTTGCCTACAAAGTGTGCGATTTGCACATTTCAAACGGCAGTGGGCCAATATATCTCAGACAACAATTGTATTAAGTTGGTGCAAATTAAATGTTATATGTGAGAATATTATTATAATTTGCTATCCGGTTGTTATATTACTATATTATGTATTAACTTGACCCGTTAAATGCTAAATTGTGACGGAAGCTACGAGCTATACGCTATTCGCCATACCGGTAGGCCTAATATTTACTAACAACGCGTCTTTTCTTCTTTAATATTTACAGGGTGACCGCCGGTTACCTAAAATTATTTTCCCTGTGTTAAATTTAACCTTTTATTAACACATATACTCTTATAAGGATACTATTTAAGTTTATTTTCAAAAAATAAAACAAAATTTATGGTCGGTAAATACTTCTTTCTATTTATTATACAGTAGAACGTAAAATAGTCTCTTAAGACAACGTATAAAAAGACGCTTTGACAGTCTACAAATCTAATATATAAAAGTGAAAGTCTGTATGTATGTATGTATGTATGTATGTATGTATGTATGTATACAAATCTACACCGTTTCACCAATCTCAACCAAATTTTGCATAAACATAGCTTAGGACCCAGAAGAAACTGCTGGCTACATGAATTTTCGATAGTCTTTCTCATTCTTATGATATCGCCCTATTTGCACTTGAGCAAAGACTAATAAAGTCAGAATATTAACTTATGAAGGAACGGCAAGGCCGGCCATCTCTATGGCAACAGTAGCACAAGACGGTCCACCAAGTTTTCATCTTATCTCGGTAAGAGGCCATGCCACTCAATTTTCTCAACGGCAACACTACCTCAAAAGGTGATCACCAGGTTTCCACCTGTCTCTGTAAGGTGCCATGCCACTCCATTTTCTCCACGATTACAGTCAAGACGTAAACATGAGGCCATGGGCCTCCATTTTCTATCCAAACCACGATAAGAACATTAGGAATCTGAACGCCATAAAAATCTGAATATGTAGTATTAAAAACAATTAATAACAGGGGTCGATGCAGGGAATTAAAATTTAAGAAAAAACAAATACATCGGCTAACCCTGCACGCGACTTATAACGTGGCAACGGCTAAAGATATCATCACGAAACTTAGTATTAAGATTAAATGACCTTAAATGATTCTGTTATTGATTGATGTAGAGGCTCGGCGACATCATGGCCATCTAGCCCCATGAACTTAAGTGTGTATTTTTTTTCTGATAACCTGTGTTACTGTGATGGCTGTAGTAGTGATTGTATTTGTAATTCAGGTGAGGATTAAAAAGGAGGTTGCTGTTGCCTTCAGTCAGAAACTATCCCGGTATTTGCTTCGAGTAGAAGTGGGAAACCACGGAAGACATCTTCCAAGTTTTGCCACGGGAAGCGCATTGTACCTCCTTCCAGCTCTCAGACCAGAATTAAAATTTCTTGGCAGAGCCGGATTCAAACTCGGACCTCCAAGGCGACAGCTGAGAATGTTACCCGCTAATCCACGAGGTCATCTAAATGTGACATTTAGGGTCTAATTTCATACTCTTGATGCGGCTGCTGTTACGGGAGATTTTGAATCTTTACCTTATGACGGAAGGTAAACTATCACGCGCAATATATTGTATTGTAGTGTTATACTCTCCGTTAAGGTGTGTACTACTAATATGTTGACGTTTATGTTTTATTAATCCTAATGTTTTTATGCTGCATTGTTTTAATTGTTGACAGTGTTAACCTATACCGGCTATCTTTTGTATTACAAATCAGGAATACAGTAACTGTGATAAGACTTGACTAAGACTAACAGAACCAGAATAATTAGTAGCAACCAAATTGAAACAGTAACCTAAAATGATTAACCACGCCATGAACACGTCCTCTTTACTACCTAAGACGTTGGGTTCGGTTTAGAGGTACTGCGGCAGCTCCCTGTTCACCCAATACGTCAAAAAGAGATGACTATAAGAGTAAATAATTTGTACAGAACATTACCTCCTTCACTGCCCTCAACAGATACAGTACCGTAGCAAACCTACAGGTAACTGACGTCTCCAATAATTCTCATAGTGATCATTAGAAGCCATGACCAGGCTCCTTCTGTACTTAAACATGGGTACTTTTGAATTACTAAGTAAATAATATCGTACGTTTTTCGTACATCATAAAACTGCATCTATACTAATATATAAAAATGAGATGGTTTGTGTCTGTGTATTACTCAGTGTATTACTCCATCACCAAAGAACCACTGGTCCGATTTACATGAAATTTTGCATGGAAGTAGCTGATTTACCTGGTTAATATATAGGCTACTTTTGATTTCAATACTTTGCACTATTGAAAGATGGCGACTATTTTAGTGACGTCACTACACCCTTTGGTTTCAAACATTCATATTTCAATTTCAAAGAAATAGCAAACGTTTGCTGGCATATACTAGGTTTAAAATTTAAATTTCTATCAAAGTGGTCCTAATCACTTTCCATGTACTGTATCTCCAACTGTTAGCGAGTAAAACCTAATTTTGTTCTATAAAACACGGTCAATACCAAGCGGTGTAGGTGGACAAAATGTTCCATCCTAACTCTCCCTCTGCGCAGCACCTCGCCTATCCCCTGTTTTAACTGTCACCACATTTCAATTTATTTATGACCAGTAGTGAAGCACGGGTAATTCAGCTAGTCATTTATAGACACAAGTCGACATTGCAGGAAGGATGCCTGGGACATAAGTAAACTCAATTCACCCTTTGCGCGTTCTGTTCAGTGAATCACGTTACACCACAGCTATACCATATTCCATACAAGTTGAGAGTCAAATGACAACACGCCAGAGCTCTTACCGACATGAAGTTAAAGCCAGTTTAAAATTGATATGGTGTCTGTAATATTTCAATTGAAGGTAGTGAGCTCGTATAGGTAAGAGCTCTTCTTCACGGTTCTGGCGTGATGTAATTACTCTCAACTTACTGTGTATGGAACAAGGTATAAACACCCGAGTCATTATTTTTATCGCGAAGCTAATTTTTCTAACCTTGGATACCCCAAAAGGCGAACATCCGAAAAAAGGAAATGGCAGAACGGTCAAATTACCGTACTTAATCCTTAATCTTAACGGTAATTCATCTTGTACGCAAGATTAATTAATACCGCCAACGATGCATTATTATTAAGCCCAATCATAGGTCAAGACTTTTTTTTTTTTTCATCGTTTCAAATTTTTTCCCTGTTTATTCCATGCATTTTAAATTCCCTGTGTTCCCTAAGGTTTCCAGAAAGTGGTTACCCTGATTTATTTAATCATTATAATTATAATAGCCTATCTATTAACACTTATTTAACCAATAATCATTTTATAATTATATACATATTCCAGATAGTGCAAGAAAGCACATGCGGTTCCACCTTAAAATCCAACCTTGCCTAGTTTTCAGTACCTATGAAAAATATTACCGAAGTTAATAAACCAAGCAACTGGTGAAAATTTTTAAAAAATGCTCATTTACATCTTCACCCTAGTCTACGTAAAGTACCATACGGTAATCACTGAAAGGGTAGGGGGGTTATAACCTCAATTTCGCAAACAAACAAACCTCATTTAGCATGAATTATGGAACCCGAATCATAATGGAGGTATGGATTGTCTGCATTTAGAAATATTTTAGTAAATAATTTAAAACAAGTTGCCAGGAAACTAAATACAAACAGCTGTGTGCCTACTATGGTGTAAAGTTGCTCTGTGGGAAAAAAAAAAAAAAAAACACTCGCCAAGATTATACGACGTGCATACAGTTAAATACAATCATCCAATTGGAGAAACACTTTCTTTGTCACGATCTTACAAGCAATTCGAACACAATCTGTTGTAAATTTACGGGAAAATGTGCAACATTTAGAGACTACGTGTGTTGTATGCGGCACAACATTAGCTGACATTTCGCATCATTAATACATAAGGAATGAACACATGCAGAGCTTTCTCACTGTATACAGCTGAAGATAATATCATTCTTGGTGCATTTTACAACTTTTATTTCTCCTAACAACAATAAATAGCTTAGTTACATGCAAGCAAAATTGTAGTACACAGTTCCCATTGCTTCCATTACCTGACTACTAAACCGGAAGTAAAAGAACGAAAAAGAAAAAGAAAAAAGTAAGCTCTGCAGGAGCCCGGAATAAGGCGATACAATTTTCTACACTACTGAAAATAGTCAAAATACCCTTTGTAATAATGAATAATAATTTTGGGGGTCATGTACCATAGTAATAGATGTTACCCACCCACTATCCCTTTTTAGATCACGACTTGTATAGTAAAATTGGGGATGTGTCCGCCATTACACACGTAAATTGTGGGACAAATACAGTATTGCTAACCCCGCGCATTCAGTACTGACAGCCTTCCTGTCACTTTGCCCCGCTTTTCCTCTCCGCAACCCACGGTCGCCACATAACAAGATCCTACGTCTAACCGCCACACGGCAAGAATTCTGAGCAAGCTTCTCACCTACACTCTATATTTCGAAGGAAAGAACGTGAAGGATATGTCGGGAGCTTGGAACAGCTGAGCTGTGTTGCCAAGTTTTTAGTGTTGTTGTAAATCAACTGATTCTAACAATGCACAGTGCTACACTTCAGACATTATTTCTGTACAATTATACGTACACTCACCGGCAAAAAAAACCTCAACACTTGTATTTTTTAATTATTCTCATAATTTAATGCATTGAAATTATTCTCATGTAAAAATTGTTCATAATTAATTGTTTTCTAAACATTTGAAAACCACTTCACATACAAAAAAAAATGCTTCAAATAAAAAATCTGTTTAAAAAGTGAAAATGTCTTAAATTTTGAGTAAATTACAAAGTTGTTAAAAAATGTTAATCTGAGTTCCAAAATTTATCATTACAGAATTAATTCATATCCTAGGGTACCGGCACAAGAACTGAAGACTTAAAAACGGGTATTTCCACCCGTAGCACGAATCACCTCGCGTAACCTCTCTGCCATACTTGCGATGATTTGTGAAATGCTTTCCTGTGGGATGCGTTCCCACTCCTCAAGCAGAATCACCTGAAGTTGCTGGCGAGTCTCAGGAGCACGTTGCCGAACATTTCTGGCCAACATATCCCCAACATGTTCAATTGGATTGAAGTCAGGGCTCCTAGCTGGCCAGTCCAGTGCGTAGATTCCAACCACATGCAGGTACTGCTGGACACATCGGGCAGTGTGTGCTCGTGCATTGTCGTGCATCAGGCAAAATTCATCCCCGACAAATGGAGCAAATGGTACAACATGGTTTTCGAGGACTTCCATGATGTACCTGTGAGCTGTGAGAGTCCCATTCTCAATTACGTAAAAGTTCAGTCCTGGCATCCATACCGACCCCGGCCCAGGCCATGACAGAACCCCCATCGAATGCAGTCCTGGAGGAAAAAGTTACAGGAGAAAACGTTTCTCTAACCCTCCTCCACACTCTTTCTCTTCCGTCAGGCGATCTGAGACGGAATCTCTTCTCGTCTGTGAAGAGAACGGCTTGCCATTGCTGATGGAGGCGAGCAAAGTGAAGACGTGCCCTGTGATGTTGAGGTTCCAATCTGGGGCCGGTAGCAGGTCTACTGGAGAAGATTACTACACCTCTTAATCTTCTCCTTACTGTCCTCTCACTGACATTCACACCTGTCGCCTCCTGAAGCCGATTTCTTACTTCTACAGCTGTGGTGTGTCGGCCCCGCAGAACTTGGAGTCGCAGATACTGGTCATCTCTGTCTGATGTTGCCCTTCTGCGGCCTGATCCACGCCTCCTGGAGTGTGTTCCAAGTTCTCCATACTGTTGGTATGTCCTTTGGATGGTCAAAACATTGACATTTAACTGTCTTGCAACGTATCGCATGCTTCTTCCATCTTCAATCAAGACTACAGCTCTTGCAGCTTCTTCGCGTATAAGAACCATATTTCCTTTGCAAGAAGAACTTAAAAACTGATGAGAAATCATTTGAAAAATACATTTTATCAAACAAAGCAAATTTGGTTTGTAGGGATGAGACTCATCACCCAAGCACTTTAAGTTTATTACAGGAAATGAACTAATGGAAATGGAGGCGAACCGTCTGCCTGGGGTAGATAGCGAACTGGGGTGTCATAAATCAAACTTAATATCGATAATTTAAATGAAATGGATGGTAAACAAACACTCTAAACATAGAAAGGTCTGATAGTAGTATAAAGCGACATAATTGAGACAGAATGCAGCTAATACGCAAGTTTTAATTTTAAAAATCAAGGGTTGCGTTTTGTTTTTTTGCCGGTGAGTGTAATATATTTTAAACGACGATCATGAGTCAATGCCGAGGACATTCAAACTGAGAAATACGATACTTAGATGAATAAATAAATTACACTCCGAAGATATGATGCCTTTATCATCGGTAATTCAATAAATACGACAAAGAGTGCAAACACACTTCAGCTAACGAATATTAAAACACTCACCATGCAATGACTATCATTTAACATGAAACAAGAGTCTGAGTTGAGGTCGTTCACAGCTTACAGTACAGTAGTTGACAGATAACACCATGCACACTGACTGAATCGCGACTCGCTACGGTTAATATTAGCTTTCGTGATAATACAGAAGTAAAGTTAAGGTAAGGACATATTTAGCACTGAGCACTGAAATACACCACTCTGTGGCGATATTATTTCCGTGGTTTTATACTGTCAAGTTGTAGGGTATTGAATGATAGACGTTATTTTGAACACTATGACGGGAAACAATAGTCTGTGCTCCATTATCGATTGTCGCAAGCAATTTGACACCAATAAATAAATTATCCTCAGTCACTTGGCAAGGGTTTCTTTGACACCCTCCATCCCTCCACTGTCCCCATCATCACCACCATCATTGTCTTCGTCAGAGCTTGATGAATTGCCAAGGTTAATAATCATTTCAACCACTGCGATATCCAGACCGCCTTCAGTATTTCTTTCTGTACATGCTGTACGGGATGTGTCCAGTCCTCGGGACGAACTCCGGCGAAGTAAAAGTAACGAAACAATGACAATGAAAGGAAATCCAACACAGACAGTGGTTAACAAGCGACTGAGACAATGCCTGCCCACACGACAAGAATTCTATCACTTGTGTGGTGTATTTTGAAGCCACATGTTGATGACGGGTGTTTGATAGTAAAATGTCGAGAGCTGTGAGATATTGTTTGTAGTTTTTGAAAATTATGCAAGTGTGACACATTTGGTATGTGCATCTCCCCAGCGAAAGAAGAACATGGAAAGGCTAAAACAGTAAAATTCCACACGCCGACTCGCCGCGAACACCTTTTAATTTAGATTTATTTTATCAAAGTAGGTAATAGAAAACAAAATAATGCAAAACTAAATTAAATAAGTCATTTTAACAAATACAAGATTGTTACTAGGAACTTCAGTTATACACAGCACAAAATTAAGTTCTTTTGACAGTACTAATTTCTAAATAGGAACTGTAGGCTAGTCATACACAAAATAAAAAAAGTCACTTTGTCAATACTAGATTGTGGTTAGGAACTTCAGTCACACAAAATAAGATAAAACAAACAATAATCAAGGATTTATTAATTTAAAGCTTCTCTAGGGAACTCCTCTTCAATTTTCTCTGCTTCAGAACGGGCGTCGTTCAATATCTTCTTATTTTTTGGCCAAATCCTGGAGATCTTTCGTGGCTTTTCTTTCGACTGCCACCTTAGCCGTCGCTTCCTTTTCCTCCTGCCTTCGCACCTGTTTTGCTTCCTTTAACACGGCGTAGGAGTTTCGTGCAGTATGGACTCTCGCTCACGGTTATCTTTACTACTCCACCAGCTGCCATCACAGCGTCCTGAACAGCATGCATGCCAATCAGACTTGGTTCTCCCCTTGTTTAGGGAGAAACTTCTCTCTAGAGCTGCATTGCTATGATACAAAATCAGTATAATTTTAACGAAGCTTGTGAGATCGTTTTTGCAGGAACTGAGGAAGGTGCTGAAGCTACTAATTCAGACCACAGCACGTCGAAACGTGGCTCTTTTCCGTCTAACTGCTTCAAACGCGCAGTGACGGAGAACAGTCTCAGAAGTGCGGAGTAGCTGCTCTTGATGCGGTCAGCCATTGCGCCAGAAACCAAATTATTCTGATTACAAAGAATTTCCAGGGCAACGACGATCCTAACAACTGCCAACTTAGGAGTCTCAGCGACCCCTATAGGGTCTAGGCAGGAACTAGCACGGGCCATCTTGTAAGCAAGAGGTGACCTCTCTTTGATTTCTTCAGCCATTGGATATGAATGTACAATTTTCGGCAGTTGGTGCGAAATTGCAGCACATCCGCGTCTGGAATTTTCTGAGATAGCTTTTTTAAGGGCTGCTCTTGTTGAGAAACCCAGGTCGAAAAAACAACTGGTCTTTTCTGTGAATAACAATGCGGACTGATTCCCGTATGTCATCGTCAGCAATGATCACGACGCTCGCAGCTCTGCGCGGAGAGGGTACGGCCGGTGGTCGGCCAGGCAAAGCATACATTCAACGTTGGCTGAGTTCTCATCCCGCTTAGTGCTTTATCCGGGGTGCAAATTGCAGGTGGCAACACGGTCTGCAGGCGAAATAGAAGGCTAAACGGGAGGACTCTACCGAGCGTTGGGGGCTAAGAAGTCCGGCATTATGAGACTTTTCAAGATTTCCCATATCAAGTGCTAATTTACCGTATATTTCCCGGGTAACTAAAATTTCCATATATTTTCCGCATTTCCCGTATATCTCGACATCCTGCACTTAAGAGGTGAAGGAATCGTGCACTGCAAGGGAATCTTTCATGTGGCTGTAAATCTACAGACACAAGGTTGTCGCACTCAAATACATTTAAATGCCATCGGCCTAAGCTGGGATCGAACCCGCAATCTATGGTTTAGATGGCCAGCGCTTAACCAACTGCTCTACTTAACCCAACAAAAACTTGACCTAACCCCTGATTAATGATGATGGTAACCAGGGCTTCTTTTCTGGCAGAACGCACCGGAACTGCGTTCCGGAACCTCCTCGTGGATACAAATCTCTAAAAAATATTTAGACTTCAAATATGATTATTTTTTTTTTCAGATTAAGGAATTTTAAAAATATTATTTTTACTGTTCCCGAACTAAATGACCTTAATTGAAAAGGAAATATCGCATATCGCCTTGTTATTTCGAGAATCGAAATCAATCGAAATCGAAAACATTCTTCCAGTTTGTGGGCAGCATGGATATATGGTATTCGTTCTTGTTCTTCCTTCGCTCACTTTGCATATTGGTCCCAGTTCTAGTTACGTTTCATCTGGATTGCCCTCAATATAGAGTACTGTTGTTCGTTGATGTAGATGATTGCCTGCGTTTGTTCCATTCTCAACCGTAGTTTGTACTACTTCTTACACGATATAGACATAACCTAAATCTGTCGACCACGTTGCGAGAATGATAAGAATTTCAGAATATTTTTCTGTGCCTACCAGCAAACGCAAAAATTGTCCAAGCAGTTCGTCAATCAATCAAGCTGAAGTATCATCAAACTCAAGCGTGGAACTTGAAGTAACAGATGTGTCGACGAGTTCCATAACGGTCTGTAAAGTTCAAAGTGAATTTCGAAGTCTGTGGCCTAGCTGTTTATTTTTCTGTGCCTACCACCAAACGCAAAAATTGTCCAAGCAGTTCGTCAATCAATCAAGCTGTAACGGTCCCAATTTGTGACCAGAATGATATAATTTTATATATTTTATTATAATTATTATTATTATTATCAATATTTTTTAAGTTTACATTTTACCTTTTATTAGTTATTATGTTAACTAATATGTTTATATCTATTATTATGTGGTAATGTAGAATATTATGGCAATTGAAAGGACTTGGAGCGATACACATTATATTTGAAATAAGTTAAGACGCTTGACTGAATATTATTTCTGAAGAAAATTCGAACAAGAGAAGAAGAGGGTGTTTACGGAAGGCCGGCTTATATACCGCTTCTTGGAAATGACATAGACACTTATGTCTTTCACATCAAGTATTCTACCAGTATACAAATCATACTAAGAAGGTATTCTATGAAGACTTGCCACTAACAATGCTGGGCCGATGAATGAGTCCTTTGCAACTTTATACAAAAGGTGGGCTGGACCTCCCGAGAAATGCTACAAAGAAGTATTGTCATTGTTGATATGTGAAAGGCGGGCTAATATTGCCTAGCGACGAGGGGATAGACACGTGCCTTACCTGGGAACGTTATATATATGACGGCCGCCCAAATGGATTATTATTATTATTATTATTGAATTGCTGGAGGAGAGGGAATGGTGCTGAGTGGAGCAGAGGAATGGAACTTGTAGCACGATGGAGTCTGTAACACAGTTCTAAACTAGACAGTTGACTATTAAGTATGTGAATTTGATAAGACATTCTGTCTCATCAAACTGTGACATGGTTGTGTACGAGGCTATTGTCACAGGGATGATTTTTGGAATTTATTCAGTCATCCACATATAAATTTATTACGTTGAGGAAGATTAGGGCCATCAGGAACACTCTACGCAACAATCCGACTACAAAGATCTTCAATGCGGTGAGCGATTTAGACAGTTATACTCCAGTCAAATCAGAAGGCTCTCATGCTTATTAAATTCAATATATTCTATTCAATTAACTCAGTATACTCCAATTTCCTATCAAGACCCATAATACAAGTAAATTCAGTAGATTCTTTAATTTAATTTATTATTATTATTATTATTATTATTATCTTTAGTATTTTATTTTTTTGCACTTGTTGTTTTTATATATTAAATTCATATTTAAATTCAAATGTTTGACTGGTTTCCTTTAGTAGCTAGAAATTACTATAAGGCAACACCACACTCCTGAACTAATTATCGAAAGGTTAGATTACGTAAGTTTCACTACGACTGGAGATAGGAATTTCGATGCTCTACCTCTGTTTAACCGAGGTTTAATATATTATTTTGATCATGATATATAAATGGTCTGGCGCCCTTGGCTACATATAATACTACACATTATGTACTTTTTTTAGTGAAGCTGACAACAATACAGATACACTATTAGATTAATACACAATTAAATGTTTCATTTTGATCTCCCAAAAGTGGGCGACTAAATAATCAGTTTAAAATAACCCATTACAAATAACGCCCAACTAGTGGGGCAAGATTCAGTTCATTCTAACCATTACAAATGGGATTAACTTTTGCATATTAATACTCAATTAGTTCATTAACAGAACCCATTACAAATGGCTGCCTCAACGAGGGACATTAAGTTCACTAAACCATTACAAAGCTGGAGTAACATCAAACTCAAGCGTGGAACTTGAAGCAACAGATGTGTCGATGCGTTCCATAACGGTCTGTAAAGTTCAAAGTGAATTTCGAAGTTTGTGGCCTAGCTGTTGGACTGTAGAACAAATGAACGATTTTGTAAAGAAAAAAGATTGGTTGTATTTTCATGACGGTAAGTCAGGTTACTCAGTGTGCAAAAAAGTTGGAAGTTTAGGTGTACAGAAGAATGTGGGTATGCAACTATCAAAAGAGTGGATAAACTGTGAAATTGTGTCTTATGGACGAAATTCGTAAACATAAGCTAACATCTCTCAGGAAAGAGATTATTGACCACAAAGAAAGTGCTAAGATTATTGACCACAAAGAAAGTGCTAATAGAATAACTGAAGAAGGGAAAAAAGAAAAACTTGAGACAGTAGGTCTAAAGTCATTCGAGAGAGAAAAGGAAATTACCTGTAAAGTATTTCGTACTGTTTATAAGGTGGCAAAAATGAACCTGTCTTTCTACAATTTTAGAAACTGAAATTGATTTACAAGAATTGAACGGGATTGATATGGGGAGAATTTTGCATTCAAGTAATGCCTGTATAAATATAGTAAACCAAGTAGGCAGTGAAATGAGAACAAGATTGATAAAAAATGTACTTGATTCAAAGAGCAAATTCTCTCTTATTATTCCTGATGAATCAACTACTGTAAGTCAAAAGTCTGTTCTGATAGTATATGTCCGCATCTACATTGAAGAAATAAAAATGACAGAACCGGCCAACCTTTCCATTGATTTAATTGAGTTGGATGACGTGACAGCAAATGGAATTTTAAAAAGCTTGATGTCTTCTATAGGAACACTAGGGTTCACAGAAGATTTTCTAAAGGAAAATTTAGTTTCACTGACGTGTGATGGTGCCGCAGTAATGTACGGAGTACGTGGAGAAGTTTCAAAACTTTTGAAAGACAGATTTCCTGCCATTGTTTTGTGGCATTGTGCTAGCCATAGACTGGAATTATCAGTACAAGATGTTGAGAAAGAGGTTTCTGGCATCAATAGATTTAAGAGTTTTATGGACAAATTATATGTTATGTATCATGCCTCTCCAAAGAATGCAAGGCAGCTCCAGTCATGTGCAGCTACACTGGAGATGCAGATTTTAAAAATTGGAAGAATTCTGCCCACAAAGTGGGTTGCATCCAGCTATAGAACTGTTTTGGCTGTTTGGCAGGATTTTGAAGCACTGGTACTTCATTTTGAAACAGGTAAATTGGAAGATGGTTGTGACAGAACGGAAAAATGCACTTATGAAGGTCTTCACAGGAAAATAACATCTATAGAATATATTTTGGATCTGGTATTAATTTGCCACGCTTTGCAAGAACTGTCTGAACTAGGCTTAGATCTGCAGGAGAGAAATGCTGATCTTTACAAAGCCCACAGCAAAATTAAGTGACTTGTTGATATTAAGAGGAGGTCTGTCCCAGGACCTTACTATCAAAAAGCTCTTGAGGCAGCCCCAAATCTACAGTTGGAGGGTGTTCCATTGCATAAGAAAAACAGAATTTACGATCCACAAATCTCCCCGAATGCTTTCTATGAATAACTTAAAACTTCTCTACAGAAAAGATAACTTTCCTAAGAAGACACTGAACTGTCAAGATGTACACGAGTTCTGGATTCTAAGAATTGGCCAGCAAACTCAAGAGAAAATATTCTGTATGGAGAAGCAGAAAAAGGCACACTGGCAAGAAGATTCCAACTGAATGAAAGAGAAGCTATTCGAGCCTTCAGAGATCATCTGCAATTCAGAGAAGAGTGCCCAGGAAACTTTCTCGGGTTCGGAGGACTCTCAACACAATAGCTATAAGTGAGTGTGAAAGGGGATTTTCTCAAATGGACTTGTGACTCCAGAAGGATCATCTTTGTCAGTGAAAACCATTACCTCATTACTATTTATAAGAATTGTTGGACCTCCTTTGACGGTATTTTATCCAACGAAGTATGTCAAAACTTGGTTGTTACAAGGTCGTCATTCAGCCATGAATACAAAAAGCAAGACCAGAAAACGAACTGAGGAGGACGATGACATGTCAAAAATTTAGAAATTGTTTTGAATTCAGTGTAAGTAGGTTTCGATGAAAATTACATGCTTTCTTAAATGTTCGGTAAATCCCATGTCTTCTTCCTTAATTTCCCTCCTGTGAGTTCCGGCACCTCATTTTCCAGAAAATAATAATAATAAAAATGATAAATGTCAAGTTATAAAAAATCATGTACCAATCATCCTCCAGTGCCCATAGACATTCTTATTAACTTATAGATAAGTTACAACTTAATTTTTAAAGCCTATTTCCAGGTTTCAGAAAAACTATATTAGGTAACTCAAACCGAATACTAAGGCTGTGTCTCAAAGTTCAAGTTGATAATTATTACCTAGCTGCTTGCAACTACTGTACTCACTATGTGCTATGCACTACGGAGTTTTGGGACATGTGTGCTTGAAGCATGGCCTCCTTCATAGATTTGTTCTGAAACACACAAGGTTTACATTTCGGTGCCAAACATCTATAAATTCTTTGTAAACGTTGACAATCAAGCAAGCACTTTCGTTCACTAGCTACTACAGACTTGATTGCTATGTGCTAAGCAGCTTTGGAACATGACTTGTGACATCACATCTGGCATATTAGTCAACTACCTAGTTCACTACGGCTGAAAATATAGCTTTGGGACACGACCTAAAGACCCAAAACTCCAATATCTAATGATGATGTGCTTCTGTTGCAATACCGAGCACAGTCTTAATATGAGGCATTTGGTCAAGGGGAAACATACCAAGACATAATGAAGAATATCTGCTCCACAACATTCAACTCCTCGTCCGTTATCAGGTGATCTTCAAATGAAATCCATACCTTGACGAACTTCAAGGATGCTTCAAATGCGTCAATATAAGTTTTATCCACAGGCCTGCCATTGATCACCTGAAAAAACATCAATACTGCATAAGAAATGTTTATAATGACTCCAACATTGTGTTTCAGCTTTCTGCCGTAACATGAGGGCACCAGTTGATGGTGGAGAAAAGCACATAATTGAATCTGGACTGTCATTTAACTTCATTTAAACTCGCACTCAGTTTAAAAAACAACAAGAATTCAAACAGTATCCACAAAATGGCAAAGGAGGACAAGAACAAAACCAAAAACAGGAGAAAGATTATTTTTATTGCAAACTCTTCTAATTACCAGAACAATTTATACCTTATTGAGGAAAAAGATGACAGGAACCTCAACAGTTCTTCAACAGTAGAGTGACAATGGTTTCATTTGGGAAGCTTTGACACTATGGTCATCAGTCCCATGCACTTGAGTATGCATAGAATTTGACGACTTGTGTTATGGTGGTGTCTTTAGTAGTGTGTATGTGCACCGAATTGAGGCTAGAATTGGGAATCGAACCCACCTCGTCTCAGTTTTGACTCTCAAGGCACGCTGCCTTGGTTCAACCTTCAGACCAGAATTAATTTTTTTGGCAGAGCTCAGAATCGAACCTTTAGGGATCAGAGTCTCAACACATACCCCAAGACCATAGAAGGCAGGTACAACAAAAGATCTAAATGTTCATTCCTAAGAGACAAAATTATCAAAGAATACACAGTCAAACTTCGTTAATTCCATGTTAAAGGCACCAACAATAAAAAGGAAAAAAAAATCAAGATTACAAATTAGATGAAGAACAATTCATTGTAGAGGATTGAGAAAGGGCTGTGAGAAAAGTCCTAATTATTAAGATTTTGAATTTAATATGTTTGAATCGCCCAGTTGTTACTATTATTGTTGTTACCACCATCATTAATCATGGGTTACGACAAATTTGTTTTGTTGGGTTGAGTAGAGCAGTCTGTTTAAGCACTGGCCATCTAAACCATAGATTGCGGGTTCGATCTCAGCTAAGTCCGATGTCATTTAAATGTATTTAAATGTGACAAACCTTATATCTGCTCCCGACAAGTTAAATGTTAGCTCTCGCATCGGCTGAAGCTTTCATTTACAGTTTCCTATTTTGTGCACCAGACAGTTTAAGAGTAATTCTCTACTCAATAAAAATTCACAAAACAAAACTAAAAACTACAATTTACCACAATATTATTTGAAACAGCCACGTCAGCAAATGGCTGAGCTACAGCTAATCAGACAATAATGAATGACAAAACAGGTGTAGAAGATTTCTATTGTAAATATTGGCAATACACAATTTGATCTGTTCAATTCACAACAGCATCTGATACACAATACATTCATTTTCTGTTGTGAAACAACTGAATAGAGACATTCAACTACTCAAATTCTTGCTGTAGCATATACAATTTTCATCACAACTATTAGGTTCCCTTCGGCCGGCAGACTGTAAATGAAATTAGAACCCCCCCTGTATCTGAAATAAGCAAAATATACAAGGAAACAGGAAATATATTGGAAATGGCCAATGATTACAAAGGTCAATGCCCTATGGAGAAAATACCGAAATGATTGATTTGATAGAACCAACTTGCCACTGCTGAGGTTTTATGGCTTGAATCACAAATTTCGTGCCTTTGTTCTTACAATTTTCTATAATTTTTAAAAAGTACAGTAATTTGTTTAGAAATTGTAACATTAATTTCTATTACTTCACTGAACACTGTAAATTAAGTTGAAAACCCTTGGAATCTGAGTAATTAAGAAAGATATTGAGACATGGGTGCAGTGACTAAATGCATATGCAAGTAGAGAATTTGTTTAGAGATTTAGTAGCTTCCCTTCCCTGAAGACTTCAGGATGCTGTAGAGATGAACAGCTTTTAGACACCTTACTGAGCAGCGAGATTGACTCGGAAACAATAGACCTTTTCAGGGCTTACACAATACTTTACTGATGTACCATTGAATAGCGAAACTAATAAATAATGTTGCTCATTGGAATGGCTTAGTGAATGCTCTAATGAAGTTAATGAAGAACAAAGAAAATTGTTAAGGAAAATTGAACTTGTGATACGGCGAGTTTCAAACACAAACTAATGTGGTTCTATGCTGGCTATCGATGATGTTAGAATATCCAAGCTATGCAAGCTTGAGTCAAAGCATTGGCATTGCTTTATAGAGTTTTACACCACGAAACTATCTATGCACTTCAATAGATGAAGACATTAAATTGGTCCATGCCATTCAGGAAGGGTAATTCATGAATATCTTAGTAAAAAAAAAAACAGAACTGCAGATTTCATAGAGCCTTAATCCCATACATAATTAACAAAATAACGAATGATAACAATCCATTATCCAAAATCGATATCAACTTAACAAGTAAATACATGTGTATCAAAAAATGACCAGTCAGAGCTCAAGTGCACCAACATGATACATTATACTCCCCTATGCAACTACCACTGGAACCCGATTTGTGCTGACCATACAACAGGCCCAGTGCGCATCTGACCAAGAGCCCCAACAAGCCACTTTCTACACTATTAACGCACTATTCCTCAAAATCGATTATTATGGTTAATTTTAACGCATTCCTACATTCTAATCGGTAAGTTCCCTTTCATTTCGTTCTCACAAGGATATTTCTACCCGAAAACAGTTAGCATCCTCATACCAATAGTTCGTGAACCACCAGCAGACCACGAGACCATCTAACCTCCGATTCCCCCACCTCTTCACCTAACTTATTGTATAGTCAGTAGCGTTGTTGGGCTGATAATAGATGTGCCATTCTGTGTTTAGCACATACATGCTCAACACATACCTTAAGCTAATGCAACACTATATTAAAAAAAAAAAACTGGGAAATATGCCAACCGCATACAAGAGGGAATAAAGAGGCAATTAATTAAAGAACTATTTCCTGTAATTCCCATATTTATACTACTCGTAAACATTATATATTTTAACGCTTCCGAAGTATTGCCGTATTTAATTACAAAAATATAATGCCATTGTAGGAAAAAAAACAGGCACAAAATTTACCGTCCAAGAAGATTGTGATACCTCGGCCAGTTAGCATTTCTTGGACAAAGGCGGATGTAGGCTAGCAGTAGTAGTATTGGCGCTTTGTATGGAACAGACGAATTATTATAGCTGATAGAAGTAGTAGTGATATTGCTGCACTAAATTTCAAGTCTTCCTACTTTCCCCCTATTGCCAAAAATCTCAGTGTCTATTAATCTCCCTTCTGCACTAGCAGATTCTATAAGCACAGTATTGCACTTTGCTGGAAAAAGTATCACAAAACTGAATAATTCAATAACGCATTCTTAAATAAAAATGACAATCATTTGACTCAAACTATTTCAAATAACGTGTGCGAGTGAATTCCTTTCCTTGGAAACAACCAATACTTAATTTTCTTTTTCTTGCCCACATTTTCCTTTTCCTTCTTGATTGATCATTTTGGGTAAAAATAACATTTATTGTAGTTAATGCAATTCTAATTTTTTGAAATTTGGATAGAGTTGAAGGCATTCTGTTGTTCCGTTAAAAGATCACGGCTACTGACGAATCAAGCATATTTTTTGGGCAATGGGTAGCCTCACGCCAGACAAATTATACTGACTGTTGGAGAGAATGCAAGGGCTTTTACAATGGAATAGGAGTGGGCATCTCGGATGTATTCGGAGTCGTGGCCCTCCTTGTGTTCAGGCAGGTTAGGACAAACCAACTCAATTGTTTGTCCCCCAAGGTGAAACGTATGGCACTCTGTAAGTAAGACGAGCAACCTACTTCACTTGTACTTTCTGCATACCTGCTAACAATGTTGTGAGCTAACCTTTGATCTATGGGAAGTGACAGAGTCCATTTCCAACTGACAGATCAGAGACGCCTTGGAAATGAACAGGCAATCCAACTGCTATTCGATGGGGTGCTGTTAATATCGAGGGAGGTATTGGAAGGAAGAAAGAAAGTATAACCGTGTCAACGAGGAGGATGAGACTCTATACCGTATTTCTCCGCATAATCGGCGCACTTTTACAGTCTAAATTTCATGGAAAAAATCAGGACGCGACGATTATGCGAAGAATATTTAAGTTCAAAGAATATACTGTATCATTATTTGCTGCATGGGCCAGTCATTCGCGTAGCGTGAGTCATAGTCTGCAGTCAGAGACAGGCTTCTTTCTTCTAACAAGGTCACAACAGGGATAAGCTCGCGGAATGTGCTATGTGATGAGGCTGGCCGCTTGCGTCACAGTTCATAGTCCGCAGGCATAAAGACTAGATTATTTTCTGCTGACAAGATCATGCCAGATTAGGCCTATAAGTTCGCGGAATGTGCGCTGGCCGCTCGTGTCACAGTTCATAGCCCGCAGGCATAAAGACGAGATTACTTTCACCTGACAAGATCACGCCAGATTACACCTGCGGAATGTGCTAAGTGACGAAGCTTGCCGCTCGTGTCACAGTTCATAGCCCGCAAGCATAAAGTCGAGATATTTTTCTTCTGACAAAGTCACCAGATTATAAAGTCACGCTAGCATGTGCAACTAACTGGCGCAAATACGAATATGCGATGAAATTTTAAAAAACTATTTTAGTGTTTGAAAAGTGGGGTGCGACGATTACGCGGTGGCGACGATTATGCGAGGAAATACGGTATTCTAGGGATTAGTGAAATTCAGGTAAAAGGAGATAGAGAGGAAGAATTAGGAGATCACAAGGTATACCTGTAAGGTATGAAACTAGGTAGGGCAAAATGAGGAGTAGGGCTGTATGTCAGGAACACAATAGAACCTAACACAGTTTCTATAAGGTACGTAAATTAATGATTAATGTGGGAATTTTTAAAATCGCAGGAACTTGTACCAGGGCTGTTTCAGTGTATGCTCCACGTGAAGGGATAACGCAGGATGAAATACACAGATTTTACGAGGCACTGAGGTATGTGGTAGTGAGAGTTACAATAAAGATAGTGTAGTGCTGATGGGGAATTTCAATGCTAGGATACGAAATAGGACTGAGGGCTATGAGAAGTTGACGGGTAAGTGGGTAAGTATAGGGAATTTAACACCAATGGGAAATGTCTTTGCTAGCAAGGGATCAGCTGTTGCAACTCCTCCTTGAAGTATAAAGAGATTCACAGATACAGAAGGGAAGATAGAGGAACCAGGTCAATAACAGACAATCATTACCAGCTTTATGTTTAAGAAATTGATAAGAAATTGCAGGGTATTCAGTGGATTGTTTTATGTGACAGACATCAAACTGATCTACTCTGAATTGAGCATAGACTTAACGTGATAAAAGTGAGGTCTGTTTGCAGACTGATTAGGGTTGAAAATCTCCAATTAGGAACTTGGGCAGATTAACCATTCATAGAAACGATTGGTGAGAAATTCCAAAAAGTAGATGGTAAAGGATTGCAGGACAACAAATTGAGTGGTTAGGCTACAAGGATGCAGTACTTGAAGTAGCAAAGGCATGTCTTGGGACTACCGAGTGTCAAGACAGGAAAAATTCACATCCACATCCCACAGCATAGTGTAGTCTGCTTATATAAATAAAAAGAATGCTTACCAAAAATAGCTCCATACTGGCAGACAGAGCTTTATGCAGTGGAAAGCAACAAAACCAAATAAATAATAGTAGAGTCCAGAAGGATATCATGGGGGGGAATTTGAGGATAAATCAGAAATGTTAGGTCAGGTGGCAGAAATGGACTTTGAGAGTGTTATAAAGAACCTTAGAAATAGAGGGAAAAGACAAACGAGCAGAGGCTTGGTTAATTCCGGGAAGCCCACTGTAGATGCCAAGAAAGCAATGGGAAGATGGCAAAAATACTCCGAAAACTTGATGTAAGTAAATGGAAACTTATCTGGCAATGTGGCAGATTTTGAGATAATGCAGGAGGAGAATGAGGACAGGAACGGAATCACAGTTGAGAAAGTAGAGAGGATGGAAAATAAACTACGATGTTGTAACGTTTTTATAGGGCGCATACGCCACTGCCACATTTCTTGTGAGCATAGGACTAAATTTAATTACATTTCTTCATATCAAATTTAATCGGCAAGCAATTCTCCACACATCTGTATGTGTATATATATATATATATATATATAGTGTTATTATTATTATTATGATTTTATTGTGCGATATTTTGTTTTATACTTAATTACTTCAACTACTCTATATCGAATTTATATTAGAATTATTAACTTCATTTGCACTGGTACGGAGGCTAAAGGGAGTTGGATGTGCAATATTTTTAAATGTAGGCGAGAAAGTTTGCGAGTCAGACTGCGGTAACGACATATTCACCACGTGAGGGATTCCAATTTAGACCAAGGTAAGGAAATATGTCTGGCCTGAGAAAATGAAACAGATAACCGATGGCAGTCCGGAGGAGGGTGGAGCCTAGCTTGAGTCGGCGAGCTTCCTGACCTCAAATTCAAAGAGTGTGACGTCACAAGCATATGGTAGATTGAGCGAGGTCACATGTTCAGGAGTATCCTATAGAAGAGAAGGACCTATGACGTATTTGGAGCCGTATGAGGGATGATGATCCACGTTTGGACGAGACGGAGCGGGATTTCAAATTGATCGAACTACTGAATGGAAGAAGAAAGCAGGTTATAAAAACGAATGCACGGAGGATCCGAGCCCACAATTTTCTACTTGAATTTATCATCAGAAGTACAACGTCACTATTGTTCTCGGCGAGGTGAGTGAATCTTAAATCTGGTAAAGTGTGCGAGGCAATTCAAGTATTGTCACACCCATGGATGTAGTTGTGTCTGGGGCTATGTCTATGAACGTGATATATGGAATCAGATTCCGTCACGGCCAGAGAACCAGAGCTTACATCTCGTGGCTGATTTATAAAACGTAAATTTATTTATCACGCCAACGAAGAAGAAGAAGATGATCTCCAACCAAGGACCACAGCCATCTATCCACCATGGAAACGTACAAGATCAAGCGACGATTAACACGGGTGAGATCCATGACGAAACTACGCAAATTCTCTCTTTTTAAATTAATTTCTTTTAACGGCAAGTAAATTCAAGCTTTAGGTAATAACGTAATTTAAAACTCACCTCCAATTCTTCTTTTCGCCGTGCTAGCAGTAGATTCAGTAGAAGCATTCATTATTATTATTATTATTATTATTGACTTTCTATTTTCTCTTGTTTTTTTTATAATTAAATTCAGTATCTTTTTTTCAATGCAGGGCCTTTCCTTTCTCATAGTTAGAATAGCTATAGGCCTACCACTTTTCCCTAAGCAAATGTAGACTTGGTTAAAGACTGAGTCTTACCACGAGCTAAGGTAAGGAGATCTCAAGGTGCTCCACTTTAAGCAAGTGTGTATATTAATTATTTGGTCTTCAACTGGGAGTTGTGACCATGGTGCCCAACATTTAAACAGTTTATCATCATTATAATCATTCTGTATCACTTTTAATAATTCATAATCAATTTAATCATCATTGAACATTTATCAATCAGTTGCAGCCTGAAGTAAATGTTATATTTTTTGCCCAACTGTGGGACTTGTGGTTCTTCCTCACTCACATCAGGAAAATATTACAATGTCACAAACCGGCAGGTGGTAGATGAAATTCTGCCATAAATGGTTAAGTATAGTGTGAAAGTAGGGATAAAATGAGTGGATAGGATAATCAAATTGGCATGGGATTTAGGAAAACGTACCCTTGGACTGGACAAAATCAGTAACCGATCCAATTTATAAGCAAAGTAATAGGAAGGATTGTAACAGTTATACGGGGATTTCTTTGATAAAATTAATGACCCGGGCAAAGTGTACTCGGGCATTGTAGAAAATGAAGTTCTATCATTGGGTGAGAGTAAGATGAATGAAAAATGGTGTGACTTTAGACCATGATAAGGATGCCAGGTAAAGTTTTTAGTATGTGCCAAGTTACTGAGAAATTCTCCAAGAAGAACATGCAATTGTGTTTGTGTTTTGAAGATCTAGAGAAGGCGTACGATAGAGTACTCGGGGAGAAGATGCTGAGCATCCTGAGGGAATATGGTATCGAGGGAAGACTGCTACAGGCAATCAAAAGTACTTATGTTCATAACCAGGCTGCAGTGCGAGTTGATGGTAGGGTAAGTTCTTGGTGTAAAGTTTTTACAGGAGTCAGGCAAGGCTGTAATCTTTCACCACTACTGTTTATTTTACCTATGGACCATTTGCTGAAGGGCATAAATTGGCTGGGTGGATTCAGTTGAGTGGGAAACAGGTAAGCAGTCTGGCTTAGGGTGATGACCTGGTTGTAATGACAGACTCCATTGAAAGCTTACAAGCCAAAATGTTAGAACTTTAACAGAAATGTAGAGAATTTGGTATGAAAATCAGCATTTCAAAAACAAATGTGGTGATGGTAGCGAATAAAGATATGAAAATAGGATGCCAGGAATGAGAAACTAAATAGGAGCAGGTGGACCATTTTAGCTACTTGGGCTGTGTGTTCTCCTTGGATGGCAGTTAAGTGAAAAACTGAAGTCAAGGTGCAGAAAATCCAATGCAGTAAGTTCTCAGTTGCTATCTACAGTTTTCTGGAAGAAAGACGCTTATGTAGAGACAAGACTCTCCGTACATCACCCAGAATTCAGACTGGCCTCACTGTAGGGAAGTGACAGCTGGATAGATTCAGAATATCTTATACCTAAGCTAAAGGTGACTGATATGAATGCAGCACGAATGATTGCTGGTACTAAGAGATAGGAGCTTTGGCAGGAGGGCACTTGTACTGAAGTGATAAAGGCAAAGTTAGAAATGAACATGGTAGATAAGGCTGTTAACATGAGCTGACTCAGATGTTGGGGCCAAGTAGTAAGACTGGGGGAGGAGAGATTACCTAAGTGGTTAATGAGCTGGGTTATAGAGGGTATGAGAAACAGAGGTAGACCCAGGAAGCGATGGTTAGATTCTGCGCTCACTATTTTAATTTGAGAAGTGTATAATCAGATGAAGCAATAGTGCTAACTGCTAATAGGTTATCATGGAGGCAACTTATTAACAAACAGAAGCTTACAGTCTAGAATGGACGCTGAAAGGCAAATAGTCTCAAATGAAAACGTATGTATATTCTATCTTTCCTACATTTTAATAGGGAATATCCATTTACATGCTTACCATTTCAATATAAGAAACTGTCAGGAAAATGAAAAAAAACAATGACAAAGCACTGAACTCATGGTCCCTAGATGACCGAAACGAAAATAATAATAATAATAATAATAATAATGACAACTATTTAAGAACAAGATTGATAAAAATGGAGTCACATGACAAATTTATATGACATTTAACAGACAATAAAATGGGGCATTTTGTCTTTTCTAACAAAGAGTGCTAACCATTCAGCAGATGTGAAATATTATGTGTTAACTATTTGATTTTATTTAAATTCTTCCATGAAAAATCTTAAGTATGCACATTGTCATGAATGAGATGCTTATTTTGCAACATAAAATGTTATAACAATTAATGACAGCAGTCTTAAGCAATAGTTCAGCAAATGAGGGAATCAAGCTTTTCCTCGTAAGTGAAGTCCCCATCTTGTTTTCCGGATGAACACACCTAGTAGTCTTTCCACCTTGCTTCTCCCTTTGCAAGTGAACATTCCATAGTATCCCTACCATGTATTAAATTAACCATTTCACATGCAATTCTTGTGACAAAAACACAGTTGCAACAACAATTATCACTAAATAAAATTAATATATCATCCAGATTAATTCCATTGATCATTTTAGATGATACCCAAGTCTATAACAGACCGAAATTCCTCTTTGATACTAACCTGTGCAACAAAATGGTGATTCTCAAGGTAAATTGCCTTAAATATGTTGAATTCACACTTCCATTTGCTTAATGTATGGTCACGGTTAGTGAATATGCCTCGGGTTGCTACTGCAACTGTGGATCGAGACTCTCTCATAGTGTCACTTCTCACTTCTACCTGATGTGTCTTCCTAGAGATTAAGTTGACACTTGGATTCCAATCTTCAGCAAATTTGTCCATGCTAGTAATCAGAATGTTCAGCTAGAAAGGACAAAAATGTCAAGTTCATATTCATTTATAAACAAGGATGCAAAAGAGAGAGGGAAAAATTAACATACCAAATTACAAGAGAAAATCCTATTATAGATAGCTGCCCTTGTAAGGGGTTAGACATGAACAAAAAAAAAACAAAAAAACAAAAACAGAAGCTGTGCAACAAACCTGTTGTGAACCTGCCTTGTGAGTGGAATAAAGAGAACGAGGAATAGCAGGGAGGAAAGGTTGTAAATATCAATGCAACATTCTAGTTTCTCTAATATTCCTCAATCATATTCTCAAATTATATATAGGCCTGTTATTTGATCAATAGTCACACACCCCAACCACTTTCAAATACTGATGCCAGCAGTATATAATACAAAGGAAATAATACCAGGAGGGTATAAGAATCTTAAAGATAGTTACAGAAGTCTAATCTCTTTTATTTATTAATACTATTTTAAATTATTTTCTATTTAGATTTCCAAGTAATTTCTTACATCCGCTTGAAAGTGTATCTTGTATATTTCATTTCGCAAATAAATTAACAATAAAATTTAGTCATAATAGCAATAGTCATCGTGTGTTCTATTAGCATTTCCACTTTTATCACATTTTTAAATGTCTTACCTTCAACTTAAGTAACAAATAGGGACCTTGACTTCGTTGCAAGAGGTTTATTTGTGAAATGATCCAAAACTTAAAAGAAGTATGTCATTTCTGCCATAGACAACTAATGTAAATTTGGAAAATATCTGAAATTAAAAAAGTCGTGAAAAAAAAAGCAAAATTATTTTATTTTACGAAATCACAAAATAATAGTTTTCGAAAAGTTCTTCGCGAAATAACAAAAATATTTTTAAAATTTATTTGTCTTGTAAGTTAGAGACATCCTTCGTCCCATGTACTGTGACTGTACAGGTCACATTAGTATCAAACTCTTAAAGCATAGACATGTACTGTATACATTTTATTAGGGTCTATTTCTTATTATATTGTCATAATCTCATTTAGGTCGTATGATGTGTGTATTTCTTATTTAGTATTAAGGTTCATTTATTGTAGCTAGCAGCTTGCCACGGTGGGCGAGTGGTTATAGTGTCGGACTACCAACCCCAAGATTGCAGGTTCGCCCCTGGCCATGGTAAGTGATTTTTGAAAGGCGACAAAAATCACGACACTCATGTCATATGTTGTTGGCATGTTAAAGAACCCATTTGAATTCGGTAGGCCGTGTTCAATGGCAAAATTAATCTCAGGATTTTCCGCCATCACAAAGTTCCTCCATTCTCTACTTGAAAGCGATGTAGTGTCAAGGAGTTTAGATATCTCACCTCCTTGACTATCATAGCGTTCAAAGGAACGACGAAATTTGACATGCAAGCTACCCTCTGGGTGTCAATTAACTAAGCTTGCACCAGGCACCCGAGGCCATACGATATTATTATTATTATTATTATTATTATTATTATTATTGTAGCTAGCAAGAATTCGGCTTCAGGGTTAGTTTTGTACAGTAACCTTTCATGGATGTGGTACTGGAATTGAGCACCAAGACTAACCATTGCTCAAGGATGTTAAAATATGCACAAATTTAGTAGCAGGAAAATACATCACTATTTCTGTAGGGTGTACATAGACAAACTAAGTGTTGTTGTCCAGAAACAAGCACTTGTATGGATCTTATTGGTGTCATTAATTGGAGTGGTGGTATACCACGTGGATGAGAGACTAATATTTAAGATTTTGTGGTGATAGCCGTAGCTCCAATATTTTGTGACGAGTTGCAGCCGATGCCTCAGTCCCCGAGACTTCAGATTTTATAGTCAATTACAGCTTGTAGTTATGTTGGTCACATAATCATGTAGTTAATTATTTAAACAACAAATGGGTTCAGCTTGTCGATACATTTCATTATTATTTATGAATATACCATTTCTTTCAAAAATTCAAAAAATATTACAATTCAATTCAGTTTAGATCATCTGCCTAAAGGCAAGTTTACTCATGGTCTTTCTCTCCATCTTATCCGATCTTCTGCACATTTCATTGGTCATAGATGTATCAATCTTTATGTTATATCAGCTGAAACCATCGTATTCCTCTTCAGACTTGACCATTTACTGTCCCTTCCAATGCTCTTGTCACCAAACTATTTCCTCTTGTGCAATGCCCTATCCGGTCATTTTTCTTTTTCATTTCGCTTTTAACATCATTCTTTCTTTTCCCCTTTTATGCAATACCTCTTAATTTCCGATTTCTTCTTTCAAATTTATTCCCTCCATCCGCCTCCAAATCCACATTACTAGAGCCTCTATTCTTTTTTGATCTTTCCTAAGTATCCAGGCTTCGGCTACATACATTGTCACACTCCAAACATACTACTTCACTTATCTTTTTCTCATATCTATATGCATTGCTCCACTAAGAAATGCTCTTATTAAAGCCTTCTTTTGCTTAACGCAACCCATGTATTTGTTTCTTTTCAGTATATCATGTCTTGTACAACTCAAAACTTCCTAGGTATTTAAAAGTTTCAACTTGTTCAATTTCTCCTTCTAATTTTATTTGAAGTGTTTCACCTTTTCCACCTACTGTATTACCACATTATGACTATCTTTTATTTTCAGCCCATATATTTTACAAATTTATACAGGTCTCTTAAAATCTGTGTTACTTGGCTTTTACTCTCTCCCATAACTACCAAATCATCTGCAAATCTAATACATTCAACTCATCTTCCTCCTATACATACTCCCCTGTTTCCATCAAAAGATTCCTTAAACATTTCTTCTAAACTAATATTAAATAGAATAGGTGACAAAGAACATCCTTGTCCCCCTCCCCTTCCCATACCTATTTCTTCTGTCATTTCCTCACGAATTTTAACGCTTACTTTTTAGTTTAAGTCGTCATCATCATCATCATCATCATCATCATCATCATCATCATCATCATCTTGCACAGTTTCCAGCCACTGGCCGGGTCTGTTTGGAACACAGGCTTCTCCAACGTCTTCTGTCTTCCTACCATCTCTCAGCCTCCACCCTTGTCCAGTCTTCTCCTCTCTTCTTCATGCTTTCTTCCACCCCCTTCAGTCACCTGTCTCTCGGTCTTCATCTCGGTCTCTTTCCTTCCCACTTCGTCTCGTGTATCCTCCTGGGTATCATCTTCTCCAGTCGTTTTACATGTCCATACCATCGAAGTCTAGATTTCTCTATACCATCCTGTAATGGTTCCATCTTCATTAATTCTCTGGTCCTCTCATTTCTTATTCTGTCCATCTTTGTAGCTCCAATACTGCTTCTCAAGAACCTCATCTCACTGGCCTGTATTTTGCTCTTCTCCCTTCCTTTCATAACCCAGGTCTCCGAGCCATACGTCAGGATAGGGACATAGTACGTCCGATATATGATCTTTTTGCAGTTCTGAGGGACATCCTTGCTCCATAACATGCTTCTCACACTCCTCCGGAATACTTCTGCCTGTCTCCCCCGCTCATTTATTTCTATATCGTTTCTTCCATTATCTTGTATCGGGCTTCGCAGATACTTGAAACTCTCCACTTTCTTCAGCTGTTTCCCACCAATTGTTATTCCCGTTGTGGTTCTTTCCTTCTTCCTTGTTGTGATAACCATCTCACTCTTATTTATGCTAAATTTCATCCCATATCCTTGTATTATTCCTTCCCACACGTCCAACTGTTCCTGTACCTCCTCCTCCTTGTTTCCCCAAATCATCAACACCATTGCTTTCATCTTTCCGTCCCCAATTACTTGTGCCACTCGGGTCATTATGTCATCCATCACCACAATGAAAAGTAACGGTGACAGTGCACTTCCTTGTAAAGATCTATAATAAGGTTTCTTTCCTTCCAGTTCACTCCAAACTTTTTGAGTACCGGTATGTGGGTGATGGAATTTACAATATGTAAAATTATTTAGTTACAGCAGTTATTATAAACTCGTGCAACTTGTCAAGATTAGTTTGTTATATCTGATTTTTTGGTTAAGATATTGTTAGTGGTTATTGACCTTCAAGTTCGCTTGTTTAGTGTGATATCTGGGATTGTTAGTGAATGCTAAGGTTGGAATTGATGAACTTAGCTTATTGATTGATCGATGTGGGATCGTTGTCATGCAACTGCTACCCCTTTCACTGGCTACCGATACATCTAGCTACATATAATATTTCGTGTTTGTTCACCAGATGGGACAATATAAGGATTCAAGCAAAGAAATGTCTTGGGGGGGGAGTTAAACCCTAAAATCCACACCGTCAACCGATTATCTATAGTGCAAGTGAGGTTACTAATGGTTTTTAGAGAGAGAAGTAATCTCACTGAATTTTACTTAAGCTTTCTAGGAGAAATTCCGCAGTCAAGTTACTGTAGAATATTTGCTGCAAAGAATTGGAGGCTATCTCCTGTGTCCGACAAGAAGAAATTAGGCCCTTGAACCTTTGGAGCAACTTGTGTTGGAAAACTTCCCAAATAAAAGGTCTTAGTCCTCTCTAATCAATGTTGAAATTCTCAATGCGGTAGTGACCGTAGGCTATTCATAATGAGAGAGTGAATTTCTCCGGTATATATCATATTCTAAATATTTTTTTGCTCCCTTGACCGTAGAAACTTCACAGTATTATTTACTACAAAATAAGGCCTTGGGCGAGAAGCATTTGTTGAGCATTGGAGCGGCATGGTTTCAATTCGTGCCTGTATTGTACAATATATATATTCACGGTTTTCAGAAAGATAAATGGTTAACCTATAATGTATTATTAGAAGCTGTAATGATAATCATATTTATCCAGTCAGTTGTATGATAAAAACCCTTCAAAGACTCCACAAACAGATCTCATTTCAGTGGATCCCTTCTCATGTTGGAATAGCAGGAAATGAAGAGGCAGACAGATTAGCAAAAAAAGGTACCACACTACAACAACCTGTCAGCCAGACTGATTTTATGTCAGCAAAAAGGATCTTGAATAATACTATCAAAAACAGGTATGAAGAAATGGCAAAGAAAACAGCAGAAACCCAATTATGGAAAGACACTGATGCCAAATGGGATCAATATAAATTAACACCAAGAAGAGAAGCTGTAGCCTTCTTCAGACTTAACACTGGCCACGACTGCCTTGCAGCTCATCTGAAACGAATCAACATCCTGAGATCTGAAGAATGCACACTTTGTCACGAACCTGGAAGTAAAATGGATAAGGGGCACCTGCTACATTGCAACAAACTTGATGTGACTGCTAGAACTTCAGGAAACCTCACACAACTCTATTGGAACGCAAGAAAACTAATGGATTGGAATCCGGGCTAGCCATAGGAAACAACAACAACAAGAGTATGTAAATGCATAGTAATTTTGTACAGTTTCTGCGCATTTCCTCAAATAAATGAATGTTTTAATAAATAGTAAATCCTTTATATGATTATCGCGCGTTGAACAGTTCATGTGAATCGATAGTTATTGTACATTATCGATCGGCGGAAATATCGAAGTGTACATATCCTCGACAGGTGGATTTGACAAATTGTCAAGGTTAAGAAAAGGACTCTGTGACAGGCGTAAATTTTACAATATTTCTCCTATCACACACTGACATATTGTCAGATGAAAGTGGTGCAACACATTGAAAATTATGTCAAATTGTCAGAATTGTCGAACCTATCGAATTTTATGAACTAGGGCTCAGATTTAACGCATATGAATACACACGAGTTTGAGGTAGTAGATCATTCTCAATTTTCAGGACCTCTGAATCCGATCCCTCAATTATGCTGCTGCTGTGGATAAGGAGATCAGTGTGATGTTGAACCAGGGCATTATTGAACAGTCATGTAGCACTTATTTGAACCCGTTAATTGTGGTTGGGAAGAGCGATGGATCAGTTAGGCATTGTATTAATGCTCGCCAATAAAATACTACGATATCTGGTGACCAGCACAGACCTGAGTGCATTGAGGAGTTTAAAAAATTAATTGGGAGGAGACGATTTTCACTATGGACGTTTGGCAGGTTCCTTTGAGGGATGAGGACCGGAAGCGCAATGCTTTTAGCTTTAAATTTGATAACTTTCAGGTAGGCGATAAAGTGTTGCTTAGAGTTCCATATCCATCTTCAGCTTGGGATAAAGAAATCCGTAAGTTCTTTCCATTGTTTAACCCGTTAAGTGGGGAGCGAATTCTTCCATGTAACCACTAGGGCGAGGAGATGTTTTCATATTTTTTTTAGATGTTTAAGTACAGTAATTAGATTTATGCAACTCGACATGTATCTGTTTAATATTGCATGCATATTAAGACAATAAGACACATTAAGTTCAATACTGCAACGGATATTTACGAAATGGAACAATTTTTAAGCGAATCATATTTTAGTGCAACTAACGCAGAAGTCTCATATTTGTATTTTTTTCCCTTATGGCCATTGTAATCGTTACTTTCCGAAACTTGTACGTTAGCAATAACTATTTACGTATCAAATAAGATAAGTTTTTCTTCTTCGAGTGACCTCCTGAGAGGCCTGGTGCAGGTCTTCTAGTCAACGCCCGTGGGTGACCTACGCGTTGGGATGGACAAGGATGTGGAAGGAAGAGGCTGTGACCTGTCAGTACGTACCGTCCCAGCATTTGCCTGGGGTTGAAAATTGGGAAATCACGGAAAACCATTTCAAGGACGGCCGACGGAGGGGCTCGAACCCACGCGTCTATCGAGTCAGCAGATACTTGGGCCCCATGACCTAACGATACGCTTTAGCGATGAAAGATAGTAGTCCCACAGGCGCTATATATATATTTTACACTATAATTACACTATTGAAGAATAGATAATGACCAGATAACAATGTACTCATCTGATATGTACTTTCTTCTCTTCTTATGGATATGAACTGCCGAGCCACTAATTATTCCATTCAGAGGTTTTCTCTATGTATTATTTACACACACACGAATTTACACAACAATTAGGATCACTATTTACAATACACGAGGAATGTACGCAGTTTCAGTGTCACTGCTGTCACTAGACTTCGAACTCCGTACCGGTACACTGTGTCTTTGAACCCCACTAAAAAAGCTAGTCCCCGGAGTATTTACTAATAACTGAGGTTCATCGTCACTTTCTGAACTGAACTCACTACAACAATCATCATCGCTATGTTCGAGCATATCACGAATAGTGCATTCACTTGGAATATCTCTCGAACGTTTTGACGTACTCTAGTACAATATAAAAACAAAATCAGGGTGTCGAGCGATAACCTTTTTTCAAATTCCCGTATAATTCCCGAATTTCCCGTACGAAAATCCACCAAATTCCCGTTTATTTTAGAACTCTCTAAGACTTTAGAGTTCGCATACCGAATGGCTGAAAAATGAATCTTAAAGCGCGAATCAAGATTTTCTGGCGTAAGTGTAAGTGCATTTTTGGAGACACGCGCGCGAGTGAATTCTCTCGCAGATACAGTTTATCGGAGGAGAGCTGATATAAATGACTGTTTTACTGAGGAGGGTTGAGAGAGTAGAGAATATAAGTGTCACATAATAAATGTTTACGGGAAGTGACTGAATCGTATGTTGCCGTAACCGTATATAGCTTCCACGAGTTAAAATGACACGCGAATCTCCATTTGATTTTCATTGGCAGCAAATCGTTCGTTCGCGATTATCTTCTCTATTATTTCGGCTAGTGGTTTTGTTTTTAGGCGTTCAACATATGAAATAAGAACTGGAGGGTTGGCCTTTCATGAATATTCCAAAGACAAGTGTCTCCTAAAAGAGTAATTAGTAAATTTTCGCATCAGGGACGACAATAACAAACAGCTTGCCTACAAAGTGTGCGATTTGCACATTTCAAACGGCAGTGGTCTAACATATCTTAGACTGCAATAATTAAGTTGGTGCAAATTAAATATGTTATATGTGAGAATATTATTATAATTTGTTATCCGGTTGTTATATTAGTTATGGGCCGATAACCTCGATGTTAGGCCCCTTAAAACAACAATCATCATCATCATCATGTTATATTAGTATATCATGCATTAACGTGACCCGTTTAAATTCTAAATTGTGACGGAAGCTACGAGTAATAGGCTATTCGCCGCATCGGTAGGCCAATATTTACTAACAACACATTGTTTATTATTTAATATTTATTTAATCATTATAATTATAATAGCCTATCTTCAACACTCATTTAACCAATAATCAGTTTATAATTCTATACATATTCCAGGTATTCCAAGAAAGCGATATTTGATAGCACATGCAGTTCCACCTTAAAATCCAACCGTGCCAAGTTTTCAGCATCTATGGAAAATATTACCGTAAGTTAATAAACCAAACAACTGGCGACAATTTTTTATAAATGCTCATTTACATCTTCACGCTAGTCTACGTAAAGTACCATACGGTAATCACTGAAAGGGTAGGGGGGTTATGACCTCAATTTCACAAACGAACGAACCTCACTTTGCATGAATTATGGAACCCGAATCCTAATGGAGGTATGGATGCTCTGCATTTAGAAATATGTTAGTCAATAATTTAAAACAAGATGCCAGAAAACTAAATACAAAAATCTGCATGCCTACGGTGTAAAGTTGCTCCGTGAAAAAAACACCTCGCCAAGATTTTATAACGTGCATACAGTTAAATACAATCATCCCATTGGAGAAACACTTTCTTTGTCACGATCTTATAAGCAATTCAAACATAAACTGTTGTAAATTTACGGGAAAATATGCAATATTTAGAGACTACGAGTGTTGTATGCGGCACAACGTTAACCGACATCTCTCATCATTAATACGTAAGGAATGAACACATGCAGAGCTTTCTCACTGCACACAGCTGAAGATCATATTCTTGGTGCATTTTACGTTCTCTTAACAACAATAATTTGCATTGTTACATGCAAGGAAAATTGTATTACACTGTTCCCATTGCTTCCATTACCTGACTACTAAACCAGAAAATGGTAATGCATAACCATACGCCAGTGGCGCGTCCTATGGCAAATGAAAGATCGAAAGAAAATGTAAGCCTGGATCAAGGCGATACAATTTTCTACACTACTGAAAATAGTCAAAATACCCTTTGTAATAATGAATAATAATCCTGGGGGGTCATGTAGTAATAAGATGTTACCCACCCACTATCCCTTTTTAGATCACGACTTTTATAGTAAAATTGGAGGTGTGTCCGCTATTACACGCGTGAATTATGGGACAAATACAGTATTGCTAACCCCATGAAATTGGTACTGACAGCCTTCCTGTCACTATGCCCCGCTTTTCCTCTCCGCAACCCATGGTCGCCACATAAGAAGACCCTAAGTCCGACCGCCACACGGCAAGAATTCTGAGGATGCTTCTCTCCTACACCCTGTATTTCGAAGGAAACAACGCGAAGGATATGTCGGAGGCTTGGAACAGCGCAACACAACAGACATTATTTCTGTACAATTACCGGTATACGTAATATATTTTAAAAGACAATCCTGAGTCAACGCCGAGGACATTCAAACAGAGAAATACGATACTTTTAGATGAATAAAAAAAATACACACCGAAGCTATGATACCTTTATCATCGGTATTCAATTCAATAAATACGACAAAAAGGGCAAACACTCTACAGCAAATGAATATAAAAACACTCTCCATGCAATGATTATCCTACAACATGAAACAAGAGTTTGAGCGGAGATCGTTCACAGCTTACTACAGTAGTTGACAGATAACACCATGCACACTCGCTGAATCGCGAGTCTCTACGGTTAATATTAGCTTTCATGATAATACAAAAGTAAAGTTAAGGTAAAGACATATTTAGCACTGAGCACTCAAACAAGCCACTCTGTGGCGATATTATTGCCGTGGTTTTATATTGTCGAATTGTAGGCTATTGAATGACAGGCGGTATTTTGAACACTATGACGGGAAACAATGGCCAGTGCTCTATTATCGATTGACGCAAGCGAACTGACACAAATAAATAACTTATCCTCAGTCACTTGGCAAGGATTTCTGTGACACCCTCCATCCCTTTATTGTCCCTATCATCACCACCATCATTGTCTTCGTCAGAGCTTAATGAATTGCCAGGGTTAATAATCATTTCATCCACCATGATATCCAGATCGCCTTCAGTATTTTTTCTGCGCATGCTGTACGGGATGTATCCAGTCCTCGGGTCGAACTTCGGCGAAGTAAAAGTAAGGAAACAATGACAATGAAAGGAAATCCGACACAGGCAGTGGTTAATAAGTGACAGAAACAATGCCTGCCCATACGAGAAGAATTCTGTCACTTTTATGGTGTAGCCACATGTTGGTGACGGGTGTTTGACAGTAAAATGTCGAGAGCTGTGAGATATTGTTGGTAGTTTTTGAAATTTATGCATGTGTGACGCATTTGCATCGAGTGTTTGCACGGACTTTAAAACAATTTGGTATGTGCATCTCCCCTGCGAAAGAAGACTGTGGAAAGGCTAAAACAGTAACATTCCACACGCGACATGCCGTGAATACTTTTTAATTTAGATTTATTTTATCAAAGTAGACAATAGAAAATAAAATAATGCAAAACGAAATTAAACAAGTCACTTTGACAAATACAAGATTGTTACTAGGAACTTCAGTATATAACAAAGGAGAAACTGTTCTGCCTAGTCAATACATTTATTGTTACTTTTTACTGATGCGCACTCATGTTACTTCTCATGATTAATATGTTCTTTTTCACCTCATTTCATCCATTCAGTCATCATTTTATATATTTTTTATTATGATATCTTTAATTATGCTGGATTTTGCAACTTAATTTATGGCTGAAGAAGGGACCAGTACTAGGGGCCCCGAAACATGTACCATATAATAGCAAGTTAATAACTTGTTGTAAATAAATGTATTGACTAGGCGGAACAGTTTCTCCTTTGTTATATAGTGAATCTGTCAATACGGAAAATGAACTTCTTTCAGAGCACAAATTAGGAACTTCAGTTATACAAAGCACAAAATTAAGTTCTTTTGACAGTACTTTTTTTTTGTTTTTGTTTCTTTTTTTTTCCAATTCCTGGAGATCTTTTGTGACTTTTCTTTCGACTGCTACCTTAGCCGTCGCTTTGCACCTGTTTTGCTTCCTTGAACACTGCGTAGGAGTTTCGTGCAGTATGGACTCTAGCTCATGGTTATCTTTTCTACTCCACCAGCTGCCATCACAGCGTCCTGAACAGTATGCATGCCAATCAGACTTGCTCCTTTGTGCTTGACGATCATGCACTCCTTGTACAGGGAGAAACTTCTCTCTAGAGCTGCATTGTTGTGATACAAAATCAGTATCAATTTAACGAAGCTTGAGAGATAGTTTTTGGCAGGAACTGAGGAAGGTGCCGAAGCCACTAATTCAGACCACAGCGCGTCGGGCCGTGGCTCTTTTCCGTCGAACTGCTTCAAACGCGCAGTGATGGAGGGCAGTCTCAGAAGTGCGGAGTAGCTGCTCTTGATGCGGTCAGCCATTGCACCAGAAAGCAAATTCTTCTGATTAAAAAGAATTTCCAGGGCAATGATGATCCTAACTTCTTCCAACTAAAGAGTCTCAGCGACCCCTATAGCAGGGTGTCCAGCGATGACCTTTTTTCAAATTCCCGTATAATTCCCGTATTTCCCGTACGAAAATCCACCAAATTCCCGTATATTTTAGAACTCTCTAAGACTTCGAGTTCGCATACCGAATGGCTGAAAAATTAATCTTAAAGCGCGAATCAAGATTTTCTGGCGTAAGTGTAACTGCATTTTTGGAGATACTTCCGCAACCCACGGGTTATGGCGAGATTTAGGTCTAATCCGTAGCGTGAGCAAAGCGCGCGTGCGCGAGTGAATTCTCTCGCAGATACCGTTTATCTGAGGAGAGCTGATATAAATGAATGTTTTACTGAGGAGGGTTGAGAGAGTAGAGAAGAGCAGTGTCACATAATAAATGTTTACGGGAAGTGACTGAATTGTATGTTACCGTAACCGTATAGAGCTTCCACGAGTTCAAATGACACCGAAGCTTATGCATAGGGAACTTCCGGTCCGCGAATCTCCATTTGATTTTCATTGGCAGTGAATCGTTCGTTCGCGATTATCTTCTTTATTATTTCGGATAGTGGTTTTGTTTTTAGGCGTTCAACTTATGAAATAAGAACTGGAGGGTTGGCCTTTCATGAATATTCCAAAGACAAGTGTCTCCTAAAAGAGTAATTAGTAAAACTTCGCATCAGAGACGACCATAACAAACAGCTTGCCTACAAAGTGTGCGATTTGCACATTTCAAACGGCATTTCTTAGACTACAATATTTGTGCAAATTAAATATGTTATATGTGAGAATATTATTATAATTTGCTATCCGGTTGTTATATTAGTATATTATGCATTAACGTGACCCGTTTAAATGCTAAATTGTGACGGAAGCTACGAGTTATAGGCTATTCGCCGTACCGGTAGGCCTAATATTTACTAACGCATCGTTTCTTCTTTAATATTTATTTAATCATTATAATTATAATAGCCTATCTATTAACCCTTATTTAACCAATAATCATTTTATAATTCTATACATATTCCAGGTACGGTATTTCAAGAAACCGATATTTGATAGCACATGCGGTTCCACCTTAAAATCCAACCGTGCCTAGTTTTCAGTACCTATGGAAAATATTACCGTAAGTTAATAAACCAAACAACTGGCGACAATTTTTTAAGAAATACTCATTTACATCTTCACCCTAGTCTACGTAAAGTACCATACAATACGGTAATCACTGAAAGGGTACCCGACCTCAATTTCACAAACGAACGAAACTCATTTTGCATGAATTATGGAACCCGAATCCTAATGGAGGTATGGATTGTCTGCATTTAGAAATATGTTAGTCAATAATTTAAAACAAGATGCCAGAAAACTAAATACAAAAATCTGCGTGCCTACTACGGTGTAAAGTTGCTCCGTGATAAAAAATACACCTCGCCAAGATTACACGACGTGCATACAGTTAAATACTATCATCCAATTGGAGAAACACTTTCTCTGTCACGATCTTATAAGCAATTCAAACATAAACTGCTGTAATTTACGGGAAAATGGGCAACATTTAGAGACTACGAGTGTTGTATGTGGCACAACGTTAGCTAACATTTCGCGTCATTAATACATAAGGAATGAACACATGCAGAGCTTTCTCACTGCACACAGCTGAAGATCATATTCTTGGTGCATTTTACGTTCTCTTAATAACAATAATTTGCTTAGTTACATGCAACGAAAATTGTAGTACACAGTTCCCATTGCTTCCAATAACTGGCTACTAAACCAGAAAATGGTAATGCATAAACATACGCCAGTGGCGCGTCCTATGGCAAATGAAAGATCGAAAGAAAATGTAAGCTCTATAGGAGCACGGAACAAGACGATACGATTTTCTACTCTACTGAAAGTAGTCAAAATTCCCTTTGTAATAATGACTAATAATCCTGGGGTTATGTAGTAATAATAATGATCGTGTGGCCTCCGGAGAGACCTAGTGCAGATCTTTCTAGTTGACGCCCGTCGGCGACCTGCGCGTCGTAATGAGGATGAAATGATGATGAAGACGGCACATACACCCAGTCCCCGAGACACGGTCATTAACCCCAGGAGATTAAAATCCCTGATGGCTCGGCCGGGAATCGAACCCGAGGCACTTTGGGCCAAAGCCTAGCGCGCTAACCATTTAGCCACAGAGCCGGACGGGTCATGTAGTAATAAGATGTAACCCACCCACTATCCCTTTTTAGATCACGACTTTTATAGTAAAAGTGTGTCCGCTATTACACGCGTAAATTATGGGACAAATACAGTATTGCTAACCCCATGAATTCAGTACTGACAGCCTTCCTGTCACTATGCCCCGCTTTTCCTCTCCGCAGACCACGGTCGCCACGTCCAACCCTACGTCCAACCGCCACACGGCAAGAATTCTGAGCATGCTTCTCACCTACACCCTGTATTTCGAAGGAAACAACGCGAAGGATATGCCGGTATATTTAATATATTTTAAAAGACGATCCTGAGTCAACGCCGAGGACATTCATACAGAGAAATACGATACTTTTAGATGAATAAATAAATTACACACCGAAGCTATGATACCTTTATCATCGGTATCGGTACCAATTCAATAAATACGACAAATAGGGCAAACACTCTACAGCTAATGAATATAAAAACACTCACCATGCAATGATTATCCTTTAACATGAAACAAGAGTCGGAGCGGAGGTCGTTCACAGCTTACTATAGAAGTTGACAGATGCACACTCTCTGAATCGCGACTCTCTACGGTTAATATTAGCTTTTGTGATAATACAAAAGTAAAGTTAAGGTAAATACATATTTAGAACTGAGCACTCAAACAAGCCGCTCAGTGGCGATATTATTGCCGTGGTTTTATATTGTCGAGTTGTAGGCTATTGAATGGCAGACGGTATTTTGAACACTATGATGGGAAACAATAGCCTGTGGTCTATTATCGATTGACGCAAGCGAACTGACGCCAATAAATAACTTATCCTCAGTCACTTGGCAAGGATTTCTTTGACACCCTCCATCCCTTCACTGTCCCTATCATCATCACCACCATCATTGTCTTCGTCAGAGCTTGATGAATTGCCGATGTTAATAATCATTTCATCCACCGCGATATCCAGATCGCCTTCAGTATTTCTTTCTGCACATGCTGTACGGGATGTATCCAGTCCTCGGGTCGAACTTCGGCGAAGTAAAAGTAAGGAAACAGGCAGTGGTTAATAAGCGACTGAAACAATGCCTGCCCATACGAGAAGAATTCTGCCACGTGTTTTGTGTATTTTGTAGCCACATGTTGGTGACGGGTGTTTGATAGTAAAATGTCGAGAGCTGTGAGATATTGTTTGTAGTTTTTGAAATTTATGCATGTGTGACGCATTTGGATTGAGTGTTTGCACGGACTTGAAAACAATTTGGTAGGCTATGTGCATCTCCCCTGCGAAAGAAGATCATGGAAAGGCTAAAAACAGTAACATTCCACACGCGACACGCCGCGAATACTTTTTAATTCAGATTTATTTTATCAAAGTAGATAATAGAAAATAAAATAATGCAAAACGAAATTAAATAAGTCACTTTGACAAATACAAGATTGTTACTAGGAACTTCAGTTATACACAGCACAAAATTAAGTTCTTTTGACAGTACTATTTTTTTTCTCCAATTCCTGGAGATCTTTCGTGGCTTTTCTTTCGACTGCCACCTTAGCCGTCGATTTGCACCTGTTTTGCTTCCTTGAACACGGCGTAGGAGTTTCGGGCAGTATGGACTCTTGCTCACGGTATCTTTTTTACTCCACCAGCTGCCATCACAGCGTCCTGAACAGTATACGCATGCCAATCAGACTTGATTCTTTGTGATTGACGATCATGCACTCCTTGTTCAGGGAGAAACCTCTGTCTAGAGCTGCATTGTTGTGATACAAAATCAGTATCATTTTAACGAAGCGTGAGAGATCGTTTTTTTTTTTTTTGGCAGGAACTGCTGAAGCCACTATTTCAGACCACAGCACGTCGAGCCGTGGCTCTTTTCCGTCGAACTGCTTCAAACGCGCAGTGACGGAGGGCAGTCTCAGAAGTGCGGAGTAGCTGCTCTTGAAGCGGTCAGCCATTGCGCCAGAAAGCAACTTCTTCTGATTACAAAGAATTTCCAGGGCAATGACGATCCTAACTTCTTCCAACTTAAGAGTCTCAGCGACCCCTATACGGTCCAGGCAGGAAATAGTACGGGTCCCTTGTGAGCAAGAGTTGACCTCTCTGATTTTTTCAGCCATAGGATACCAATGTACAATTTTCGGCAGTTGGTGCGAAATTGCAGCACATACGCGTTTGGAATTTTCTGAGATCTTAAGCTGTTAACTTCTTTAAGGGCTGCTCTTGTCGAGAAACCCAGGTCTCCTCTGAATAACAATGCGGACTAACTCCTGCATGTCATTGTCAGCAACCAGCGCGGCGCGCGGAGAGGGTACGGCCGGCGGTCGGCCAGGCAAAGCATGCATTCGACGTTGGCTGGGTTCTCATCCCGCTTAGTGCTCTATCGGTGACGCAAATTGCGGGTGGCAGCGCAGTCTGCTGGCGAAATAGAAGACTGAGCGGGAGGACTCTACCGAGCGTTCGGGGGCTAAGGAGTCAGGCATTATGAGACTTTTGAAGATTTCCCGTATCAAGTGCGAATTTCCCGTATAATTCCCGTATTTTTCCCGGGTCACTAAAATTCCCGTATAATTCCCGTATTTCCCGTTTCGCTCGACACCCTGTATAGGGTCTAGGCAGGAAATATCACGGGTCTCTTGTGAGCAAGAGTTGAACTCACTGATTTTTTTCAGCCATAGGATACGAATGTACAATTTTCGGCAGTTGGTGCGAAGTTGCAGCACATCCGCGTCTGGAATTTTCTGATATCTTAAGCTGTTAACTTCTTTAAGGGCTGCTCTAGTCGAGAAACCCAGGTCTCCTCTGAATAACAATGCGGACTGATTCCTGCACGTCATTGTCAGCAACGAGCGCGGCGCGCGGAGAGGGTACGGCCGGCGGTCGGCCAGGCAAAGCATGCATTCGACGTTGGCTGTGTTCTCATCCCGCTTAGCGCTCTATCGGTGGCGCAAATTGCGGGTGGCAGCGCGGTCTGCAGGCGAAATAGAAGACTGAGCGGGAGGACTCTACCGAATGTTCGGGGGCTAAGAAGTCAGACTTATGAGACTTTTCAAGATTTCCCGTATCAAGTGCGAATTTCCCGTATAATTCCCGTATCGCTCGACACCCTGCAAAATAAATCTCTAACACATTTCAAAAAACACCGTAGGAACACATCAAAGCTTCTGTATCTCGCGAACTTTAGTACAGTGAACGAACCAACCATGCGGCTTACTAATGAAGCACGTCTTGCGGGCTGGGTGTGATGCGGCGTTCGAGCGGTTTTGCATTGAACAAATACGTACCAAATAGCAGGGGGGAATCCCTATTGTAAAACCGTACAGGCGCGGATCTAGAGTTTGGTTTTGGGGGGGGTCAGAGATTCGATCTAGAGTTTGGCTTTGTGGGGGAGGGTCAGAGAATCGAAATTGTTAAGAAAAATGGTATCACTAAAAACGCAATCACAAAATAACCAAACGTACAAAACCAGACCATTTTTTTTTTTGCAAGCTTCATGGATAGAAATTTGATGCGTTTAGCGCACCAAAAATATTCGTACAAATTGCAACGGCGTGTTTTGCGACTCTTACATCGAGCTTCGAGAAAAGTATCAAGGTACGTTACAGTTTCGGCAAGTCGAGTTGGTACCGACAAAGGGAGAAAGTCACAGCTTAAATTGCCAAACAAGCTTGCAGTTTGGACGTCGGCAAAAATTTTTGGTGCGAAAAAGCCCCAGTTTCCTATCCGTGCATTCCTGCACATTCATCGTGACATCACTATAAACATCGATTCGGTAATCACAAGGTTTGTTAAACAAAATAGACGAGTTGATTTTGTTGTATAACTAATAGTTTTTATACAAGAGGTTTGAAGTTGTAAATATGTAGACTACAGTTGTAACAGAACATAATAATTCCAATAAAGATAATTCAGTATTGAATAAAATGAAACAAAACTGTTTTTCAGTTAAAATTCGTTAAGTTTTATTTGTCTGGTAATTGTGTTTTTGTTTTCTGAGTTTGCAAAAAAATTTGGTCTCCGTTTGGGGGGGTCATGACCCCCGTGACCCCCCCCCCCCTTGAATCCGCGCCTGAAACCGTACTTACTACGTAGTTTAAAACAAATCGTAGAGATGGCAGCACCTCACAGTGCATGTGAGGCGAGTCTCAAGCCTCGCGCGTAATTTTCAAGACAAGAAAAAAAAAATGAAACCAGTAGTGCGTCTGGAGCAAGGAGTAATAAGGAGAGGCCCTAACGGCAAGGAAGTGAAGCCAGAAGTTACTCCTTCACATATGCTCAAAACATTGCGGTAGTCCCATAAGAAAAGCATGTAATGGTGTGTAGTACGTACTTAAAATGGTGATATTTCGCGTGTGGGATGAAATGTCGACGTGTGATTGCACAAACAGAACTCCCACCTGCCAAAGTAATGTCATTTCACAAGTAAATGCACTTTATTTGGCATTTATTGAGTTAAGTTTTCATCCTTAGAGTAGCCACCTTACGGTACTGTTCTAGTATCATTCGTTAAATGTTCAAATATTGGCATATGTGTCCACCATTTGAGCTGTAGATTTATTGCTCGTGGGTGTTAGAAGATTGATATGCCATTATTTGCATATTTTAGCGTGTTAATCTCAAACCTCAGCCTAGACCTTGTTTATTTAGTTACCGGAACTGAACTGGCCTATTTTTTAAAAACATTGTGCAATAAAAACAATAATGCCACCACCCAATTAGTTCACAAGCCTTAATATTTAAAATGTATTTAAACTATTTAATACACATTCGTGAATATAATGGCAGGCCTACTGGTATCTCGGTAATTATTTGCCTATTGACTGCCGTACACTTCACGCTAGCCAGCAAAGATCAACAAATATTCCTTGATGGTCATAGAGGCCTACTTTACAACTTCGTACTGTACCTGCACACGAATCTTTTACTGGTAATCATACTTAAATCCCACTAATAAATAAGTCTACGGTCGTAGGTTCCATCACTGCCTTCGTAATGTTACATTACGAAGGCAGTGGCTCCATTTACCGCGAGCTGGGCAGACGCGTCTAGCGAGCGGAAAGTCTTGCTCCAGTGCGCATGCGTCAATGTTGAACAACCAAAGCTTTTTTCTCCGTGGCCAAAGTAACCGGAAACTGCTTTATCAAATCAAAAATGGCGCAGTAAATAATGTTTGGCGATATGAAGCAATAATAAAGCATTCGCAAATTTTTCCAGGATGGAAACTGTGATAGCGACTGGCATTTACAGCAATCCATAAACTGCATTAAGTCTCGGAATAAAACTTCTTTAATGTGACGGTTCATTGTTTTCCACAATGATGAAGGCTACTGTGTACCGTAATGAAATTGTGGCGAGGAAGCCTTCTGTGATATTTTACTACCGTAAAATAATTATACTTACGATGGAAATGCAATTTTGGTCAGACAATTTATTATTAGACTGCACTTGTACATACTGTATCGAATGAATCGGTAGCGATATTTTTTCTGATAAATTCTATCATGGAGGTTATGTATGGTATTGTTTCAATAAGTTGCAATAAAACTGTCCACTTTAAAGTATTTGCTGCTATATATACTGTAGATATTATGTATGACACTTATTTAGTGGTTTAGTTTTGTAATCTTCGACACCACTGTTTAGAACCATTTTATACTCTGATACCATATCTGATAGAGAAGGTTAGGTTTTGTTGAAGATGTGGTTTTAAGGAACGTAACAAGTATCTGTCCTTAAATGTCGGAGTTGACTGAAATGCTAGATACACGTGTAACCGGTACTTAAAACTTTTGATATAGGCCTACAAAATGGTCGGTGATTATTATATGACCTATCTTTCTTGATATTTTATTTGAATAAAATAATGTTATTGGTTTTACGTCCCTTTTAACTACCCTGGCTTTTAGAGACGCCGGGGTGCCGGAATTTTGCCCCGAAGGGGATCTTTAACGTGCCAGTAAATCTACTGACACGGCTCCCTCGCATTTGCGCACCCTCAAATGCCAGCTGACTGCGCCAGGTTTCGAACCTGCAACCTTGGGCTCAGCAAGCGAGGATATTTTATTTGAAGAAACTCACTGGCATCCGAGAGCAAATCCTAGATTTTGGGCTGGAGCAGGCCCAGTCGAGTACGGTAGTTCCTGTAATTTATAAGAAAGTTATGAAAAGAGTGATATGTTGTATAGGCCTACAATGTAGTTGCAAGTGGAGTCAAGTTGTAAATTCTGACCAGTTTTGCTCATGCATTGAAAGTATTAAAAAAAGGTATCTCAAGGTTACTCTCGAGCCATTAATTTCATCAGTACAGTGTAGCGTTGTGTGTGGAAATTGACAAACATGCAAGAACGAATATAATGCCCCAATAAAGAAACCCTTATTCCCTTCTTCATTTCACACCATGTCCTCTACAGTACCGTTCCAATAGTTCTGTCTTGCAGAAAGTCACCAAATATCAGGTTTATTAAAAAAAGCTGCATTTGTATACTTTGCAAAAGCTAAAATAGTAATTGTGTACACCATGACATTCTTTATCTGGAGAATTATGGTAATTAACATAGGCTTATCGGAATCAGTGAAGTACAGCTAAGTTATTTCATTTTGTTGAAGTGCAATCCACCTTGTTGCATAGTGACTAGAATTTTTGGCTGTCACCTTGAAGGTCTAGGTTTGATTCTTGGCTCTGGCAAGGAATTTAATTCTGCCTTGCATGGCAGAACTGAGCCAACACCACACGCACCACAGATTACCTACTGCCACGTACACAAGGTCACATGACCACAAAGTCAAAAACCTCTAAATGAATCAACAACACCAGGCTGAAGTACACAAAATGATGGTAGATAGCTCTCGAGATTGTGGTTAATGAATTTGATGCTTGGAAGTGTATGGAAGACTGCGATTATTACTTCATTGTGTAAACCTAACAGCTTTGATGTTAAAGGAGGAGAAAAAGGTACTGCTGTACTCCTGGAAGAGAGATTAACGTGGAGTACAGTTACAGTAGGGACTGGTGTGAACATTTCTGTAACAAGCAAAGTGAATGTTCCTCCACCTCACAATTGTGCTGCATCGTATGGACTCTCCTACATACGAAGCTCATTGTGTGCCAATGTGCCATCAAGTAATAATTGCAGGGTTCGTTCCTTCCCATATACCTCTATGTTGTCAAGTCGAAATAACTTACTCTTAAATGGTTGTCAATTAAGTAAATGGTCATATGCTTGTCATGTTCAGTTACACTGTACGGATTCATCAGCAAGTAATTGAAGAGATGAAATCTACTTTAAATAATGTGTTTCAATTGGCCATGGTCTTTCCTTTATTGGCAATTACGACATAAAACTCGAGTGGCATGAACTACAATTTATGTCAACTGTAATTCAGGTAAGGACTGCTGACATTCAATTTTAAAGTAGTTCCTACTTTTGCTATCAAATGCTACCGTCAATGGCAACTAGTTGTGAACTTGGTTACTAGATGCCACTGCAGTTGGCTCCTGGTGACGAACGTTGGAACTTAAGAGCGTAAAACAAATCTAACCTATAATTTAGCTTCACACAAGTGTAATTAGTGGAAGGTTCCTTTACATGCCATAAATCTATGACATGGGACCGCCAGCTTTACTTCCCCTTCAAAGGAAGGCATACTGAGGGATTTTTAACGCTCTTAAAAAATCCGACGACTTCGGCCGGGTTTGAACCCGCAACCTTGGGCATAGAAGCTCAGCATGCTACCAACTACGCCACCGAAGCCTCCAGCCACCATTCTCTGGGCCATCATTTCAGTTAGGGCTTTGATATTTCTCTGCTCAAGTTAGTCCCAATCCTCTTGAAATGTTGCCTGCAGATCACATAATGCATCTGGAGCACATTTTGAACTCTGTTCCATATTCCCAAACTTATCCCAAAGATCCTCTACGAGGGTTTTAGTTGGAACTGTGAGCTGGCTATGCACTGTAATACATATTGTGCTGCAGTGGACAAGTATCGTCATGCATGGACATGATTCCATCTCAAAAAAAATAGTGTTATCGATGAGAATCTCACTGAGCCTGCCACTTTCAATGATAAACAGTCTATCCGAGCCTACATGGCAATGCCGCCCCACAAAATCATGGAGTCTTTATGGATACTGTGCACTCTGTATATCACTCTCCAAACTCTCTCCCTATCATCTGGAGATTTCAGGAAGAACCTGAGCTCTTCAAAAAACAGTACACGGTTCCATTGGGTGTGCTGACAAGCAAACTGAAGATGGGTGACTGTATTCTCCGTCAGATCAGGTCCCATACCAGTTCACCTTGATCGAATACTTTGTTCTCTGAGGTGTTGTTGAACTGTCCTCTTATTTACATTTACATCCCAAATCTGTTGCATTCGACTCCAAGCCTCATCCGCGGTAGTAATGATCTCTGATGGCTCTGGCAATGCCTGCAGAGCTCGGAGGCATTGTTTCAACTGAACTTTACTACTGAAATGAAGGGTGTCAGCTATTCATTTCCAAAAGGTTGCTATTGTTCTCTTAACCCGGGAGAGGTCGCGTTGACTCGTCGGAAATGAGAGGTCGCTCTGAGTCATTTAGATCAGGCTGTTTCAAATGACACATTACTTTACTGTGATTATTATTTCCTAGTTTTGTATTTATTTTTTATGGTTTTTGTTTGTTAGATTCATTTTATTGTTTTAAATTTATTTTACAGGGAATCTTCTGGATTTTTGATAATTAAAAAACACGTAACAAAATTTGCTGAAAATCATAATACAGTCATATTCATTAAAACTGTAAACTAAACAACTATTTCTAATAATAATGAAAAAGCAATATCTGCAATAACAATACAACAACAACAAAATTTGTAATAGGCTACAGTACACTTCAGTTCCTCATTCATCGTCACCGCCTTCTGTTGTGCATGCGACACATGTTGAAACTGTGTGCTGCACTGGGTTTGCGCCAATCACAGTAGGCACAACGACCAGGTCCGGTTTCCCGCCTTGATACTGCAGACTGTTCACATTGCACTTCAGTTGGTTCACTAAGCTCTTTTAGAATGCTGCCTATTCTCATCTTCATCTCCCCGGATAGGCAATAAATTGTTTCTCGATATTGTAAATATTCTAGACACAGTTCCCAGGAGAATTAAGGTTTACTGTGTATTTTCCCTTAGGACAATGAATGCGTTGCTCCCAGCAACATTCAATAACCCATAAAACACAGTGAGTGGCCATCGACAGCCAGCCCTTGAAACTGAATAGGTCCCTTTCAGTTCATCGACGGTATCCCGCCTCCCTTTGTCATGTTGTAGATGGTAGAACTCTCATCGATTGTGTCAGGATCATGGAAAGTGGAAATCAATAGGATGGCGTTATTTTTCTTGGAAGCATAAGAGAGCAGCCCTAAATCCAAAACTACTGCTGTTGACTGGCATTTTTGGTGCAATAATATTGGAGGAATCTCTTTCTTACTTTTCCGGAGTGTTCCGACAATATTTTTAGATGGTGGTTTTCAAGAAGAGAGATGGCCAGGGGGAAGGACATATCAATTGTCACATTCCTCCCACTGCCTAACATTGGCTGTACTATTCTCTCAACAATGGCTCGTAATGAATTTTCACTTCTAAAGGGTCCTTCTGGTTGTTGACCAGGATACATTTCCATATGAACTGTGTAATATGTTCTGGCACAAACTAAGGCAAAACTTGTTTGTGCCATACTTGGCCGTTTTTTGCTTGGTATAAAAAAAATCGAATTTCCCTTGAAACGACTCGACCATTTCATCCACTGTACAATATTCACCTGGTGAATATGCCTGCGAGCATCGATCATCAAAAGCCTGAAATATCTCACGGATTTTAGAAAGAGGATCTGATTGAGTTCTCTTATCTCTGTCATGAACGTTATCGAATATCATAGCTCTAGGCAAAAATTTGAAGTGACGCAGGTTAATTGTCGTTCCGAATATTTCTACACATGTCCCATCTGTTGACGACATGTCTTCAAGATTTTGATGCAATGAACGAAACGCCAACAAGGTAAAGCAGCCCAAACACAGCTTTCAATTTTCGAACATCTGTAGAAAGAACATCACTTTCTCATGTGAAGTTCGCTAGTCTTTGTTCAATCCACACATTTGTAAATCCCACAATCTTTTCGATTTCGGAGTCTGGAAAATAAATACTCCAAACTTCTATCGGAGAGCGAGTATTGCGAGCATCACCCTTGGGTCCAGGTAGGTGAGAAATTAGATTGTGTCTGCGTGTCCTTCCCCTTTGTTAAGAGGAATGTACTTGCTATGTTGTGACACCTTCATTAGCCATGTACGCTGGTCCAGCATTACTAGTACTTCTTCCGGTAGAGGCAAAAAATGGTGCGTTTTCTGTGTGTTGTATCGTATTTGAATTATGCGACAGGTTACCACAATATTGTTCATCCATAGATTCCTCTGAGTCAGTGTTGTGTTCACTACAAGCCAAGTTGTCCTCTGCACTTCCATCATCATCTTCTTCAAACTTCCCTGCTCTCTGTTGTTCTACGCCAAACAGTTCCCTTCGTACTCTGTCTTATTGCACTCTGAGTACTTTGTTTCTGTTCCGTTCTTCTTTCTCCACACTCTCTAAGAGCGTCCTAATTCCATCTTAATCTTTGGAGTCCATCATAAAATGCAAAACTCAACAGGTCGCGTGTGGTGGACAAGACCAGGTCTGGTATAATTGGTGAATAGTTCAACTTACCACGCAAAATTGGATTAGCGGACAGCAGGAAACTGTTGCTCTCCGTGACAATTACATGAAGTATCCTGGTAGGGGCGTGCAGCAAACAACAATGTTGATGTGAACAATACGAACCTGGTCTAAAAGACCGCAATGCAACCTCTTCCGGGTTAATGGAAAGGAGGCTATGTTTGTCGGGGTTGGCGAGTATGTAACCATCATTATATGCAGACACGACGTAATTAACTAACTGTAAAACCACTGCTTTTAACAGTAATGCAAATGCTCTTTAGTTTTTCATGATGGAACAATTTGGGAATTATCCTAGATGCATGAAACAGGCATAGAGTGAACATATACTGTATTTCTTTTAGAACAGTAATGAGTAACCTTTAAACAAAGCCAGCCCAAGTGATTTTTCTTTGCTTCTTTTAGAAACCCCTGGATTCTTGAATGTGTGTGGAATCTATCTGGTAACCTGGGTTATTGAACTGACGATACTAGAGCTCAGAAGAATGCTAGGCAGGGGAATGTAGCCAGCGATAACATTGTGATATGTCTTCCCAAAAACATTGTGCCATAACTTCTGAACAGTGTCCACTTGTCCTTCTGAGTGCACACCGGACCAATATACATTCTGCTGAGAAGGAAGCAGGTCGCCATAGCAACGAATGATTGTAGGCTATGTAGGGAACGCCCCTCCCCTTTTCCTCACCTCCTCCCACGCTCGCATTCTTCTGAGATCCGTACAGTATTTGTAACTAGGAGCGAAGTTGGGAAGGAATCTGCTGCGATCTGAATTTACTTTGGGAATCAGCGGAAAACCATTTCTACAATGGCCGAGAGTAGGATATGAATCCACTACTCTCCTCTCAACTGTCCTCTGGATGTTTGCAAACCTCATACTAGATTTAAAATTCATGACAGAGCTTGGAATTAAGCCTAGGCCACCATCGTAGAAATCTATTAGTCATTGCCAATTCATTCTGTTTTGCCAGATTACTGGAATTCACTATTCCATTCAAATCAAGCAAGCAATAGTCACAATCCCTAATTGATATTTTACATTATAGCCGATAGCTCCCCAGACCATAATGCCCAGAGTTGGTCCTGTGCCTCTCGACAATAATGTCTAAGTACTTCTCTCTTCGTATGTTGTCGCACACGATATGGCAATCAGTGCGAGAAAGACAGAGGAACAATTCATCACTAATGATGACACTATGCCATTTGTCAACCCACACTGCTTTTCTCAACAGCACATTAGTCTTCCACGTTGATTTTGTGGAGTCAATGGAACACCTGCAGGAACACTGGCCTGTAAGCCAACAGCACGTAGACGATTCTCCACTGTTATGTAATGTAGGGTGCTATTATTCCTCAAATTTGCACTGCTGTTGTACGGGAGTCGATCCGGACCATCCTAATGATGCACCGAACCTCCCCCACAGTTGTCTGTCAAGTTGAGTCTGTGCCAGGTCTATAAGTGTGTGTACCTTCACTTGTCTCCGGGAATTTTGAAATCGTCTCTTTGGGTCCGTTTTGACAAGTTACAAAATATGGCAAAGATTTTGAGTATCCGCCTATTCAATACCTTAGTATTCCAAGATCAATTATAATACATTTCGGTACATGTTTTGGGGGCTATAAATGCTCCCTTCCTCAGCCATAGTGTTAAAATTGTTAGTACATTACATTAATAGAAACATTGATTAAAACAGTACAACACCACTAAAAAGGACATGCAATAACATAATAACAAACTAATAGATGTTTCTACAGTCTACTTCTAGCATCAAGGTATTTTCAAATTTCCACAACGGTGTGGAAAAATGTGTCCAAAAGAATGAAGACTATGTTGAAAAATAAACAAAAGTTTATAGTTTGAAATGCTGTATTCAGTGTATCGCAATGTTAGTAAACATATTTCTCCAAAAAATGTTCATGACTTGCAGTATGCCCCTTGTATAATTTTAATCCAACCCTTGTGATGAGGATATGATGATGACCGTGTGACGGTCGAAAAATGTTATCATAAAATCCCCCTTTATCAGTGAATAATATTAAGGTACATGCAATATTTTTTTCAGATAGGAAGTATATTGATGCTTTTGAGCTCTGTTGGAGCTGTGGTGGTGAAGGATACTGCATATTCCTTGGACAGCCAAGAAGACAAATATATGGGTAATTATAAAAATCAAATCAGATCTGTCTCTTGAAGCTTGATAACAAGATTACAGCTGTCATATTTTGGACACATTATGAGACGTTCTGATTCGTTGGAAAAGACAATTATGCTTGGAAAGAAAGGATGGAAGTTTGTAGTTTTACGTGACCGTTAATCTCGCGATCATAAGCCACGGGACCTCCGTTTTACGTGGAATCCGAACCACAGGACATGGCATTTCACTTAGAAAATCTCACATGCATTGACCGGGAATCGAACCGGGTGAGAGGCATACAGCTTGACCGCTATGCTTGGAAAGGTGGAAGGGTCTTGGAGATGAGGGCGGCCAACATTGAAATGGATCGACTCCATCAAATCCAACATGAATATGTCAGTGAAGGATCTGAAGTATATGGCTGAAGACCCAATCATATGGAGACAGTCCATCTATGCAGTCGCGACTTGACGGCACCTGATCGTCATCTTTTTTTTTCAGAAAAGTGCGATATATTTAAATTTACCCCGCCTAATCTAATAGGGTGAAAGCATTTTGACTGACTGAAAAGTATTAATTGATTATACAGGCAACACTGAGAAATGGCTTCGAAACCTCACACAGTTTCCCCATTTTCGACTCCATGCAAAAGTTGCCTTCAAGTAGACAACTGCCTCTACCTTCCAACTCTTTGCCCAGTTTCATTTACTTCCTCTCTTGAGGTTGGTGTCGAGAAGGGGATCCCCCTTCACATTACATCTCCAACCCAGTTGATATGGGAATAATACTGGGTGGACATACACGAAGGAGTATTTTAATTAAAAAGTAGATACTGATTTATAAAAGATCATCACACAGTACAGAATTCAGTTGTTTCTGGAATAGACTAAATGAAATGATGAGTTAGTGTACGTACCTTTTTTACTAGTAGAACTTTCGATTTCTTTTGCTCGCCCCCTTTTTATTATCTGTTGGAGACACGATTGCCAATAGTCAAGTTAGGAACCAAGCAAGTGCTGACCTAGTGTTGGCGCAGCAGTCTCCCCCTGTCCCCCCTAAGCTGTATCATAAATGTAATTGTCCACTTTTCAATACAATTTTCAGTTTGTCTCTATTGGTACATGTTTTGGCATATCTTCAATATTCAATATCTTAAATGGTTGACAAAGGAAGGATTTCTGGGATAAATTTTATTTCAAGCGACATTTTAAGAATTTTAAATCTATGTAGATGTCATATGAATCAAAATTAGCTTTTATTTATTTTGTATTTTTTTAAGGAATGTGTGATGAAAAATTGATGCTAATGCTGTAGTACTGTAGTTGTATGATAATATTGTAATAGGCTAAAGAAGGCACAGCACGTGTGCTGAAACATGTACCGATAGGGACAAACTGAAAATTGTATTGAAAAGTGGACAACTAAAAAATAATATTGATATCAATACGAAAAAACTGAAACCCAAATGATGAATGTCAAGGACAAGCCCCCTAAACTGAACAAACCGTGCACAGCCTTGCACTGTGGCAATTCTATCTCCATGATGAGGGTTGTTGAGGCAGGACAGCAAGGTCATATGCCCCTCGTAACAGTTTTAAAATATAAATTTTGTTCAGTTAACATTTAGAGATGGATTCCTAAAAATAAAAACAGTCCAGTATTAATAAAAGAAACAAAAAAAATTATAATATCAAACAAAAATATAGTTTAACAAAAAGATAATAGGGCCTGAGAAACGAAACAATGGTACGTGCAGAAATGAGGATCTATATAGACAGGCAGAGAAGATCACGGACACCATGCGTAAGAGGAGACTGAAGTTTTATGGGCACCTCATGAGATTGGATGAGAATTGAATAACGAAAAGAATATTTAATTACATCAGCAAGCAAAAGGTGACTACAATGTGGGTAGAAGAAACGAGAAAAGACATGGAGTTAGTTGGCGTACATACTAAAGACAGTGGAATAGGGCTGTGTTTCGAGCAAAAATTGATAACTTCAAGGGGTTCAAGGAAAGACCCAGTAGAACAACCAAGAACACCTGGTCAGAGGAAAGGAGGAGGAACCACAGCGAAAGGATGAAGAAATTCTGGGTGAAGGAAAAGCACATCAATTGTTTCCCGTGACCCACAGTAGGCCAAATTCAAAGAAAGAAAGAAAGAAAGAAAGAAAGAAGAAGAAACAAAAATATAGGGAATACCAAACAGCAGTGTCAAGGTCATGGGTTCGTTGCACTAATGGGTGTTGTGAGAAACATGAATCAATTGACTGCAACAAATTCAAAGAGTCGGTACACACAAGAAAGTGGAATCGTACATTCTGTAGGGCAAACTGCAGAGCTTCATAGATAGCAATGAGCTCCGCAGTAAAGAGGATATAAGTTTGTCCCAAAGAGATCTTCATATTTGCACCATCAATGATTTAAGCTCAACTCACTTTCTCGTCCACCTTCGAATCATCCGCAAAAACATCCAGAAATTGGTGAACTGTGCTGTTCACCTTAAGATCTCGATGTAGATCTAACCAAACTTCCGGACACACAATACCTCGTTAGGTGTCTGGATCATAAAGGGACCTGCAGCCACTCCTATTTCATTACACGAGCTATCAAGCCTAATACCCACCGCCTGGTTGGTGTACTTCTGGTGGGATCAGGTATTGAATAGAGATTGATAGCTAGGATAATGCATCATTTGATGCAGATTGGCAGCATATGATGAAAGCATATCTTGGAGTCTGACACAAAGAGGTGGAACACCTGATTTGGTGAGTAGGCTGGAAATCGGGCTGGTCCAGAAAGCATTGGCTGTCAGCCTAATTCTGCTATACTGTCCAGCATTTTCAAAGTTAATGACTTTGCTGAACTGTACACTGCAAAATCATAATCTAGTCGGGACAGGCTGAGGGCTTGGTAAAACAGTAACAGGACCAAAGCTATCTCCAATTCAGTAATTTGCTGCCTTCGGTTGATTTCAGGGTCTTTTTTGTTGTTGTGTGGCCTCCTGAGAGGCAAAGTGCAGGTCTTTCTAGTCGACCCCTGTGGGCGACCTGCGCAACGGGATGAGAGATGGAATGATGAAGATAATGAAACTGGTCAAGGATGTGGAGGGAAGCAGCCGTGGTCTGTCAGAAGGTACCGTCCCAGCATTTGCCTGGTATTGAAATTGGGAAACCACGGAAAACCATTTCAAGGACGGTCGACAGTGGGGCTCGAACCCACGCATCTACCGAGTCAGCAGAGAGCTTGGCCACATGGCCTAACGCTGCGCTTTAGCGAGCGTAGCCACTGCAGTCGGCATGTTTTAGGAGCTAGAATATTGTTATTGTGTACTTTTGTATGATACCAGAATAAAAACATATTATTGTGATGTCTGTATTAAGGTAAGATTCAGATGAAATGAGAAAATTGTGATTGGGCCGAATGAAGAATTGCTGGGTGCATCGCAAGAAGCAAACAGTACAACCTTCTAAGAAAAGTGCGTAGAACAGTTCGAGTGGTCCAATGTGATCAATAAAGTTAAAAAAATAAAAGTACATACTATACATTCATTTTCATTTGAGACTGTTTTGTCCATCAGTATCCAGTCTAGTCTGCAAGCCTCTGTTTGCGAACAAGTTAGATCCATGATCCCGTATTAGCAGTCAGCACTGCGGCTTTCTCTTCTTCTACACCTCTCACTTTGAAATTGCCTCCTAGGTCTACCTGTGCTTCTCTTTCTCTCTACAGCTGAAATTATTAACTTCTTTGGTAATATCTCTTCCTGCATTCTTTCCACATGACCCCACCATCTGAGTTGGCTCATACAAACAGCTTCATCTAGCGTGCTAATTTTTAACGAAGCCCTTATCTCTTAATTATGAGTACCTTCCTGCCAATGCTCCAACCTGTTTGTCCCAACAATCATTCAAGCTACCCTCATGTCAGTTACCTCTAGCTTATGTAACAGATATCCTGAATATACCCAGCTCTCGCTTCCATACAGCAAGGTCGAACTAAATACTGAGTGATATAGGGAGCGTTTCATTGCTACACTAACTTCCTTCTTGCAGAATACTGTAGATCACAACTAAGTACTCACTGCATTGGCTTTTCTGCACCTTGACTCTATTTCCTTCCCCATATCCACCATCCTGAGAGAATACACAGACTAAGTACCGGCACTTAATATGTTCCACCTGCTCCAATTTAGTTCCTCCTATTTGACATGCTATTTTCTTGTGCTTCTTCCTTGCCGGCATAACCATCATTTTTGAAATGCTGATTTTCATACCTACCTTATTTCCTACATTTATGTTCAAGTTCTAACATTTTGACTTGTAAGCCTTTGACGGAGTCTGTCATCACAACCAAGTCATTGGCATAGGCCAGAATGCTGGTTTCCATCTAATTGAATCCCAACCAATCAGTTTATGCCCTTCAGCAAATAGTCCATGTAAAAATAATCAGTAGTAGTAGTGGTGAGAGATTACAGCCTTGCCTCACTCCTGAAACAACCTTGAACCAAGAACTAATCCTACCATCAACTCTCACTGCAGCCTGATTATCAACATAAATTATGTTGATTGTCTGTAGCAGCCTTCCCTCGATACCATATTCCCTCTGGATGCTCAGCATCTTCGCCCTGGGTACTCTATCATATGCCTTCTCTTACTAGATCTACAAAACACAAATGTCTATTCCTCTTGTAACATTCCTCTATAACTTGGTGCATACTAAATATTTGGTCTTGACATCCTTGTTGCGATCTAAATAATAATAATTTTATTATTGCAGCCAACGGCCATGTATTTTTCTTTTCAGGACGGGTCAGGGAAGGGATTATGAAAGGAAATCGGCCGTGGACCTAGTGAAAGGAACCGTCCCGGCATTTGCCTGGTAGTGAAAATGGGAAACCACGAAAACCATTTTCAAGATGGCCGAGGTGGGATTCGAACCCATGCTCTCCCAATGCCAGCGAGACACGAGGTAGCGCTCTCGGCCACCGCGGCCGGTAGCGATCTAAAGCCACGCTGGTTTTCATCCATCTTACTCTCGGCCATCCTTTCTACAATGCCCGGGACACTTATCAAAGAAATGCCACAATAATTATTGCAATCTTTTCTGTTACCTTGTTTATAAGTTGGGGCGATTACTGCTTTTGTCCAGTCAGGGGGCACATTTCCTAAAACCCATGCCAATTCGATTATCCAATGCAATCATTTCAGCCGTGCTTTCCTACTATACCTCACCGTTTCTGACCGAATTGCATCTACCCCTGCCGCTTTGTCACATTGTAGTTTATTTACCACCCTCTCTACTTCTCAATGGCAACTGTTATTATTTGGGTAACTGTCCGGGATTGTGAATATCTATACTAATATAATAAAGCTGAAGAGTTTGTGTGTTTAAACGCGCTAATCTCTGGAACTACCAGTCGGATTCGAAAAATTCTTTTTTTATATGATAGCCAGATTCAAGAGGAATAGTTTAGGCTATGTTAAATTTCGGACAGATCACTCCATTCCCTGCATTTAGGCCCTTTGGCACAAATCTACACCGTTTCACCGATCTGAACCAAATTTCACATAGTTAGACCTACACTTTGGAACCCGACGAGTAACACTGTCTGCTTGAAATTTCGGACACACCACTCCATTCCCTGCATTTAGGTCCATTGGCACAAATCTACACCGTTTCACCGATCAGAATCACATTTTGTACACGTACCCTTTGGAACCCTGCGGGTGACACTGTCCACTTTAAATTTCGGACAGACCACTCCATTTCCTGCATTTAGGCCCTTTATCACAAATCTACACCGTTCCTCCTAATTGCACCAAATTTTACATACACTTTGAAACCCTGCTGGTAACACTGTCCACTTGATATTTTGGACAACACTCCCCATTCCCTACATTTAGAATAACAAACAAACTGAACTTGAAAACCATGTATTAAGGCCCTAGAATCATTCATGTCCGTAGTAGTGTAACTGTAAGAGTATTTTAATAAGTCTATTGTTGACTGACAATTCGGGCTGCATACCTGCCAACCTCTCAAAATGAAAAATCGGGAGATCGACGAAGCGGCGATGGGGGGGGGGGGGGGGGGGGGGGGGGTGCAACGCAACATAAGACATTACAGCAAATATATAAGTTACACTATTAACCTGTACATGACTAATTTGATATGACATCCCAGTTTACAAATGTACTTAAGTAATTTTAAATTGTAAGTAGTCTATCAAACAAGCATACCTTTCTTTCGACCACACTCAGGCATACAACAGTAGTGACGAATCGAAGATCATATAATTGGTCGTAGTTGCAGGTGATTGTGGCTGATTTTGCCCTCTTCAAAAAGGTCTTGCTATATTCTTGCTCGAAACACTTCCCTTTCTGAATCGACTTCAGAGTTATAAGTTTGTCCAAAGTCTTGTCGGAGAGAGACGACCTGAACGGAGTTCTTGTTTTTCTGACAAGACTGAACATTCTCTCACACTCTGCATATCTATGCGGAATGGTCAGAATAGAAAGCATAACTTTAGACAATTTGTCATACTTGAGTACCCCACCACTACATTTCATTTGGCCTACCAGTGCCCACTTCACATCAATTCTCTCTTCTTCCTCAAGAGATGTCACATCTTTAAGTTGGAAGTTACAGAATTGGGAATGCACATTTCTGCAAGAATGGCCGACGTTTTAGTTCTGGCTGAGCCATATCTCCCGGCAATTTTTGAGTCTGGGAACATCTTCCTAAATAAAGGACCAGCGTGATCGGAACAATTGACAGGGAGGTTATGTTCAAAAATAAACGATGTGAACAATACTTCTGCACGTGTTATACTGTCAGTGTCTTCCTCCTTACACTTGAAATAATCAAGTTTCTGGTTTTTCCCAACACACTGTACATTGTCTTTATGTTTCTTTGAGAGCACATGTTTTGAAAAGTCCCCCTTTCCACCATGCGAGATGCTGAAATCACACATACAGACACTACAAAATGCAAATGTTGCGCCTCTTCTTGACTCAGTTATATGCGGAAAGTCATCTTTATATAAACTTTTAAATGTCACATCATATTTCTTTGCCATATTACCGAGGAACCGATGCAATCACTCAGATCGAAAAACCACAATAGCCTACAGGCATATTAACGCCAACAACATCTAACAAAGTTATACGCAAATCATATAATTTCACGTGTGAAACAGATACAATATTCCGTAGCGTACAATAACTCTCACCCACATGTGATTATGCCAAACATCTAGGACCAAGCCCTGAATTAACCATCGACGATTTCAAACAAGGACGTATTCGAAGCCAACTTCAGAGAACTTTTTATAACAGCACGACGCAACGCGGGAAGCGGGAGTTTGTACGCAGTTGTCGATTACCGGTATCGATACAGAGCGATACTGCGGTATCGAGATATAACTTCAAAACACGTAAAGTCTATCCGTTCGATAGACGACTGGAGTGTCATCTCGCACATTCAATCCGAAATTATGCGTGGGATTTTTGAAAAATCGGGAGATTTAATACGTTAAGCGGGAGGGCGGGAGAAATGGTCTGAAATCGGGAGTCTCCCGCCTAAATCGGGAGAGTTGGCAGGTATGGGGCTGTATCACGTCGCCCCTACCAGTGTTCTGGTGCAGAATGGCGAAAATAGTTAAATCTTGTGCTGCTTATAAATTGCAGTCATGGGGAGTAATTAGTGCAAAAAGATTTCTTTTGTCCCTTAAAACAGTTATCATCATGAAAGTATTATACCTCTGTATAAGTGCAATGGTGTTGGTGCAATACATTGAGGTTATCAGCTGCAATAAGCGTTGGTGCTTTCAAATTTACTGTAATTTATTCCGAAACTTATCGTTGAGCGCTATGTGGCCATAAATGATACTATAACTACTATTGCTTCCAAAGTGTTCTGATTATTTTCCTATGGCGCTCTGCGTCAAAAGACGACACTATTGGTCTCTACATTTCTAACAGACAATGAGATATAGGCCCTAGGCAGTGACTTTTATTTCACTTACTCCTCTTTCTAATCATTTTTAGAAATTTGTTTGTAAATTACATGTGTCAGTGCTGTAGTTAGTAAATAGCCGTTTCCCTGTTCATTATTATCATTATGGGAAAATGATCTAAATGTTACGTCCATTATACTGTACTGCATATTACCCTCACTACAACCACCACCACCACAAAAAGTTTAGTTTAAGTATCATGTGCCAGTTCTGTAGTAGTATTCATTGTCATCCATAAAGCAAATAAATCCTCCGGGTGAAGCCGGGCACTACTGCTAGTATTACATAATTATGTATATTGATACAATTTACAAAGAAACTATAATCCAAGTTTCTCAATCTATTTTACCAGTGTTTCACTCCAGTGCACCATTGGGTTTATTAGTTGGTACAGTACACTTCTTCTTCTTGTGCCATACCCTCATTGGATGTTAGTTATTGATGTTTTAAGGGGTGAAACTACGAGGTCATCTGCCAATCTCATTGGATGTTGGTTGTCATCAGGGCGATTTCTTTTACCAGCTTGGAATAGTGCAGGAGTGTTGATTCCATACCATTCGCGTAGGTTCTTCAGCCAAAATATTCTCCTCCTTCCTCGACCTCTCCTACCTTCAATTATGATATGTAGGAGTTAATATTTATCATTGCAAATGATATGGTCAAAGTATTCAAGTTTTTTCTGTGTGGTGTTATGCAAATCCTTCTGTTCTTTATGCAGGCATTCCAGTACTTCCATGTTACGTCTCTATCGATCCATGACATTCTGAATAGGCGCCAATAGCGCCACATCTCGAAGGCTTAAAGTTTTTTACTGGTGTTCTCCGTGGGGAGGGTCCAGGCTTCACTGCCATACAGCAGGATAGAGAAAATTTAACACCATAGTAAATGGAGACGAAGAGCAATTTTAATGTCTCTGTTGCACAGTAATTCTTTCATTTTCATGAATGCAGCTCTAGCCAATTCAATGCGGGATAGCACTATTCCAATAATGATCAAGTATGCATCCAAGGTATTTCACGTGTTGAGCTTGTTCCAGTGTTGTCCCAGCTACAGTAAGATTAACAGGTGGAATTACATGTTTCTTCAAAACCATTACCTTTGTCCTTTTTGTATTCAAATTTAGACCTGCTCTTGCACTGTGTTGTACTACAGAGTTTAGTAAGGTTTGTAGATCTTCAGCACTTGTTGCAAGCAGAGCTGTATCGTCTGCATACTGCAAATCATTTATGGTTCATCCATTAACAATACCTTCCTGTTTTCCTTCCAATGCTTCAGAAAATATTTCCTCAGAGTAGATATAGAAAAGATGTGGAGATCGAGCATAAGACTTGTCTCACTCCTTGTTTTACTGTATATTTTCTACACTACCGGTGTTGGTGCAATCTACTTTTACTGAAGCCGTCTGATTCCAGTACTTACTTAGACTTAGGTCTCAGGTAGAAGAGCTGGTTGATTATATGGAGAAGAAAGATATAGCGATGCTGGGAGTGAGTGAAACGAAATGGAAAGGGAAAGGGCGAAAAGAAGTGAAGAAAGGGAAAGGGTACAGATTATATTGGAGTGGAGGACAGAAGGCAACGAATGGCGTTGGTGTCATATTGAGAGAGGACCTAGACCAGTATGTTGAAAAAATTGACCCGATTAGTGACCGGATTATCAAAGTCAGGCTTGGACTTGAGAGTGGTACAAAAGATTTTATACAGGTTTATGCTCCCCAAACAGGGAAGGTAGATGAATGTCTAGAAGAGTTTCTAGAAGAGCTGGAAAAGTGTATAGAAGACAAAGAAGTGATAATAATGGGAGACATGAATGCACATGTGGGCACAGATAGACAGGGAAAAGAAGAGATTATTGGCCCGTTTAGCTATGGAAATCAGGATGAAGAAGGAGACCTGTTAGTAGATTTCTGTAGGAGGAATGGATTAACTGTTGGAAATACGTGGTTTAGGAAAAAGAACTCGCAAAAAATAACTAGGTATGGATGGGGAGACAGGAAGACAAAGACAATGATTGACCTTATTCTGGTGGAAAAGGATAAACAAAGACAGTTAGTAGATGTGACAGCTATGCCCAGAGGAGATTTTGAAGGAGACCACAAAGTGGTGATAACCAAAGTAAGGCTTGGTAAAATCACAAAACTAGTAGAAAAAAGGGAAAGAAAAATAAAGGTATGGAAACTAAAAGAGAAGGAGGTAATGGAAAAGTTTCAAGAGGAACTAAAACAGGAAATTCCCAAAGATGAAGCAAAAAGCATAGAAATGGAATGGACATATTTTAAGAATGGATTTGTGAAGTGTGCAGTAAACACTTGTGGAAGATTATCAGGGAGGAAAAAGGAAAGGGAGACTCCTTGGTGGAACAACAGGGTAAAGGAAGCAGTTAAAGAAAAACAAATGGCATGGAGAAAGTGGATATGCAGCAAAGATGCAGAGAAATGGCAAAAATATAGAGAAGCCAAGAAGGCATGTCAAAAGATTGTACAAGAAGAAAAAAGGAAAAGCTGGGAAAGTTTCACTGAAACTCTAGAGGAGGATATCAAAGGAAGTAAAAAGGTTCTATATGGGCTAGTAAAAAACAGTGTGAAAGGTAGGGAAAACACAAAATTTGTAAAAACTGAAGCGGGACAGATATTGTATGAAAGAGATGGTATATTGAAAAGATGGGAAGAATACTTTTCAAAGCTACTGAATGTTAAACACATTGAACTGGATGAAGAAAGGGAACAAGAAGGAACAATGGAGGAAGAAGAAGAACAAGAAATGGAGATATCTATGCTAGAAATAGAGGAAGCCATAAAGAAGATAGAATTTATTTTATTCAATTAATTCCAAAGAGCCATAGGCTCGTACAGAGGAATTGTACAGTAATATGTGTGTTTACACACCAAGGAAGAAAATTCTGAAGGTAACACAAATTGATGAATAAGGACATAGGCCTATTATAAGGTTGATACCATATCTAAGATTGTTTAGACCAAGGTCCCTTAAAATGATAAACACTTAGGATTTTTAATCTTATACATAACTTAACTTATTTGATGTATTAAGATGCATCGAATTTTTCCCACAATACTTCCATAGTTTTCCTCTTAAATACCGACAAAGTTGGTGCACTTTTTACTTCATCAGGAAGTTTATTATATGACTGTGATGCAGAGAACTTGAAACTATTTCTACCATATTTAGAAGAGTGAATGATATATAAGGCTACGTCCTTCGCATGCCTAGTTCCATAAGAATGATTGTCTGAGTTCAAGATGTAGGGAGAGCTATAGAGTATTGTGTTGTGTTTAATCTTGTATATTAGCATAGCTGCTCGGAGTTCTGCACTTATGCTGAGGGGTAGAATTTTACTTTTGATGTACAGATCTTTTACTGGAGTGCAGTAAGGAAGGTTAAATATGTTTCTAATAGCCCTATTCTGAATAGTCATTAAATCATTCAGTGTGGATTTCCTGCAGTGAGCCCAAATAACATTTAAATATTGGAGCTTGCTATGTACAAGTGAATAGTAGATTTGTTTTACAAGGTTTAGGGGAATAAGATACCGAAGTTTCCTTAGAATCCCCACTACAGGTGAGAGTTTCTTAGCAATTCGTTCAACGTGTTCAATCCAGGTCAGGTGTTTGTCGATGATTAGACCTAAATACTTTGCCTGATTAACCTCTTTTATTTCAATATTATTTATATATATTTTGTCATGTGTGATTTCTTTCATGCTTTGTTTTGAAATTACCATGTAATTGGTCTTCTGTAGGTTCATTGTTAATTTATTGGCCTGGAACCATTGTGAGAGAGTATTAATATCTTGTTGCACATTTTGTATGATTTCAATTATGTCTTTCCCAGTGTAGAAGATATTTGTATCATCTGCATACAATTTGATATGCCCTCTCAAATTACATTCCACAATATCATTTATATACATTAAGAATAATGTAGGTCCAAGTATAGATCCTTGTGGAACGCCATGAGTTATATATTTTCCTGAACTTATGCATTTATTCAAAGCTACATGCTGCTTTCTTCCAAGAAGGTAGCTTTGGAACCATTTTAGAGCTATACCTCGGACACCAGCATTTTCTAATTTTGACAACAGTATTTTATGATCTACTGTATCAAAGGCTTTTGTGAGATCAATAAATAACCCAACTGCCATATTATTTTTGTCAATAGTTTCTTGTAGCATTGTTATTAGGTCAATAGTTGCTGCCTCAGTACTAGATTTTGCCCTGAATCCATATTGCATATTATGAAAGAATGTATTCTTGTTCAGAAATGAAAGCAATCTTGTTTTTACCACTTCTTCCAGAATTTTTGAAACTACCGATAAAATAGAAACAGGTCTATAATTATTTGGATTTCTTTTGTCACCACCCTTAAATATAGGAACTACTTTGGCCACTTTTAAGTCATCTGGTAGCCAAGATCTTTGAGAGAGTATTGGAAGGTAGACTGAGGAGGCAGACAGATGGAGAGATGGAAGAAGAACAGTATGGTTTTAGGAGAGACAGATCAACTTTTGATCTAATCTTTACACTAAGGCATATTATGGAGAAAAGATGGGAGTTTGGAAAAGACATGGTGATGACTTTTATTGATATTGAGAAAGCTTATGACAGTGTGCCTAGACAGGTGGTGTGGGATGTATTAAGAAAAAGGCAAGTCAACAGTGCAGAAGTGCAAATGGTGAAAGCTATGTACAAATATTGTGTCAGTAGCGTAAAGACCACTATAGGAGAAACAGAATGGTTCAAGGTGGAAACGGGTCTCCGTCAAGGAAGTGTATTGTCCCCCTTACTATTCATCATAGTCATGGATGAAATCCACAAGAATGTTAAACAGAGATTGGGACAAGAGGCAATAAAGGCCATGCTGTTTGCAGATGATATAGTGATATGGGATGAGGATGAAAAGGAAGTACAAAAACAAGTAGATGTATGGAACCAAGAGATTGAGAAGTTTGGGATGAAAGTTAGCACAGAGAAGAGCAAGACAATGGTAATGTCAAGGGGAAGTAAGGAGGGAAGAGAAAAGATAGAAGTTGTTGTTGTTTGAGTCTTCAGTCTTTCGACTGGTTTGATGCAGCTCTCCATGCCTCCCTGTCCTGAGCTAATCGTTTCATCTCTACATAGCTCCGACACCCTACATCGGAGGCAATCTGTTTAACATATTCTAACCTTGGTCTACCCCTACAGTTTTTGTCCTCGACCCTTCCTTCCATAACTAAGCTTGCTATTCCTGGGTGTCTTAGTATGTGTCCTACCAACCTATCTCTTCTCTTCATTAGCAGTCGCCAGAAACATCTCTCCTCTCCCACTCGTCTTAATACCTCTTTGTTTGTAACCCTCACTCGTCTTAATACCTCTTTGTTTGTAACCCTATCTACCCATCTGATCTTCATCATTCTCCTGTAGCACCACATTTCAAATGCTTCAATTCTCCTCTTTTCTGCTGCACCAATAGTCCAAGTTTCACTTCCATAGAGTGCCACGCTCCAAACGAAGGCTTTCAAAAATGACTTCCTAATACCTAAATCTATATTCGATGTCAGCAGATTCCTTTTTTGTAGAAATGCTTTCTTTGCCTGAGCCAACCTACTTTTAATATCCTTTTTGCTTCGTCCATCACTGGTTATTCTGCTTCCTAAGTAACAGAAGTCTCCTACTTCCTTCAGCTTTTCACCTGCCAATTTGATCTCCATAGAGGTTTCTGATTTATTTCGGCTGCATTCCAGTATTTTTGTTTTACATTTATTTATTTTCATCATGAATTCTTTCCGTAAGACGGAGTCCATACCATTCAAAAACTCATTCAAATCATCAGGCTTGTCGGCCAAGATGACTATGTCATCAGCAAATCTCAGAGTTGAAATTATTTCTCCTTGAATCTTCACTCCCACTTTAAATTTTTCTCTAATTTCCTTCATTGCTTGTTCAATGTAAAGATTGAAAAGTATGGGTGATAAGTTGCAGCCTTGCCTTACACCTTTCTGAATACCAGCTTCTCTCTCATGTCCTTCAACTCGAATGACTGCTGTCTGGTTTCTGTACAGATTGTATATCACCCTCCTATCCCTGTACTTTATTCCAATTGATTTCAAAATGTCAAACAATTTAGTCCAATCAACGTTATCAAAAGCCTTTTCTAAGTCTACAAAAGCCATGAACGTTCTCTTATCTTTCCTTATTCTACCTTCTAAAATCAGCCTAAGACTTAGTACAGCTTCCCTTGTTCCTACATTTCTCCTGAAACCAAACTGGTCTTCACCCAACTCCGTTTCTATCTGGCTTTCAATCCTCTTGTAAATTATTCTAGACAGGATCTTTGAAGCATGAGTAATCAAGCTGATTGTACGGTAATCTTCACATCTGTCAGCTCCCACTTTCTTTGGTATAGGGATGATTACATTCTTCTTGAAATCAGGGGGTACCTCACCTGTCTCATAAATCCTACACACCAAGTGAAATAACCTGATCAGACCTTCATCTCCTATGCAGCGTAGCAACTCAACCGGTATATCATCTATGCCTGGTGCTTTGTTCCTGCTTAAGTCTTCCAAAGCTCTATCAAATTCTGATCTCAATATTAAATCTCCTTTCGCATCCTCATCAATTTCCTCCTCCCTTTCCATTACATGATTCTCAATCTCCTTTCCCTTATACAAACTCTCTATGTAAGCTTTCCATCTCTCAACCTTTTCTTCCCTATCTGTTAGAGGCTTTCCATTTGTGTCCTTAATATTACAGCACTTAGTCTTCTTTTCCCCAAAAGTATTCTTAATCCTTCGATAAGCTGTGTCTACTTTTCCTAATTTCAGACAATTTTCTATACCTGCACATTTCTCTTTCAACCATTCTTCTTTCGCTTCCTTGCACTTCTTGTTAACCTCATTTCTCAGACGTCTGTATTCTGCTTTCCCCTTTTCATCTCTTAGATTCTTGTGTTTCCGCCTTTCATCCATCAATTCTAGTATATCCTGAGTGATCCACGGTTTTCTACCTATTCTTTCTTTCCTACCAATGTTTTCTTCTGCGGATTTTGTTATTTCATTCTTCAAAAGTGCCCATTCTTCTGCAATTGAAGTTTGTTTAGGGTTTTTCATTAGTCCTTCCCTTATACTCTTCTTGAATCTTTCGTTTACATCCTTCTCTTTCAGTCTGTCTATTGCCCACCTTTTTGGCTTTTGACTTTTCTTCAGTTTCTTCAACTTTAATCTGCATTTCATTACAACCAGATTGTGATCAGAGTTTATGTCAGCACCAGGATATGTTTTACAATCCAAAATCTGGTTTCGAAACCTCTGCTTGACCATAATGAAGTCGATTTGGTAACGCCCTGTATCTCCTGGTCTCATCCATGTGTATATTCTTCTATTGTGGTTATTGAATAAGGTGTTAGCTATGACCAATTCATGCTTGGTGCAGAATTCTACCAGCCTGCTTCCTCGATCATTCCTTTCACCTAATCCGAAATCTCCTACTATCTTCCCTTCTCTCCCTTTTCCTACCACAGCATTCCAATCTCCCATTACTATAACATTTTCATCACCCTTGATATACCTCAGAATTTCGTCTATTTCTTCGTAGACCTTTTCAACATCCTCATCATCTGCTTGACTGGTAGGCATATAGACTTGTACCACTGTAGTGCAGGTAGATAGAAGTGAACGGAAAAATTCTAGAAGTGGTGAAAAGTTTCAAGTACTTGGGAAGTGTGATCACAGACGATGGAAAGATTACTGAGGAAATTGGAAAGAGAATACAACAAGCGAACAGCTTCTACCAGAGTGTTAGGGGTATTCTGTGGAACCAAGATGTCCCAAAGAAATGTAAGCAGGTATTATATTCAACCTATTATGGACCCGTACTAACATATGCAGCTGGAGCATGGACCACTACAAAAAGAGAGGAGAGTAGAATACAAGCAGCGGAGATGAAATTCCTAAGAGGTATAGAAGGGAAGACCAGAAGAGATAGAATCAGAAACGAGGAGATAAGAAGGAGGACAGGAATCTTGAAGCTGCAGGACAGGATAGAAACAACCAAGTTAAAGTGGTATGGACATATGATGAGAATGGGAGAGGAGAGAGTGCCAAAGAAAGCTTTTCTGGAAAAGGTTTCGGGGAAGAGACCGCGCGGAAGGCCCCGAAAGAGATGGGCAGATACAGTGTGGGAGTGCGTGGAGAAGAAGGGAGGAAAACCTGAAGATGTACTTAAAGGGGGAGAGGAGTGGTGGAGAGACAGGCAACGTTGGAGGTCCTTGATTCACAACCCGACCCAGGAAGCTGGAAACGGGAAATGAAGAAGAAGAAGTTCCTCCAATACTAGATAGCATATCAGGCAACAAGTTTCCTCCAGCGAACTCTATCAGCTGCCAGGTTTTCAGCTTCCTCCCAGTTCATATCCATGCATTCTAGATCCTTTGCAAAAGTTTGTTTCCAGGTGTTACGAGGTCTTCCTCTACTTTGGTATCCTTCCGTTGGTTTCCACAACAGTGTTGATTTGGGTATCCTTCTATCATTCATACGTAGAACATATCCAGCGAACTTCAGTCTCCTTTGAGCAACGATTTTGTGCTAGCTGCGTAGACCACTTCTTCTCAGTACTTCATTATTTGTTATGTGGCCACAATAACTGATCTTCAAAATTCGCCTCAAGCATCGTTGGTGAAAAACGTTGAGCTTGTGTGCTGATTTTACTGATATTTTCCAGGTCTCACATGCATATATGGCGATCGGTAAGATGATAGAGGAATATAGCCAAATCTTTGTGGACATACTTATAGAGTCTAATTGCCATATGGACCGCATTCGTTGAAAGATTGCCGAAGCTTTCCCAATTCTGCTGATGTCTGCATCTACGTCCCTATTACTACAGATAAGGCTGCCAAGATATGAAAATCGATCAACATCTTGTAGAATCTTCTGTTGCACTATAATTTGTGTAGATACATTCCCATATTTTATGCACATTATATTTGTCTTGTCACCATTTATCTATAGTCCAGCAGAACTGGCCATTCCATCCAGCTTGGTTGTCATTAATTGTAAACTTTGTGGTGTTTCTGCCAGAAGAACCATGTCATCAGCAAAATCCCGATCCGTTAGCCTAGATTGCTCATTCCAACGTATCCCCATATTGGGATTGTCCATAGCTTTTCTCATTACAAAATCTATGACCAATATGAATAGGAATAGTGACAAAATGCATCCTTGTCTTACGCCTGTGAGAATGCTAAAGAAAGGGGTGTTCCTATCTTCTGATCTTATACAACAGCTCGAGTGTAGATAGATAAGATAAGCCTGTAGATCCCTGATGGGCAAGGGCCTCCTACCGGAGTGGTAGGGGGTGGATCATATAGTCTCCCAAGAGGAGACAGTTCTTGAGAGATGTCTTTCCTAATACATATTGACACACATTAATAAAAAATAAATTAACACACACCCTTACTATGGTATTTACATTGTTACACTGATCTGAATTTCCTTCCATAGCTTCCTATCCCTGGCATTTCTGGTCCACGTAACACCTGCCTCGAACCTAAATTCGTCCGACCATCTGCGACGGGGCGTCCTCTGTTTCCCTTGCCAGCTCTTGGATCCCACATAGTCGTGGAGTAGGCTCATCTATCCTGGTTCATTCTGGATATGTGTCCACCCCAGCGCCATTTCAGTTGCCGAGCTCTTGTTGTTGTGTCCTCCAATCACTTCTTTTTCTCAGATCCGTGTTACTGATTCTGTCGCTTAGCTTAACGCCTAGGATTCTCCTTTCCATTTTCCGTTGACAGATTCCATATTGGCTCACAATATTCCATAATGATTCTCGGTGTAGACTGCGAGAAGAACAGGCTGGCTTTCGAACAAATATTTATTCTACAAAATGTAATAGAACAATGCATAGAATTCAACTGTCCGTTGCCCCTAAACTTCGTTGATTTAATATTGAGATCAGAGATTTGACAGAGCTTTGGAAGACTAAAGCAGGTACAAAGCACCGGGCATAGATGATACAATACCGATTGAGTTGCTACGCTGCATAAGTGATGATGGTCTGGTCAGGTTATTTCACTTGGTGTGTAGGATTTATGAGACAGGTGAGGTACCCTCTGATTTCAAGAAAAATGTTATCATCCCTAAACCGAAGAAAGTAGGAGCTGACAGATGTGAAGATTACCGTACAATCTGCTTGATTACTCATGCTTCAAAGATCCTGTCTAGTATAATTTACAAGAGGATGGAAAGCCAGATAGAAATGGAGTTGGGTGAAGACCAGTTTGGTTTCAGGAGAAATGTAGGAACAAGGGAAGCTATACTGAGTTTTAGGCTGATTTTTGAAGATAGAATAAGGAAAGATAAGAGAACGTTCATGGCATTTGTAGACTTAGAAAAGGTTTTTGATAACGTTGATTGGTGTAAGTTGTTTTAAATATTAAAAACGATTGGAATAATGTACAGGGAAAGGAGGGTGCTCTACAATCTATACAGAAACCAGACAGCAGTCATTAGAGCTGAAGGACATGAGAGAGAAGCTGGTATTCAGAAAGGTGTAAGGCAAGGCTGCAACTTATCACCCATACTTTTCAATGTATATATTGAACAAGCAATGAAGGAAATTGGAGAAAAATTTAAAGTGGGAGTGAAGATTCTAGGAGAAATATTTTCAACTCAGAGATTTGCTGATGATATCATTATTTTGGCCGACATGCCAGAGGATTCGAACGAATTTTTGAATGGTATGGAATCCGTCTTGAGGAAATAATTCATGATGAAAATCAATAAATGTAAAACAAAAATATTGGAATGCAGCCGAAATAAATCAGAAACCTCTATGTACATCAAATTGGCAGGTAAAACGCTAAAGGAAGTAGGAGATTTCTGTTACTTAGGAAGCAAAATAACCAGTGATGGGCGAAGCAAAGAGGATATAAAAAGTAGGTTGGCTCAGGCAAGGAATCTGTTGAAATCGAATATAGATTTAGGTATAAGGAAGTCATTTTTGAAAGCCTTTGTCTGGAGCGTGGCACTATATGGATGTGAAACTTGGACTATTGATGCAGCAAAGAAAAGGAGAATTGAAGCATTTGAAATGTGCTGTTACAGGAGAATGATGAAGATCAGATGGGTAGATAGGGAAACAAATGAAGAGGTATTAAGACGAGTGGGGGAGGAGAGATGTTTCTGGCGACTGCTAATGAAGAGAAGGGATAGGTTGGTAGGACACACACTAAGACACCCAAGAATAGCAAGCTTAGTTATAAAAGGAAGGGTCGAGGACAAGAACTGTAGGGGTAGACCAAGGTTGGAATATGTTAAACAGATTGCTTCGGATGTAGGGTATGGTAGCTATGTAGAGCTGAAATGATTAGCTCAGGACAGGGAGCCATGGGGCTCTGCATCAAACCAGTCAAAAGAATGAAGACTCAAACAACATTAACTAGAAAAGCTATACTAAGTATGACAAAACATATTTCTAAATATTTGTATAGGCTAATCTTAAACTTCAACCCTAGGCTAGTGATCAGATGACCACGTGACGGTCGAAACGGGTAATCATAAAATTACATTTTATCAGTGATTAATTTTAATACGGTATAAGTAACTTTTTCATGAAAGTGTGTTTTATATACCGTATGTAGTTACCCCGCCTAATCTAATTGGGCAAACCCATATTGGCCGACTGAAAAGCATAAATTGATAATGGGAGAGGGAGACTATGAAAGACCATTTCAAGGACGGTCAACAATGAACTTCAGGCTCGCTCATCTACTGAGTCTGGAGGTTGCCTTACACTGCATAGCTATTACATTTGGTGAACTACTCCTTTGTATAATATATAAATTCAAATAAAAATAAATTCATGGTTGATGAAACCTACACACGATTACAGGCCAGTGTTCCTGCAGGTGTTCCATTCACTCTACAAAATCGACAGGAAAGACTCGTGTGCCGTTGAGAAAACCAGTGTGGGTTGACAAAAGGCATAGTGTCATCATTAGTGATGAATTGTTCCTCTGTCTTTCTCGCACTGATTGCCATATCGTGTGCGACAACATAAGAAGAGAGAAGTGCTTAGACATTATTGTCGAGAGGCACAGGACCAACTCTGGGCATTATGGTCTGGGGAGCTATCGGCTATAATGTAAAATATCAATTAGGGATTGTGACTATTGCTTGCTTGATTTGAATGGAATAGTGAATTCCAGTAATCTAGCAAAACAGAATGAATTGGCAATGACTAATAGATTTCTACGATGGTGGCCTAGGCTTAATTCCAAGCTCTGTCATGAATTTTAAATCTAGTATGAGGTTTGCAAACATCCAGAGGACAGTTGAGAGGAGAGTAGTGGATTCATATCCTACTCTCGGCCATTGTAGAAGTGGTTTTCCGCTGATTCCCAAAGTAAATTCAAATCCCAGCTGATTCCTTCCCAACTTAGCTCTTAGTTACAAGTACTGTACGGAGCTCAGAAGAATGCGAGCGTGGGGTGAGGTGGAGGAAAAGGGGAGGGGCATTCCCTACATAGCCTGCAGTAATTCGTTGCTATTTTTTTTTTTTTCGTGTAGCCTCCTCAGAGGCCGAGAGCAGGTCTTTCTATTCGACGCCCGTGGGCGACCTGCGCGTCGGGATGAGAGATGGAATGGATGAAGATGAATGAAACTGGGCAAGGATGTGGAAGGAAGCGGCCGTGGCCTGTCAGACGGTACTGTCCCAGCATTTGCCTGGCGTTGAAAATGGGAAACTACGGAAAACCATTTCATGCACAGCCGACGGTGGGGCTCGAACCCACGCGTCTACCGAGTCAGCAGAGAGCTTGGCCCCATGACCTAACGCCGAGCTTTAGTCAGCGTAGCCACTACTGTCTGTATTCGTTGCTATGGCAACCTGCTTCCTTCTCAGCAGAATATACAGGGTCTTTATTTTTGCTTCGCAAGGCGACCTTCGCTGGCTGTTACAGGTTGGCGCGCGCGGTGCCTGGCCATATTCCCACGCTCTTGCTGCGGTATATGTGTGAACTCCAAGCTAATTGGGTGTTTTATAAAGCTACTGTGTACTGTATATCGCATTGTATAGTGTCTTATTGTGATTGTGTATAGTGCTGTAATGCCCTATGTGAAATATTCGTTATGTGAACATGTATATCTGCACAATACGTACACAAAGTGCAGGAAATCGTGCACTAGAACAAGGCAAAAGTTTCGAGTGAAATTTCCAGGGAGACCCATTCCTATAAATCGGCCAATAAAACAACTGGCTAAGAGATGCAAACGTACAGGTTCAGTAAACAATGAAAATAGACTTTGTTATTTCCTTACTGAAGCTACTGTAAATTAACCGGAGTAACCGGGACATGGGCGCCCGCAGGGAGGGGCAAGGTGGGGCTGTGGCCCCCCTCTGGAATTCCGAGAATGTTGATATTCGATTGGTCAATGTCACCAGTTATTTCATAAATTGAAGTTTCTGATAATCAACTGACAAATGTCACAATAGAAAACTTCATTAATGTTGCTGACATATATGTATTTATATTCACAAATATATGGTTCTAATGATGTCATGCACTAGACCACCAACGGAAACATAGCTCCATTTTTCAATATGGTTATGCCTAGTGTGAATACCTTATGTTTACCCAACACTAGGGCCAGATGGCCTCGTAGTTCCGCCCCTTAAAACAACAATAACAAACTAACCCAACACTATCAAACGTGGTTAGGCCGGCTACTACTTTCGCCACCTCACTTTGGCAGTGACGATATGAGAGCACGTTCTGGAGATATTTTTATACATTGCAACACCGATAGCAGATTTCAGCCCTTAAAGCGAGGTTTTCTTTGCTGACTAGTAAATTATTGGTCCCTTAAGGTCGCGCTTACAATATAGGGACATTTACTGTTTTGAGGCCCGTAATTACGGGGGAACAAACAGGGCAGCTGCCCAGGGCGGCAGGATTTAGGGGTGGAAGAAAATTTGGAAAACTGTACAAAACCGCTTGGGCATTAAACGCCAAGTTATTAATGTTTAATCCCCCTACACACACACACACACACACACAAGAGAATTATTCATTGTCACACATTTGCAATGTTCATTATTTAAGGACACACAAAACGGGATTGTGTTAGTCATCGTGGTGTTCTTGCTTTTGAATCGGACTTGAAAGTGAAATTGGACTAATGAAATCCTAATCTTGTTTGCAAATGACAAGGCAGGAAGGAATCCCCTTGTTATTTAAATAATTGGTGTTTTTCTTTTTACGTATGGCTTTTAGTGCTGGGAATGTCCGAGGACATGTTCGCCCGAGTTTGTAGCTGCTTGTATGCGGACCCCTTGGGGTGAGCTACAAATACCGTCGCGTGTGGAATGTTGTCTGGGAAGGAAAGTGTGAATGTAAGGACGAGGAATTGGAAGGTAGTGGCTGTGGCCTATAGTTACGGACCAACCACGGCATTTGTCTGGAAGGAAGATGGGAAACCACAGAAGACATCTTAAAAGTCGCCGGCGGGGAGATTCGAACCTCCTCGCCTCCCGGATGTGAGCCGGATGTGAGCGACTGCCTGCAGCCACACCGTAACGACCACGGCTAACTCACCCGTTTTTGCCATTGGTTGTGTATATCTTTTGAAATTTAAATGTAAATTCTTTGTATTAAGTTCTTTTTTTTTCAATTTATAAGTTTAGTCAACACATAGTTAAATACACTCTCATTGAAGAAACAGCCCCATAGGTAAAGGACACTTTAATAAATCGACATATATTAAATCGGGGGTAGCAAAGATTTTTTATTTTTCCTCAGGGGCTTCAGGAGCCCTAAATGCGGGCCAGACTGTGTTGTACACTCGTCTAAATTTGCGTCGTTCTGCCTTACTGCGATCGTTATTCATGCTGCAAAATGCCATACCGGTAAATTTTTATTCAAGGTGTGCCATACTACAACTGTGGTCCATTTCTTGAGGACAGAGCAATTATTGCTTCAAATGAACAGCAATCTACCATTGTTGTAGATTCTTAGCCTGTAGTGTTAAATCTTCTACGATCGAAGCAATTTACACGCTAATAGTTAAATAGTTCTGCGGTGTTTTTGTGCCGTTATCAAAGCGAGATCAGTTGAGACAAAATGGTGAATTCAGTGATAGACTTCGTTATGTTGTAGTCTATATGATTCCAATGAAATCTACTTGCAAGGCAATTTCCGATGCACCAAAATGTAGACTTATATGAGTGGAGAAGCTAATTTAATCCTAATTTAATTGGGCTCGTAGTCGTATTGACCGACTGAAAGTTACAATTCAATATAGATCAATAGGTGACAACGCCAAAGTTGAAGGGGGGATTGATAATGATGTGCTTCTGAAAGAAGAAAATTACAGAATAGACATTAGCAGGCGCTTAACTCAAGGAACATTCATGTGACATTCTTAAGTGCAAATGTATAATAGGCCTAGTTAAATGATCCTGCGATGTTTGTCGTTATCAAAGCGACTAAGAAGTACATGATTTAGTGAGTTTTATATATTTTACTTTACGGTCAGCCATAATCAAATGAAATATTTTCTTTCTAACAGGAAAATTTGCTAAAACCAAGGGCGTCACAAGTACGAGTAACGTACAATACGAATTTATCATTTCGTACTAAATTCATTATGTTAAGAAGAGCAATGCAAAGTATTCCCCGTAACTTGTTAAAAAGAGGAAAAACGTGATGGACCCGCTGTAACGGCCAGTACAAACTAGATATTTGGAAACTGTGCTATTTGAATTATTAGGCAGATTCATATGTAGAGATATCTCCACAGTTCAATTTAACTCAGTAATTTGAAAATATCTGAAAATATGTCCTCCAGTTACCATATTTAGAAAATAGGCGAACTGGATTTACATTAGTATTTTAATAAACTGCTTGATTTTTATATTATTGTCGATACATGGTGATACCACTAATTTTTACCTGTTTTTAAGAACCGTACATTATGACAATGAATGACAAAAGAAGAAACGCGAACTTCCATAGACAAAAACTGTGAACTTAAAACAAAACATTCCTCCCAATCTAGCCATAAAGCAGCCAACGGTTTCAGTCCCGTCAAATAATGATGATTATGATAATTCTTGCTTCAAGGGGCCTAACATCTAGGTTATCGGCCCCAGTCAAATAATGAATTTCACAAAGCAAGTATGAAATGAAACAAGAATAGGAGGGGGGGGCTGGTGGCAATGAAATGAAAATTATAACTTGGCCCCCCTCAGGAAAAATCCTGCGGGCGCCCACGAACCGGGAACTTCGTAAGGAGATGCCAATTGTTTGGCAGCGGGTGGGAAACATTTTCTGCGTCTACTGTAAACATGTGAGTAAAAATGCATGATACTGATTTTTAGCAACGTATTCTGCCGTACATATGCGCATGCGGTTGCTGGCAACTGAGCCGTCACTGGCGGAGCGAGAATGTCCTTGCCAAGCAAATATAAAGACCCTGTATATCTGACCGTTGTGCACTCAGGACGAGTGGACACTGTTCGGAAATTATGGCACAATGTTTTTGAGAAGACATATCACAATGTTATCTCTGGCTACATTTCCCTGCCTAGCATTCTTCTGAGCTCTAGTATCGTCAGTACAATAACCCAGGTTATCAAATAGATTCCACACATATTCAAGAATCCAGGGGTTTCTAAATGAAGCAAAGAAAAATCACTTGGGCTAACTTTGCTTAAGGGTTACGCATTACATTTCTGTCAAGGAAATACAGTATATGTTCACTCTCTGCCTGTTTCATGCTTCTGGGATAATTCCCAAATTGTTCCATCATGAAGAATTAACAAGCATTTGCATTGCTGATAATAATAATAGCCTTTATTGCAGCCAGTTGGCCATTGCTGTTAAAAACAGTGGTTTTACAGTTAATTAATTAATGTTGATTCATTTACAGGTTTTTGACTTTGTGGTCATGTGTACGTGTGGTGTTGGCTCAGTTCTGCCGCACAAGGCAGAATTAAATTCCTTGTCAGAGCCAGGAATCAAACCTAGACCTTTAAGGCGACAGCCAAAAACTCTAGTTACCGGTACTATGCCACAAGGTGGATTGCACCAACAAAATGAAATAGCTGTACATCACTCATTCCGATAATCCAATGTTAATTACCATAATTCTTCAGATAAAGTAAGTCATGGTGTACACAATTACCATTTTAACTTTTGCAAAATATACAAATGCAGCATTTTTTTTAATAAACCTGGTATTTGGTGACTTTCTGTAATATTGGAACGGTACAGTAGGGGACATGGTGTGAAATGAAGAAGGGAATAAGGGTTTCTTTATTGGGGCATTATATTCTTTCTTGCATGTTTGTCTTTTTCCCGTGGCCCATGATCTCAAGATTAACGGTCACGTTAAACTACAAGCTTCCTTCCTTCCTTTCAATTTCCACACACAATGCTGCACTGTACTGATGAAATTAATGGCTCGAGAGTAACCTTGAGATACCTTTTTTTAATACTTTCAATGCACAAGCAAAACTGGTCAGAATTTACAACAGGATTCCACTTGCAACTACATTGTAGGCCTATACAACATATCACTCTTTCCATAACTTTCTTATTACTGGAACTACTGGCCCGGCTCCTTTGCAAATGCCGCCATAGCAAACCATTTTCCAGCCCAAAATCTAGGATTTGCTCTCTGATGCCAGTGAGTTTCTTCAAATAAAATATCAAGAAAGATAGGTCATATAATAATCACCGACCTTTTTGTAGGCCTATCTCAAAAGTTTTAAGTACCGGTTACACGTGTATCTAGCATTTCAGTCATCTCCGACATTTAAGGACAGATGAGCTACTTGTTACGTTCCTTAAAACCACATCTTAAACAAAACCTAACGCATCTCAATCAGGTACGGTATCACAATATAAAATGGTTCTAAACAGTGGCATCGAAGCTTACTAAACTAAATCAAACACCACTAAAAAAGTGTCATACATAATATCTATAGTATATATAGCAGCAAATACTTTAAAGTGATCAGTTTTATTGAAACCGTAACTGAACAATACCATACATAACCTCCATGATCGAATTTCTTTGTCATAAAAAATATCGCTACTGATTCATTAGATACAGTATGCTCAAGTGCAGTCTAATCATAAATTGTCTGACCAAAATTGCATTTCCATCGAAAGTATAATTAATTTACACGGTAAAATATCACAGAAGGCTTCCTCGCCACAATTTTATTCCACAGTAGCCTACATCATTATGGAAAACAATGAACCATCACAAGTTTAATTCCGTGACTTAATGCAGTTTATAGATTGCTATAAATGCCAGTCTCTATCACCGTTTCCATCCTGGAAAAATTTGCGAATGGTTTATTGCTTCCAGATTGCATCACATCGTCAAACATTATTTACCGCGCCATATTTGATTTTATAAAGCAGCTTCCGGTTACATTACTGACCACGGAGAAATAAGCTTTGGTTGTTCACCACTGACGCATGCGCACTGTAGCAAGACCTTCCGCTCGCTAGACGCGAAGTGCGAATTTCCCGTATAATTCCCGTATCGCTCGACACCCTGCAAAATAAATCTCTAACACATTTCAAAAAACACCGTAGGAACACATCAAAGCTTCTGTATCTCGCGAACTTTAGTACAGTGAACGAACCAACCATGCGGCTTACTAATGAAGCACGTCTTGCGGGCTGGGTGTGATGCGGCGTTCGAGCGGTTTTGCATTGAACAAATACGTACCAAATAGCAGGGGGGAATCCCTATTGTAAAACCGTACAGGCTCGGATCTAGAGTTTGGTTTTGGGGGGGGTCAGAGATTCGATCTAGAGTTTGGCTTTGTGGGGGAGGGTCAGAGAATCGAAATTGTTAAGAAAAATGGTATCACTAAAAACGCAATCACAAAATAACCAAACGTACAAAACCAGACCATTTTTTTTTTTCAAGCTTCATGGATAGAAATTTGATGCGTTTAGCGCACCAAAAATATTCGTACAAATTGCAACGGCGTGTTTTGCGACTCTTACATCGAGCTTCGAGAAAAGTATCAAGGTACGTTACAGTTTCGGCAAGTCGAGTTGGTACCGACAAAGGGAGAAAGTCACAGCTTAAATTGCCAAACAAGCTTGCAGTTTGGACGTCGGCAAAAATTTTTGGTGCGAAAAAGCCCCAGTTTCCTATCCGTGCATTCCTGCACATTCATCGTGACATCACTATAAACATCGATTCGGTAATCACAAGGTTTGTTAAACAAAATAGACGAGTTGATTTTGTTGTATAACTAATAGTTTTTATACAAGAGGTTTGAAGTTGTAAATATGTAGACTACAGTTGTAACAGAACATAATAATTCCAATAAAGATAATTCAGTATTGAATAAAATGAAACAAAACTGTTTTTCAGTTAAAATTCGTTAAGTTTTATTTGTCTGGTAATTGTGTTTTTGTTTTCTGAGTTTGCAAAAAAATTTGGTCTCCGTTTGGGGGGGGTCATGACCCCCGTGACCCCCCCCTTGAATCCGCGCCTGAAACCGTACTTACTACGTAGTTTAAAACAAATCGTAGAGATGGCAGCACCTCACAGTGCATGTGAGGCGAGTCTCAAGCCTCGCGCGTAATTTTCAAGACAAGAAAAAAAAAAATGAAACCAGTAGTGCGTCTGGAGCAAGGAGTAATAAGGAGAGGCCCTAACGGCAAGGAAGTGAAGCCAGAAGTTACTCCTTCACATATGCTCAAAACATTGCGGTAGTCCCATAAGAAAAGCATGTAATGGTGTGTAGTACGTACTTAAAATGGTGATATTTCGCGTGTGGGATGAAATGTCGACGTGTGATTGCACAAACAGAACTCCCACCTGCCAAAGTAATGTCATTTCACAAGTAAATGCACTTTATTTGGCATTTATTGAGTTAAGTTTTCATCCTTAGAGTAGCCACCTTACGGTACTGTTCTAGTATCATTCGTTAAATGTTCAAATATTGGCATATGTGTCCACCATTTGAGCTGTAGATTTATTGCTCGTGGGTGTTAGAAGATTGATATGCCATTATTTGCATATTTTAGCGTGTTAATCTCAAACCTCAGCCTAGACCTTGTTTATTTAGTTACCGGAACTGAACTGGCCTATTTTTTAAAAACATTGTGCAATAAAAACAATAATGCCACCACCCAATTAGTTCACAAGCCTTAATATTTAAAATGTATTTAAACTATTTAATACACATTCGTGAATATAATGGCAGGCCTACTGGTATCTCGGTAATTATTTGCCTATTGACTGCCGTACACTTCACGCTAGCCAGCAAAGATCAACAAATATTCCTTGATGGTCATAGAGGCCTACTTTACAACTTCGTACTGTACCTGCACACGAATCTTTTACTGGTAATCATACTTAAATCCCACTAATAAATAAGTCTACGGTCGTAGGTTCCATCACTGCCTTCGTAATGTTACATTACGAAGGCAGTGGCTCCATTTACCGCGAGCTGGGCAAGTATGGGGGCGTGGTCAGTGCTTCAACTCTCCGCATGCTATAGCGCTGGCAGGGCGTCTCCTTATTACTCCTTGGTCTGGAGCCGCATCACCCACCCAAGCGCAAAGCTACAATTGCAGATGGAGCCGCAAGCCCCGCTCTATGGGTTAAGGGGCCTTTTAGTGTGTATACATGTATTGGAGAGAGTGCTTATAATCTAACAGACCATGAAGATGCATCTGTAGGCACGCACAATTAGGAATTTAAGCAAGTACTAGTCTTCATATACATGTGCATTGTTTCAAACAGGCTTAGTCATCACAAGTTATGCTATGGCTTGACTTCAAGAAATGTGACGAAGAAGCTGTCAGGTCACGTGCAAGTGATAAATCAATAGTGCCACAGTGCATTGTGGGTGCAAATCAGACAACACTTGTGTGAAAGGTGTGTCTCTCTAAAAATATGACATTAATAAAAATATCTCGTGTATATAAAAAACACTTCAGACATATCAGTATGCGTAGTGTGAGTTAGGTATAACTTTAATGAATACCTAAGACATTTAATTATGCACCTGTGCATGAACAAAGGAAACATTCTGAAATCGGTGATGTCTCGTTCAAAGCTATATATTTTTTCAGATGAGTAGCCCCAATATACTGAGCTCTTAGGGGCTATTGGTAGCTACATTTCATGGTTCGGTCGAAATACCATATGCTGTTGGTTAAACTTTTATCACGCCAGAAGGATAATCATTAAACATTTCATCGCCAAGTTATCTTGAGAATCAGGGTCGTCGTTATAGGTCATGGTATCATAACACAAACAGCAGAGACTTTAGCAAACCACTGAGCTCTTAGGGGCTATTGGTAGCTACATTGTATTTCACGGTTCGGTCCAAATACCATAGGCTGTAGGTAATGCTTTTATCACGCCCAAAAGATGATCACCACTCAAACATTTCATCGTGCAGCCATGGGGAGAAGGGAGAAGTGAAACAACAGTTCGAGGAGAAAGAAATAGTACATTATGCAACGAGCCTATAATGGCTATAATTAAGACACGAGTATTTTTATAAAACGAGCGTATGCGAGTTTTATAATTTCCATACGAGTGTCTTAATTACCATTATAGGCGAGTTGCATACGACTGTTTATGTTCGACGATAATTATAACTTTATTATATGTTTTAACATAAATATTCATAAATATCTGTTGAGATTGTCACTAGAATTTTGTGATCGGGTGCTGCGCAGGGTAGGATATCTCTGATGCCCAAGCTCACTGACCGACCGACGCATGCGCTCTGTGAGCTTCAATGCCGTATGTGCAGATTGAGCATCAGTATTCAGTAAAAATGTCACCGAAATCGTTTGAAAACAACCCGCTGTGTAGAAATTGGATTTAAGGATATTAAGGTACTGTGTCTCATATTCACCAGTTTATTTACGAGAACATTATGGACGGTGCACTTTTGGTAATTTATATAGACATGTTGGATTTTGAGCGCACGCGTGAAGGTATCGTTACCTAATTGGTCAATGAACGAGCTCTGATTGGCTGGAGAAACTGTATCATAATGAAAAAGAGTGTTATAATGACCATCATTATGATACAGTTTCCTGACACATAATAGTGGGGGTCGAACATAAATTAAATAAACCAGTCTTAACGTGTGTAGAAGTTGCGTACAAACTGTACGATGTGTAAATAATGTATAGGAGGCTGATAGGCCTAGGTTAGATTGATAGAAAGTGTTGTTGCTAATACCGAGTGAAGAATCAGTGAAGCCAGGTACCGTACCACAAATCCAAGTGTATTTCAGTATATTTTCTTGTATTGTATATAATGTGTATGTAAGTGAAGTACAGCCAATACATAGTTTTTAAATTCAAAGTGTGTTTATTCCTGTCTTGCATGATACTGGTTACATCAGCAGAACGCATGTATAATGCCCCACACCTGGAATAAAGGGGTCTCAATGTCGGAAAAACTGCTATTTTATTTTATTCTATTCTATTCAGGAAGATCCATATGATCAACCTTGGCGCCCATTTAAAGTCGGGATATTTATCTTAAATTCATTTGTGGCCTGTATTTAAAGGCAGTAAATTCTGCAGGCTTGTTTTCAAGTGGTATTAAAGTTACATCAATTCCAGCGTGGAGGTGTAAGTGGTTCATTCATAAGTGTTAATCTCGAGTGTGTTTAACACCCCACCACCCAAATTATTGCTTTATAAAGGAAGTTGTTAATATTATTAGTAAAATGGAATTAAACACCCCACCTGTCAGTGCGATAAGTTTACGGTACGGTCAACCCAAACTCTGTTATATAGAGAACTAGCAGTAGTACTCGGCTTCGCCCGGTGGAATGATGATAATGTATCAAAGTCTCCTAAGAAATACAATGGACTTAAAATCTAGGTCATTACGCCCCCAAAGACAATGAGGGCATAATATCTAGGTCATTTGACCTATTGATAAGAATGATAATGAAAACTACTGTTGAATTGACACGTCAACTTACAAACTACCCTATTAGAAATACATATTTCAAAATTCACAGGCGAGGAAGACTTATTGTGTGTGGTGATTAATGGTGTAATGGGCGTAACATCTAGGTCATTTGCCCTTATGATGAGGATGATAAGGGAAAATACTACCTGTATTGAATTGACACTTCAACTTATAATGTACACAATGTACTGTAATAAAAATAAATGTTTTAAAAATCACTGGTCGGATTCAAAAGGGTAAGTAACCTACATAAAGATTGGTTGAGATGGGTGAAACTCTGTAGATTTTTGCCAAATGCAGTAAATGGAATGGTCTATCCGAAATTTCATTTAGACAGTGTTACACGTCTGGTTCCAAAGGGTGAGTGTGTAAAATTTGGTTCAGATCGGTGAAACAGGGTAGATTTTTACCCAAGGGCCTAAATGCAGGGAATGGAGTGGTCTGTCCAAAGTTTTAAGTGGACAGTGTTACTCGTCGGGTTCCAAAGGGTAAGTATACAAATTTAGGTTCAGATCGGTGAAACGATGTAGATATGTGCAAAAGGGCCTAAATGCAGGGAATGGAGTGGTCTGTCCGAAATTTCAAGTGGACAGTGTTACTCATCGGGTTCCAAAGGGTAAGTATATACGTTTTGTTTTCGATCGGTGAACGATGTAGATTTGTGCCCAAGGGCCTAAATGTGAAGAATGGAGTGGTCTGTCCGAAATTTCGAGTGGACAGTGTTACTCGTCGAGTTCCAAAGGGTAATTATTTGAGATCGGTGAAACGGTGTAGTTTTGTGCCAAAGGGCCAAAAATCAGGGAATAGTGTGGTCTGTCCGAAATTTAAAGTGAACAGTGTTACTTGTCGGGTTCCAAAGGGTAAGTATGTAAAATTTGGGTCAGATCCGTGAAACGGTGTAGATTTGTGCCAAACTGCCTAAATGCAGGGGTTGGAGTGGCCTCTCCGCAATGTCAAGCAGACAGTGTTAGTCGCAGTGTTCCAAAGGGTAAATATATAAATTTTGGTTGAGATCGGCGAAACGGTGTAGATTTGGGCCAAAGGGCCTAAATGTAGGGAACGGAGTGGTCTGTCCGCAATTTCAAGCAGACAGTATTACTCGCAGGGTACCAAAGGGTAAGTATCCGAATGTTGGTTCTGATAGGTCAAACTGTGTAGATTTGGGCCAAAGGGCCCAAATGCAGGTAATGGAGTGGTCTGTCCGCAATTTCAAGCAGACAGTGTTACTCGCAGGGTTCCAAAGTGTAAGTATACAAATTTTGGTTCAGATCGGTGAAACGGTGTAGATTTGTGCAAAAGGGCCTAAATGCAGGGAATGGGGTGGTCTGTCCGAAATTTAAAGTTGACAGGGTTACCCGCAGGGTTCCAAAGGGTAAGTATACAAATTTTGGTTCAGATCGGTGAAACGGTGTAGATTTGTATACATAACAGACAAACATTGTGCTTTATATATATACACTAGCAGTAGTACCCGGCTTCGCCCGGTGGAATGATGATAATATTTCAGTCTCCTTAACACTCAACGTCATTGATGAAGATGATACTGACGACGACTGCTATTGAACGGGTATAATAAACTTACACTCTAATAGAAATACATATTTTTAAATTACCGGCGAGTAAGACTGTGGTGTTGCCTAGTAGTATAATGGGCGTAACATCTAGCTCATTTTCCCTTTTGATGAGGATGACAATGAAGACTACTACTACTGAACGGGTATATTAAACTTACAAACTAATGGAAATGCACATTTTATAAATCACAGGCAATGAAGACTGTGGTGTTGCTTAGTAGTACTGTATAATGGACGTAACATCTAGGTCATTTGCCCTTTTGATGAGGATGATAATGAAGACGACTACTACTGAACGGGTATATCAACCTTACAAATTAATGCAAATACATATTTTTAAAATCACAGGCTAGGTAGACTCTGGTGTTGTTTGGTAGTATAATGGACGTAACATCTAGGTCATTTGCCCTTTTGATGAGGATGATAATGAAGACGACTACTACTGAACGGGTATATCAAACTTACAAACTAATGGAAATACACATTTTAAAATCACAGGCCATGAAGACTGTGGTGTTACATAGTAGTATAATGGACGTAACATTTAGGCCATTTGCCCTTTTGATGAGGATGATAATGAAAACTACTGTTGAATTGACACGACAAACTTACAAACTACCGTGATAGAAAGAAAAATTTCAAAATTCACAGGCGATGAAGACTTATTGTGTGTGGTGATTAGTGGTATAATGGGCGTAACATCTAGGTCATTTGCCCTTATGATAATAATAAGGTAATGAAAAATGACTACTAAACGAACATGGTGTAATTTTAAATCTGATATAGGCAATTTAGATTTCTACCTTCGATGTCTTCCAAAGTCTGGACGTTATTTTCTGGCTTAGGCCTATACTCGATGCGTGTAGTGAAAGAGCTTATCGAGTACTGCCCGGGTCCAAGCTGCACGAATCGCAGATGATGACGATATATGATGACAGACGTTCGGGGGGGTTCCCGGTCCTATTCACATTGACCGGTGAATCACTAATTCTTTCGTAACACGACAGTGGTTTGAGCAAAGACCCTGTATGAACATCAGCATAGTCAGCAATACCAGGTAACACGGCGAGGTCTGGACATTTCTCTCATGTCAACTCGCGATGAATCAGCAAGCTATTCTCACACCTGCCCCCCCCCCCCCCCTCCCCCCTCCACCCACCAGGGTCTCTCAACTTGTGGGACGTGGGTTTGCGACCACGGGACCCCAACTGAGTCCGGCATTGCTTCTACTTACTGGTGCCGGGCTCCTTTCAGTTCTCTTTCCTGTCAGCCTCCCTTGGTCAAACTCTTGTTCTCTTCCGACCCCGATGGTATCAGGGTATCCGAGGCCTAGCGACTCTTTCACTTTCCCGCCTTAATTGGCCCTTGTCTAATCATTCCTGATAGCCTCATTCTTCGAGGTGTCAGCCTTCTTTTTCTTTTCTTAATATCTCATGTCTTCTGCTCAAGACCCTCAAGGAGGCAGGGTGTGTATAGCCCCACCACTTCTGGTGCACCCTGGATAGTGCTACATCCTCAAGGGCTCATGGCTGCTGAGTTCGGGAGATGGCAACCCTGAGGGTTTCCTGAGCGGGTCCGGTTTTACCCCTTTTTTCCATTGCCTTTGGGACGGATCCTGTCCTCTTTCCGGGAATGGAGTGGTCTGTCAGCAATTTCAAGCAGACAATGTTACTCGCAAGGTACCAAAGGGTAGGTATACAAATTTTGGTTCTGAACGGTGAAACGGTGTAGATTTGTGCCAAAGGGCCTAAATGCAGGGAATGGGGTGATCTGTCCGCAATTTCAAGTGGACAGGGTTACCCGCAGGGTTCGAAAGGGTAAGTATACAAATTTTGGTCCGGATCGGTGAAACGATATAGATTTTTGCCAAAGGGCCTAAATGCAGGAAATGGGGTGGTCTGTCCGAAATTTTAGGTGGACAGTGATATTCACAGAGTTACAAAGGGTAAGTATACACATTTTGGTTCAGATCGGTGAAACGGTGTAGATTTTAGCCAAGGGGCCTAAATGCAGGGAATGGAGTGGTCTGTCCGCAATTTCAAGCAGACAATGTTACTCGCAGGGTACCAAAGGGTAAGTATACAAATTTTGGTTCTGAACGGTGAAACGGTGTAGATTTGTGCCAAAGGGCCTAAATGCAGGGAATGGGGTGATCTGTCCGCAATTTCAAGTGGACAGGGTTACCCGCAGGGTTCGAAAGGGTAAGTATACAAATTTTGGTCCGGATCGGTGAAACGATATAGATTTTTGCCAAAGGGCCTAAATGCAGGAAATTTGGGTGGTCTGTCCGAAATTTTAGGTGGACAGTGATATTCACAGAGTTACAAAGGGTAAGTATACACATTTTGGTTCAGATCGGTGAAACGGTGTAGATTTTAGCCAAGGGGCCTAAATGCAGGGAATGGAGTGGTCTGTCCGCAATTTCAAGCAAACAGTGTTACTCGCAGAGTACCAAAGGGTAAGTATACAAATTTAGGTTCTGATCGGTGAAACGGTGTAGATTTGGATCAAAGGGCCTAAATGCAGAGAATGGGGTGGTCTGTCCGAAATTTCAAGTGGACAGGGTCACCCGCAGGGTTGCAAAGGGTAAGTATACAAATTTTGGTTCGGATCGGTCAAACGGTGTAGATGTTTGCCAAAGGGCCTAAATGCAGGAAATAGGGTGGTCTGTCCGAAATTTTAAGTGGACAGTGTTATTCACAGGGTTACACAGGGTAAGTATACAAATTTTGGTTGAGATCGGTGCAACGGTGTAGATTTGGGCCAAAGGGCCTAAATGCAGGGAATGGGGTGGTCTGTCGGAAATTTCAAGTGGACAGGGTTACCCGCAGGGTTCCGAAGGTTAAGTATACAAATTTTGGTTCAGATCGGTGAAACAGTGTGGATTTGTATACATAACAGACAGACAGACAGACAGACAGACAAACATTGAGCTTTATATATATAGATAGATAGATAGATAGATAGATAGATAGATATATAGATTTTCCTCCAAGCGTTTCTTTCATCGGATATGTAATTTACATAAAATGAACTCAAAAACCTGTATAATTTGTAATTCAAAAGAGAGGTGTGTCCTCTCATAGTTTTATTCACAGAATTCTCGCCGGATAATTCGTAATATTCGATACGTAATTTAAACGTTCATCTTTCTGCCAATATAAGCCACGCAGGACAGCTGGAGGACCGTACGACTTGCCTGAGGGAATCCCGTCAAACGGGCGAAGATCGGTGCCAGTTGCGTAAAATAATACATTTTCATACCCGACCATGAGCTTGTAACCACGAAGACTGGGGGTACCTTGTCACTGGAGAGTGCGAACCGATCACAAAACATCCTGAAACGTACCCACGACTCTTCTCCCATCCCCGACCGTGAACTTAGAACTGTACGGAGAGTGAAAAGTGAGTCAACCCATTCAAAAACGACATTGACAACGTAGCATCGCGATACTCATTTGCCTCGTGATCCCATGCGAACTCTCAAACACAGCATAGGTAGCCCTGCGCGGATGCGGATATCCACAACATTTTTTTGCCATGCGGATATACTTTGCATGGCTGTGCGGATAGCGGATAAGCTGCGGATAATGTTTGGAGTGAATTTGCGGATAGGTTTTAGAATATAATCCGAAATATCATGGGGAAAGTTGGGTAATTGTGCGCAGCGGGTAATCGTGCGCACCTATGTTTTTCGAGTTGGTAGTACAACTAGCAACTCAGTTCACTGCTACCCTCAAGCTGTCATCATACATATCAGATAGGGACAGTCAGCATGATGCCAGTTGCTATGTGATAACCGTGAGGCTTGGATGAAGAAACATAACACGTTGCATGTTATTTTCTGTTGCCAGCAAATAAGAAGGTAAGCCTACAGTTGTGATTCAATTATTTAAAATTAAATGTAGTGTTTACAGTGGTTTTGCATGTATTTATTTTTCAATATAATAGATTAGTTTACCGCGATTCAGTGAGTTACGTTTTAAAAGCAGAGTGGGGCAATGGTGCGCAGAACATATATGATACAAGTAAATACAACGCGACATTAATGGCAAAATATTTCGTGTTTGTTCACCCGATGCCAAGACATTATACTCTGAAAACGGAGAAAAACTCCTACCCAGCAGAAAATGTGCAGAAAGCTCTAAGTGCAATTAGGGATGATGGGAGGAAAATAAGGGAGTGGGGAGAAGTTTCAACATTCCCCAGTCAATCCTACGAAAGTAGTTGCTGCAAAATTGTCTTGCTAGACCGCGTCTAGTCCGTAAAGCTGTTTTTACCAACGAAATGGAGACATAATTATCCAAATACCTTTTGACATTGGCAAAATTATTTTACGGCATAACGCCCATCAAGCTTGTCAGACGGTTCGAGTTCAAGTTTGCAGAGGAGAATTAAGTTTCCCCATAATTTCCATAAAGTTAAAAGTCTAGCAGGCAAAGGTTGGTTGTACGAGTTCTTGAAGAGATGTCCTGCATTAACGTGGAGACAACCTGAAGGAACAAGCCCAAATAGGATTGCCTCCTTTAATGCTGACGAAACGAAGATATTTTCTTCTAATATCCAAAACGGCAGAATTTTAGTATCATTGCATTGTTATGCCCTTGGAATATTCTAATATTAATGCTCTGTGCAAGTTTCAGCCAATTGACATTGTATTATTATGGCTTTCCAACACTCATCACATGCGAATAATTCCCCAACCCATGCGCATGATTACTCTGCAGGTTGGGTATAAGTGCGCAAATGCATATTTGCGAGATTTCGAATTATAGTCCGACAAATGTGTTTTTGAATTAAATTCGTTTCTGCACATCGAATAGAGAGTTAATAAGGCTCCCTTATTCATAACTGCAGTTGTGTTATCTATTATTTCATCATCACAAGACCGATTCTTGCTTAAGTGCACACAATTCCCCCTTTCTCCCTTACTAGAGCCGGGATGTTTATGACATATCATATATTTTGTTATGTTTTTTTTTCATGAAAAATGTAAGATGAAGATTTACGCTAATCCCATTCAAATTATGTCATTAAGCATAATCAACACTCCGAACAGGAAAGGGTTGCAATTCTGGCTGTTTAACATTCATTTTAAACAGCACATGACATACAGTACATAGCCTAAGGGTTCGACTTTCTGCTCAAATGTCTAAAAGATAAAGTATAAAGCAACACATTGAAAATATTATTGTAATGCCAGTAGATTCGGATAACAAACATGGATAAAAGTCGCGTGTATGCGGGGCGGATAACGGTCGTGCGGATGCGGATAACGTTTTGTCTATCCGCGCAGGGCTCTAAGCATAGCGACAGCGGGAATCACATCACTCCACCTCCGAGCGGCGCCGACCATATCCGTTCGAGATTAAACCATGCTAAGCCTTCAACTTGTGATCGCCGCTCTGCAAGGACAGCGTAAATGTCGTTGAACGGTCGGGTGTGATGCCAATGGCTGAACATCACGATATTTCTCCCGTGCTCAACGGAAAAGAAATTAATATCGTCAAACGGCCGAGAGCGACAGCTACTGCGTAACATCGCGACATTTCTCCACATTCGACGATGAGGACAACAGGATTCTTATCAAACTGAGAGGAAGCGGCGCAGATTGCGTAAGTGATATTTTCCCGTGCCCGACTTCAAGGACAATAGAAAACTCGTCAGACGAATTGGAGTGGCGCCGGTTGCATAAATCACCAGGTTTCTCTGTGTTCTACCGTGAATACGAACGTGTAGCAACCCTATACTGCACAGTACTTCACTACGAGAAACGATTATGATTTTCTTGTATTGAGGCACCTAACATCTAGGTTATCGGCCCCTAATGAAATGAAATGTTATGAAATGAAGATAAACAGATGAAAATGAAAATGGTTGGTATAAAATAGTGAGCCCCAACAATTCTACCTTATTTGGACAAAAGGACTTAAATGTAGGTTGATAAAAAATGAATGAAACAAATAAGACATTAAACAATTGAAATGGAAATGATCGCAATAAAAAAACATAAAATAGACTAAAATAAAACTAAACTAAAAGTCGTAATCTAGATTAAAACGTTAAAAAGTAGCCTCTCTCCTTCATGAACCGGATGACTAAGTCTGCTGGCGGTCCGACATTACCACGTAGAACAAGGGAGAGGGTGTTTGGCAGTTTGAGAGTCCTTGGCAAATCGGCCAGGTCCACACACTCCAAGAGTGTGTGCCACAGTAACGTGGGCGCCATAAGTACACACAGAGAGAGAGAGGGGGGGGCTTTACTCCTGAGCAAGTGGGAACACAGCAATCCCATGACCGATCCAGTGTCGACAGAATACCTTCGTTGTCTCCTTGATGCCTTTCAGTTTGTTGGGCAGAGGTGTGGCGCGCCACGCTTCCTCCCAATGCGGCAAGATAGGATGTCGCAACTGAGAGCGTACATCACAAGCAGGGATAGAAGAGTGAACGAAATTTTGATTTCACTCCGGAGCAGGAGTGGAATTAAATTCAATCAATTCAATACTATTCCGGCATAGAATAAAACCTGGAGTGAAACATGTGTAGTTTCACTCCAACAAGGAATAAAATTGGGAATGAAATATTGAATTATATTCCTCTCAGAATAAATCTCGGAATGAAATGAAATTCAATTCAATTCCGCTGAAAGTGAAATTAAATCCATTGCATTTCATTTTATTCCACTTGGAATGAAATGTTGAAAGGAACACTCGATTCTGTTCCGAAGGGAATAAAATTAAATCCCAAGAACTTTATGTAATTCTCCTCGGAATGAAACTCTGAAGGAAACATTGAATTACACTCCAGTCGGAATGAAATTAAATCCATATGCTTTTCTTTCTATTCCGCTCGGAATTAAATTGTGAATAAAACATTTAATTATATTCCGAAAGGAATGAAATTAAATGCATGGGATTTAATTCTATTCCTCTAGAAATGAAACTCTGAACAAAATATTTCGGTCTATTCCAGCCGGAGTGAAATGTAATCCATACAATTCAATTTGTTCGCATTTGCGAATAATTAATTTGTTATTTTTTTTCAAATTTCTGAAAGTGCTGAAGTCAGACCAGAATTTAATTTTCTAACCTCATTTTTGTCACCATGTGTTCGTGACAGTTCATTTTGTATTACGCTTTCTTGTTTAAACTAAACATAGTTAAAATTATGTACGTACGTACTTGTTAGTTTATAAGTCATATTTCGCCTCTAAGACATTTTTCTAAGCGTTAAAAGGTCATTCCACACGTCTTGAAATCTCGTGGTATACTGGTCTCAGTAAGCTACGCGCTTATTGGCCGTCACCATGACGTGGCCTCTCTCCAGCCAATCGCTGCGCTTCTTCTTCACAACGTGGTCTGGATTCTCGAATCGCAGCCATGGAACAATCGAGAACCTCGGCCTGTCTACTATTTTAGAAGCTTGCTGAACTATCTTCTTCGTGCTTTTCAACGTCAGCGACCATGCTGATCACCCGTCTTGCTACCGGACGAAAAACTTCATACTGTTCAACATACCACCTTTAATTTCTGCGTCATGAAGTGTTCATGTAACCTTCGCCAAGTCTTCAAGACATTTTCAAAGTGATCTAACCTAGGTCACCTTCAGCGTGTCCCTGCGACATCGCTCTATAATGAACATTAAGTTGTCAACTATACATCTCCAAGTGCTACGGAAAACTATTCCTAAGCAAGTTATTACCAAGTGAATGTATTATCACTTCGTCTTCATACGGCTTATTAAAAGGTTCTACCTTTTGTGATAGCTAGGTCATCCTTACTACTCAACAAGTGTTTTACGTGACTTCAGTTAAGTACTCTACTGTTGTGAACTCAAACACAGCTGGACATAACCTATGTCCTCTTCTTCGTACTTAAGTGTTCTACGCACAAGTGGATTGTTACCCACACTTCATTATAAAGCTAAGTATTATTACATAACTTGTATTTTGTGATGTATTATGTACTTTCTACTTTATCATGTTAGTTTCATACAAGTCTACAGAAGTTTTCTCAATTTAATATCTGCTGGTCTTTGCTATTTTCTTACCGGATTACATATCTACTGGCTTTTGTCATTTTCTGCTTTGAAAATTATTTCATGTCTATTTTGTACCCGTTCGACCAAGGCATACAATGACCCATCTGCTATTACATCGCATACCTGGCATCCCAGGACAGGTAGAGTTGAAGTAAACACAAAATAAAATAAGGAATGTGTCGGAAATTCAATTGAAATATCACAAAAGCAGAGGGTAACACGAGATAAAATATCTCCGGGTCGTTACGGGCTTAAAGTTAATCAGAATATCAAATAAAAAGGGCGCCATCAACTGAATACCTAGCAAACCACATCCTTCCTGGTTAAGCCTTAAGTATGACAAAGGAAAGGATTGGGAAAACACATCATCATGAGATCACAACTTAAAATAAAATAAAGTTTATTTAAACTTGACTGGTCAGACAGAAACAAGTTAATTCCTGCCTAGGAGTATGGTGGAGTATAACAGTTAGGATGTTAATGTTCTCTCAAATCATACCATCTCCGCACTGCTTCAAAAGAAAATATTCACGTGCAAAAAATAAAAATGGTTCAAGTTCTCTTGTGCTCTCAGGGTCACCGTAGCACTATGTCTTTTCGTCACTGACATTTTGTGAGCCCTGAGACCTATCTTTGTTTCAGATAACATCAGGCACGTGCATTTCAATCACATATTAAACTTTCTATCACACAACAAATTTTATATCAACAATAACATATATTTAATCATTCATAAATGGCTTGAATGTCACTGTTCCAAACGTTGGAATCCTAATAATCACTCTTAAGATTAATAATAAATTTGTACACGGTATTTACACCACTTCTAACAACTACTCGGTTGTGAATCACAATTCTGTTCTAATCATCAATCATCATCATCATCATCATCATCCATAGAAAAATTATTAACTAGTCCTCACTCGGCTATCGTTCAATTATCTGTTCTATTCAAATCAGAATTATTAATTTCCTTATCATCAGATCATTCAAATAATTATATTCATCATCTCATTAAATCATCTGCAAATCATCTCATTCAATTTGATTTAATTTCAACATCTTATTTAATTTATTTCAATCCATTCATTTAAATTATTTTTATAGTCATCAGCTTATTTAAATTTACTATAATCATCTTATTTAAATTTTAATAGAGTTCTCAGCTTATTTTAATTTATTTCAACTTATCAAATTTATTATAGTTATCAGCTTATTTAAATTTATTATTATTATATTTTAATTATCAGCTCTTTTAATTAATTATCATTTTATTCATCTATTCAATATATTTAATTAATTATTATTCAATTTTATTATCAGGTCAGATCATCAATATGTTTAAACTTCAGATAATAATTCCATACATTATTATTATTATTATTATTAGAGAATCTTGGATTATAAAACTTCCGGAAAATGTTTAAGATCGGTTACCGAACGTTGCCCCAAAAATTCCACCAGTTCCAGGCTAAACCCTTAATACTCTCGATTGCCATGCCAAAACATATGTTGTCTTCACTAAATCACATTGGATCTCATCATCTAAAACTTTAACACTTAAATTCACTTCATCAAATCTCACATTTGAATACCATTATTATTTCACATTATACCACAATTATTCAGCACACAGCATGAACTTTAAATATATACTAGACTGGGTTCGACGACCTCATGTCTGCATCAATAACTCACATTGGCAATATTATAAACCTCTCTTTGGCAACTTTACAAACTTGGCCAAAAATATACCTAACTCATCATACAGAATGATCCACAAATGAGCCACTGGTTTCAGACGGTTGACGAAAATGACCTACAAGAATTGTAGTCAGTATTATCATGTCCAGACAACTTATTAAACAATGAGAAAAATACCAAAGTAATCGTAATCCAATCCAAGATTTATTTTAATCCAGAGTATAAAATCTCTGTTGAGATCCTCAAAATTTACTTCAAAAAGAACACCAACGTGTTATATTAACTCATATTCATAATATCTGTTCATCATCTGCCTGTAATAAATTCTTAATAAGAAAGAACTAGTCTTAAAAGACTCAATTACTTGAAATCCTTATCAAAGGTAAAAACTCACTCACAAAAGAGTATCAAATATTAAATGACTATACTCTCAAAAGAGTAATGCAACAAACTATTGGATTGGCAATACAAGAATTACAAAATGTAACCCTGCTGAAATTTATTTCTAAATTATTTAACAAAGATCAACTAATATTTGACTGGTAAATTATTGTTTAATTCTCTTACTATCACATTTGCACTCGGATGATAATATGGTATTCCTAAGCGACGGGTAAGGCGTTCAACACCACACAGCTACTGAAGTAACAGGCCCCGTCTTCGTAGACTAAGATGATAAATTCCTATTTTGACAGGTCAGGCGATCAACACCACACAGCTACTTAAAGTAACAGGCCCCGTCTTCGTAGACTAATGAGCGAGTGCACATGATTGGAATCAACAATATTCTACTTGTCACATAAAAGCGATACTGATTCGCTAGAGCGAATTAAATTCCACATCTCAAAAACAATCCAATAAAGAAAAATCCCTGCTGATCTCACATACTCGCTAGTATGCAATAAGCTGACAAAAATCTAAGCTATCCGACTGCAGGTCTCGAGTTTCAACATACTCGATAAAAATCACCATGATCAAAAATACTATCACTTCAAGAAAAATAAAGATCAAAATCCTGCCTAATAAAATCAATAAATAGCGAGAAAGTCGGATTAAATGTGTCTGCCATCTCATATGGTAACACCATATTTTAGCAAACTCCTCAGGATGAAGTAAGAAAATAATCAAGCCATGTCGTAAAAAAAACATTCCTAAAGATATACGAGTGCGCCCAGTGTCATGTAAGAAAATCATATCAGCAATGTCATAGCTCTCACAATACCTTCATATTCCAGATGTTTAATAGAATTTATTCCCAAGATCGGCGATAATCCAATTGTACGCAACAGATTTCTCGAAAGATCGACGAAACCGTCGTATTTTCCACTGGAAATACATCATGATGTAGTCACTCTTCTCGATAGGAATCGAATCCGTCATTTTGCGCTGCCATCACGTCTCTTCATGCGCCTAGCCCCACATGGTAGAATGAAGGATATCCATCACGGATATTGTCCAATAATCCCCACAAAGTTCAGTTCGAATGGGCACCCCATTCTATTCTCGGGTGTGTTACGCCACTGTTCGATGTAAAATTGTCGACTGACATTCCCTAACAATGTTCTCATCCACTGTGGTTGAATTGCATTAACAGAAAAAACATATTTCAGAATGTAAGCGTGTTTTCTAGACACCCTGTATCCGTGTTCGACGTGGTAATTATTTCCGTAGTTGTTCATGAACTAAAGTCATTTTGTGAACACCTCACTACTGTATAATGTGCATGAAATCCATTGTCCCATTTTGCATAACGCAGCAATGTGTAAACTGCCCCATGGTCGCTTAAAATATGCGATGCTGAAACACATCATTTTTGTACGCCGTAATATCGGTGAAATAACTTCAAAGTCCATTTGGTTATCAGTTGAGAGCGTATGAACTGTAAATGCAATAAGTATCTGGACTGCTGAAAGTCTAAGTCCAAATATCATGAACGTGAAAATGTCGACTGCAATGTTCCACAACGTGACCACAAACTGTCACAAAATGTCGCCCAATACATGACATTTCCTGCTTCACTATCAGTGTGTAACACGAAGTTAATCACTAGCCTCCTTTTACCCATGTTGTATGCGACTATTCGTTGTGAATACTGCTGCAATGATGTTCGTTATTCCCAACGAAATGCTGCTTATTTCTGCTGTAGATTATGAGCTGGTAAATGCGTTGCTATTTGAAACACATGCTAACGCAACTCCACTGTTCAAAACTATGCTGTTCCCTATCACCGGCCGCCTTCGCCCTGCTCACAGCCATCGCGATACAATCTCCGGTCAGCCTGCTCGACTCTGCCGTGCTCCCAAAGTTACACAATGCTAACTTCAAGAAGTGAACCTGCCAGACACTGCACTGCACTGTATTGTATTGTATTGTATTGTATACTGTAATACTTTCGACTTGCTACTAGAGCAGAATGTAGTCGACTGATTCCCCGTTTCACTGTGCTGCGACAGCTCTCCTCGCTAAACACGTGACTCGCCACCCCTCAGCTGGTGTGAGGGTAGCCCCTACCTTTGTTCTCTGATGTCAGATATTTAGCCTCGGCCCATATCTTCTGTTATGAAGCCATAATACTCAAATAAGGAGTTATCCACCTTTTCCAATGTTAATATCATTAATATTCAATATAATTCCTTTCTCTTCTGAGGTTAAATAATACGTAATTTCCAATTAATCTCCATAAATATCCAGTACTTCTCCTGTGATTCCGTGCGTTTAAGGGGTAGTGACTTCTTCTCCCATAGTCTACTACGTCATGTTCCCTCATCGTCACTGGCTCGCCCTCAGCGCAATCTTTTCTTCTAAGCAACAAAACTCAACTACAGCTGGCGTAGCCGATAGCCTCGATTAAATATCGGGTACAATATGTCATGTGAGATCATTCTCATTAATTCTAGTGCATACTTGCATTTGCCAATTGCACTTCTTGTTAGAACATTTCATGGTTCACTTTAAAGTAATAGGCTTACTTGATCTTTCGTGGTCAACATTCATGCAGTTCACTTTTACCTGTGTCTGCCATTGCATTTTCTTCGGAAATATTTAGTTGCATCTTGGCGACTCCCCAAGCTTTTCTATTTCACAGGATACTGCAGGAATAGGCCCTTGTCAGCCATTAGCTCCCTTTATAGGCTATGTCTTTCTTTGTTACTTCTTCATTTCCCCTACTTTCTTTTCCGAGGTATGGCAGGATTTGCTCCCTGCCAGCCATCAGCTTTATTGGTAAGCTGCGTCAATAATTTTTCTCTTTCAAAACAAAAACAACTTAATCGAGTTGTACTTAAAGGCATTTACCTTGTCTTATGTTCAAAGACAGATGCAATTATTATTTTATTAAGGAAACAGTGTTATTTCAATTTTTGTTAACCTGTAAGATATGACAATGGTTTATTTTCTATATACTGTATATATATGTTAAAGCTACCTGCTCTCTCGCTGTTCTCTTTTCTTGTATTATGTTATCTAGCCCATGTTCCTTAACGCTCAAACTTTGTTCCATTTTGAATTCACTCAAAATGCGTCTGATATGGAGACCTTTAACAGGACGATCCGATGGCTACTGATAGTTCATTACACCAGAATTCTATTCTTCTCGGAACGAAACCCTGAAAGAACATTTTATTTTATTCAAGAAGAAGTAAAATTAAATCCATGGAATATAATTCAATCAAACATTTAATTCTATTCCGACCGGAGTGAAATTAAATTCATACAATGTACTGTAATTCTATTTCGGCCGGAGTGAAATTGAAATCATACAATTTATTTACAATTAAATCCATGCAATATAACTCTATTATTGCCGGAATGAACATTCAGTCCCATTCCGGCTGGAGTGAAATTAAACCAATAAACTTTAATTCCAACGAGCATTTAATTCTATTCCGGCAGGAGTAAAATCAACGAATGCACTGTAATTTGAACGAACATTTAATTCTATTTTGCTGTATTCAAATTAAATTCCTGCAAGATAATTCTATTCTTGTCGGAATTAAGCTCTAAACAAATATTTAGTTCCATTCCGGTCGGAGTGAAATTAAATCCATACAATTTAATTATATTACTCACCGGATGAAATTTTGTACGGACATTTAATTCTATTCCGACGCGAATAAAATAAATCCGTAGAATTTAATATGTAAATATGAAGCGAAAGTTAATTCATAGAATTAAGTTTAATTCCTCGCGGAATGGCACTCTCAATGAAGAGTTCGTCTTACTCAATCCAATGAATGATAATGATCGTATGACCTCCTTAGAAGGCGAGTGCAGGTCTTTCTAGTTGACGCCTGTGGGCGACCTGCGCGTCATAATGAGGATGAAGTGATGATGAAGATGCAGGGTTCGAGCGATGACGTTCTTTGAAATTCCCGTATAATTCCCGTATTTCCCGTACGGAAATCCACCAAATTCCCGTATATTTTAAAATCCTCTAAGACTAGAGTTCACATACCGAATGGCTGAAAAATGAATCTTAAAACGCGAATCAAGATTTTCTGGCGTAAGTTTAACTGCATTTTTGGAGACACTTCCGCAGCCCACGGGTGATGGCGAGATTTAGGCCTAATCCGTAGCATGAGCAAAGCGCGCGCGCGAATGAACTCTCTCGCAGATGGGATGAGATGCTACGAACACAAATAAAATACCGTTTACCTGGGGAGAGCTGCTATAAATGAATTTTACTGAGGAGGGTTGAGAGAGTAGAGAATAAGAGTGTCACATAATAAATGTTTTCGGGAAGTGACTGAATTGTATGGTACCGAAACCGTATAGAGCTTCCACGAGTTAAAATGGCACCGAAGCTTACGCATAGCGAACTTTCGGTCCGCGAACCTCCATTTGATTTTCATTGGCAGTGAATCGTTCGTTCGTGATTATCTTCTTTATTACTTCGGATTAAGGTTTTGTTTTTATGCGTTCAACTTATGAAATAAGAACTAGAGGGTCGGCCTTTCATGAATATTCCAAAGACAAGTGTCTCCTAAAAGAGTAATAAGTAAAACTTCGCATCAGAGACGACCTTAACAAACAGCTTGCCTAAAAAGTGTGCGATTTGCACATTTCAAACGGAAAGGGTCTAATATATCTTAGACTACAATAATTAAGTTGGTGCAAATTAAATATGTTATATGTGAGAATATTATTATAATTTGCTATCCGGTTGTTATATTAGTATATTATGCATTAACGTGGCCCGTTTAAATGCTAAATTGTGACGGATGCTACGAGTTATAGACTATTCGCCATACCGGTAGGCCTAAAATTTACTAACAACCAGTGGCGGCCGGGCTATCAGGACTCTCGGACGTAGCCCTTCCCAGAGAATGGAGGGAAAATATTGTTTTTATTCCATATCTTAAGTCAAAAATGTACTAGTAATGTTAAGAGAATTACTTTTCATTGTAGAAGTTTAACCATTCTCAGTAGGAAGGATTATGTTCGTTACTAACAAACTACGGTCAATGTTTCCGGTGAGCAGTTCGCGGGTTAATGTTTTCGGGTGCATGTATAGTTGGGACTCTCGACGTTCCGTCCGAAAATGACGTGAAGTTGCGCGAGTCAGCCACTAGGGAATCGTGCTCACAGCAACACCTCAAGAGCTTGCGGCTTAATGTGTGTGTGATCCGTTGGAGTGTACTTTTTGTTTTGTGTTTCGTTAGTGCTTGGTGTTGGTGTTTTGTGCAATTGTATTATAGTGCTGTTAATAAGTCTTATATACTAGTTGCGAGTGGTCGCGATGGCGGCTCAGAGCGATGGGACGTTAATGGGTCAACCCCCAGACAGTGAAGGGAACGTTGTCGTGGATGGTATTATACCTATGGAGGATATGTCAATAGTTCATGAGCAACCGATTATTTCAACCCCGGAGACAACGAAACCAATGATGGGATCCTCAACTGACCCAGTACGAACCCCGGCCACGGACTATCGTTATCCTAGTCATCATACTGGACCATATATTATTTTTGTGCAGGGGGAAGGGACTCAGGCGATCGGAAATTTACATCCGATGGCCTTGGGTCGGCTTCTCTATGAAAGAAAAATCCCGGGCATACGAGAACTTCAGAAAAAGGGACAAATACAATTCACAAATTAATGAGAAGCACATACTTTTTTGGAAAATCCTATACTACGTGAGAGGAATTTGATAGCTTTTATTCCCTCCTCTAATGTCCAACGGGTTGGACTTGTGCGAGGGGTTGACACTTCTCTTACGAATGAGGAACTACTCAAGTATATAGAGGCTCCTGTCCCCATTTTACAGGCACAGCGCTTCTTTAGAAACAAAACTGTTGATGGCCAAACGGAACGCATAGCTACGGGGACTGTGAAACTTTTTTTTGAGACTCAGAACTTACCACCTTATGTCAGCATTTTTAATGTTATGCTAGAAGTTAATTTGTATATTTTCTCGCCTCTACGATGCACCAAGTGTCAAAGATACGGACATGTGCAGTTACATTGCCGGGCTCGAGTCCCTCGCTGTGGCAATTGTGCCGCTGACCACCTCACCTCGGGATGTAAGGAAGTTTTATATAAATGTACCAATTGTGCAGAGAATCACCCGGCAGGTGCCATTCGTTGCGAAATTCATAAACAGCAAGTTGAAATTAAACGACGGATGTGTGTGGAAAATAAATCGTATAATGAGATCATGAAAAGTCAAATGGGTACAACATTCAATCCATTAACTTTACCCCAACAAATTTCCGCTGTTAAGTTCAGCTCCAAGTGTCAGGCAGGCTGAGCCAGCCCGAAAGCGCAAGTTTACGGAAATCGTTCATTCGGCTCCCAAAGTGGTACAACCTCTGGGATACGATAGGAGTGCTTATTGCCAGCTGTTTAACCAACCGAGATTGGAAAAGGCCCCACCGGTCTTCCCAGCCAAGACGTCGGAAACAAGTAATCTACACAGTCCCGGGCCTGGTTCAGGGTCGCCTGGATCGGAGCCAACAAAATTTATTTTGGCAGAGTTTACTAAACTTATGGAGTTGATAGGGCATAATGCGCAATGGGCGCATTGCGTTAAAAAATTGTTAGATAGGGTATTACCTTTGCTACCCCCGTTGGAAAAATCAACAAACCATGACAACCCGACCTTGAGTCACTAGTTTAACTTATTTTCTCTTTCCGTTTTTGAAGAGACGTGTGGTTCCTCCAATGGAATTGCAGGAGTATAGTCAACAAGAGGCATGAATTACTTAAATCAATCGATGACTTCCATCCGGATGTTATTTTTTTTACAAGAAACTTGGCTATCGCCCGAATATCGTTTTACGATCCCAATGTATAATGTTGTTCGAGAGGATGGTCCAGGTTATGGCGGTATAAGCACCCTTATTCGAAATGATATCCCTTTTTCAGTGATCCCCATTTATTACCTTCTACCACGTAGTTTTCATCAGTGTTTTCGGATCGGCAATACTATATTTAGTATTTTATATTGCCCTCCCGATGTTCAGGGATCGCAACGCCAAAGGTTGATTTATTTTAAATATATTGCATAATTTCCGAAACATATTGTTCTCGGGGATTTTAATGCCCACCATGGACTCTGGGGCAGTGAGCGTGTCAACCCTAAAGGTCGCCATATTGTGCATGCACTTCAAACTTATGCTTTGAATATTCTTAATGATGGGTCGCCTACGCGCATAACACCACCGGGACGTCCAAAGAGTGCGGTAGATTTGACTATTACAACAGCGGATATTGCCCATCAATTGGAATGGCGAACAATTGGGGACACTCATCAGAGCGATCATTTTCCGATTCTTATATATTATGCGAAACCGGGTGAGAAGCTTGAGCGTCCATGTCATTTTACCATCAAAAGGAATTTACGGCATTTCGACTATGATATTTTTCAACACTTAATAAATGATGGATTGGAGACTTCGCGAACACCTCCGTATCAACGGTATTATTCTTTATTACAGCTGATACAACGATTTCTTGATTGTTATCACCCCCAGCGCGCGATATCATCGTATTCGTTACAGCATCCGGGTGCGGTCCATTGGTGGGACGCTGAGTGTGCATTGCTTGTTCGTCGGAGAAAGGCATGTTTAAAAAGATATCGAGTTCATGGGACTGTTGATAATTATCTGCGTTACAAAAGTCGCACTGCCCAACTTCAGAAGACCTTTAATGAAAAAAGACGGATGGCATGGCAAACTTATATTAGTACATTCAATTCCCATACTTCTTTGAGCACCTTATGGTCATTGATAAAACAATTATCGAACACTCGTCGTACTCATCCTAGTACGGGACTCACGCAGACAGGTTTTCAAATGTTTTATCATTCCCTCACGCCTGATTCAGTTTCCGGACACGCATTTGTACCTCCTTATTTGATTTCGGATAAGTTTCAGGTTTTACAACAACCAATCACTCGACTGCGTTGCGTCACACTAAATCCACGAGTCCGGGTATGGATTACATTACTTATGGGATGGTGGCCCATTTCCCTGACCCAGCACTGACGATCTTGATTGCGCTTTACAATACGGTACTGACAACTGGTACGTATCCCGCCGAATGGAATAATTTTGAAATTCTGCCGATATTAAAACCAATGAAAGATGCCAGAGACCCCCTAAGCTATCGTGGCATCAATCTTGGTTCGTGTCTAAGAAAATTATTTCAAAAATGTTTATTATGTACATTGCAATGGTGTTTGGAGTACTATAATTTTTTTTTCGAGGTCACAATTTGCATTCCGTAAACGGCTAGGCACAATCGACGCTCTTACGATTTTTTTGACGGATATCTTATTAGTGAAAGCCCGCAAACAACACGGTTGCCGTATGTGTGGATATTCAGGGGGCCTATGATGCGGTGGACCTAGTCATATTACAACATCGACTAGGGGAGATGCGTTTCCCATTACCTTTCATATGTTTAATTCGGAATTTTTTACACCATCGTCGACTATTTCTACACACCCCAACTGGTGTACTTGATAACCGTCAGACTTCTCGTGGATTGCCTCAAGGTGATCTTTTAAGCGGTATTCTTTTTTCAATTTATACTCAGGCATTAGCATTGGCCATTCTTCCTTACGCACGAATCACTCAATTCGCCGATGATTTTCTTATTTATTGTTCGCGTGATACTATCCAGCTTTGTCGTCAGGATATATATGATGCATTGACTGCTGCTCATACATGGTTCCATAATCACGGGTTTGACACTTCGCCGAGAAAAAATTCTGCTATAATTATTACTCATCAAAGGCAGGTTGATCGCACTCCTATTTTATTTAGACAGGGAGCCATAGAGGTGGTTCGCAGCATCAAATTTTTGGGATTACATATTGATGACCAATTACTGTGGTCGCGCCAGGTTCAAACACTCACTGTTCAAATTGAAAAAAGACTACACGTTCTCCGAGCGCTAGCACGCCGGGGTTGGGGGGCAGATCCTCATTTATTACTTACGGTCTATAAGAATATTATTCGTTCCCAGATGGATTATGGTTGCTTTTTTTACGATATGATGGCGAGTAGTCGGTTGGTCACATTCGACAGGTTGCAGTATCGGGCTTTACGTATTATTTTGGGGGCGCTTCCGTCCAGTCCCACTTGTGCATTACTAGTTGAATCTGGGGAATTACCTTTACACTTACGATGGAGATTTTTGGCCAGTAAGTACCTGGTTTCTAAAATGTCATTGTCGGCGTCACCTATTATCAGTAACGTACAGCTGCTTGAGGAGTATTATGCGCAAAAACGCTTCGCACGTCCGCGTAAGCCGGCTCTGGTATTGGCATATAAAATCTTGCAACCATTTCGGTCAGATCTACTACAAACGCTCAATCCTTTACCATATACGGTTTCATATAGGTTCCTACACTCCCAGCCAAATATATTGCACACTTCCTTACCGGCGCTATTCCGGATGTATCAGCGTTTTCGGCAAGTAATTTCGCGATGTTTTCGGGATATTGTCAATTGCTATTCCCGTTATACTATGTTTCATTCAGATGGCTCAAGAATGTTGTCACCAGATGGAGCTTTTTATGCTCCGGATCGACAGATTATACGCACATATAGTTTGCCAAAATATATAACGATTTTTACAGCTGAAGTATTTGCCATTCGTCAAACCTGTCAGTATATACGTACACACAGAGTTTTCCCGGCAATGATTTTCACGGATTCAATGAGTGTCATCCAGGCTTTATCGAATCCGAGTAGCTCTGATAATTGGTATGTGTATCAAGTTGCGCAAATGTTGTATGATTTTCAGACCATGGCACAGGAGGTAGTCCTTACTTGGATCCCGGGCACTCGGGTATCCAATGAAACGAGGATGTTAACCGCATGGCAAAGTGGGCAGCTCAGGGATATGGAGTAGTTTATAATATCGCTGTACCTTTTACGGACTTTCTGCCTGCTATTTATTCCCAGCTCCTCAATGAATGGCAAACTGAATGGTCGAATAACGCGCCAATTAAGGCTCGTAATCATTTTCTGGTACAACCCACTGTACGAACAACACCGTGGCTCCGGATAGGCAGATATACGAGACGGCACATTACTATAATACGTTTGCGTTTTCAGCATGCTCTGACGCCGGTGTATATGGCACGCATGAACCTTTGCGAGGATGCTAGATGTGTGTGTGGCCGAATGAGGGGTACACTTAACCATCTTATGTTTCAGTGTGACGTTTTCAATGAACCGCGGATAGTGATGCTCAGAAAGATAAGATCTTTAGGTTATCGTTGCCCTTATATATGACCACTCTTTTGCAAAATCCTGTAATTCCATTGGTCGAGGCCATAATGGAGTATTTGGACAATTTCCCTTTTACATTATAATTTCTGGTCCCCTCTTTCGTTTGCTGTATTTTTCTAGGTTTTACGATTTGACACGAAGTATGTGTGTGTTGATTTTTCCTTAACCCTTCTTAGTGTATCGTGCATACCGTTGTGCAACAGCCCCTATGGATAGATTATGCAGGCGAATGGTTTAGGTTAGCAAATTTCTGTATGTGTGTACAAACATTACGTGTGACGGGTATGTGCTACTGGGGTGCAATCTGTACAGAAGCTATTTGGCGAAGAGGCAACTGTGTCCAGCAATCCTACCATAACAACAACGCTAGGGAATCACTCTGATGGGCGGCAGTGTGTGAGGTGAAGAGTGCGGGGGACACTGTTTCCTTGGACTCAGCCCGGCAGAGTCCAAACTTGCGCATGCGCTATCAAACTCCCCATGCTCCCATGCACTAAGAATATTATGATAATGCTCTCGTCTGTTATTTGAAGACATAACATTCATGCACTTGTCTGTTATTTGAAAAAGTTTTTTAATATAATGCAACATTTTAAACGAGGACTATTTCGTTGTTACAAAGGTGAAGTAACATGGGGTTTAGAATTGCATCCCGCGTTACTGAAGTGTTGGTATAGTCCGGGACAGCTTAATTAAGTTACCAGATCAAAACAGGGTAGGCAACATTAACAGCCGTCCCCTATGCCTACGTAAATGTTGGTTTATGCTTGCATTTCTTGAAGTTGTTTTCAGGTACGAGCACATTGTCGCCAACCCTGCTTAAAATCTCGCCATCTCCAAAGACCATAATACCAGTAAAATTTCTTAACACACAGTTGCCGACATTTCTCTCTCAGAATTCATTTTCCGCACATTCTCCCAACATAATAATTACGAATTTTACTAGTGCCTATTATCTGAATAATTTCACAGTTTTCTTTGGAATTTCAAGTCTAATGAAGTTAAAACAAGTTGTACAAGGTAAGTACTACTAATATACATCGATTAAAACAGTTTTTACAGTACGGCTGAAAATCAGTATAGAGAAAAGCAAGACCATGGTGATGACAAGAGGGAAAAGACAAGGAAAGGGCACTGTGAAAATTGGAAGTCAGAGTTTGGAAATTGTGGACACGTTCAAATACCTAGGAAGTGAATTGATGCCAGGCGCGGATCTAGAGTTTGGTTTTGGGGGGGAGGGGGGGGGGGGTCAGAGATTCGATCTAGAGTTTGGCTTTGTGGGGGAGGGTCAGAGAATCGAAATTGTTAAGAAAAATGGTATCACTAAAAACGCAATCACAAAATAACCAAACGTACAAAACCAGACCATTTTTTTTTTTGCAAGCTTCATGGATAGAAATTTGATGCGTTTAGCGCACCAAAAATATTCGTACAAATTGCAACGGCGTGTTTTGCGACTCTTACATCGAGCTTCGAGAAAAGTATCAAGGTACGTTACAGTTTCGGCAAGTCGAGTTGGTACCGACAAAGGGAGAAAGTCACAGCTTAAATTGCCAAACAAGCTTGCAGTTTGGACGTCGGCAAAAATTTTTGGTGCGAAAAAGCCCCAGTTTCCTATCCGTGCATTCCTGCACATTCATCGTGACATCACTATAAACATCGATTCGGTAATCACAAGGTTTGCTAAACAAAATAGACGAGTTGATTTTGTTGTATAACTAATAGTTTTTATACAAGAGGTTTGAAGTTGTAAATATGTAGACTACAGTTGTAACAGAACATAATAATTCCAATAAAGATAATTCAGTATTGAATAAAATGAAACAAAACTGTTTTTCAGTTAAAATTCGTTAAGTTTTATTTGTCTGGTAATTGTGTTTTTGTTTTCTGAGTTTGCAAAAAAATTTGGTCTCCGTTTGGGGGGGGGGGTCATGACCCCCGTGACCCCCCCCCCCCCCCTTGAATCCGCGCCTGATTGATGCAAACTGGTAGGTTGGACATGGAGATTGGCAGGAGGGTACAGCAGAGCAATGCATTATATCAATGTGTAAGAAAACTTGTTTGGGATAAGGAAGTACCAAGGAAAAGCAAGGAGGTAATGTATAAAGTGTACTATGTACCCATATTAACTTATGCAGCTGAGACTTGGACCCTGACAAGCAGGCAACAGAGTAGAATCCAAGCCAGTGAAATGAAATTCCTAAGAAGTTTGATAGGAAAGACAAGGAAAGACAGAGTGAGGAATGAAGATGTTAGGAAGGAAGTTGGGATGGGAAAACTAAATGAGAGAATTCAGAAGAATAAACTAAGGTGGTTTGGACATGTAAAGAGGATGGAGGAAAATAGAATACCAAGACAGATGCTGGAGGCAAAGTGCAAGGGTAAGAGAGCAAGATGAAGACCTAGAACAAGGTGGATTGATTCAGTGAAGAACAGCGTAAGAAAACGAAATCTGGACTGGGACAAGATCGTGGAAGAAGAATGGTGGAAGGAAAGAGGAAAGTGGAGAAGTGCCATAAATACCCCGACCCGGCAGGAGCTGGATAAGGGGAAATGATGATGATGATTATGATGATGACATTTCTTAGGGTGGTTTATTACCACCAATTACCCAATCTTTGATGGCGGGAAGCGCACTGTAAGCATATAAGAATTATTAGTGTTGCCCCTCGCTTATTGTTGTTCTAGGAATAACTACTGGCATTTGTTGAACACTAGCAGTGGGCCTCTATTCTCTTCACTGACGAGAGTCGCTTTAATCTTAGATCTCCTGATGGAAGGGAAATAATGTGGAAAAGGTGCGGGGAGAGGTACAGCCCTGTTGCTTTCTCCTCCAGGACTCCATTTGGAGGTGGCTCGGTTATGGTGTGGGGTAGGATCAACGTTATGGCCCGCACTGAGTTGGTGTGCATCGATCACGGGACACTCAATTCCCAAAGGTACATCGAAGAGATCCTGATAAACCATGTGATGAGTACAGTTTGCTGCATGGGCTACTGCAGAAGGTGATCTCGAACTGCACAACACATGGTTCAGTGATGAGGCACACGTTTATCTCAACGGTGCTGTGAACAAACAGAATGTCCGGTTTTGGGCGAAAGAGTGAAAGTGTGTGAGTGGGCTGCAATTTCCAGTCATGGAATTATCGGGCCAATCTTTATCAATGACACAGTCAACAGTGCGCGTAACCTGGACATGTTGCAAAACAGTTTCCTTCCACGACTCTTTGCAACACGACTACCAATAGAGACACGGTGGTTCATGCAAGATGGAGCTCGTCCGCATGCAGCAAATGTTGTTCTGGACTCCCTGCATGAACATTTCTGGCTCCGGGTGATGTCCCATCGATATCCCGAATGTTTTCAGAGCGGCTCAATCTGGCCACCACATACCCTCAATATTAATCCCTGTGACTTCTTCCTGTGGGGATATTTGAAGGAGACAATCTACTGCCAGAAACTAGAAAATGTACTGCAATTGCAAGTGGCCATTGTGACTTTCTTCCGAGGGTCGAGTGAGGACATTGTGTCGTAGAGTGGTCACAAACATGCAGGTTCGTCTCGAAGCTGCTGTACGCCGAGAAGGTGGGCATATTGAACATGTCCTGCATACTGACAAATCATGCATATTTCAGTGAATGTTGTAACGGCATTATTTATTAAATATGTTGTATATTAAATATTCTATGAACAATTTCCAGTGTATGACATTTCGTGCGCCACCCTGTATTTATTTCTGCCAGCCAGTTCGAACACTGTTAATAATGATTACATGATTAATTTATTAACTGTTGTTTTCTTTGCATACATTAATTAGGCGCCATCATTATTTAAAAAAACATGCGGGATTTGAACGAGAACGCGCATTGTAATCTATGAATTTAGATACATGAAATAATTAAGTAATTTGGTTTATTAAATACCCTATGTTAATTTGTTCCGAAGCGCAGCTATTTCCTTAATTCCCATGAATTTATGTTAATCTATTTATTTCTGCTCCCATGCATTGATATTGATAAGAACGACGTGGATTGGCTATCATTTTTGGCTGTCACCCCTGAGATTCGGGTTCGATTCCTGGTTCTGCCAAGAAATTTAATTCTGGTCTGAGGGTTGGAATGGAATTCACTCAGCCTCGTGAGGTAGAACTGAAAGGAGACGAGTTAGTCTCCCACCTCAGCCATCCCAGAAGTGGTTTTCCGTGGTTTCCCACATCTACTGCAGCCAAATGGTACCTACTTAACGACACGGCTGCCTCCTTCCCAATCGTCATCTCAATTACAAATACACACACCAATACAGCCATCACAATAACAAGGTCATCAGACAAATTCCAGACACACCCAAGTACACGGGGTTACATGTCGCAGAGCATCTAAATAAAATCATCATCAACAACTACAAAGCATTGATATTCCTCCAGCATAGTGTATGGTATGATTTCATGATTTTCTGTAAGAAGAGAAGTTTCTCTGAAATAAGGCAGTTCAAAAAGAGTCACCTTTTTTCTTTTGTGTGGTGACGTGTTCATGAATTACCTGTATTGCCGAAGTATGATGATATACCGTCCCACTTCACATTTTGGTAACACCCCAAATCCTCAACTGGCCTTGTAAAGGTCCAAACGTCACTGTCTGGATATAATGACTGGAGTATGGTATTCATAGCCACTGCAGCAAGCTTCCTTGTCTGAATCAACAGCATATTCAGTGGCGTAACTACGGACGTGATTAGGGGGATCAAATCCTCCCAGAGAAAATTATTTAAAAAATATGAAATTCGTTGAGTCTTAATTTGGAATAAAACCAATCTTTTGATTGATAACAAATGATTGGATTATGCAAGTTTCATCATCATCATCATCATCATCATCATCATCATCATCATCATCATCATCATCATTTCCCCTTATCCAGCTCCTGCCGGGTCGGGGTATTTATGGCACTTCTCCACTTTCCTCTTTCCTTCCACCATTCTTCTTCCACGATCTTGTCCCAGTCCAGATTTCGTTTTCTTACGCTGTTCTTCACTGAATCAATCCACCTTGTTCTAGGTCTTCCTCTTGCTCTCTTACCCTTGCACTTTGCCTCCAGCATCTGTCTTGGTATTCTATTTTCCTCCATCCTCTTTATATGTCCAAACCACCTTAGTTTATTCTTCTCAATTCTCTCATTTAATTTTCCCATCCCAACTTCCTTCCTAACATCTTCATTCCTCACTCTGTCTTTCCTTGTCTTTCCTATCATACTTCTTAGGAATTTCATTTCACTGGCTTGGATTCTACTCTCTTGCCTGCTTGTCAGTTTACACCTACTATTTGAGAACTTGTTTACTCGTGTAAATTATTTGAGTTACCGTACCTAAACTTACCTCTTGCTGAATGTGCAAACCTTGCTGTTCCGACCTTTAAAACAACAATAACTAGTAACTCAGTTAGTCAGAGGGGAGTCAGTGTCATGGACGCGGCACATTCTGTCCTCATCACTTTTAAAAATACATCACTTGCCAGTCGCCATTCTCTTTGCATCCGCGCGTGAGTGATAGTGGTATAGTGTTATTTTGTAAAGTGAATTAAAGTTGTATTACTGTGTTAAGTTACTTCTTGGAAACTGTGGTTCATTAATTTTTAAACTACTGTATGTCAAGATAAAGAAAGGATAGGGTGATTTCGCAAAGAATGTTCGGAAATTGAACTTTATATTTAAATACCAAATTGTTTTACGGTGCCGTATGTTAAGTTTGGTGTCTATATAGTCAGTAATCTACTAATTGATGGCATAAAAGTGAAACTTTTAAATCAATGGCTTGCAGGAGAGCGAAAGAAACCTAACGTTAACAATAAGCTATTCTACCTATTGTTACGGCTGTGAGTTTGTTTCATCGCTCGCCGCATGAGTCACAACTGCCCCAGGACTGGGCTGCTCTGCCTCAGTGTATTGCGTGCGCCTTATGCAACAGGTCTACTAGGACAAAGGGATGGTCCAGAATATTCGTGACCGAGCCAGTGATGGAATCCTCGAGAATCCGTGGACCCTGGATGGGTCTAGAAGCATTTATTGAGTCACCGGCCTGCTATATAAGAGCGACCTGTCAAGCAGCTTGTTTTGTGTGTGTTTTACCAGCTAGTGCGAGCGTTTATCCTGAGCGGCAGAAGTGTGGTGACTTGCGAAACCCCTAGTGAAGCCGTTTCTCTTGACAGCGAGGAAGTGAGAAGCATACAGGGGACTGCCTGTGTTTTGAGTGAGTGTGATTTCACTAAGCATCAGAGATACTGTGGTGAAGTGTCGCGCGAGTTACGAAACCCAGTGACATTGTTCCCAGCTCGTGAAGAGCGAAGCAGCGTGTAGCAGGTTTTCGTAAGTAACTGTAAATTGTGTACATAGGGGAGAGTTGCATGTAGTTCTGTCAAGGCCACCAGACTCATTAGCGAGAAGATTAACTGTTGACAAGTGAAAGAGAGCAAGAGCTCTCCATAAGCAAGAGACTTGAGGAAACTGGAGTAAGGTTCCTAATTGCTTGTATTTGCTGATGAGTAGTGTATCTTTCTGGCAAGCAATAAAGCTAATTTTTCTTTAAAGGAACAATCTGTGTTGTGCTTCAATCCACCGTAATCCAGTTAACAAAAATGTCACTAGGGGGGTGGCACGTAACACTATTATAATTTATATAACTATGATACAGTAGATACTACATATTTACATTCACAACTTCCAATGAACCAAGTCATCGTATAGCCCAAGTTTCCTATATTATAGGTACTGAAATGTTTCTTGCTTAGGCTATACATTTTTTTAAAATTTCGAGCTTTAGTACATCGATAGGGTAAGCCTCCGTGGCTTAGGCGGCAGCACGCCGGCCTCTCACCGCTGGGTCCGTGGTTCAAATCCCGGTCACTCCATGTGAGATCTGTGCTGGACAAAACGGAGGCAGACAGGTTTTTCTCCGGGTACTCCGGTTTTCCCTGTCAACATTTCACTCCAGCAACACTCTCCACTATCATTTCATTTCATCTGTCATTCATTTAATCATTGCCCCAGAGGAGTGCGTCAGGCCTCGGCAGCCGGCACAGTTCATATCCTCGCCGCTAGATGGGGGCTTCATTCATTCCATTCCTGACCCGGTCGGAGACTGGAAGCAGGCTGTGGATTTTCATTTCAGTACATCGATAGGGGCAAAAATTCTAGAACTTATCAAATGCTATCGAAATAAAACACGAAAAAAGTGTAGATTCCAAGTAACTTATATAACTTTTGGCACCGTATATTTGCTTTTATTGGTTATGTCTCGTGTAATTTTGACTCCTGTCATCCCCCTCCAGAAGCAAATCCTAGTTACACCACCGAGTATATTCGAAGAAAAGGAAAAATACTCGTAGTGTCGGTATTACTTTACAGTATTAATTTTCGTCGTCCGCCTGTGGGATATTATCAAGGTTTGAATTAGTGAGGAATGTAATAATCGGAAAGTACAACAATGGGTTCCAACTTAAGCTCCCTGGAATTCACATTTTGCATTTTCTATATTTTACATTACGCTATCGGTCGTCTTATTTTATTTTTACCGTCAACTTGAGCCTCTATGGACTGAGTGTTAACAACCACTCTCATTTCAGTGTCTGTCTTGTTCGTCTGCCGGCTTTGACATCTTGCCAGTATCTCTTGAGCCCATCTATCAACTTATTCTTCCACTCCTCTGTTAAAGGGCCTCTCCGTCTTCAAGGGAAATGCTTCCACCATAAAACCCTGATAGCTTTTCACCATCCTTCTTAAACTATTCCTATCTTTGATTCTATCCTCGGACGTCATTATTTAAAAGTAATTATTGATTTTCTATACAATAAAACGGCTGAAATATACAGCCATATGATCGGATGTCAAAAAGCATTCGGTAAAACTCAACCCGAAGCGTTTAAACTTGCTCTTCCTTCTTATGTGATTTTTTTAGAGAAATGTATGGGTTAGGTAAGTACTGAGACCGCCCCTCCGGCCCAAAACGCACCAGCCGCCACTGCTAACAACGCATCGTTTCTTCTTTAGTATCTATTTAATCGTTATAATTATAATAGCCTATCTATTAACACTTATTTAACCAATAATCATTTTATAATTCTATACGCATTCCAGGTATTGCAAGAAAGCGATATTTGATAGCACATGCGGTTCCACCTTAAAATCCAACCGTGCCCAGTTTTCAGTACCTATGAAAAATATTACCGTAAGTTAATAAATCAAACTACTGGCGACAATATTTTTTTTGAAATGCTCATTTACATCATCACCCTAGTCTACGTTAAGTACCATACGGTAATCACTGAAAGGGTAGGGGGGATATGACCTCAATTTCACAAACAAACGAACCGCATTTTGCATGAATTATGGAACCAGAATCCTAATGGAGGTATAGATTGTCTGCATTTAGAAATACTAGTGGATCCATGCGAGAAATCTCGCATGTTCATAAGTCATACTTTCCCCAATAGATTTATAATGAGTGACTTAAGGAGAAAGGTTGTTATGTTTTCATTTCATCCAAATGATTATAGAACACTGTTAACATTTCAGTTAGAATTCCAAGTTCTACGTTCTCTAACTTAAAGGCAATCACTGAAAATTGTATCATCATAACACACACCAGTTATTCAATATTTTTGAAAGCATCTTGGTCAAGATATCCTCCTTTAACTTCTTTGCTGAGGAGCGGCCTTCTCCCTTATCAGGACAGCCCTCGTTGGAAAACTTCTTCACGCCCCGCTTACAGTGAGGCTTCCTCGTTCGTAAGTGCAACGATCAGCGCTAAATTCCTTTGCACGTTACCTACAGGGGTGCTTTCACTTTCCCGAGTGGAGCGTCAGCACGAGAGCGTGCTGTGGCTGGTTTCTTTGATATTTATGAAATTAAAATGCAATTCGTCATTGTTGATTCCATTTCTGTGCTGAGTCCATTGATTAAGAGCTCAGCCGTAACACTCACCGGTTAGTCGATACATTTCAGTCAGAATTGCAAGTTGTACGTTCCCTAACTTAAGAAGGCAATCACTGAAAATTGGATCATCATAACACTCGTCGGTTATTCGATATTTATGAAATTATACGATTTGAGTACCCAATCCATTGATTTAGTAATTATGGAAACCATGGGAAATGATAGAAGAAAAACCTGTAAAAGAATTAATGTTTAAGAGTTTTAAGGTTTTAGACGCCGTAACACACACCGGTTATACGATTTAGAGTACTCAATCCATTTATTTACTGTTTCTGAAAACCATGCGAAATGATCGATATTTATGAAATTAGAAAGCAGAAGAAAAGCCTGTAAAATAATAAACGTTTAATACTTTTAAGGGTTTAGACGACAACTCACAATTGCAGCATGTTAGAGCATCAGTATTTGCAAAACGCACACTTCTTTACAAAAATTGATATTTATGAAATTCGAATGAAATTCTTCACTGCTAATTTATGAGGCCTATATGATGATGATAGTTTTAAGGTCTTAGATGACAACTCTAGGATGATACAGCAACAGTATTTGCAAAAAGGACACTTCTTACAAAAATCGATATTTATGGAGTTAGAATGCAGAAGAAAAACCTGTACCCAATCCATTGATTTACTGATTCTGAAAATCAGATAGAAGAAAAACTGTTAGAGAATTAACGTTCAATGTTTTAAGGTATTAGACGACAACTCAGAATTGCAGCATGTTAGAGCAACAGTACTTGCAAAAAGCACAATTCTTACAAAAATCGATATTTATGGAATTAGAATGCAAATGAAAATCCTGTATTGCGGCATATTAACAAACCTGGAATATAATAAATCCATTGTTTAGACGGATGAGCTTAAATCATGTTTGTGCTGAGTCTATTGATTGAAAGCTTAGCAGTAACACACGCCAGTTATACGATTTGAGTACGGTACCCAATCCATTGATTTAGCCTACTGATTCTGAAAACTTACACATTTCTTTGATTTACTGTTTCTGAAATCGATGCAAAATGATAAAGGAAAGACCTCCGAATGTTAAAATGAAATAAAAAAAGGCGTCACAGTGGCCAAAATGTGAAGTGGACACCAATTATGGAGCGTATCTTCCTGCAGCAACAGTAACTGCAAATCGCACACTTCGTACAGTTTTTTTTTAAGTATTTTTTTAAAGAAATTATAGATATTTATGAGATTAGAGTGCAATGAGTCACTGGTAATGTATATTCTCTTTCATTTGAATGCTCATTTTTGACGATCGGTCTCTTGTGAGCGCCGCAGCAGGGATGCGTACTACTGAAATAATATATATGATGTTAGTCAATAATTTAACACAAAATGCCAGAAAACTAAATATAAAAAGCTGCGTGCCAACTACGGTGTAAAGTTGCTCCTTAAAAAAAAAAAAAAAAAAAAAAAATACACCTCGCCAAGATTATACGATGTGCATACAGTTAAATAAAATCATCCAATTGGAGAAACACTTTCTTTGTCACGAACTTATAAGCAATTTAAACATAAACTGATGTAATTTACGGAAAAATGTGCAACATTTAGAGACTAAGAGTGTTGCATGTGGCACAACGTTAGCTGACATTTCGCATCATTAATACATACGGAATGAACACATGCAGAGCTTTCTCACTGCACACAGCTGAAGATCATATCATTCTTGGTGCATTTTACGTTCTCTTAACAACAATAATTTGCTTAGTCACATGCATGGAAAATTGTAGTACACAGTTCCAATTGCATCCATTACCTGACTACTAAACCAGAAGCTGGTAATGCATAACCATACGCCGGTGGCGCATCCTATGGCAAATGAAAGATCGAAAGAAAATGTAAGCCCTATAGGAGCCCAGAACAAGGCGATACAATTTTCTACTGAAAATAGTCAAAATACCCTTTGTAATAATGAATAATAATTTTGGGGGTCATGTAGTAATATATGTTACCCACCCACTATCCCTTTTTAGATCACGTCTTTTATAGTAAAATTGGAGGTGTGTCCGCTATTACACGCGTAAATTATGGGACAAATACAGTATTGCTAACCCAGCGCATTCGGTACTAACAGCTCTCCTGTCACTTTGCCCCGCTTTTCCTCTCCGCAACCCACGGTCGCCACATAACAAAACCCTACGTCCAACCGCAACACGGCAAGAATTCTGAGCATGCTTCTCACCTACACCCTATATTTCGAAGAAAATAACATGAAGGATATGTCGGGAGCTTGGAACAGCTGAGCTGTGTTGCTAAGTTTTTCAACTGATTCGAATAATACACAGCGCTACACTTCAGACATTTTTTCTGTACAATTATACGTAATATATTTTTTAAAAAGTAGAGAAGGTTGTCCATGGTGTGGACGTAGTTACAGATACTCAACATCTCTGTTGTTATGGATCATGGTCATTTGCTGTGCAATATTGTCCAAAGTCCCAACTCGCAAATGATGAAGAGATCACTGTGTGTACTAAGTCAGTTTTTACAAGTTTAAACCATCCTCTCCAGCTACAAATGTAGACAGTGGTGTTCTGGAGTTGATTTGATCTCCAAACTACGTACAAAAACTGACGTTACGGTACTAACATGTTGGTTTGCGACATTGCGAAGAAGACTGGAATATTCATTGACTCAAGACCTCCTCTTCTTGTTTGCAATGGCCTGGACTGGAGAAAATCTGGGATAAAGACTTAAGATCAATAGAGAAAATAAAAGCGAGATTTCCGAAGGCAACCCTCGGAATCTCAAAATACGTGCCCTCCCAACTTGCAAATGCTCTAGCCAGAGAATCTTTCCTTCTGGAAAACCTAAGATTGAAAATGGTCCTTCCATCAACTCCACAATGGGTCCACGTTATGGCAGAGAGGAATGAAAATCAAGAAGACATATGGCCTGAGTTCTATAGCACGGAAGCAATGATCGACAGAGGATGGAATAAACCGAATCAAGAACTAAGACACCTGCTAACAAGCTTAGCTGTCCACGGCTACCATCACTAGATTTGCAGGAAGACACAATATCACACCCCTGATGATGACTGTTTGCACACTATATGATGAGTTTTGTGACAGGTACCATATACTTGCATGCCAAGAGCGACTGAAATCCTTAAAGGAATACAGTCATTCAAATTGACACCTTCTACACACATTATGTATGTACTACTATGCATGTTTATGCGCATTTCCTTTAAAAATGGCAGATATCAAAACGAGCTGTTCCGTTGGGAATCTTCAGTCTATCCATTGATGTTGGCATTCAACAGTCTGTTATTGTGTGGCATAATTGGCGAAGCAACTTTCTTGTCAGAGGTGGTTTTGTACTGTATCCTCCTCTTCAGAGAATCATAGCTTGAGCAGTCAATACAAAGTTGACCACAGAGATGAAATGCCTGCACAAGGAGATGATTGGCTAGTTTATTTGTTTATTTATTTATTTATTTATCGTATGATCATCATCCTCATCATCATCATCATCATCATGAACCGGCTCCAGTTTCCCGGGTGCGGTGAATGAGCGCTCTCCATTTGGTTCTTTCCAAGAATGTTTCTTCCTCCATGATCTGCTGCACATCCAGACCTCTCCCTGCAAGATCATTTCTAACCTGGTCGATCCATCTCTTCCTCGGTCGACCTCTTGGTCTCTTGCCTTTTAGTTCTTTCTCAAACAACACTCGAGCTGTTCTTCGTGTGTCCATTCTCTTGAGATGACTGAACCATTTCAGCCTGGCTTCAACACAGATCTCATTAAGAGATTGTTCTACTTGAACAAGATGGCGTATCCCATCATTTTTTATTTTGTCCCTCCTTGTCTTTTTCTTAAAAACTTCATCTCCACCGCCTGTAGTTTATTGGTATTTCTCTTGGATTGGGTACAGGTTTCTAAGCTATATGTAGTAACAGGTACAAAGAAGCTCTTGTAGAGTATTAGTTTTGATCTTAAAGGAACTTGCTTATCCCAAAGAAGCCCTCTCATGAGATGATAAAATGTTGCTCCATGTTGAACTCTACTAGTTATTTCTGCAGATGGTTGGTTATCTGTGGACACTACACTGCCAAGGTAACAGAACTGATGTACTTGTTCTAATTTTGTACCATTGAGAGTGATGTTAGTACAGATGTTTTGTCGACTAACGGGCATCACAACCGTTTTGGACTTGCTTATATTCAGACCAAATTGCTTGAATACAGCATTCCAATCATTCAGCTTCTGTTGTACTTTAGCCTCATTTTCACCCCATATTACATCATCATCTGCAAACGCTAAAGCTTTAAATTCAGAGGTCTTATTGAGTCTCTTAACTCTTTTCATTATTTCATCCATTACAGTAATGAATAAAAGTGGTGATAGAGCGCTGCTTTGCTGTACACCCTGCTTAGTGTCGAACCACTCTAAATAGCCATCACCTATTTGGATACAACTCTGGCAGTGTTCATATAGCATCTTCACTTTATTAAAGCGCATGGTATTGATCTATTTTGAAGGCATTCCCCAGATTGTGTTTCTCCGTACACTGTCGTAAGCCTTCTTAATATCCAGAAAAATGAATGATGCTAACACAATAAAAAAAAACGAAGACGTGAATACAGTGTCACAAACATCCGAACAATATGACAAGACATATGACTATTAAATTTGAAAATATCATAAATCAACAACCAGTCTATTTAACCAATGTACTGCTTCTGGAGTAGCACAATTTAAATCCTCCAGATGCTATGTGTTCCAATGTCTGCTGAATGACATCACAGTCACCGTATGGCGAATCTTTCCAACCCCAAGTATGTAGTACAGAAGCACTTCTTCCCACACCACATCTATTACGATTGAGTCTACTCCAGGTAAGTCTCGGCAAGTTAAAACCAGCGAGCTTTGTAGTTGAATTCCCAACTTGTACGATGCCTCGAGGAGGAGCTCTTGTCCACTCAGTCTGTCAGCTAGTATTGCCTTTGAAATTGCCGTTAGTTCTAAGGCTGTTTTCCATGCAGGTTTGCGGGATTTCAATCTAGAAGGGACCAACTGTTGAACATCCTCATGGATTTAAACACAAATAGTGCTAAATGTTCCGGCATAACTCAACAAGATGACAGTGTTTCGCCCCGGTGTGCTATTGGGCTCTTCAGTTGGTTAAAGCACACCTCACCAAGACACTGTCTAGTGCACACTGGGAAGGCCATTGCAAGACGTATTTGATACATGTGTATCCGCGTCACGAGCAAGCCAGTGCACTAGGGGAGTCGAAACTCCATTCCAAAGCAATTATAACCTTACCTTGGCATTGAATATACAATTTTCATAAGAAAATATGCATAATATTGTATATTCAATGCCAAGGTAAGGTTCTAATTGCTTTGGAATGGAGTTTCAACTCCCCTAGTGCACTGGCTTGCTCGTGACGCGGATACACATGTATCAAATACGTCTTGCAATGGCCTTCCCAGTGTGCACTAGACAGTGTCTGGGTGAGGTGTGCTTTAACCAACTGAAGAGCCCAATTGCACACCGGGGCGAAACACTGTCATTTTGTTGAGTTATGCCGGAACATTTAGCACAATTTGTGTATAAAAAAAAAAGATCCTGAGTCGACGCCGAGCACATTCAAACAGAGAAATACGATATTTTTAGATGAATAAATAAATTACACACCGAAGCTATGATACCTTTATCATCGTTATTCAGTTCAATAAATACGACAAAGAGGGCAAACACTCTACAGCCAATGAATATAAAAATACTCACCATGCAATGATTATCCTTTAACATGAAACAAGAGTCTGAGTGGAGGTCGTTCACAGCTTACTACAGTTAGTTGACAGATAACACCATGCACACTCACTGAATCGCGACTCTCTACGGTTAATATTAGCTTTCCTGATAATACGAAAGTAAAGTTAAGGTAAAGACATATTTAGCACTGAGCACTCAAACAAGACCCTCTGTGGCGATATTATTGCCGTGGTTTTATACTGTCCAGTTGTAGGCTATTGAATGGCGGACGGTATTTTGAACACTATGACGGGAAACAATAGCCTGTGCTCTATTATCGATTGATGCAAGCGAACCGACACCAATAAATAAATTATCCCCAGTCACTTGGCAAGGGTTTCTTTGACACTCTCCATCCCTTCACTGTCCCTATCATCATCACCACCACCACCACCATCATTGTCATCGTCAGAGCTTGATGAATTACCAAGGTTAATAATCATTTCATCCACCGCGATATCCAGACCGCCTTCAGTATATCCTTCTGTACATGCTGTACGGGATGTGTCCAGTCCTCGGGTCGAACTTCGGCGAAGTAAAAGTAACGAAACAATGACAATGAAAGGAAATCCGACATAGGCAGTGCTTAACAAAAGACTGAAACAATGCCTGCCCATACGAGAAGAATTTTGTCACTTGTGTGGTGTATTTTGTAGCCACATGTTGGTTACGGGTGTTTGATAGTAAAATGTTGAGAGCTGTGAGATATTGTTTGTAGTTTTTGAAATTTATGCATGTGTGACGCATTTGCATCGAGTGTTTCCACGGACTTGAAAATAATTTGGTATGTGCATCTCCCCTGCGAAAGAAGACCATGGAAAGGCTAAAAACAGTAAAATTCAGATTTATTTTATCAAAGTAGATAATAGAAAATAAAATAATGCAAAACGAAATTAAATAAGTCACTTTGACAAATACAAGATTGTTACTAGGAACTTCAGTTATACACAGCACAAAATTAAGTTCTTTGGACAGTATTATTATTTTATTTTTTTCCAATTCCTGTAGATCTTCCGTGGCTTTTCTTTCGACTGCCACCTTAGCCGTCTGTTTGCACCTGTTTTGCTTCCTTGAACACGGCGCAAGAGTTTCGTGCAGTATGGACTCTTGCTCACGGTTATCTTTTCTACTCCACCAGCTGCCATCACAGCGTCCTGAACAGTATGCATGCCAATCAGACTTGCTTCTTTGTGATTGACGATCATGCACTCCTTGTTCAGGGAGAAACCTGTCTAGAGCTGCATTGTTGTGATACAAAATCAGTATCATTTTAACGAAGCTTGCGAGATCATTCTTAGCAGGAACTGAGGAAGGTGCTGAAGCCACTAATTCAGACAACAGCACGTCGAGCGCGCAGTGACGGAGGGCAGTCTCAGAAGAGCGGAGTAGCTGCTCTTGATGCGGTCAGCCATTGCGCCAGAAAGCAAAGTCTTCTGATCACAAAGTATTTCCAGGTCAATGATGATCCTAACTTCATCCAACTTAGGAGTCTCAGCGACCCCTATAGGGTCTAGGCAGGAAATATCACGGGTCTCTTGTGAGCAAGAGTTGAACTCTCCGATTTTTTCAGCCATAGGATACGAATGTACAATTTTCGGCAGTTGGTGCGAAATTGCAGCATATCCGCGTCTGGAATTTTCTGAGATCTTCAGCTGTTAGCCTCTTTAAGGGCTGCTCTTGTCGAGAAACCCAGGTCTCCTCTATGAATAACAATGCGGACTTATTCCTGTATGTCATTGTCAGCAACGAGCGCGGCGAGGGTACGGCCGGCGGTCGGCCAGGCAAAGCATGCATTCAACGTTGGCTGGGTTCTCATCCCGCTTAGCTCTCTATCGGTGGCGCAAATTGTGGGTGGTAGCGCGGTCTGCAGGCAAAATAGAAGATTGAGCAGGAGGACTCGACCGAGCGTTCGGGGGCTAAGAAGTCAGGCATTATGAGACTTTTCAAGATTTCCCGTATCAAGTGCGAATTTCCCATATCATTCCCGTAATTTTCCCAGGTCACTAAAATTCCCATATAATTCCCGTATTTCCCGTATCGCTCGATACCCTGAGATGTCACATACACCCAGTCCCTGATCCATGAGAATTAACCCCAGGAGAATAAAATCCTTGATGGCCCGGTGGGGAATCAAACCCGGGACACGTCGGGCCAAAGCCTAGCGCGATAAACATTTAGCCACGGAGCCATTCATTCCAATGAATTTCTGGGATATAGTGTTAATACTGCAGGCATTTTTATCGATTTTATTTCACAGGATTATTATTTTGAGCCTACTTTCATCTTATGAAATATATACTTGTGAGATCACCTTGTATCCATGTGTGTATGTGTGTGTGTCCTCATAAAATCTAAACGGCAAGAGCGAATTACAATGAAACTTGGCGAGGTCGTAGTACTATCTCGTTCAACCAAGACTGTGCCTTTCAAATTTTAATATGGATTACCAATTCAACATGACGACCACGCGAATAATTACACCAGAATTCAATATCTCCGACAGGATTTGTTATTAGGAATCCTTTGTGTACCAAATAGACCGACAGCGGTAGCTACGCTCGCTAACCCGCAGCGCTAGGCCATGGGTCAAGCTCTCTGCGGACTCTGTAGACGTGAAATGGTTTTCCGTGGTTTCTCCATCTTCAACTCCATGCAAACACTGGGACAGTACCTTCTGACAGGCCACAGCCGCTTCTTACCACATCCTTGCTCGGCTTCATTCATATTCATTCATTTCACTTCTCAACTCCTCTCCTGAGGTTGGAGTCAGGAAGTGCATCCGGCTGTAAGAATCACCTGCCACATAGACTCTCATAGCATCACATCCCCGACCCCATTGAATAATAAGGGATCGACATATATTTGTGTACCAAATCCTGGGTTTACTACAGCCAAATTATGTTTGAGATAGACATTGGAATTTCAGCTCCATGTAAGTTCCACTTTTATCCGCCTACTGCGCTCCGGGTATCAAATGGCCTTATTCATAATTTACCCACCCCGATTTGCCTGCAAATTCAAGTATAACGTCGAACTTAGTATACACATAAATTCTGAAAAGTTCTTTTCCCAGTCTCCACCAGTCTAGAGTATGTATAAAAATATGGTTTGCTTTGTGCTGTTTCAAATAAATACAATTCCAGAATGACATGCCGTTTTCTTCTTTTTAATGAAATTTCTGCGCAAGTTTCATAGCTCTTAAGGGTAAAATGCAAAAAAAGAGTGGGGTGTCGTGATGAAATTCCAAGCTGCTTGCCTCTCACCAATGCGGACCGGGTTCAATTCCCGGTCAATGCAATTGAGATTTTTAAAGTGAAATACGAAGTCCTATGGTTCGGATGGTGGTCCCGTAGCTTATAATCACAAGATTTACGGTCACGTAAAACTACAAGCTGCTTCCTTTTAAAGTGTCCACCTCCAGCTGTAGCGGCTAGAATTCATGGCTGTCGCCCCGGAGGTCCAGGTTCAATCCCCGGCTCTGTAAGGAAACTAAATTGGGGTCTGATGACTGGAATGGAGCACACTCAGCCTCGTGAGGCAAAACTGAGAAGAGGCGGGACTAATTCCCACCTCAGCCACTTTGAAATGGTTTTTCGTAGTTTTCCTTTTCTACTCCAAGCGAATGGTGGGACGATTCATAAACGAAGACAACAGCCGCCTCCTTCCCAATCCTCAACTGAATTACAAGTACACATTAATACAGCCATCACAATAACACGGGTCATGAGACGAATTTCGCACACACACCCAAGTAAACGGGGACACATGACCACAATGTCTCAAATCCCCTGAATTAATCAACAACTCTGTACTAACCGACTGTAATAATGAGGTATTTGTCTGTCTACAGTAACTATCTAATAATATCAACAACATTGTGCGAGTGCTTTGATGGATTGCAGGATATACGTTACAATATCACGCATTACTCCATTTCTTTATTTAGTTACCGGTATTTTAATTCAGACAGATTACCTTTAATCAAATATACATTAGTGTCCAAAAGTTAAGCATAATCACCAAACGAGGCCATACCGCCTGATAGAAATGTCAGACGGATTGCTGAACAAACGGAAGCTGAATCACACACCATATGTCACAACTTGTCCAAAAAACCATGTCAGAAAGGCTCTCATAGCTAAGGTACACCTTTGACAACTAACTAAACTTGGCAATGCCTTCCACAACAAAATATGCTGTTAATAGGTGTATGGTTACCCCTAACGCCACACATGCTTTGCAGCGACGTGGCATGCTCTCTAACAGATGGTCCAAGAGCTCTTGTAGCAGTCGATCCCATTCCTCCGAAAGAGCAATGCGAAGGTCTTGGAGGCTCCTTGGTGGAGGCTGAAGGGATGCAATTCGCCTCCCCAATGCATCCCAGGCATGTTCTATAGGATTAATATCGGCAGACCTCGCTGGCCAGTCCATGCGATGAATGTCTTCCCCAAACAGAAATTCATCCACTAGAGCAGCGCGGTGCGGTCAGGCATTATCGTCCATTAAGAGGAAGTCTGGATCAACTGCACCTCTGAAGAGTCGAACATGTGGTCTCAGTACCTCATCCTTGTACCTCGGTGTTCCTCGGACCACCCTTGACGAAGTGCGGGTCCGTACGGCCATTCAACATGATGCCGCCCACACCTTGACGCCACCACCATACTGGTCCCGTTCCACGATGTTCCTGTGGTTGTATCGGCTACCCGGTTCTCTCCAGATTAGTGTGCGACAGGAATCGTTCTGCAAACTGAAGCGGGATTCATCTGTGAAAAGCACATGCCTCCATTCATCCAGGATCCAGTTTCAACTTTGACGGCTCCACAGTTAACGGGCCCGTCTCTGTGCTGGAGTGAGCGGGACGCACACCGCTGAACGTCTGTCAAACAGCCCTACTGTTCTGAGTCTCCGGTACACAATTTGCCGGGAAACGACGAGATGACTGCAAGTTCCGCCGACAATTGTCTTGTAGATGCACTTCGATTTCGTCGGGCGGTTAAGGCCAGATATTGGAATAGCTGTGGGGTGGTTACTCTTGGTCGACCTGGTACAGGCCTACGACTAACGTCTCCTGTGTCTCGAAATCGTCTCCAAAGCCTGGAAATGACACTTTGTGGGACATTCCAGGATACGGCGACTTCGGTCCGTATCTGGCCTTCTTCCAGGCGGCCGAGTATTCTACCCTGCAAAACGGGTTTCAAATGGCATCGTCGTGCGATTATGTTGTCACGTTCACCACGAGGCTACACTCCGCACACTATAACAGGGCAAACACGACTGAGGGAATATTGAGCGCAGGCACTGGCTGTGTTTACCTTGCGGTTACGCCGCTAGTCAAAGCAGGGAATACTCCTTTCCTATACAGAGCGAACACGTAAGGTTGGTAAGAGCATATGTCGTACGATTTGCGGTCTATTTCCTGTTGCCCTGCTGATTCGTAACTTATGCTTAACTTTTGGACACAAGTGTGGTTCAAGTAATTAGGAAAACCACTTCTGTCCCACTCCCCCTTCTCTTAAATCCGTCTGCACGTTAAAATGTTTCACATGGCCTACATCAGACAAATTGCCCTTGTTGATGAGGTCAAAATCTGGAATACTGTATACTGTGTCCATTCCAACCTTCCCGCCTTGTGATTGTTGTTGTTTCATTTGAGGGGCTTGGACATTGAGATCATTTAGCCCCATACACTAGGATGGGTGGAATTCTTATCTGATAACCATTGCTATTGTGATGGATGTATTGGTGTGTGTATTTGTAAATCCCGTGAGGATTGGGAAGGAGGTGGCTCTGGCCGTAAGTTATGAACCATCCCGGCATTTGCCTGGAGAAGAATTGGGAAACCATGGAAAACCACTTCAAGGATGGCTGAGATGGGAATCGAACCCCCCCCCCCCCCTCTTCTCAGTTGTGTCTGACAAATCTGTGTGTATCCCGTTCCAGCCATCCAACCACAATTTAATTTCTTGACAGGGCTGGGGATCGAACCTGGACCTCCGGGGCGACAGCCAAGTATTCTAGCCGCTACAGCAGGAGGTGGACACTTTAAAAGGAACATAGCCTGTAGCTTTACGTGACCATCAATCTCGTGGTTATAAGCTACGGGACCACCATCCGAACCACAGGACATGGTATTTCACTTCAAAAATCTCAATTGCATCGACCGGGAATCGAACACGGTCCGCATTGGTGAGAGGCAAGCAGCTTGGCATTTCACCACTAAGCCCCACTCCTCTTTCGCATTTTACCGTAAGAGCTATGAAATGTGCGGAGAAATCTCATTAAAACAATAAACAGCACGTTGTTACTGGAATTGTATTTATTTGAAACTAGCAGTAGTGCCCGGCTTCGCCGGGTAGATTTACTTCTTTTATGGATGATAATGAATACTACTACAGAACTGGCACATGATACTTAAACTAAAAGTTTGTTCGTTTGATTCTTCAGTCTTTTGAATGGTTTGATGCAGCTGCCCATGCCTCCCTGTCCTAATCGTTTCATCTCTACATAGCTACCATACCCTACATCAGAGGCAATCTGTTTAACATATTCTAACCTTGGTCTACCCCTACAGTTCTTGTCCTCAACCCTTCCTTCCATCACTAAGCTTGCTATTTCTGGGTGTCTTAGTATGTGTCCTACTAACTTATATCTTCTCTTCATTAACAGTCGCCAGAAACATCTCTCCTCTCCCACTCGTCTTAATACCTTTTCGTTTGTAAGCCTATCTACCCATCTGATCTTCATCATTCTCCTGTAACACCACATTTCAAATGCTTCAATTCTCCTAAAAGAAAAAGAAAAAAGAAAAAGAAAACTCTTTGTGCTGGTGGTAATAAGTAGTGCAGTATAATGGACGTAACATTCAGGCCATTTTCCCGTAACGATAAAGATAATAATAATGAATAGGGAAACTGCTATTTATTAACTACAGTACTGACACATGTAATTTACAAACGAACTGAAAACTATGATTAGAAAGAGGACTATGTGAAACAGCAAACACTGCCTAGGGACTAGATCTCATTGGCTGTTAGAAAAGTAGAGATCAATAGTGTCGTCTTTTGTCGCATAGCGCCTTAGAAAAATTCTCTACAAGACTACGAAAACATTTTCTTAGATTTGTCACTTTCAATCATTGGGAAATGGCAAAATCGCCGGGGTAGAAAAGGACGAAGCTAATTGCAGGACATAGGATTGCGAGTGAGAGGCAAATACTACATTTAATTCCATACTGTCCTTTAAGGCAGAGACGCACTATAGTGAATGAGCTTATGGCGTACTGCTCGGGTCCCAGCTGCAAGGACCTGACAGGATCGTAGGTGATGACTAGAGCTGGGATTTTTATGTAATATCAAGTGGCATAATATGTACATAAATATGTAACAAAAAGTACCAAAATATGTAGCAAAATATGTAGATTGGGCAAAATATGTGAAAATGAAAATCCACAGCCTGCTTCCAGTCTCCGACCGGGTCAGGAATGGAATGAATGAAGCCCCTATCTAGCGGCGAGGATATGAACTGTGCCGACTGCCGAGGCCTGACGCACTCCTCTGGGGCAATGATTAAATGAATGACAGATGAAATTAAATGATAGTGGAGAGTGTTGCTGGAATGAAATTGTGACAGGGAAAACCGGAGTACCCGGAGAAAAACCTGTCTGCCTCCGTTTTGTCCAGCACAGATCTCATATGGAGTGACCGGGATTTGAACCACGGACCCAGTGGTGAGAGGCCGGCGTGCTGCCGCCTAAGCCACGGAGGCTTCGCAAAATATGTAATATCATATAATTAATATAAACTTACCATTTTGTCAGTTACAACACACTAAACACGCTTTATATTACATTTTGTAGCACAGCGAACAATTGAGTATTTTTCAATGTTCTTTGGAGTCATATTATATGAATATATCACAAACATATTCAATAGAAACTTATTTTCATAACTCAAAGCACATTTATTCATTAAATATTGCAGCACAGTGAACTATTAAGTATTTTTTGATGTTCTGGGATCATAGAAAGGCGCTTGTCACTTAGAATGTCCTTATATGCAGAGAAAGATCTTTCAATATCACATGATGTAACAGGGGCAAATTTTTGGAGAGGAATTTTCGCTGGAGAAATGTCCTCGGGAGGATCAACGTCATCTCCATTTAGAATTCGGCACACACTGTAAAATGTTGAATAACCACGATTTCTCTTCAACACTTTTTGCAATTTACTCAATACACTTGCACCAGTTTCCCCATGCACAGCTCTTATCATCCTATTATCCTCTCAAATACCTGTTACTCATAATTACCTTAATACCCCTGTTGAGAGGACAGACAACAGCCCCACATTAAGTGTGAAACTTCAATTCAGCAATTTATTTCATATAAAAACAGGAAAAATCTGAAATATGTAATTTTATGTAATATCACTAAGAATATGTAGAATACCCACATATATGAAAAAAATATGTAAAATATGTAATTACATAGAAATCCCAGCTCTAGTGATGACAGACGTTCGGAGGGGGGGGGCCAGTCCTATTTACATTGGCCGGTGAATCACTCACTCTTTCGTAACACCACAGTGGTTTGAGCAACGGCCTAGGGAGTCTTTCACTTTGCTGCCTTAATTGGCCCTTGTCTCATCTTTCCTGATACCCTCATTCTTCAAGGGGTCAGCTTTCTTTTTCTTTTCATAATATCTCCTGTCTTCTGTTCAAGGCTCTCAAGGAGGCAGGGTGTGTGTAGCTCCACCAGTTCTGGTGCACCCTGGATAGTGCTACACCCTCAAGGGCTCATGGCTGGTGAGTCCGGGAGCTGGCAACCCCTAGGGATTCCTGAGCTGGGTCCGGTTTTATCCCTTTTTTCCTTTGCCTTTGGGGCGGACCCTCTCCTCTTTCCCCTTCCTATCTGCCATTCGTGGCTCTCCTTCCTTCCAAGTCCCTGAATTCTCATTTATCCAGGGTTTGTTTCCCTTATAACTTTCTTTTGTCTTTATCTTCTTCTAGCCCGTAAGTTTTGTAGTTAGTTTTAGTTGTAGTTTCAATTTCACGATCCGCCAAACCATTAGGGGCCGATAACCTCGATGTTAGGCCCCTTAAAACAACAATTATCATCATCATCATCATCATCATCATCATCATCATCATCATCATCACAATTGGCATTTTGCAATTGGGTTATTGTAGTATTTAAAACTTCCTGTTAAGTCTCTCATAAATAAATTGTTGCTAGAAACCTTCCCTGCAATCCACACAACAACTCACCCAAGTTTCTTCGCAATCGGATTAATGGTATATGAACGCATACACGTGTACACTACCACTATTGAGCAAGACTATATGTGGTGAGATGACTACTACTACAGAACTAGTTCATCAAACTTACAAACTAAGAGAAAAACATATTTTAAAAATCACAGGCGGGGAAGATGGTGTTGCTTAACTTCTGACACGATTGGTTCAAGGGCCTTAAAACGTGATTTTCTGGTCCCGCACAGTTTCACCGAAGTACTCGTTGGGTTCTAAGGGGCGAGTATACAAAATTTGGTGCAGATTTGTGCCAAAGGGCCTAAATACAGGGAAGGGAGTGGTCTGTCCAAAATGTCAAGCAGACAGTGTTACTCGCAGGGTTCCAAATGGTAAGTATACACATTTTGGTTCAGATCGGTGAAACGGTGTAGATTTGGACCAAAGGGCCTAAATGCAGGTAATGCGGTGGTATGTCCGAAATTTCAAGTAGACAGGGTTACCCACAGGGTTCCAAAGGGTAAGTATACAAATTTTGGTTCAGATCGGTGAAACGGTGTAGATTTGTACCGAAGGGCCTAAATGCAGGGAATGGGATGTTCCGTCCGCAATTTCAAGCAGACAGTATTACTCGCAGGGTACCAAAGGGTAAGAATACGAATTTTGGTTCTGATCGGTGAAACGGTGTAGATTTGGACCAAAGGGCCTAAATGCAGGGAATGGGGTGGTCTGTCCGAAATTTTAAGTTGACAGGGTTACCCGGAGGGTTCCAAAGAGTAAGTATACAAATTTTGGTTTAGATCGGTGAAACGGTGTAGAATTGTATACATAACAGACAAACTTTGTGCTTTATATAGATAGATTGAGCACATAGTTTTACACATACAGAAGACAGGTTGAGACTCTGACAAGCCCCCCCCCCCAAGGGGTGTCCAAACCATGCAAAGTGAACATAAATGGTAATCAAATGAGTTCGTAAAACATTCCTGTTCCGTAAATGTAATGCTGTCATTATCATTTTCCGTTAAATAAAGTGTGATTTGTTTCCGTTTCAAAGTTTGACTGGTGCTGCTATATACAGGTAAACTGACAGGAATAGTAGGCCATTATTCACGGGATCGATGATTTTTTCCGTTGTGGCGAGGATTCCGCTTATTAATGGTTCCATTAAAGACAGGTTTTACTTTAGTAGTTGTTTCATTTCGGGACTTGCACATTGTGGTCATTCAGTCCCATGTTTTGGGTTTGTATAGAATATGTCAGATAAGCTCCCATTAGCAGTCGTGGTGAATGATTTAATGTGCACAGCTGCACCATGGTGTAGCTGTTATTTTTCTGTGCTCTAATGACCTACCACAAGAATGAAAAGCTTAAAAAATATTCTTTTAAATCACATCGATCACTTATAACAAAAATGAAGTGGCCATATGAAATAAGAACATGTGAATATTGAGTACTTACATCATCAACATGCTGTAATCCATTGACTGTCAATGCTGTCACTGCCTTAATGAGTGGTACAAATTCTACTGAGAACCGCTCTAACAACAACAGCAGGAGTGTCCGAGGTCCAGGAGTCTCAACAGCCTCCCACATGTTTTCAGCATTCAAGGGATGTCGAAGAACAGGTCCAATCAAACTCAGAAATCCTGGCATTTCAGCTACATCACTTTTATCAAATCTGACAATTACTAAGCATAAAAGCTCATAGACCGAGCGATATGCTATAATCGACAGTGGAGTCGTATAATCCTGTAAAAGGAAAAAAAAAAAGTGAGTCACAAATAAGCACTCTAAATCTAGATGTTAATATAACAGTTAGGGTTGTCATATGTGGGGATTTCCCAAAGATCCCCCACGTCCCAGTTTCAAGTTGGTTATTCTTGACCTACATTCCTCCAGTGTCGTTTATCATGGCATGTTTCTACTTATACGAGGGCTATTCCAAAACTAAGGTCCGGTTTAAAAAAAAAACATCCAAAATCAAAATTGTTTCCAAAAGAATTGTTTTATGGACATTCCTTACGTCGTTCTCTATTTTTCTACATAATTTCCATACTTATTTACACATTTGTCACATCGTTCCACAAGCTTTTGAATGCCTAAGTCGTAAACTCTGCCGCCTGCGAAGCTAACCAGTCTTAAACAGCTTCTTTCACTTCATCATCTGTGTCGAAGCACTTGCCGCCAAGAAACTCCTTTAGGTAGCGAAACAGGTGGAAATCACTTGGCGCCAAGTCCGGACTGTACGGTGGGTGGTCCATCTGTTCCCATCCAAATTTCTTGATTAGAGTTTGCGTGTCATTCGCAGTATGGGGTCTGGCATTGTCATACAACAACAACACTCCAGACAACAAAAGACCACGTCGCTTATTCTGGATTGCACGTTGAAGTTTAGTCAAGGTAGCGCAGTAGGCGGCTTTATTGATAGTTGTCCCTGAAATAGTGAATCATCGATCTTCACGAATTTTGCCGGCAACCGCATGAACCAACTCGTCTGAAATCACTGATGGTCTGCCAGAGCGGGGTTCATCGTTCACATTTTCCCGTCCTTCATTAAAGGCTCGCACCCACTTGTGCACTTTACTGTCACTCATTGAGTCATTATGTTAGGACCGTACACTTCAGTAATCTGCCAATGAATTTCTGCCGTAGAAATGTTTCTTGCAGACAGAAACCGTATCACTGCCCTTACTTCACAATCGGCGGGCTGATTAATTGTCTTGAACATTGTGAACTGACACTATTAACAGCACACAGCAACAACGCTACTGGCTGCTTTTGCCGCGCAAGGCATGCCAGGAATCGGCGCGCATGCGTGTTTTGCCCTTGGCGCCGCTTTCAAATATTTACAGTGAATTGGACCTTACCTTTGGAATTACCCTCGTAGTAAAAGTTTTCTAGGACCTTGGAAGAAATCCATCCACACTGCATCAACCTTGATTCCAGAGCCAATATAGAGTGGCTCTCAGCTAATTTAAAAAATTAGGTGAAGCTTCATACCACACTGTTCATTATTTCAGTATTTACGGACTAGGAATACCAGTATGTCCATAATCAACCCTGCATTCTTATTGGAGAAGGTAGGATTGAGACAGATCTTCAATGTGCCTGAAATGAGCATGAAGAACCAAGATAGCTATCAAAAGCTACCACTAGGCTTAGCTTCCATCTCTTCTTGTGGTTCATGAAGTTGGGTGCACCTCTAACTGTGAAAATCGACGATTCACTGCAAAGTGAATATAATATACAAGAGCCCTGCACTGAAGTTCAAGTTTAGTACTACACACAGGAACTACACCAGGCTTGTACATATTACAGTAATAAAAATAAAAGTCAACTACGAAAAATATGAAGAGGCACATATTGAAACAATCCAAACTTCTGTAAGTTAATGCATATTGTGCACTGGCCAAATAACAAAAATTTTCAATTTCTGGAAATAAGTTCAATGTGAAATATATAACTTATAAATAAATATATAATCACCTCCTCTCACTTAAAACCTAGCTAAAATACACAGAACAAGTTTGTCAGCCAATGCTAATCTCCACTGTGGTGTCCAAAAGTAATCCTTCCATTATTTTTCTTTGCAGGACGGGTCAGGGGAGAGATTATGAAAGGAAATCTGCTGTGGACCTATTGAAAGGAACCGTCCCGGCATTTGCCTGGTAGTGAAAATGGGAAACCACGAAAACCCTTTTCAGGATGGCTGAGGTGGGATTCGAACCCATGCTCTCCCGATGTCAGACACGAGGTACCACGTTAGTGCTCTCGGCCACCGCAGCCGAGCCATGGTGACAATCTCATACAGAATTCTATTCATTTTGGAGGGGGAAGCACTAAATATAACCAACTTGATTTGTAACAGGCGAAGATTAATAAGGATCATTCCAGAAACATCAAGTCAGTCATGCATCACATAGTGACCAAGGAAGGATGTGAAGGAGTTATTGAATCTCAAGTTCAAATAATGTCCTCCATATAGAGCGCTCCATAATGAAGAGTGTGTTGCAATAACTATAAACAAACAGTAACTATCTTTAAGGCGACACTCCGGAGATAAAAGTCGATATTTTGTTCATTTTGGTGAATTTTTTTTTTATGACAAATTGAAAGGATTGGGTTTCTTCTTTCTTGTCACAAAGTTATTCCGTTGAATTCAAACAATTTATCACCTTAATAATGCTTTGTTTTTCAGTCTGCACATAGCAGAAATGGGCATGGCATCTGCTGAACTGCTTGTTAGATTATTTATGATGTCACTGTCATGTTTTCATTCAATCAAATCAATAAAATATCCCTGTTCTTCGCAATTACGCATCCCGGGGATGGGCCAACAGCCACCCTCCACCGCCCCTCCCGCATATATTTCTACAGAATCGAGCTGTAAGATCTACCATGTTTCTGAATGAAGCCTGCCAAGGACTAATATTTCAGTACTTGACTCTACTGTTATTGAGCAACATTGTATGCTTGTATTGGTATTCCTGATGTCACTACAATAATCCCGACAAATATAAGTTTTGTTATTCTTGTATGTTTCTTCTTTCTTGCGAGTTCTGTGGCGGTAGCCTGTCTGTGTACTTTTCTGAAGTTCGTGCGCAAGTAACCTCTTGTAGTTGTGCATCAAGCTACTAGACAAGCTTCCAGAATTACCAATATTTGTACAGAAGCTGCTAAGAAACAAAAGGAAGGAAAAATATACGATTCTGGTGACTTATAGGTAATGGATCAGGAAGATAACGTCACTTAAACTTTGCTTCAATTTTCCCGCCAATTGTAATTCTACATTGAAATCCCATTTTTCTCCCATAATATTCTGCCAAATATAACAAAATGTGTATGGTATATGTATCACAGCTATATTAGGAAACCTGCGTATGGAATTCTTGATTGCAGAATTCTTCCCAGTAGTAAGGATTTAAAAGTCCAAAAATGTTTGAACAAAAAAAAAATACACAAATTTAGTACTCTAATATCTCATTATATAAATTATTTACGGAAAAATCTATACGCAGTGTTTTTTAAAGAAGTATTATCTACATAATTCCAAATTTCCATTAACATGTCATTTGAAATTTATGGAAAAAAAAAATTGAATTAAAAATTCAAAAAAAAAAAAAAAAAAATTTTGGAAATACTATTAATTTTATATGAAACAAATGTTTGTGATATCTCTACTTTTGTTTGGGTGACATTCCCACAAAGTTTCGCGAAAATCCATGCATCATCATCTTGCACAGTTTCCAGCCACTGGCCGGGTCTGTTTGGAACACAAGCCTCTCCAAAGTCTTCCGTCTTCCCACCATCTCTCAGCCTCCACTCTTGTCCAGTCTTCCCCTCTCGTCTTCACGCTTTCTTCCACCCCCTTCAGCCACCTGTCTCTCGGTCTTCCTCTCGGTCTCTTTCCTTCCCACTTCGTCTCGTGTACCCTCCTGGGTATCCTCTTCTCCTCCATTCGTTTTACATGTCCATACCATCTAAGTCTAGATTTCTCTATACCATCCTGTAATGGTTCCTCCTTCATTAATTCTCTGGTCCTCTCATTTCTTATTCTGTCCATCTTTGTAGCTCCAATACTGCTTCTCAAGAACCTCATCTCACTGGCCTGTATTTTGCTCTTCTCCCTTCCTTTCATAACCCAGGTCTCCGAGGCATGTCAGGATAGGGACATAGTACGTCCGATATATGATCTTTTTGCTGTTCTGAGGGACATCCTTGCTCCATAACATGCTTCTCACACTCCTCCGGAATGCTTCTGCCTGCCTCCCCCGCTCATTTATTTCTCTCTCGTTTCTTCCATTATCTTGTATCAGGCTTCCCAGATATTTGAAACTCTCCACTTTCTTCAGCTGTTCCCCACCAATTGTTATTCCCGTTTTGGTTCTTTCCTTCTTCCTTGTGATCACCATCTCACTCTTATTTATGCTAAATTTCATCCCATATCCTTGTATTATTCCTTCCCACACGTCGAACTGTTCCTGTACCTCCTCCTTGTTTCCCCAAATCATCAAATCATCTGCAAACACCATTGCTTTCATCTTTCCTTCCCCAATTACTTGTGCCACTCGGGTCATTATGTCATCCATCACCCCAATGAAAAGTAACGGCGACAGTGCACTTCCTTGTTTCAGGCTGTTTCTCTGTTCCAACCAGTCCGATCTCTCTCCTCCCACTTTCACACAGCTCACGCTTCCCTTGTACATCTCCTTTATCCTCTTTATATTCCATTTCTCTACTCCTCTATCCTCCAGGGACTTCCATACTTTGTTTCTGCATACACTGTCATATGCTTTCTCAATGTCCAGGAAGGCCATCAGTAGATCTGTTCCATACTCATAGTGCTGTTCTTGTAACTGCCTTACAGCAAAAATCAAATCCACTGTGGACCTTCCTGCTCTGAAGCCATGTTGTTCTTCCCTCATCTCTCTTTCTATCCTTGTCCTAATTCTCCTATCCAAAACTTTCTCAAAGATCTTTGCACAATGACTCATCAGTGTTATTCCCCGATAGTTTCTGCATTCTGTTCTACTACCTTTCTTGAAGATCGGGACAATGATTCCTTTTTTCCAGTCCTCTGGGGTCTTCCTTTCCTTCCATGCTGTCCTCATCACTCGGTACAACCACTGTATCTCCACCTCTCCTGCTGCTCTCACCATCTCCACACTCAACTCATCCACACCCGGTGCCTTCCCTCCTTTCATCTTCCTCACTGCATCTTCCACTTCTTTCCATGTTAAGTCCTTTTCTGTTTGCAGTTCATCTTCCTCTTCCCCGATTTCTTCCTCCTCACCATCTTTTCCATTTGGGTTCAGAAGTTCTTCAAAATATTCTTTCCACATTTTCTTCAGTTCTTCCCTATTTTCTATCTCTTGTCCCCTTTTGTTCACCATTCTAACATAATCCGTACGATCCTTCCACCTCTTTATTTTTTACCATCCCATACAGGACCTTTTTTGTACCTTCACTATCCTCCTTCATCATCTTTGTCCACTCTTCCATCCACTTCTTCTCTCCTCAGCCACTACTCTCTTCGCCTCCTTCTTTCTTTCCAGGTACTCTTCCCTTGTCTGCACAGTCCTATTTTGATACCACCTCCTAAAGACTCTATTCTTTTCCCTTACTATATCTTTTGTCTTCTCATTCCACCATGGTGTTTCCTTCCACCTCTTCTTACTACTGGTCCTCCCACATACTGCTTCTGCTGCACCTACTAGTGTCTTCTTAAATCTAGCCCATTCCTCTTCCAACCCTCTTTCTTCATCTATTGGAATTCCTTCCTTTACCAATTTGAAGTACTCGACACTTCTATCCCCTTCTTTCAGTTTCCATATCCTTATACGTCTTTCCTGGTTCTCAGTCCCTTTCTTCTCCTTACTCCCTCTCAGGTTAATTACCAGCAATCGATGGTCGCTATCCAGGTTCTCCGATGGTATAACCTTGATGTCCGTGATGTTCTTATTTAGTTCTTTCTCATACAGTATATAGTCGACCACCGACTTCCTGGTCAAGTCATCGCTGTACCATGTGATTGTGTGGCTCTCTCTTTTCTTGAACCATGAAAATGAAAATCCACAGCCTGCTCCTAGTCTCCGACCGGGTCAGGAATGGAATGAATGAAGCCCCCATCTAGCGGCGAGGATATGAACTGTGCCGGCTGCCGAGGCCTGACGCACTCCTCTGGGGCAATGATTAAATGAATGACAGATGAAATGAAATGATAGTGGAGAGTGTTGCTGGAATTAAAATTTTGAAAGGGAAAACCGGAGTATCCGGAGAAAAACCTGTCTGCCTCCGTTTTGTCCAGCACAGATCTCACATGGAGTGACCGGGATTTGAACCACGGACCCAGCGGTGAGAGGCCGGCGTGCTGCCGCCTAAGCCACGGAGGCTCTCTTGAACCATGCATCAGGTAAAAAGATGTGTTTATCTCAGGAGAGTCGCCTTAACATAAAAGTTGTGTGGTCAGCCTGGTCAATAAAGTTCTTTAGGTAGATTACTTATAATTTAGCACTTATACAAGTTTTATACACTCTTCTTCACAAACATAGAAGAAGTTCAGTGCACTAGGTAAATTTTATTTCATCAATTCTGTCAACTTGATACCCTTTCTTCCAAACAGTATGCCAACACCTTAATTTAGCTTTATGAACAACAAGGACTTTGTCTAGAAGCTAACAAATTTTAATGTGTTAAGTATGCTTGTAAGTTACTAAAGAAAGCTTTTCAGTCGGTCAACACAAATTGTGTCCAATTACATTAGGCGGGAAACAAGTATTAACATACCCTACAAACTAACACGCTTTTATGTACAAATACCTACTTAATTGGATGGCGTGTTTCGAACGACATGCGTTCATCCTCAGATACTGTTCACTTAGGCGTAATTAGTGTACAATGTTTATGAATTACACATAAACACAAATACATACCTGCCAACCTCTCAAAATGAAAAATCGGGAGATCGACGAAGCGGCGAGGGGGGGGGGGGGGGGGGGGGTGCAACGCAACATAATACATACACAGGCTAAGACATTACAGCAAATATATAAGTTACACTATTAACCTGTACATGACTAATTTGATATGACATCCCAGTTTACAAATGTACTTAAGTAATTTTAAATTGTAAGTAGTCTATCAAACAAGCATACCTTTCTTTCGACCACACTCAGGCATACAAAAGTAGTGACGAATCGAAGATCATATAACTGGTCGTTGTTGCAGGTGATTGTGGCTGATTTTGCCATCTTCAAAAAGGTCTTGCTATATTCTTGCTCGAAACACTTCCCTTTCTGAATCGACTTCAGAGTTATAAGTTTGTCCAAAGTCTTGTCGGAGAGAGACGACCTGAACGGAGTTCTTGTTTTTCTGACAAGACTGAACATTCTCTCACACTCTGCATATCTATGCGGAATGGTCAGACTAGAAAGCATAACTTTAGACAATTTGTCATACTTGAGTACCCCACCACTACATTTCATTTGGCCTACCAGTGCCCACTTCACATCAATTCTCTCTTCTTACTCAAGAGATGTCACATCTTAAAGTTGGAAGTTACAGAATTGGGAATGCACATTTCTGCAAGGATGGCCGACGTTTTAGTTCTGGCTGAGCCATATCTCCCGGCAATTTTTGAGTCTGGGAACATCTTCCTAAATAAAGGACCAGCGTGATCGGAACAATTGACAGGGAGGTTATGTTCAAAAATAAACGATGTGAACAATACTTCTGCACGTGTTATACTGTCAGTGTCTTCCTCCTTACACTTGAAATAATCAAGTTTCTGGTTTTTCCCAACACACTGTACATTGTTTTTATGTTTCTTTGAGAGCACATGTTTTGAAAAGTCCCCCTTTCCACCATGCGAGATGCTGAAATCACACATACAGACACTACAAAATGCAAATGTTGCGCCTCTTCTTGACTCAGTTATATGCGGAAAGTCATCTTTATATAAACTTTTAAATGTCACATCATACTTCTTCGCCATATTACCGAGGAACCGATGCAATCACTCAGATCGAAAAAACACAATAGCCTACAGGCATATTAACGCCAACAACATCTAACAAAGTTATACGCAAATCATATAATTTCACGTGTGAAATAGATACAATATTCCGTAGCGTACAATAACTCTCACCCACATGTGATTATGCCAAACATCTAGGACCAAGCCCTGAATTAACCATCGACGATTTCAAACAAGGACGTATTCGAAGCCAACTTCAAAGAACTTTTTATAACAGCACGACGCATCGCGGGACGCGGGAGTTTGTACGCAGTTGTCGATTACCGGTATCGATACAGAGCGATACTGCGGTATCGAGATATATAACTTCAAAACACGTAAAGTCTATCCGTTCGATAGACGACTGGAGTGTCATCTCGCACATTCAATCCGAAATTATGCGTGGGATTTTTGAAAAATCGGGAGATTTAATACGTTAAGCGGGAGGGCGGGAGAAATGGTCTGAAATCGGGAGTCTCCCGCCTAAATCGGGAGAGTTGGCAGGTATGCAAATATCTACAATGTTTATATTACATAAGTTTGTAAAAACTTGTGTAATGTGTCAACTATTTACGGACAGTATAGTACAGTACACTTCTATGGAGGGGCGTGGTGGCTCAGCGGTCTAGCTGTATGCCTCTCACCAAGGCGGTCCGGGTTCGATTCCCGGTCAATGCATGTGAGATTTTCGAAGTGAAATGCCATGTCCTGTGGTTCGGATTCCACGTAAAAAGGAGGTCCCGTGGCTCATGATCTCGAGATTAACGGTCACGTTAAACTACAAGCTTCCTTCCTTTTTACACTTCTATGGTTTTTGCGTTATTATTATTATTAATAATAATATGGTTTAAGTGTGTAGCCTGTGATCTATTGAATTGTTATTTTACATGGTGTCCACAGAATTTTCAATGCCAATTTTCCTGACTTCACCTGACCATTTTTCAACAAAATTCCTGACTCGTGAAGTCATCGTAACATCGGAAAAAAGGTTTATTGAGCAAATATGTATATATCTTTTTTCATTTGCAGAATTTAGCCAACGCTCGCCTCTTTATTCATTTATAATAGAAAATAAAATAAATTATAAAGCAATAATACATAAATCAAAGTACTTAATGAGGGGCAGATGACCTCGTAGTTCCGCCCCTTAAATCAACAATAACTAACATATAACTAAAGTACTTAATAACCTAAACTATAGTGATGGGATTACCACATCCCTACGCCAATGCCAAAAAAGCGTACAAAAAATAGGTAAAAGAGGTTTTTACTATGATGTACTGTAAAAATGGAAACGTACCATAATGCCCAGTGAGATATTGCTTTCTATCTCCAGAGATTAGTTGAACTAGTAACATCAAAATATGGCTGTATAACAAAAAATACTGTATGGTTAATATAAAATTCCTGATTTTCTAATACTTTTCGCCGTTTTTCCTAACTCACACCATTTTTTCACACTTTTACCTGACTTTTCCTGACCAAAAACAAATTCCTGACTTTTCCTGTCTGTGGACACCATGTATTATGAATAACATCACATAGTGAAGTTGTCGGCTCTATTTTGTTATTATTGTTCTAAATCAACCGTTCCTATTTAAACTACTAGCTTAACTGTAATGAAATATCTCGAGTGGCGAAAACACAAATACAAAAATACACAAATGAACTGAATGTAATGAAGTTATGTCAACTTGAAATGATCCTTGTGGCGCCCGGTCCCGCTGCATTCCTTCAGCGGACTGACGTTCTGAGCCATTACTATGTTTAATCCTGTCGCCTGTGGTGCGCTCTGTTTGCTGTTCTGAGTACTAGTCAATAATGCTCCGTCCAAGTGCTATCAGCGCTTTGTAGTGACTTAAAACATTACTTGGTTTATATGTTAGATAGTTTCGTGGCCAGCAATGATCTAATATGCATGATTGTATGCTAATTGTGAAAGAACGATCTCGACTATTAACGACCAATCTCTTCCCCACCTTGCATAAATTAAAGTGATATGTAAGCACTGCAGGACTATGGGGCTTCTTGACCTCGTTAACACTGCCTAATTTGGACCTGGGTTTATCGAGATTACGGCACAAAAGTGCATTCTTCACGCTGAGCATTTTCCCCGTTACCTCCCAATATTTATTCAATGCCTGGCTTAATATTCGTTATGTTGTTACCTTATTTCTAGGGATTGGATTTTTTCGGTGATTTCAGAGTGAAGAAAGCGGTATTTTAAAGTGGCAAAATCGGTGGTTTCAAGTGCACTTTTCAGTACTTTCATAATTGGTGTAATGAAGTATTACTGACCATCGGATCGACCAATTAAAGGTCTCCGTATCAGATGTATTCTGAGTGAATTCAAAATGGAATATGGTTTGAACTTTAGGAAACTGGGCTAAATAACATAGTACAAGAAATGAGAAAATAGAGAGCAAGAAGCTTTAACATATATATATTCACTTGCAAATTATTACAGGTTAACAATTTGATAGAAACAACACAAAACAATGATTTCTTGACAAAAGAATATTTGTATCTGTCTATGAACATTGAGACAAGGTAATGATTCTTATGCACAGCTTAATTAAATTGCTTTTTGCGAAAGGAAAATTAGTGATGCAGCTGAGAGCTGATGGCTGGCAGGGAGCAAATCCTGCTATACCTAGGAAAAGAAAATAGGGAAACTGAAGAAGTTACTAAAAGAATAAATAGCCTATGAAGGGAGCTATTTGCTGACAGGGGCTCAGTCCTGCAGTACCCTATGAAAGTTAAATGCTTGGGTAGTTGCCAAGATGCAATAGAAATGTTTGCAAAGTAGATGCAATGGCAGACACAGGATGCGTGAACTGCATGTAAGTTAATCATTAAAGATTTCCCAAGAAATGGAGATGGCAGAAGCAGGTAGGCAAGTAGGCCTATTATCTGCAAGTAAACCATGAGATGTGAAGTGCACAAGAAAGGTGCAATGAAAGATGCAGATATGCACAAGAAATAATGAGATTATTCCCAAAAGAAACAAAAGAATGGCTAAAGTAAGCCGATATGTTATTCCGTCAAGAAGGGGGGGGGGGAGAGAAGAGCACAAAGATATTAAAATGGAGGAATCTTCTAAACTGGGATTGTATAAAGCTAACATGATGTAACAGAATGACCATGAAATAACACTGAATATAGATTATGTAAAAGTACTTATCTTTTTAGAACGAAGTGTGGTTAACATCCCACGTGTGCGTAGAACACTTGAGTACAAATAAGATGACATAGTTCATGTCCAGTTGTGGTTGCTTTCACAAAAGTACTTAACTGATTTCACTTTTGTAACGTGGACACTTGTTGAATAGTAAGGCTGACCTTAGCTATCGCAAAAGTTAAAAACTTGTAGTTTGAAGACGAAGTGATAATATTCACTTAGTAAGAACTTGCGTAGGAATAGATTTCCGTAGCACTTGAAGATGTAGAATAGACATCTTAATGTTCATGTCGCAGGAACATGATGAAGTGTGATCCCAGTTTGATCACTATAAAATGTCTCTAGGACAATGCCGAAGTTTGCAGGAACACTTCGTAATGCAGAAGTTACAGATGAGAAGTTTCAACGTTGAGGTTTATCGTCCGGTTCGGAAGACGGGTGTCCAGCATGGTGACTGGCAATTAAAAGCACAAAGAGGCTAGGAGAGCTAGTCTCTTATATAGGTGAACAGCTGAGGTTCCAGTACATTCCATGGGTGACGTCTTGAAGAAGAAGCGTGGTGATTGGCTGGAGCGAGTCCACGTCATGGCGAGGACCAATGAGCGCGTAGCTTTCAGAGCCCAGTATACCACATGAATTAAGGCGTGTAGAATTACCTTTTAACACTCAGAAAAAATGTCTTAGAGGCGAAACATGACTTATACACTAATAAGTACGTAAATCATTTTAAATACCGTATTTCCTCTCATAATCGTTGCACTTTTTTGCCAAAAATTCGTGGAAAAAAGCAGGGTGCGACGATTATGCGAAGAATATTTAAGTTGAAAGAAGATACTGTATCATTGGTTGCGTTCACGGTAGCGAACAGTTGATCAACAGCTCCAAAGCTGATGCATCGGGAGCGGGATCAGGTTTTACGTGTACCTGTGAACGGTTTGCTCCATCTGATCTGTAGCAGCGCGCGTTGTTCGAAAGTGGACAAGGGTGATGTACTATCCTCGAGCCTGCGATGTTGAAATGATCAGATAATCTTGTGAGAGTGAATGCTGATATTAGATCAGTATCTAATTTACCTTTAGTTTTGCAACTCGGAACGTAATTGCTCTGAAACTATGTACCGAAGGCTGTGAACATGTATCAAACCATACCTTGCTCCCAATAATATTAGGCCTACGTACGTAAATTTCTTGCCTTTCTGATACGGCATTTATTGTGTTATGCTAGTTCGGCTACGGTAAAGAATACTTAACAGTTTAACGTATGGTACGGTATATTAAGGTGGTATATCCCAAGACTTATGATAATTGAAGTCATTTTAATCCCTTCAAATTGAACAATGTAGGTTAGGCCTACGTCTCAATAGACGAATATTTATTCAAGAATATCAATATAGCTTTGATTTTATTAATGTAGGGTTATATCCTATGAGAAGGGTCAAGAGTCTGTAAGTCTAGCAGTAAACCTCTTACCAGTCATCCACACATGATTACTTCATTTTGTCAGCACTGCTTCATCTATCTAATTTGTTCCTAGGTATCCTTCATGCTGATACTTTCCTGCTTCTTATATCTTTTCTTTTTCACTCTAGTTTTCTTCTCAAGGATTTGAAGCTTTTGGATTTATTCATCAGCTGAACTGTGCTGTACAGTTTTTAGTTCCTGTACTATATAAATTGATTGTATTTACAAAAAAATCAGGTTAGATTGCAAAATTAATTTGAAACACTACAAGAATATAAATCACATTGTCCTTACCTGTCAACTAGGGGTATTTATCTGGATCATTACCCCTCCCCTATCTAATAAGGTCAGATGACCTCAAGGTCCCACCCTTTAAAATTATAACCAGCATTTAGAAATAAAATTTCTGGGTCCCTCATCTAAAGCAAAGGAAATCATGGTACGAGCCTGTATTATCCTTGTTATACCGGTACCTTTCTTGTTCACACCCCAATATTAGTATTTAAAGAGAAAGGCACAACATGAACTGTTGATGGATTAACTTAGTCTCTTACTTGGCAGTCCATTCTCCTTCTATCAATACACAACTGGTTTCCATACCATATTCCCTATAGGCCACTGTTCATCTAATGAAGCTGCAAAATGTTAGGTTGCAGATTTTTGGTTGAAAACAGTTGTCTAAAAGATGCTTTCACAATTGATTTTTCAATAGATCATGTCAACAAATGGTCCAGTAACATAGAAAGAATTAAGGAAAATAGGGCATTTTAAAATTATTGGTACCCAAGTCTGGACAGTACAGAATGAGGTAGAGGAAACTAGACTAAAAAAAAAAAAAATGTAAAAAGCAGGAAAGTACCAGGATTTTTTTTTTTTTTTTTGGGGCACCTACACAAATTGTCTTTGCTGCTTCTCAGTCGGTCAACATGGGGTACAAAATTATAAATATGTCAACACACTCCTGGAAACAATTACAGGTATTAGTTGCCCATTTAAATGCGATAACTAACTAATACATGTAATTTTTTCCAGGAGTGTGTTTATATATTTATAATTTTGTACCCGAAAAACAGCAATGACTACATTTTATCTTGAATTTCAGTACATAATTATTATGTTCGTAACAAAGCACATTATAGCTATTATGTTTTGAATAAAGCACTTTATATCACTTTAATATGCACACACATCTCAATCTACATCTTAACACATTGAGCAATTACAACTAACATCGTCAAAGAGTAAAAAGCGTATATACACTCCGCCCAAGTTCCATAGAGGACATAAACTAGATACATAATAGTCTCCCCCACTTATATAAAAAACAAATAAAAGGAACTATTCATATTCTTTTGGGCACATAGTCTTGCCGATACTGAGGAGGTCGCCTGTCTCTGACTGATCTTAAATAATTATCAGCAGGTGGTGGAAGGCTGTTTCGATCAGGGCGTTCATCTGGTTGCAGGATGGTCTGCCTTGTATCATCTGAAGTGTGGGTTGCAGGAGGTATATCATCATTCTCTAGTCTTGGCTGGGTGGTTGTTGGTATATTTGGAACACCAAACACTGGAGGATTTGTTGGAGCAAAAGTGACATGCTAATCTTTCTTTGGCACTAGAGTCGATAATAACTGGTCAACATGCCGCTTTAAAATTCGTCCCGAATCCAATTTCACATCATAGTGGCGCTGGCCGAGTTTAGTTTGTATAACACCAAACTGCCAAATATCACGGTTTTTCTGGTGAATCCGGACTTGCACTCTCTCCCCCACTTTGAAAGAGCGAACAGGGGGTGAGAAACTGGATGTAGTCAAGCTCTTTTGGTTTGGAAGTAGAGCATCCAACCAGATACGTAGCCGACGTTTCAAATATAGTTCAGCTGGAGACTGTCCACATGCCAATGGCGTTGCTCTGTATTGAAACAAGATGTTCTGTAACTTAGTCGATAATGGTGCCGGGTCATTTACAGCAGCACGAAGTAGTCTCTTCAAAGTTTGGATGTTTCTCTCGGCTAGCCCATTGGTTGCTGGGTGTCCTGGTGCAATATATTTCTGAAAAATCCCTCTCTCCTTGCAATAGGATCTGAATACATCACTCGTGAAGATAGTGGCATTATCTGACACAAGGACATTCGGGTACCCATGTACGGTAAAGATATTGTCAAGCAGACTGATAGTAGTTGCAGTGGATGGAGCATATTTCACTATTCGGACTTCGACCCACTTGGATTTCACGTCAACACACATCAAGAAATGGTGGTTATCAAATGGTCCCGCATAGTCAATGTGTATGCGTTCCCAATTTTCTTCTGGTTCATCCCAAGGGTGTATTGGAGCTTATGGTGGATTTGAACGAGTCTGCGCGCACTCTTCACAAGATTTGATAAGCTTCTCATTGTCTTTGTCTAATTGCAGCCAGTAGACATATCGTATTGCTAACTGTTTTGTTTTCACAATGCCGAGGTATGTTAAATGTAACTCTTCCAAAATTTTTCTTTGTAGTTTCTTCGGGATAATAATTCGGTCTTGACGGAATAGAATACCATTTTCAACTGTATATGGCTCATCCTAGGATTGCGTTTGAAGACGTTGCAGGGTGGCCCTAAATTCTGGGTCTAACATAGTCTCTTCACGGATAGTTTCGTACGTAATGGCTTCACTTGACAGTTGAAGAATCGTTTCAGCATAGAGTGGTGAAACTTCTGCATTTATTGGTGTTTCAATGTTTGGCGAGGTAGATGCAACAGGGGCTCGGGATAGGCAATCAACATTTTCGTTATCTTTCCCTTTTTTCACTCTTACCGTGTAGTCAAACCCGGAGAGAAACGATGATATCTTAGGAGCCTTGCGGATGTCATTTGTGGCAGGCCCTTGTTCTGATGAAAAATATGAGACAGAGGTTCATTGTCCGTCACAAGAATGAAATTTCTTGCAAAAATATAGTTGTAGAAGTGTGTTGTGGCGAATATTATTGCCAGCGCGTCCCGATCAAGCTGACTGTAATTACATTCTGCTGGTGTTAGGGCATGAGATGCATAGGCGATGGGTCTTTCTTGGCCATCCATCTCATGACTTAATACTGCTCCAACACCAGTAGGACTGGCAACGGTTGACAAGATGATAGGCAGTGATGGATTGAATGGGGTTAGGACACGTTCGCTACATAACTCGGACTTGACATTCAAGAACGCTGCTTCACAGGCTGCAGACCAGAAAAACCGTTCACCTTTCCGCAATAACTGCCGTAATGGGTGGGACTTCGTTGAAAAATTAGGAATAAACTTTGCATAATAAGTCACCATTCCAAGGAAGCGTCTCACTTCTTCAATGTTTTTAGGACGTGGCATTTGTGACACAGCTTGAACTTTCTCTGGTGACTTGCGGATCTCATTATACGATACAATATGCCCTAGGTAGTCTATGCTTTCCTTGAAAAATGAGCATTTGCTTTTGTTCAAATGCAGATTATTTTTTGAAAGCCATTCTAGGCAGGCTATTAAGTTCTTGGTGCACTCCTCCTTTGTAGTACCATGTATTATGATGTCGTCAAAATAAACTTCAGCTTTTGGAAGACCATGAAGGTTCTGGGATAATATCCTATTAAATTCTGAGGGGGCAGTTTTGATGCCAAAACTCAGTCGGTGCATCCTGAAGGTTCCTTTGTGAGTGGATATAGTTTGAATCATACTACCTTCATCAACCTTCAGATGTAGATATGCCTTGTATAAGTCTAACTTGCAGAAAAATTTTGAGTTTCTAAGACTATGTAGAACATCATTAACTGGTCTTATGGGATGGTTTGCAGAAATCAACCTTGAATTCACTCCACATTTGTAGTCGACACATAACCTAACTCCCCCATCCGATTTTGGGATAACAACAAGAGGCGATCCCCAATCACTTAAAGCTGTGGGAGAAATAACTCCTTCTGATTCCAATGAAGCGAGTTCCTTTTCAACGCATTCCCGAAGAGCAAAAGGGACATCACGTTCACGATTGAAGACAGGTTTCACCCTCTCTCTGAGTTGCAGTTTTACTTCAATATTGGGAACGCATCCAATTTTTTCTTCAAAGATTGTACTATACTGAAGTAAAATATCCTGAATTGACTGCACTGAGTTGACAGATTCAGTGTGAAGTGATTGATTTGTGTCATTGTCAATTTCCTTCAGATCAAGGCCGAGGCCCCTGATCCAAACACGACCAAGCAATGCGGCATGGCCTTGCGGAACTACAAATAGATCTGCAACAATTTCTGTTCATTTGTATGATACTGTGACAACAATTTTTCCTCTGGGTTTGATAACATGATCAGAATATGATCGAAAACAGACATTTGTTGGCTGCAATGGCAAACCAAGACCCAAGGTTGAACATTCGTTCTCTGGGATGAGTGAATATTTTGCTCCCGTGTCGACTTCAAATCTTTGTGATTTATTGTTGAGTTTAACAGTGATAAAATATTTATCTGATTCTTGCCCTACGTCAAAGAGATCTTCGATGCATTCCAGTTGTCCTATCCCGAAATTGGTTTCGGGGTGGTCATGCAAGTTGTCATTTATGTTCTCGGTTGCAATGTTGTGTGTATTTGAATGTTGAAGAAGTGTAGTGATAAAAACTTTTACAACATGTCCCACTTTCCTACATGACCTACATTTAAGCGAGTTTCTGTTTGTGCGACAATCTCTTGACCTGTGGTTTGAATTTCCACAATTCAGGCATAATCCATCAATACCTAGTGCTCGATAATTGACATAACTACGGCGGCCCCTGGACTGTGAACGTGAGTGAGAGCCTGGGCTAGGCTGTTGAACAAAACGTGACCGAGTATCACTGCCATATTGATTCATACTTCGGTCATTATATGAACCTGTGGCTTTTGTTACTTTGTTTGTGTCCTCTACAGTGTCTGACGGTGCCGCGAGCTGTTTTGAAAGCTGATTACTCTCATACCGCGATGCTTCCAAGGCTATAGCCTTCTTCAGGAGATCATCAAATTTCGTGTCATTAGACTGAAGAAGTTTCTCTCTGATCCAATTATCTCGCAAGCCACGTATAAATTGTGCACGAAGAAAAACATCCGCGATTGAAATTATGGCATCACACGTACACTGAATATAAAAGTCACAGTCGAGTAAGTGGCTTCTGAGAGTGGCAACAAATCCTGCAATATTTTGACTTTCTTTTTGATTGACGTTCAAAAAATAGTGTTGGGAAACCACGGTTGAGACTTGAGGTGACAGTATTTGCTTGAAATGTTTTACTAGGTCATTATAACGGAGAGACTTGATTGGTTTATCAGGGCCTAAAAATGCTGAGAGACTGTTATAATGAATTGCCCCTATTGATGTACACAAGAGTTGAGCTTTCTTTGTTGATTCGGTGGCATTGTTGAAGTTTGCGTAATTCTCAAATCATTCAAAATACGACACAAATTTTTCCTTTTCAGTATCAAAATTTTCAAGCGGTGTGATATTAGTGGCTTGTGGGGTTGTGACGGACTGGTGAGCTTGATACCTTTCAAGTAACTTCTCTTGAGAATCGGTAAAAATGTTCAGTAATTGTTGAAACTGATTTGCGTCCATCTTGACGGAACGTGGAAATAATTTTTAAAATCACAGTTCAAATATAATAATATTTTTTAAGATAACCGATTTAAAACACACTGGGTAGTGATCGATGACCGAATATTGTTCTGGGCTTGAGATTTTTAAAAAAACTTTGCATAACCTCAAAGTTCGAACTGCGATAAATATTACGGTATTTTGATTATGTGGCATGCAGGCACACGCAGCTGAATATACTATGAGTTGCTTAGGATCGTTAACAAGTACTCTGTGTAAATTTCATGTCGATTTGCCTCATTCTTGATTTTATTCACGTGGCCGTTGAAACAGGCACGACGTAAATACCATACATCATAAATTTAGGCTATATCTGTACCGGTGAATCAAGTCCCAATTCCTCGTCGCCAACTATTATGTTCGTAATAAAGCACATTATAGCCATTACGTTTTGAATAAAGCACTTTATATCACTTTAAAAGGTCAGGGAAATGGTGAAAGAGGAGCCCTTGCAAGGTAGGATTGAGACATCAAGACTGAGGTGGTATGGACACTTAAAGAGAATGGATGAGAAGAAGATTCCCAAGAGGATACATGAGATGCAGATGCAGATGCAGAAGAAACGACCAAGGGGAAGACCAAGAGATAGATGGCTGAAAGGAGTGGAGGAATGTGTCAAGAAGAGAGGCGAGGACTGGAACAGAGTGACAGCGGAGAGGTGGTCGGAAGAAAGAACCAAGTGGCGAGGCTTATGTTCCAAACAGACCCAGCCTGGGGCTGGAAACTGTACAAGATGATGATGACTTTATATCACTTTAATATGCACACACATCTCAATCTACATCTTAACACATTGAGCAATTACAACTAACATCGTCAAAGAGTAAAAGCGTATATACACTCCGCCCAAGTTCCATAGAGGACATGAACTAGATACATAATAATCATTACCAGCTGCTTGATGTATGATACTGGTACTTCAATGGGGCTTGGCTAGTGGGCTCGCACAATTACATACCATTACCGAAGGTAACATTCATGACTCATCACTCTCTTAAAGATATTGATACTTGGTTACTAACAATTCCCTTTGTTGCTCAATATGTGCCTGGTAGAGAGATGGTTGGTACGAATCAGCAAACTAAATGTTAAAAGAAATAATATCTTCCACCTAGGCTCATTACCAGATTGAATACAAATGAAACCACAGTACAGCAGAACTATACCATAGGTGTAGTTTTGTAACAAACATAGTTCATTCAGTCACCGTACAAGAACATCAGGTCTTCTGTGGTCAGCAGCAAATACTGCTGTGTGATAGAATATCCAGATTATAAAGTGAAGCATCACTGTAATGAGGTGTTAAAACTCAGGCAAGCTGCGATAAGGTAGGAAAATATTGGACAAACTGGGTAAGTACTGTGTTGAACAGTGCTCAATCTTCTCTGCTTGTGTAAGAAGAGAAATATATTATATTTCTTGAGTTTCAGTACATAGGCCTAACCATTACCAGCTTCTTTGTAGCCTACTGCAGTGAACCTAGGCTAGTGAGCTTGCCTAATTGTAGCCTATGCTGTACAGTACTAGTAGGTAATATTCATGACTCCTCACTCCCTGTAAGTTATAATTTTACTAACAATTTCCTGTACAGGTTACTAAGATTGTAACTTAAAGCCTCCTTCCCAATCCTAGCCTCAGTTAAAAATACATGCACTACTACTGACACCACAGCTTTTTGAAATGTATCCTGTAGCCTAGGCTACTGTTAAAATATAGATCAATATGTAGCATACACACAAGAGAGTGAGTAAAATAAATTAGCCTTATGTCACAATTTCTAAATCCATTTTCATAATGCATTTTACTTAATAGTCAGTTCCTATTTGAGTACAGAGATCTAACTTGTCCCCTGAGAGAAAATCATCGCTCGTTTGACAAAAGGAAGTCAAGGATGGAAATTTTGGCGTTGGATTAGTTGAAGCATGGACAAAATACAGTATGTGCATACAATAATTGTCACAAAATGTTAATACTCAGGCATGTTGAGAGAAGGAAATAAAGGACAAACTGGGTAAGTGCTATGTTGAAGAGTGCTTAATTTTCTCTCCTTGTGTAAGAAAAGAAATTTATATACAGTATATATATAAATATTATATCTTGAGTTTCAGTGCATAATCATTCCCAGCTTCTTGATGTACGGTACTGGTAGCCTACTGCAGTTAACATTGGCTATTGAGCTTGCCCAATTATAGCCAATGGTACCAGTACGGTACGTAATATTCATTACATTGAAAGGAATGTGGATGTTTAATCTAGACCTGAACAGCAACCGAGAAGCAAGATAACTACTGTTAAGATAAGACTGCTAATGCCATGAAAAGAAAAGTAATGGTTACCGATACTTGAAATGCTTACCAAGGGAAGCTGGTTTCTTTCAAACATAGAAACATATTTACAAGACCAAATTAACTTCATTCAGTCCAAGCTGAAAGCCAGGGGGAGAGGGGGGGGGGGGGAAGGTCTTGCGGTCTGATAATGAGCTGTGTGAATTTAAAATACTGTACAATTTAGTGAAACATTTACGATTGTTTCAAGAAAAAATATTGGCCTAGTGAATAGGTTTTTCAGCATTCTTGAAAGGAATGTGGATGTGTAGGCTAATCTAGACCTAAACAGCATCCAAGAAGCAAGAGAACTGTTAAGATAAGTCTGATAATACCATGAAAAGAAAAATACTGATAGGCTACTAGTATTTCCCAGTCATTACATTCTGATCAGCCAAACACTCAGTTTTCTATTGGAAGAATCACCTAATAATGCAGGAACAGACAGACCTACGGTAATTCTTATATCCTATTGCATACAAATCCTTAACCCAACGAGTACCGGTACCGTAGCCTACGGTATTGAAATAATTTATTTTTGAGTCAAGACTCTTAGCCTATCAGAATTTGGGGTAGGCCCAGTACAATGCAGGTATTTTTTATACACTACCGCTAGCCTATGCTTGCTCCAAATGAAAGGTATTTTTTTATACAGTACCGGTAGCCTAGAAGTTCGATTCTCTCTATACTGCCTACACAACAATATATTCGTCGAGGTACAGTATTCAGCCCAAAGCATAGGTTAAAATCGTATTTTCAGACCGAGACAAGTGATGAAAAAACGCTGAAACATCGATTTAAAAACTTAAAAAATGCGCATTGCCACTAAAAAGGTAACCACACACCTGAATTCATATAATTTTTAATACTTGGAACAAAAGAAAGGATGTACTATCCGATATATCAGGTTATGTTGTTTCACACATAGGTTAAAATTTGTCGCAACTGCGGTCCGTAAATCGGAACAGGGGCGCCGAATCCATGGTCGAGGTCTAGCGGCGAGGATATGAACTGTGCCGGCTGCCGAGGCCTGACGCACTCCTCTGGGGCAATGATTAAATGAATGACAGATGAAATGAAATGATAAGGGAGAGTGTTGCTGGAATGAAATTGTGACAGGGAAAACCGGAGTACCCTGAGAAAAACCTGTCCTACTACTTTGGATGTAATGGATGTAAATCAATTGGCTGTCGTTTCTACCAGTTTTATTCATCAGTTCGAAATACATTCAGTACAATAACCTTTTGTGCACTATAAAACTACATTATAGACCATTGCATATTGATGTTGCTGTCTGCTTATATTTACCAATTTCATGAAATGTAATTTGTAGGTTATGCCTAATAAGGCATATAATTTAAGTGGCCGTTTGTAATGTGAAGTCCTTACTGTATTTATGTACAAATATTATGTTTTAACTAATGAAGCAAGGATTAAAAGTGCAGTTTGCACTGCCACCCTTTTTTTGTTTAAATATTGATATGTAGTTTCTCAGTCTGGTAACTTCTTGGATTTGCTTGAGATAGATTTGTAGTAATATACTACCTTATTAACCTGCAGGCTGAGTTTTTTTTAAACAAGCCCAGGTGCATAGCCTACAGTAGCACAAGACCTACTGCAGGCTATGTCGATCCTAAATGTAGGCCTATTATAGTGCTCAAGTCAAAGGTCATCCTAAAGTTTTAACTATTGAGACTTGATCTGCATCAAAGATAATTTCAGCCGAGTCTGGCAAGGCTTCATAAACTTGGGCGTGACTTCACATTTTCATTTTTCCTATACAGCTTTTGATACCAACCACTTAAATCACAGTATTTCAAGATTTGCTCTCATTAAACATCACCAACACTTTTTTTTTTCCCTGGTGACATAGCTTAGGCAAAGGTAAACAGTTACATTTCTCACCCAACAGTTAGGAGCTAGCAAAACGTCTCATTTGTACGCTCAACGTGGAGCAAAGTAAATAACGTTTCACTTGTCGCTACCAACATGGGGCACTAATAACGTTTCACTTGGCGGGCTGTGTTGGAGTCTACAGAAAATAAAGTTGAGAAATAAAAATACATCTTAGGTTTCCATGACACAGTTGCATTTTATCCTACTATATATCCACTCAATATACCAATCCTACCAATGTTTCCTAATTCCTCATGCTGCATAAATAAACATGACAGATTACAGCATTAGCAATGATGACAATAATTTATGAATTGTTAAAATGTTTTTAAAAGATGCATAGAAAGAGGCTTGATAAATCCTGTATCATCAAACCATTTAGACATTCCCACAGAGCTCTAATCAGAAGCTCATTTTATGTGCAACAGGTATGTAAAATAAACCTCCCTCCCAATAACTTGTAGGCCTAACCTGAACATAATCCATGTTAAGAGCTGTTTTTTGGTTCACAGGAAAACCTACCATTTAAAATCTTGCACATACCGGTAGGCTACTAATCATATTAAGGTGCAATTAACTAGGGTAATTTTAAAAATCATGGCTATCAACTACTGATTTAAATATTCCAGACATCTTTCTTAACTCCACTTTTACTGACAGCATGTAAGTCCTTACTACTGTCTTTCAAGCCATTGACCAGTTGTTTTTTTCATGAGGAACCATTTTAGTCATTCTTCTCTATGTGAAATACAGTTGATGACAACTGCCTGGAAGACTCAGGTGTTTTTTCTTGTGTCACTTCTCTGGTTGCCTACGACACTTCCTAATTATTAACAGAATGTTTCATTGAATTGTTGTATCCAATTGACCAACTGGTAATATATTATGGTTTGCTTTAATATTCCTGTGATACACTTTTAGATCTCATATATTAATGAAATAGGCTGAAATGTTGAACCAATCTCCCATTCCCTAACACTCCCAACTAATGGGACATAAGCTACCTAGTGGTTGGTCTCACAATGCTTCCATCTACATGTACCGTACTAGGTCTAGTAGTACCATACGTCTTGTGACTGTATCTCCAACTCTGTCAAGGAAACTAATTCTGAACTAAGATCTGGAATGGGGTACACTGTCCCTCGAGGGCAATAAGGACAACTTGAATCATTCAAGTGATTTTTCTATTTCATTTTACCAACTAACCAGGTGCCTGGAAATGCCTGTGAAGGAGGCAGCTAAGTAGGCTAGCCTACTGGTATTCACCATTCAGAGAACATTCTCAGCGACTTGTCTATGCATAGGCCTATGACACAATTTTCAGAAATTGATACAGTAGTCACAGAACACTAATGGTGCCCAGTACGCACAGCTTAGCATAGCACGGAGTGGATTCCAGCCATAGATTAACTTATGATCTGTCAACGGGTTTTCAAACAAATTGAGCACACACCCAAGTACAGGGGTCTTGACCATGATGTTCCAAGCCTCTAAATGAAACACTCCTCTTTAAGACTTTCTGGTCTTGCATCCATGGTCGATCAACATTCTCCTGATCTGTGTTCTCAAGTTTCTGATGGTTATGGACATTATCTTTATCCTGATACATGCCCTATTCTTAATTAGTTCAGCATAAGATCATTGAATCCCCTTAAGAAAAATAGGGAACATCCATGTGTTATTTGACCATAGGAAAGGGAGAATTTAAAAAACTGAACCTCTAGGGACATTGATGCAGATGACTCCGAGTAAGTAGGCTAGATCAAAATGAGCATTTTTCAGTGTTGCCTTAATAAAGGTTGATAACTTTCTACCGTTCAACATGAATAGGCCTATATTGGATGGGAAATATTTTTATTATTTGCAGAGATTACAAGGATGACTTGTTGATGTATCGTTATTTTGTTGAGCGAACATAAGTTCCAAGTCCATATCGTGTTGGAACCCATATTTCAGTGCTGCCTTAGGAAACGAAATATTCAATGTCTTTCAGTCGGTCAACACGGTTGCACTTAATGGTAATGAGAATGAGCATTATTCCAAAAACCAGAAAAAAAACTGTAGGCTACAGGCAGACCTAACTTGTCAAATCAATCATGCCTACAAGACAACAAAAATGCTCTATGAAAAACTATTAAAACCCCATAATGGTAGTCAAAAATAATCTCAAACTACCGCCACTATTTCGCGAAGGTGCAGAAAAATCTTACTATAGTACAGCTATTCGTAATAGTTGCTACTGTTGTGATAAACTGGTACTGAGTGATGGGCCCCCGAAATATAACTATTTATCTTAATGTCTACAAGATAACGAGATTGCCAAAAAACCACAAATATATAGAAGGCAACACTAAAAATGGCTTATCTAATCCACAAGTCACCCACCCTTCACCAACATTATTAATATTTGTAATTTAAGTAACTTAGGTTATGTTAAATTGAGGTTAATGGCGGATTTGATTGCGGCTGTGTGGCGGGAAGGACCCAAAAAGTGCTCAGCCAATCAGGGACGTTTTGATTGGAGACCATGCTCGGAAAATTTTTAGATCGTTTTGATTCTCAGGGCTTTGTTAAGCCCCCACCCTAGGCTGTCATCGTGTCCAAAATGGCGGCTTAACGAACACGACGGGGTGCCATTATTAAAATTTTGGGAGATAGAAACACAGCCTTAGGGAGCGCTCCATCACACCGCGTTCACAGCGTACTTTCTTCAACAGTTGATTAACTGTTTGCTACCGTGAACGCAGCCATTATTTGCTGCACGGGCCAGTCATTCGCGTAGCGTGAGTCATAGCCTGCTGTCAGAGACAGGCTTCTTTCTCCTTCTAACAAGGTCGGGACAGGTTAACGCTCGCGGAATGTGCTGATGAAGCTGGCCATTCGGGTCGTGGTTCACAGCCCGCAGGCATAAAGACGATATTACTTTCTCCTGACAAGATCACGCCAGATTAGGCCTATAAACTCGCGGAATGTGCGCTGGCCGTTCGCGTCACAGTTCATAGTCGGCAGGCATAAAGACGATATTACTTTTTCCTGACAGGTTCATGCCAGATTAGGCCTATAAGCTCGCGGAATGTGCGCTGGCCGTTCGCGTCGCGGTTCATAGCCAGCAGACATAAATACGATATTACTTTCTCCTGACAAGATCACGCCAGATTAGGCCTATAAGCTCGCGGAATGTGCATTGGCTGCTCGCGTCACTGTTCATAGCCCGCAGGCATAAAGAAAAGATTACTTTCTGCTGACAAGATCACGCCAGATTAGGCCTATAAGCTCAAGGAATGTGCGCAGGCCGTTCGCGTCGCGGTTCATGGCCGGCAGGCATAAATATGAGATTACTTTCTCCTGACAAGATCACGCCAGATCAGGCCTATACGCTCGCGGAATGTGCGCTGGCCGCTCACGTCACCGTTCATAGCCCGCAGGCATAAAGATGAGATTACTTTCTGCCGGCAAGATCACGCCAGATTAGGCCTATACGCTCGCGGAATGTGCACTGGCCGTTCGCGTCGCGGTTCATAGCCGGCAGGCATAAATACAAGATTACTTTCTCCTGACTAGATCACGCCAGATTATACGCTCGCGGAATGTGCTAAGTGACGAAGCTTTCCGCTCGCGTCACAGTTCATAGCCGCAAGCATAAAGACGAGATATGTTTCGTCTGACAAAGTCGCGCCAGATTATAAAGTCGCGGCAGCATGTGCAACTGACTGGCGCACAAATACGAACCATGCTATGCGACGATTATGCGATTAAATTTTATAAAACTATTTTAGTGTTTGAAAAGTGGGGTGCGACGATTACGCGGTGGCGACGATTATGCGAGGAAAGTATGTTTAGATTAAACAAGAAAGTGAAATACAAAATTAACTGTCACTAGCACATGGTGACGAAAAACGAGGTTATGAAATCAAATTCTGGTCTGACTTTTGACATTACCAAAACTTACAAAATTAACAAATTAATCATTCGCAAATGCGAACAAAAATCATAAATTTTAGGCGGGATTTTTTAATATCTTGGATAACAAGCATAACATAACACATTTCAGTCATCCTTCAAAGTATACTTCAGTGAAGAGCTCCAAATTCTCTTGTGACAGATGGTGACGCATATCACTTAACGTGCTAGTGTAAGCTGAAAAACAAAAGTTCACAGCGTTTGAACAGGGTATCCATATGGTTTTCAACACAGATTCTGAGAACTTTGGAAATACAAATGTCATTCCTTGCAAAACTCCAACAATGTCTGACTTGTCCTGTCATGCATCTGCTTCTTGATTCAAGTTTGCAGTTCTTTGTATCCTCAACACCTCACTTTCTTCCAGTGTTCCACAGAACGGCAGCTTCTTAATTTTCTTTGCAATGTCCTCATTGATGTTCATTGGCACTATTTCTGCTGGATCAAACGCACACATTTATAAATCTTGTTCCCAGGGTCAACGGATCTCACGCTGATTAATTTTCCAAGAGCATGGAACCCAACGTTTACTAAAACTGAATGTATTTTCCCTCTTTTTAATACATTTACACAACCCTCCAACTGCTCCTTAATGTTGGTACCATACTTTCCAGAAACAGCAAGTTTAAGGGCTTGCTGAATTCTCCGTACATGTCCATCAAGAAAGTGAACAGTTGGAAGACAATCATGGTTTAAGACTTGAAAGCGATGAGGATATTGTACGGAATTTTACTGTCGGTGAGGTAAACTGAGATCCAGTACATATAGAGTGCAGGAGTGATGCAACGGAAATCCCGAAAGTTCCCACAGTCGAGCTAGTGTGTCTATTGTCACACTTATCTCTTATATAGAAAATCGAGATGAATTTTCGTTCTCATATATTGTTTTCTTCAGAATTGTATAATCTAAAATAAGACAAAATAAACCATCTAAGAAACAAAAGTGATGAGTCATTCTCCCTAGTTTTTATTATTGGCATAATCCACATAGTGTGTCTTACTATACTGTAACGATTCGTGCAATTGCCGTCGGCCGCTACCCCGTTCTCGAGGTGTCAGTGGGCAGGGTGTCTGGGGAGCGCCGGGCAGCCAATCCAGCCAGGGCTAATTAGGGTAGCCCCTCCCAAAGCCACCCAAATACAATAGCTCTACGAGTCAGGAAGATCATTGGCGTGCGGGCTACTTCTCGAGGCCACTAACTGCAAAAGGAAGTTCCAGAACAACCAACCAGAATAGGCTTGAACCCACTGGAAGATGAAGGATGAGCCAGAACTTCGCCGGAGAGGGGCTAGATAGTTCTGGAAACCGACCACGAAGACATGCTCGCCGCTACTGGAAGGGGCAACATCGAGAATATTCGAGACCGGAGAGCTGATTGGATATATACCGGCAAACTGCGGCGGGCAAGTTAGTCTTGAATGAGTCCGCGCTGACGCGACCAGTGGAAATAAATATGAAGTGCTGTAATATTGGAGACAGTGCTGTGAATATAAATAACGTAGACAGTAAGTGTGGAAGATAAATAGTGACTGTGGGAGATAAATAGTGACTATAGGATATACTTTCTTGCAGTGAACATTGTAAATAAATAGTGACAAGTGTTTTATAAAGTGAGACTATGTGTGCAAGTAGGCCAATTTGTTTTATTGTTAATTAGTGTACATAATATTAGCGTAAATAAAGATTTAGTGCATTATAGCCTGACCAGTATTATTACGAACCCCGAAAACGTTATAATTGGTGTCAGATTGTGGGGTCAGGCTATAAGGAGTGCTTCTTTGCGAAAACCGTGTTACTTTTAAATAGGCCTACTTTAAGGAAGTGGCTAGTTAATTTTTAGTGACTGTCTTGTATGCACCAACTACAGGCCTAGTTCATTGTGTGCTGACTGTCCGTGTATCTTGTATTTTGAATCGTAAAATGGCGACAAGGAAAGTAAAACTTTCAGCACTGAAGGTTTCGGAATTACGACAGGAATTGGAAGAAAGGGAAGCTGATGCTACGGGAACAAAGTCTATGCTACAAGTGCGATTACGTCAGTTACTGCTGGACAGTGGTGAGGACCCAGATATATTCCTTTTTGAGCTTCCTTGCGGGACTGACGGCATAGGTCAGATGGTGGAAATTTTGGAAAAGAAAATGACAGAAAATTGGGGAAATTTGGAAAAGAAAATGACAGAAAATTCCGGAAATTTGGCAAAGAAAGTGGCGGACAATGCGGAAAATTTAGAAAAGAAGATAGCAGAAAACTCCAATATTCTGGAAAGGATTATCATGGAAAATACTGCCAATCTTGAGAGGAAACATCGAGAAGTAACTCTCACTACGGAAACGAAACTGAGGGAAGAATTTCAAGAGTCCCTGCGGAAGTTGGAGGACGAGCTTGCGAGCACCCTGCTTCAAAATAAGGACAAGCAACGAAACGAAACGAAACCATTGCCGCTGCTGGACCATCGGAAGGTAAGGAGAGTTTGTCTGTGTCCGCAGCTGGGCGGACTGACCGGCCAACGGATCGTGCACCCGTTCCCGCAGTTGGCCGTTCTGACCTGCCAACATTCGATGGAAAGTCTGCGTGGGAAGAATACTTCACATTGTTTGAGACCGCAGCCATGATTAATGGGTGGTCCGAGGCCACGAAAGCTGCATGATGAGCTTGTCACTGCGCGGAGAGGCCCTACGAGTCCTACAAGCTGTTCCCTTATCGGAGAGACAGAACTACAATGTTCTTGTACAAAAACTGGAAATGCGGTTAGGACATCGACACATGGAACAGCTATATCGCTCCCAGTTAAGAAATCGCTGCCAGAGACATAACGAGGGCCTACAGGAGTTCGAAGCAGACATAGTCCGTCTCGTTAGGAGCGCCTATCCAACAGTGCCTAGCGACGTTTACGAGTCTCTTGCTACAGAAAAGTTTCTCGACGGGCTCCGCGAGACCGAGACACAGCGGGCTGTGAAGCTGACGCGCCCACCAACGTTGAATGATGCTTTGACCCTAGCCCTTGAGTTCGAGGCTGTTCAACAATCCGTGCGCAGCCAGGCGTGCATTCGAGCTCTGGGGGGAGACAAGGAGGTCCAACCTGTGCCTTCTATAGAAGAAATCGTGGAGAAAGTTCTTCAAGCCTTGCAGTCCAAGAAGAAACGGACGAGGTGCTGGGGCTGCGGGGAGGTTGGGCACCTTGGAGATCGATGCCCTAAACTTACGAATAACAAGTACCAGCGAGGGAAACTAAAGAGTGTTGTTGGAAAGGGGCGACTGTCAACCCGCGCCAACACCAGGAATGCCCCCACTTCTGCTATCGTCGCACCTCTGGGTTGGCAATCCAACTCAATTTTTGTTAGTGGCCATGTGGATGGAGAACCCAGAGACCTACTGCTGGACACGGGGCCACAATGACCATCATCCGACCAGGCATCGTGAGAAGAGCAATAACACCCACAAGATGGACACTGCGAACAGCAGCGGTTGAACCAGCCAACGTTCGAGGGGAGGCAGTCGTCAACTTCCATCATCGGTGATACCCAGTTTCGCCACCGTGTCTTGGTCGCTGAGGTGGAAGAGGACGTTATTCTCGGGATGGACATCATGACTAAGTACAAATTCGGACTAGACTTGGGAAGTGGCATTTTGAGAGTCGGAAACGAGGAGGTAGTGCTGCAGAAGAGGAACGTCTCGTCGGTACGGGTGATAGCAGCGGAAGACATGTACTGCCAGGACATAGTGAAGTAATGGTAGAAGGGAAGCTGGACGGTGAAATCCCCGAAGGTTGTGTCATCATGGTAGGGCCTACGTTTGGCGAAGACGAAACTGGACATGGAATGCTGGTAGCCAAAGCTTTGGTCCGTGCAGGGGCGAAAATTCCTGTGCGGGTAATGAACCTTCATGATTGCCCAATAACCGTTCGGGAAGGAACCAGCCTGGGAATCTGTTCGTCTCTATCCTCCGTCGTACGCCAAGTGCGAACAGCTGCCTCCTCATCCGGTATACCTTCAGTGTGGCTTGACAGTCTTATCGAGGCAGCGTGTCAAGAGCTAAATCCTGAGCAGAGCCGAGAGGTAAGGGAACTTCTCAAAAGTCATAAGGATGCCTTCCAGGATGGGACTTGTAATGGAAGAACGAACGTGGTGCAACATCGCATCGATACGGGTGACTCAAGACCTATTCGCCAGACGCCCAGAAGATTGCCACTAGCCAAGCGAGAGGAAGCTGAGCAAATAATAAGTGATATGGCTCGCGATGGGGTGATTGAACCTTCAAGCAGCCCATGGGCCTCGCCAGTGGTTCTGGTGAAGAAGAAAGATGGATCCACGCGGTTTTGCGTAGACTACCGCCGGCCGAACAATGTGCCGAAAAAGGACAGTTATCCCCTACCACGCATCGATGACACCCTAGACACCTTCGGTGGGAGCACGATCTTCTCCACATTGGACCTCAAGAGTGGGTACTGGCAGTTCGGGTTGGACCCCAAAGACAAGGAGAAGACCGCCTTTACGATTGGTTCGGGGCTGTGGAACTTCACAGTTATGCCGCTCGGACTCTCTAACGCCCCTGCTACGTTTGAAAGTTTGATGGAGCGGGTCTTAAAAGGACTGTCTTGGGAAACCAGCTTGATCTACTTGGATGACATCATTGTTCTCGGAAGGACGTTTGATGACCACCAAGAATTTGGAGCAGGTGTTCTTACGTCTAAAACAAGCCAACCTGAAGCTCAACCACAAGAAGTGCTTCCTCTTTCGGAAATAAGTTAATTACCTAGGCCACCTTGTTTCTGGAGAGGGGGTTGCTGCAGATCCGGAGAAGATAAACGCGGTGAAAGAATGGCGAATACCGAAGGATAAGCGCGAATTCAGGAGTTTCCTCGGACTATGCACCTATTATCGTCGATTCATGCCAGGATTTGCTAACATCGCGAAGCCTCTGACCCGACTTACCGAAGACGGTCGGAGTTTTGTGTGGGACACGACCTGTCAACAGGCTATCGAACAACTGAAGGAGGTATTGACCAATGCTCCTATCCTGAGTTACCCACAACCGGAAGGACTGTTCGTGTTGGACACCGATGCTAGCAATGTGGGCATCGGTAGCGTGCTCTCCCAACTGCAAGGTGGGCAAGAAAGAGTGATAGCTTACTTCAGCAAGGTTCATTCTAAACCGGAGAGGAACTACTGCGTGAGTAGAAGGGAATTGCTTGCTGTAGTGAAGTCAGTGGAGCATTTCCACAACTAACTTTACGGGAGGAAGTTCGTTCTACGGACTGATCATGCAGCACTCACGTGGCTTCTGAGTTTCAAGAACCCGGAGGGACAGGTAGCCAGGTGAATCGAGAGGCTCGAGGAGTACGACTTAGACTCTGAACACAGGGCTGGTCTTAAACACCGAAATGCTGATACTCTGTCTAGGAGACCGTGCGCGCAAGACTGCAAGCACTGCAATCGGATAGAAGACAAAATTGCAGCGGTGTCAAGAAGTACTGTGACTGACGACCACTGGCAGGATGAGGAAATCCGTAAGGATCAAGAAAACGATCCGGACTTAAATACCTACTGCGTTGGAAGAAGTCTGAGGAACGGCCGACCTGGGAAGAGGAAGCTCCCTTCTCGCGCTCTGTAAATGCCTACTGGGCTCAGTGGAATTCCGTGATTTTGGAAAACGGGGTGCTAAAGAGGGTACTGGAGAATGAGAATGGAACTCAGGAGAGGCTACAGCTTATTGTTCCACGAAACTGAGTATCCGAGATAGTGCAGTTGCTGCATGATGGAACGTCCGGAGGGCATTTTGGAGTTCGGAAAACCATACAGAAAGTCCGAGAGCGGTTTTACTGGTTCAATTGCTCCGATGATGTTCGTGAATGGTGTAGAAGGTACGTGGTTTGTGCCACTGCGCACGGGCCACAGAAGAAGAGAAGAACAGCGATGAGACAATACAACGTTGGTGCACCGTTCGAACGGATCGCCATAGATGTAGCGGGCCCCTTCCCTACGACTGAGAGTGGAAATAAATACATCTTGGTAGCAATAGATAACTTCAGCAAGTGGGCAGAGGATGTGCATTGCCCAATCAATAAGCTGTGGTGGTGGCCGAGACGATAGTTAAGGAGCTGGTGAGCCGATTTGGTGTACCTTTGTAATTGCATTCCGACCAGAGGCGAAATTTCGAGTCATCGGTGTTCCAGGAAATGTGCCAGATTCTCGGGATCCGGAAAACGAGAACTGCCCTGCATCCACAGTCCGACGGCATGGTGGAGCGCATGAACAGAACGGTGGAGAAATACCTGTCCTAGATTGTATCCGACCACCAGCGGGACTGGGACAGGTTTCTCCACTTGTTTCCACTGGCATATCGCTCTTCTATCCATGAGACCACAGGCCCAACAACAGCTATTGTGCTGTTTGGCCGAGAGCTGCGGTTGCCGCGTGACCTGACGTTCGGCTGCAAACCTACGGATGACGTTGTTTGTGAGGACTACATCTCCGACCGAGTTCGTGCAAACATCCAGAATGCGAGCGACCGGATGAAGGAGCGTTACGACGTAAGAGCCGAATACGGACGATACCAAGCAAGAGATCTAGTCCGGCTTTTCGACCCAAAAAGGCGGCGAGGGTTCTCTCCGAAGCTGCAACGCTCCTGGGACGGACCATGAGGTACTGAAGAGGATCAACGACGTCGTCTACCGTATCAGGAGGAGACCGAATGGCAAACCCCGAGTGGTCCATTTCAATCGGCTGGCACCGTTCCTGGGCGACAACCATGACGAGGGGCACGTGCAACACGCCCGTATCTGTCGATTGCCAGAATCGGAACGATCCTTCGAAGAGTTCGTTATGGCGTCACTACCGAGATTCGACACGATTTATTCCAAACCGCCAGTGAGTATGCCTTGGACCTGAGGATGAGCCAGGGAATCGCCCAGGTGTTCCGGCGGAAAAACGGCGGGATTGAAGAGCTACAGAGCCAAGAGCCTCGTGTCGGGGACGTCTTGTGCTTAACCAGAAACGAGCTATCCTTGTTCTATCTGGTGACGAAAGAACTTTCCCATCTGAAGCCCTCCTACCGTTCCATCAGGGATAGTCTACTTGCTATGCGGGAGCACCTACTGGAGCAAAGCATATCCAAATTAGCTGTACCCAAGTTGGGCTGTGGACTAGATGGGTTGGACTGGAGGATTGTAAGAAGCATGCTAGAGGAAGTCTTTCGACGCACAGGGATTGATACTCTGGTGTGCTGCTGGCCCTGAACAGACGTGGTGTCTCGGAAAACGGTGGACTGTTACTTCTTCGTCAACTCACGATGCCGTGAAGGACCGAGCTGTTCCTACCGTCACCGGGTTGGAAGTGTCTGCTCCGAGACGGAACAGTGTTAAGGAGGGGGCAGTGTAACGATTCGTGCAATTGCCGTCGGACACTACCCCGTTCTCGAGGTGTCAGTGGGCGGGGTGTCTGGGGAGCGCCAGGCAGCCAATCCAGCCAGGGCTAAATAGGGTAGCCCCTCCCAAGGCCACCCAAATACAATAGCTCTACGAGTCAGGAAGATCATTGGCGTGCGGGCTACTTCTCGAGGCCACTAACTGCAACAGGAAGTTCCAGAACAACCAACCAGAATAGGCTTGAACCCACTGGAAGAGGAAGGATGAGCCAGAACTTCGCCGGAGAGGGCTAGATAGTTCTGGAAACCAACCACGAAGACATACTCGACATTACTGGAAGGGGCAACATTGAGAATATTCGAGACCAGAGAGCTGATTGGATATATACCGGCAAACTGCGGCGGGCAAGTCAGTCCTGAACGAGTCCGCGCTGACGATGTGTACCGTGCCGAGCGACCAGTGGAAATAAATGTGAAGTGCTGTAATATTGAAGACAGTGCAGTGAAAATAAATAACGTAGACAGTAAGTGTGGAAGACAAATAGTGACTATAGGAGATACTTCCTAGCAGTGAACATTGTAAATAAATATTGACTAGTGTTGTATAAAGTGAGACTGTGTGTGCGAGTAAGTAGGCCAATTTGTTTTATTGTTAATTAGTGTACATAATATTAGTGTAAATAAAGATTTAGTGCATTATAGCCCGACCAGTATTATTACGAACCCTAAAAACGTTACAATACTATGTTCTAAAGTATTATAATTTTTTTACGTGTTCATAAAATACATTTCAATATTTTAACCAATAGTTTTCTCTTGGCTAGGCTTAAAAACATTACTGTGGATAATTTGCAGTTTCGCGGAAATTCGTGCATTAATTGCCGCGAATTATCGGAAGTGCACTGTAAAGAAAAAAAAGAAAAAACTAAAATTCGCATTTTCATGAAGAAAAAAAGGCGAAATTCGCGAGTTCAAAAATATCTTTTTTTTTTTGCCATTTTTAGGGTTATTGAAACACATTACCACCTGTGTATTACTTCATTTAATAATTCGGGAAATTTTCCTATCCCTACTTATTGCTGACGGGATTGTTGCCTAATAATATGAAGAGGGGTAACTCTCCAAGAATATGTGCTCATTTAGATTATCTGGGTTGTTTAATTTAGCTAACAAGGGGAGGATACGATTCATGGGTCACCGATTCGAACCATCTTTATTACACGTGTAGGGTATGACCAGGCATAGACCAGGTGCAAGTAGTAAGGTGTGCTTCTCAGCCGTTTCCGAGAAATTAATAATTCACATTTGCTGTGCGGCGTCCATGTGCGTAGTACGTTAACAAGAAGCCAAGGAGCTCGTGGGACAGCCTTAAGAGCCCTGCTTTGTAAGCGCGGGATCACTGGATCGAATGTTTTTTGTTTGTTTTGTAAACATAGCCAATTCGTACAACTGTAGATGAAAAATGTTTAGGTATTTTGCAGTAAATTGCAATAACGTGTTATAGTGAGCGGGAAAAGGGAAATAATCACACGGGGGTTAACGTTTGTGACATTACATAATGTACAGTCTGGGCATTGCAAATACATTGGTATTATACACGGTCAGGTGTATTCTATTATATGTATACGTTTATGCATTGAAGGCCCAGTCTGTTCATTTCATTGCAGGTCTGTGAACCATCAGACCACCCAGTACCCCACAAGCAGCGACTCATGCTATGGGTAATGGTTGGAAAGTGTTCGGACCTGGCAAGGTAACCTGCACACAACCAAACAATTACGGTGGGCAGGAGGGTAAACGGTTCACCCAGGAAACTTTGAAAGCTGCATTCGTTCCTTGGCTATTGAGGTAGCAACATCGTAAGAGTGGGAATAATTGTGCGATGTCGAATAGTACATACTATAGTGATTTGCCGGGGCCTTCGAAAACAGATGGAAGTGGACCGCATTAAAATTCTGTGACGAGTGAAGAGGCGAAAATACAGTTAAAAACGGCACTAGTATATTGCGAGCAGCTCCTTCTCAAAAATAATAAAATCACGACGGAACCATCTGCAGTGATTAAAGAAGAACACAAGTAAATGGGGGGAAGATTGTGCAGCACAGTAATGGAAATTTTAACAAAACTTCAAAAAGAAGTTTGAAAAAATGGCCCAGCTAACTCAAACATTTTTCAAACTTCTTTTTTTGAAGTTTTGTTTAAGTACAATTAGCTCATTCGGAAAATAAATATCCTGTATCCTTCCGGAACAGTTACTTCCATCAACAATGGAAACACTGGCAGAAAATATAATCGTTATAGAAGACGGTCTTCTTATGTATGAAGAACCCGATGAAGGAGGTCTGTACGAAGAAGTCAACGATTCTGCATTACCATTAGACGACTAGTACCATCCGGATGTAAGAAGGTTGAAAAACGATATGGATAACATTCCGCTTTATTATAAAATAAAGGTGGTTAATTTGGCAAAAGCACATCCAAACTGGAGGCTGAAAAATCTGTAAAAGAGGGAGGTTCCCGTCTTATGAGAATGGATCAGTTGAAAGTATGGAAGGAACACATTAGGAGAGGTGGCTCCACGAAAGATAAATATACTGTATATCAATTGATGCATGGACGCATGATCGCTTTGTGGAAGCTTGTCAATCCAACCAGCAAGTCACGACTAGGCACTTGGCTCTAGCTGCTGCCAGCCAATTTCCAGATTTGGAATTTAAAGTGTTAAGAGCCGTGGGTAAAGGTCTTCACAAGGACATCAACATTGTACACATACCTAAGACATACTTAATTTATACAGAATTTGCATATAAACCTTAATATGGGATGGTTATTCACCTTAGCTTAAAAAATGAGTAATAAAAACTAGATTAAAAAACCATAAAACTATAAAAACTTTGCACTACATATACACTGCTGTTTAAGGGTGTAGTCTGGCTACATTTGCCCTTCTTAACTGGCAGGGCTTTGTGGCGATCTCTAATGGGCTAGTCTGTGTCCCTTATGCCTATCATGTACATGCTATGAAATTTACTCCTGTTGATATATCCTTTTAGAATAGTGAGGGACATTTTTACGAATCTTTAATTCTTACATTGTTGTCGACTTGATCCGTGAATGCGGTAAGACGAACCATGCCTTTGATGGCGAACATGAGGGTGGAGTCAACTGTGAAGTAAAGAAAAAAGGATTTTTTTAATACTGATGCATTGCATTTGAGAAGAAAACTTTGGTTATAAATGCGAAAAATTGATTAAATTTATAGCAATGGACTTACTATTGAATCTGTTGTGTTTAGACTCATCCGTGGAGATAGGTGTAAACCTCTACTGCTTGGAAACTGTAATTAGTAGACAAAAAACGAACTGTCAGTGAGACTGTATGAATAGGTGGGTGTGCTGCTGAATAGAATAAGAAAAGATATTGTCATACCTGTGCTTGCGCAGCGTGTTTGTTGACGTGTATCACTGAGCTATGTTTGTGCTTAAGTGATAACGCTGTGTGGCTCACTCTGAGATGGGTGATAAGTTATCGTATGGCGGAGGGGGAAGAGGGGTGGGGAAAGAGGTGCGGGTGGAAACATGTGACGTCAAGTTGTTGACATATTGGTTCTGAGGTTTTGGGGGGATGGAGGGGTGGTGGTATAGAGGGAGGTTGATTGGAGTGAGTATATTTTTTGGAAGTTATGAGTTTAGGAAAGAATTTATTAATGTTTCCGTAAAGGATGTTGACTTCAAAATTAATTTCGTTCAGATTATGTGCGGGGTTGAAGCGTTGAGCGTTGTCGATTTCTATTTGTTCTAATATGTTCATGATGGCTCCTTTATTGGTTAGTGGATAATCTCCATGTCACTCTGGACGTCGGTGAATTTATATTTGGGCTCGGACATATGGTTACCCATGGCTGAAAATTTCTTATGTTTAACGGCGTTAACATGTTCATGGTATCTTATGGTGAAGCTGCAGCCCGTTTGTCCTATATAATCGGCGTTACATTGTTGGCATTTGAGTTTGTAAATTCCAGATGAGTGATACTTATTTGATTCATTAACTTTTTTGGAGTTGAAAATTATTTTATGGTTCTTATTATTAGTTTTGAAGGCGATTTTTGTGTTGTACTTTTTAAATATGCTTGTTACATCGTAGGTGTGTTGATTTACGTAGGTAAAAACTGCGAAGGATGTCTTTTCTTTTCTTATGGGGGATGGTTGGGTTTGTGGTTTGTTTTTAATTTTATTAATTAATCTTGTAACGTCTGATCGGGTGTATCCGTTGGCTTCAGCAATTTGAAAAAATATAGAGATTTCGTGTTGGTAGTCCTGTTCAGACATGGGAATGCTGATTGCTCTATTTATATAACTGACGAATGCTGCTCTTTTGTGACCTTGAGGGTGATTTGATTATTTCTTGATTACTGTGTTTGTTTGTGTTGGTTTCCTATAAATGCTATAATTCATTTTTCTGTTCTTAATGGTTATGTTGAGGTCTAGGTAATTAATTGTATTGTTATTGGTTGATTCACCTGTGAATTTTACATTCTTGTCTATTTTATTCAACTCTGTGAGTAATTGTTCAATTCTGATGGGGTGGTCTTCCAGAATGACAAAGATATCGTCCACATACCTCCCCCAGAACTGTATGCCCTCAATTTTATTAAGTATTTTATTGGCTGAGGCTGGGGAACCCATGGCTAAACCTTTATTTCGCTTGTAGATTTTGTTGTTGAAAATAAATGGTTGTTATTAAGAGTGAAAGTAAGAATTTCAATAAATTCATCTATTTCAACTTCTGATAACTTATCATCATCTTTCAGATTCTCTTGGATTATATCTATTGTTGCTTGGATGGGTAGGCTATATTAGTGTACATGTCTTTGATATCTATGGTGTGAATGGAGTGTGTGGTCTTTAATCTAATTTTTTTTTTCCACAAAATTGAAGGGAATTTCTGAATGATTTGTTGGCTTTAAATATGTAATTGGTTCGGAGGAACTTTGTATGAATTGTGTTGTTCTATAAATAGGGCTATTCCAATTGTTTACAATTGGCCTGATTGGGATGTTGGTTTTGTGGATTTTAGGGAGCGATCTTAAGGTAGGGTTCATTTTAATTAATCTATTGTTTTGTTTTTCATCTAATATGGATACTATAAGTATTCGTTTGTCTCTCAGAAGTCCAACCGCCCCTCCACGCGGTGAGAGATGGGCAACGGCATGAAGTAGGGGATTGCCTGTAGGGGTGATGTACAGGGGGGACTTTGTGGGCCCCGGGACCGCTATGGTAGCTGTGAAGGCCCTGCAGGAACCCTGAAATATGACTGCAAACGGGGCTTTGGTGAAGCTATGTTAGGCCTAGCAAGCCAGTAGTGGATAAATCAACTGCTTTCAAAACACAAGCAAGCCTCGGAAATGATAGATCTCAAGGACAATGACCTGGCTATGAACATGGACTACGAATTGGAACCTTGAATATAAGGACACTCGCAGGGAAAGAAGAGGAAATTGTCGACTTGATGCTGAGAAGAAATCTGGATATCTTGGGATTAGGAGAGACAAGATGGAGAGGACAGGGTAAAAGAGAATTGAGAAGAGGATTCCGATTGTACTGGATTGGGAACGATGAGGGGAAGAGAAATGGAGTAGTAGTTGTGACAGATGGGTTAGAAGAAGTAGTAGAATTAATGATCGATTGATCGATTAAAGTATATATCAAAGGAACAAGAATGGAGATTCTGCAAGTGTACGCCCCACAGGTAGGCTGTCCTACACAGGAGAAAGAAGAATTTGAGGACGAAGTGCAAAGACAACTGAATGGGCAAGAGGTTATAATTATGGGAGACCTAAATGCCTACGGAGATACAGAAAGACAGGATTATGAAAGTGTGCAGGGAGCAGAAGGATGGGGAAGTAGAAATGAGGAGGGAAAACGGCTACTGGAATTTTGCAAAAGGAACGGGCTCCTCATTGGGAATTCATGGTACAAAAAACGAGAGAGCCATAAGATAACGTGGTACAGCAGTGACTGGAGTAGGAGATCGGTAGTAGACTATATAATTTTTGATGCGCAAATGAAGAGAAATGTTATGAACATTAAAGTTATCCCATCAGAGGCCTTGAATAGTGATCACCGGCTGGTGGTTATGAGTTACAGAATGAAGTCAGAAAGGAGAGTGATAGAAAAGTAGGAGAGGAAAATAAAAAGTATGGAAACTCAGAGAGGAAGATACCAAAACGGAATATCAGGAAATAGTTAAGCGCAGGCTTCCCAGAGAGGAAACAGGAACTGTGGAAGAGGAATGGGAAAGGCTGAAAACAACACTAGTGGAAGCAGCAGAAATGGTATGCGGGAGGACCAGTGATAAGAAACTATGGAAGGAGACACCATGGTGGAACAACAGTGAAGGAAGTAATGGGAAACAAAAACAAAGCTTTTCGGATGTGGTTCCAACTTAGAACAGCAGATGCAAGGGAGGAATATATAGCCAGAAAGAAGGAAGCCAAAACAGTGATAACAGAGGAAAGGAGGAAGTGGATGGAGAAATGGACAAGGATGATGGAAGAGGACAGTAAAGGTAATAGAAAGCTGCTGTATGCGATGGTGAAGAATAAAAGGAAAAATGAGAAGATTACCACCAGAGAGAATGGAAGACAAAAATGGCAATATTAATGAGAGAAAAGAAGTGATTAAATCACTTTGGAAAGGATACTTTGAGGACCTCTTGAATATGGCAGCACCAAGTAAGGAGGAAGAGTATACTGGAAGGGTTGATGTCAGTAACCAAGTGCAAGTGGAAGACCTAACCTGGGCAGAAGTGAAAGAAGCAATATAGAGGATGAAATGGGAAAACCACCAGGTATAGATGACGTAAGCGTGGAGATGATAAAAGCTGCAGGGTAAGTGGGGAACACAGTGGTTGTATAGGGTGATACGAGCTATATGGAAGGAGAAGGAAGTACCAGAAGATTGGAAAGAGGAGGTGATAGTGCTCATCTTCAAGAAGGGAGACAGGAAGAAATGCCAAAACTACCGGGGAATTACACTGATGTGCCACTGTGCTAAGATTTATGAAAAGGTATTGGAGAAACGGATACATATGGTAACGGAACAGAAACTGATGGAGGAGCAATATGCATTCAGGCAGGGGAGGTCCACTACTGACCTCATATTTGGAGCGAGACAATTACAGGAGCGTCACTACGAGTATGGGGAAGATTTGGTATTGGCCTTTACGGACATCGAGAAGGCATACGACAGTGTCGTAAGAAACAGAGGATGGGAAGCGATGAGAGCCAAAGCAATAACGGAAGAAATAGTGATGAGAGTGAATGATATGTATGAAGGAAGCAGAAGCTGTGTGAAAGTCGGTATGGAAAGAACAGAATGGTTTGAGTTGACAAATAGTCTAAAGCAGGGAAGTGCCCTCTCACCCTTGCTCATTGTAATGGTGATGGATGAAGTGATGCAAAAGGTAGCACAGCATATTGGGGAGGAAGAAATGAAGGCAATGGTGTTTGCAGGTGACTTGATGATCTGGGGAAACAAGGAGAGGGATGTACAGGAGCAACTCGATGCATGGGAGGAAGTAGTGTCATCCTATGGAATGAAGTTTTCGACGCAAAAGAGTGAAGTGGTGATAACAACACATGAGAAGGACAGAGTATACTCTGGGATAAAGTTAGGCGGAGAGTAGTTGAAGAGAGTGCAGAGCTTCAAGTATCTGGGAAGTGTTATTGAAGAAAATGGGGGAAATGCCTTGGAATTAGATGAAAGAGGAAGGTGTGCTGATGGATTCTTCAAGAGTGTTCGAGGCCTGATATGGAGCAAGGATGTGCCACAGAAATGTAAAGGGATCACGTACAAGACTTACTTTGTGCCGATCCTAACATATGGATCAGAAACTTGGGTGATGAGGGAGAGAGATAAAAGCAGAATACAAGCAGTGGAAATGAAGTTTCAGAGGAGAATGGACAGAGTCAGAGAAATATTAAAGGAAGAACCCCTAAAGGATAGGATTGAAAAATCAAGCCTACAGTGGTATGGACACATGAAAAGAATGGGAAGAGAGAATACCACGGAAAATATTGGAAATGGAGTGGAAGAAAGAGAGACCAAGAGGAAGACCAAGGGATAGGTGGATAAAGGGGGTGTAGAAAGTGTCGAGAGAAAAGGAGTTCATTGGACAACAGTGACAGAAGAGAAGTGGTGGATCGACAGAAAACGATGGAGAGGCTTGTGCTCCAAGCAGACCCAACCTGCGGTTGGAAACTGCTCTAGTTGATGATGAAGTATTCGTTTGAATTTCCTTTGAACAGCCGTGGTTGGATCTTTATTTAAGGTTGAAAAATTAAGGTTTATATGCATGTTCTGTATAAATTAAGTATGTCTTAGGTAAGTTCACAATGTTGATGTCCTTGTAAAGGCTGAAGAAGAGTGCAAAGGCACTCGAAACCTGTCCCTTAAGAATGGATTAAACTAATAAAAATAGTTTCATTTGTACAAAACAGTACTGATTGGGCGGTAAAATTTGACCCACTAAGCTTTGCAGTGGAGTTTCAGTCGACGCCGTAGTTATAGGTTCTGCGAAGGCATTTGATTCCGTGATAACTGACGGAATCCGTGAAATGAAGAAATTTAGAAAGCAAGGAAAATCTCTCTTCTGACACAACATTTGGAATTAAAGGTTGTTTCAACGAGATATTTCCTACTGAAATATAGCTTCAGGCTGGACTTCTCAACAATACCCATCAGTATAAGAAGTGCAAGATACACCCTTACCTCATTGGAATTCGTAGGGCTCCAGTTAGACAGCCGAGATTTCTTTAGTAATTACAGGCGTTATCTATGTTGCCGTAAGTATTTATCAGCGTACGCATGGGTTTCACTAACGATTAGGTCTATTAGTACAGTACATCACCTAAAAACTTTTCGTTGAAGCAAATCAGTGTTCCTTCCGCTGGGTCCATTTTATTTTCACATACACTGTCACAATCAAAAGGTACCGCAGGGTTTACAATATCACAGACACCCCATGTGTTCGTATTTCTTGGTGTATTATCACGAATTACATCGTCAGCATCACTATCTTCACTGGACGTTATAGCGAACTAATCCTCTATATCGCTGTCATACTCTGAAACACTTTTGTTGGCACTATTATTGAGCAAATTAAGCTATTTCTTCATCATCAATAACTCCGCTAGGACCTGCCATTTTTACAAACTGACGGTCAGCTAGAGCGGGAACACGTGTGCACGCCACATTAAACTGACATGAAAATAAACCCCTAACCTAAAATATTAAATTCCTACCAAAGTTAACCCATCACTGTTTCCCAGTTGAAGCTATGCTTCAAAATTTCCTTTACTCACCTAAACTCTAGAAGAAAACATTGTGGCATATCCCTCCAGTTGAAAATCAGGACTATGAACACCTTATAAATGAACCTTCCAGAATATCATATCGCTCCCGCAGTCTAAAGACGCGGGGCATAACTTCAACAGTTTAGCATTCCCTAACCTCAAAAGAAAAACTTGTGATAATACGCACTCAAAAATTCACCCTTGCATGTATCGAGTGTTTTCGGTCCCGCCACCACGATATGTAACTCCGCAGCGAGATGACAGGAGAAGAGCGCCAAGCGGCCGACCAGTGTGTCCAACCTGCACGATGCGAATACGGAAATGCCTTACGGACAATGTCCAAGAAGACAGGGGATTTTAGTGTACGTGTGTTGCTACGATTGATCTATTCAAAAATTATTATGCCGTTTGATATATGTTGAACGTTCAGCGTGGGAGATGCTCTCTGCTTGTTTGACTGTGATACAGAAAACATCCCCGGGGGCTCGGATTACCCGGGCTTATAGGACAGGTATCAGCCTCCTCATGGGATGGCTTTAGTTTTTAGTTTTGATATTTTGTTTAATATGTAGTTGTATTCCAGTGCATTCAAGGAAACTAGATATTCTTTGGCTCCCCCGTTGGCACATTTAGTCTTGTGTTTTCGAATTTCTCGTATGTTATTTCGAGTCGTTAGTTTCCCTCATGGTTGATGCGTAGCCGTTTGGCTTCGCTCGGAAAGGGGATTGAGATGTCCGCCACTATTTTATATCTAAATTGTTAACCAATTTTCCTCTTTGGAGGCCTGATTTGCAGTGTGAGACTTTTCCTTTTTTTTTAGCGAGGCTTTATCTTGTTGCGTAACCTCGTGGTGTCTGTTAGGTTTTGACCAAAATTAATAATTATTCCCGCGTCATCACACTTCCTTGAATTCCTCGAGTGCAGCCATGCATTTGTTTTATTTAAGTTTTGAAGGGGTCCCTGTGTTTTGTTTTAGTCATCTTACGTTCTCATTTTCTTGGTCCACGTGATGTTCCTAGTTTCCGTGACACATTGCCTTGGGTTTCCTCCTTTTACGCCCCATGTGCGTTTCATTTTGGTATTTGCAAACCTACGTATTTCTGCTTCACTTATGGGATTAGTTGAAATCTCAAAATTTTGGGGGTGGCATCCTATTGTGCAACCATACCTATAGGGTTCCGTTATCCTCCGCCATTTTAAGGGAGTCTTGTTCGTGTCGGCGCCCATGGCAGTTGAGTAATATCCTCCGCTTCGGTTCTCTGGGGCCTGTCATTACTAATGTAGTTGTTTCTTTTTATTTCCGATCATTTACTTTTACGTTTACTCGTGATATGTTCGTGTGTGTGTTAGTTGTACAAATTTTCCTTCCGTGAGTAACTTTGAATTTGTCCTTTGTATTGCGCAACCTCGTGGTTGCATTGTAAATTTGTTATGTAATTCTGTTCTGTGCGATTCCTTGTAGTGTCGCACTAAAATAATTTTCTTCCCTTGCTGTGTAAATCGTTTGGGTTTGTTCTTGGCTTCCGCATGCACGTGTCACCAAGGCCTAAACTTGTGTATGTCATTGCTAGGGATATCACTCTGTGTTGTGTAATTCATTTGCCATTATTAAGACTGATGTAACTTGGCATACTTGTTGGTCCCAGCTTCTGGGTGGTCCATAACCGTGTTAGGTGGTTTCGTACCATGTGGCATTACCGACGATTAGTTACCGTCCTGTCGAAGCCAACTCATCCATTTGTGATAATTGTAAGTGCTTAAAAGTGTAGTTCCTATCTTGTCAGTTATTTTTATAATACATACCCCATATATACTTTAAGTTTACTACCTTATTTGGCCTTAAAGTCCCATCCCTGACTCCGAACCAGCTGCAGTGGAATGACCCTCAACAGGTAAGTCTTCCCACATATTCAAGCCTGTGGGCAAATCGACGTGCTTCCTCTCTTGTACATCTGAGAGTACTGCCCGGGTACGTCGTCAGCACCGACCGCCGAGCGAAAGCCACCAAGTCCCGTAAAGGCTGTCTTGGGGTCGCAGTTGGTAAGTTTTCCTTAGGGTTGGCAGGCCCTCAAAGGAGTTTTGCTGAGCTGGAGGGAAGGAGAGTAGGTAAGGAGAGGGAGGGTACATTGAGAGGGTACAATCTGAAAAATAAATGACTGAAGATATGAGACACCTCCTGGCAATAATAAGTAGCTCAAAGTGCAGCTGAAAGTTGACTCTTCCGGCCATCTTACGACCAAATAAATAACTATTACAAAATCCACGCAGCGGGCGTTTCAAATTAGACGGCGCACACTCCGGCGCCATACACGCTGTGAACGTAGCAGGCTAGTGGGCGAACCGTTGCGTCGTACACGCTAAGGGGGTTAAAGGCAAGTGCCAACATGAAAAAGTAAGGTTAAGTAGTTTTTTCTCATTTATTTTCAGAGATCGAGGCTGTAAGATTTCAGCTCACTTTTCAGGATGATAATCTTTAAACAACCAGAATGCATGTGTACGCAGCTCAGACATGATGTTAACTCAATACCCAAAAACTGATATGCATACACACATCCAAGTTACATACCTGCATCATGGGAGAGTCCAGAAGCTTTTCAAAGTACTCAAAGATTTTAAAATTGACAGCAATATATCGTAGTCGTTCTTGAATATAAAGAGCACTGGTTTCAGGGTACATTGACATTTTTAGGAGAGTGCATGTGAAAAGCATTGGTGCTTCCAGGTAGGTTTCATCAAGAGACCCCACAGGATCATCCAGGTCGGCTTCAAAAATGTCGCTGTATTGTAATCGTCCCTCCCTAGAAAAGAAAGCAGATCAAAGTTAGGATTTCTATTGAACAACAACAGGAACCTGACACTTAAGACACACCATACTCAGAACAGCTATTGTAAAACACAGAGAAGCCGATCAATTAAAACCTCATTAATATGTTTCTGCTGGGAACATGGATTTTAAAAAATCCATTAAATGAGAAAACTTACTATTGAATATATGAATTAAGACATTATAATAAGCAATTGCAGAAAGATAGGAAATTTATAAGACAACAACAGAAATGGAAAGAGGAAACTCGTGCATCAAGGAAACTTTTCAGAGCTGGAAACAATGTTGTTGAAACCCTTGCAGTGAACATTCTAGCAGATGGAACTTAAATTCACAAAATAGCAAGGAAATGGGAGTAACAGACTTTGCGGCATCAAATGGATGGATAGAACAGGCACGTCTTGTTTACCCGCGAACCTACTACGGTGCCATAGCAGGGGGAGAGGCGATACTACCACGAAGCACGTCCCAGGGATAGGGAAGTCCTCAGCAGCATGCCGGCAGACTTAAGTGAAATAAAATAGCTCTCGGAGAACAAACACAATTAGCACTGAATGCTTCGAAGGCGGAAGAGGAAGACTGATAATGTCCCAACGGTGGACAAGGAGGAGGAACCATCAGATACCACCTGCAGCCTTGCAGTTAGTAAGGGGACTTACAAAGGCTAATGGACCCACCATGATGTTAATGGGCAGTGATCCAGAAGGCTGGAAGGGGAAGCCCCTAGAAGGTTGCAGCAAGGCCAACGAGCACCCACCACGGAACAAAAACTGTTACGAAATCTCAATCGCAAGGAAACCAGCCGGAACAACGACGACGTATGTGAGCAAACGATTACGAGCTGAATATTGGAACATGGAATGTACTAAGTTAATATAGGGCAGATGCCCTAAATAACTTAGTGGAAGTAATGGAGAAGTATAGTATGAATATTGTAACTATTCAAGAAATATGGTGGACAGGTACGGATACACTAAAACAGAAAGATTATACCCTATTTTATACTGGACATGAAAAAAATATGTTTGGAACTGGTTTCATACTAAGCAATAAAATAATAAATGCAGTAATTCGATTTAGACCAGAAGACGAAAGATTATGTTCCATCCACCTGAAAAGAAATTTCTTTAACACAACTGTCATATGTGGACATGCCGCTACAGAGGAGACCGAGGATGTAGTAAAGTATACAGTTTATGGGAAACTGGAGAAGATATATACGATCTAGCACGAAGATATGATATTAAAGTTGAACTGGGAGATATGAACGCGAAAATTGGAAAGGAAGAGGAATTTAGTGAAATTGGATGAGATAGGAATACCAAGGAAACTAATGTGATTAGTTAAGATGATATTGGATCCCTCAAGAGACAAAAAGAGTGTTTGAAAGATGGGTGAAATATTTCCAAGAGATGTTGAATGGAACAGAAACATCATTGGACCGAACAGTCTACACGGCAAAAGTATTGAGAATGGGCAAAGGTTGATCGACTTTGCCGCCAGTAGAAGGATGATAGTGAGTAGCACACGATTCCCAAGAAAGGACATAAATAAGGCAACGTTATGCTCACCGGATGGATTCACCAGGAACTAAATAGCAGGGGCATAAAACTCCTCACAAACTTGGGAGGGGGGGGTCAAATTTATAAACTGCGGTTGCCTACTGTAGCACCAAATGTCAAACTAACGCCATGTGCATCATTGCTTTTTGAACCTTATCGGAGCAACATAGGGCGCATGCAAAGGGTGTACCTAAAACGCAAGATGCGCGAGGGAAGAGTCATGTTATCTTACCTTGTTTATTTCGAGAAACGTTGCCCGCGCTGTTATTTCCGGGCAGGAGTAATGATTGTGTGTGTCCCAGTATCTTACCTCAGATTTAAAGCAGGGCTCAGATATAATAGTTCGAAAATGCACCTTTTTGGATCGTCGTGGTAAGTGTATAAAGTTCAAAGCGCCTCGGTTCTTGGCTCAGTTAACGCATTGGTGGGAAACGGGAGAGGGGGCAAAAACAGACTGTTCATTCAGTAGAATAAAGATATTACGACTAAGCAAGGCAAGATGGCTTTTCCCATTTTCCGCCTAACGTACCATAGTATTAAATCGTTATACAATCAGGATGTCTACTGTAAGGATGAAGTAAAAATTAGTTGCTTTTTAGCTACCTTTTATTCACCTACTAATTCAAGATGCGTCTGCAAGCAACGAAGCTCATCAAGCTGTGGGAAAAAAATGAACTGTGCTGAATGCGGTATTAAAAACTAAATAATAAATAAATAATAGAGATTTAATATCAATAAGTTGTTATGACTACCGTTTGGCCGTTTGACGAGATTCCCTTTGTCCCAGCGGTAGAGCACGAAGAAATATCGCGATTTATACAATCCGTGTCACTTTTAGTAGTTTGACGGAGATTTCCATTGTCCATGTGGTTGGGCACTGGAAAATATATCTTTATTATGCAATCGTCGGAGCTTGCTGACTGTTTGACAAGAAGAGATAGTGGAGAAATATCGTGATGTTACGCAATCACCGCTGCTCTCGGCTGTTTTAAGATATCACATTTTACTCGCGGTTGGACTCTGATAACGCAACATTATCCAATTGGTGCCACACCCAATGTCGCCTTGAAGTGGGCCACTGTATCATTTTGCAAGATTGCGACATTAATTCCCGTCATTTCTGGACTTCAATTTGAGATCGTCTCAAAATGTAGAGGGCAATAACAGAAATTAGATATTTCTGTTAAGTTTTCGGACAATTTGGCGAATAAAGGTCTCGTTCGCGAAAATTCAAGGTCCCTAATACTGTAATACAGAAAAATATTTCACACTAAACTAAAAACTCTTCTTGATGCCGAAAACATACGTTGAACTAATGTATACCACAAAGTACTCATTTCCTTAAGTCGGGCACGGGAAAATATAGCTTTATTATGCAATCGGCGGCCAAGTTTTGTTACCTCTGACTATCCAGACTTAAAAATTAGCTACTTTTTGTTACTTCCACCACCTGTTTGTAAAATTAACTTTTTCGTTACTCTCGTCACCGGTTGAATCCCTAAGAATACTTTCTGGTTATTCAGGGTGTCCACTGTAAGGATGAAGTAAAAATTAGTTACTCTTTAGGTACCTTTTAGTTAACTTTTAGTTAATTTTAGTTACCTTTGAATTCAAGATACGTCTGCGGTCTGCAAGCATAGGCGCTCATCACGCGGTGAAGAAAAACAACAATGAACTCTTTTTAAAGAGGTTTTTTATTTATCGTATGGCTTTTATGCCGGGAGTGTCTGAGGACATTTTCAGCTCGCCTGAGTCTGTAGCTGCTTCCAGCGGACACCCTTAGGGTGAGGTACAAGTTCCGTTATTTCAAGTTGCTACGAGATATCAATGATATCTAGTGGTGAACGTTGGAACTTTGATAGAGCGTTCCGACGAATTCTAACCTAACAATTTAGCTTCACACAAGTTTAGTCTGTGGAAGTATATTTTACATGACATAAATCTATGACATGGGACCGCCGGCTTTACTTCCCCTCCGAAGGAAGGCATACTGAAGGATTTTTAACACTTTTAAAAAATCCGACGACTTCGGCCGGGTTTGAACCCGCTATCTTGGGCACAGCAGTTCAGCATGATACCAACTACGCCATCGAAGCCGCTTTAAATGAAATTCACATGATGTTATAAAAATTTAAAAAGTAACAAATATATACTAGATATTTAATACCCAATGAGTTGTTTCAGCTAATATGTCGTCTTGTGCACAATATGTTGTTACAATTACGGTGCCAAGACGTTGCTCTGCTCTTGACCGTTTGGCGAGATTTCCTTCGTCCCCGCGGTAGGACGCGAAGAAATGTATGCGATGTTACGCGATCGTCACCGAATTCTGTCTTCGCAGTCAAATACGGAGAAATATCGAGATGTTACACGATCGGCGCTGGTCTCAGTTGTTTGATGAGCTTCCCGTAGTTTTCACGATAGAACACGGAGAAAAATCGCGATTTAGATAATCAGTGGCACTTTTAGTCATTCGAGGAGATTTCCGTTGTCCCTGAGGTCGAGCGCAAGAAAAGATAGCATTATTACGCAATCGGCGCCACTTGCTGTCCGTTTGACAAGAATACAGTCTGTTGTCCTCGTCATTGAATGCGGAGAAATATCGCGATGTATCGCAATCGCTGCCGCTCTCGGTCGTTTTACGTTGTCCTCGAGATATTATGCAATCGTCGCCGCAACCGGCCGTTCAACGATTGTCTGCCTGTCTTATCTGTCCTGACAGAATGGCGGAGGCAAACTCAAGGTTGGGCATTGTTAAAATTCACGAGTAGTTATGAACATGTTTTTCGGTCGGCACCGTGATTCCCTTTGTCCCTATGCTGTGGTCGGGAGTTCATCAGTTCAGGATGGATCACGAGGAGGAATTAGTATTTCGATGCTACGTAGGCTGTCATTTTTAAGTGGGTTGATGCACTTCTCGCTCCCCGCATGCTTTTAAGTATACGGCCATGGGTGCCCAATCACCTTTGACAGGATTCCCGCAGTCCTCGTGGTCACAAGTTCACGATAGGGGTCGGGTTTTATGATTTTACTCAACTGACGTCGATCTTGGTCCGTTTGACGAGATTCCCGCAGACAAGTCGTGCGGTCAGCCGGCCGTCTTGAGGATGAACGTTCGAAGTAGGTACGGTATAGAATATTACGAATTATTCTGAGAGGATTGCACGAATAATACGACAAGAGGGCAAGTTTTATTTCGACTGAGAACCACGAATTATCTACAAGTTATCGAAATAATCGGTTAGATTATATGTACGATGGAACGAAAGTTCGAAGGAAAAATCGACTCATAACGGAATTTCGAATTAACCATACTGGATGTCGCAAATTTACTAGACATAATTTTTAAATAAGTTATATGTATTTCGAAGATTTTTCGCAATTTCTTTTCAAAACGGTAACATTTCGCAAGATTGCGACATTAAATTGTTTCGCGTTATTTCTGGACTTCAATTCAGTTTCGAAATAACAGAAATGAGAGATTTCTTTTTAGTTTCGGAAGTATTCGCGAATAAACGTCTCGCGAAAAGTCAGGTTTCCTAATACAGTAACACAGAAACATATTTCACATGAAACTTAAGTCTTCTTGATTCCGAAAATATACGTTGAACCGATGTATACCACTCAAGGTATCCTCAGTATGTATTTTCTTGAGGTCGGGCACGGGAAAATATAGCTTAGTACTATGCAATAGGCACGGCGCCGCTTGCGTGAAACTCGCTCCATCGCAATCTCTGAGCCTAGCGGCGCGAGTTTAAATGATTCAACCCGCCTTTAGAAAATTTTCGTTACCCGTTTGTAAAATTCGTTACTTTCGTTACCCATTTGTAAAATTCGTTACTTTTTCGTTACTTTCGTTACCGGTAGACACCCTGTTATTTTACTTTCATTTTTGTATGGGTAGGCTCGAGGCCTCCGTGGCTTAGGCGGCAGCACGCCGGCCTCTCACCGCTGAGTCCGTGGTTCAAATCCCGGTCACTCCATGTGAGATCTGTGCTGGACAGAACGGAGGCAGACAGGTTTTTCTCTGGGTACTCCGGTTTTCCCTGTCAAAACTTCATTCCAGCAACACTCTCCACTATCATTTCATTTCATCTGTCATTCATTTAATCATTGCCCCAGAGGAGTGCGTCAGGCCTCGGCAGCCGGCACAGTTCATATCCTCGCCGCTAGATAGGGGCTTCATTCATTCCATCCCTGACCCGGTCGGAGACTGGAAGCAGGCTGTGGATTTTCATTTTCATGGGTAGGCTACTTAAAAATTTTGGCTTGCGCCTAAAAGTTGGGTAAGTCATGTTATAAATAATGGATATGTAGAATTAAGAATGGTAAATCAAGATGAATGCAGAAATATGATGGACAGAAATTAGTGGGAAGATAAGAAATGAATTCTCAGTGACACTAGAAAGGTACTGAGACATATGAAGGTAACAGGAAATATAAATGAAGATTAGAAAAGCATTAAAGAAGCAATTGAGAACACTTCGGAGAACGTAGTGGGATTTAAACAACCAGAGAGAGGAGACAAATTGTTTGATGCAGAATGCGAGCAGAAGATAAATGCACGAAATCAAGCAAGAATTAAAATGCTACAAAGGTAAACCAGAACAAAGGGGAAATTGTATACAGAGACAAGAAGAGAGACAAAACATATGTGCATAAGAAAGAGAAGGGAATGGGAAAAAGCAAAAATCGGTAAGGTAGAGGAATTAGCAAACATAAAGACTATCGACAAATGTTTGCACTATTGAAGTAGGAGAAAAAGAGGTTTTCAGTCCAGATCAGGTATTGTCCCCGTTATCCGGATAGTAGGCTGTCAGATATCCGCCCCCTCAATCGGATTGCCAATAATCAAACGCACCGGCACAGCTACATCAATGAAAATGGCACTGACAGATACTATCGAGATTAGAGCACAATAGTTAACAAGAAAATTATTGTGGAACACACCAAAATATACGGGGGTTCATACTTACCTTTACTTACCTCTTAAATTAATCTCGGGGACTGGGTTGTCAACTGGATCACTTAAAGTATGCCCACACAATAACCTCCACCATGATATTAAAAATGAACCATAACGAAGACGAGAAACTGTAAACTGCACAATAATTTATTTCACATAAAGAATGAATTTAACAAAAATAAACAACAAAATCCACGTGGCAATCAGAAGTCATTGTCCACATAACTATGTCCTCCTGTAGAACTTGTATACTCTACATACAATGTTTCAGCTTTCTCAAGCTCAAAATAACGTAATTAATAATGCACTTGGAATGGAAACGGGATTTGGGACGAGACACATATAGCAATTGTTTTGCGTGTTTATACATATCACATTTTATTTATAGCCACATGGCTATTATGGAGACGTCCTTGGCCTCTATCATACAGTTGTCCGGGCCAGCTGCAATGCACCTGCATCGTCAAAGTGGACTCACCCCTCGTTCGACCCTAGCATAAGCGAGTTACATCAGAGCTTAGCTCTCCTTTCAAAACACGTTAAATGTCCACTTCTCAACTCATAATATTATCACGCAAATGTTTTAAATGCTCCATTCAAACACCAGTGGAATACTCCAATAATCCTAGATCATGTTTAATTGTTCAATCCACTTGCTTAATTAGCGTTGTTTAGAGTATAAAAACAAAACTCTTAATGTTAATAACAAAAGTTCATTAATTATTTATAACAATAATAAATTGTTTATAACAATGTCAAACGACAATTGGAAATTTTATACACGCCTCTATTAATCCCTTTCATTTCATATTATTTAACAAAGATATTTACAAAATTATTTACAATATTATATTGTTTATATTATTTATATAAGAAATACATTAAACCACACGTTTATCCGGTTGATAATTACTTAAATCGTGTTGATATAATCGACCAATGAAGGTTAGTTATATTTAAATGTCAAATTCAGGTTTAATAATTATTATTAATATTTGTGACGGTAACCTCCATTCAAAATCTTCATCTCAAATTATTTAACACTCTTGTTAACTTTAACAGTATCTTCACATGAATAACTTTCAAAGAACCAGGACAATACATTCAGCGGAAAAATACTTCGCTCAAAACGCACAAAATTGCTCAACAATAGGCCCAGAATTCATCATATATCTTCATATATATGGCATCAAAATCTTCCAAATTACATACAAAAACCTCCACTCATAAATTCAACAACTTCATTTATTACTGTGGGAACCTCCTTCATTATTCAAGGGCATTATTCATCAGCGATTTTTACACATCCACTGAACTAACGATTATACATCCATTGTTCCTCTTTAAAAATTCTTATATTCATCAATTGTATTAATGACTGTTATTATTTAACCTTCGTGGGTTTCATTCATGAATCGATATGAAGTAAAAATTTGCCAATCACAAATAAATTTAATAGCAAATACGATTAGACACTCCTCCCTGGTCTATCAAAATTGAGATTAATATCTTCAAAGTAACGCAGTATAAAAATACTATCTTCAATCAAAGTTCATCTAAACTGCATGAATAGTCGAATAGAATACAATTAGACTGTGGAATGCAAACATTATTGTTCCAATCTGTAATTGAGAAAAACTCCTATCAAATGTTCATTACTATAATGTATTCAATAAATCGTAATCAAAGTTCATATTTCATAAAATTGTCTATAATGCAATGATAAATGTCTATGTTGCAATCATGTTCATAAGACGACTAGTATTTCAAAGATCGTCGATATCGTATTAGATTTTAACGCTCTAAAATCATTTAATCATTCTTCTTTCTTGAGGATGACAGAAAATTGGTCAAAGTAATTTACTGAATAGAATTACTTTAATAAAATGACACGTTGTCTGAATTCAAATCTGCCATAGCAAATCATTAACTTTACAGTCAAATCGTGACTACAAAAATATGCAAATTATTGAAAGAAACTAAATTATCAGTCTCAACTGATCCAAAATTATTTAACTATGCCAATGACCTAACAATGTCTCAACAAATCGTAGAAAAAGGCATAAATCCTCGAAGTGTACTGAGTACAGAAATGTTAATCAAGAAAATGGGGCAAAATAAATGGGACAGAAAAAATATGGGAAAAATGGTTGCTCAAATATCGCTACAAGACTCAAATAATACAAGAAACGTTCACGACTACCTTATCTGTTGATTGAAGTTCTAGAGGAAAGTTTTCAAAGAAAACTGCTGTTGGTTCCATTTCACCAGCGTGAAGATGTGCTCCGACCTCGAACCTGGAATCAGCGTCCTCGGAGAATCGAACTGCTTCCTTCTCCGGAAATTGCACTGCTCCATGTATACGAAAGACATCCTTCTGGCAAAACTCTTCTTTATGAGCCGGGTCCACCCTGGCCTCTCTTGAAAGTTCCCTGAAGTTCCAGTCGTAATTCGCCATGAAGTTTATTGCAGTTATTTCCGCAGAAATATTCATAATCGTGGAGTATGATGATATTTCCACTGTCATTTGATATAATTCAGCGATGGATTCACGATGCATGAGTGTAGTTGGATGTTCACTACATGCTCGCTTTTGTAGAATGACGATTAACGAAGTTCCATGCTGTTACTTCACTCCATCGATATATGTCCCAATTGCATTAAAGCCTTAGCCTTCCATCTCAACTTCTGTTATAATCATTGAAAGCACTGCAAGATTATAATGTTCCATAATAGAATGTATCGTTGTAACACCAAACGTATGCTCCAATATCACTGTTGCAATCCACGTGTCAGCCGTAGTGTATAATGTAGAATTTTAAAAGTGCTTCTCAGGTGGCGAGAAAATCACTTTTGTCTGCAGTCTTAAAGTGTCAATATCTTTCAAAGTATAACTGTGAAATTGTTCAAAATGTTCTACACACCTCAATGTTGTACTGCCCAATAGAATTATAATGAAGGCAGAAGTTAACTCTTTATATCTTATCTCGTAGAAACGTTAATGTGAGCGTTATAACTTCACCTAGTTTCGAACAGCGTAAAATGGAACTGCCCCGTGTTCGTTCGATGCGCCGGGCTTTAACCACACGCTAAAGACAACTTGCTTCACTTATTCACTCGAAAATGACTCTATGACATCTGAAATATATATGCGGTATCAGCGGTATGAGAGATATGAGCCCTCTATCCTGTGCACGACCTTTTATCAACTTCTTAAGGGGCGTATCCATCCCTTCCATAGCCTGTTGCTCCGTCATTGCTAGAAGTTTTAACTTTGGCTATACTTGACGGATTCTCAAATTTCAAAAACTCAAAATTAATTTCTTCAAAATTCCAAATCAATGCCATAACTGAAAATAGTTTTCCACAAATCTGCATGCCAAAAGTAATTAAATATCGTAATTTCAGCAATCTCCGTCTTCCTTCCAAACTATCGTTCATTGGTTCGAGTCTCTCCTCCAATAGCGTAACTTCTTCCTTAGCACAATACCTTGTTTCCTGCGACTGCGTCGTAAATTTCAGATCTTTCTCGAACAAAATCATGACGTCACCAAGAATCTCAGCTCCACCAGCCTACTTGCATGAAGTCTGCGTCATCCGTGCCTACGTCATGAATATCCACGTCACAACTATGACATCCATAACTTTATTCATTTATGCCAATACAGCCATCGTGGTCTCAATATAATTCAATTTACGGGGGCATTATGTGTATAGATAAAGATGGTAATCTCATCGTAGAGACAAAAACAGTGCTTGAAAGATGGGGGGGGGGGGGGAATATTTCCAAGAGATTTTGAATGGAATAGGAGAGAAAGAAATGGAAGAAGAAGAACTTTATATACCAGGACCTGACCCTGAAGTATTATAACCAAATATGACGAACAAAAGAAGTCATCAAGGGAATGAAGAACAAACAGTCACCTCGAGAAGATAAGGTAACTGCAGAACTGATCAAGTAAGGTGGTAATTATTTGCATACCCAACTTCATCAACTGATACTAAGGATATGGCAAGGGATATGGCAAGAAGAACAGATGTATGGAGAATGGAAAGTAGTCCTGTTATGCCCAATACACAAGAAGCGGTCTAAGTTGTGCTGCCCTAACAACAGGGGCACATCAGTACTAAACATAGGACACAAAATATTCACAAAGACATCAGCAAGGCATATAGAACCATATGCAGAAAGGGTATTGGGCGACTACCAAAGTGGTTTTAGACGGAATCGATCAGCAACAGATCGTATCTTCACGTTACGATGTATACTGGAGGAGTTTTATGAGTACAATATACCTGTCCACCAATTATATATTGATTTCCAGAGGGCATACAATTCAGTAGATAGAGGGTATCTATATGAAACTATGGATGAGACGGCAATACCCAGGACATTAATGTGACATTGGATCACTCAAGCTAAAAAGTTAAAGTTAAAGCACATAATGAGCTCTCAAAGAACATCAGAGTATGCAAGGGACTTTGGCAAGGAGATTCCCTATCGTGTCTACTTTTCAATCCGACCTTAGAACAGCTGGCTGCGTGGCTCAGCGGTAACGTTCTCGCCTTGCTGAGCCCAAGGTAGCAGGATTGAATCCTGGCGCAGCCAGCTGGCATTTGAGGGTGCGCAAATACGAGGGAGCCGTGTCAGTAGATTTACTGGCACGATAATGATCCCCTTCTGGGCAAAATTCTGGCACCCCAGCGTCTCTAAAAGCCGTAGATGTTATAAGGGACGTAAAACGAATAACATTATTATTATTACCTTAGAGCAAGTAGTCCGGAGTATTGATGCGAGAGCAGCGGCACAGGCACGATACATACGTGGCAGAAACCCAATCCAAACAGGAATGCTGTACAACCAGGCCTACATCATGATATAGTAATTTTAGGAAGAATGGTAAGAGCAGTGTCCATGGCATACAAAGAACTAGAAGAAGGATCAGGAAAAGCTGACCTAAATGTCAACATTGGGAAACAAAGTACATGTTATTATCCCAACAAATGAGAAATGAAGACAAAAAAGGAAGCTTGTAGTTTAACGTGACCGTTAATCTCGAGATCATGAGCCACGGGACCTCCTTCTTACGTGGAATCCGAACCACAGGGCATGGCATTTCACTTCGAAAATCTCACATGCAATGACCGGGAATCGAACCCGGACCGCCTTGGTGAGAGGCATACAGCTAGACCGCTGAGCCACCACGCCCCTAGAAATGAAGACAACCTATTGATCAAGGAGAAAGAATTTGAGAAAGTCACTAATTTCGAAAAACAGTGGACGCCGTTTATTGCAATCACAGATAATGTTATGAACCATATTATAGAATCACTTTTATGAAGTCCCGTATGGACAAATGCTGAAACGTTGAAAATCTTCCATTTTTTGCGATCATGAATTTGGTCTATGTTAACACATTTGTTTTCAAGGATTTCATTCTCAAGTATGGGAGTCGAGTGCGCGAACAGTGTTGCAATGTATGCAGACACATCAGTGAGCCCACGGTTTGGCGCAGTACTCTACTGTGCCTTGACTCATCACTGTCATTAGACCGCCAGTATTTGTGTCTTCCTGAAAGCCTCTCAGGGTGTCTACCAACTCATCTTAGAAGAATTCCCTGAATATTCCCTGATTTTTCCAGGATTAATGACAGAATTCCCTGAGTATAGACTGCTACACATTCGACCGGGAACAGGAAGTGTGATGAAATGCATGCTATTTTTTGGGTTGGTTTAAGCGCTCTCCAGGAACAAGAATGTAATCCAGGTAAGCAAATGGAAAATAGGATTAAGTTTTATGTTTCCTGTTCTCGGAAATTCCAGGAGCCAAACAGATGTGAGCAATGGCGGCACAAGGGAAACAGTTGTGAAAATAAATTATTTCAATAGAATATTATAAGTGAGCTTATTGTCCAGTAAAAAGCAAGGTTTATTAAGTCATGCTGCTTTCACTACGGTAAATGCCTCTAATAAAAGGGACAGCGGGAGGTTGAATACACACATCAAGGTGTCACCATATGAGTGGGATCATCTTAGACCAATATTTAATTTGTAAAACCTTTCATTAACATTGAAATCACTAATCCTACGTCGCAGGAACGATGATATTCGGTACGGTAGCATAAGTCTGAATATAGGCCTACACAGTAATTTACATATATCCAAGGAACGATTTCTCCAAGTTCTCACTCTCAATTAGGTCCACCTCATCATGACAGAAGTAATTGAGTTAATCAATTTAGTAATTTATAAATACATTTAAATGAAGGAAATCATTATGAATGATGTTTCAACAGGCCAGAACACACTATTATCAGTCTAAAATAATTTAACCAAGACTGCTTGATAATACAAGGCAGGGTTTGAAAGGTGTTACAAAAACATTTCCTGAGTGCAATTAAAAACAAAATTGGACATAAGGTCTAGCCTAGCCAAGGAACGTAGGAGCAATAAATATGCATTTAAAGCCACTAGGCATATTCATCATATTACATAAACATCACACTTTTTCCTTGTTCCCGTTCCAGTGGTTAACCAGAACCCCAGCAAGCTTCCCGTTCTCATTCCCGAGCCAATCGTGAACCAGCCTTAACGTTAAGTGGCAGCATCTACAAGGTAAAGATCCCAAGTGGACTTCAGATGATCACATTAACAATCTTACAGTGGTCATGAGCTAGACAACAATGCTTGAGCTTCCGTTAAGCCTTTTGATCAATACAGTATACAGAGAGGTATCCCAAATGGAATATTCGCAAGCAGAGCGAGAGGTTATTTTCCTCGATGCACAATAGTAGACACAGATCAAATAGCAACAATGTAATTTAAAAATAATGAAATAATAATAATAAAAATAAAAAAAGAAATACTCACATATTCTCCATATTTCAGTGGACACGCTAACAGCACAGCACAATTACAGTGCTTTCAAAGTTGACGCTCTGTACAACATATTACAAAAGAAGTTAAAATCAAAAGTGTGTAAATTTCACATCCCACGCACCATTACGACCGCACCTCAAAAGAGGAATTACAATAAAGAAAACTTTGTTCAAATTAAACACTAAAACCTCACTTCCTGTACCGAAAGCATTATCGCGACAACAATATACCTATCTGCATTCCGTTCGACCTTAGTTTGTAAATAACACGTAGTACTTTGATTAATGAACGGCGGAGAGAAGAAAATTACACAAGAATGAAGCACTGTAAGAAAACAGTTAATATACGTGCCCGGTCGTCCGCGCACCAATACAAAACTACGTAAATTAACGTAGCCCGTCATCACCCAGTAGTAGTCAAAATTTGATCGCTAACGGGAGTTTAAATAGTCCCTAAATTTCTACTTAGAATAAAACAAAGACGCCGATTGTTGGATGTCACGGGTAATCTTGAGAACCACTGGATGGATTTTGATACGGTTTTCACCATTCTGCAAAAGATATCTTGAGGAAGGTATCTGTAGCAAATAATTTATTTATGATCAAAGGAAGCCAAGCAGTAACGATTTCAGTGAAAACGCTGAAGAAAAAAAAAACAACTTGCGTCTGTGTGCTTTTTAAGCTTACGCTGCGCAAACCTTTAAAATATCAATATACTTATGAGTGTAAGAATTGTTCAGCATGAAAAGTTTTACAAAAAAGCCAGCGAGAGCATATCTCTATCTTCAATACATCGCCCATTATAAGTGTATTTAGAATGGACAGGAGAGCGATTTGTGTTTCATGCACCTCGCCATTCTTAAATTACGTCTGACAAGAATTTGTTGCACATGCTATCTCCATGATAATATAATGTAGTCCAGTCAGTGATTTTAACCCACCATGCCGAGACTTAAAACGGATATAGGCCTAGGCTGTAGTTCAATGACATCGAAAAAAAAAAGAAGAAAAAAGCGCTTGTCACGTAATGCATTCATAGCTGTTTCCGGGTGGGTTGCTAGTATAAACAATAGTAAATTTAAAATATTTTGTCCCCTATGCTGCTACATCTACCAACAAAATCGCTAAATTGGCAATACTGATCACAACGAACAAAATGCTCAAGGCCCAATAAAATGGCGTAGTTGGCTCCTGCGCATAAAGGGAACAGAAAAGTTGCCACATCACAAGGCTAGTAAACTACAGAGGTTGCCTCAATATGGAGCTCTTAGGTGAGGGGATCGCGGAGGGAAGGGAAAGGACGTGACGTCACAAGTTTCCTTGTAGCGCGCGAGGTGCGAGATATGCAAGGAGAGTCAACTTATATTGTATGGATTGCAGTGGTTTAAACACGTGTTTTAAGCCCTTTTGTTTATAATCATGCCAGGCCAAAGATGTGCTGTGGCAGTTTGTCACAGTTATTATAAAGTTCGAAATGACTTGTCGTTTTTCACGATGCCTAAAGACGCATGCCTTAGCAATCAGTGGATTGCTGCATGTAAGCGAAAAGATCATTGCAACCCTCAAACACGTAGGATATGTTCCCTGCACTTTACGAGTGAAGACTTCGAATTAGACTACAGGGCCGAATTGCTAAATATAAAGCCAAGAGTTCCAAGGAATCTAAAACCAAATGGTAAGTGAGCCTAGCTGGCCTACTCTTAAGTTTTGATGACCTGCTAGGATGATTTTAAAGCTGTTAATATTTTTGACATATTTCGTACATGGTATCAGGGGCGTGCATACAAATTTTAGAGGGGGGGGGGGAGAGGGAGGGGCTGACTATCGTGGAAAATTGTGAGTACTTAATGAATTTTCTATTATAGCCTATGGAGTATGAATGGAAAATATCTAAATGGGCTACTTGTCAATTTATAAAGCAGAAAGGTAAACACTCATTTCCTTTTACAAATTGATAATTATTTCTTAAAAGTAGGCTACTGTGAAATACATTGTATGTTGTACCCAAGTTGGCTTTTTTCGGGGAGGATCTGGAGCCCCCACAGTCCCCTCCCCCCCTTATATACACCCAGGCATGGTATTTTGTTTTTGGACAAGATGGAAAATTTCATGAGTAATTCTCTTTGTATTGGTAAAAATTATTTGCAAATATTACAGAAAGCAGTCATCCTTTCAATAAAATCCCTTCGACTTCTGTTCCAAGATATGGCCCGTAGGCATAATACAAAGTACATTCTCACACATAGGCTAAATCAAGATGTACTGGAAAACCTCTTTTCACAATTGCAAACTCGTGGTGGCTCCCCTTGACTGCATTTATAGACTGAGGATGATTATTTTAGGGGAAAAATCCAGGAGTTGTTCAAAAGCAAACCAACACTGCTGATCCAGATTCAGATGAATATGTAGTTGCTAAAGCACTAAACAAAGCTGGCATAGTGTCTGAATCAAGTAACGTGCTTCCAGAACCAACCTTAGGGAGCAATGTTCAACCTGCGTCCTTCATTGCCAATATCATGGAACAAAGTGAAGAAGATGGCAAGGCTTATGTTGCAGGTTATGTAGCCCACAAGTTCCAAGGTAAATTTCCACAACTTGGGAACTTAACCTATGGAATGCAAACTTAACACGATTATGCATTACCAACCTGATTCTTTTTCGTGTAGCCTCCTGAGAGGCCGAGTGCTGGTCTTTCTATTCGACGCCCGTGGGCGACCTGCGCGTCGGGATGAGAGATGAGATGAATGGATGAAAGTGGGCAAGGATGTGGAAGGAAGCGGCCGTGGCCTGTCAGAAGGTACTGTCCCAGCATTTGCCTGGTGTTGAAAATGGGGAAACAACGGAAAACCATTTCAAGGACAGCCGACGGTGGGGCTCGAACCCACGCGTCTACCGAGTCAGCAGAGAGCTTGGCCCCATGACCTAACGCCGCGCTTTAGCCAGCGTAGCCACTACTGTCGGTACCAACCTGAATTAAACACATGTCATGCGGTGGTATGACCGATCCCTCAGAAACTTGGCTAAACCAGTTCCGGCACATTTCAGCAAAATTCGTCACATTTCACGGAAAATACGGATTTCAACGAGGCAAGAACGTTCTAAGAAGAACGACAGATTTTGTGTCGAGAGAAGTTTCTGATGTACCGTCTGGTGGGGTTGAGGCAACTGTGATAACAATTTTCTTCATCAGATTGAAACATTCCAATTCTATCTTGCATAAGAAGTGGTTATTGGAAGTCACTAACACCCACGATACTGCTACCGAGTCTAGGCGAATTTCCAAGAAATTCAAGAAGATCACAACATAAAATGTAAGTAGGCTACATTCAGTTATTTTATCACCCATTTACCAATAATTTCATGAGAATAAACTGTTCTTTGCGTACTCAACAGCTGATGTTGACAGTTTCGTTACGTTCCCCACATGGCGCGTTTGGTATCTTGCGACGTCATCCGCCTTGTGAGCGCTGATTGGTGAGTGAAAATTGAGGCAACCTCTGTAGTTTATAAGCCTTGGCCACATCATGCGATCAGTTGAACTTGAGAAGGCATTGCTCATTGGCTGAGCACCGTCATCAGTAGCGAGCGATCACTTCCCGCGAAATTCGAAAGTATTGCTTCCACTTTTACGGGATAGAGCCAAATGGAGAAAAATCCCTGATTAACAAAGAAATTCCCAGATTTTCCCCTGATTATTCCAGAAATTCATGATTCCCGGTTCTCCCGGGTCGTACGCACCCTAGTTATGAGTCATGACCTGTCTCAGTGGCAATGCAGCATTTCTCCACGTGCTAGCTTTGACAGACGTCAGCGTTCATTATTGGTAATACAGAGTATAACAGAATGACAACTGACAAGTGGTGTATTTTTGGAAAGGGATGAGGATGTACAATGCCACACCCACCTCACTGACACCCTTCTGGCTAACTGAACAACTAACAATTTTGCTCATTCAATAAATGTTAAAGTTAGGCTCACGCTAAAACTTTTACATGAGAGAAAAGAAATTGGTTCAAATTAGTAAGTATTGACGTCAGAAAAGTTGGATGGCGCAGCCACGCGGTAGAATGTTGAAGCTGTAACATTGTGACTGGTGAGGTTTATTTTCATAGTGAAGCATTGATGTCGTGATGGAAACAGAAAGGAATTTGTCAAATTCGAGGAGGTACTGCTCTGTATACGGTTGAAAATCGTATAAAATGGGTATGAAATCTACTCACTACTTTCCTGTACAAAAAGTTCAGAGAGAAAGATGGGCTTCGGCGCTGTCAATTGGAAAACGTGTTACATGTTACATGACAGTGTGCAGTCTGCATTTTTGCGGAGATGACTTATTTCCACAGCGTAAGCACCGGTACTGTTGATTATTGATAGTTATTGTGTCTAATTTGTATTCACAAGGATTTAGCTACATCAAAAATACTGATAAACTTGTAGCCTAATACTTCTGTGCCGTACATAGAATCGAATGTAATCCGCTCTTCGTAAACTTATTTTAGGGGTTCTTCCGATTGACAATAGTCGAATGGTTAGAAAACTTAAGAAAAATGCTGTTCCTAGCCTTAATTTGCCAGAGAATTTATATTCTTGCCTTTGAACAGCAAGTATGTAGTTCAATACTTGCAATATTGAAGTATGATTTGGCTTAAATTGTGTTTTTGTCTATGATCTCCTTACTGTTGAATTTAGTTAATTAATGTGTAAAATCTTAGTTTTAAGCAGCGGTTTGGTGACCCATCATCCCAGGCAGGCCGGTAACACCTATACTACTCAGGCAGATAGGTCACTTAGTCATAATTTAAATGTTATAGTGATGTTAAATATACATATGCGGTAATGTAGCAGGAGACCTGATCGGCCTAGGCTATTCTAACTTTAATTAGTTCCCATTTCAGGGTTTTTCAGTTTTGAGTGCGAATAGTTGCTTTGAAAGTTGTACAACAGTAAGCAGAGTATGTTTTGTATAGGTTTTAATTGGTATTATGGTTTATGTCGAGCTGAGGAGTGAATTTGATTTGGCTTAAACAGTAGTTTTTGATCTGTTCCGTTTGCTTATGACAAGTTCAAATGGAAACTCCAGCTTTGTTAAATATCTGTATTTTAAATATGTAATTAAATATATTGATAAAGAGGATGCCTCCATTTTAACTTGCCTGTGGCAAGAGATTAATAAATTTATATTCTTGCCTTTGAACAGCAAGTATGTAGGTCAATATTAGCAATATTGAAGTATGATTTGAGCATCCCAAGTAACGCTTCATTGAACCCAAAACATACATGCAAATTCAGGGTTGCTGGATTCAATTTATTATCAGGGAGTCGTCCTTTGTGTTATGTGAGATATATATATATATATATATTGTGAAATTAATAAAAACATTGATACCGCTAGGCTCCCAAGTACAGGCTTCATATATGTAACAGCAGACAGTAAATTAACTATCTACAGGTGGGTAATATTTTTAACTGGTAGTAATTAAGCACTGCATTTAAATTGATTATAAAAATATTTCTATCAATGAAAGAAAATATGTAGTATTTTGCCATTATAAATTAGAAGCCATAACATACGCACACCCTATCACTGTCTTGCTTACTTCTCGTCACTATCTCGCCGCCATATTGCAAACAGCTGACCGTAAGCTCCTCCCCCGTTTCGGACGTCAATGAACTTACATAAATCAATCATTTGTCATCAATTCGACGATTGGTTTGAAAAATTATAAAAAGATGGTAGGCCTATATTGGCTTTCACGGCCAGTGAATTAAAACTCAACAATTATCTAGGTTTGTGCCGTGTCTTGAGTGGGGTTTCGCCTAGGACACCAAGCTGGCTCATCAGCGGGCGGCGACACTAAGAGCCTGCTGATGAGTCAGCTTGGTGTCCTAGGCAAAACCCTACACAAGACACGGCACAAACCTAGAAAAATTATAAACTTTAAGAAATTTCATGTGTTTATTATTCGGCTCTGGGGGGATTGATCCTCCTGATCACCCCCCCCCAGTAGTTGCGCCACTGGTAGAACTGGTATGTTAACATACACCACTCAACACAGGAATTTGTCACTCATTACTGCAAATCAAGATGTACTGGAAAACCGCTTTTCACAATTGCGAACCCATGGTGGCTTACACGATTATCCTTCTCCCCTTGACTGCATTTACAGACTGAGGATGATTATTTTAGGAAAAAATCCAGGAGTTGTTCAAAAGCAAACAAACACTGCTGATCCAGATGAATATGTAGTTGCTAAAGCACTAAACAAAGCTGGCATAGTGTCTGAATCAAGTAACGTGCTTCCAGAACCAACCTTAGGGAGCAATGTGCAACCAGAGTCCTTCATTGCCAATATCATGGAACAAAGTGAGGAAGATGGCAAGGCTTATGTTGCAGGTTATGTAGCCCACACATTCCAAGATAAATTTCCACAACTTGGGAGCTTAACCTATGGAATGCAAACTCAACACGATTATGCAGTACCAACCTGGATTAAACACTTGTCATACGATGGTATGACCGATCCCTCAGAAACTTGGCTAAACCTTTTCCGGCACATTTCAGCAAAATTCGTCACATTTTCACGGAAAATACGGATTTCAACGAAGCAAGAACGTTCTAAGAACGACAGATTTTGTGTCGAGAGAAGTTCCTGACATACCATCTGGTGGGGTCGAGGCAGCTGTGATAACAATTTTCTTCATAAGATTGAAACATTCCAATTCTATCTTGCATAAGAAGTGGTTATGGGAAGTCACTAACACCCACGATACTGCTACCGAGTCTAGGCGAATTTCCAAGAAATTCAAGAAGATCACAACATAAAATGTAAGTAGGCTACATTCAGTTATTTTATCACCCATTTACCAATAATTTCATGAGAATAAACTGTTCTTTGCGTACTCAACAGCTGATGTTGACAGTTTCGTACGTTCCCCACATGGCGCGTTTGGTATCTTGTGACGTCATCCGCCTTGTGAGCGCTGATTGGTGAGTGAAAATTGAGGCAACCTCTGTAGTTTGTAAACCTCGGAGGTAGCCTGCTTCAGCTGTGTGTCACCTGTGCCTCCTCTACTATCTGAACTCGGTGGAGACCGTAAAGCGTGGACTGCTGTGAGTGAGGAGACCCAGGCTCTGCAAGAGCTGAAGCGCCGATGGGTGAGGTAAGGTAAGGTATTTCTTGTTTTCAAGTGTTTTAGTTAATGATTTAACTCTTCTCGATTATTGGAAAGTGACAGAACAAATATTACTATGTAATTCACTATCGTAGACTCGATCTCTAATGATTACCATAATGGTGAATACACAAACCCATAAACAATCGCAATGGGGAATTCACAAGCTTGAAGAGTAAAAACAAGCTTTAACAGTAAGCTTCACTAAGGTCCAGTTTAGTATACATGGTTTAAGAATACCTGTTATACATTGACATGAAATAAACTAAGTTTATAGTAAAGGATCCGTATTGACTTACAATATTGATATTAATTTTTGAATTAGTTCCAACTCGTCAATAAATTATTAATTTATTACTTTAATTGTACATGTTTTGATCTCTTAAGATCATCTTCAGCAATGCCATTCAATACAATTGCATAATTTTTCTTGCTTACTAACGTCAAATGATAATTGTTTCGACAATTCATAAAAAATGCATTAAAAATAATTTTACAATTAAAAACACGTTAAGATTAAAATATTTTTGTTTATCAATGTCTATATCCCCTAACACAATTGTCAATTGAATCAAGTCTTCATAGTGTCAATCTTCAAAGTGATGATGTTCTGGTAAAAGGATATAAATGTAATGAAATGAAAATCCACAGCCTGCTTCCAGTCTCCGACCGGGTCAGGAATGGAATGAATGAAGCCCCCATCTAGCGGCGAGGATATGAACTGTGCCGGCTGCCGAGGCCTGACGCACTCCTCTGGGGCAATGATTAAATGGATGACAGATGAAATGAAATGATAGTGGAAAGTGTTGCTGGAATGAAATTGTGGCAGGGAAAACCGGAGTACCCGGAGAAAACCCTGTCTGCCTCCGTTTTGTCCAGCACAGATCTCACATGGAGTGACCGGGATTTGAACCACGGACCCAGCGGTGAGAGGCCGGCGTGCTGCCGCCAAGCCACGGAGGCTTGATATAAAAGTAATAAAGAATACAATTAAAATACGGTTTAATTGTGACTATCGTGGTTGCTGAAACTGTCATATTTTCCCCTTACTTAAAAGTTGAGGTACGGTTGAAATTTACAATATAACCTAGAGAGGTTTTTAAGATTGATTCAGTGGATTGTCAGTACATTGATGCTGTATGGTGGGTTAATACTCAGGAGAAACAAAGTTGTAAAGCATGCTAAGATGGAGGAACATCCTTGGATCCAAGCAAGTACAGTACAACTAAATTAATTAATTAATAAGTAATTAAGTATTGAAGAGATGGAACTAATTCAAAAGTTAATATCCATACCTGTTATCTCGCAACTTTCACCAATTCCACAGCCAAGGGCAAGGGAAGATATTTGTGAGAAGGCTCACATTCGACAGGTGATGACAATAAAAAAAATGCCTTCAGGACGAAACAAAAATATTGTAGCGGAATTTCAAACCTGACAAGCAAGGTATTTTAATACCAATTTAATATGACTGGATTCGGAATATAAAGATTATGACATGATAAGCAATAAAATGGATTAATGACGAATGCATTAACGATGTTTCACTGTAAATTATTTATCAATAGGCAGTTCAGTCACCAACAAGACAAAAGGTGGTACAGTATTTCTGAAGCATAAAATATCGCCATTTCATTAATTTAAAAATAAATTCAGATATTATTTTGGGAACACTGAGTTGCAGTCCCATAAATTACAATGTCATACAGAAAAAGATGCAAAATCATGATCATGAAACCCTGAGTACTGCGCCAGAATTTATTTAAGGCCATTACAAAAGAACCAATCTGGATATGAACCAAGGCCCAGGAAAAATAAAAGAATGGATGAAAATCTTTTATTACTTAAAATTCGAGAGATATGGGAAAATCTGTGTAGAAATTAATGAAATACTATGCATCTTATATAATAATGGAAGGCAAGAAGGAATGATTTAAATATGGATATATATTTATTATATGAAAAAAGGGGAGGTCTACATTGCGAGAGACATCACGCCACATGTAGAGAGAGTTACGTCAGGAAGGAGGAGAAGGGACGAAGGTCGAACTACGGACTGGAAGCGGAGAGGTGGTAGAAGTTACGTCACACCACGAGAGGGGAGGCCGAGTGTGTAACTTGCCGAGCGCAGAGAGACGGACAGAGGAGTTCTTTCCAATTTGAGATTTCATCGAGTAAAGACCTCGAGCAGAAGCTAGTATTTGTTATAATAGTGCCACGCTTTATGAAAGTTGGAAAAAGACCGAGTGCAGTACAGTAGACTGTAACTTGCGGAGCAAGCTACATTTATCACGCAGAACAGAACAGCATATAGCTGAATATTACAGTGTTTCAATACAAAGCTGTTATACATCGCATAAAAAACATTTTTACAAGAAGAGATTTACGATTATTACGTTTGAACGCATACTTGAACATTATATTAAAAATGCAAGTTATAAATCAGCAACGGGGAAGTCAGAACAGTATCATAAGTGAAATGAGAATAACCATGTGCTAAGCTACAGCATAGGGAAGTGGAAACTACAAAGATGAACAGTTGAATTCCAGAATTCACAATTATGGAAGGCGCAGCAGAACATCCACGTGATGCACAAAATCACAGAACGAACCTCTATTTTTCTACTAGAGTTCTTAAACATCTAGTATACTCGCCAACGCTTGTATAAACGACGATTTTCAACCTTGAAACGAGATGTCAATACTGAAGAGATGGGGAATCGAAGGAGGAGCCAGACGACTTGCAGTGAACGAGAGAGAAGGAGCAGACGGAGCAGGCTGTTTCACGGCAAGGTCGCTCACCCGAGCATGTCACCGACCTTGTTCCACTGGGGAAAGAGGCCAGCTGGTTCCGACACAACCGGTCTACATAGCTGTGGGCGATGTGCTCACAGACAAGCTTGGTTTGGCAGACGAGAGAAGGTATTCCCAAGACCAGATTCAACTCAAGGTAGAGAAGAGATTGCTTTATATTACGTAGAATTGTAGTTATGTTCTGTGTTTATCCAATTGACCAACCATATGATTTTGTCAGTATAATTAAAATTATGTAGATTTTGAAGTATATTTTTCGTATTTTCTTAGGAGTCATTTTTCCTGTTCTTGAAAATTTCAGTCACTTGGACGAAATTTTGCATAGCGCTGTTAATAACGTTAAAATCATTTCAGAGTAAAATCGTTTAGTATCATTAATATTTGCGTTAGATTTAAACTAATTAAATCTGTTTTATGCGCAGCGATGGAAGGTATAATGAACTACTTAAAAGGAGTATAATATTGAGTAAATAGAAGAGAGTATAGTGAACTATTTAAAGAGAGTATAATATTAAACGAATTAAAGAAGGAGTATAATTGTGAACGAATTAAAGAAAGTATATTGAACCAAATTTAAGTACCGCATATTTAAAAAGTTGTCACGAAGTGTCAAATATTTCGACAACTCATGATGTTGATTCGAGTGTCAGAAATTTATTTTCAATAAATTATGAACGAAATTGAATTGTTATACGACACAAAGTCTGATAAAAAATTAATAAAATGCTTGATAGATGATTAAACTAATGAATATTAGATTTACAGTGATGATAAAGATAGATATGTAGATCTATGCTGTAACGTGATGAACCACATTTTCTAATATCGAAAGTATTGCAAGAACTTTTATACACATATGTCTAATGGAAATTTAGAGCATTAAAAAGCCTAGATAAATTTGTTAAACAAATATTCACAGAAGGAAGATACACTTATATCATTTGTTAAAAATATGAATTCTTACTGATAATTCTTTAAAGGTTGTAATAATGTAAAACTGAATTTAAACACGTGAAAAGAAGAAAGAGTTAAGAAAGTGGAATCACAGGATGATCTAAAAGTAGATGTACAGAAAATTATTGCAGAAGTGAAATTATAAGCACGAGGCGAAGTTGTATAAGGATAGAGAAGAGGGTTAGTAAGAAAATGCATTGAAATGGGAGTTTAGATTTGAAATACCGTGCAAGAAAGGATATGTAGACGTAAATGAGTTACGTATTTTTACGAAAGGAGGCTGAGGGAGTCTCAAGTTTTTCTAGTATTGATCGCAGCGATTGTGAAGTTATTTGAGTGTATTAAAGGAAAGTTCTGCACAGGGTGTTTAAGAGATAATGTGATTGTTGTATAATTTTGGAAGAGGAGTGTGAGAATGAAGGTCAAATGCCATGCACTTCTAGTATTCACCTTTATCAGAGAATTATTAACACAGTAAAGAATTTCAGGAATTTTTCAAGTTTTATAATCAAATGGGAAGAGACAAAGTCAGAACAGTGCTTAACTTAAATGTTTGTCACTTATGTTCTATTGATTAAGACAAGTATTTATACTTTCAACCGATAGAGTTGCGGTGTGTGTTTGTTTGTTTGATTGTTACGGAAGTTGAGTAGTTAAGACTCATTTGAAATATAGACAATTTGATCTTTCGACACAATAGTGTATGTTTGTGCGAACCATGCATTAGTGTAAATATGAACATAGTTAATGTTGAATAATTTTTCTTAGATATGGAACTACGGTTCAGAGATGAAACGGATTTGTATAAAATAGGGTAATGCATAAAATCACGCCGTTTCATAATTTTCTAATTAAGCTTATACCAGTGCCACATGCAGTTTATTTTGGAGATTATTTTTATTGCAGTGTCAAGGAGACACCATTTTCAGACAGGAAGTCAGTTTTATTGTACATTTCTTAGCACAATAAACGGCTGGCGCTCCTTAGCGATTCAGTCAATTTTTATCTTAGCTGACATCGTTTTCATTGTCGTCATCGCCGAAAATAGTACTGCTAGGTATAGTTACAGGCGCTCACTATAGATTAACCTTATCACCCCTCGAGATTGGAGTTTCTCGATTTGCTCTAAATGTAAATGATAGTAGAAATTTGTACCTAGGCTGGTAGTACTATTTTCTTACGAATAATATCTACCTGTGTGTTCCTGAAATTCCCAATTTTTACTTAGCAGACAATGGTAAGTTTGTGAGCTGGGTATTTACATGTCTGCAATCCTTTACAGTGCAGCGGATATAGGTACTGATTGGTGAATTCGGGCGCAGTACTTCGGTGTGTGTAATTGGGCCTAGGATTGGCCCAGTATTGGCCTGGATTAGAAGTGTGAAGAAACGGAACACAACTTCTAGAATGGTTGAAGTGGGAATCGGACCTAACTTTTTTCAGTTCTGCCTTATGAGGCTGAGTGAACCCCGATTCAGCCCGCATACCAGAATGAAATTCATTGGCAGAGCCAGAAATTGAAACCCTGGGGTGACAGCCAAGAGGTGGTCTATAGAAAACTACTCTCGGAACGTTACCTTGATCTGTAAGAAAAAGTTTATATTCCACTAGTATTCCATTTTTAGTTGGGTAAACGGCACACAGTAACCAAATTTTCCCATCCTGATGCAAGTAGAAGAGAAAACTTCTATTTTTCATTTTACCAGCACCAAACTGCCAATACAAGGTTGCAGTTTACACTAGAAGTTACAATGGCAACTAGTGCAGCAAAATTTAGAGACAAATTGATATTTACAGTATTTGTATATAAACAAGTAGTTCCATGAAGAACTCAAAGGTTCATTTTCATATATCCTACAGGTCTTACTTAGGACAGGAGAAATGAAAAAGAGATTTAAATAATTTCATAGCCACCATTTTTAAGTTTTCATAAAATTCCATTAATTTAGACATCAGTATATTAAGGCTTGTATGAAGATATACCGTGCCAAGTTTCACAGCACGCAAATGAAAAGTCGCAAGAAAAATCTATTTAAGTATTTCAATTTCGTGTCGCCGCCATGTTGGTTGTGGGCTCACCAGGTTATTCAATGATCCATAGGTGAACATATGTTAATGGCCCTTATCAACATAGAAGATTTCAGATTCGTAGATATTGAGAACCTTCTAAATATTTTGGATGTTCGCCATGTTGGATTGTTATATGTGTAGGCCATAGTGTTATGTACCATTGTGTAGGTTCATTATTCAAACATTCGCTTCGATCGCACGATTAGGACACAAGAAATAAAAACAAAATTATAAAATTTTGCACAGCTGCCATCTTGAGGTTAAGTAAACAATTGAACTAAATTAGATGTTAGTACATTACAATGTGTACGAACATTTTCAGTACCAAGTTTCACTGAGCACGGATGGTTAAATCGCAAGAAAAGTCTATTTAAATGTTTCAACTTCGCTTGGCCTCAATGTTAGTTTTGCACTTAACAGGTTATGAAAGTCACATAGATGAAATTCTAGTAATACCCTTTATCACCGTACAAAATTTCATGGTGATATCTGTTACTGTTGCAGATATATACAATGCCAGTGAAATATTTTGCTCGACCATCATGTTAAATTGGTCAAATGTATTAAAATTGAAGGGCATGGTCAAGGTTGGACGAAGTATGCACTTACCGAGTTTCATTAAAATCGCTTTGGCCGTTTAGATTTTAAAAGGTGGGACTCCCACACACACACGGACGAAAGGAGATCTCATTTAGCCTATTTTTTTCTTTATCATAAATGAAAAAAAGCTAAAAATTAATTAATCATACTGTACTTATTAAGATCTTGGAAAATCTTAAGCAGTTTTGTGACAAATTTGATACCCTTTAAGTGTTATTTCTAGCTTATAAGTAAAGAAACACTGACATATTTTCACTTATCGGTGCCAGGTGGGGCATTGTCCTTGACCCGGCACTTAGCTGGATACAGGTTAGTATAATTGGTAGAACAACAAACTATCCAAAATAAAGCATTATAGTTCTTTTTAGGCATGTTTCGTATTGCAAAGTTTTGAAGCCATTCTTTCAGTGTTGTCTATATAAACTGTCAGTTGTAACTCTCCAGCTGGCCAAAGCGACTTAGCCAAATGACTTATAAAGGAGGACCATGATCTATGATGGGCTATGGCTTTCAAATACAGCTGAACTTTGTTATAACCACATCCAAAGGACCTTAAAAGTTATGTCAATATAAAGGAGTGGCATAACTAGAGACTGGAAGGTAAGCAAAATGCCTCTTGTATCTGGCTAGATATACTAAAGAATCAGATAGAGATAAATTTGTTTCCAGGCATTTGGGGACAGTAGATGCAGTTTTTCTTACCATTTTTGCCTTTTTTGCCAGTTTTTGACATTAAAAAAACAATGTATTTCCATATATCGAAGATAAAAAAGGTTACACAAATTAAATTACATATTGATATCGCAAATATATTTAGAATCTTGTTCCCTGTAAATCTTTTATTTGATTTCAAGCACTTGAAAGCTTACTGCACTTCCTCAAGCCATTCATTTAAGCTACTTAAATAGCAGAACCTTCATTAGTGAAAGGAATGCACAGGCATAATGAATACAAGGAAAGAGAGAAGATGAGGGAAGTACGTCTCTTCCCCATCCTCACGCGTCTTTTGCTGTGACAATACGTAATTGCCTGGTATTCCCTATTACGAAAAGATAATTTAGAGAAAGAAAATCACTTCTGTCTTACAGGTCAAACATAAAATAAGTCTGCTGTTGAACTTGTTAAAGTCAACTCTAGTGTTCACGCCGACTTATTTATCAAACCGAACTTTTCATCGTCGAGTGGTAAATTACATGGCTATGTTCACGAATTCGGTTTGGACACACTTTCTACTGCAAGAGCTCTACTCTTTTGAAAAATCTGTGAAAAATCTATTAAACACGAAAAATATACTTTATAACTCAACATTTCGCAACAACAAAATTTAAGTCTACGGTTATTAAAATGGCTGGGCCTAAGATCAATTTAATATCAACAGCAGTTGCAACATCCAACAGACAATCTCAGTTTTCCTTGGATCTATGTAAAGCTTTCATGAACTCTGAAATTCTGTTTGGAAACTGGAAAATCAATCCCTCAGGACGTTTCTGCAGAATTACACTAAAGAAGAGGTTCCATCAGAATCCACAATAAGAAAAACGTATTTGAATATCTGCTTTGGAGAGACACTGCAAAGGATTCGAAGCAGAGTTGCAGAAAAGAAAATCTGGATCTCCATTGATGATGATGATAATTGTTGTTTTAAGGGGCCTAACATCGAGGTTATCGGCCCCTAATGATCTGGGTGATAGCGAAAATGATAATGAAATGGAAACCAGAACAAAATTATCTGAGACGGAAAATACGTACAAAAAGGAACTCAGATGGAAACAACTCACAATATGGTCTTACAAAAGGGAATTTAGAACGAAAAGTTGCACAAAAAGAAGAGATTGAAAAAGACCCACAAAACGTAGGCTAGATTCAAAATACGTACAAAATGCAATGTAATGTCGAAATACTTACAAAATGCAACTGAAATTCAAAATACTTACAAAATGCAAATGAGATCGAAAATATGTACAAAATGCAAATGAGATCGAAAATACACAATGCAATTCAGACTGAAATAGGCCCTATCCCAGTTCCAATCCAAATTATTCACGAAGTGCAATTGAAATTCAAAATACTTACAAAATGCAATTGAAATTGAAAATGCTTACAAAATGTACGGTAGATTCAAAAGGACTCTTGTGGATTGACAATACTTACAAAAAGCAATTTAGATTGAAAATACTTGACAAAATGTAATTTAGATTCAAAATACCCAAAAATGCAATTGAGAATCAAAATATGTGCAAAATGCCCACCAAACAAAATGCAATTTAGATTCAAAATTCGTGCAAAATGCGGTTTCGGTTGAAAATACTTACAAAATGCAATTGAAATTCAGAATACACACAAAGGTCCCTCCTCCATATTGAAAAACATACAAAAAGCAACGTAGATTAAAAATGCCTTAAAAAAATAATCGCCAGAAGGGAATTTAGATACACGGTGAACCGAGTAACAAAAACAGAGCGGGAATCTTAAAGAGAAAAGTAAATATAATGAAAAGAGGAGGAGAGGGGAGAGAGAAGGTCCGCCCCAAAGGGAAGAGACAAAAGGGGAAAACGGACCCAGCTCAGGAATCCCTCGGGGTCGCCAACTCCCAAACTCATCAGCCGTGAGCCCCTGAGGGTGTAGCAGTATCGACGGTACACCAGAAGTGGTGGGGCTACATACACCCTGCCTCCTTAAGGGTCTTGAGCACAAGGCAGGAGGTAAAAGGAAAAGAAAAAGAAGGCTGACCCCTCACAGAAGGAGGGTATCAGGAAAGAGGAGACAACGGCCAATTAAGGCGGGAAAGTGAAAGACTCCCTAGGCCTCGGATAACGTAATACCGTCGGGGGATCTCCATTGATGAAACTACGGATGCAATGGAATACGACGTGATGATGTCTACTTTTTGTCAGAGATGCAGCACATTGCATGAAAAAAGCAGCTGAAATCTTGAAAGTTCTCTTTCCTAAAATGCTCCACCTCACATGTCTAGCCCATGGGCTGCACAGGATTGCTAAGAGGTAAGAAGTTAGTATCCTCAAGTGGATAAGTTATGTTACCGCTGCGAGTATGTTTCGTCGCCTCGCCGCGTGAGTCACAGCCGCTCCGGGCTATGCCCTGCCTCTGTGTGTTACCTGCGCCTTACGCAACGGAGCTGCGAGGACAAAAAGGGATGGACCAGAATATTCGTGACCCAGCTAGTGATGGAAATCGCTAGAAGCTGTGAATCCTGGACTGTTCTAGAAGCATTCATTGAGTCACCAGCCCGCTATATAAAGCGGCCTCACCAGCGAGGGTGGAACAGTGTTTTTGAGCGAGTGTGACAATAGTTGGTGACGTGACGTGCGAAATTACGAAACCCAAGTGAGGCTATTGCAGTGCGGTGAAGTGCTGTGTGGATTGCGAAACGCAGTGGACTGTTTTCCTACAGTGCGGACGGCGAGACAGTGTACATTCAGAACAAGTGAGTGTGGCTTGTTTACCTGAGGGAGAGTGCCGTTACTTCTACCCAGGAGCTCCATAGAGGTAGCTTCTGCTTATAGTACAATTGTGTTGTGCTTCTACCCACGGTAATCCAGTTAACGAAAGTGCCACTAGGGGTGGCACGTTACAGTTAGTTTAGAATACATAGAAAGTCTTCTTAAAATCACACTCCAGAATCTGGGTTTTCAAGGACGAGGCACCAGAGCTCTCTTGACCTCCACAGCCAGTTCTCACCAGATGGGGAATCTGGATCTCAGCAGCCATACATTACAGCAACAATTTGGATAAGATAACGTGAGGTAATTCATGCTGTATCAGAAGACCAAGCTTCAGTTCACGAGGTAAAAAAGTTGTACCATGAAGAACTCTGCAATGATCTGGTATTTATAACACATTATAGTGTACTACCGGAAGCAATCTTAAGTTGGAGAAAAAAGGTGATACGCTGGTATCATCCATGGTGATCTTCGAAGATTCTGTAAATCAACTGCTGCAAGCACCAGGAGAAAAAAGAAGCAGTGCTAGTGAAAAGTGTAAACGTATTCTGGGTGCTAATGTGGACATAGAAAATATTAAGAACATTAGTGATGTCCTGAAAGGTGCAAGTTCCGTTTCAACTGGCATGTGTCCTTCCGAAATATCTTGTTTCAAATTTGCGCCAATCACTTCAGTGGAAGTAGAACGTTCCTTTTCCATAATGAAAAACATTCTCTCTGACAAGCGGCTGTCTACGACACTTGATACCTTGAAAAAGCATCTTGTTGCTTGTAACCAAGTACATTAATTATGTGATAAAGAAATGAATGAGTATTGTAAATACAGATTTTCGTTAGTGAGATTACTCTCTGCTTTCACTTCTAATATATGCCTACTTTAATTACAGTATATTACTGCCGAAACAAGTGATGGAGAGAAGGATGATCGGAAAGTGAGTACAAGGAAGACCTAGAGTACAGTGGATGGATTTGGTGAAGGACAGTGTGAGAGAACGAAACCTGGAGTAGAGTTCAGTGGTTGAGGAAAAATGGTGGACAGACAGAGTAAAGTGGAGGGGTGTCATATTTGCTCCGACCCAGCTTAGGCTGGAAAACTGAAATTGATGATGACCGCCTATTTTCAGTATTTTAAGTGCCTTTTTGCCTGCCTATTTTAACCAAAATATCTGAACTTCCAGGCTTTAGTCACGACAAATTCATATTTTTAGTCTAGTGAGGTGGAAAATGAACGAGTACAAATTTAATTAGCCTTATTTTATTTTATATACAGTGAAACCCCTCAAATCCGAAATCCCGGTAATCCGAACAAGTTCTTTTTCGACAATTTTAAGTTTGAAAAACACACGCAAAAAAGAACTTATTTATTTACTCATAAAACAATTATACATTCTACTTTATAACCTTATGTTACACAACTAGTTGAGAAATTAACAAAGAAATACATTTAGCATACCTAACAAAGTGTAAATGTGCCTACATACTTTTCTCACCCAGGATTGAAAAACTGAAAACTTGGTTATTGTGATTCCTAATGTCAATCACTTTGCAAAAACAATGAAATAATAGAAACACACAAAATATCACTTAATCTCTTACTTGAAATCAGTTACCTTCAATTATTGTCGAAGTGACAAAAACCTTTCCGCAGATGCGATTGCGCGCCAGCGTCACATGAACATGACATCATTTGGCATGGCTGCTGCGTGTTATTCTATGAAGCACAATGCGATGTCAAGAGCAGATGCAGCTTTAATCAAGTATGTACAGTCCTACACCGTAACGAGGGTTGGTTATTATGTTATGGACATTTTTTGGCTAATCCGAACAAATTGAAATCCAAACAGGTTACAGCCCCAATTAGTTTGGATTTGAGGGGTTTCACTGTACTCGCCTTTAAGCCTGCGGCAACATACACTACTATTAAAGCAGCTCGTTGAGAACTCAATACATTTTGCTGCTCACTTTGCAGCAAATAATATTGTGACGTAGTTTGAATCTGTCAATCCACCTACTGCTGCACACAAATTCTTCAATCTTTAATTTCTTAGCAAATTGTTCTGCATTCACCATAAAGAGAGGTCCACTAATGGGTACATTGTAGCTTCTCTGTTGCTTAAACCACTTATAGTAAAGCCATCATTACTTCCGACTTGATGTTTCCGTGTACCCTAGAGTTACCTAGCGGTCAGAAGGAAAATCACTAACTAGAAAATCACAAGCAGCCATTTGAATAGATATATTACGAAAAATTGAGTTTTGTTCGCCATGTCGCGATTTAGAGAACGAAACTCTAGCCTAGCACTGAAACGTCAGGTCGGAAGTAATGATGGCTTTACTATAAGCAGCACTTCATTCTAGTATCCACCTAATTTTCAATCCATTCTGTTGAAATGTAGCTACAATCTTATCCTTGCTCTTCCAAATCGTAGTTAACTAGGCCAAATTAATGACACACAACTTTTTTCATTCCATTCTTAATTTCTTGAATCACTGTAACATTTTTTTCCAACGTTATTTCTTTCATTTACTGGCCATGCTGAGCTAAAATATATGCACTTTGTAAAAACATGCTATGGAAACTGACTTCAGGTATGCACTGTTAATGAGCTCTGTGGAATGAGTATGGTGTTACAATGGGGAAATCTATAGTATTGACCTTGGCCTTGATGCAGGCGTAGCGGCACCTTGCGGGCTGAGTTCACAGAGGGAAACAGGATGCACTAATGACAGAAGGGAAGAGAAAAGAATTTTTCCACGTTGACAGATTTTAAGAACAGATTCCCTTGTATGTTGGTTCGTAAAAAATCTTATTGCAACCGAGGCTAAAATTGACATATGCGAGGTACATGCATAAAGGTTTGTGGTAATAAGCAAGGCTGAGAAACCTATTCCTAGCAAAGAATACGCCCGTAAGGCAGAAAACATGATGTTATCGCAGAATTGTCCCTGAAATCGATGTCATTATAACCAAAGTATTAGTCAAGATAGTTGAAGTCGATCTGTTCACTTGTGTTGTATACAAAATATTTCTTCATGGACCCTTTTTCCATTTATATCTCCCTTCGCTGTGTTACAATATTCACTGATTCAACATGCTGGTGTGCAAAGCGTAAATTATTTCCTACTGAGCAAAACATTATCTCGAAAAAGTTAAGTCCAACGAATCGTGAAAAACTATAGGACTAATAACAGGTGTTTTGGAATAAACTACCTGCCAACATACTGCAAAAACTTGTGTCCCGAATGCCCCAAGTATGTATAACTGTTCTGAAAGCAAAGCTACTTTGAAGAGACAAAATCGAAACCATACGGTGAAAGAGAAAGGTTTTTCTTTTTGTTAAATTATTTATGAAAATATAGCAAAAATGCTCCCCAATAGTGGGATTTGGCCCTTCACCAGTAACCCCAGTGATACTACTTCACCGGCTTCGGTGGCATAGTCCGTAGCATGCTGAACTGCTGTGCCCAAGATAGCGGGTTCAAACCCGGCCGAAGTAGTCAGATTTTTTAAGAGCGTTAAAAATCCTTCAGTATGCCTTCCATCGGAGGGGAAGTAAAGCCGGCAGTCCCATGTCATAGATTTATGGCATGTTAAAGATCCTTTCACAGACTAAACTTGTGTAAAGCCAAATTGTTGGGTTAGATTTCGTCAGAACGCTCTATCAAAGTTCCAACGTTCACCACTAGGTATCATTGATATCTGGTGGCGAAAGTTGGAACTACTTGAAATTGAACGGAACTTGTAGCTTACCCTTTAGGGTTTCCACTGGAAGCAGCTACAGACTCAGGCGAGCCGAACATGTCCTCGGACACTCCCGGCACTAAAAGTCATACGATAAATAAAATAACCTGCATGACCAACTGGCTGCGTGGCACAGCAGTAACATTCTCGCCTCCTGTGCCCACAGTTGCAGGACCTCATCCTGCTGCAGTCAATTGGCATTTGAGGGTGTGCAAATGTGAAAGAGCCATGTCAGATTTACTGCCACATTAGAGATCTATTTGAGGGCAAAATTCTGGCAACCCAGCACCTCTAAAAGTCGCAGTAGCTAAAAGGGACGTGAAAAAAATATTATATAATGCTTCTTTATAGATAAAATCCCAGTACTGTATATGCATAAAAGCTCCTGTAACTGATAGGAGTAAATTTACACTTGCACAATAAATTTATGGAGCTTAGGGAACTGCTATAACCACATTAATGCTAACTGATTAAAATGTAAAGCTTGATTTTGACCCATTGTATGAAGGAGTGACCAGATCTTCTCTATAAAAGTAGGACCAGGTAGAAGTTACTTACCTATTTGACAGGTTCAAGGTGATCAGCATAAGAATATTCTGTAGATATCCAATCAAATCGCTAAATTCAAGGGTCACACTATCACCTTCTTTCAAGAAGCCAATATCTTTCTTTCCAAATTTGCTAGCCTGGATAAAAAAAAAAAAAAAAATGAAATTATGAATGATGAGTAGAACAACGCACTGAAATGAAGAAAACTCTAACTAATGGTAAATAGTTATGATTTCATTTCATAAACTTTCACGGCCAGGGCTAATGCAGCTAGCTGCAGTGTCTCAGGTTGATTTGTTGAGTCCAGAGTGGTTTCCTTCTCAACATTTTGCTGTAGCTACAGTCTGGCAGAATGGCTGGCAGGTTACCTGTCCCTTGTATTTATTCACTATTGTCGGACCACACAGAACCTCTTGCTGCCTGTGATTGGCTGTTCTTTGTTTCTGAAAGGCGATTTAATGCCAATTTCCGTAGTTTGGAGAGATGCAAGACCTGGTCACTGTTGATATTGTTGGGATACTTGGATATATCCATTGGGCTCTGATTTTTTCTGTGATGGAAGTGACTGTTGGGGACTAGGAGTTGAGTTTCATTAAATAGGATGGAGTGTTTGCCAATGTGATCATGCAACTGTAGCTAAGTCTACATCAGAAAGATGGGCCAAACCATTGCCTCCAGATTGCACATATTCAATATATACATCTCTTGCTGCCTTCTAAACCAGCAAGAGCAGAGCATTCATTTTGACAGCCATAGAAATATCCAAGCATTCCAACAATTTCAACTGTGACCAGGACTTAGATCTCTCCAATGTCATTAGATTCCCGGTCAATGCATGCGAGATTTTCGAAGTGAAATGCCATGTCCTGTGGTTCGGATTCCACGTAAAAAGAAGGTCCCATGGCTCATGATCGCGAGATTAACGGTCACGTTAAACTACCTTCCTTTCTCCAATGTCAGGAAATTGGCATTGGATCATCTTCCAGAAGCACAGAAACAGCCAAAGGCGAAAAAATGTTCCCCTCGCAGACCGACACTATTAAATAAATATGAGGAACAGATCGCCTGACTGCCATGTCTAAGCCTACAGTAAAAATGGCAAAATGTTGACAAGGAAGCCACTCCAGACACAGATACCAATGACTGAATTCTGGTTGTGTAACGAAATGGCATGTGCTGGCATTGAGGCATAATTGTAAGAGGATGAAATAGAAACAGTAACATGTGGACTGCACTATACCTATCTTCAGTTATTTGACAGTGAGCACCTGGAGAATTAAGTCCACTGAAGTAGATTGGTTTAAATGCAGACATTTCGCTTTATTTCAGGTAGATTAATCATGGCTAATAAGAAGCCACCAGTCAATTAACTGGTTGCCCACTGTTGCCAAGATGCCCGTAAAAGCCAGCATCATGCCTAATCATGTAACATGCCTTAGCTACATAGGTGAGTTGGGCTATATATGTACCTTACTTAGCTCACCAAGAGCAAATGTCAAAATACAAGATATTTAGGACAACGAAAGAGACAGAAAGAAACAAACAAAAGAATGAAAGAAAAAAAACATGTTATTGTACATTAAATATACACAACACATGACCAGTGTAACAAAAAAAAATATCTACTTAGTATAAAACTAAGTTCCCGATTCTTGGATGTTACGGGTAGGCCTAATCTCGAGAACTACAGGATGGATTTTGATGCGGTTTTCACCATTCTGTAAAGGATACCCCGAGGAAGGTTTCTGTATAAAATAGTTTACTTATTAACAAAGGAAGCCGAACAGTAACGATTTCAGTGAAAAAGTCAGAAAAAAACTGGCATCCGTGCGCTTTTTAAGCTTACGCTGGGCAAACCATTAAAAATATCTATATACTATGAGTGTAAGAATTGTTCAGCATGAAAAGTTCTACAAAAAAAGTCTGGGACAGCATATCTCTATTTTCAATACATCGCCCACTATAAGTGTGTTTAAGTTTTCAGTTCTTCCAACAATATCCATTCAATTACTAGCTTCGGGACAGTTTACGACCAAGCTGGCTGGCAAGCGAGCCTATATCACCCCAGTCGTGTCGAGTTGAGACTTCAGAGAAGAGTGGATGGGTTTGGAATTTCCCTGGAAGTGCAACTCGCCTCTTCTTTACTTTCCCTGTGAACTTTCCGTTCCGCAGAATACACAGTCAAGTTTAGATTGGATGGAAGGGGGGATTTGTGATTCATGCACCTCGCCATTCTAAATTACGATTGACAAGAATTCGTTGCACATACTATCTCCATGATAATATAATTAATAGTCATGTCAGTGATTTTAGCCCATCATGCCGAGACGGAAAAAGGATAAAGGTCGCAGTTCACTGAAATAGAAAAAAATATGCTTATCACGTAACAATGAAACTGAGCAACAAATAATTTCTCGATTGTCGAGAGAGGAGAGAATTCACAAAGACAAAGGGAGTCATCGCCAAAGTTCCTATGACACAAGGAAGAAATGTTCATGGTTTGTGGTCCGATAAAGAGAATTCTGCTATGAATTATGATTCCTCCGTAAATTATATAAATAATGCTTCAGTTTCCGGGCGAAGTCGTTATATGGATGCTATGGCAAGACACTGACAGGACAAACATGCTATTTACAGATATATGATAATGACTAATGAGAGACACCCGCATGACAGAATAACATACATTTGACACAATGATATGGAATAAACAATCCATCACAAGTTTCAAATATATTTACTATTTTACCAAGAATGAAGTCTCATCGTGCATAGGGCTAACCTGATCAAACCAACCAGCGAACAAACTACAAAATTAATAGTTGCAATTCTTCAATATACACTACACCTGTAACAGCAAATGAAATGCTTTTAGTTATTAATGAATTGAAAAATGAATTCTGTAATGGCTTTGATGACATTCTAGATACTATTGCTAAAAGCACTGCCTCTAAGCCATAGGCTCCGGGTTCAATTTCCGGCTGTCAAGTATCGTAGATACCGATGTGAGGGCTGGAACAGGGTGCTCATAGCCTTGTGAGGACAATCGAGTAGCTGTCCGACAATGAGGTAGCACCCTGGTTCCAGAGACCAAGATTAACAGCCGAGGGGATCAAACACACTGACCACGTGTCACCCCGCAATCTGTAAGCTGAATGGCTGAGCAGCGGTCGCTTGGTTGCTAAGGCCCTTCACTGGCTGTGGTGCCACAGGGTATAGTTTATATCATAAAATTGACTACACAAATTAGTTCAGCATGCATGCTTTACAAGTCCTAAAAGACCATGAATGAGCCTACTCTTTTCAATGTATATTATGGCTATTTTCATTCCATCATGAAATGTGAAACAATTTTTTGGGGTACCGGTAGCTCAACTTCTAGCATAACAGCCTGTTAGAATAATGATAGGAGTGCATCAAACAATCTTCTAAACCTGTTGTTAAACATTTTCCAATTCTACCTCTGCCATGCGTTTATATATTAGAGATTATTATATTAGTGAAGACAAATATATAAAGAAATAGCAACATATAATATTTGAGCAAAGTAGTGATATCCATCAACAGAACACTAGACAAAAACATTCTTTACATACCCATCCATACATCCACATGGGGATCAAGTTGTACAATGAGCTTCCCTCAACCCTTACATCCATTAGTGGTTTAAAAAAGTTTAAGTCAAATTTAAGGCATTTTCGTTGGGACATAAATACTCAATAGAATAGAAGCTACCACACAGTCATTCTAATTGTAAACTATAAATATGCACACTTGTACACACGTTATACTCGTACATACGCAGTACGTTATACAGTGTGGTCCACCAGACCCTTCATTTTTCCGAGATAGGCAACCCAATTAACAAGTATATCATGGTCTTCCTGGAATATTAGTACCTGCTCCCGATACAGTCGAGTACATGCTCGTTAATATAGTAGAAACCATAAGGAGCATGTTATTTCAATATTCTCTACTACACTGTCCAGTCACATTAATGTGACCACCGCCTATGTTTGACGTGAACGTGCAATAACCCTGCACAGACGGCAGGTGACAGCATTAGAGTGCAGGGTATATAATAAAGCGTGTCAAGAGTAGGGTATATAATAAAGTGTGTCAAGTGTAGAGTATATAATAAAGCGTGTCGAATGGAAGCGGAAAACAGTGCAGTCGCTGCCGTAAAGCGGACACTGAGCGATTTATCTGACGTCCATAAGGGCATGGTTGTTGGCTTTTGGGCCCAGGATGGAAGCATTTCCGAAATGGCCATGTTTGTAAACTGTTTGTGTGCCGCCGTGGTTCAAGTGTACCGTGCATGGCAAAATGGCGCTATCCAAAACCGGTGCAACTGGTGCACCATGGGCCATAGATGAGAGGGGTGAACGATAGCTGCGGTGAAGTGTACGGGCGAATAAACTTGTAACTGTAGAGCAACTGACCGCACAGATTAACCATGGGCTACCAACTATGTCTCCCCAACAACTGTTCAGCGAACGATGCTGCAAATGGGCCTCAGCAGCAGGCACCTGGTTCATGCACCCCTGCTGATTGCTGTTCATCGGCGATTAAGGCTGGGATTTGCACGTCAATACCGCAACTGAACATCCACTGAGTGACGACAGCTGGCCTTTTCCAATGAATCAAGTTTTATGCTCCATCAGACAGATGGCCGTTAGTGTACACAGCGTGAAACGTCTGAATGCAAACACCCCGCAACAAACGTCGGAGAGGTCCACGCCCGAGGAGGGCCACGGCACTGGATTCGGCATGGCTCCATATCCCTGTGGTACCTTCCAGAACCTCATTGACTCTCTTCCTGCATGTCTTGCGACAGTCCACACTGCAAAAAGTGGTCATGCAGGCTATTGACGGGTGGTCACATTAATGTGACTAGACAGTGTATAATGAAGGTTCAAAACTATTACAGCTGCGAACATTAAGTGTCTATAAGAACAAAAAAAAGATTCGTGCCAGATTTACACTCCAGCTCTCTGTAACTAAGGTGGCTAGTTCGTGCATTGCTGCTGTTGCATCAGCCAAGCTGCTGGATAGCAGGTTCGACTCCCAAGCTGGCACACATTTTTTCGCTTAATGCCGATTACAGGGAGTATACTATGGCCACTTGTTACAAGTGAATTTTTATTTGGTCCTGTAAAGGACTGCTTTTATCCGATGGTACATAGCCGGGTTGCATGACAACATGATGGTCCATAGGTAGGAAGCAGGGTACCCTGCATATTCAGTGTAGCAAGTGTTTGAAATGTTGACCACCTTAAATTATACAGATTTCAGCTCAACTTTGTCAATAGGGTCTTGCACATTGCAAAATGCAAGGTGTAACAGCTTGGCATGCCTTGGTGATCAGTGGCCAGAGGTGACAAGGATCTTCAGGCTCCTATGCATCCACTACCTGCTTTAATTCACCTCGCAGAACAAAGTCAAGTGGTGTAAGATCAGGTAATTTGGCAGACAGTGAACAGGTCTTCCTCTTCCTAACCATTTATTTCGATATGTAGCATGAAGATGGTTCCGGATGACTAATTTGTGAGCTGGAGCCTCGTCCAGTTGCCAGCATATTCGTAATCGTTTTCGCAGTGGCACGTTCTCCTCATTTCGCACAAAATGAAGGTAACGTGCTCCCGTAGATGGCTGTCAAAGAAATATGGTCCAATTAGGTAGTCATCCAAGATCTCACACCAGACATTTACTCCTTATGCACTTAAATGCACCCTCTCCCTTACACAATGGGGATTCTCCATGCTGGAATAGCATTTGTTGTGAAACGTGATTAGTCTGATAACAAGACTCTGGACAACAAGGCAGCATTATTGGTCACAATACGTAATGCCCATTTGCAAAATGTTACTCTAGCATCGAAATCATGTCCATGGAGCTGCTGGTGTAACTGCAGATGGTATGGGTGAAATTTATTGTTATGCAGTATTTACCTGACAGATGACCAGCTGATGTTGGCCTCTTGCAGGGACACTTAACTTAATGAAATGAGCGTAATCAACGCTGTGTTATACATTATGTACATAACGTGGAACCGATGGGGTTTGGTAATGTTACTATTGCGTGTACTGTAGCTAACGTTATATTCAAGTGTAACGTTACAGTTTTACAGCGAGCATTGATGGGTACCGAGTGATGGTACAGGTTGTAACATTACAGTTCATATAACAGTCCCGGAACAGGCATTAGTAACTTTACAGCTGTACTGCATGTATTGTACCGCAAGCATTGGCTGGCAGAGTAGAGAAGGTACAGGTTGTAACTTTACATTTGGATACAGCGGCAGTTCTGGTACAGGCATGAGTAACGTTACTTGTAGCTGTACCGTGTGCTTCGGTCGGTACAGTACGGCCAGGTGCAAGGAATCAAACATGGCGGAAGGTTGTGAATTGAGGGTAATATTTGCTGTTGATTGGCATTATTAATGCAAATCAATGGGGAGCGTGATGGCGCAGTTGCTTAGCTGCTCGTCTTTCACCTGGATGGCCGGGGTTCGAATTCTGGTGACAGCAGGGTGGAATTTTCACCTGAAAAATCACTCGAGGTCAGGAAGGGCATCCGGCCTTAATTCCCCGGCCAAAACCAAAATGAGCGTGGTTGGCTCCGGTGACCCCAATTAATTGGGAAAAGCCGAAGAAAGTTTTCAATTCAAATCAGTCATGATGAATTAAGTTGAAAACATGCCAGGCACTGACTGATTGCATTCCTGTCGATATTTAAAATTTAACTGAATTCATTCGACATTTAACCATACGGATTAATTTATGTAGCTGTAAGCTTGTGGATCAAAGGAAAAGTGTACGAGCGGTAAAGCTAACTTTGTATCTAATGGGACCTGGGTTCAAGACGCTCTAATAGCCAAAATGTTAATTCTTTTAAAATTATTTTATTGTATCAGCCCTACTTTGTACTGTAGGTTTTCAACTTCCCTTAATTCACATGATCTACGGGGGCCATTGTAATAATGAACATTGGTAGGGACAATTGTTCTATTCTCTCATTCGAATTTGTATCTTCCCCACTTCCCTATCCAAAACCATGAATATTTATACTATTCTTGAAAAGTGTTATAATTTTAATAGCACAATATTTTTAATCCACAATAAATAATAATATCCTGTAAGTAAATCCGCCTCTACAATCGTTTATGCCTGTAACGGAATTCTAGTGCACAGTGGCTTGTCAGTGTTTACTTATACTGTATGTCAGGAAAATCCTGGGCATCGATAATTTCCAGGTGTGATGGCTGTGCAGTTAGGTAGTCTTAAGTAATATTTTGAAAATGTTTCAATCAAAATTGAGTCGTGTATTTTCAAACACCCCTATCTCCAAGTAAATCAATTTTTCAGGAAGAGCAAAAAACTGCCATGACTGCATTTTACATTCTATTTTAAAATTTTCTTTACGTTTATTTAAATTAGCTCATACTGAATAATACATACAATATTTATGCAGTTTCATCTCTACATTTTTGTGCTAGGGCAATATTTGTCTTGAACATAGGGGGTTTTGAAAGTCACAGGTGGACATGGCGGGGTTTGGAAGTAAACATGGATATTGCAAACACACTCGAACTCTCTAATGCTCAAAGAAACTACTTTTACTTCACTTACGAACTTCTATGTAGCACACTGAGATGGAAAACGAATTGCAAACATGAAATAATATTAAATGTTTAAATGTTCGTTGAGAATATGCAATGTATTTGCCTGATGAAAAATAAAAATATTATGATTGTTCCAATCTAATATAACAAGGATAAGGAGTCATCCCTTGGTTCACAGTATTCTTCTTCCTCCTGCTCTTCTGTCATACTCTGACAATGTTCAGCCTGACGCGTTTCCAGTGAAACATAAAACTGGAGATCTGCAAGCTCCCTCCATTTAGCCCCGTAAGGTTTCTCAACCAATCTGCAGACACCCTTCACTTTTGCATTGTTTAAAGGAACCTTACCTTTTTCCATTAACCGTGGAACCAGTCCGGAAAATGTTTTGCCTCTCTTTAACACATCCTATGGCAGGCCAAATGTGCAACGGTAAGCAACTTCTCCTTGTACCAATATGTTGTTTTTGCTCCTTTTTAGAAAAATTCTTTTCGCAGGACTGAATTGAAAATGCCACGAGCCGACAGGTTTGAAAACATCTCGAACCTTCCAGTCAAATATTGACACTTCACAACCAGGCTGGAAAAGCTTACCATGTCTCTCTTTTTCGCACAACTTTCTCTATACGTGCGAACACCCTGTCGGGTGGTAAAAAGGAATGTCCAACTACAGGAAAGTAAATTTCAATTTTTTTCACATTCACTGGTGCAGATAGAAGCCATTTACTAACCATACAAGAATACTGTTCTTATTCTGTCCACCACATCCATCTGCAAATAGACGCACGGTTTTCTTTTTTGACAGATCGATACTGTTAAGAGCATGAAACAAACAACTTGCATTTTCATTTGCACCTCTACGAAATTCAGCTTCATTCCACGAATAGATCATCACATTTTCGGGCGTCAGCGACGTCTTAGAGCTTCCAAAAACTACGGTGAAGTTATACACATTTATTTGCCTGCTGAAGTAAGCACTTTGGTCATTTAGCTTGGGCAATAGCATGTTCTTCTGTCAATCAAAGGAAACAGTCTGAATAGACTCATCTTCCTCTCCTAAATATTCATAGAATGCCAGTATTTTAACTTGTTGACTCGTTTCTTGGTCTGCAAATCAACTTTTGCACTTTCTGATGTGCAATTTTTCAGTTCCTCGTCTAGTTGTGAGCAAGTTGAACAAACATCAGTCTTTGGACTTCCAAAGCCAATATTGTAGTTTCGATTGAAGATCTTTCTGAAGGAGTGGTTTGCTTGCAATTCAGTTTCAACAGTGGTACTGTATTGTCTCCAAAGTTTTTTTAATATTTAGGTCACATGACAGGTACATTCGTGCCGCTGACTTGGTACGGCAGTAGTGCGGCTCTTTAGCACGAAACGATTCAATAAATTTACAGATGGCCGCATGTTTTGATCTATTGGCATAGGGTCTTCTGTCTCCCCCTCTTCTCTCCACAGGCATTCCCCCATATTCTAAATGACGCTTTATTACCCCTTGAATTCTGTCCTTCTTCAATAGGAGAGCTCCCATAAATGTCTCTCGGCAAACTGGCACCATCGTACCATCCCGTTTCCGAATAGTGTACTTGAATGTGTGCGCTTTTCCGGATCTGATATTATTAGCCGGCCTGCGTCTCGCCACTGGTATACAAGAAACATGCTTGATAATGAAACTATCCTGCTGCAGTTTTGACGATGTAGAGTAGAATACCGAGTGAAACTTCTTCACATCCAACAAAGAAATATCTCCGCACTTATAAGCCTTGGATTTATGGCCGCACTTTGGTGTGACAGGAGGTCCAGCCGGCGAGTACCTGCGTAATAAACACCCTTGTCACTTACGAGATTGTGTATGCTTACTAAATCACAGCTATTTATGAATGGCCTGCATCGGGAAAGAAAGGGATGTTGCCTTCTCAACGTGACCATAGAAGGTAATAATTATCAGAAGCTGCATAATGCCACCAACAATGGTACGGGCTTTAGGGAATCGAATGTGCACTGGCCGAGATTCGAACTGCTGTCACCTCTGTGAGATGAGAACAACCGATCCGGCACAACACCACACGCTGACTTCATGCAACAGTGCATGTTTTCTAAAGCTTTTTTTTTTAAACTGCAGTTTCTGATACAGTACTACAATTACGCTGACAAGAGAACGTAATAACATAATGTTACTATAAGAAAACATACCTTGATATTTTTGTTTCATTGCATTTCCACTGCTGCTCATTACGTAACTTCTTCCTACCCTTGCCAGGACTACACTTCTCAATACATTTATGAGATGAATCCATTAGTAATATACATCTACACGGCACTCTGTAAACACAAATGGTACCTCTCACAGTCGCGCCAAGAGCTCCTTGCCTGCCTGTCACATGGCCGCGTATTGCCTTCCTATTGGCAGTTGGAGATGGCGGGTTATGTTACTTATGTCCGAGCGTAAAGCATTGGAGATGGCGGAATATGAAAATAACCCTCAACTTTGACATTGAATTTCGAACGGTTAGAGCGGGTTTTGATGCGTACTAGTAGTATACAGGGGTAGACATGTCCACAGAAAAATCCAAACGGCATTTATCTCCATTTTCGTGAAACTTGGAGATAGGGGTTTTTGAAACTACACGACTCAAATGTAATACGGGTTCCTCTAAGGCCTACGGCCAAGCTTGAGACTTTGTCGCCGCGCCAGAAATACAACAGCACCTTCGCCTTAGTACATTATGTTGATTAAATGTAGGTGGCCAAGCTTGGTCGACACAGGGACAAAGAAGCAACAGAGAGAATTTCCTGGGCGGAGCGACAAAGATGCTCTATGTAGTTTCCTATGGATGTGGCCATGCTAGCTTGACACTGGGCACACATACGTATTGCAGCTGCTCATAGGCAGAGTTGCACTTGCATGCTAGGCTTCAGGCGACTGGCGCAACAAACCGACAGATATAGTGACAAATAGATAGATATATAAATATAAAAAATAAAGAAGCAAAGAAAAAGAAAAGAATGAATAAATACACGAACAAAGTCATTGATTGTTTTTCAATTCCTTCCTTGAGATATACACAATGTTCGTTGTGGGAAGTTACACTCATTCTAAAATTTGAAAAAAATCTGGCATCGTGGGTCCATAGGGTATTAAATAAAGTGCCAAAATGTCCATTTGTGAGTCTTTGCACATTGATCGGATGAATCATGATTTTATCACCTTTCTTGATTTTTGAATTTTACAGTATTTCTTCACTCTTTTACTGTATTCCACCCTCCAAACAGTTGAGAGCTTTTTTTTTCCTTTCCAAAAACCACCAAATTTTCTAATCCATTTTCTAAATGTAAGCCTGTCTAGAGAATTACTTCTTTTGCAACATTTCAGTTAGATCCTTTTTCACTTCGATGAAGCAACTAATTTGCATTTTAGGATTTTTTTCAGCATTGTAAAATATTTATTTGTCAAAATTTCCGGATTCTTTCTTACCAAGTGGCCATAGAAAGAAAATTCTCTCTTTATGAGAGTATCTGATCTTCAAATATATGTATTACAGTGAAACCCCTCAAATCCGAACTAATTGGGGCTGTAGCCTGTTCGGATTTTAATTTGTTCGGATTAGCCGAAAAATACCCATAACGTAATAGCCAGCCCTTGTTACGGTATAGGACTGACAATATGACAGACTATACTGAAGCTGCATCTGCTCTTATGCATTGCGCTTCGTAGGACAAGACGCAGCAGCCACGCCAGACGATGTCATCTTCATACGACGCTGGCGCGCAATTGCCTCTGCGGGAAGGTTTTCGTCACATCGACAATTTAAGATAACCGATTTCAAGTGAAAGATTAAGATGTATTTTGTGTGTTTCTAATGTTATATCATTGTTTTTGCAAAGTTATTAACCTAAGGATTACAATAACAAACTTTTCCGTTTTTCAATCCTGGATGAGATAAGTACAGTATGTAGGCACATTTACACATTGTTAGGAAGCGGCTTCGGTGGCGTAGTTGGTAGCATGCTGAGCTTCTATGCCCAAGATCGCGGGTTCAAACCCGGCCAAAGTCGTCGGATTTGTTAAGACCGTTAAAAATCCCTCAGTATGCCTTCCTTTGGAGGGACGAAAAGCCGGCGGTCCCATGTCATAGATTTATGGCATGTTAAAGATCCTTCCACTAATAACACCTGTGTGAAGCTAAATTATAGGTTTAAACATTTGAACAACGCTCTTAGGTTCCAACGTTCGTCTCCAGTAGCCGACTGCGGTGTCGTCTAGTAAGCAAGTTCTGACTAGTAGTCGTCGACGGTGGCGTTTGGGGGCAAAAGTAGGAACTACTTGAAATTCAATGTCTGCAGTCCTTACTTGGATTTTAAAAAAAAAACAATAGATTACACACCTAATACAGCCATCACAATTAACACCGGTTATCAGACAGATTCTACACGAACCCAAAGTACATGGGGCTATATGACCGCACTGTCGCAGCTCTTAAACTGAGGAACCAACCAACCACATTGTTAGGTATGCTAAATGTACTTCTTTGTTAATTTTTCAACTATTGATGTAAAAGAAGGTTATAATGTAGAATATATAATTGTCTTATGACTAAATAAATAAGTTTCTCTTTTTTTCCGTGTGTTTTTCAAACTTTAAATTGGCAACAAAAAAAAGAAACTCGTTCGGATTACCCGGGATTTCGGATTTCCGGGGTTCGGATTTGAGGGGTTTTACTGTATTATTTACTGGTTAAATAACAAATCGGAAATTAAGTACAGAGTTTAACCAGTAGGCCATGTTCTGGCTTAAAAATATTACTTACCCCAAACAAATTTAGACAATTATTTGAAGTTATTAGCCATTGGATAAAACAATGTTTGAACATGTATATTACGTCTTTCTA